>OX439479.2:12043752-14443752 GCA_949320105.2 Crepidodera aurea
TCACCAAAAAAACTGGAATTTTGCGATTTTTTTTTAGAAAAAACTAAATGAAATTTTGAAAAAGTGAGAAAATAGAAACATAGATTAGACATTTACCAATATGTACCTCATTCTCTCAAAATGAAAAATTATCCTAAAAAGTTCGGGACTACGAAACCCTTGCCTACACTGTTATAGTATAGTACAATTTCCTCTCAAAAAAAAAAAAGAAAAAATTTCGTATCTTGGGAAATTTTAAATTTGCCTTTTTGGTATACTTTTTTAGGTTCCATCATTTATGACGACTTGAGGTAAAATTTTAGTGCGTATTTCTGTTATTGATAAAATATGCACGTGTTCGTTATTCACTGCAAAATTCCAAAAAATGAATCTTTTTACATTATTCATATGTTTATAATAAATAATATTATTTTGGTTTGGATTAGTCATATATTCCACATTTACCTATAACAATGAAACAATGGCAGACCATTAGTATTAATCAGTTGTAAAGGTAATTGTATATTTTATACTGCCCCTTCAGTATCCAAAAAATTTCTTTAACTTTGTGTCCTGTATATTCTCCTTATATTTAGAAATTTCATAAAATCGTCTTTTGTGAGTTTATTCATGAAAATATAGATATTTTTGCTTAAAATTACTTATATTTTTTTTGATAGTCTGGACCATGTTTTCATCCATCAAACAGCGTTTGAAAAAAAAATTGATGAGCTAAATCATATTTACCAAATAATTAAGGGTCATTGACCTATCTTATTTGTCAAAGCGTCACTTTTTCTGTTTCTGTCCAACTGAAGTATCCAAACGGCAGAAACCAGTCTTAAGATATCGATTATCCTAATATAACGTATCAAAAAATAAAACTAATACAGAGTTTGAACTCAGATAAAGAGCCAACCACCTTGAAATTATAACTACTAAAATAATCCGAGTTTTAAAATACTTAGATAAATTATGTATGTTCGTGAAAGAATGTTTTAATTTCTTCGTTTTATAGTCATGGGAGCAAGTTCAAGATCTATAAGTTTTATCTTTAAGGTCGAAAAAATGTATAATTTAACCCCTTGACGTATGCGCTCGAGTTAATTCGAGCTAAGATTTTTTTTTATTTTTCAATTTTGCCATATTTTTAAAATGGTTCGGAAATTTTTTGAAATTACCTGGTATCTAGGTTATGTAGATTTCGCCATCAACAGCATAATAATTATTGCTTCGACTTGGGTAATTGAACAAATAGCTTTATGTATTTATCGATTAATTATTTTTATAAGGAATTTCCTTTTTCGAATTATGTGGCGTCTCGCGATATTTCAATTTTAGTGTTGCATAAAATAATTATTATTATAGTCAAGGAGTTGTAGCTTATTATTATTATTTTCAATTCTCGATTATATTCGAGTGTGCCCTGCTTGGGCCGCTCGAATTAAGTGGAGCACACACGTTAGGGGGTTAAATTGGGGATTTATAGGTCTAAAGATTTTAATACCCGACCCTGTACACCTGGTATCCATTTTGACCTTGCATTTTACGTCTAGGCATCCTCAATCGACGTAACGTCGAGTCTGTTCAATGTAACTTTTCTATATCTTGTGATTTAACAATTTTTCTGAGAAAAATAATTTTGTTTACGTTTTCAGGCCACAAATTAGACGCACATAAGATGTAAGATTAATTATAAAGCACAAATATTTAAAGGCGGCCCTTTTGAAGCCATTACAATTATTTTGTTTTAGTTTCGAACTTTGACCTTCATACTTCAAAGGATTTGAGATACGTTTCATTTTTATAACCAATCAATTAATTCGGATTAAGTTTCTATTAATGCAATTTATTAATTTGACAAATTGATTTGTTCAAATTTTTTTTTAAATATATAGTCTTCTTAATTTACTTATAATTTACCATAAATTTTCCGACCACCCCCTTACTGCTAAGAATTTTCCATGAATTTGGCTCTGATCTATAAAGGGTCATAAGACGTTCATAAAATTCATACAAATATTATTTTAAACGTTGTCTAAATGGTTTCCTAGTTTCTAAATATAAAGTTCATTCAGAAATACATTATCTTCACCAACAGGTTTTTGACGTGCTGCCAAATTTATTAAATCTGGTGTAAGCCAAATTACAAAATATTGTTATTTGCTGTCACGTAAATTCAAATTGTTTAAAACAAGACATAAGGTTATTGTCTCAGGACGTCTGCATTCCGTTACACCTTAACTAATTTTTTATGTTTCATTATCGGGTATTCCTAAATTTCTTAGAGCCATTATACGCGTTGGAAACGTCAAAAATATATTTCACAGTTCAGACATGATTGATGGTATCGAAAATAAATACATTCTTTAAGTTCAATGATCGTTCTACTAGAATAATATTCATTAATAATGCGTATGGTGTAAATTTGGGATGAGCGAGGTGGCAACGCAGCTGTCTCTCATTCGGGAGTTTTAGGGTTCAATCCCCATGACAGCTTAACCTACTATGATTTATTTCAGGTGTTTTCTCATATGCAATAGACAAATAACAATTATTTTTTTGGTTTTCTATTTCCTTCTCATAAATTTTGAGATATCGCATGCAAAATAAGAGATATCAACCAAAGGTTATTCAGCATTTTAAATTTCAACCTTTTCATTATATATACTCTACAACAATAATTAAATTTATTGTAATAATAAACACGGAGTTACGTAAAAGAAATTAAGATAAAAGGCGTACCTACCGGTCATGTTTTTAATTGACACACATTTGGAACATTTGTATGTTGTTTTGGTAAAAGTAAATTAACTCGTTTCGAAAATGACCACCTAATTACTCAGTAAACGGTAAAAAAAATTTCGAGGCTAGCAAGGAGAGAGTTTTGAGCCTTATAAGGTGCCGAAAATGCGGGGAAGGTCTTTTACTATATCACCTACATTCGAACTTATATGTGTGAATATTGTAACGTAATTTTTTGCTGCGTCTTTTCCTGATCTCTCAAAATTTATATTTAAATTCTTTACCTGGTACTTTATAACCTAAAAATAGACATATTTATGCTTGCAATTTATATAAGTCTCGACTTTAATAGTAAATTTTTCAAAATATTAAGTAGGAATAACAGTTTTCAAATAGTTAACACCTTTGGTCTTTCTTGGGATAATATCTCACTCATATCCCTGAATATCAACATTTTGCCGACCACTAATGCCTTCTAATGCTGTACAACAAAGTTAGAAACTAAAAAATATCCAATATAGCGACGATCGTTTTCAAGGATGTCAGGGCAAAACTTGTTTCTTTAATATTCTTGACGAAAGTGTTTAGAAAATAGTCCAATAAACAAAGGTGCCAACCCAGGTATCAGGTCTGTCCGGCACTTTTCTTTTAATTTGCACATATTCATGGGTACATTCACCCCCGAAAATCTCAGCTGTCTGAAATTTGTGGAAGGGCGAGAAAATGGCCCATTGGTCTCAAAAATGTGTTTTTTCGCCGATATTTCCGAAAATATGACACTTAGAGAATTTTTGTTTGGATGAAAATGAAGATCAGTTCATTACCTACAAAAATGATCCTCATCATTTTTGTCAAAAATATGATACTTTTCGATATAACCGGCTCCAAAACGCATCCCCATTTTTAGCTCCTGCCCTGCATTTAGAGAGCACGCTCTAAAGGAATGACACTCCCAAGCGGATTACAAATTTTTCAATAAATCACGTAAAAATTAATATTTTTTCATGATTCAAAGTTCAGATGAAATATCATGTTACTTTTTCCTTTTATCTATTTCTCTGAATTATTGAAAAACCGGGCCAAAGTTTGTTTTTGCTCGATATTTTGACCCTCCTATAAATGTATTCTTTTTTTTTATCAAGACTAATTTCACTGAATCCTTTTGGATAATGGGGCTTTGCAAGGTGTTAAATGTATTCAGAAAGATTCAATAAATTCTTTTTGTGTATTTTCATAAACAACCTGTTTTTTGGGGCGTTTGTTTTTATTTCCTGACTTTTCCAATCGGTTTTCAACGCACATCATTAGAAAGCTTAGCTTAACCACTTGTCGGCATTTTTCTTTTTTTTTTTTCATATTTTTTGGTTTTCCGGAAAATTGAGATAACTCACACCCCCTATTTTTTTTTTGAAGATGATTTTCTTTTCGTGCTAAAATTTTTTGGGGTTAGGAATTGTTCTAAATAAAAGATCACATTCTGACCTTTCCATCAATATATATATATATCAAGTATTTTATTAAGTGCACGAGAAAAAATTGAATTTTTGAAACGCCGTTTTTGCAAAAAATATTAGTGTAGCGAAAAAAATCATAAGAACAACTTTTGTAGGTAATGAACTGCTCTTCATTTTTTGTCTAAACTAAAAATGCTCTAAGGGTCATATTTCGGCTGATATCGTCGAAAAACGGATTTTCGGGAACCCTAGAGCTATTTTCCCACCCTTCCACAAATTCCACGTAGCTAAGATTTTCGGAGGTATGAATACCTGCAAATTAAAAAAAAATTTACGGACAGACTTGATGCCCAGGTTTGGAGTTTTTCTGGCGTTAATTTACTTGGACTATTTAATAGTAAATTTTTCAAAATATTATACAGGAATAGCAGTTTTCAAATTTTTTAAATTATTTGATGAAGTTAAAACAGAAAACTCAATCTCGTAAACAACATACATAGTCGTTAATAATCTGAGGATTTAAGAAAACCCTTCAAGCTCTCCTCGCTTACAAATCATCCAATATAAATGAGTACAAACCTTTTCATTGTAAAATTAACTAAGATAATATTTTTTCCATTCAAAATGCATCATCGTAAAGGTGCTTTAATTAAATTGCATATAGGTTTATACGACCTTTTCTGGTGGCACGTAGTCCACCCTTTTTGGTCCGCAATTTGGACCGGGGGCATTTTCTTGTCTGGTGCGCATTTTGCATCCGCCCAGTGAACCGGGTGAATAGGGAAACATCCTTAATAAATAAGACAGACACACCTTTATTAATGTTGAAAATATTTCTCGAAATGTCTTCAAAGATAAGATAAAAATGTATGTAATAGATTTGTAAATATATTTACGACTACTATTAAAAAAGTATGGTTTACTTGATTAATTCACTCGATATTTTTTGCTGATAATGAACTGATATAGATATATTTATTTTTTGTGAAAGTACTCAGTACTTTCCGAAAAACATCGTTTATTGCTTGCAAAATGAGTATCTCTAGAAAGTATTTTAATAAATTTATTTAATAATACACAGACGTACCAAATAATAATTTGATAATCTAGTATAGTGGATTTTTTAATCTTTTGTTGCACGAGAAACGAATACACAATAAAAATAGCTTGAGCATAAAAAATGGGGCAATTTTTTATGAAAAATCGATAAATAATATCGAAATGTATAGAAAAAAATTTGTAGGGAAAGGTATGAAAAAGAAAATACCGGAAAATGTGTGGAAATAAGTGAAACTAAAATTGTTAGGAAAATTTTATATAAATGTCACTGTAAATATGATAAATTCTGAAATATAAAAAATTCTTTAACTAAGGATATATACGTCACTGGCGATTGGAAAAATAATTATTTAATTGATTTTTAAATACCACATTAAAAGTAAATAATGAATTTTAAATAACCTAACAAATTATAGGGCCACATAATTTATCATTCAAGATAGTAATTAATTACTAGTATTTTGATTTCTATTACTAAGTATAAGTGAGCCACAAAAATATTTCGTTCGATTCATCCCTCTCCAAAATGAAATAAATTTGAAAGTATATGTCCCCTTGTGATTACATCTATTATTTAATTTTTTTCTGCAACTACCATATTAATCTGTGAAATCTAAAAGAAAGGCTGTTTCATGGCCTTTTATAGAAATGTCCGAACTTAGTTTGCTTGACTGGCGTCAGAATAGACATCCATATTTGGAACCACTTTCCTAAATATGGATTTATTGTTCATTAAGATTATAAGATAGGAGTTTTTTTAACTGAATCAGTACTTTTGCATAACTATGTAAAATTGATGACGCAGATATATTCGATTTATATTGCAAAATTGGATTTAACCCCTTCGCTCGAGTTAATTCGAGCGCGCCTATGTTTTTTATTAGGTTTGCAGGGATAATGAGGGTTTATGTAGATTTATCACTTTCAACTGATCCCGAACCAAATATAGA
Source organism: Crepidodera aurea (assembly GCA_949320105.2). Lineage (NCBI taxonomy): Eukaryota > Metazoa > Arthropoda > Insecta > Coleoptera > Chrysomelidae > Crepidodera > Crepidodera aurea. Next base: position 12,049,940 of record OX439479.2, read on the forward strand.
ACTACACGATAATCGTATTCGTAAGTTCATTCAACCATTTAGTCAATTTAAAATTGAAATCATTACTGTTACTTCTTCTTATCATAAAACCCGATCTATAATAAATGCAATCCTTGCAATAAAATCAACACCTTGTGGAATTTCTGTCCAGTGGTCCGACAAGGTCTCTATTCACATATATAATCAATTCGATCGGAGAATGTGAAACGAATTCTTGCAGAAGAACTTACCCATATTAATTAGATTAGTATTAGTATGTAATAAAAAAACGTTACAAATTTTTACTTTTTACAATTTTTTTGTCATTTTGGTGAATATTAACCTTTATAGGATATGTAATTTGAATTGTCTGAAGTGGTATGGAAATTGTTCCACTGTATATCTACCTAGCAGCCCCGTAAAGATTAAGCCACTTTTTTTCTCTTTTGCTTGTTTTTTTGGGACTTAAATTTACTTTTCTGTCAGATTCTCGATATTTTCTTTACTTTCTTATTTTTGAAGCTGAATTCCCCTCTTAGCGATTCTAACTGTCTTGTCTTAATGAACTTACTAACATCTTTGAGGTTATTATGTGTTCATTCTTCTTTTCCAGATAGTAAAATTGTATTATTTTTCAAATTATAATAATATACTACAATTTTTCAATTAGTCGACATCGACATTGACTTTTATAGCGGATGCTAAATACCAGAATATATTTACACCACAAATTACTGAATTGTTGCTTAATTTATTTTTATTAGCGTTACTCACCGTGAAAATGTGTTTACCTCCGTTTTTACTTTATTGTTTCCACATTTATTATTAGGTTTGTTTGTGGACAATAACCTCAGACCAACGGTTTTTAAATTTTTTGCATTTCAGTTAAAACAGGTGGATTGTACAATATTTTATTCTTTAGTATTAGGAATGTTAGATCGTGACGTTTTTATTCATTTACAGAGAAAAAATAAGGTCCAATTTTGGTATTTTGGCTTAGAATGATTTCATTTTGATCTCCATGCCCTTTTTCAAACTGACAACTTCTAAATTTATTTCTCAATCCCTTAACGTATGCGCTCGAGTTCACATTCGAGATAATTCGAGCAGCTCCGTATTTTATGCTGCTGTAATTCTCACACTCGAATATAATCGAGAATTGAAATTAACAATATTAAAGTGATTGTAGGAAATGTAGAAAATGTTTTCAAAATTTTTGAATCGAAAAATCTCAGTATTTTTGGAGATGTAATATAGGTGCGACACTGGCAATAATCAGAGTGAATTAATATAAAATACGTTGTTATTTTAAGAATGCAGCAAATCCATTTAGTAGAGATAATATTTTCTAATCCATCCCAACAACATTCTGGTTAATCCCGCGAACTATTTCACTTCACGTCTAAATTTAGTGACTCTCGTTCTAATCTTAAAACGCACCGAGTAGTCACAGGTTCGTATCTAGATTCTTGGGGTAAAATAGAATGTCAGTCTTTATTTTTTTACTTACACTCTCAATGACGGTATAGTTTAAGTAATCCCTATAGTCCAGCCATCTAAACAATTTCTTTAAAGTCGATGTCGGGAGCCAGAAAATATTTCTCGAGTTGATAAAATAGAACCATGCATTCACTAAGATGTAATCGAAGCGACTAATCGCTCGGCCTCCCGACCAAATCATAGTTTAACTGGTCTTTGCGTCCTCGGCAACGTAGCGGCAGTCTCAAAGGATGCCGCTACGTTAGAAGTTTTTTGGTAGCAACAAAGGCGCCGCTTTAAAGCTGTTAAATTGGGGCTACTATATGTATTACACGAACTATACACTTGCTTGTAAAAAAAGTAGTACAAGTATGTTTATTTAATTGTGTAATTTTTTTTTGACATCGACATTAGCATATTATTCCAAAAGAGGGAATCTTTGCTACAACAAATGATGACAAAATGATATACTCAAATATACTCATAAATTAGACAGCGGAAAATAATAAATAAAACTAAAAAGACTGTTAAATTTCGGAAAACGCATTTCCTCTCGTTGTTTTTTATAGAGACGCTGTTAGAAATAATGATTATTTTAAGCACAAGAAATCAAAGTATCCAAATTAATTTTGATTGAAACTGTTGCTCCAAAGAGATTTTTAATAAAAATATCGAATTATATTAAATTCCTATCTTGCTTGCTTAATCAATAATTTTATTTGATCCCTTTTCAATTTCTTCTGCATCTTAATCTCATTTTTAATTTTCTTGCATTATAGCTAAAGCCGTCTCTGAATACTACGAGAGATATATTTATAGAGGCTTTAGAAATAAAGCCGTTTCATCTCGGAACATCTAAATCTCCTAATTATTTGGTTACTTTTTAGCACTATTATTCAAATTCGTTATTCGGGGTATGGATAATAAATTTGTTGATATCGATGATTAATAGCTACAAACGAGTGATTCACTATAAATACCTGATATAAATCAAGATTTAAAAATTAGTGAGAATTCGCGGGATTCAATTCAATTTTTAGATAATACTGTATTTTTAGAAAGTAATTTTAGTTTTGCGAAACAATTAAAAACATTTAGACATTACTTCTTATTTATCGTGGATTTTTCTAAAATACCATAAAGAAAGATCGTTTTATTGCCTTTATAGTTATAAGCGAATTTAAATTTTTACATCGCCTATGTCTAGAAAAACAGTTTATCTCCCTTCAAACGAATCTCAATAGTGTCGCGCCAGACGAGACAGGCTGGACAGTGATTAAACACTGATTGTGACCAAACGACCAAAAGCAGGGGGTCCACGGCCCCCTGTCAAAGCCATCGATTAAAACGTAATCAGAGACGGCTGCCAAGCTCAGTGCCCCCGATGAGTATACACTCAAAATCATTGACAGAGAATTAGTCATCTTTTTGCACTTTGTTGTTTTCTCCATAAACGTACGTTTAAAGGGTAAAGGATAATAATAGAAATTACTTTGTTTCAAAATTTTCCAATTCGAATCAGTGGCGGGATAACAACAACAACTTGTGATATACAGGGCCGTTTTTTTTTGATATTTTTATTATGTTTCAATTTTTCCTAAAGCCGAACCTGGATTTTCATATCTCTCAATACTTGAGTACATTATTCGTGAGAAGTGTAATCTGTACACCAAAAATCAAAAAGATATACTAAGTGATTCAAAAGTTCTAGCCAAATGAATAGTTATGCATAATTGATAAAACACCCTGTAACTCCGTTATGGAAGCCAAGAGACCCATTATATATGGGTTATTTAGAATCCCATTTACCAAAGGGACACCCTGTATACAGAGCTGGGTAAAGCACTTTTGGAAAGTGCCTCAATTGCCAAGCAGAAAGCACTTCAATCGAGTGCTTTAGAGTTGAACGTACCAAATACTTTTTATTTTAAAAGTGCTTTTACTGTCAAGCACCAAGCATCAAATACTCATAAAGTATTTGAAACTCTTGAAACGTTAAAAATATTTGATAAAGCTCCAAGCTTAAAGCACTTTAAAAGTGCTTGAAGCCTTCTAAACGAGCTTTAAAAGTCGTTTTAAAAAAATAGAAGAACTAATTTTAAGAAAACTAGTGATAAGGTATTTTATATTAAAAGAATAGGAATACAAAACAAAGTAACATAACAAAACAAAATTCTCTTTTTTCTTGAAAGAATAGGAATACAAAACAAACATAAAAAAACAAAATTCTCTTTTTTTCTTAAAAGATTAGGAAACAAAAGAAACACGCGCGTACATACTGTTACACAATAGACGCAATACTACGATTATCGAGCTAGAATCGCAGATGCATAGATTTTTTCCAAATTTTCTTGTCTAAGAAAACAATTCGAGAACTTTTAAAAGTGCTTTAATTTCTGAAAAGGTCTGAAAAGGTTTAATTTCAATTACTACAAATGTAATTGAAGCACTTTGAAAGTAATTGAAGCACTTAAAATAATTAACGCACCTTGAAAGTAATTCAAGCACTTCCAAAATTCCCCGAAAGGCTTGAAAGCCACAAGCATTTGTACAAAATGCTTTAATTACAAAGCACCAAATACTCTTTTCCAGAAGTAGTTGAAGCACAGGGCTTAAAGCACCGAATGTGCTTCAAGCACTTTAGTAAAGCACTTTCCAAAAGTGCTTTACCCAGCTCTGCCTGTATAATCCAATTTTTTTGTGCAATAAAAATGAGCCTTCAAATTCGTCTCTATTGTTATATCTACTGCCATGCCCTTTTATGATTACTCAAAACAAAAAATCGAATGAGTCATGCACCGCGCCGCCGAAAAGGAATTTCTAGGCTTATGGCGCCCAAATATCGGGGTTGTCTGTATTGTAGGCAAATAAACTGTTCAAAGAAAAACGAAACAAAAGTAGTAAAAGTTACACACACACGTAACTACATAACAACTGACTCACCTTCGGTTGTCGATGTTTTTGTTGGCAATTATTCGAGTGGAGATTGCAGTTAATCCTTATATGGCTGGCGTATACCCAGGTTACCAGGCCAGGGCTAATCACTGATCGATGGAACTATATACTACTACTCCCGTTGTTCGGATCCGTTGATGATCTTGTCTTTTCCTTTTTAATATTCACGATGCGAAACCTATGACACCACAAAACATGTGGTCGATCAGATGAGAAAAAAACGAATTAAAAGACAAAATCTAAAATAGTATATTGTACAACATTCACTTGTATCTTCACTACTACTATCCATATTTTCAATTTAATTCGTGCAAACTTATTGAATGTAATTTCGTTTAAGAACTTTAAGAATGAAATTCTAGTGATTATTAATATTTAAACTTAGAAAAATGATACACCAAACACTTTTTGCTTTCTATAAATTTTGTATTTTGTTTAAGATACAGATTAACAAACTACACTAATAATAATATACAATAATGGGGGGTGGGTGGGTCAACGATAGAGCACTGGACTTTACTTCCGCTTCCTTCTACTACATCTATAGTGTTGGTTGAGATCTGCCTCTATGAAATTAAGTGGTAGTGCGCTTGGTTCCTAGGTTACACCCAGATTTTGGCACCTAATAAGAATTAAAATCATTACTAGTCAGTATTTCTTAGAAAACAATGCAATTTCTGAACTTCGACGTTACAGTCTCACAATCAAACACTATACAAAATTTACTCTATCAACAATATCACACACAAATAAATAAACGAAATAACAACCAAAACTAACGCAAAATGGATTCTTTAAATACATATCGACAACCAATAACATATAACGTCTGTCACTGTCGAAAACGTCAATCACAAGATATGCAACACCAGCGACCTCTACGCCTGTCTATGATCCTGTGGAATGGAGATAGGTGTATGTCCAGATTAGCTTACTATAATAGATAATATAGAAGGCTAATCAAACAGGGTAGGTAATATTGGGAACTGATCAAGATACTAACTGCAACTGCCTATCTTATCTTCATACCAAATATATTTTTAAATGATGATTTTATGTACTCCGTAAATAATATATAGGCACCCACATCTGAACTTTCCTGTTCTGACAGATATATTACTCTGGCTCGATTGCGATTTTACTATAACTTACCCGTCTCTTAGTTGTCTCTGCCTCGAGTGACTTAATCTTCCCATGTTCTCTGATGAGGGAAAAAGTGTGCATCAAATCCTTAAAGTATACATTTGGCCAATAATGTAAATAGGTGTGATTCAAAAAAATGAAAATACCAAAAATAGTATCTTAATTTTTTATTTTTAAACCATCAAACGTCGTTTATACTTATAGTTTTATAATTATTATAAATGTCAGTTAAGACTTATGTCATCTGTCATAAGTCATTTTGTGTTAAACGTTATTCGACCATCCTTTATAATTGTTAGTAAAGGTTTCGAGCTTGTTGGATTTTACTTCTTCTAACTCACCAAAATGCTGGTTACTAATCTTTAAAAATATTTATACTAATTTGTATTAATAAATATTAATTTTGGAGCTTATTGCTTATGCAAGAAGGTCTTTTTCTATTAAAAAAATATATATTAGACGTGTACCTACGTTATCTTTATGACAACGAGTTTTATCAGGAATGTCGTTAACTGTAAGTAAAATTCCAAGCAGTCATTATAGATTGACCTTCTAAAAAACCTTTTAAATGTTTTCTAATTGCAAAAAAAATTATCCAAGTACAGGAAGATTTTTTTTTCAAAATTAAAACAAAACTTGATAACCGTTAAAAAATCGATAAAACTGTAAGTTCCCTCATATTGTTTCTAATTGTTATAAACTTTAATTGCAAATAATAATTCTGAAACCCATAAATAATATCGTTAAATGTAGTGACAAGATCTTAAACGTCCGCTTCGTTCATTATTTATATATTCAAAAACCCATTTGAATAAGCGCGTGTGCGGTTAGTTATATTTATTAGGGGATAGGTCTCGCTAATCACCATATTCGTGGGTGAATGTGTACAAAAAAAGCATTTTGCTATTATGTTTTCACTTAGCGAAGTTATTACAGGCCGATTAACTTCTAAAGCAATGAAAGACGTCTACTGAACCTATTATGGGTATATAATTATCTTGTGTTTACTGCTACTTATTCCACTAATTGGCCCACGGAATTTTACAAATTTATATTTATTTTAATAATAGACCAGGACCAAACCGATTTTAAATGCCCGAATTGTTGAAAATTTCTTAGAGCATTTTTGTTTAGACAAAAAATGAAGAGCAATTCATTACCTGCAAAAGTTGTCCCTATGATTTTTTTCGCTACACACAATACATTTATAGGAGGGTCAAAATATCGAGCAAAAACAAAAACTTTGGCCCGGTGTTTTAATACTTCAGAGAAATAGATAAAAGGAAAAGTAACATGATATTATAGCTACAGGTTCCTTCTTTCATCTGAACTTTGAATCATGAAAAAATATTACTTCTTACGTGATTTATTGAAAAATATGTAATCCGCTTGGGAGTGTCATTCCTTTAGAGCGTGCAGGGCAGGAGCTAAAAATGGGGGTGCGTTTTGGAGCCGGTTATGTCGAAAAGTATCATATTTTTGTTAAAAATGATGAGGATCTTTTTTGTAGGTAATGAACTAATCTTCATTTTCGTCCAAACAAAAATTAGTCTTAATTTTTTTTTAATTTACTTATAATTTACCTTAAAAAGTATGTGGATACTGCTAAGAATGGTTTTTGTTTAAAAAATGATCTATATAGGTAGAAAAAAACTTTAGTCGAGAAAAAAGCTTATAGGAATAAAACGAAGAGAGCTATAGATTTGAAACCATGGGAATCAAAAGAGGAGGATATTTTCTACGGGGTTTTGGAAAAACGTCCAAATTTTCCGAGTATTTTGAAAGATACGGGATCCGAAAATGAAAATCGAGTAGTTTCAAGTCTAAAAAAAATTAAAAAATGGTAGAAAACAATTGAATTCTAGTAATTTGAATGCAAAAGGAAAGCGACAAACACAAAACCCGCCTACCTTCCTATCGAACATAAACCTGAATCTGAATAATTACGTATTAAACATGGCTATTCGATTAATTGAATTTAAATTAGTATTTAGAACCGTAGAAGGGTAAAATGAGACGTTTTGCAATAACGCAGATCCGAGTTTCTATGTACATATAGAAATCAAACGATATTACCGATTGGATTAAAACAAATTAAGATCTTTTATGGTAATTCGGTGACAATTTTGCAATTTACTGCATACCTATACTAGAATGTTGCACCTGTTATGTCAACAAGTTGTCGTCTTCCATGTCCATGTCTGAAAAACTACTATTGATTTGGTGATTTTAATGTGAGCAAAAAAACGCGTTTTTTTGTACAATAAACATTCCTGACCTCGATTTTCCCATTTAGAATGAGCTGGCATATGGTTAAAATAATGAATTTAAAAAAAAACTTAGAAGTTTAAATTGCCATAGATTTTTTTTAACACCGACCAAAAATATAGACTTTCTGGACCATTTTTCAAAAATCTTGTTAAGTAGAACCAGAAATATAGTAATAGTCCAACAAACGAAGGTGCCAACGCAGGCATCAGGTCTGTCCGGCACCATTTTTTTAATTTGCAGGTATTCATGGGTACATTCACCCCCGAAAATCTCAGGTGTCTGAAATTTGTGGAAGGGCGGGAAAATCGCTCATTGGTCTCAAAAATTTGTTTTTTTCGCCTATTTTCGCCGATATTTCCGAAAATATGACACTCATTACCTACAAAAATGATCCTCATCATTTTTGTCAAAAATTTGATACTGTTCGACATAACCGGCTCCAAAACGCACCCCCATTTTTAGCTCCTGCCCTGCATTTAAAGGAATGACACTCCCAAGCGGATTACAAATTTTTCAATAAATCACGTAAGAATTAATATTTTTATACTTTTCGGTATGGTAACGTAAATTACTATATCCTGAAGATGAAAATAAAGATTTTAGGAAGCTCTTAAACATGTTAAAGTAAATAAATTTTGATTTTCTTCATACCCAATATCTCGGCAACGATCATTTTAAATATGAGAGCATAACACACATGGACTATGGAGCCACTGACATAAAAATGAATGTGCTTATAAATTTTTAATAACAATAATTTTACGATTCTGTTTATCCCGAATCTGTATTTTGAACCGTATCAGGTTAAATTTTATTAGCGAAGTCATAAAAAATTGTGAAATTTAGAAAAATCGTTGAGATAATAATGTATTAATTAATTATGTGCTAACGTTTCTGTTGATATTTTATCTGGCAAAAATATCTAGCCGAAAGGAAAAACATTTTCATGTTGCAAAAAATCATTTTTACAATGTCCAGAATCATTTAATTCTTGATAAAACATTTTTTAATCGAGTTTTTAAATTTTACAATTAATTTTATGAAACAAAATCCTAGTTTTAATTTTCTTTTCCTCTACCGACCACCATCTGCAGGAAATTCTAAGATAATGACGTAACATTAAATGTAAACATCGTTGAAGGTAAAAAATTGTTAAAACCGTTGAAAACGTTTTTATCCATAACTTCAAGGCACTAGATGAGTCATACGCATATTTTATTTGCAGAGAAATCGTTACTCAGTGTTCTGAACTTTATTTGTAAAAGTTCTTACGTGTTTCGGTGCTATATTGGGTTTATAAATTATTAATTTGTTTAATTAACACCAAATTAAACAACTAGATTTACATTAAAATGTCGCCCTTGATAAGGTCATCATCAGGATAAATTTTGTTTAAACGTACTTCTTACAGCATAAGGGTTTAAAAGTCACCCTGAGGATGATCTTGTTAAGGTCGAAATATGTTAAATTAACAAATTTGAATATACATCAGAGGTCTTTTGTACAGTTTTGTTTGATAAATTATTGCAATTCTACACATACACGAAAAATAATTGAAAATAGAAAAAACTACCAGTTTATATCCCATAACACAATCCCACTAAAATAAGATTTTATAGTTGTGTATGCAAACATACAATTACAGAATTCGTTACATAAATTTGTTGTCATACTTACGTTAGAAAAACTTGCGCTATGTTTACACGATAGAAAACTACGTAATTTTCTAAGATTTTTAACAATACTACTTAATGTTCCGTTTTTTATATCTAGAATATGTAAATAAAAAGTCTAGCAATTGACATATCAAAATTCCTTTAGTGTTAATCTTATTATAATTATTTTAATCGATAAAAGTTTGATTAGGAAAATACACACCTTCTAGTTTATATATAAATGGATTGGGTGCTTTGGGGAAAGAACATTTGTCCTACATTTTCTTCTATTTCATCACCTTCCCTTTATTAACCTTTAAAATTTCTTTCTCTAGACCAGAGCCAATCGTTTTTGAAACAAAAAAAATTCTTAGCAGTATGTGGGTAAATTATTAGAAAAATCAAGACGACTGTGTAAAAGTTCCGGTAGGGGGTGGGGGTAGGTAAATATATGTTTTCAGGGTTGGATTATGCATCCTATCGAAAAAAGTTTCAAACATGATTGATCCTGGCCTATATGTATAAAAATAAATTTAAACTTTGCATTTTACGTTGAAAGGTTTTTACCATGTTTGTGTAAACGTAGTTTTACTCCAACGCATTTTTATATTCGCTAAATATTTCGTCTATCTCAAAGATTTATTATAATCCAGACGGGTCGTAAATATATCAATTAGTTAAATTTTTGTTAATTTATTTGTGTCGGACGTCAATCATTTGCATTTTTAAATTGACCAAATTTAAATGGTTCCAACTTCCAACATTGTGACCTATTTATTTACGTTTCTCGATTAAATCTTAACGGCTTTTATTAACGCATCCATAGACAAAAATAATAAATGATTTGATCGATGCATTAAGAGGAGATTTCTAACCAACTAATCAACTTTTTTATCAATTCATACTAAATTTTTTTCTTAAATTTCTGTGATTCTCATCATTCATTTTGACACGAATTTGTGTGGATTTTTAATTTAATTTTTTACTAATAGGAAGCCTAATTCACGAAGCCGAAAGGCAGAAACCGGTCTTCGGATTTCAAATCGTTTGCTTAATTTAAAAATCTAATTTAGAAAAAAATATTTCGCAAAACCCTTGGAATATGGAATAAATTAAAGAATATCTAATAAAGTTTTTGAAATAAAGAGGACGAAAACATTTTTAATCGTATGATAAAGATTTAATATTTTGGATACCAAAATATTTTACTGGGAGTAATCAAACTGCACAAAAGATGTGAAATAAGTTAACACACACTGCACCAACGTCTGGACTTCAAACAACTACTCCTTGGACTATATGCCCCAACAGGTATTGAATTACAGAAGTCCAGACGTGGTTGGAACCCGAATCGTTTCGGGACTTAAACCAACAACTTTGATTTTGTTACTAAAGGAGCCTGTAATTCTTAGACCGGTCTCGACATTATTGTGCCTCATCAGTAAGAAGCAGACAAGCTCGACAATCCTATCTCTAAAGGATGTCTGAAGAATGAATCGAGGCCACCTTCACTTTAATAACAAAACCAAAGTTTTTTCAAATTAATAGAAAACTGTATCGTATGATAAAGATGAAATATTTCGGATACCAAAATATTCTTGGGAGCTGTGATTTTAACTTATTTCACATCTTTTGTGCATTTATAATCGTATTTGTAAAAATAAGAATTCAAATTAAATTAATTGTAACCCCGTGAATTCGATTAACCGATTTATTTTATTTCTCTTACAGACTTACTCCGGTCTTTTCTGTGTCGTGGTGAATCCTTACAAGAAACTTCCGATTTATACAGAAAAAATTATGGAGAGGTATAAAGGCATCAAACGGCACGAGGTACCCCCGCATGTGTTCGCCATTACCGACACCGCTTATCGGTCGATGCTTCAAGGTAATTTGTTCATTTTTCTTTGCTGATTAAATTTTAAATTAACAATATTTATTGGTAAAATAAAATAATATGTTTTGACTACAAATTTTCCTGACGTAAGTACTTGATTTTCAATATTTTAATATTTTATAGAACGTGAAGACCAATCTATTTTATGTACGGGTGAATCAGGTGCAGGAAAAACTGAAAATACGAAAAAAGTCATACAGTATTTGGCGTACGTCGCTGCTTCCAAATCGCCCAAAGGAGCCGGAGCGGTAAGAATTATTATTTTTCTTTATTTTAAATTCTTTATATAGCACTTTGTAAATAGACAAATTCAAATTTTATCTCAATAAAACATGCATGTCACAAAAGCATTGTAAAAATCACTTTTTTATCACTATAACTGTTATATCGCTTTACTGCAAATCGATTCTTTATTAAAAAACATCAAAAATATTTATTAATGAAAAAAAAAAAAAGATTTTTTGAGCCCTATTTTTGTTAAATTCATTGATCTTTCCCGCAAGCAAACACGTTACTAAAAATTCTCGAGTGACTCTGCCCGAAAATAGCCTGACAGATAAATGATAGTTTTATTCTGAAAGGTCATTTTCCATGATCAACCTCATTGACATCAATTTGCCTGTAACGTATGCGCGTTTTCCAATGAAACACCCTGTATATTTGATCAAGAAACATTTTCCTAGGTATTTCGGAAATCTGTTAGCAACCGGCAACCTGGCAAAAGTGAAATACGTCACTCGCGCAGGAATTCCAATGTTGCCAACAAATTTTAACTAAACGAGTAACGCAATGTTTAAAATTCTTTATTATTATTAAATAATTCAAGTTTTCATCTGATTTGCAGTAAAACAAATTCAGACTTTTTTTATTTATTTAATTTATTTTTTTATATATATTTGCAATACGGTGATTGTATTTTATATTTTTTTCATGGTGATTGTTTATTTTAATTTTAATTTTCTTTGCATGGTCTCGTTTTTGGGAATATACAGCAGAAAGATCTTATCGTAAGTAGTATTTTTTTATTAATTTGTGCTTATGCTTGTAATTTGTAATATAATTGTACAGATCCGTGTATATACATATAAAGATAAGTCATTGGAAGAGAAAGTAATAAAATTACTGTTGATTTAGTGATAAGTACACGATAAAAAAAAAGAGCTTAGCAAATACCTGAAAAGATGAATCATAATAAAAAAACCGTGATATATATATCTTGAGCACATTGGCAATATTTTTGAAGTAATTTCATTATATTTAATCAGTCATTTTAAGAATAAATGCTTTGTCACCTTTCTAGAGTAAATTTAGTGTAAATGAAGAAAAATCAAAACGACTGAGTAAAAATTCCGAAAGGGTGGTGGGGGTAGTAGCTAAATATACGATTCGAGGGTTGGATATTGGTTTTTTACGATTTGTGGTTGAAATATGCATCCTATCGAAAAAAGTTTAATGTAAAAGTTGTAGATAATTAAAAAATCTAAAACTGTTATTTTGATCATTTTCAACGTAACCTCAAAATAATCGAGAAAACCGCAAAAAATCGGTTTTTCGTTTTTAATTTCCCACAAAAATATTTTTTTTTATAAAACTTGGTGAAAACGTTCTTCTTTGTGTTTTAAATAAGCTGTAATTTTATTCAAAGCAAAATATTTCGATTTTATACGAATTTAAATTTAAAAAAAAAACAACCTAATTTTCAATCAATTCAGTTTGTCATTATTATTATTATTATAAATAATTAAAAAAATAATATAAAATACAAAAAAAAGAAAAATAATATTTGTAAATAAATTGGTACTTTTTTTGCTTTATTTGCTACTAGTTTCTCTTAAGTAATTTGCTTAATAGTATCTGGTAGATTTTTTTTTCTGTATATCGAAAATATCTCAGCCTTATTTTTCCTTAATTTACATGCGGTCAATGCCAGAGTCCTACAAGGGAATTCTCGGTATGTAAGTTTGATGTTTTGCATATTTTTTTGGGACAATCGCTATATCACATGCACCGTTGTCGCATGGTTCCCATTTTTTTAACACCACCTTAATCCCTTAACGCACACATTTTTTGAAAAAAAAAAGCCGAAAACAAATCAATTTTGTTTTATTTATTGTAGAACCTTGTTTTGGCAAAAATTTAAAAAAAATACAAATCTAATCAAATATTTATTTATACTTTTTCAACTGAAATAATAATAGTATTTATTTTTAAAAAATTATTCAAATTTTTTTTTGTTATATATTTCGAAGCAACTTTGCAAATATTTGTTATTACATGACTAAATCGTAATAAAATATAAGAAAGTCAGTCGTCACGAGTGCAGACGGCGTACTGTCGGTGCGTTTTTTTTTCTCTTGTAAAAAGCATATTTTATTTTTTTTTCTTAGCTTTCATATTAATTTCAATTCTCGATTATATTCGAGTGTGAATATTACAGCAACATAAAATACGACGTCGTTCGAATTATTTCGAGTGTGCAAGTTAAGGGGTTAAATACTAAGCCTACATTGTGCACATTTAATTATTTTGCTCTTTTACATAATGTGGTTTTTGCATCTTTTGAGCTTTGTTATAGATCATTTCCTTCATTTCTTATATTACCAATTATTATTATTGTGGGATTTTTTTTTGTACAAAAATTGGATAAATCCTTGAAACCCCTAGAGATTCCTAGATTCCATTCGGCTATGACTTTGCTTCAAATTTATACTGTGTCAAAAAAAACGGTTTAGAATTAAAAAGATTTAATATACGTATATACTTCATTCCAATCCTTTGAAATAAGTCAAGTTTAACTCACTGAAAAGTTACCAAAATTGCTGTTATGAATAAAATGTTTCCAAATAAACATTACCTATTTATTTATATACTCTATTCGCTATCAGGAGATAGTAATAAAACTTAATTTTGTAATAAAGTAATAATAATATTTACACAAATTGAGTTCCCACAGTATTTATATATAAAAAAGGGGACGGCAACTAGTTTCAGCTAAATAGCCATCTTCAGGCATAAAAATACACACTACGTTCATATATATTTGAAATGAATTGATATGATATGAAAATTTTTATTTTTTAATATTCTTTATTTTTGTCACATCTCACATTTTTCAAAAATCATAATCAAACATCTCACCCCTTTTTTTAAGTCCCAATTTTGTCTCATTTTTTAAACCATAGCAACATTCCCAAAATTTGTTTTCTTAATTTATTTTTATCTTGAAAAGAAATAAGAAAACCAAATTTTAATTTCTATTTTTTTCACTAATATCTTGTATTTTTCTTTGATTTCCTTTCGTATTCTTAAATTCTCTTCCTCTGCTATTTCAAAATTTTTATTTCTTCCAAAATTTGGATATTTTTATTATTTTTCATAATGTCTATTTCTATTTTCTTTATCTCTTCTTTATTTAATTTGTTCTCAGTTTCTTTTACTTTCATTTCTTTTTTCATCATATTCCCCAAATCTTCCTTGATTTCTTCTTTGTTTTTAATCATTTCATATTTAATATTTCCCAAATCTTTAATATTATTTATTTTATCTTCCATATTACCAATTTTGTTTTCTATGTTCCTATGATCCCTACAAAAATATTTTTTTAATTTAATTATTCCATCTGCGATAATTTCTTTTAATTTTATTTCTCTTTCCTTCTGTTGTTGTTTTATTTCTTCATTTTTATTTTCCATTTGTGCTAATTTTATTTGTGAAATTTCATCAATTTCTTCCCTCCTTTTATTCTTTAAAATTTCTTCTTTTAATGATTTGTCTAAATTTTTAACATTTTTCTTATTCTTCATTCCATCTTTTATTTGATACATTTCTTCAGTAAACCCTGTTTCTATTTCTTTCTTATTTTTCTGCTCCTGTAATTCTTCTACCTTTATTATTCTTGCAATCATTTCTTTTTTTACCATCTTTTCTTGTTTCTTCTATTTTTTTATCTGTATCTTTTCTTAAATCTTGTCTGATTTCTTCTAAACTATTTGCTAGTTTCTTCTAAATGCATTATATCTGTCTTCAAATCTTTCTTCAATTATATCATACCTATTCGAATACCTGTTTTTATCTCTTCCTTATTTCTTTCCATATTTTTTTCAATCTTTTCTTGATTTCTTTCCATATTTTGATTCATGGCAATCAACATTTGCATAATTCGTTCAGATATCTTCTATCTTCTCTTAAATCCATATTATGTTTTCCTTTTTAAATTATAAATTAATATTTAATTATCTTTATTTAACTTTATTTTAGAGCCCCACGTTGGGCGCCGATTGAAATGAATTGATATGATTATGAAAATTCTAAGATGTTTTTTTTTTTCATTTTTTTGTCTCATTTTTTAAACCATAACAATATTATGTTCCTATGCAAGGTAAGTTAGTTCTTTGTATAGGCACATAATATATATGAACGTGTAGTGTGTATTTTTAGGCCTGAAGATGGCTATGTAGCCAAAACTAGTTGCCGTCCCCCTTTTTTTATACATAAATACTGTGATACATGACTTTGTGTTTTATTTTTGAAAACTTTTGACCACATTTGAGATTTGGATAACCTTTTGGATTTAATAATAATAATATTTTTCAAATTATTAATTCAATAGTGCCTACTTTTTATTTATTAATTGGCGCGCCGATGGTTTACTGCTTATAGAATAGAATAAAAATGTTGCAATGAAGTATATATTGTTTTTAAAATGTATTACTGAAATATTGACCACAATCCATATTTTATCATTTAATCCCTTAAAAATTTCCTTTTTTTTACTTGCCGCCGTTGTACAACCAACGGTATAAAAATTGCGTATTAAGTACAAAAACTAATAAAACATTTTTTTCTGTTGATTGTAAAACGGTATTTAATCTTAAGGTATGTCAATAAAAAATAAAATATTTTAAATAATTCTGATAAAAAACTATTGTTTTAACACCTTGAATACAGTGATTTTTTAAATGTTTCAAATATCAGAAAGAAAAGTTAATTAAATAACATAATTAAAATTTTTTTCTCGCTTCTTATTTATTTAAATGTATGGTAATTAATAATTATTGGAAATCAATGAATGAATGATAATCACATTGAATAGTCTAGGTGACTAAAAATATTGATGAATAATGTGACTTACCTTAAGAATCCATGTATGCATTGTAAAAAAAACTAACGTGTGTGTTAATTTTTATTTAGCTAAAATAAATCGCATCATAATTTATTTTTCTGGTACAGGGTGGATTAGAACAGCAATTGCTGCAAGCGAATCCGATTTTAGAAGCCTTTGGTAACGCGAAAACCATCAAGAATGATAACTCTTCCAGATTTGTAAGTGAAAAAAAGTGCAAAGAAAAAAAATGATGTTATTAATCAAAAACTTTTTTAGGGTAAATTTATTAGAATTAACTTCGATGCTTCCGGTTATATTGCTGGAGCCAACATAGAAACGTATTTATTGGAAAAATCACGTGCCATTCGACAAGCAAAATCCGAACGAACCTTCCATATCTTCTATCAACTTATTGCTGGTGCTTCCGAAACTCAAAGAAGTAAGTTTAACATATACGCATAAATATAAATATGTTGACGGTATTTCCATCTATTAGAGACATACTCAAACGTATCTTCGTAAAGAGCAAACACTAAAACTCACATCCTGAGACCTTCACGCTGTTTTGAGTTGTCAAATCTTCAACCACACTAGCGAACTGAATAACAAAACCTTTCAGTGGCTATGATATCCAAAATATTTCATTTTTATTATACGATAAGTTTTCATCAAGAGCAAGGCGAGTCGAATCCATTCTTCAGGCTTTCTTTAGAGATAGAAAGTCGAGCTTGTCTTCTTCTTACTGATGATGCACAATAATGCCGAAACCGGTCTAAGAATGACAGGCTCCTTTGGTAACAAAATCAAAGTTGTTGGTTTAAGTCCCGAAACGATTCGGGTCCCAACCCAACCGCGTCTGGACTTCTGTAATTCAATACCTGTAGGGGCATATAACCCAAAGAGTAGTTGTTTGAGGTCCAGACGTCAGTGCAGTGTGTGACATTTTCTAATGTTGTAATTCTTGGGAGCTGTGACTTTAACTTATTTCACATCTTTTGTGCATGTCTGCGACTCTCCACGCGGTTTTCTTCTGTCTCCGATAGATGGAACTACTATCTACATTATCGCACAGTTGTATTGATTTACTACGCCGGACTCAAAAGATTAAAGCAGAATTGGCAGTCTTGGGATGTGTCGATTAATTGAATATAAAAATATTCTTTTTGAAGAATTGATTTTAGTTTTCGGATTATTCTGGGAGAAACGGAGACGAAAATAAGTTTTATCAAAAATAGGAATAAAAAATTTGACACAAAAAACATCGGCATAATCGAAATTGTCTGATTTGTTTTTGTGGGGTTTTTGAATTATGAGATAGAGATCAAATTAGACAACAATTTTCGAAAAATACAAAAATATATCGATCAAGGAGATGAAAATTGTACAGATGCTTAAAAAAAATAGAAAATAGAAAGTTTTCGAAAAATGATTACTTTTAGAGGATTTAGAACGTTAAAAAATAATAATTACAAAAAATATGTCTATACTTAAACAATCTTCCTAATTTAAATCGCTAGATTTCTTTACTTTTTTTTTTAGTTTATGTAAAACTAGATATATCGAAATTTTAAAATACATCGCAATAATGATATGAAATTTTAATAAATAACCTGCGATCATTGAATTCACAGGAGCGTAAAGTTTTAAGTAATATATTTAGAACTTGCAACATGCAGCAATCTAATTAATTATCAATAAAAATGTTTTCCTTTAAAATATAACCTTGAATCGATTTTTACAACTTCTGTATTAAATATATACAATAAAAACAATGAAAGTTTTCCTCATTTTAATTTTTGCAAGTTCGGAGCCTGATTTATTGGATTCGAAAGCCCAACTGACGAAGCCGAAAGGCAGAAACCGGTCTTAGGGTATCGAATCCAATAAATTTAATTCCTAATTCGTTTGCTTACTTTGGAGTCCTTTTCAAGCTTAAACAATTTTATTAGAAAGACCATTTTAGGTTAACTTGAACTGTCAAAGAATTAATTAACAATTAATTATTTGACAGCTGTACATTTTCATTTTAGTTTCAAAGCCTACCATGTTGAAATATGTTAAAGTAAATTAAATAGATACTGTGGCTAGAATATTTTAAATGCG
The DNA here is from genome assembly GCA_949320105.2 of Crepidodera aurea. Taxonomy (NCBI): domain Eukaryota; kingdom Metazoa; phylum Arthropoda; class Insecta; order Coleoptera; family Chrysomelidae; genus Crepidodera; species Crepidodera aurea. The sequence continues at coordinate 12,068,526 of OX439479.2, forward strand.
AATATCTCGAAATGAGCTGAATTTATGCTATTAAAACAAGTAGACCTTTTTTGTTCAAATTTACAGGGTTTATCATAAAGGCTTGAAAAAAATGCAAAAAAGGCCAGGAATAAAAAAAATTCATACATTTCTTCAACGAGTAAAGTGTAGGTGGCAAAATTGATAAAACGCTTATGATTTACTAACTTAAAAATATAACCATACCAAATTTCAAGTCAATATATCAAATAATAAAGAAATTATTGCAAAAAACGAAAAATAAATTTTATCTTCCAACACCCTGTATCTTAGTAGTAGATAACATTTGACCCAAAGTTATTTAGTAAAATATTAATATTTCGAGGTCCTGAACCTATGATTAAAATATTGACCATTCCTTATGATTACACCCTGTATAATATTCATATTTTGCTTTAACAAATTATTTATCCTTCAGCACAGAAAAATTTCATAGTCTATCTATGACTAATTATTTTAATATTTTTTTTATTTTCCAGAGGAATTTATTTTGGAAGATTCCAGGTCATACAGCTTCTTCAGGGAAGACAATCACATGGTAGCAGGTGTAGATGACGCTCAGGAATTCCAAGGGACCGTAAAAAGTATGAATATCATGGGAATGACCAATGAAGATTTTAGTGCCATTTTCAGAGTAGTATCGGCCGTTATGTTATTTGGCAAGATGGAATTCAAGCAAGATCGTAGTTCCGATCAAGCCACATTGCCCGATAATACCGTAGCCCAGAAAATAGCTCATTTATTAGGACTTTCCGTTACCGATATGACTCGAGCATTCTTAAAACCCAGAATTAAAGTCGGCAGAGATTTCGTTACCAAGAGTCAGACCAAAGAACAAGTCGAATTTGCCGTAGAAGCCGTTTCTAAAGCTTGCTATGAACGAATGTTCAAGTGGTTGGTGACCAGGATTAATAGATCTCTCGGTAGAACTAAGAGACAAGGCGCCAGTTTCATTGGTATACTGGATATAGCCGGTTTTGAAATATTCGATCTCAACTCTTTCGAACAATTATGTATAAATTACACCAACGAAAAGTTGCAACAACTCTTCAACCACACCATGTTCATCTTGGAACAAGAAGAATATCAAAGAGAAGGAATCGAATGGAAATTTATCGATTTCGGTTTAGATCTACAACCCACTATTGATTTAATAGAAAGACCGATGGGAATTATGGCGTTACTCGATGAGGAATGTCTCTTCCCTAAAGCCACTGATAAAACATTCGTTGATAAACTAGTAACAGCTCATTCATTACATTCGAAATTCAAGAAGAGCGACTTCCGTGGAGTGGCCGATTTTTCTATTATCCATTACGCTGGGAAAGTCGACTATTGCGCCAATCAATGGTTAATGAAGAATATGGACCCGCAGAATGAGAACGTCGTATCGTTACTACAAGCTTCCCAAGATCCTTTCGTTGTACATATCTGGAAAGACGCCGAAAGCTTAGGTAGAGCCAAAGGAATGTTCAGAACTGTATCTTACCTCTACAAGGAACAATTAGCTAATCTGATGGTTACTTTACGTAATACGAACCCTAATTTCGTCCGTTGTATCATCCCCAATCACGATAAGAGAGCCGGAAAAATCGACGCCCCTCTAGTATTGGATCAACTCAGATGTAATGGTGTACTAGAAGGAATTCGAATTTGTAGACAAGGATTCCCTAATAGAATTCCATTCCAGGAATTTAGACAGAGATACGAACTTCTAACACCGAACGTTATCAACAAAGGTTTCATGGATGGAAAGAAAGCGTGCGAGGCGATGATAAAATCGCTCGAATTAGATAAGAACTTATACAGAGTTGGTCAATCTAAAATATTCTTCAGAGCTGGTGTTTTGGCGCACTTAGAAGAAGAAAGGGACTATAAGATTACAGATCTTATTGTCAACTTCCAAGCTTTTTGTAGAGGATTCCTATCGAGAAGAAACTACCAAAAGAGAGTCCAGCAACTCAACGCAATCCGAATTATTCAAAGAAATTGCTCCGCTTATCTGAAATTGAGAAACTGGCAATGGTGGAGATTGTACACTAAAGTTAAACCATTGCTAGAAGTAACCAAACAAGAAGAGAAACTAATGCAAAAGGAAGATGAACTCAAGCAGGTTAAAGATAAACTCGATCACCATATAAAGGCAGCTGAAGAATATGAACAGAAGTATCAATTAGCTCAAGAGGAAAAAACGGTTCTCCAAGAACAATTACAGGCTGAAGTGGAGTTGTGTGCTGAAGCTGAAGAAATGCGAGCTAGATTAACTGCTCGTAAGCAAGAATTGGAGGAAATACTGCACGACCTTGAAGCTAGAATTGAAGAGGAGGAAGAAAGAACCAGTACTTTAAACACAGACAAGAAAAAATTGCAGCTCACCATTCAAGATTTGGAAGAACAATTGGAGGAAGAAGAAGCTAATAGGCAAAAGATTTATATTGAAAAAGTACAATGTGACAATAAAATAAAGAAATTAGAAGAAGATCTAGCTTTGAGTGACGACACCAATCAAAAGCTGCTGAAGGAAAGAAAAATTTTAGAAGAGCGCAGCAACGATTTAAGCCAAGCTTTAGCTGAAGAAGAAGAGAAAGCTAAACATTTAGCCAAGCTAAAAGCTAAACACGAATCGACTATCGTAGAACTAGAAGAACGTCTTTTGAAAGATCATCAACAGAGACAGGAGACTGATCGCTCCAAGAGAAAAGTCGAAACCGAAGTAAATGATCTTAAAGAACAAGTAAATGAGAAGCGAGTCCAAATTGAAGAACTTCAACTACAATTAGGTAAAAGAGAAGAAGAATTAGCTCAAGCAATGGTCAAAGTAGATGAAGAAGGTGCTCAAAAAGCTCAAGCGCAGAAAGCTCTCAGAGAATTAGAAAGCCAGCTTACTGAACTACAAGAAGACCTCGAAGCTGAAAAGGCGGCCAGAAGCAAAGCTGAAAAAATGAAAAGGGACCTTAACGAGGAGCTGGAAGCACTTAAGAACGAACTTCTAGATTCTTTAGATACTACAGCGGCGCAACAAGAACTCAGATCCAAGAGAGAACAGGAATTGGCGACCTTAAAGAAAACTTTAGAAGAGGAAGCTCAATTACATGAAGTTACACAAGCTGACATGAGACATAAACATTCTCAAGAACTCGTTTCTATGAATGAACAACTGGAGAATTTCAAAAAACTTAAAGCTAATCTTGAGAAAACGAAACAGAGTCTCGAAGCTGAAAACGCTGATCTTACAAGTGAACTTAGAAATGTCGGAGCTAGTAGACAAGATGGTACGTTTGAAATTTATTATTATTATTTTTGAAAAATATTATAAATATATAATAATTTTTAGGTGAAAGACGGCGTAAACAAGCTGAAAGTCAATTAGCTGAACTCTCGGCCAAATTGGCTGAAGTAGACAGATCAAAAGCCGAACTACAAGAGAAAACCGTCAAACTACAACAAGAACTGGAGAATATTGTTCAACAATTAGAAGCGGCTGAACTTAAGTAAGATCATTATTGATTCTTTAAATGAATTATTTTAACTTTGGTTAATTATAGAGCCTCAGCTGCTGTCAAAAGTCAAGCTACGATAGAATCCCAATTTGCCGAAGCTCAAACCGCGTTAGAAGAAGAAACCAAACAGAAATTAGCGCTAAGCTCCAAATTGAGGCAACTAGAATCCGACAAAGAAGCCTTGCAAGAACAAATGGAAGAAGAGGAGGAAGCCAAAAAGAATATCGAGAAACAAGTAAGTTATTTTATATAGTTAGCTAGTTCCGAGTTCTCATTTAACTTTTCAAGGTTGCCGTTTTAACTGCACAACTTATCGAAGCCAAGAAGAAAGCGGAAGATGAAGCCGAGCAAGCCGCCATATTAGAAGAAAGTAAGAAGAAACTAGCTAAAGATTTGGAATTGTTACAAAGACAAGTGGAAGAGTTAACGGCCGCCAACGATAAACTAGAAAGAAGCAAAAAGAAGATAGCTGCTGAATTGGAAGACGCAAACATTGATCTCGAAACTCAAAGACAAAAGGTCTCCGAATTAGAAAAGAAGCAAAAGAACTTTGATAAAGTTTTAGCAGAAGAAAAAGCCGTAAGTGAGCAATTGGCTGCTGAAAAAGATATCGTAGAAAAAGAAGCTAGAGATAAAGAAACTCTAGTATTGTCTTTAAAACGTGAACTTGACGATTCCAATGTTAAAATAGAGGAATTAGAGAGAGTAAGAAGACAGTTACAAGGAGAGCTTGATGAACTGGTCAACAACCAAGGCACGGCTGATAAAAACGTGCACGAATTAGAAAAAGCCAAGAGATCTCTAGAAAGTCAACTGGCGGAACTAAGAGCTCAAAACGAAGAATTAGAAGACGAATTACAGTTGACCGAAGACGCTAAACTAAGATTAGAAGTTAACATGCAAGCTCTTAGAGCCCAATTTGAGAGAGACATCCAAGCAAAGGAAGAACAGGCGGAAGAGAAAAGAAGAGGTATTGTAAAACAACTAAGGGACCTTGAAGCTGAGTTAGACGAAGAGAGGAAGCAAAGAGCAGCTGCGGTTATTGCTAGGAAGAAGTTGGAAGGAGATATTAAAGAATTAGAAAGCCAAATCGAACTTCATTGTAAAGTAAAAGAAGACGCCCTTAAACAGTTGAAGAAATCTCAACAACAGTGTAAAGAAGCGATAAGAGATGCCGAAGAATGCAGAGCTGCTAGGGACGAATACGCAGCTTCGAGCAAAGAGGCTGAAAGAAAAGTCAAGACTTTAGAAGCAGAGGTACTTCAGCTTACAGAAGACGTCGCCAATTCCGAAAAAGCCAGAAGAGCAGCCGAAGCGGAAAGGGATGAATTGTTAGAGGAAATAAACAGTAGCAATAGCAAAGGTAGTTTACTCGTCGATGAAAAACGAAGATTAGAAGCTAGAATAGCAACTCTAGAAGAAGAAATAGAAGAAGAACAAAGTAATAACGAGATTCTTCAAGACAGAGCGAGGAAAGCCCAATTGTCCATTGAACAGTTGACCGCCGAATTGTCCAGTGAAAGATCAGCTGCACAGAAACAAGAGTCGCAGAGGCTGTTGCTCGAAAGACAAAACAAAGAACTTAAAGCTAAACTTGCAGAACTGGAAACCGCTCAAAGAACAAAGACCAAGGCCCACATTGCAGCGTTGGAGAGCAAGATTTCCAACCTCGAGGAACAACTCGATGTAAGCATTCATATTTTCTCGTATTTAATTTTTTTTCTAAACCAAATGTTTCTATAGGTGGAAGCAAAGGAACGTCTCGTCCAACAAAAAACCAACCGCAAATTGGACAAGAAAGCTAAAGAGTTAGTGATGCAACTAGAAGACGAACGTCGGCACGCCGATCAGTACAAAGAACAAGTAGAAAAAGCCAATGCTCGCGTTAAGGCCCTCAAGAGGCAATTGGATGAAGCCGAGGAAGAGGTTACGAGGGAGAAGGCACAGAAACGAAAGGCGCAAAGAGAATGCGAGGACATGTTAGAATCGCACGAATCGATGAACAGGGAAATTAATAATCTTAAGAGCAAATTGAGGTAAGAATTTTTATGATTTTAGACTGTTTTTGAGGGGATTATATAAGTCGACAAAATTGTAATTAATGTTAAAAATATCACTATAAATAATTCATTTCGGAAGCTCATAGTGGTTTGTATTTTAATTTCTCTCTCTCTTTCCACTGGATTTTTTAACAACTAAGTGGTTTTAATCCAGTGGAAAGAGAGAGAGAGAGAAATCACTATAAATAATCGTTTAATGTTTGTCTTTACGCGCTCTCCCGAAGTAAAGGAATAACCCAGAAACGTGAAATTTTGCATATATATATCTGAATATAAAAAAAAGGTTAAGGAAATTACACTTTAAAAGGTAAGTCTTCATCTTTCCTAACTCGCACAAGCGTCCTGCTTGCTTCTAAGAGTTGCTCCTAAAGATGACGGTAAAAGACAATTTTATATATATATTTCCAACCAAATACTTTTTTGACATTTTTTTCTTTTAATTTTCTATTAAAAACTATTTTTTTCTAACGCCTCTTTTGAAAATTGACTTATCCTCTCTATTTTTAGGGTTGAAAGTATCACTGTTCCTCCCTTCCTCGATGGTTTTAAGACAATTTAATATTTATTTATAATCATCACTAATCAAGTAAAAAACAATGTCATTTCTAACTTTTCCACTGATTTTTTTTTAGATAATAAAAATAAACAGTTATTTGCCTAACAGAATTAATGAAATTAAATGTACAATTTGTTACTCTTCTTCTAGTTGCGACATTTTTCAATTAGGACTTGTTTAATAAGCGAAATTTTTCAATTCTATTCAACAAACTTGCTAATAAGGTTACGTTAGATCAAACTGTCAAACAGTGAAGTTACCGGCATAAGGCGACTCGATGTGTTTAAACTGGAATGCGATATATGGAGATATCTTGACAATGTAAAAAATTAAATGGACTTTCATTATTGTACACTGCGTGTCATATAAAACTGGTACAACTCTTATAATCGAAAATAGTGTTTTTCTAGGTGTGTAAATGCATCTTTTAAAATGTGTCAATACTAAACTAGTTTTTGTTATAATTTCTAGGGCAGTGATGCCAGGTCAAGAAAAATTTCAGTAGATGTAACGATAAAATTAAATTTTTTACAGCAATAAAACGAGATGGAGAAATTAAAAATTTCAATTCAATAATTAATAACTTGTCATAGCTCCATTACTATTCAATTTTCATCTTCTGCCAAGCTATTTTGGAAATTATTCGGATTTGATCAAACTTATTTAAATGGGCTGGCATTGTGGATATGCGCTTTGACAAATTTCACAAATGTGACGGTTATTTTGATTGATTAATTAAGTTAGGTTTACATTGGGAAAAAAAAGTGTACCAGTTTTATATGACGCGCAGTGTACATGGAGTATAAAATTCACAAATTTTTACGCGTGATATAATAGATTCCTTTTCAATAAATGTATATCATATGTAATATTCATATTTTGATACACTTAAAAAAAAAATCTGTTGTTTTAGGTGTTCAATTTTATAAATAGTGTATTGAACATAAAAATTCACAAAAAGGAATGATTGAAATTTACAAAAAAAAAAATACTAGGAAAAAGATTAAAAAAAGAGTGGAAAATTTATCATTTAAAAAGTAAAAAACAACATTAAAAGGCTTATAAGTTTAGTGAATTTTTTTACCTTAAACATGTGTAATTTTCACTTACTTATTCTTTGCTGAAATTCTTCCACTTTACATATTGTGCATCAAACAAGGCAAACAAAGCAACTTTATTTTAATGCAATTTTGTCAACTTCTTTTATTTGCGTTAATTTTTAGTTAAAAAACAAAACCTGAACAAAAAAATACAATTGAAATTACTTTCTAGCCTGACGAACTGACCAGCATTGAAGTAAATTTTGGTATGTGATTAGATGGATAAAAAGTTTGCTGCAGAAAATAATTATAATTTTAAAAAAATTGCTTAATAACTTAATTGGCTGCGGGTATACCAACTGTAAATAATCCAATCTTTTTTTTTTTTTCAACTTTTAAATCAAGTTTTATACTTTGTTAATAAAATTATCATCTCATTAATTCGTTTTATTTTTAAATTCGTAGATATTTTTGCAGATACAAACATGTTTGTTTAATTTCATAAATGGTCATTTTCCTTTGTTTTATCGATCATTTGCTTTACCTTTTTTATGCATATTAACTATGATATTGTAAAATAAAAAATACATGTGATTTAGCATATCTCAGATTACTACTACACCTGCTTTTACAACAAATGAGCAAATTCAAGCGAGTTTACCAGAAACGATTAAGAAATTATGGGGGGTTGTACATGAAGCCAAGTGAGTTGGACTTTGCCCCGAGTCATCATACCCTTAAGTTTTAATTTTGGTTATGAAAAAAAATAATACCCGAATTAGTTTATTACCTTTTTACTAATTATGTAATAATGTGTGGTTTGAGTTTTTTTAGCATGTTTCTTGATATTGCATCTGAAACTAAAAAATAGTGACTGAAAAAATTTATTTTGTGTGGTACTCGTGTTGGTTATTAATTAATAAGAAATTCCCGATAACCCCGTAAAACTTTGATACATACAAGGTACGCCTCCAATGAACTGTCTGCTTTTGAATATTTCTGAAATATATTCAAATTTTATTTCTTCCTTAAGTTTATTTTTATTTGGGTGTTGCTTTAAATGGATAAAAAAATATGTTTTAAGCATTTTAAAAAACAAATATTTCGTACGGGAATAGATTTTTTGCCAATCATTTTTTAAACAAAAAAAAATTCTTAAGACTATGTGGATGGTCGGAAAATTTAGGGCAAACTATAAGTTGATGAAGAAAAAAAATATATGTGCTCTTAAGTATTTCTGAAATATTTAGCTGCGGTCATTTCATTGAGACACCCCATATACTGCCAATTTTCCTACCAATATCCGTTTTTATTACATAAGTTAAATACAATTTATTTTCAAGAAAATAACAACATAGGAAGTGTTTCTATATTATACCTACAACGCTTTAGAAAAAATGGGAATGAGGGAAAAATTAAATAAAAATCATTAAAATATATAAAAATGTCAATTTGAAAAACGCAGGAGTTTTTCATTATTTTTTTTTATTTAAGAAATAATTATCAAAATATCTTAAGAAATTTGTTAATAAAAAAACGATTTAACAATAATGTATTTTTTTCAAAGTATGAATAAAATCGAACTTGAGCAAAATGGAGTTACAAAGAAAAATTTTGGAAAGCGTTGTCGATCAAATATAGAACGACTTTCTACATTTTTTCTAAACGATTTGATATTTGCAGGAGAGGTACAATGGGCATTTCTTCATCGAGGCTGAGTTCCGCTAAGCGCGGCTCAATTCAAACTAGCGGCAACGGATCTGGAGACGATTCGACCACCCAAGATGAAGCCATGGACGGAGATGATGCTCCAAATTAAACCTATATATTTACTTATCTTAATTTGTGCCGTTTTTATTTTTATTCATTTTCAAAGAAAAACATTAACTGCTTTTACCAAGCAAATCGCTTTTTTGTACATAATTTTTTTTCTAGTACTTAGCAACGTATTTATATTTGTTTAGATTAAGGTTTATTAAATTTCGATAATTATATATACCATGCAATTAATATTTAATTTTATTCAAAACTGGCTTGTTGAGAGTAATAAATTCGTACTAAAATCAAAATGGACACTAATCTAAACAATTATCATTTACAAAAAAGTGGCCAGAAGCATTTATTTAATATTTAGGGCCTACCATTTAATGGATTTTTTTGGGGACACGGAAACATGCTTATAAAAAAAATGAATCCGTGTATATTTTTTTACAATTCGATTTAAGTTAGTCTTTTTTATTTATAAAAATTTCTATTATACTTTACGTCTTTTTGTTCCGATTGTAGTATTTTTTTAATTTATCCGTATTTTTATAGCCTGATGACAAGTATTTTTTAAAAAGAGCCGCAATTGGTTAATCTTTTGTGTACCAGTTTTGCATTATCTATCAAGTATATATGAATTTAATAGTCAATAATGCTAATAATATATAAAATAAAAAACTAGCAAATTAACCTTTTGATACACATTATATTTTGTAGAGTATATATATTTTGTAAAGATAATCTATTTTAGTCCAACATGATTTTGATATGCATGTTTTTGTATAAAAACAATTTCTTGCATTTTGTAAATATCTTAAGCATAATTGTGGGGGTTCAGGGCTCATTTCATTATTTTTACCGAGTTGAATAAAATTATATATAAATAAGAAGTTTATTTCAAAAACACCCAAATAATTCCTTTCCAAAAAATAATTTACCTTAGAAAAGCATTCGACATCCTAAGGCTGGTAATCTGCCTTCAGTCAGGTTTTCGAATCCAATAAATCAAATTCCAAAGACGCTAACTGAATTACCCTGTATGATTCTGTCAACAATTTAGGGTGATGCAGATCCATTTTCTGCCATAATTTTAGACAGAAGCGCCATCTCTTAGTAAGTAGTTAGCTTTGCAATACAACTTTAGTAATTGACATACAGATGGCAGCTTACGCTACTTCTGTTTTATTCTGGCCTTTACTATCAACAGTATTTGGTAAATTATTCTTTGATACAGATCAATATCGTCCCTGTAATTGCAAAATAAAACACAAACACGTTAAATTAACGCCTTAAATGCCATATAACATGATGTTACGTCATAAAAATAAGCTATAAACTGATTTCTGAAATAATTAAACAAAAAAGTAAAAAGATATGTTTTTTGCTCTCCTGAAAAGTGGCCTTTTTGACTTACGATATTTTGCAATTACAGGGAAGATATGTATATTTCTATCCAATTGTGTGACAATGGAGCGGAATAAACTGAATTATCCTTAAGGCTGCGACATTCCCGCCAATGGACTAAAAATGGCGGCCGTTTTGGTGGTTTTACTACATCATGCGTTTCAGAATAATAAAGCAAAATTATGAGTAAATTGAGCTATAAATATAAGCAGCAATGTTGTAAGAATGAATTGAATATAAACATACTCTTTAATAACTAAACATAATTTCACATTATCATAAAAAACTTTAAAATTTTAATTGCAAGGATTGATGAAAAAATTATATTCAATCAATTCTCTATCATTTTTTAAAAACTTTCACAAAATATAATGACTGCGCGTGGGATAAGTAACTCAAAACGCATGATGTCGTTTTGCAAATTTTGACACAATTTTTAAAATTGACGCGTTAATTACCTTGTCATTTTAGTACAGGGTGTTCACCACTGATGCGACATGCAAAGATGCGTTGGCATATGTCTTGGAATCTCGATAGAAGCTAAGTCTATGCATAAATTATTAATGGTTGACCAATCAGAAATGCCAACGGCATGTGTCAAAATATTTCAACGCGCAATACGAAACGATGTTTACAAATAATTGTATTTTATGATACGACGTTGCCGTTATCTATATTTTTACACAGGTTACAAAGATATTAGTATAGTGTGACAAAATAAGATTTTTAGGCAATTGTAATTTTGTTTCTAAGTTGGAAACTGTGCTGCAGGGAAGGCTAATTAGAAGATTGACAACATATTAAATTCATTACAAAAATGACTGAATGCATACCATCTTAACTAATATTAAGTAGTGATGCCTGTGCACTCACGTTCAAGTTGATTTTTCTGTGCAAAGGTTAATTTTAAGTTTGATTCTTTATAATTACCAATAAATGCGACATCTCTCTTGTCTACAATAATGAGGCTTATCAGATTAATACAATAAGCTCTTCAATTGTAATTATTGATATTAAGGACACGTTAGGAAGGGGAAGGTAATAAATAGGTATAAAATATTTAAAAGTATTTTATTAAAAAATGAGATACATGGATACAATATTACAAAAAAAAACTTCAAACATAATTTCACAAATCTCAATTTTTTGTAACACATGGTTATGCTACTTAAGGGTTAAACCTTTTGGAATGTTCCTGTAAATTATTTCAGGAAGGACAAAATCATTATAAAACGACACTAATTTTGGTAGCATCTTGTCCTTCCAGAAAGCTTCATCTCGTGCTTCAACAAATTGACATTTGGTTTGTCTGCTTGCTTATTTTGAATGCGCATTAGAATCGATTATTAAATTTCGCAGTCTAATATATCAAAACAGTACTTGTCAGAGTGTATTTTTATAACAATATGCATTTAAAAGAGATAATAATATACCGATATACCTACTACCTATTACTCAATTAAGCATACATTTCAAATAATTATTATCAAAATAAATCGAGAAATTATTCAAATTATAAAATAATCGATTTCGCTCGGTTTTATATAAAAGTAAAAATTTTCACCCCATTCAAAGGAGTGACCTTTGAACTCAATCCAAAAACCAAAAATAGATTATTGATTATTTCTAATACTTGGAGAAAGCAAATGTTTAGCAGAATAGTTCAATTGCCCCTGGTTCTTTAAGATTAAAATTTTTATTACGACCATAAAATCTGGAATGAAACATTCTTTTATAACCATTTGCAAACGACTAAATAAAACACACCCAAAATGAATTAAAAATTTACTTATATTCCAGAACCAAATATAACACAATCTCTCTCGTTCAATATCAAAATCACTATTATATCTCGATATTATTCATCGGGTGTTTACATTACATTTACCGTTGTCGGCTAGGAAGCAGGTCTATGGCCTTAAACGTTCTCTAGGATGTCGCTCTTATAGCACAATTTATTATTTGTTTTTTGTTTTATTTTTTTCAAATTAACCTATTTAACACTTACCAACTAGGTACAATTTTTTACAGATTAAGTTTTCATATTACAGTGCAATTATTCAATATTAAATGCATATCGCAAAATACACATTATTCTTCAAAAATAATTAAATAAGTCTGCGTCGATTTGGCAACATCGGTTGCTCCTGGAAGGTCTAATTATAAATCGCGCTAATGGTACACCTCTCGCCATCTATGTACAATGTATTGAAGTTTTAGTTTGCTATATGAAAACTGGCGGAATTGTCGCAGCCTTAAGGACGTTTGGTCAACAGATGCAGCAGCAAGACTCCGTGCAACTGTAGAAATCGACCTGAAACTACAGTTTGGCACTTTAGTCATTTATAGAATTTTACACTACGGCAGCCATATTGTCGTTTAATGACGATCGCTGAGGATGCGTAGATTAAACAAAGATAGTGTCGACTATGTCAACATAGAAAAAGACAACAATATATTTTGAATTGACAGAAAATATTGGCATCCTTTTCCCCTCTTCTGGTTGTAATTACAATTGGACCTTCGAGTTAATTAAATAGTTTACAATTTACACGAGTTTTCTTCTTCGACAAATAGACCTAGGTGTAACGAGACGTGTAGATCTACAAAATTCCTGAATGTCAGTGAAAATGAGTCCTGTATAATTTTACCAACAAATTTTCAGTTCTTATAATATCGACTAAAATAATATTTGTTGAAGGTCAATTACTTCATATTTATTTTAAAAGACGGCGAATGGATATTCCACAAGACAACACAGAGTTTTTGATTGCATTTGAAAATATTTTTGCCGAATATGATTTAGCATATTTTGAAACTAAACTAAAGTTTCTGTTTGCTCTATCCTCTGAAAGTGCACATGCTCAACCCCTAAATCCGTTCCTGACTCAATTACATTACAGCAAGTTTGAATGAAATCCGTGTGAGGTCACTACCTCACTGGTTAAAAAAGTGATCGTTTCCTTCGGTTTCTGGCAGATGGCGTTAAAAAGCGTCTCCAACAGTTGATACACAGAGGTGATCCTACTATAATAATCCTTATACAATGGTCCTGCTGCAGATCCGTTTTCTGGCATAATTTTAGGTAGAAGCGCCATCTCTTAGTAAATAGCTAAAGTTTGGTTTCCAGTAAAACTTTAGTAATTGACATGCAGATGGCAGTTTACAGTACTTCCTGTTTAATTCTGGCCTTTACTATCAAGAGTATTTAGCAATCGTATTCTTTGGGAAAACAGCTCAAGGGTTGGAAAATTTAACAAAATCACAGTTATAAAATCACTGTTATAATCAATCTATCTAACTGTGGTCCCTCTCCGTCAGAAAAAAAGAGGATACGAAGAAGATAGTGACAGAATGGTCAAAAACTTTGCAACCCCCAATGCAAATTGGCAATTTTTTCCTTTGTAAGGTAAGAGCTAAAAAATTGGACAAAAAATAAGAAATGGTGTTTTTACTTTAAAAAATTAAATTTATTCTTTCCATTAAATAATTTATAAAAATTTTAAAATATAAAAATGGCAACAAAAATAGCACGAGTTGCAAATAATTACAATAAAAAAATATAATATTTAATAATCAACATAACCAGGAAGAGGAAATTTTTCGCTGTATTTTGACACTTCATCTCTCAACGCAGCAACTTTTTTTACGATATCCGGATTTTCATGAATAGTTTTCTTGAAATCCACAAGTTTGGGTCCAGATATAGCGCTAACCTCTTTTGCCAACTTCAAACCTCTATCAATGAAATCCACTACCACATCTATGTCTTTTTCTTTCAAATTACGAGTAGTCAAAGCGGGAGTTCCTAAAAGGAAAATAGTTTTTTTTAAATTCATCAAAAACTCAAACCCTAAGAACTTACCCAATCTAATTCCTGACGGATTCAATGCGCTCTTATCTCCCGGAACGGTGTTTTTATTACAAGCTATATTAATTTCTTCCAAAACATATTCTCCTTTAGCACCAGTCAAGCCTACAGATCTTAAATCGACCAATAACAAATGCAATTCAGTACCGCCAGTAACGACCTTGTAACCCTTTTGCTGGAGACCATCGCTGAGACGTTTAGCGTTAGCAACGATTTGCTTTGCATATACTACAAATTCGGGAGTCTTGGACTGCTTCATGGTTGTCGCTATGGCGGCTATAGCGTGGTTGTGTGGACCACCTGTATCATACAAAAATAGAGAAATGAACATTTTCGAAACATAATCATTATTTGGGGAATTAAAAAAATGTAAGGTTGGGCTTCATGGGACAATAGGACGCTGGACCTGAATTTGGATTCTTATAATCTCTGAATTTGGATTCTTATAATCTCAATTTTACAATAAAAATCGTTAGATTGGAAGCGTTAAAACCAATGGTCAATATTGGTACCAGTGTTATGTTACATAAAATTCTCGCGAGGAAACATTTTCTTAATTGACTTATAAACATAACACATGAGTACCATACAAATTTTATCCAACATCACGTTTTAAAAATATAAATTTTGATTATTTCTACCACACCTCATTTTTTGTCAATCTTAGTTAAGGTTTTATTCCTACCACACCTCATTTTTGTCAATCTTAGTTAAGGTTTTTTCCTATCACACCTCATTTTTGGCAATCTTAGTTATGACTATGATTTAGTCAAGTAGCCTTGTCTGGTTCTTTTTCAATAAAACTGTTACTATACTGTCATAAAACTGTAGAAAAGGTCACAAAAAGCCGCGTTTTTATAAAGTAGAATTGAATCTCAAACATTTCATATAGGGTGGATATTGCTAGAAAAATCACGTTGCGCTTACAAGAAATCATTACCTACTAGTGAGTTATGACTTATAACCCACTAGTGTATTATTGTCTACAAACAAATATCCCTTTTTAATTTAAAAATAGAGAGTAGTAAAATTTTTATTTTATCGTAAGATTAAAGGTTATTATTAAAGATAAAAGACACTAAATTGAGAAATAATACATTTATACGCTATAGGCGGGTTAAAATATTTTAGGAAATTTTTGAAACAAAGTTATTATTTAGTAAAAATATATTTACTTATATAATTTATTTTTACGTCAGTCAATGTTGAAATATTTACATTACGAACTACATAAGAAACGTCACAGAATATACGACTGTAAACAAGTCACAAAATGGATAAATATCTTTTATTTATACTGGATAATAAAAACAATTATTAATAAAAAAATACCTTGACGTTTCGGTTTCCTTTGGGGATATACCTTTTCAAAAGTAAAAACGATATAAAAAAAAATGATTATAGATAATATCACAAAGTATGATGACAATGTCGAGTATTTTTTAAAGTAATGATTCTTTTTATTATCCAATATCAAAGAAAATATGGAGGGATACGAGATGGATTGGCATTTATTATTAAAAACAAAGTTCGATAGTAAATAAATTTTTATAAAAACTCACCTTGCAATCCAGGAAATACTGCTTGGTTTATTTTATTCTCCAGGTCATACAAAATTTTCTCTCCCTTAGCATTTACAGATCTGACCCCTTTTCTGAAAAAGATCACACCCGCCCTAGGACCTCGGAGACTCTTATGCGTAGTTGTTGATACTACATCGCTGTATTCGAAAGGACTTGGTGTAACGCCTAAATTAAAATAATTATATATTGAGATTTTTCGACTCAAAATTCGTAAAACTACAAGCCAGAGAAAATCTCAAAATTACGGATGGCGAAAAGATACAAACAAAAATTAGGTGTCTCGGGATCTAAGGAATTTAAAAAAAAACCTAGAAGTTAGTTACTGAGGTTATCTGGGACAATAAATCAACTTTTAATATTGAAATTATAAAAAAGCTATTTTTTGGAGTTTTGTTTTCATTAATTTTAATTTATTTTTAAAAACAATCTCAAAAATAACAAATGTGATAAACTTCTCGTATCAAATAACCTTGGACAAGTTAAAAACCATTTAAAATATCTAATCATTGCTTTATCAACATAAATAACTACTGCAATAAAATAAAAAAAAATTGTATTTACCTGCAGCAACTAAACCAGAAATATGTGCCATGTCTGAAAACAAATAAGCCCCTACATCGTTGCAAATTTCCCTAAATTTCTTATAATCTATAGCCCTAGAATAACAGCTGACACCAGCTACTATTACTTTGGGCTTAAACAGTCTTGCAGTTTCTAATAGTTTATCATAATCTATTAGACCAGTCTCTGGGTTTACCTAAAATAAATACTCTATGAACTAGGAACGTTTAATTATTACTAAATATTTTTTTTACCTTGTATGGCATAGGTTCGAAAAATATGGACGATGCCGAAATTTTCTTATTTTGTGTAAAAAATCCATGAGTTAAATGTCCACCATCAGGCAAATCCAAACCCATAATTCGGCCATGAGGCTCCACAATACCTTTAATTTTTTTAGTATTAGAAAACTAGTTTTTTTAAATAAAAATGAACATAGTTAAAACAATTTTTGACATCACCTGTATATACTGCAAAATTTGCAGGTGAGCCTGAATAAGGTTGAACGTTAACACCCCATTCTGCAGGATCTAAGTTAAAAGCTTCCAAAGATCTTTTTTGGGCTAATATTTCGATTTCATCAATGAACTGGTTACCACCATAATACCTGAAAAATTTTTTGTAATCACGCAAAAATGCAGTGCCGCCCCGAGGTTAATAGGAGCCCGGGCGAGATTTTGATCTGCGCCCCCCCTCCCAATAAGGGTATTTCTTTTTTTATTTTGTGTTTATATTAACAAAAAGAGTTACATATTATGTACGAAATATAACAAACAAAACTTCTGTTAACAAAACTTTTGATTTTACGAACAACTTAAAATTAATCAGTCTGATTCGTCAATACTTTAAACCCCCAAAGAAATTTTCCTTGCTTTAGCTTTTAACATTTTTTTTACAGTTAATATGAATCAATCGATATAGAGGTACTCATCTACACCTTATTATTATTTTGAGTTTTAAATTATAATTTATGTATAAAACCAAAGTTCTAGAACACTAGACCATTTGTCAGATGTCGATGGAACTTGGCACTTAAGTACTTGAAAGGGTGTAGTAAATGATAAAAAAAATCTTTGTTGCTCTAAAGTGTAAGCTAAGTTTCTCAGTTTTTAAAACAAACTCGAAAATTTGGTTTTTTCATTATGCCTTAAAAAAAATCGAAAAACTAATACTTATGCGAGGCGTTCGGAAAAAACTAAAGTATCTTTTCCTAAAATGTACGCAAAGAAAAAAATAGAAAGCATTTTAAAAAAGCCAACAGTTTTTATTTTTTTTTTGTTTTCTCATAGAAAATTTGACCGGAATTTATAATTTCTAAAATTCTCTTTGATTTTTATAAAAATGAAGATATATATTAATAGAGGCATAACAAAAAAAATCGTACATTTATCATTATATTCAATATTTTTTATTTTTTCCTTACACGGCCGCGGCGCCCCCTTGGCCGTGGCGCCCGCGGAGATCGCCTCTCCCTAACGGCGGCCCTGCAAAAATGTCACTTGTTTTAACAATTAAAAACGTAGTTCATAGTGTTTTTTTGTAAAACTTATGATATTCTTCAATTAGTAATTAATAGCAAGAAAACATTAAATCATACCTCTGCCCTGGAAGCCCTTCCGAATATTTATTATGTAAACAAGAGCTCAAACATTGTAATACCGGCAAGGTAGTAAAATTCTCAGAAGCAATCATTTCCAGTCCGGTCAATTGTCTCCTTTTTTCTTTCTTCATAAGATCCCATAACTCGGGATCAGAGTCCCAAACGTTTGCGTTTAAAGTTTTAGATATATCCATATTTGTACTGCTAGCTCTTGGTAATTGTGAAAATAACACTTTCTGAACCTGTGACCGAAAAAATAATTTTAAACTCATTTCTGAGCCAAAAGGTTCTACTACTAGTAGCTAGGTTATGAGTATACTAACCTCAAATATCGATTTGTTCACTTCACGATAATAATACTTAATTTAAGATAAAATAGTAAAATGAATTCGTATTTATATTACGATATTACATTACACAAATTAAATATAACTAAAGAAAGCACATGCTAATAAAATTGATAACCTAATAATGCGGGGTCAATTTTATTACCAAAGAGATCACAAATTACAAAACCAATGAAACAAATAAGTTTATAATGAATGCATAGTAACGTAAATCATGTTTTTTCTTTAGATATCTAAAACATTTAAAAAAATTGTTTCCACTAACCTTGGCAGGCTGCAACAGGTGGTAGAATTTGAAAGTAACGCGGGAAATCATTTTAAATTCAAACTGTCGCTAATGACACTGTTACTATTAAACAATTATATTACGAAAGAATTTTGCTTTTAACTTATTTTTGAAAATATTTATCAGCGAACCTTGCAAAATGTTTAGATAACTATTTTTATATGCTCATTAAACATTGCTGGGGGTATTGGAAAATTTTAAACGTATATATAGGGCGATATGTTATTTTATCAATTATAACATTCACGAATGTTAATAGCAAAAGCAAATAATTTTCAAGAAGTATAATTGGAATGTTACCACAGATTAA
This sequence comes from Crepidodera aurea, assembly GCA_949320105.2. NCBI lineage: Eukaryota > Metazoa > Arthropoda > Insecta > Coleoptera > Chrysomelidae > Crepidodera > Crepidodera aurea. The sequence goes on from OX439479.2 coordinate 12,087,426, forward strand.
CTGTTATCATTTGCATAACTAGTTTTTTAAATAACTCTATAATGATAAAAATGCCATTAGATTGGCGTTCTTTGTTTAAATTAAATTGGGTTTTACATCTAGAAAAAATGTAATAAAATCTGAGGCCAAAACCAGACATATTTGTAATATTAATTTTATTTTTGTTGGGTTGAAAAAATGAATCAACTGAAAAATTATACAGTGTGTCGACTTAAGTTCGCACCATATGGAAAACTTTTTTATTGTTAATATTACGAAAAAAACTTATTCTTCATAAAAAGTTCTGCATGGTCTAAAACCTAAAATACAACCATCAGATATTAAAATTTTTCAGTCGTATACGAGGTATAATCAAGAATATGAATTTTACTCAAGAGTAAAGTACCTTTATTTTTGAAATATGAAAAAAGTTATTAAAAAAACTTGTTTCTAATGACATTTTACGTCAACATACCGATTTTGAACAAAATATTCATACTTTAAGAAAATTTTCATTTTCAACATTTTTTGATACACCCCCGTAACTGATAATTTTGAATTCATTGAAAAAGCTTAAAAGGATTGAAAAGACAAGAATTGCATACTAATTTTTGTTAATATTGTTAGATGGTGCAGTTAGTATGTCTGAAACAAATGAAAAATTCCTTTGATTTTTCAATAAAAAATTCTTCATAAAGAGTTCTGCATCACAATATAATCAAGAAGCAGGAATTAAATTTGCAAAATATTTAGTGGGATACAAAGAAAATCAAAAAATGTAATCCGGGCTAACTTTTTGCTTATAAACGGAAGTCTAGTATAGGTCTAAGGTCACTGTGAACATTCTTAAATTTTTCAATGAATTTAAAATTGTTACGGGGGTGTATCAAAAAATATTAAAAATTAAAATTTTCTTAAAGTCGGAATCTTTAGTTCAAAATTGGTATGTTGACGTAAAATGTCATTATAAACAAGTTTTTTTAATAACTTTTTTGATCATACCTCGTATACGACTAAAAAATTTTAATATCTGGTGGTTGTATTTACGGTTTTAGACCATGCAGAACTTTTTATGAAGAGTAACTTTTTTTCGTAATATTAACAATAAAAAAGTTTCCCATATGGTGCGAACTTAAGTGGACACGCTGTATATAGCAAATTGTAGGTTATTTATTTTATTTGTCACGAAATTGTCTTTCTCGTAGAAATGACTGGTTTTTTAAGAAAAAAAAAATAATTAAAATCCCACTGTAATATAAAATGTATTTTGTATTGAATTGAAAAATGTTGCAATTCCAGAAAACACCATTTTTCTTTCTCCAGCTCTCAAAAAACTTTTGATTATCTCGACTATTCATGTTGCTATGATTTCTCGTTAACTTTTAAATTAAAATTTAGGTGGAAACTTTGTTGATACCCGATATTATTTTTATTATATTTATTCGACAACCTGGTATATACACAAATTAAATTCGTTATAGACCATTAACTTTCTTATCGCACTAGAAAATATAAAAATTTATGTAAAACGGTCGTTAATGTACGCCTTTAAACAAGTATTTTTTTTTAATATTTATGGTATACCTTATTTATTTTAGGGAGGCATTGACGCAATTTTTAGTTATTTCTGTTGTCAACAGAATAAACACTAAAACACTAAGAGCCAATACGATTTAAACTAAACGTGCAGGGGAAATTAACTGTTAAAGGTTGGCAACACTTCACGACGTTGCCGATGTGATATAGCGAAAATTCTTGATTTATGAAAATAATGTGGCTACTCACTTAGAGTAGTTACAAATTGATCTTCAAAGTGTCAATGTATAGTGGCATATTTACAATAAAAATTCCAAAACTACATAACTATTAATTTTTATTTGAATCTTAAAAAACACTTCTTACTATTGAAAATTCTTAACTTCATTGTTCCATAGCCTAGCAGTTCTTTTTTACAACCATTCCAATCTTCAATCAAGTTGATAGCCACATTAGATGCACTTATATTCAAGCTACGAAAAAAAGTAACTGGCACAATTTTATCTAAGTGAACGAAAAAATTATACCTGGCAACGTCGCAGATTTATGACGTGTGACGTCTCGCTGCCTGGCTAAAATAAATAAGGTATACTCGTTAATCATTCAAAATTCTACGAAGTTAGAGAAAAGAAAAATCATAGAAATTCGAAGTTCCGTACCAAATTTAATTAGGGTTCAATAACTCAATTTTGAAGCACCCAAAAAAAAATCTTGTCAAGATGTCACTCTCTTCTTCATATGTCTTTAGGTGAAAAATACAAAGTAAGCAAATGTGCATCAGTAAAACTCACTTGTAAGCAGTGCCGGTCCTAGACATTTTTCTAGTGGATGCGAACAATTCACTGGTGCCCCTCATGCTAGTGGCGTAGCTTGGGGGGAAGGGGACTGGGAAATTTTTTTAAATTTGAGTAGCGTAAAATGCTGTTTTGGACTACTTTTTATTACATTACATTAAAAAAAAAAGAAAGATTTTCAAGCTGTGGCACCCCTGGCCGCGGCGCCCGCGTCCTTTGTGTACGCCTTAAACCGGCCCTGCTTGTAAGCTTCATTTATCAGTTTTACTGACTAAATTCGTTCTAAAATAATCTTACCTGAGGTCTCTCTGCCATCCCAAATGTAAAATCTAACAAAAATAAAATGAAATAAAACGCCAGAATTTAACATATACATTCTTTTTATTTCATATCTGCATACACATGTTTAACAAGAAAACTCAAAATATAATTTTCTTCATATTTTATTGCAGTACTTTAAAATCTAAGCAAGTATTTTCATTGAAATCACGAAATATACAGAGTGTGGCAATAAATACAGTCTATTTAATACAAAAATTTTGTACAAGCCAAAATATAATAATATCCGAAACGATTAAAATTAAAAACTATATATATAAATTGTGGGATAAAAAAAAAGTATAATTATTCATTTCAATAATTTAATTTCCATGTTAGTAACGACAAAAGGTATAAAAACAGAAAGTTCACAGTCATAACATAAATAAAATAAAAATTACTGAAAAAAAAAAATAAAAATCATTGAGGTGAGAAAAAGAATCAAAGACACGATATAGTACATACATTTTTGAAAATAAGAGCAACCGAATTAAAATCATAATAATAATTACAATTTATAAGACTAGGTTATTCAAAATTTGGCGAAACACGCATATCTCAAACTTTGCGCTGGGCACTGATAAAGTACAGAGCAAAATATTCAAGATTCGTACTAAAGTATCAAAAAAAACAACTAACACAAAATTATATAAAACAAGTTATCAAACTTTTAAAATCACCACCAGTCAGGGATTTTCATTGTTTAAAATTTCGGATCAACTGCATCCTTCACGAAAAACAATAAGCTATCTTACTTATCAAGTACAGTAGAATAGAAATGAGAGTCGCTCCACATCTGTGAACTGTCATCACAGATACAAACACTACAATTTTCTTAATGTTACATTAGTGCAAATATATACCACATATACATCTAACATACGTCACATGTAATTTGCTCTCAGTGCAATTTAACTCGATAACATTTGATACCTTTTAACCAAACAGCTGAATTAGTTGAGAAACTTTCAAGTAAACCATTTGCCAGATTAAATATGGAATATTATTTTTTTTTGCTTTTAATCGTCCTAACCCTTAATTCTAAAATGTATTCGTTTTTTTTTTTTAATTTTTCACTCTTCTTCCCTTACGAGTGAACCTAAAAGATTTTTATAACGGGTAGGGATACACAACTAATATATACATATATTAATAAAATATTATTCCATTATACTTATATAGGTTCTTCTCTAATCTCTGTCTTAAGGATCGAAATTTGCCCTTAAATTAGTTTACTCATCGATTTTAATTAATAAATGGAACCGAAATAGTCACAGCTCTTCATAATAGCTCAAATATGATTAGGGTAAAAAGTCACGTTTTGATGTTGCGCCAAACTTTATCAGCACACGGTAAATTCTCGAATTAAAAAATAAAATCATAGTGCCATCCATAATTACTATAATATTATTAAAAAAAAACTGAATTACTATTTCGTCAGAAATCGTGAATAACCCGACTACAAAATATCAACATGTGAATACACCCTAAAGAAAAAAAAAGAGACAGATATTTCCATGTTTGTCAATTAAACGAATATTTACAAGTGTGTTATACATATCTGATAAATTGTCGTTTTGAGTTATTTGAAGAAAATCTGAATAAGCAATAGCGCCTTCACACCCTATAGTTAGTAAAGTGACAAGGATGTACATACAGGTACAAATCCGACCATTCCGCTGCTGGTGGTGGTGATGAGATAAAGTTGTCACTAGGTGTCATCTGTCAGTCTCAGTTGTAGATTTTTATGGGCTTCTCCAAATAGTTGAAACGCGATCGCTTCGGAGTTTTATTCACATGGTCTAGCCCTAACCAGGGCCTTGGGCTACCTGCTTGAAAAGCTAATAGATTCAATTTCCCTTAATTATTTTATCCTCATTAAACACAATTAATATTTTAACAATTATTTTTCGTTACATTTTTGCTAACCCTCTCTCGACACGTCAATGTATTTGCGGAAACGAGCGCTTAACCGCAGAAATAAAAACAAACGATTGACGAGTCGAAATTTCTTAGCCAATCGAATGCGTCTCAACGATTAAACATTATTTTTTGTTTTCAGTGTGTATCACAAAATATTTTAAAAAATTGATGCTCGATTATTATGTAATAATAATATAAAAAAACTACGTTTTTGACCAAAAAATGGTTGCCTACCGACAATTTGGATGAAAAATTTGTAATAACGAAAAAGAAAAGTTTTTAGGATGCTCGATTATTATTAGTCCAGTAACTGAAGGGACAAAGCTGTAGATAAGTCTGTCCAGATTTCCTTTGTGGCTTAATTTCTAGGTCTTGATGGTTGCTTCCAAGGGCGAAAAATTTCACCAAGAATTCCGACTTGGGAGAGGGCTGAAAGTTGCCCCTAAAAATGGTTTCCCGCTAATATCTGCCATAATATGCAAATTAGCCAATTTTTGTTTAGATAAAAAATGAAGATCTTATCATTATCTACAAAAATAGTCCCTATCATTTTTTTCGGGAATTCGATAGTTTTCGAGATAACCGGACCCAAAAGTCTCCTCATTTCAGCGGCTGCTCTACCTCTATAGGAATGCTGCTGTCTATGCATTAACTTGTAAACGGGCGGACGAATTGTTTCAGAACTCGGGCAAAAATTGATATTTTTCGATGATTCAAAGTTTTTTTTCTTAATAGTTTTTTATCCCATTTTTTTTTTTTTGAAATGGGATCTTGATATATCTCGAAAAATCTCGTAAATTTTTTTTTAGTATCTTTCTGGCGTTTTAATAAAAAATTGATTTATTTCCATTTTTCAGACGTTTTCGGAGTTCTAGAAATCTTCGAAACAAGCACGAATTAAAAACTCATATTCCATTATATTGTTATTCAATGCACACCATCTTAAAGCTTACAGTGTCTACTTTTAGAATGTATTTTTTAATTTCGAATAAAGTTCCTCCATTTTCCAGAAATCGGGAAAATTGATCACACCGAGCGGGGGATTCGGGGTATTAGAATAGATCCCAGGTATGGTCTGCCTGTCGTAAGAGACGACTAAAAGACCCCCAATCTAAGGTGTAAGGCGACCCGTGCCTAAGGATGCATGGCGGTGGGGGAGCACCGTCGCAAACGGAGCCCCGGGATACCGGACGCCCTCCCGGAGTAACAGTCTTAGTCCTGCGCAGGGGGCACCGCAGGACTGAACCACCCTTTCCCCCTCACACGTGGGATCTAGATGGACCAACAAAAAAAAAACAAAAACCAAAAAGACCCGGGGATGAGTCGGAATCTTCCGACTCTGAACCGGAGAATACCACTGTCGTGGAAGTAATGGCCACAGACGGCAAGGAAAGCGACTCTGTGTCAAGGTCTGCCGGCCAACAAAGGCACAGAGAAATTGGTAGAGGGGATTGAGAAAATCGACCTCGCCAAGAAAATACTATCTGGGGCGCAACGCAAGAAGCTCCTCAGAGAGAAAGAACCGGAAAAGAGGCAAGGGGGGGTGGGACCCTCAGGCGATGACAACAAAAAGAAAGACCTCGCCCTGATTCCCAGACCCCTCCAAACCTTCCAAACTCCAAAAGGGCCAGGAACACGGCAGTGTCGACTGGCACCTTTAGCGAGGTGACAAGGGGCATCAGGATGGCGGTGATAGACAGACGCCATCCGGATGTTTTATTGAACCAGGAGCAGTCCGACCTGGTTCAAAACGCGATTGTGGATGCGCTCTACACAACTCCCTCAGGGAGCGGGGGGCGCACCACAATTTGAAAGCATCTCATTCAGTGCAGGGGTCCTATCGATGACCTGCGCAAATGAGCGCACAGTTCAATGGCTGAGGGAGACAGTCAGCGCTCTGGGACGTCTCTGGGAGGGGGCGGAACTGACTACGGTCAGATACGCAGACCTCCCGGTATGCCACAGAGTGCTGGTCTTCCTGCCAGGTGACCCAAGAGAAGAACCAGCAGAGTTCAGACGGCGTCCCCAGATCCAAAATCCGGATCTGAGGACGCAGGAATGGACTCTGCTAAACAGAAACACTGTGAAGGAAGGAGGACAACTCCTGGCCTTCTCAGTCGACGATGCTTCGTTCAGGTCCTTGGAGAGAACGAACTTCCGAGTATACTACAGACTCGGAAAGTTGCACTTCACGGATCTGAGCAAAAAGCGAAAGACCAATGGCGGGGATAAGGGTAACCCAGATCAACCTCCAGCACTGTAAGGCGGCCTCGGCAGTCCTTACAGCGGCTGGAGGGACGTTCGACGTTGCCCTTATTCAGGAGCCATGGGTAAAACATGGCCTGGGGGGAGGCTGCGGAGAGCTGATATACAGCAGATCCGCAGAAGCCCCTGTATTAAAAAAAATATTATGATACTGCCGCTAACGATTTTCTGTACCAGAGACAAGGGAGCTAGTACTCGGATCGGCCTACTTTCCATCGGATCATCCTGAACCACCACCCACCAGGGAGGTAGAAGAACTAGTGAGACACTGCAGGAATAAAGGACTGCAACTGATCATCGGTTGTGATGCTAATGCACACCACACCACCAACGAAAGGGGTGAAAATTTACTACAATTCACGATGGCTAACAGCCTAGACGTGTTAAACGTAGGAAACAAACCTACCTTCATAACAAAAACTAGGAAGGAGGTACTCGACGTAACGATAGCCACAACATTTGTGAGTAATTTCGTCACGGAATGGCATGTATCTGATGAGGTGAGTTGCTCGGATCACAGACACATTAACTTCAAAATAAAAAGCAACATTTACAAAGAGACTTATCGGAATCCAAGGAAAACGAACTGGGGTGGGGGTTTCTGTCCCCTCTTTTGTGGAATCTGATAGTGGATGGGCTGCTGGGTACACTAAAAGATGCAGGTCATCGAGCCCTTGGGTATGCCGATGACATAGTAGTCCTTGTACAAGGAAAATACAACACGACGGTTAGAGATTGCATGCAGGTGGCTCTCAACCTGGCAATAAGATGGACGGACTCGCAGGGGTTGAATATCAATCCCAGCAAGGCGGACATCATAGCGTTCACCCGAAGACGCAACTTGGATGGTCTTGGACCTATAAGACTTCGAGGGGAAGACATACAGCTCAAGGGAGTAGTTCTTGACTCCAAGTTGACTTGGAACCAACATCTGGAAAAAACCACCAGAAAGGCGCCATCACAAGACTAAGCAAGGTGCAAAGACTTGCATGTCTTGGAATCACGGGGGCAATAAAGTCCACGTCTACTCTAGTGGAGACACTATTGGGACTGCCTCCTCTCCACTTTGTGGTACAAGGGGAGGCAAGGCTTGGTGCCCTCAGACTACAGAACACACAAACCAATATGAAAGTTGGGACTAGACATATGAGTATCGTCGGAATAGTGACCGGGGACATACTAGGGACGAGAACAGATCATATTCCGAAAAGATAGGACTTCAACAACCTAATCAAAGTAGTGGTGCCAGATAGAACTGAATGGAACGACTCACAGCTCAGGAACATTCTACAGGGGAAAATCTGGTACACAGATGGATCCAAGACTGAGAATGGAGCGGGCTCGGGTGTGTTCTCCAGGAACCCGCAGACTGGCATCAGCTACTCATTGGGTACTCACACTTCTGTCTTTCAGGCAGAGGTATATGCTATTCTCCAATGCGCGAGGGAGAATAACAGGAGAGATATAGCTAACGCGCGTATTAACCTTCTATCAGACAGTCAAGCGGCACTCAAGGCCTTGTGCAGCAAGGAAGTGACGTCGAGACTGGTATGGGACTGCAAAAAGGAACTGAGATCGCTGGCAGACCGTAATCACGTCAAACTGATATGGGTGCCGGGACATCAGGGAATTGTAGGTAACGAGAAAGCAGACGAACTCGCAAGAAGAGGCTCGGAAAACCCGCCAAACCATAGACGGACACGAGGTACCAAAGCGTACAGCAAGAGTGTCTGTAATAAACTGGATCTGGGACAAACATAAAAATTACTGGGAAAACGTCCCGGGAAACAAACACGGGAAAGAATACATCAAAGGACCGTGCCACAAAAGAGCGGCAGACCTGTTAAAGATGAACAGGAGCCAGCTGAAAACAGTTACGGGACTCCTTACTGGCCACGCGCCAGTTAAGGGGCACCTCAACAAGATGGGACTGTACAAAGGTGACCTTACCTGCAGACTGTGCGGTAAGGAAACAGAAACAGTGACACATATACTGTGTAGATGCGAGGCACTGGACCGCAAAAGACAGCAAATTTTTGGGCAGCCAATAGGTGACCCAGAACTATACAACTCCCACTCAGTACAGCACCTGTACAAGCTTGCACAGGGCACTAAGGTACTGGACTGGGTATTGTAAACAGAGAGGGAAGATACAATGGGCCGACAGGCCTAAGTGTCACCGGAGGCTTCGGTCAGACCAGGGGGTGAAGTTTTTTAGTGAGTATGCTTTGAAAGGAGAGTCTCACAGTATGCCTTGAGATTTTAGGCTCATAACTTTCCCATAAAGGGTTTTCCTTCACCTCCGCAGCAAAAAAAAACATCTATTCAGTGCAAAAATTTGGGATTTTTCTAAGGCCGTTTTTGCAAAAAATATTCGTATTGCGAAAAAAAGGGTAGGGACCATTTTTGTAGATAATGATACGATCTTCATTTTTGATCTAAACAAAAATTGTCTAATTTGTATATTTTGGCAGATATTAGCGGGAAACCATTTTTTAAGACTTTAGGGGCCATTTTCAGCACTCTCCCAAGTCGGAATCGTGGTGAAATTTTTCGCCCTTGGAAGCAACCGTCAAGACCTAAGAATTAAGTCATAAAGGAAATCTGGACCGACTTATCTACAGCTTTGCATATTTTCAGGTCTTCAGTTACTGGCTATGCAGAATTTTATTTTTGCAATATGTATTTTAATATAAAAAAAGGCGTTTTTGACCAAAAAATGGTTGCTCTATCGACAATTTGGATGAAACATTTGTAATAACGAAAAATAAAAGTTTCTAGTCAAAAATGTTAATCAATAAAATATAAAAACTTACATTGGTTGGGAACAGGTTTGAAATCAGCTAAATTCACTATATATTCGTCCTCTTGGATCAGTTGTGGTCTACCCATCGACACAATAACAAATTTGAATTTTTCCCATTCCTTTTCAGGCACAGCCAATCGTTTCTGTATTCGTTCTGAAATCAAAAATTAGTAATAGATACAAAAGGGTGATAGGAAATGAACGTAGTTATGCGCAAACATGCAATTGAATTTTTTAACAACTTACCTTTAACTTTGCCAAAAGTTTCACCTTGCTTGAATTTAATGAGGAAAGGTATACCAAATGTAGAGAATACTTCCTTGTGAAAATGAGCGCAAGATACTAGCAACTCGTCGTCGGCAAGATGTAATTCATCCTGAGGTATTTCTTCAATCCTATATACTTTCGTCGCTGTAATTGCTAGCTGCTCCAGAGGCGTGTCTTCCTTTGGCCCTACCGATACCCTACTAGTTGTAACTTCCGTTAACCTGCAGAAGAAAATTCAAAATATATTTACCACTATAAATAAGTTTAATACATCCTCCTTGTCATTTTGCCAAAAACATGTTAAATTTTGTGAAAATATACACTACGATAACCCTAAGCGTAGAAAATCGTGGGGGAAACCCGGCCATGCATAAACGTCGTTGTCAAAACCGAATATCCAAGCTTCTGCTATATATTTGGTGGGATCAGCTGTTACAAAACCGGTGAAAATCTACAAGGAAACAATTAAATGGCAAGTCCTACCCTACCCGCCGTATTCTCCAGACATTACCCCCTCAGACTCTTGGACAGCCTTAAAAAACGTAAAAAAGTAGTGGCTAGGAATACTTTCAGTGACAAGTTATTTTTCTGAATGAATTATAAATATTTATAGCAATTTTAAAACACCTGCAACAACTATATAGTTTTAAGCTTATAAAATATCTATTTATATTTACCTAAGTTTTCCGGTGCTTCCCTCTGCGAATTCTATTTGTTTTTTGGCTTCCTCCAATAAATCCGCCACTGTTCCTCCCTTATTCGGATATAATATAAGCTCCTTCTCCTCCTTCAATTTCGGTCCGACATATACACATTTGAATTGCTTTTTATTCTCTAGTTCGTTTACTCGAATACTAAGCTGTTGATAAAATATCTTCTTGGGTACTTTTGGCTTCGAAAATACTAACAAGTCTTTGAGGGTGCCCTCAAAAGTACACCTCAGAGGGTGGCCAGGGCTGTCTTTATAACTGCAAAAAATAATAAATATTAATATAGTTTAGAAGTGAGCTTTGACAACTTTACAAAAAAATCCCGTATTGGGGGTTGCAAATTTTGAAATCGCAGGAATAAAAACCAATAAAAAAAAGTTTTAAACATTTTTCAAGCGCAAAAACTATAATTTTATTGGATAAAATTTTTATTTCGGTTTTTACTCGTCAGTTTGAAGATTGAAAACCAAAACGGCAAGTATATATATAAAAAATTAAGTCATCAACTCATTGACACTTTGTCCAAAAAAGATTTAACATAATTTTATATTGTTATGGTGTTAAAATTGAGACAAGATTATGGAAGGTGTATTTTAGGGGAATTGAAATAAAGATATTCAAAAGTTAAAAAATCATAGAATTTTCATTATTTTAACAAATGGCGCAACAATGTGGGGCTAAAATTGAGTTAACCCAAAAGATGGAGGAAACAAGTAGAGAAGATCGATTAATGGAATTTTTGATCAGTATGAATAAGAAATTAGAAGAAAATAAGGAAGAAATGAAGAATACGAGGGGAGATTTGAATAGAAAATTAGATAAAAATCGGGAAGAAAGTCAAAGAATGAGCAGGAAATTAGACAAGAGTTTAGAACAAATAGAAAAAATTAAAAAGGAACAAGATGAGCAGAAGGAGTAAATATACAACAAAACATAAAAGGACAAGAGAAAAATTCAAGAAAATGGTGTTAGAATCAGACAGGACATAGAGAATGAATTGGAAGAGAAGATATGTTAATTAGGAGATAAAATAGTTGAATATTTAAAAGGTCACATACAAGGAGAAGTAGAGGAGAGATTGGTAGATTTTCAAAAAGGAATAGAAGTGAAATTGCAAACAAAAGCTAATGAGGAAGGTTTAGAAGGATTTAAGGTAAAGGTCTATGGAGAACTTAAGACAATATGTGAAATTATGGATGAGAAAAATAGGATGTCAGAGGAATGTTGAGGTCATGGACAGATATGTAAACATGGAAATTACAGAAATAACAATAAGGTGCAGGTGGCAATAGAGGAAAATTTATCTAAGGGGGATAGGCTAACCATTTTCACAAGGTTAAATAAATTACAGGACATGGGTATTACATTTAAATACAAATAAAATTAAAATAAACTTTCATAAATGGAAAATAAAATAACAATAATTAAAATATTTCGGGGAAAAACAGATATGGTGTTAAAATTGAGACAAGATTATGGAAGGTGTATTTTAGGGGAAAATAAAAAAAAATTATGACTTTAGGGGAAAAGGGTGATGGTTGTTATGACATGTTTGTTTGACGTTTTTTGTTTTGGGGAGATGATTTTTGAAATGTCAGATATTAATTGAAATAAAGATATTAAAAAGTTAAAAAATCATAGAATTTTCATTATTATAATATATTTTCTTTTCACATTAAAAAAAAATTTCAACAATTATTCTTACCTCTGACATTTGAAAAATTGCAACAGATAAGGATCCGTTCCGACCCTTTGAGCGACCGCTCTGGCGAACTGGTCGTAGGTCATTCGCTGCGACAATTCCATTGTAAATCCCTGATCGTTTGGTATACACTTGTCTACAAAAGTAACTTCAACGCGACAAAACAAATCTTTGAAATAGTCTACACACGTTGGAAGATCCGAAAGTTCCTCCCTTTCTTCTTTTTCGAACACTATTATATCGCCGTCCATTAATTCTTCTAATACCTAAAAAATTAAGTAAATCTGAGATAAAAAAAACTGTTTTTTAAGGGAAAATGAAATTTCACTACCACAAAATAAATATAATATAAATTATATTCAAAATTGCATCGCATCTGATTCGAAAACGACTACTCCTGGGGCTGTATAGTTTCCGACACGCGTCTGGATCGATGTAATTCAATGCATGCGGGAGTAGTTGTTTTCGGTTCATATGTGGTTCAATCTCTTGTTAGGAAAATAATTGAAACATGTTTGTTAATTGAAAATTTACCTTCTCCAAAGGATCATTAAAATTGGTAATTTTCTCTATCATATTAGGTCTGATCTCTTCATATAGAAGCAATTCGGTGTCAGGCGTGAATCCCGCCCTTTCGTTCAGAAGTGGAATAATATCTACCAATTTACTAGTAACGGGCAAATAGTTATGACCACAATAATGGATTTTCTTCTGTTTGGGATCGTACATTTTGAAAAACAATAAAACGTCAGTTTCTTTATCGAACGTCGGAAGCGTTGATTGTCCTGAATCGGGTGGTAACAGTTCCAAAAATATATTCCAAGGGTTCATGTTTTCCGCAGCATCGATAACTGCCTTGTGAAGATCCGTTTCGAGATCTAAGACGCTCGGTCTTATCGTTTGATTTGACCTAAAAATAATAATTATAAAAAATAATACGTAATTTTTAAAAAGTTTTTTTTTACCTTTGACTAAAAGGCCATGGTCTAATTTGCTCGGGCGGATATTTAAAAGCGTCCGCCAACATTTCCATCATTTCAGCTACCGTAGCCATTTTCTTGATTTTGAAAACTCTAAAGAGAGCTCGTTCGGGATCGTACAAGTCGTTACCCTGATGCCCGTCGAAAGTGTCTTCCAACAAAACGTTAATCGTCATATATAGATGAGCTTCGTTTCTTTCCTTGCGACGAACCTGCTCCATACGTTTTTCCTCCGCTAAACGATCTGCGAGTTCGGTAGGGATATCGGGATCTGTTACCTCTTGAAGTACTTTATGCATTTCCGAATCCCTGATGTATACCAACATGTAGGCGTTGGTACAATGCTTTACTGTCATATTCATATCTTCGTCATGTCCTCCATAATTGTGTTCCAAAGCTTCTTGCTTTGTACATCTCGATACCACATCGTCATCGAATTTACACCATTTACCATCACCTATTCCAGAAAAATTATGTCATTTATCGAGTAAAACTGGAAGTCAAAAATCAAACACTACCTTTTGGGTTAATAAAAACAACATAATGCCCTCCATGATTATCTCCGCTATGTACGAGAACGGCATGTAAAGTGTAATTAGCCGGATTACTGGGGTCCGGATCTTGAAGGTAGGCATCCAAAGAGATTTTTTCGTAAAATTCAAATCTATCATTGAATTTGACAGAGCTGTCTGTTATGGGATCGTATTGGAATCTCATTAAATGTAGATGCAAGACAGGCGGGAATTCCTTGAATATGACACCTTTTTCAGCATCTTGCAAACCGTGCTCACCGGCGTCGTATTTGTTATCACCATCTAGAGTTTCTTTGGCAATATAATCTTTGAAAGATTCGTCAACTACGAAAATATACAATTAGTTCGTATGTACCAAGATAAAATTTTTATTTTATTTCACTTACTGTTCTTCTTTCCTTTAATGTTTAACTGTATGTCATAGAAAGTTTCGGATCTTGTACTTGAATAATCAACATTTTTACATCTTATATAAGAAATCATCTTGCCTTCGAACAACTTAGGTACCGTACCTTCTACACAAGTACCTTTCATTTTGCTTTCTAACTTATCTAATAGCACCTATAAAAATTACACATCATTAAATATTATTTCGAATTTATTGTCTCATTATTTGATTTAATATCGTAATGTTTACCCTTAAAAATTCCTGGACGTCGTGTTGCATAAAAGAATCTAATGTTTCCCAACCAAAACTTTTAGTGAGCTTTTTAGTTCCGACGGGTTTATCACAAAATTGTAACTCGTGAAAAACTCTTTGGAGAGCTAGAGCAACCGATTTTGTGGAGTCGTCGGATTCAGTAGGCATCTTGTATACGGCCTTTCTCAACTGATTAGTAAAATATAGTGTTTGTAACAAGGAATTCATATAACAAGTTGCTCCTTGATTTTTCAAACCAACATAACCTAAAAGAAGATTGTGTTTATTTTTCCGAGGATGTTTCCGAAAAATTCAGATTTTAAAGAGAGGGTATTAGAAGGTCATAAATCAATATAAGCCGAGGACCCTCATTAGTCCCTATTGTTGAAGTGTGGGTTAAAGGAATCACAGGTCCGGATTAAAATATCTTATCAAACAGAAACAGATAATAATTATTAATATATAAAGTTTACCTACCAGACTTTCCCTACTTTCATACTAATTGACTGTTAAGGAGATTAGTGATAGTGGTTTATTTAGGGTGACAAATTCAATTACCAGATTTGAAACATAAGATTGCTATTTTGTTTAAGGGGATTACAGTACCTAGGCGAATTTTCAAAAAATCATATTTTCTAAACCGTGTAAGATTAAAAGTTAAACTTTCGGTAGAATGAAGTAGGGATAAGGACCTAGGATCGTATGCATACACAAGGCTGTACATTTTTTCATAGTTGAGATATGACTACAAAAATCAGTAAAAATAAATATTTTTCAGTGCCTATGCACACGATCCTAAAAAACCATATATAGAATCCGTATTTCGAATTTGAGCCCTTAATTTCAATTACTTTACTTACCAGAATTTTTTGAAAATTACGCATTTTTGGGGCTGATAATCGCACCACCTAGCGAAATATCACCGGAAACTATCGATAGGCGGAGCAAGTACAATCGGAATAACAATTTATACGCCTTGCTTGTTCAATGTATCTTACGAAGTTATTCTTTATTTTTATTTCTGAATTTGGTATTAGCGGAGCAGTATTTTGTTTTTATTATAATAGTGTGTTTTGTGAAATATGGGAAATAAGTTAAAGAAAGCTTAATAAACTTTCAATTAGATCAATGAGTAATTTTAAAAAAAGGTAAGTCGATGATAAAAACAATTTTAAGATGCGTTGTTTTTTAATAAAAATAAGTGAAATAACGGTGATTGTTTCTTTAGGACGGCTTTATTACGGTGGAGAGAACCACCCCAAAATGTATTGAGATTGGATGAATCTGTTGAAGTTCAAGATACTGTATCTTTGGATTCCAGAATTGGATGATTCTTCAGATATTTCCATAGAAGTAGAAGTAACGAAAAAAGATTATATCGTCGAAGGTAAACGAATAATAAGACATTGCGTACTTCTGGAAACAGCTTCCGAACATAGAGCATTTTCCTTACTTTTCATGTTCTTTTCTTAACTGCCAGTTAATAAATGAAGTCAAAAAAGGTTTTTCATCAAAGTTTGTAGTGGAATGCAACATGTGCAAAGTTAGATCATTTATACCCAAACCAAGAAAAACGATTTTTATGTCCCTATCTCAGCTTTAAGTGCAATGTGATATTTGTTGTGGCATGAACAAATAAATTCGAATTTGTTGAAACTCCTTCAATAATTTGACGTATTGTAGCAGTGTCACTGGCAACTTGTGGAACTTTGTTATTTTGCTATTGATTTTTTGTTTAAACTTTATTTAACATTTTAAAGTTAGTACTTTTTCGAACTCTTTTGTTTTTAAACTTTTCGAATTAGTTTTATTAAATATAAGTGTTGAGAAAGGTTTGAACACATTAATTTTAATTAATTTATAATTCTTGCTGTAAACTTTGGTTTTGGAAGCAATAAAGCAATAATAATAATAATAAAAAATAATAATTAATTTATAATAAATACAACCTCAAAATTATCGAAAAAATCGCTAAAAACCTTCTTTTTGTTTTTAATGTTTTCTCCCGCAAAAATAGTTTTTTTTTTATGAAAATTAGTGAAAAATTTTTTTTTGTGTTTTAAATAAGTTGTAATTTTTTCTCAGCAAAATATTTATTTTTTGATTTTATACGAATTTAAATTAAAAATTAAATTAAAAAAAGCTTAAATTTCAATAGAAAAAGTTTGTTTATAAATTTTAATTTCTTTTACTTTATCAGTGCTCGTTTTCTTCGTTGAAACCTCGACTTTAAGATGATATGAAAAAATGGAAAATTAGGTTTTTTATTTAAGAGCGTTCTATAGGCTTACATTTACTAAATTCCTAATAACTTTTTTATGAAGTCAGTAATTTAAAATTGGTTTTCACCAATATGTAGAGAAAAAAATCTAGTTTTGTGGATGCTAAGTTATAATTTTTTTTTCTTATTTACATATTTTTTCTTTCGCATTTAGTTATAATTTGCATATAAGTTCCAAGTTTCCACAATTCTAAATTTTAAAATTTTTGGTGAAGAGAAAAATTCAAAATTATGCAATAATTAACTTTGAGAAGTAAGTTAAGAAAAGTGCATCCAATGCTTTGGCAAGTGCTGCCGCCAACAGTTATCCACTTTAACTATTACAGTTGCATCTCAGGGGTTCAGAGGCGTCGAGCCAGTACAAACGTCTGGGGTTTGGTACACAATTAGCTTTTGTCTGCCTGTGTTGCCATTTTTCACTTGTACCCTTGTCCTTGTACGGCTTGCGAAAATGTTAGAGGTTATGTCAATAGTTTTGTGGTTTTTAATTATTTTTAATTCTTAAAATAACTGTCTAAAATTATTTAAATAAACTGTTTTGTGCTGGTGGTTTATTTGGAAATCACATTATATTCGCAGTACCTTATTAAAACTGTGATAAACAGGTCAGTTAGGTAACACGAAAAAGCACCTTAAATATTGCCGCGTTTTTTTATATAGTTTCTTTTAAAATCAGGGTATTAGGAGGAGACCCTATTTTTTTTAATGTTTTAAAAACTATATCTCAAGTAATTAATGTTACATTTATTGTGAATAAAAAACCTATTATTTTTTATAAATTTTATGTATTTATTTTAAAACCCTTCAACCAGTCCAATCTAATTTTAAAAATCCTTTAACTATTATTTTAAATTGTGTACCGAACTCCTCAGACGCAAGTTCGAGCCAGTAAATTTGTATACCTGTTATCAGTTTTGGTTTACAACCCTATCGTCTATGGTGAACAATAGTGTCGTTTTCAAGTGGATATTTTTATTATTTTATTATCTTTAAAATTTAATTAAATTGTGATAATGGGGAATGTAAAAAAAAACAATTGCGGCAAAATCGGGAAAACGTTTGCAGTTATGTGCAAAACGAAAAGTAAGAAAAGGAAATTTGTCAAAAAAACGGTAAGTGTTGTTAATTTATTTTAAATAAATATAGATAAATAAATTTCGCATAATATATAATATATATAAAGCTAAAATATAAATATTCTACAGGGTGTCCCGTTAGTGCGTAATTGGTCGATAATTCAATTATGTAAAGAAATATGAAGAAAAATTTCAAACAAAAGTTGTATGGTACCAAAAAAATAGTTTCAGATATACAAAGTGTTGCATTTCTGCGGAGAAGATTTTTTAAATGGAACCACCTATTTATTTTTTACTCGTTTAAATGGGCTCCTTATTTTCTATTCAGTCCTGGGATATTATCTCTTTACAATGCGTTGTAGCCAAGTTATTAACAATTTTATTAATTTTTGAAGTAAAACAACATCTTACAAAATTAGCTGTAACTAAGCGATTTTTCCAAAAATCGCCTTAATTTTTGGAAGGTTTATTGGGAGATAATTAAATTAGCGTGTAATGTTATAGGAATATTTTTTTTCTGCGGGATGTCCCAAAATGTGTTTTAAATTTCATAAACTTTGATCGAAATTTTCTCGATTATTTTAAATGGAACACCCTGAATATTATTTGATAAATTAAAAGATGAAGAAAAGTTCATGTATTGTAGAGAGATAATATCCTAAGAATGAATAGGAAATAAGGTGCCCATTTAAACGAGTAAAAAATAAATAGGTGGTTCCATTTAGAAATGCAACACCCTTTATATCTGAAACTATTTTTAAAAGATGCCCTTTTTGTAAAATTTGTGAAAATAATGAGATTGTTTTAAAAACAAACCACCAGTACTATTACCAAATTCACGGGCAATTAAATATATTACAGAGAAAATATTGCTATTTTGTACAGGGTGTCCCAAATTGGTGCGTTTTGCAGGGTATCTCGTAAACCAGAAGAGATAGAAGAAAAGCAGTTAATGTTACGACTTCTTTTTTTGTTAAAGTAACGATAGCCTAATTAAATCTTTAGTAACTCCCTGCAGTTGGAAGATACAGGGCGATTATTGAAAACTGTCGAAAACTACAAGGTACTATAACTTCTTAATTAAGAAAAATATAAAAAAACCTTATAAAAACTTTTGATAGATATAATATTAAAGAGTTCAGTGGCGCACAGATTATTTTTTTAGGGGGCTCACTAAGGAAATATAATGCAAACTTATGTTTTTTAAATGGGACACCCTGTATATTTTGACGTTTTTCGTTTTCTTTTTTAATTCTCATTCACCTGATATGACATACTATATATCTATTTTCAATGGTTGGAGCTACAGTGCAAATAAACCATTTATGGATGTTATCAGGTGAAACACCCTTAAAAAATTGAACACTCAGTAACGAAATTTAACATTTTATTACAAGGATACTGATGTGTGACAATTTTATTTATCAAAATTATAATTAATAAAAAATAAAACCAGATTAAAAAAATAAAAACAATAAACTTATGAATCAACAAGAAACGTTGTAACAACTAATCTACCTACAACTAATTTTATTAGAATGTAAAAATTACATTAAATGTTCAAAATGCTCTCCGTTTTCATCGATTAAAAAGTTTTTCGTTTGAATAATCTCCAACCAATTCAGCATTACCAAAAATAAAATCATAAAATAATATTTATAAGACTAACTTCGAGAGTAGGGAAGATTTATTACAAAATATTTAGAAAAATAAAGCCAGTGCACATACTCAATTGTATAAGATCAGTAAGAAAAAGGTGTCAATTATTACTACAACAATAATGTAATTTTCACATTCTAATAAGATTAGTTCTTACAATGTTTCTTGTTGTTTCATAATTTTATTGTTTTTATTTTTTTAATCTGGTTTTATTTTTTATTAATTATAATTTTGATAAATAAAATTGTCACACATCAGTATCCTTGTAATAAAATGTTAAATTTCGTTACTGAGTGTTCAATTTTTTAAGGGTGTTTCACCTGATAACATCCATAAATGGTTTATTTGCACTGTAGCTCCAACCATTGAAAATAGATATATAGTATGTCATATCAGGTGAATGAGAATTAAAAAAGAAAACGAAAAACGTCAAAATATACAGGGTGTCCCATTTAAAAAAACAAGTTTGCATTATATTTCCTTAGTGAGCCCCCTAAAAAAATAATCTGTGCGCCACTGAACTCTTTAATATTATATCTATCAAAAGTTTTTATAAGGTTTTTTTATATTTTTCTTAATTAAGAAGTTATAGTACCTTGTAGTTTTCGACAGTTTTCAATAATCGCCCTGTATCTTCCAACTGCAGGGAGTTACTAAAGATTTAATTAGGCTATCGTTACTTTAACAAAAAAATAAGTCATAACATCTTAACTGCTTTTCTTCTATCTTTTCTAGTTTACGAGATACCCTGCAAAACGCACCAATTTGGGACACCCTGTACTATGGACTCCATTGGGAATGGTGGTTGAAAAAGTATGTATACAATATTTTTATAATTACTTTTTTGCAGATTTTAAGGGATGAATATTTTTGGAAGGAGAAAATGATAAAAAATTGGAAATTTTTTATTATATTTGCCTTCTTCCAGAAATAATAGATGGAAGATTTCCAAGAAAAATAGAAATAAGAAACCCGCCACTGGATTTTTAAAATAAAATTTATAAAATGTTTAAAATATGTTTTCTTTTTTATCCTTTTCACAACATTTACATTTATTTAGTTATGTTAGGATTTGTATTATTTTAATATGACGCTATATTTAAAAAATAATTTTATAAGGCTTTGTATATTTTTAAACAAAACTTAATTTTTTTTAATACCCTAACGTACCTAATAAACATATTAAAAATATTGATGATACAACGTACGTCACTACGATAGTCTGACTGGCGTAAGCAGGGTTGCCAATCAAAAAATCATGTTTTACCCACCTTCACAGCTGAAAATACCCGATTTTACCCGCTTGAGGTTTTAAAGCGCGCCACATTTGAAAACAGGTAATCCTCAGTTCGAAAATGAGTGGACACAATATGTTTAACCTTCCTGGGGCCAAGTGAAATTTGAAAGAAAAATATCCAAATGGGGTCCAAGCAGACCCCAATTTTTTTTAGCATTTTATATCACTATTTTATTTTTTTTTATTTTTCTAACTTTTGGTTGTAGGTAGGTAGTAGTTATAAAAAAATATATAATCTTTTATTTATTAAAAACAAAGATACTCACAAAAGTTGTCCTACAACCAATAACACCACATCATTATCAATCGGCGTGGACCGAAACAAAGACTATGTTTTTTTTTGCATTCAGACATATAAATCAACAGCAAACGTTTATTTTCCTGATTTTTTATTGCTATATTTCTCAAAAAAATTCTTTAATGGATTTAGTGAAAGAATAATTTTAACTTAAAATACATACATTTGGACCCTACTTGGCCCAGGAAGGATCAAACACAAACAAAAAATTATATTCAGGTACATATTATAATGAAAAACAAATCTAATCCGGTATTTCCGATCCGATCATCGCATCAGCGACAGCGCTTCACATCATAGGATATTAGTCAAACGCATCAAAATACCCGAAATTTGTTTTAACCCGAAAAATACCCGCCAGAGTACAAAATACCCGCTTTTCGGGTAAAATACCCGCATGTTGGCAACCCTGGACGTAAGTGAGGAATTGATTATATGACGCGGATAGAGTCAGTAGGATATTCTAAGCGCTGCCCCCTGTTTCGTTGGAAAAGTGGAAGGGCGATACATCTCTGACTTTCTTTGCATCGATAGAACGCTCTTAATTTCAATTCGTAGGGAGATAAAAATTATAAACGGTTTTTAGTGTTTTTCTCGATAATTTTGAGGTTATCTTGAAAAATGATTAATACAAAAGTTTTAGATTTTTTAATTATCTAATTTTTTGTTCCAAAAATGATTGGGTCATCTCAACCTTGAAAAAATATACAAGACAGATGTACTTTGCTACTGATTTGACTTCTATAATGGAATCATCAAAATCTATTAATCCGTCTAGGAAAAATTCATCTTTCATTCCAATGAAAATGTCACATTTTTTTAACGCTAAGGCCTGTCAGGTCTGTAAATTCACCTATGGCAATTGGTTCGAATGTTTGTCCATAATTCGTTGCAGAGTTGCCTCGAAATTTCTTATAAAGTATATCCTTTACCGTATTGCCAGAATTTGTCGTTTTTTTCATGCGGTTATTCTATATAGCCGCTCCTGCTGCCATAAGGGATTATTACTTTGCCACACAGTATCCCTTTTGTATTGAGTAATTTCTTCCGCAGTTTTGCTAAGTGACTGTATATATTTTTGTTTTCTATCTCCATAATCTTGATCTGCAGTACTTGTTTGTACTATGGGTCTAAATTTATGGCTTTTTTTTTCTCTGCACTGAACACCTTCTTCCAAGTATTTTTCTTTACAGTTATATGAAATTGCACCTATACTGATTATAGAGTTCTTGAGGGCTAATAGTATTGATTTTGAAATATACCTTTTATAGAGATTTTTATTGTTGTATCTTGGTATCCAAAAAAGATTCACCTTTCTGGATACTAAAAGCACTAGAATAATACGTATACATAATTGTGTCCAAATTTGAACTCTTAATATAACGTAGTTTAAAAGATACGAGTCTGCGAAAATTACGGCTAGGTCTATACTCCTCTTAATTTATATTTGTAAATTCTGTACTGGTTTTTTAAATACACGATTACGGTTTTTTCAGATTGAGTGTTATATTATTTTTTATTCTTTTGTGATACATTTCCAGAGGGTATATATCGTTTGGTCCAGTAACCCCCTCATAAAATAAAGAGTGTTTACCTGATGAATCATCGGTTCGTTCAAATGTGTTTTTCAGAAAATAGGATTATTTTATTTAAAATTATATTAATACCTACTTACTGTTTTTCAAGGACTTGCCTAGAAACCGATCTTTGGGTAATTCCAAATTAAGTTGATTGGATTTAGAGAAGGGCTAAAAGATAATCTGATGTGTAGAAAAAAATGTTTCATTCATAAAACTCGGTTTCTTTCAGCAAGTAAGTTTAAAAAATGTAAATGTTAAAAAAGTGTTTCTAAAGATAAATGAGCATTTATAAACAACAAATCCTGAATTCTAAAACCCAAAATCGAGAAAATTATTTAAAAGAAAAAATTAGGCAATTCGATAATAATGAATAATAATGAATTTTTAAAGTTATTAATAGCTATTTATATTACAAGTACATAAACAAGGGCTTTATTGAACGAATAATAATTTTATCGCCGAGCGAGCTTGCGAGAGAGACTATAAAATTATGAGTCCATAAAGCCTGTTTATGTACGCGTTATATACATGATTTTATGTTCGATTGCAATTAAGAAATAATAAATTGAAAAAATAAAAATTTGATACGATTTTGGCTGACAAGTAGATGTTTATTTTAACATATCAAATTAGTTGTCTTGCAACTTGTCAGTGACGTTGACAATTACTTTATTTTACTAGTAAAATAAAGTGCACTTTATTTTACAGTAAAATAAAGTGCTACTTTGTTGACGCAAAACTGTTCTATAAACAGCGTTTTATTGTTAAATCGTACATAAAAATATTTAGTGAATTAATATTTTCTTTGATACCTATTGATTAACGACGGTGAAATAAAAATACCAAAAAAGGACCATGGGAGTAACAAAACTACCTAAGGTTGTGAAATAAATCACACTTGTTCCCAAGAAACAAAGACATTAAAAATGTCCTACACTGCACCAGCGTCTGGACTTCAACAACTACTCCTTGGACTATATGCCCCCCCAGGTATTGAATTACGAAAGTCCAGACGTGGTTTGGCGCCCGACCAAGGCGGGGCTTTAAACCAAAAACTTTGATTTTATTATTAAAGGAGCTTGCCATTCTTAGACCGATTTCCGAAATTATACATCCTTTAGGGATAGGATGTCGAGCTAGCCTGCTTCTTACTGATGAGGATCAATAATTCCGAAACCGGTCTACGAATGGCAAGCTCCTTTAATAATAAAATCGAAGTTTTTGGTTTAAAGCCCCGCCTTGGTCGGGCGCCAAACCACGTCTGGACTTTCGTAATTCAATACCTGGGGGGGCATATAGTCCAAGGAGTAGTTGTTGAAGTCCAGACGCTGGTGCAGTGTAGGACATTTTTAATGTCTTTGTTTCTTGGGAACAAGTGTGATTTATTTCACAACCTTAGGTAGACCTATGGATTAAATTAGAAAATGATAAGATTTGGTCAGGAATCATATTGAATAAATGGAATAAAATAACATTAAGTAATCAAAACCATTATGTAATATTCATTAAAAAATATTTTAATACATATGGAAAAAGTGTTCTATCTGTAAAACAGCTGGACCAAACGATATATTTTCAATAGTTAAAATTTTGCCTATTGGACGAAACGATATACTTTAATTAGGTACCTCTTATGCGGATTACGGACGAAGCGACATTTTCAGAAATGTCCTGATAATGGCATATTTTACTGAAGTTTTCGTCACAATTTTTTTATTAGTTATGCTTTTGTTAATTAGTTAATTTTCACCATTTTAATGTTAACATAAAAACGCTGATTATTTCAAAACAAGAAATCTAGAATTTTTTTTGATTTTTTTGAGCTAATCTTAAAAGAGTTTAGAAGAGATCCCCGTTGGAAAAATTCAAAAATTTTGATTTTTCGTTTTTTTATTAACAATCAAAGGCATTAAAAAATTATTTGTTAATCATTGTTAATATTTTGTTTTCTTATTGATAAAAGCCATATAACAATAATTTTTTTTTATTTTTAACTAACATTATTTAAATAATTGTTATAAACAAATGCATTGTTTATAATATTTTTGAAAACTTTTTCTTTCGAATTTCATCCTTGATGAAAATAATGATTTAAAAAAAAATCGTTCCTTAAAAAATTTTTTTATTAACAAAAATCGCACTTGTTAATTAACAATTTTTTTTTGGTACTAAATATTAATATTAAGGAACCATTTTTTTTAAAAATCATTATTTGTTATGTTCTTTCGTATTATAAAAAAAATAATTTTTTTATTAACTTTTCATTTGTTTATTAAAAAAACAATTTGTTATAAACAAATGCAATTTTACGCAATATTTTTTTTAAATACTAAAAAATATTACAAAAACAACCATATACATTTTTTTATTGAAAAAATGTTTTTATTTTTTATTTAACTTTTAAAAATATTGTTTTGCACTTGTAGTTTTCTTTCTGTTTTTACTCATGCCTTTGATTGTTAATAAAAAAACGAAAAATCAAAATTTTTTAATTTTTCCAACGGGCATCTCTTCTAAACTCTTTTAAGATTAGCTCAAAAAAATAAAAAAAAAATCTAGATTTCTTGTTTTGAAATAATCAGCGTTTTTATGTTAACATTAAAATGGTGAAAATGAACTAATTAACAAAAGCATAACTAATAAAAAAATTGTGATAAAAATTTTTTGTTGACGGATTATTGTTTATTGATATGTCTACTTGGTACCCAAATTTTTTTATTCCTTAATATTAATATTTAATCAGTTAAAATAATTTTTTTAGTTCACGTGTCAGATTGGGGCGACGCACGCGGCAGCCGAACTACGCGTTTTTACCGTTATTTTCGAAGCTTAATTAAAATTATAAGGGTTGTTGGTACAGTTCCGGGAGGCAGGACTATTTTTTAAGAAATTTCCTGCTCTTTAAGGATCTTTTTTCAGATTTCGATTATCTCAAATTGTTTTTGAAATATTTCAAAAAAACCAAACCCTTATTTTTTATTTTACTTAATTGTTTATAACTTTTGCATTTTTTTTCAGCCCCTTTTGGAATTTTGATAGAACGTTCTAGATGCCATTCCGAATCGAATGAGCCCAAAATCATAATTTTCGGTGGTGGCGATCAGGTTTCGAGGGAAATGGCACTTGTGAACCAGACTATTTTTATAATGAATGATAAAGATATTTAGGTTTGTTCCAACATAACATAAAACCAGTTTTTGTACGGTCAGGATTCTGCGCAGACTAGAATCGGTGTCACCAAATCTAGACTGCGCAGAATCCCGACCGTACGAAAACTGGTTTTGTGTAATGTTGGAACAAACCTATTACAATTCTTTCGTTCTCCGCTTTGTGTCTGTCTAACAAGCTACGCGACGGATTTGGTACATCATCTAACTTTTTCTTAATTATCTCGCCTGACTATTAATGAAAAAAATATTATTTAAAAACCATTTTCATCCTTAAGGATGTACCTAAAAATCATTACGAATAACTTTTTTTGAATTAATACGTACTTTTTATGATATTGGCGTGAATAATTTAATAATTTGTATATTAAACGAAATTGAGGCGAGAACTAGAATGTTGACAAAAACTTTTCATGTTGAGTATACCCCTCGTGTTTTAGCAAATAAGGAGAGAGTTGTCTATCCTTGTTCGAACTTCGCAAGAGAGAAGCGATGTGAAAAATAGTCGAGGTACTATAATCACCTTAAGATAACGATAACAGATTAGAGAAAGGTAAATAAATAATGGGAAATTAATATTTTTGAATTGAAAGGGGAATAATTTAACAAAATTATGTCATTACTGAATATTCCGTTGTGTGTCAGTGGACTATTCCAAAGTGTTCAATTTTTGTGTTGTAAAAAATGTGGCGTCAATGTATTCAACCAGGGTTCCCACAATGGAAGCGAGAAAATTTTCCCTGACTTTTCCAGATCATGCACAAACTTTTTTGAGGACAAGAATCCAACTTTCATACAGTAATACAAATAAGTAAATGAAAAACTCATGTTTATATAAATGAAAATAATGGCATATAATGACACAAAATGATAAAGAAAACTGATTTGTGGGTTAACCAGTGTGCACATTTGTGGATGTGATAAATTGTACCAAGATATCTTTGAATTCACAAATGAAATTTAAAAGGAAAAAACCCATTGATGTACTTTTTATGTATCAGACAAGAAAAAAATACAAATAGCCCAGATGACAGAGAAGGATATTGACCAAAAGCTCGCACAAAATGTAATCTCGATGAAACTTGGCACTTAAGTACTTGAAAGGGTGTAGAAAACAATAAAAAAATCTTTGCGGCTCTAAAGTGTATGCTAACTTCACAATTTCGAAAATAAAATCGAAAATTTGGTTTTTCCATTATATTTCGAAAAAAAAAATTCGAAAAACTAATAGCAAAACGTGAAAGAGCGGAAAATTTTACTAAAAAATAATATTATAAGTTATTTTAAAAAAGAATTTGTATTATAAAAAATTATTAAAGATAAGAAATCAAATTCAAAACTCTACGCGCGCCGAGCCGTTGAATACAAATATTCAGGCGAGGGCGTTCGGAAAAACTAAAGTATATTTGTCTAAAATGTACGCAAAAAAAGCGTTTTAAAGAGGAGACTAAGCTTTCTCAGGAATTCATTAGCTTTTAATTTTTTTTTTATTTTCTCAGAAAATTCGACCGGAAGTTATAATTTCTAAAATTCTCACTGATTTTTATAAAACTGAAGATATTTATTAATAGAGGCATAACAAAAAAAAATCATTGTACATTTATCATTATACTTTTACTTTTGATTTAAATATAATTAAAATTATGAACATTATCTCTGTTTAATAAAAATTATGTTTTAAAATGATCATTTTTTTTACAACATTCATTCGACGCAATTTTTATTTTCAAAATAGTATTTATACAGGGTGTTAACTGTAAATAGAGGGTACTTAGGAGATTCAAAATAACCTTGGTTAATTGGTCTAACGCCTTTAATTACCGAGATACGGGGTGTTTCATCCATTTCGGCCAATATTTTGATAAGCCGTAACTTTAGAACCACCCTGTAGATTTCTTTCATACTTGGTACAGGTATAGTGTGTTAATAGCCCAATCCTATAGTGTAAGAATTAAAATCCAACCCAAAACAACACCCTGTATATCAATTTTTTAAAATTGGGATAGATATTTGAAAAGAACGAAAAAAAATGAGTTAAAGTGAAAAATTTTTTTAAGTGCACATCCCATTCTACTACTGGAGTTTTAACGTCAAATTACATCAAATGCATTTTCTTCATTTTCACAAGCAGTAACTTTCGAAATACCTGGTAGATTTCTTTCATATTTGGTACAGGTATCATTTTTTAGTAGCCCAATCGTATAATGTAAAGACTTTACTACAGTTAAAATCCAGATACGGATTAAGAAAAATTTGTAAAATTTGAAAATCCCCAACGCAACACGCTGTACATCAGATATTTTTTAAATTGTATCAGATATTCGAAACTAATGGAAAAAACTGAGACATTCTGACATATTTTTATAAATGCACATCTCGTTCTACATATTACTAAACTTTTAAAGTAAATTCAATTAATGCAATACATATTGTCATTTTCATAAGCCATAACTTTGAAATCCCTGTAGATTTCTTTCATATTTGGTACGGGTAGATTGTTTAAATAGCCCAATCGTACGATACAAGAACTGAAGTTAAAATCCAGATCCGGATTAAGAAAAATTTGTAAAAGTTGGTAATCTCTAAAATAGCATCCTGTATATGAGATTTTTTAAATGTAATCGGATACCTATTTAAAAAAAGAAAAAGAAAGACAAAAGATGTGTTATACTAAAATATTTTGATAAGTGCACAAGAGCGTTCTACAAAAAAAAATACAGATTTAATTTTTCGGAATAATTCCAGATTCCAAACTCATTAAACAGTAAGCTTCGACAATAACACGTCTTTTTTGTTTTTTTCTTTTTTAAAATAGGTATCTGATTACATTTTAAAGAATCTGATATACAGGGTGCTATTTTAGAGATTATCAACGTTTACAAATTTTTCTTAATCCGGATCTGAATTTTAACTTTAGTTCTTGTATTGTACGATTGGGCTATTTAAATAATCTACCTGTACCAAATATGAAAGAAATCTACTAGGTGTTATGGCTTATGAAAATGACAATATGTATTGCATTAATTGAATTTACTTTAAAATGTTAGTAATATGTTAAACGAGATGTGCATTTATAAAAATATGTCAGAATATATGTTTTTTCCATTCGTTTCGAATGTCTGATCCAATTTAAAAAATATCTGATATATAGCGTGTTGCGTTGGGGATTTTAAAATTTTACAAATTTTTCTTAATCCGTATCTGGATTTTAACTGTAGTATAGTCCTCACATTATACGATTGGGCTACTAAAAAATGATACCTGTAGGAAATATGAAATAAATCTACCAGGTATTTCGAAAGTTACTGCTCGTGAAAATGAAAAAAATGCATTTGATGTAATTTGACGTTAAAACTCCAGTAGTAGAATAGGATGTGTACTTCTCATTTTTTCCGTTCTTTTCAAATATCTATCCCAATTTTAAAAAATCTGATATACAGGGTGTTGTTTTGGGGATTTTCAAATTTTGCAAATTCTTCTTAATCCGGATCTGGATTTTAATTGTAGTTCTTACACTATAGGATTGGGCTATTAACACACTATACCTGTACCAAGTATGAGAGAAATCTACAGGGTGGTTCTAAAGTTACGGCTTATCAAAATATTGGCCGAAATGGATGAAACACCCTGTATCTCGGTTATTAAGGGCGTTAGACCAATTAACCAAGGTTACTTGGAATCTCCTAAGTACCCTCTATTTACAGTTAACGTATGTCGGTTTAACTATGAAACACCCTGTATAAGTCAGAAATTAATATTTTTTTTAAATAAAGTTAAAAATAATTTAAAAATTGATTTATATAAATAAATAAACACTATTTTGAAAATAAAAATTGCGTCGAATGAATGTAAAAAAAATGATCATTTTAAAACATAATTTTTATTAAACAGAGATAATGTTCATCATTTTAATTATATTTAGAGTCCGTACCCTGGTCAAAATTTATGTGCCTGTAGAGTACTAGAAAATGTACGATTACTTCAAAACGGTGTTATTTAAAAAAATAAGATAAACACGGGAATGAAGATAAAGACCTGTTTTAAGATCCTACTGTAATATTTTTTTTACTATCACTAGTGAAAGTATCCCAAATAGACCAACTTTGAGAATTTTTTTTATAAAATTTGGCAAATAAATTTAAAAAAATATTACAGTACGATCTTCACTTGCACATTTATCTTTCATTTGACACTAGGTTGAAAAAGATTGAACAAAAATTACTCAAAAATCTATGTCATGCACGAAACCTCTGCATGAGTAATCAACATTATAAATATGAAAATATTTTGTAATTTCTTATCGCTGCTCCTTTAAATTTCGGTGTTTCCACGCCCACTGCATATGAACAGGGTCGGATTCGGTTCTGTGTGTTTATATAAACATTTTCAAATATGTGTAGATTGTAGATAGTTGTAATTAATATCGAACTATATTATTATGTACTGCAGTAATGTGAGATTTGGTGTATTAAAAAAGTAATGTTATTTGAATGAATTTCACATGAAAACTGAAAAATGAAAAAAAGTGAAAATGACAATAATTAGTAAACCGTGTGAAGTTGGAACGGGCAGCTAGATTGGAATAAAAACAACCCTTATGATTTTGCCCAATAGTTATATTTACAAAAATAAACCGCAATCAAATAAATTAAGATTATTCAAATCTTTGAATTTTTCTTTGGCCCGATCTTCGTTATTTCTCCCCCAAGCAATTGCTCTCGAAAAAACTTCTTCATGCAGGGAACTTTTCACTGTAGAAGCACAACTGGTATTTGGAAGCATTCGGTAAATTTTTCCAAAATTGGAAAGTTATAACAATTTCTTTCCCAATTGCTTCCATTGAGAAGAGTATGCCTTTTGTTAAACAATTCCTTCAAGAACATATCTTTGAAACTATTGAACGTTTGATCATCCATGTCTGGTTTAGTACAGTGCTCAACGTATTGATCATCAGGACCATGTTTTTCTTTAGGGAAAATTAATCTCTTTCGACTTTTTACATTTTTTTTTGTTTAATTTGATACTAAGTTGTTCATTTTTCTTAATAATTTTTCCGGGACTATAATGTGTTTATATGTTTTATACAATGGCATCCTTGTATTTTTTGCTATTACTGCACTAAAACATCTTTCTCTGTAACTCCTTCTTAAAGTATAATTTACCCGTTTTCTCCAATTTGTTCTACAACATTGTTGTCGACATTTTCTAAAATACTTCTAGAATGTCCCGCTAGATATCTTACCGCATCCATGAGTTTTTCTTCAATGCCCCACAATTTAAAGTCTTCGATGAAATTTTGTTCATCAGGATTAGCCTTTGTACAAAAATATTTTAATTCTGCACAACTTTTGTGTTCTCCAAAAATGTGACTAACACTATTTAAAATATCTTTCCTAAGATTTAGAACCTTTTCATCCTGTGACTTTCCGGTTTCTTTGTTCGTATATAACATTGCCTTAGAAATGGAGGACCTAATTTTTAAAATATGATTTAAAAGATTTTTTTTTAAATTTCCTGGAACTCCTCTAACTTTTGTAAGTTCTCTAACTTTATTACAGAAATTCCTTAATAAATGATTTCGGCACTCTATTTTTTCAACTGTTACGTTCTCATATGGTCTACTATCTAGTATAGTGCTGTAACCGATTATATTTTAAAATATTCTTTTGTTTCTTTCTCCTTTCCTTTCTGCATCCATATTCATTCACCTATTATAACCACCACCCTTTCACTAGCACTAAATGTAAATAAAATCACACACTTGTGGTTACAAAATTAGTACATTCCTCAAAATTCCTTAAAATTTTGTATGATAAGATGCTAAGATATATTTTTAAGATGCAATATATGTATAATAATGTTTTATGCTCGTAAAAAAATTCCCAAATTTCTTCGGTTTTTAAAAATAGTGGAGCGCCGTTAGATTTATATCTCGAACAAAGTTGGCAGTGATCGAATTATTATTTTCTCTTTTGGAATGTGTTTTTGACTCTACATACTTAAATGTTTATATGTTATTTTTTACCGCATTTATTTCTCCGCCCTCCACTATACCATAGAGGAAGGTAATGTGAGGGGAATAAAAAAGAAAAAAAAAACTCGCTTAATCGTTAAATTATCCTTTTTTAATGAATTAATGTTAAATACAATTTTTCATGAAAATAAACCCATCCCGAGTTATAGGGAGTAGAAAATTACGATTTTCACTACAAAAATCGTACATTTCAAAAAGTTTTTTTAAATATAACCGAAAATCTGTTAGTATTAACAATTGAAATTATTTTGATTTTTCTACGATTAATTCGAAGGAAGATATGGCAATTCAAAAATGGGTGTTTAAAGAAACTGGATCGTATATAACATCCTAATGAGCGAACAATATTGGGAACATTTTAAGACCATCCAGAACCGTTTAACATAAGCAGAAAAAAGTTATAGACAAAATAAATTTGTTTCAAATTTTTTTTACGCCATTTTTTTAGCGCTATCTAGACTGTGGTAGTTGAAAAAAAACCGGTTTCTGCCTTTCGGTCTTAGGATGTCGAATCTGATAAATTAAATTCCTTACTCGTTTTCTAACTTTGTATTAATCTCTGAAAGGGATACGAAAGAAGAGAGTGACATTTTGACTAGAATCAGTCAAATAAAAGCTTTGCAACACACAATGCAAATTGTGTATGCAACCCCAATACACCGGGATTTTTTTTTTTTTTTTTGCTTTTAATAATTGTCAATACTCTCTTCTAATCATAGATGGCAGCACATCTAAAAATTTTATCTTATAGCGGATATAGCTACTGACTTGTACGAGTTTGGAAATTTATTTATTGGATTCGAAAAGCCTAACTGACGAAGCCGAAAGGCAGAAACCGGTCTTAGGATGTCGAATCTGATAAATTAAATTCCTTACTCGTTTTCTAACATAATAATGATTTAAAAAAAAATGGTTCCTTAATATTAATATTTAGTAAAAAAAAAAATTGTTAATTAACAAGTGCGATTTTTGTTAATAAAAATTTTTTTTAAAATCATCATCATCAAGGATGAAATTCCAAAGAAAAAGTTTTCAAAAATATTATAAACAACGCATTTGTTTATAACAATTATTTAAATAATGTTAGTTAAGAATAAAAAAAATTATTGTTATATGGCTTTTATCAATAAGAAAACAAAATATTAACAATGATTGGAAAAAAAAATTTTCCTAATGGCTTTATTTACATAAATAATTTTTTAATGCCTTTGATTGTTAATAAAAAAACGAAAAATCAAAATTTTTGAATTTTTCCAACGGGGATCTCTTCTAAACTCTTTTAAGATTAGCTCAAAAAAATCAAAAAAAATTCGATTTCTTGTTTTGAAATAATCAGCGTTTTTATGTTAACATTAAAATGGTGAAAATTAACTAATTAACAAAAGCATAACTAATAAAAAAATTGTGATAAAAATTTTTTGTTGACGGAGTATTGTTTATTGATATGTCTACTCAGTAACAAATTTTTTTAATCCTTAATATTAATATTTAATCAGTTAAAATAATTTTTTTTAGTTCACGTGTCAGATTGGGGCGATACACGCGGAAGCCGAACTACGCGTTTTTACCGTTATTTTCGCCGCTTTTTTTCAAATTTCGATTATCTCAAATAGTTTTTGAAATATTTCCAAAAAACCAAACCCTTATTTTTTATTTTACTTAATTGTTTATAACTTTTGCATTTTTTTTCAGCCCCTTTTGGAATTTTGATAGAACGTTCTAGATGCCATTCCGAATCGAATGAGCCCAAAATCATAATTTTCGGTGGTGGCGATCAGGTTTCGAGGGAAATGGCACTTGTGAACCAGACTATAATATAAAATTCTATTACCTACAATGCAAAAAAATTGTATAATAACCTCCCGATACAGCTAAAATCTATAAATTCATATGATAAGTTCAGAAGATCGACTAGGGCTTTTCTTCAAGAAAGACCATTTTACAAAGTGGCAGAATTTTATAACGTGCCTTAGACTTTTGGGTTGCAGCATATAGGAGCAATAATTAAATTAAGTTAATTTGAACAATAATTTATAGTGACGGATATTGCATATTCAATGCAATTGTTATTGATATTTTGTTTGTGTTTTGTTTTGTCTAGTAATTAATTTTATTTTTATTGATTAGTTTCGCTTTGTCTATAAAATGTTTGTCATTTTTCTATGACAATAAAGCATATTCTCTCTCTCTCTCTTTATCGTTTTCTACACCCTTTCAAGTACTTAAGTGCCAAGTTTCATTGAAATCACATTTTGTGCGAGGCCAAACTCTCTGACAACTGGGCTAAAAGAGGAACCGAAAGTAGAGGTAAAAATCGAGAAGGCACAGGGCTGGCTTAATTTGTTTTTTATCTGAAATCAACTGATGTGGAATTCAGTGCAGCCGTTTGGTTTTCCATATACACTGGTTGAATTACCTGACTTTTGCTGAAAAATGCAAAATTCCCTGACTTTATCAACACTTTTTGAATTCCCTCTGTTTTCCAGGTCTGTGAGAACCCTATCAGCCAGTATTTCAACTGGTGTTAAATGTTTACTACCCTTAGGGAACGTGGAATGACCAAGAATCAAGATGTACAAGAAAATGACACTTCAACAAAAACACCAAAGAATTCGAAGAACAATATATGCCTTGTATAAAGAGCAAACCTAAATTATATTCAAGCGATTTTTTTTATTATTATTATTATTTATTTTATCTATTAACTAAATGGCTAGAGTAGGTACGTCTCTGCGTAGACCGCATACTGATAAATCAAGTCATTTATGCAAGGGCGGATTTAGCTTTTTTTTTTATGGGAGGGATAAAACTTACCAAGGGATAAAACATACCAAGTGGTCCAAGAAAGCTAGTAAATTTTTTTGTAATATCGAGCAGAAACTAGTGACTGATCAGATCGACTTAAATTTTTTTGCAAATTGCTAGGAAAGGTGTCCAGAAGTAGAAAACTTTCGTTAGTTGCGTTTTGAGTGGGGCAGGGGGGTGTGAAAAAAAGAAAAAAAAAATTTCGCAATTGATAAATTACCTTTTTTAATAAATCAATATTCCCTCCCGAGTTATAGTGCGCAGAAAATTACGATTTTCA
This sequence comes from Crepidodera aurea, assembly GCA_949320105.2. Taxonomy (NCBI): domain Eukaryota; kingdom Metazoa; phylum Arthropoda; class Insecta; order Coleoptera; family Chrysomelidae; genus Crepidodera; species Crepidodera aurea. Next base: position 12,122,356 of record OX439479.2, read on the forward strand.
CAACAATCGTACATTTCTAAAAAAAAATGTAACTTTTTTTTGGCTGATAATAAATAATAATAACTTTAAAGCTTAGGATATCGCCGAAATATTATGTTATGACAAACTTTTTCATTGGAATGACCGTTTTTTCAATATTTGACCCGAGAAAATGACATTGACGGTTATAAATGCAAATATAAAAAAATGGTAATTATTCAGAAGAACATTTGCTCAACGTCTTGTCTCTTCAATTTTTTTTCAAAAATCAATACTTTTCACGGTATTGACCAAAAATTGAATAAAAAACAAAAATTTAGCTCAACTTTAACAGACCAAAACTTACAAAATTATTATCCCACAGGACTAAAAATGACTGGACACTTGTATGTTACGTTTTTCTGCAAACGAATTTTTTTTTTCAAATACCAGTCTAGATGGTGCTAAAAAATGGCGTAAAAAAAAATTAAAAAAACTTATTTTGTCCTTAACTTTTTTTCTGCCTAAGTTAAACGATTCTGGATGCTCTTAACCCTTATTCAGGCACGGATAGACATAGCCCTCCAAAAAAATATTTCAGTGGTGTATCCTGTTATTTAGGGTGTAAGTAAAGCAAATTTAACCAAAAAATTATTTATTTGGTAAAAACTAAAAAAAATTCTATGTATCACATTTAACAACAATCTATTATTTTTTGTGAAAACCTAAAAAACAGTTCCTATTTTCGACAAGACATAGGCGTGTATCACATTTATGACAGGTACCATTAGTCTGGCCTGTCTGACAAAATTTACAGCGTCCTCTACTTCCGTATATTGGAAAATCATCCATGTTATCGTAGCATATACAACAGTCATGCATTGATGACACTTATCTAATACATGAGCAAATATAGTACGGTACCATCGCCAAGTTTGGTCCGATATAGCGCCACAAGCCTGTCTGATAGGTGGACTCCCCCCTGATCTTGATAACACGGCCTAAAAGTATAAATAAACACTATAAAAAACATTACTGCTATCTCGACAATGTATTACCCCTGATACTAACATTTCAAAAATCTTTTATGATTATACCTGATACATTTTTTATGTAGTAGCTAAAAATATTTATCTATCATACTATAATATACCTCCATATTATGTTCAAAGAAATATATTAGTGATAATTTTGAAAATAACTTACTTTTTTAGTCCTAGAACTGCCAACGGTCGCCATTTCTTGAATTTTTACACTGACAAACAATTTGGCTCGTACATAAAGAAGTATTTCGTATACAACTGTATCTATATAATTACATAGTTCTACTATTATGTACTAGATGCATCTTGGCGCACTACCCTTACAATTTAAATATTTTAGCTTGTACCGTCGTCTCCTAATAGTGTATTATCGGTGATACATTGGCTGAATAAGGGTTAAAATGTTCTCAATGTTGTTCTCTCATTAAGATGTTATATACATTTTTTTGTGGAAGTTATATTTTTTCAGATATTTACGCTAGAACAGCGGTTCTCAAACTTTTCAAATTTTGTACCACATAAATATGAAACAAAAATATATGTACCACCATAAAAGCATTTCGCCGTTAAAAATCAATGTGTCGCGAAATTGTTCGAAGTTTTTGGAAAAGTCGTCATTTCAATATTAAAGCTAGAGCCGTTAAAGTCAAAAACTTGAAGAAAAATATATGTGTTTCTGAAAACAAAATGTTAAATGTTAAATTGTACCACTAAAACATTGTAATGTACCACCAGTGGTACATGTACAACAGTTTGAGAACCCCTGCGCTAGAACGATACAGTTTCTTTAAACACCCATTTTTCAATTGCCAGATCTTCCTTCGTATTAATCGTAGAAAAATAAACCTGTACCCCTGTACCCCCCGTAAATCCGCCCTTGCATTTATGGCTCATGGTGATTTATGACCTTAAATATCTGGATTGGTTATACAAAAATTATGACTGGAGAATCAGCGGATTTTGGGAGATTTGCGAAGGATGAAGATTTATAACACGATTGTAGGAGACAGAAAAAATATAATCGCCGAAATTATTTTTTTTTTTGAGAGGATGATAAAGTTTGAGGAATGTTAAGGTAAACTGAACTAGAAAGTATATGAATTTTCTACTGGGATATAACTATAACTTACTTTTAAACGTGAACTGATTACAAAAATGATATTTATCAATAAAATTTTACAGCAGGAACATTTTTGTAGCCACACGTATTTACCTGTATGTTTTTTGCTGTCCCATGATACTCCATGGGGAGCATCAGCCACAACTTGAACCTCCAAAGTAATCGCATCGTCTTTGATGTAACCTTTTTCAGGATCTAGTACATCATTCCATGCCATGAAATGCGAGAAACCCCAGTCATTTTCCTAAATAAATAATGTTTTAAGCTGTGTGCCTAGTAATAAATTTAAATAACTCGACCCACCTTTGAATAAAACAAATGTTGGATCTTTCTGGTAAAATTGTCGACATCAGGTCTAATGGAAAGCATCCTTAATTCAGCAACAGCATAGCAAGACCAAGAGCTGGATTCGCTTTCTCCATTACACTGCAAGAAAAAGCCCAGGGATCTTTGCGATGGCCTGTCAGATCTGGCATCTTGAGCATGACTGTTGCGGGGCATCACCATTATTTTCCATGGTAAGTTTCTCACAAAGCACGGTGAGGAGAGTACAGAGTCCTAGTGAATAAAAAAATAGAAAACGACGTCTCAAGTTTGTCTATATAGGGTAAAAAATAAAACTGCGTTTTTATTTTAATATGTTTTATTAATAAATATGTTAAAATAGTTTTTGAGGCATAAGAAAATTAAATATTAAAATTTGTTATTGCTGCAAACGTAAAATTGATAAAGCAAACCCAACATTGGAAGTATTTGATATTCCACGACTAAAATATAAAAAACAATGACATTTATATAAATATAAATTCCAGAAAATACAACGATGGATCGCAGTCAGTCGTTACGAGTGCAGACGGCGCTACGCGGTAAGAAAAATAAGTATTTTTAAATTTAAAATGCCGAAAAATTTGTTAATCCATTTTACACTATTTCACAACTACGGAATTAATATTTTACTCAAATATTACTGCAATATTTATTTCCCACGTAAACATAATGTAGAGTGTATAAAAAGAAAGTTGAAGTAATGTGATGGGGTCAAAATATCGACCTTAACCATTTATAAAACGTGAAAAAAAAAATCGATTGTCTACAATTTTTCACTATTAAGTAATCATGATTGTTAAGACAATCTTTCTTTATTAATTTTAATGTGTCACTAAATTGGGTGACAGACTATATTATTATTATTAAAAAACAGTCAGAAAACGAAGGGGAGAAAATGTATTAGATGATTCCTTTGCCATTGTTTTTTTGGTTCACTAAATTGTTTAAAATAAGTAAAATTGACAAGAATTTATGTGTTTAAAATTTCAACTATAAAAACTTGTAATCTTATGTTTTCAAGCAAATTGAGAGTGGTCACTTTTTTCTTAACACGTTCACTGCTAAACCAAGATTCTCTTGCTTGTAGTTTCTGTGGAGCCTTGTTACAAACCACAAACTATACATATGCTTAAAACAATGTGCAATGATGTCTACAAAAAATAGTGGATTCTTTGCAGTGTTGGTATTTCAAACGTAAATACAAGTTGAAATTGTGATTTTCAGATATGTAGTCGGTTACTCTATAAAACCATATAAGTGTAGTCAGCAGAGCAGAGAAAGTGTTAAACAAGGTCAGCCACATGAGGATTTTTCTCTTTTATGTACTTTATGTATCTTATGACATATCACCTCTGGTTGATTTATTTTTTTTACAAGAAAAAATGTTGAAAATAAGTTCTTCGTTTTTCTTTTGGGTCAATTTTGTTCTATTTTTAAATTGAAATCAGGAAATTAAATATTGTTTATTACTTTATTTGTTGATTCGCACTATCAGTTGTAATTTGGTTAAACAATAATGTTTTGAATCTGTTTCATATCTAATATATGAAATTAAGATCAATTGAGAGGTTAAAATTCGACAATGGGAAATAGCCGAAATAAAAAATGAGTTAAGATCGACAAAAAGCGTTTTTTTTAAAGATTTTATATAGAAAATGTAAGCATTTTCGGATAAAAAGTTGATAAATGATATGAGACCAAAAATGTAATATCAAAATCGTGTTTTTATGGGTCAAAACCCATAAAATCCAAAAATGTTCACAAGTTGTTGGTCAAATTTAAAAACCACCTAAGTTGAAACAAATTGTACACCATAAGAAGAAAGAATATTGTATTTTTCAATTTTCTTTTTCAGTTTTACAAAAACTACTGAGTAAAAATGTCAAATAATTTTCTTATTGTTTTTTACTTGAATTTATTAAGGGACTTGTTGGTTTTTAGTTATTATAAATTCTATTTTTTGTGTTCTAGAACTGCAAAGAATTTGAATACACAAGTCCATGTCTGGCAGTGTTGTAAGAAATATCACACCATATTAAAGTCCTAACATTTTTTATTACTCATTGAACTTCAAAAATAGATTCACAAATAGCAGGAAACATTCCGACTTCTCAATAAAGAACAAATATTGATAAAAAAAGCAGTAAAATGATTGTAGATAGTTTAAAATATTTATTAATTTTAATATTCTTAGCAAAAAAAAAACTATATATCCCATTTCATACCCTCTAAAACAAACCTTCCTGACCCTATATGCTAAAAATATAGATTCTATTATCTCTAGTATACCAAATAGAAATATATTTTTATTGCGGTAGGTCATGGGACAAATGCAGATTCTATAGTATTTTGAGAATATTTACTTATTTCTAGGAAACTAATAAAAATACAATTTTCTTTGTCATTTACTAATTAGCTGAGATAGCAGTTACTATGTCATTAAAAAACAAGTTATTTATCTATTGGAATATTACAATTAAAATTAGATATGAAGTTTTAGTTGTGCCTAAAAATTAAATGTATTTTTAATTCACAATTTTATCTTAAATTTGAGCAAACAGCTGAATCACTGCTCATTAATAAATACCTATAAAAAAAGTTGATTAAACAATTACTAAATCATATATAAGAATATTCACTTTGGATAAAACCATGTTGAAAATTAAAATACCAGTAAATATACAAAGTTATTTAAATATCTATTGTATTTAAATAAATCAATAAGCATATTTTGTAAGTGGAATTTCTGTAAAAAAATTATATTCTTGTACCTCCGTAAAAATTAAAAGTTCTGGGGAATAAGTTGTGTAAATAAAAACAAAAATCATGCATGTCATTTATGGGGCCATGGAAATTTGAATTAGACTTTGAAATGATTGACTTACCTTTAATTTACTAAAATTATGAACAGTGAAACGGAAGGTAGCCTCTGAGCGAGCTTCATCCTCTTCCATCTCAGCATCCTGGACAAGTGCATTGGGATCAGGCTGTGGACCAACTATGACTTCACCATTCTGTGTTTGATCCATCTCTGCTGCACCATTATCTGTGATGTATTCCATTGTAGTCACTACATAAATACTTTATTTTAAGACCATTGTTAGAAAGCAAACAACAGTTCTTTCTTTGACTTAAAAAATTGGTGTAGGTTGAAAACCTTTTGTCATGTGTCAGATGGAAAATGGAACTGTCATGGCTGTCTGGGATGACTTTTTTTAAAGTTAAAAACTTACCTTCTTGAGTTTCCATATCCTCTATATCGTTTACGTTTTGATTTTGAGGATTATCTTCGTTTCGGCGATAGTGACCTGTCACGTGGTTCATAATTGGGGGTGGCGATAAAATGGGCACAGTTTTATCTTTGCCAACGGTGCCGAATACGCTTTTACTTTTTTTTATATTTAGAAAACCTTCTTTGTCTGTCACGACACCACGATGGAGAGAGTTATTATTATTTGGAGTATTTTGAGAATTATATTTAGTGCCGGACACAGTAGTCAATTTGACAAAGTGCTTACTCGCGATGCGCCCAATGTCTGCTATTTTTTAAACCCTCTGGACGAGGGAAACGCACAAGGAACATATATACGATTATATTTTGCAACTTCTATTAAATTTTTTGTTTATTCTGCGACCATTGAACTTATTAAATGACGATTTACCGCAATGCCGACACTACACTTTTCACATAAGAAAATAAACAAAATGGAGGCATTTTCTACAGCCTTGCGCTCAAAATTTTTAAGACAGAAATTTGTCCGAGCTGTCACTAAGACAGTTCCATCTAGTACAAAAACTCGCAAACTATTCCCTGGCGAACATAGACCTCTAGCCAAGAAAGCTTTCTCAAATGTCAAACCATTGTATAAAGATTATATAGTAGGATCATCATATGGAGTTTTCATTGGAGCCGAAATGAGCCGTCCGATAGATGGCATCAAGCTACAAATGAGCCCAGCGATTTCATTGGTTGTCATTATGAGCCCAGCGATTTCATTGGTTGTCATTGGTCGAAAGTTGATTGTCATGGCACCTCCGCCTTGAGTAAGATTATTGTTGTGCATGTCCGTAGATCGCGTTTTTAGTTTCGTACTTTCAATTTTAGTATTATCTACCATTCTCTAGTTCATCTTTGGTTTCTCGACTCGATCTCGTGTATTTATGTGTTGGAATATGTTGATTATGTGATGAGGTGTTTGGAGTTGATAAATAAATAATATATCGGCGTTTTATTCAGTTCAACTTCAACGATGTTTTAATTAGACCAGAGTCAATCATATTTGAAACAAAAAAATTATTAGCAGTATGTGGTTGGTCGAAAAATTTAGGGAAAATTATAAGTAAATTAAAAAAAATCAATTCGACAAATTAAAAGTTTTGGAAGGGGGGTGGCTAAATATACAATTTGAGGGTTGGATACTGGTTTTTTACGATTTGTGGCTGAAATATACATACTATCGAAAAATGTTTAATGTAGAAGTTGTAGATATTAAAAAATGTAAATCTTTCTATTAATTATTTTTCAACATAACCTCAAAATTATCGAGAAAAACGATAAAAACCGAGTTTTTTTTCGTTTTTAATTTTTATCTCCGCAAAAATATTTTTTTTTACGAAACTTGGTGAAAACGTTCTTCTTTGTGTTTTAAATAAGCACATACAAGTTTTTTTAATGATCTGATTCTATGCTTAATATTGCCAAATCGTTCAACATTTGTTCACCTATTGTGGATCTAAGATAGGTTTTTATATATTTTAATATACTAAAAGTGCGTTCAGCAGTTGCACTATTAGTGCCTATTAGTGAAGTGAAATTAGAATTTTATATGGATGTAAGAGCTAAGCCATTTTTTTAAATTTTTTCGATTTTATACATAAAGAGAAGCTTGTAAAATTTTTTTTAATAAATTTGGGCTGGAGCTTCGCGAGATATGTGCCAAAAACGGCATTTTTGGTATTTTTCGAGTGGATGGCTTCACTATTTTTTAAATATCTCCGGCTCTAAGAGTCAATCATCAAAAAACGAATTGGCAATAAATAACCAAAGAATCCTCGAATTTTCTTAAAAATTGGAATAAATATTTTTATGTCGGGAAGACATGGTAAAAATTAAAAAAAATGTATTTGTCCGGCCAAAATCGGCATTTTTCGAAAAAAAAATTGAATTGATCGCAATTTTTGAAAAAACAATAGTAGAGAAAAAATTTTTATCTTAAAAAGAAGGATTTTGTGTGTACTTTTGTCTAAGAAAATCCAACATTTTATTTCTTTATTTAAAGTGTACAACATAGGGAATAATAAAAAAAAATTCGATTTTCATTTTTTTATATTGATTTATATCGATTCGTTCCCTCACAAAAATCTTACTTTGTTTTATTTTTTTAAACATTTTTTGGGCTGAAATACAGTTTTTCTAAGAGAATCAAGCATAAATATAGTGACAAAAAAATTGAAAAAAAATGAAAATCGAATTTTAATTTTTTTATTATTCCATAAATTGGCCACTTCAAATAAATAAATAAAATGTTGGATTTTCTTAGACAAAAGTACACACAAAATCCTTCTTTTTAAGATAAAATTCTTTTCTCTACTATTGTTTTTCCAAAAATGGCGGCCAATTCAATTTTTTTTCGAAAAATGGCGATTATGGCTGGACAAATAAATTTTTTTAAAAATTTTTACCATGTCTTCCCGACATAAAAATACATATTTTCTCCATTTTTTAAGAAAACTCGAGGATTCTTTGGTTATTTATTGCCAATTCAGTAAAAAAAATGTGCGCCAATTTGACTTAGCTGTTACATCCATTTTCAGAATATTTTCGTCTAATTTCACGCAACTATATAGTGATAAATATTCGGTACAATTTGACTAGATTCGGAAATGCATTTTCAAGATCATTTGAAATGATATATGGTAATATTTCTTCAGTTGTTACACTAATTTCATTATCTTTAAGTTCTCTAAATAATAAACTAAAAGACTGGTATTCAGCAATTACATCACTAGTTATAAAATCGAAGGGGCGCCAAAAACGACATTTTGTAAAGGGCGGGGGGGGCATACTGCCCCCCTTTGCCCCCCGTGGCGCCGCCGCTGGTGCGGGGGTGGCTAAATATACAATTTGAGTGTTGGATATTGGTTTTTTTACGATTTGTGGCTGAAGTATGCGTCCTATCAAAAAAAGATTAATTTAAAAGTTGTAGATAATTAAAAAATCTAAAACTTTTGTATTGATTATTTTTCAACATAACCTCAAAATTATCGAAAAAAAACAGTTTTATTTCATTTTTAACTTTTAACTCCCGCAAAAATATTTTTTTTTAAACTTGGTGAAAACGTTCTTCTTTGTGTTTTAAATAAGCTGCAATTTTTTCAAAGCAAAATATTTATTTTTCGATTTTATACGAATTTAAATTTAAAAAAAGCCTAATTTTCAATTGACTCGGTATGAAAAAAATATATTCCATGAAAATTCGCAATTCTTAACATTGGTTTTGAAATTTATTGCAATAAAAATTTTTTCCAGGCGAACAATATATTTTCTTCATACCAATTCGAGGTTTCAACTAAAATAATGAGCAAATAATAAGTTTTGAAATATCTTTTCGTTAAAACCTAAAACAGCTGGTAAAATAAGGCCTTTTCTTATATAGTTTTTTATATTAAAAATTACTCAAAAATATCAAGTTGTATCAATTTATAATAATAATACAAATAATACTTAATGTCAATATCCAAATTGCAGAACAAACACTAATGGAATTTTATTAGCCTTTTGTAATTAAGCATTTGTTATTATTAAATTTTAAATCATTTTTCTATGCTGGTAACAAGTAAATTTTAGTACTTATCGATAGCTTAACCTTATTTCATCTCATCTATTTCTGTAAAGTACACCTATAATTACATACATTTTAAAAATAAAGTTTTTATTATTTTCCGATCGAGGCTAGTTGACGTGAAAACCAAATTTGTTAATCCTAGGCTTCTGGTGTCGATTTAAAATGTACAGGGTGACGATATTTATTTAACTAAATAATAATTTATATCTTTAAGTTTTAAAAATAAATAAATATTTATGTGGAACAATATCTGGATGGAATACGTGACTCTATATTTAATAATGTACCCTACACATGTATTTGTATAGAAGAGCATTTTTTAAAACAACATATGTCACTTTAAATAAGTCTTTATGTTATTATATACAGGGTCGCTACAAAAGTTTTAGGGTTTTAAAAAAATATCATCATAAAATCATGACGAAACAAAGTTGGTTTTTCTTTAATAGAGCACATCATATCATAAATTTTACCGTTTTTGAGATATCGTAAATTATGCTTGTTTATTTTCTGTAAAAAAGTAATAATTAAAATGTATTGATTATTTTAGTTATACGAAATATAATCTTCTTTGAAACCGACCCAAAAATTTAAATTTATTAGATTTCTACTCCATTTTTAATTGTTATAAGGGGGGTAGTGGGGTTAGAATCCACGAACAAATTATTTTATTATATCAGAGGCCTTCCAATGACAAAAACTATACTTTCCATTGGAAACCGGTCCAAAAATTTCAATTTGTTAGAATTCTTCTCCGTCTTTAATTATTTTCTATGAAGGGTTAGTATTCACGAACAAATTATTTTATTATTTCAGAGGGCTTTAGAATGACAAACCGCCCCAAAAATTTCACTTTGTTACAATTCAACTCGGTTTTTCATTATTTTCTATGAAGGGTGTGCCATAACAATCTATATATATACTTATACTTTTTATAATCACACTCTGTATGTTACAATTGTATTCTGAAGTTTTTGGAAACTGTCATTTTGTCATTTTAAAATATTTTAACACCGATGTTTCTTTTTGTATTTAATTTTTTCCGTATTTCATGTTATTAGTCTTGAAAAAGAAAATAAACGTTTTCGAAAGCTTGACCAAAACGAAGAAATCAAACTAATTTATTTTATATTGACTGATTCCCACGAATTTTTTCTACTTAAACTATTATTGAACAGTCACGAAAATATCCACTTATTATATATATATATATATATATATATATATATATATATATATATATATATATATATATATATATATATTAGATGAATTATATTTTAAGTACCTCTTTACTTGGAAAAATGAGCTTAAAATATTTAATTCCTATATTTCAGGGAAGGTGGTTTGATCGGATTACAGTAAATCAATAAACCGTGAAAGGGTGAAATATTTAATGAAAATATTGGCATCCTTTTCTCCTCTTCTGGTTATACCGGAAGTTGGTGTTAACTTCGTTTTTTTCAATGGAACACACAACTTTAGGAATAATTACGTTATTCTGAACGACTTTTGTTATTACTTCCCTATATTTATCTTTAACTGTTTTTGAGTTATACAATTTTTTTATATTAAAAATGCACTTTTTCAACATTAAGAAAAATCTAAACTTCTAAAGGTACTTCGATAAAACCTTAATTTTTTTTACAAAGTGTAAACGACGTAACGTTCTGTCGTTTATCTTATGAAATTCTTATTTTTAATATACGATGTCAAAATTAAAATGAAATTATCACGCAAAAAATTTTTCATTTTTTTAAATGGAACACCATGTATAAGATTTATTAAAAAAAAACATTATCCGCTATATAAAAAAACAGTTTTTAACGATTCAATAATTTTGAGGTTATGTTGAAACATGATTAATACTGATTAGTATTGCATTTTTTAATTATCTACAACTTTTAGGATGCATATTTCAGCCACAAATCGTAAAAAATCAATCTCCAACCCTCAAAACATATATTTAGCTACCCCCACCCCCTTCCGGAACTTTTAATTTTTCCAATTGATTTTTTTTAATTTACTTATAATTCACCGTAAATTTTCTGACTACCCACATACTGCTAAGAATTTTTTATGAATTCGCTTATTTAAAATCGGTTTGGCCCTGGCCTAAATTTAATATAAACCTTGTAATCGTTTTATGTAATTACAAAATGGACCTTCGAGTTAATTAAATAGTTTACAATTTCCATGAGTTTTCTTCTTCGACAAATAGACCTATGGTGTAACGAGACGTGTAGATCTCCTTAAAAATTCCTGAATGTTGGTCACAGAAAATGAGTCCTGTATAATTTTACCAACAAATAATATCTCTTGAAGGTCAATTAGTTCTTATTTATTTTAATAGACGGCGAATGGATATTCCACAAGACAACACAGAGTTATTGATTGCATTTGAAAATATTTTTGCCGAATTCGATTTAGCGAATTTTGAAACTAAACTGAAGTTTCTGCTAGCTCATTCCCCTGAAAGTGTTCAACCCCTGAATCCGTTCCTGACTCAATTACATTACAGCAAGTTTGAATGAAATCCGTGTGGGGTCACTACCTCACTGGTTGAAAAATGGAGTTTCCTTCGGTTTCGGGCAGATGGCGTTAAAAAGCGTCTCCAACAGTTGATACAGAGGTGATCCTACTATAATAATCCTTATACAATGGTAACACTGTGGAACACCAGCGAAACAGGTGGCGTATTTTGAAAACTTTTTGAGGCCGCTCTACATTAACTTAAAATGCTGCGACAATTCCGCCAGTTTTCATATAGCAAACTAAAACTTCAATACATTGTACATAGATGGCGAGAGCTGTACCATTAGTGCGATTTATAATTAGACCTTCCAGGAGCAACCGATGTTGCCGAATCGACGCAGACTTATTTAATTATTTTAGAAGAATAATGTGTATTTTGCGATAAGCATTTTATATTGAATAATTGCACTGTAATATGAAAACTTAATCTGTAAAAAATTGTACCTAGTTGGTAAGTGTTAAATAGGTTAATTTGACAAAAAAACAAATTGTGCTATAAGAGCGACATCCTAGAGAACGTTTAAGGCCATATACATGCTTCCTAGCCGACAGCGGTAAATAATGTAATGTAAACACCCGATGAATAATATCGAGATTTAATAGAGTGATTTCTTTATTGAACGAGAGAGATTGTGTTATATTTGGTTCTGGAATATAAGTAAATTTTTAATTCATTTTTGGGTGTTTTATTTAGTCGTTTTACAAATAGTTATAAAAGAATGTTTCATTCCAGATTTTATGGTCGTAATAAAAATTTTAATCTTAAAGAACCAGGGGCAATTGAACTATTCTGCTAAACATTTGCTTTCTTCAAGTATTAGAAATAATCAATAATCTATTTTTGGATTGGGTTCAAAGGTCACGTCACTCCTTTGGATGGGGTGAAAATTTTTACTTATATTATATAAAACGGAGCGAAATCGATTATTTTATAATTTGAGTAATTTCTCGATTTATTTTGATAATTATTTGAAATTTATGCTTAATTGAGATTTAAATGCATATTGTTATAAAAATACACTCTGACAAGTACTGTTTTGATATATTAGACTGCGAAATTTAATAATCGATTCTAATGAACATTCAAAATAAGCAAGCAAACAAGCCAAATGTCTGTCAAATATCAATTTAGGAACAGCACGTTCACAATACTTTCCCTTGGCGAGGGGCCGGGAAAGTAAAATCAGACACTGATTTCTGCCATCGGTGGAATTCGAACCCACAACCCTTGGTTTATGAGTCCAGTGCGCTACCGCTGGGCCACCCACTCCTTTTATTGTATTAACATGATAAGCCACATTATTGTAGACAAGGGAGATGTCATATTTATTGGTAATTATAAAGAATCAAACTTAAAATTAACCTTTGCACAGAAAAATCCATTTGAACGTGAGTGCATAGGCATCACTACTTAATATTAGTTAAGATGGTATGCAATGTTAGTATGTATTCAATCATTTTTGTAATGAATTTAATATGTTGTCAATCTTCTTAAAAACAAAATTGCAATTGCCCAAAACTCTTATTTTGTCACACACTATACTAATATCTTTGTAACCTGTGTAAAAATATAGATAATGGCAACGTCGTATCATAAAATACAATTATTTGTAAACATCGATTCGTATTGCGCGTTAAAATATTCTGGCACATGCCGTTGGCATTTCTGATTGGCCAACCATTAAAAATTTATGCATAGACAGCTTCTATCGAGATTCCAAGACATATGCCAACGCATCTTTGCGTGTCGCATCAGTGGTGAACACCGTGTACTAAAATGACAAGGTAATTAACGCGTCAATTTTAAAAATTGTGTCAAAATTTGCAAAACCACTTCATGCTTTTTGAATTACTTATCTAACGTACAGTCATTATATTTTTGAAAGTTTTTAAAAAATGATAGAGAATTGATTGAATATAATTTTTTCATCAATCCTTGCAATTAAAATTTTAAAGTTTTTTATGATAATGTGAAATTATGTTTAGTTATTAAAGCGTATGTTTATATTCAATTCATTCTTATAACATTGCTGTTTATATTTATAGCTCAATTTACTCATACTTTTGCTTTATTATTCTGAAAAGCATGAAGTAGTAAAACCACGAAAACGGCCGGCATTTTTAGTCCATTGGCGGGAATGTCGCAGCCTTCATAATGATTTATGTGAAATTTGTAACTAAACGGATTTAGAATAACGATTGACTGTATCAAATAGTACATTTAATATTGTTCTATTCACATATATTTTTTTTTAATAATATTACGTGAATATTATGTTATTTCTCTAAAAATACAACTGAAATGAGGTTATGTTATTAAAAACTAAAAATTACGAAAATATGATGTAAACTTACTACTTTTATGCATGAATATTATGGCAAATCACTTCATTCAACTTTCAACAAAATTATTTTAACGTTTTATTTATTATTTTTTGAAAAAATTTCGTTTCGCAGTTCGCAGATCCCCTAAAATATAAAAAAGCGGCCTAAAAAAATGCGATGCGCGCGCATCTGCACGAGGCCTATATTGATCTGTATCAAAGAATATTTTACCAAATACAGTTGATAGTAAAGGCCAGAATAAAACAGAAGTAGCGTAAGCTGCCATCTGCATGTCAATTACAAAAGTTTTATTGCAAAGCTAACTACTTACTAAGAGATGGCGCTTCTGTCTAAAATTATGGCAGAAAATGGATCTGCATCACCCTAAATTGTTGACAGAATCATACAGGGTAATTCAGTTAGCGTCTTTGGAATTTGATTTATTGGATTCGATTACCAGCCTTAGGATGTCGAATGCTTTTCTAAGGTAAATTATTTTTTGGAAATGCTATGACCATTGTATATAGTAGTATCGCCTTACGGACTTATATAAGTCGACTTATGTGAACGAACTGTAGACGGCAGCACTCCCACTGGACACAAGTCATGTCGTTGCTTGAGTGAAATTGTAATTTGAAATCTTCTTTTTCATTTCTGCTTGTCTTTTGTTAATGTGTTATTTAGTTAAAACGAAAGGGAATTGGAAGACGTATGAAATTGAAGGTCCAAATTATTTAATAGGCAATTGAGAATTGTAATCAAAAGGTCTATACTATCGATAATGGTAATTATGAAAAATTCTAATCTGATAATTTATTAAATCCGTTTAACTTTTAAAATTAAAATTTGGAATAAAAAGTAATAAGACTAGAGTCAATGTTAAATCGAAATATTGTTTTCTTAAAGTATATTTTTTGCAATAGTTTGATTTCTTGTTTATAATATGGATATTATATGATTGTTTTAGTTAATTTTAAAAGTATAAAATAGTTTATTTTTTATTTATTAGTATTTTATTTTCTGGTAAAATTAATAAATTATTATATGTTGTTGTTTGATACTAAACAAATTTAATCTTTTTTATCTGATGCTGGTTAGACAGACATTAGTTTAGTATATAAAAAAAACTGTCTTGCTATTGATATTTTAAAGGTGTGAGTAAGTAATCCACCAAAGTTTTGAAAGTAAATTGGTAAAAGAGAGTTGGCAACGTCGTCAAAGACTCTGGACGCACCAAGACAAGCTGAGGTTCAGTGGAATTTTCAGTAGTAATACCCCTAGGGCCTTGATAATACCGAGATAATTTTGTCATAGAGAATGCTCTATTATCCTTAAGCAACACGCTTGAAGGATTCTCTATGACAAAATTTTGAGGATTTATCAAGGCTCGAGGGGTATTCGATAAGATAATTTTTTACTTTGTAGATTTCAAAAAATTGGTTGTCAATCTGACGTTTAATATTTACTCATTTTTATTTAACAAAACTAAAAACTACAGGTATTAAAAGTATCCTGCTGTAATCTTTTACGTTTTGCATTTCTTGCATCTCGCGCATTTTTGAATATCACACTGGTAAACGGGTCGAATACAATTTTGAAGTCATTGAAGTATTTTTCCTGGAGTAGCTTACTCGTAGTATTCCAAATTGTTTTTACAGTCGCTTCTTTATATTCAGTTCCGTCAGCTTTTCTCATATTTACCACATAATCTCTCAATATATTAGCCAAATTAGGCAAACTCGACATTTTTAAACTAGTTGTCAGTTTGACGTTTAATTAATTTTTAATCAAAAACTTGACTTGTTGAAAACACCACATGTAGGGTGTTATCGCTGTAATCCATAGCTGATTGGATGAAATTTGACACATGACTCTAAATTAAGTAATTTGATTGGTTACTATAGTTAGTAAAAAATTATCATGTTTATTGGGTTAATAAAGGGTTGAGATTTGCGTTGTTAATTTTGTATTAACTTTTATATATATTTTATTTTTTAGATTTTAAACTCAATTTAGAAAACTGTTCCAGTACTTATTTTGCTGGATATTTGGTTATAAAATATTTTAAAAAATTTCATTGTAGTAATTGTGAAAAAATGGGGGGGAAAGGATCTGAAAATTTGGATAATAATGAAGAGATTTATATATTTTTTATAAAAACTATGATATTAACAAAAGAACGCATTGAAAACTCCAACGGATATTTAATGAAATCGTTTACCAAAATATGTCTAGATGATTTTAGTAAGATATAATCTATACACAATGCTATGACCTTGAAATTATTTCGAAGCAAAAATATGGAGGGAATTCAATTTGGGATTTTAGGAATTGTACCTACCTGTTTTAAAAGCGATCTGAGAGCAATTTTGAAGTGTTTTCTATTTTAAAAACACATATTTAACCAACTTTTGTATATCTAACATATATTATTTCCGAACTAAATTAGTAATTTAGCTTCTTACCGCTGATTATTCTAATGCTTAATACATACGAATGTATTTAGTTTTATTTTTAAATATCGTACCTTACAAACAGTAATATTTGTGCAGCATTCAATAAAACAGCTTTTCAGTCTACCCCTCAGTTAAGCCTTACTTTACAATCTCTGTAATTCTTGATCTACTAGAAGCTAGTTTCAAGAGAAGAGAAACATGTATTTAAAGAAAGTCACAATTGTGTTAAAGGTATTCTCAATTTACTGCAAAAATATTTTAACAACATACCTAAAAATTGCTGCTTTTATGTTATTAAAAAAAATATTAAAAATTAAGATGTCTTTGTTTACATTACGAATGGCAACATAACCTCAAAAATATGACATTTGTTCGTCGTTAAATATCTTATATTGGTCAATTATGTTGAATTTTTGTTAATAAAAAGATAGTTTGATGTACAATAATGCAATAGAATGTCAAATATTCTGAAAAAGTTACATACTTTTGACTTCCATTTTCCAAAAGATTACTGAACATTCGTAGGGTTCAGGCCATAAGTCACGTGACTAAAATTCCGCTCTCCTATTGTGGGCCCGACAAGGTCATAGGAAATGAAAAATTATTTTACATTGGAAGGTATAGGAGTGTCCTGGCCCTGCCTCTAGACTGTGATTGTCATTAGTTGATTATTAACACGTGGGTTGTCGCACTTCCAGGAGCAACGGATTAAATCAGGCTTGTTATTTATGGATACGGTTGCACAAATGATGACTTTTAAGATCTATTTTATCTACTGAATGGTTTTTAGTCAAAAAAATTAACTTTATATTTTTAAATCTTTGTATTCCGGTAATAATTAAAAAAAAAGAGACAGAAAGAAACTAAACATATCAGGTATAAAAACAACAAAACTTCCATATTTTTTTTGTTTTCTAAAATTAAATATGTTTATGTTTATATTTACATATTGTAAAAATATAAAACAACTACACTAGCAAATATACATACGGTTATAAATATTTTAACGGAACAAAATAATACAGAATCACAAAATTTGACAAATATCGTAATATCGATACTTTGCAGATAAATATCGATATAAATCGTCCAAATACGATTTTACGAATAAAGAATAAATTAAAGTGTGTGGTTAACTTAATTTTTTACTGTAATTTTATTGTATAAAAAAATGTTAAGACAAATTTGCCGATACTTTAAGCATAAAAATACAGGACTGTGGATTAAAACTGAACTTACTAGTAGCGTTAATATTTTAAATGTGAATAATAGCAGATTTTATCAATTTAACCTCAAATCTGATTTTCCTACCTCTAGTGCAAGTACAAAATACTTTTTTGTAGACAATGAAAATAATTATGCTTACAAAGTTTTGCAGAAAGTATTTATCGCCAACCCTAGTATTATAACAACCAAATCTGATGTCACATCTCTTGAAGAGTTCAATGGTATTTTGGATCAGAACTGGAGAGAGTCTACTATCAGCGAAATTGTAGATACCTTTCTAAAAATCAAACATTTTTGTGTTTTAAATAATATTCCAGTATCTGATACTAGATTCGATAAATTAGTTGATGGTTTAGTGGACAATTGTGAACATATAAGTGATGAAGAGCTCCTTAATATACTTTATTGTCTAGGAGAGTTTCCTTTTGTGGATTCATATACTGCCCATAATTTTCACGATATTTGGAGTTGTTTGGATGATATTTGTTGCTGGAAGATAATTAATTGGGATACTGAAAAATGTTTTGTAGTTGCTAATGCCTGGTATCAATTGCATTTAGGTAAGCTCTGTGATTATATTTATATTCTAATTGACAGGTTTGTAAAAAGAGCTGATTCGTTAACCAAAGAACAATTAATCAATATTTACTTTTACTTAAATATTTGTAGAAGAAGAGCTGTAGATTTTGAATATGAATTCGCATTGGAAAAGTTGATAAATGAAATGAACATTGACGAAATGGCTGTTGTAGCTATGGGATACTTTAAGACCAAAACTAAAATTAAAGTGTTGCCTATTCAAGTTGCCATGGCAAATAGAGTTATAGAAACTGCAAAAACTGTTCAAGATATTTCTTTGACAGCCATTTTAAAAACTTTAAGATACTCAAAACCAATTAAAATTTATCAAAAAATTGAAGAAATGACTGATAAACTTTATCCAGAAATTGACCGGCTATCTTATGTTTGTTGTACCCATTTAGCACTCATGAGTACAGGGATAGTTACTTTCAACAAAAATATATTTAATAAAATATCAAAAAAGTTTATCCAAAATATTTCAAATGTTGATTTAATTCGCATTAAAGATATAGAAAGGATGCTAAATGCATTGACAATGTTCAATTATGATCCAAAGACAAATCCGGATATATTCAAAGCCAGTTTAGATGAACTACACAAGAGACAAGATGAGTTGAAAAAGCATCCTAGATGCTTGATATGTGCATTGAACTACTTAAGTTTGAGAAATATCTACTCTTATGATCTACTTAATAAAGTTTTGGATATTGAATACATCGACAGTAATTTTGGAAAGGGAGTTAGATCAATTCCAAGGGAACTGTTTTCCTTAAATAGTTCTATAGATATTGAGTGTCCAGGTTACAGTGGCAATCGATTACCATCTATTAGGAAATATAAATCTGTAAAATGGTTATTAGAATACACACCCTCTCATGATCAATATAAAAAATTAACAGCAGCTGATAAGTTCATCTTGGATGCAATTGACACTATTAAGAGTATTGTTGGGGATGAAAAACTTATGTATATCGACCATATTTTGCCACATTTTTCTAGGGCAGATATTGTCTTATGTAAAGACAAGAAAACTGGTGAATTCGTAAAACCGAAAGGCTTCGAAAATTATGTGTTAGGAGATGTCATGGTGCCGCCATTAAATGATAGTTCCTTAGAATGGTTTGCTATAGTAATATTAAATTGGAATAATACAGTAAAAGACTGTGGACTTCTGTTAGGACATTCAGTGATGAAAGAGAGACAGTTAAAGCAGATTGGTTATCAACCTGTTCTTGTTATATGGCATGAATTTTTAAAATTATCAGAACCTCTTAGAAAAGAATACATTTTAAAGAAGCTAACTTAGGTTGTTAATTAAGTAGTTATGTTTAATAAAAATTTTATAATTGTATGTAGTTTTTTTATTTGTCATTTTATGACTCAAAATAATAAAAACTTTTATATAAACAATCCTATAGCAGCGGTTCTCAAACTTGTAAAATTTTGTACCACATAAATATGAAACAAAAATATATGTACCACCATAAAAGCATTTTCCCATTAAAAATCAATGCGTCGCGAAATTGTTCGAAGCTAGAGCCGTAAAAGTCAAAAAATTTCAAAATATACCTGTTTCTGAATAATAAGATTAAAACAAAATGTTAAAAGGGGCGCCATTTTACTTTTATTTAATTTTTTCTGTAAAAATTGTACCACTAAAATATTATAATGTACCACAGTTTGAGAACCGCTGCCCTGTAGTATTATAACAACCAATTTTGATATCATCACATCCTTCAAGGGTTCAAGGATATTTTGAATCAGAACTAGAGAGCGTTTGAGAAATTGTAGGTACCTTTCTAGAAGCCAAACATTTTTGTATTTCAAATAATATTGCAGTGCCTGTGATACTGTATTTTTTTTATACACCCTTCATTTCACCCCTTTACAAGTGAAACCCAGAAGCAGAGCTTGAGGGAAACCCCAGAAAAACAACACACAACACTATCCCCAACACAATGGATTCCCCCAGGATTGCTAACAATATAAAACATTAAATAGTTTTTTTAGTTATTTTATTACATTAAGGTAAACAAAGAAATATCTTCTCGGATAATAAAACCGCTTTTTTAATAAAAATAATTTTAACTTTTGGCTTTTCATCCAAAGTCGAAGATTAAAAATATTTTATTTAAAAAATTGGTTTTATTATCCCTTAAGATTATATAAACGAGCAAGCCGATATGAGCTACAGAAATAATGAATTAAAGAAATTGATACAACCATGAATCGTCAACCATAAAATAATTTTTTATAAAACATCAAATACCTCAAAAGTAATTGAATAAAGAAAAATAAATTAGACAATAAATATACATATTCAGTGTTTATTCCTCTGTTCAAAAAACAATTTTTTTATAGTTATAGTTTGTTCTTATGTTATTCTAATTATTCGTTTCTTCGATAGATATAAAATTCTAATATAACGTTTAGATATATGCAAGTAAATAACTAATTAAATTGTGATAATTGAAATGTGTCACTATTAAAAATTTAATTTTAGCATTGCATTGAATTTGTGATAGATCAAAATATAGAGTGGCTACCAAAAATTGATTTTTTTATTGGTTATTAAACATAATTTTAACAATTCCCACTATCCTGGAATTACAGAAATGTTGAGTAGTCCTGAATGTGGCAATGTTGATTAACCAATTAAAAATGGCTGCGAAATAATAGAAAATGCGTTCAAAATTGTTTTATTTTTAATTTAACAAAACCGAACTTTATTTTAGTGACAAAAATTGACTTTAAAAAAAATTTAATCTTTTTGTTTTATAAAATTACCTGTTAATTATTTTTTAAATATGCATCTATTAAGTTCAATGAGATATTTTCCACCCATTCATGAAGAAATTAAAAATATTATTCAGAATAGAAATTTTAACAATTCTGAAATTCTAATATTTTACAAATTGTACAAACTGTTGATCACAATATTTTTCTAATAATAATAAAATATTTTTGTTGGTTATGGATTTTATTTTATTAAAATTTAATAGTAAAAAGGAAAAACATTTAATGTTTCGATACTTTTTATACAATTTTTAATTTATGTGAAGTAGTAAAAAATCAAAATGATCAACAATTTTTTATCTTCTAAATACACTCGCAATTTCTTATATTAGTCCAAATGATCATGTTCTATAAGAGTTTTCTTTATTGAAACACCAGACGTGGATGCCCGAGGCGCCTCATCTTCACTATCATCTTCATCTAAACCGCTAAGGAAATTTTCAAAAAAATTGCCAAAAAAACCGCCACTGTGTTGGGCAGGTTGTGGCGGTTTCAAACCAAAGAAAATTTGACCTATTTTGTCTAGGTATTGAATATAACAAGGGTCTCTTTTGAGAGAGGGTTCGTATTGTTCACATAAAACAGCGAAAGTTTGGATTTTTTGGCTGTAAATAAATAAAAATAAGTGATAAACAAATACCTTTCATTAGTATCTTTTATATATTTTTTCTTTCCGATTCTTTTTTATTATTATAACGAACAATAAAACGTTTACTACATTTACTGTATTGTTTTTTAAATAATTTATATGCTATTTTACCTTTCAATTGCTTGTAATAAAAACCATATAAAGTTGAGCAAAGGTAGCAAATACGGAGGCCCTGACCTCAATATTCTGGGGTGCTGTTCTGTGTAACTATTAAAAGTTTGATTGGCTGTATTTTTGTTTTTTAGGCATAGGTACTGTAAAACTGTTTGTGCTATGAAAAGATCAGCTTCATCTTTGAAACCTTGACTCCTCTGAAATTCTATTAACAACCTAGCACAACTTTTACCATCTTGTGAATATATAAAATGATGACGGGCTTGGGCATAGTTCTTCTCTTCCCAGTATACCAAGGCTATGCTCTATAATAATTAAAAAAGCCATTGAAAAAACTGCTACATGGTAAAATTTGAGAAATTTGCACAATACTTCAGGACATTTAAAAATTGTGTTTACCTCTTTTTTAGAAATAGATTTTTTGCACAAAACAACAGATTCTTTCGTTTGCTCAAAAATATATTAAAAATGTACTAGAATCGCGATTTTTGAAATGTTTAGAAGCAATTTGAGGGGAAAATCGGGGATTTTGTATTTCCTTAAATTGTGCCATGCTACAGTAAAATGTTGGTGATTTACCCGATGTAATAGAGGATGACCATGAGATGATCCTTTGGCTGACCAACGTATCGCGCGTGCTAAAAAGGTATCACGTTCTGGAGTGGAAGAACTTATCGTACGGAATATTTTTGTTAATTTGTGAGACCACACATCGCAATTGAAATCTTCCGATTTTTCTAATACATCTACCAATAATATACCCAAGTCAGAACCGCTTAATTGCTAAAAGACAAAGTAAAAAAATTGCAAGTAGTTAATATTTGCATTTAATACCTGATCGCGTTCTAGGAATAAAACAGCACCACTATATAGCATATCTTTTAATTCTTTATATTTTTTCTGGCCTAAATATCTGCAAAAATGAGGTTATGTTTTAAAAAAATCCACAATTATTGTTAGACAATGAATAATATTATTATCTTTTACCTGAAATACAAAGTCCTATACATCTGATGTGCTTCGTAAAAATTTCCATCCTTAACAGATTTTTCTAGCTTTTCTAAAACTCTGGAAACTCCTCGAACTCCTTGTGTAGCCATATTTATTTACGTAAAGTAAATTGAATGTCAAAAAACATGACATTTGTCAAATTTTGTTAAACTTAACAAAACGAATTTATGATTCCTGCTAGAAGTTACAAAGTCATTTTACTCGGATCTTTATTTTACATCGACGTTATAGAGAATCTTTGAGTCACGTTCTAAATCAGGCGCCTAGTGAAATATTTTAAAGAAGGGCATGTTACTTTCTGTGTTTCACTGTTTTTACAGTGCAAGGACCAAATATTTATGTACCAAAAAAATAAATTGGTACCATACCGCACCAAACAATATATGTGATTAGTCCACAAGGAAGAGTTCACTTAGGAGAAATTTGTTTTGTTAAGTTGGTATGATAAATGTCACTCAGCAAAATATAAAGCGGGAAAGACAAGAACGTATTCAAATATTTTCTAAAATTTTATTTAAAAACGTACTTTCTGGATTAAAAAGGATTTGAAAGTTTCAAAATGCAATATATAACCGCACGAAGTAATTTAAATGAATTAGGGTAAGCAAAATATTTAAAGTTGACATTTATTAATATAAAAAATGTCATCTTGTATTCTCAGGGTTGTACTCGGTATCAACTAAAAACTATTTTAAAGTACAAAACTTACATATAACCATTGATTTTTAATTATCTGTACATGTTATTAAGCTATCTTTCGTAAATATTGCTAAAATGTTCATAACATAAATATTAAAACAAAATTGGTTTAAATATTGGATTTAGGATTCTTTGAAAGATGGCGCTGATGTTTAAAAATTAAAACCGGGTCCGCCATTGTTACGTTCGGTTGCTTTTATGGCCGTGCCTCGAAGATTTATGAAATATTTGCAGTGAATGGATAAAATCTGCGTATTTTAGAGGTGCGTTTGTACGATTGGTTTATATTCTTCGTTGATAAACAAGATTGTTGTCTTCGTTGCGTTTGATGTTGTGATGTGTTTTGGTCCTTTTTTTAACATCGATTCATCTTCATAAATGGCTACAATTCCACAATTTTTTTGTACACATTAAACAAGGA
Source organism: Crepidodera aurea (assembly GCA_949320105.2). Classification (NCBI taxonomy): domain Eukaryota; kingdom Metazoa; phylum Arthropoda; class Insecta; order Coleoptera; family Chrysomelidae; genus Crepidodera; species Crepidodera aurea. The sequence goes on from OX439479.2 coordinate 12,146,464, forward strand.
TTTTTTAATTTTACCTCAATGTGGCCTGCATTGATAGAAAGTATTTATATTTCATTTTTAAATATACCTATTTAAATCTCTTTAGACGTGTCAACCTTAATTGTATATTAATTTAAAGTTGTTTTTAATTTATACTTCTGTTTTCTTTAATGCATGCAATGTTTAAAGTATGAACCAAAATATCGAATATTTCGACAAACTTTATATTAATTGTTAAGAACCTCAATACATTACCTGTGAATAAGATGACATATGGAATTTTTTGATGGTTTTGCTAAATTCTGAAGTTTACTTTTGTTTACTTTAGTGGGTATACACCTTATGTATCAACTTAATATCCAAGTAGTTAAGTACAAGTAGAGATTTTCCTATTTAGACGTAGTAAACATAAGTAAAATATATATTTGATGTTAGAAAGATTCTTTGAGAACTAAAAATATTTCTAGTCCAGTGTAAATAAAAATTAAAAAACATAATTCTGTTTGGTTGTTTTTAGCATCATACTGGAAACAATACTAAATAAGTGATATTTCTAAGGACCCATTTATAAGATTATCCTTTAATGCCTATCCTTAGATTTATTTAAAATAGAGAAAAAGGTGTGCCTTATTGATATTATCCCAAAACAATTCTACACGAGTGTTCAATGTATTAGGTTTTCTTTCAGTTCTTAACTTTTCTCTTTTGCTAATTTCGTCTATGAAATCTGTAGGAAATTAACATCCATGTACAACTATATATGGCACATGAAACTTTTACTTTTCTTTATAATCGTAGAAAAAATGTTTTGTATTATTTTATGACAATAAAATATATAATTATAAACAGGGATTGAAATAAATCATCAACATTTAGGATTTGCACACACTAACCAGAGGGATTTCTATCATTTTATAATTTCAGTTCTTTTTTAGATATGCAACCTGATTGAACTATGGGGTTCTAAAATTAAGAAATTATATAAACAGTTGAGTAAAAATTTTCTACAAAGATGTCAGGGGGTCCACCACATCATCCACATAACCGGCCAGTTCCAGGGACAAATCTTAATTCTGCTTGGAATCATCGTTTGCAGGTACCAATTTTTTTTTTCGTCTTGGAAACAGTACCAATTGAGAAACTTTTTATCTTTCATATTGTCGTAAAATCAATTTTTTAAAGCATCTTACTAAAAGATCTAGATGACGGTTATAACCTTTCACTTTAAATGTATTTCTCATAATTTACATTTAGGTCTTGACATTCAAAAGTTTTTTTATATTTATTAATTAATAATTTATTTTACAAATATATTACAAACTTTTATTAGATATAAATTTTTTTGGCGACATTACTATTCACCTAGGTTTAAGTTAGTATTTTTTATTAACCCTTTAACGCACACATTTTTTGAAAAAAATGTTTTATTTAAGAAAAGACATTTTAGAACCTTGTGTTTAGAAAGGCGTTCTAGTTGCAAGCCTTCATTTTATTTTTCAGATACCAAACTACTTTCCGAGGCAGCCTCAACTAGCGCACATGTCAAATGAACATTCCTTACTGCATCAACCAACATGGCATACCCCCACTACAGAAACCCTTAAAATCCACCCGCCGCCTCACGTTCTCAGTGAAATGTTCAAGAATGAGTCATTATTTCCAAGAGACTGTGTTGATCTGAGTCTAGCTAGAAACGGTAACCAAAATGGTGAAGTACCTTCTGCTCCAATTAGTTTAAGTGTTAGAGACACTAATAAGATAAATAGTCTGCCTCCTAGTGCTTTAGAAATACAAGCAGTAGAATTAACAAAAAGTACAAGTCCTATTGGAAAACCCATGAGCCCAGCAATAAGGTCTACAAGCCCTGGAAGAAAATCTTTAAGTCCCGGATTGAAGTCTTTAAGTCCGGGATTAAAATCTTCTAGTCCGGGACTTCATATCCATCATCCAAAATCTAATAGTCCTGGACTTATTTCAGTGAATTCTATCAATCCAAGTATTTTCTCTCCTGGCTCTAGTTTACTCACTTCTACTAGGCCTATTAATCAGTGTTTAGTGTCTAATTCTGGAATAAAATCAGTAAGTCCTGTACCTAAATCAGTAAGTCCAGGTTTAAAGCCTGCAAGTCCTAGTTTAAAATCATCCCTTGGCATCCAAGGATTACCATCCTCAACTACTGTAGATATTGTGAAAACTCAACAGAAAAGGTCAAACGTAAGGGTAGATTCCATATTAGAAAGACTCAATCCTCAGTTAACACCAGATAAGATTGTTACACTTCATGAAGCCAGATTAGAAGAAAAAATCTCAAAACCTGTAGAAGAGAAAATCGAACCAACTACTGCTCATACAGGCGTAATTGTTCAACCAACAAATACTTTCGACGAAAACAGCAATTCTAGCAGTATTCTTAATGCACCCAATCTCAAAGATGACGATACAGTTTCGACGAATAGTAACGAGGATAGTTTAGATAGTACAAAATCTCGTAGGAAGCGCAAACCTAGCAAAACCATCAGAGTATCTAAGGATGACGAAAAAATTGAAGAACCTACACCACCAGTCATTGATACGGTAGATGTTTCTATTAAAGAGGAAGAGGAGCCTGAACAAGTAGCTGAAAAAGATCCCATTAGTATAATGGGTGAAATGTTGGAAGATAGTAAAAATCCCGGCAAAGGTGAGTCAACAAATGACTTGGAGGAATTGATACCAGCTAAGGCTAGGCGTAAAACCTCATCAGAATCTGAAACTATAGATGATATAGCTGCCATGGTTCAGGAAGGATTAAAAGAAAAAGAACAGAAACAAAAAACTATGGTACAGGGTAAAGAGGAACCTACAGAGACCCAAACCAAACCAATTTCTGTAAGTGTAATCAAGACTAAAGAAAATCTTACTGATGTATTATCGGATAATAATACTACTACTCCTAATCTTCCATTTGTTGTTACACCTGTTGCTAAAAAAGACAGTACACATTTTGTAGAAGTGGAAAACAAACTAGAAGAAATGTTTGCAGGTAATTATTTTTTTAAAATTATTATCCTTTTCTATAAACCTATGAATTTGCCTATCCGCTAGTGAGTTCCTATATCCCTAGAATTACAAAAAAAATAAATCCATACTTCAACCCAAATTCTAAGTTTAAAAAATTAATTAATATACTCATAATTATTCAGGCATAGAAGATTCCAGTGACCCCGTTAAAAGTGACGCCTTAGATCTTGACGACACAAAAATTGACGATCCTCTTTTAAAACTCGATGATTCCCTCATCCCAACGACGGATAACAAAGAAAATAAAGAAATTGCGCCGAAAACTGAAGAAGTTACCTTAAACTCAGAAACGTACGTACCAAAATCAGAAGAGCCTACCAAAATCACGTTAAATTCTGAAGAAAGTATTGAAGATAGGAAGCCAACTCCAAAGAAAACGAAACGCAAAGCTACAAATTCTTCGCAAAACTCTGCAGAATCCACTCCAAAAAAGAAGAAAATAAGCAAAGTATCCAAAATCAAAACTCCAATAAAAGGGAGTGCCAAAAAGGTATTTATCTGTGGTATTAATAATGAATGTTTGTTGGCTCTGCATTTTTCTATGTTTTACTGCGGCAACTGCTTAATTTCCATTGACGTTGGTTTTGTCTGTCTGTTCAAATTTCCCCTTCCTTTTCTGCTTTTGCCTTGTTCTCTTTTGCCTAATTCTTAAATTAGTAAATAGGTGTTTCTTGTATTGATAACTTCTTATCTCTCACCATCCAGAACAGGGATGGGCAAACCGTTGGAATGCGGAGTAGTAAAGTTGCGCACGTATCGTTATAAGAAAATTGACATTGGCCCGACGATGAAAAAAGTTGCCCACCCCTGTTCTGGAATGTCACCTTCTAGAAAAAAATCAAAAAACAACACTGAAAACTCGATTGTAGCAGTTCTTAACAGGTTTAAATCTTCCTTGGACTACTACATTACATCAAAACAATTTAGTGGCTGAGCCAATATAAAAAATCATGAAATCACACTCGCTGCAATTATTAAAAACACGGATTGAATATATATCAACTTTTTCAAGGTACAAAAACAGAAAACAGCCGGCAAAATCGATACCGTTAAAGACATTTATGCTTACGATGATTCAGGGAGTAATACGAGTTCTACCAAATCTAGGGGACCGTTCATTCAGATTAAGGGACCTAAAGACTCGCCTTTATCTATTAATGTAATTAATAGCTCTTTAAACGATGAAGACGGGGAAAGGAGGCTGCCTAAATCCAAGAAATTTCATGATGATATCGAGTACAGACACAAGGTAAATTTTTTTTTACTTTCAATAAGTGTAGAGTGAATGTTGTAATAGATTAAATATTTGGTGGTGCATGAACGCATGCTAATTGTTAACTAGTATGGATGTATGCTTATAAATTTTGATGAAGGACCAGTCAAAGGTGTCTGAATAATTATTGAATTAATTTTGCTGGTATGGTATGTAAACTGAATTCTGAATCTGTAAAACATAATCTCTCCAAGCAACCGTATAAATCCTGCAAAATAACATCAATTTTAAAAAGTTTTAAAAAGTGGTCACCATAATGTTATTGCTGATACATCATCTAGAGGCAACAAATTTTGCTAAACATAAAATAATAGACAGTAAAGTTGGAAATACATTTTGTTTAATAAATATATTCTATGAAGCGGGAAACATTAAAAAAATTCTTTTTATTTTGAAATTAAAAATATTAAAAAATCCCGCAAGTAATCCCGGAAAAATAGTTACAAAATGTTTACTTGTTTAAAAAAAGCAAAAAGTGCATTATTGACTTAAAATTATTGTAGTATTGGAGAAACACTAAAAAAATAGTAATTTTTCATAGTGGTCAGCATAATGTTATTGCTGATACATCATCTATTTGCTAAACACGAAGGGATGTCTGCGGGAGGAAACAATAGACAGTAAAATTGGAAATACATTTTTTTAATAAATATATTTTATGAAGTGGGGAAACAATAAAAAAAATTCTATTTATTTTGGCTTGAAAAAAATGAATCTAGCCTCCAGAAATATGGGAAGTATTAAAAAATCCCGGAAGAATAGTTACTTGTTTAAAAAAAAAGCAAAAAGTACATTATTGACTGAAAATTATATTGGAGAAACACTCAAGGCAGAAATTAGTATTAGTTTTGATATATAATAATTTACAAAATTTCAAGATTAAATTAACCAAATAAAAAACTAACCAAGCTTAACGAAAGTTCATAAACATCCATACTACTTTTTTTTTTGTTGATCATTAAATTGTTAGGTTCGTTCGAAGGGGCTGCATTCTAGCACGTTGAGCAACAAGTACGACGCGCAGACGAAAGACACGTCGTGGATCTGCGCTTTCTGCAAGAGGGGACCACACGCCAGTGAATTATCTGGTCCTACTCACGATAGGAGCGTCATACCTCCTGGAGACCTGTTTGGTCCTTATTTCATCACAACCCAATGTCCGGAGTTTGAGAGGCGCCTTGATGATCCTTATGATAGGCAGTTTAAAAGTAAAAAGGTAATAATTTATTTATTTATTAACAGGGATGTAATGTGCTAAAATGATAAAAGGTTAAATTGGGAAATTGGAACCTTTGGTTTATCAACTAAGTTGAAAACTATCGTCGACCACTCAACCAAAACACAATTTTCACACACTCTACAACTATGTTGGTATCATCAGGAGTTGATGATAGACTCGAAGCCGAATAAACAAGAAATAGGTAAATAACGTGAAGTGAATTTTTGAAATTGTTAAAGAAAAAATGAGTTTCATAATATGTTTTTTCCTAAATTAGATGAAAATTTTACTTTCACTTTCAAAATTTTCCAATTCGAATCGGTGGCGGGATAAAAACAACAACTTGTTTCAATTCAGTTTTTCCCCTCTATTCAGATCTCAAATGGAAATATTAAAATTGTGTGATTCAGGGTGTTGTTTGGATATTTTTAATGTTTCAATTTTTCCTGAAGCCGAACCTGGATTTTCATATCTCTCAATATTTCAGTACATTATTCCTGATAAGTATAAGCTGTATGCCAAAAATGAAAAAGATATACTAAGTGATTCAAAAGTTCTAGCCAAACGAATAATTATAATTGATAAAACACCCTGTAACTCGGTTATGGGTTATTTAGAACGGCCTTTGTGACCTCTACCTACCGTTAAAATATTTCCGTTTACCAACGGGACACCCTGTATAGTAATCTTGATGTAAAATTTTATAAAAAAAACGATTGAAAATGGTCCCAAAGTCGTAGGATTTTTTTTGAAGAAAGATATGAATTATTTTCTGAAGCCACGTCAAAATCTCTTTAAAAAAAAATGATAAAAATGTGATATACTTACCTTTTATTACAGAATTTTTAATCTATATATCTGGCAACTTTTGTTAGATGGTCATAAGACACTTTACCTAAATTATTTTTTTTTATTTAGCGACGTACTAGTTTTTTTAAACTTCAGTTGTATTTTCAATTCAATTCAAAATAAAACAAATAAAATAAATAAAAAGTTTATTTTAATTTCTTTATCGTAATTAATACATGTTTCTTTATAATACTTTTATGAGTTATTGGTTTTTCACAAATGTTGCACTTGAACTTCTCACCCATATGAGTTAGTAAATGTCTCTTTAGATTGTACTTATGAGTAAATGATTTTTCACAAATGTTGCATGTGAAATTTTTTTCACCAGTGTGTATTAGTAAATGTTTTTCTAAATTTTGTTTCAGACTAAATGATTTATAACAGATGCTGCAGTGGAATTTCTTCATACCTGTATAAGTTAATAAATGTTTCTTTAGAGGGCTTTTTAGAGTAAATGATTTTTCACAAATGTTGCATGTGAAATTATTTTCACCAGTGTGTATTAGTAAATGTTTTTCTAAATTCTGTTTCTAAGTAAATGATTTATAACAGATGCTGCAATAGAATTTCTTCTCACTTGTATGAGTTAATAAATGGGCCCTTAGATTGCCCTTCTGAGTAAATGATTTTTCACAAATGTTGCATTTAAAATTTTTTTCGCCAGGGTGTATTAGTAAATGTTTTTCTAAATTCTGTTTCTGAGTAAATGATTTATAACAGATGCTGCAGTGGAATTTCTTCTCACCTGTATGAGTTAATAAATGGGTCCTTAGATTGCTCTTTCGATTAAATGATTTTTCACAAATGTTGCACTTGAAATTCTTTTTTATTTCTTGGGATTACATTTTTATAGTACTTTACTTGTCTAATAACGAAAAATAACTAAACCTATAACGATATTTTTATCGCGAATTGGCTATTGAAAAACCTGTGAATTCATCTGATACAGTCCAAGAAACCAAAAAAAAACAGACAAAAACACAAACAAATTATCATACAGTGGCGTGGTTAAAAATTTTTCTACATTGTCCTGATGATAACAAGTTACAACTCAGTAATGAAGCGAGTTAGATATATCAAATATGTGTTTTTCTTATTTGTCTGAGTGTCCTTTATCCAGTTAGCGTATACTCATTTACCTATGCAAGGCCATAGCCAGGGGGGGATCAAGGGGGATAGATCCCCCCCCCCCCCGAAATGAAAAATATAACAATTCTTTAGTAAGTACCTACTAAGTAGTATGTTTTTCTACCCCAAGTAGCATTATAGTGACAGAAACTGATATCGTAACTTCGATTGGGTGGCTATTACGTAATAATCACTAAATCTACCCCTAAACAGTAAGGATAACTTCATTTTATTTATGACTAGTTGTAGAAACGTTAAGTTCACCGCTGGGAGCCACTTAATAGTTTTATAATATTTTAGTGCCACTAAAGTTGTTTGCAATGCTATATCAACTAAGCGAGACTACCTCAAAGTTGCAGAAACATTAAAGTGGAAAATAATACTTACGGCCACCAAACCATATCACTTAAATACCACTTACAAGTAGCAGTGATTTTAAAGTGGGCGTGATAGTTTTAGTGTCGTTTTGGGAACCATTATTGCAGTAATTCTCGCCACGTTTTTGCCACACAAAAATCACTTTAAAGTTTTATTTTCTAAACGCAGACATTTGCAGCCGTTTTTGAGATCGCCATGATTAGAAAAATAAACGCGCTATTTAAAAAACTTTTTTTCGTCAATACAGCTTCAAATTTACTACATTTCCATACATAATTAATGATTTTAATAACAAAGATTGATAAAAAACACAGTTTGAAGCATCTAAGTATTTAATTTCCATGATGAAAAATTTACAGATTTTAACAGCAACAACACCTATATTTGACAGTAAATTTTCAATCGTTCCAACTTTTTGCCTTTATTTAGTATTGTTATATGCAGGACAGAGAATGAGATACAAATCAAAAATACATGCGCAGTTAACAAAGTTTCGTGTTTAGTGTCGACCACCACACCACCACGTAGCTGCCACCAAGAAAGTGTTCTTCATTAGTCACCGCCACGTTATAGAACCGTTTCTATTACGTGGCAAAGACTTTGTGACAATACACTTTAAAGTTTCTAATGTCGTGGCCGCCACTTCCGTCCACGAAGAATGCTACTTGGGACGGGCCCACCAAACCAACCCCCCCCCCTACGGCCTTGTACCTATGAAACACCCTCTATATTTAAAGCGAAGTTTTATTAAGTTTTTAAGTATATGATTATTGTTTAAACAATATTTTCGGTAATTTCAAAACCATTAACAGTTAATTGAATGTAAATGACATTGTATTACTTGAAAATTAATCTTTTTCGTCAGTTTCAATGCTTATTTGCAATAAAAAATAAAATCGATTATGGAAAAGTCGTTTTTTGGTTTTCTGCATTTTTAACGATATTTTTCAACTTTTCATTTCCATCTTAAAGTCGAGGTTTCAGTTAAAAAATTTGTATGGGAACTTTTTCGATTGAAAATTAGGCTTTTTTTTTTAATTTAAATTCGTATAAAATCGAAAAATAAATATTTTGCTTTGAAAAATTACAGCTTATTTAAAACACAAAGAAGAACGTTTTCACCAAGTTTCATAAAAAAAAACAATAGTTTTGCGGGAGATAAAAATTAAAAACGAAAAATACGGTTTTTAACGATTTTCTCAATAATTTTGAGGTTACGTTGAAAAATGATTAATACAAACGTTTTACATTTTTTAATTATCTACAACTTTTACATTAAACTTTTTTCGATAGGATGCATATTTCAGCCACAAATCGTAAAAAATCAATATCCAACCCTCAAATTGTATATTTCCACCCCCCATTTTTTTATGAATTATTTAAAATCGGTTTGGCACTGGTCTATTACTAAAGAAAAATTATATTATAACATTAAACAATTTTACACCAACTACATTGCAGATATTTAAAATTATATCAGTTAATGTACAATCAATAAATAATAAATCAAATCGACTAGAATTAATATTAAAATTAGAAAAACCAGATATTTTGTGTGTATCTGAAACCTGGTGTAATGAAAACTCAATAAATAATATAAATTTTAAAGGTTTTATTGCAGCTGATGGATATTACCGCAAAATTAAAATACATTGAAGTACTGCTATTTTTGTTAAAGAAATATTAGATTTAAAAAAAATTGATTTCATCCGCAGTGCTTTTAAAGAATGCTTGTTTGAATGTTGTGGAATTACTTGTACCATTAACAATGTTAATTTTATACTCTGTGTGTATAGAACACCAGATAGTTCAGCTGAATTATTTAAAAAGAAAATTGTACAAAACAGTACCTTGGGAGTGACAAAACTGCACAAATGATGTGAAATGAAATCACACAAGCTCCCAAGAACAAGGACATTAAAAATGTCCTACACTGCACCAGCGTCTGGACTTCAACAACTACTCCTTGGGCTATATACCCCACCAGGTATTGAATTTTCAGACATCCTTTAAAGATAGGATGTCGAGCTTGTCTGCTTCTTACTGATGAGGCACAATAATGCCGAAACCGGTCTAATAATGGCAAGCTCCTTTAATGACAAAATCGGAGTTTTTGGGTTAAAGCCCCGACTTGGTTGGGCACCAAACCACGTCTGGACTTTCGTAATTCAATACCTGGTGGGGCATATAGGCCAAGGAGTAGTTGTTGAAGTCCAGACGCTGGTGCAGTGTACGACATTTTTAATGTCCTTGTTCTTGGGAGCTTGTGTGATTTCATTTCACATCATTTGTGCAGGAATACAATTGTATAACAAGCTGCCTTCAGAAATTAAAAACATACGATCCATATTAACAGCTTTAAATTGGCTTTAAAAAAATTTTAGTTCAAAAATGTTATTATGACGTTAGGGATTTTATGTTAAACTAAATACAGTGTTCTCTGTTTTTTAAACTGTATTGTATATTGTATTGACCTATCCTATATCATTGTAAAATGATCCAAAAGGATTAATAAAGATTTATTATTAATATTATTATTATATTTTTGTCATAAAATCCGTTCTTATTTAGGTGACAAAGGCGCTGGACGCTGAAACAGCCGCAACGATAAACATTAAGGGCAAAAAATCCAAAAGGAAACATTCCGATAGCGATTGTACCTCCGAAGCCGATGCAGACATCTACTTAGGTATAACAGATACAGGCAGCAAGAGTTTCGAAATTTGGGCACATGAAGATTGTATCGTCTGGTCGCCGGGAACCTATCTCGTCGGTCCCAAAATCGTGGGGCTCGAAGAAGCCGTTTGGACTTGTTGTAACATAACGTGTAAGTCTTGCCACCTGAAGGGGGCGAATATTTCGTGTCTGAGACGAGGGTGTTTGAACGTTATGCACATTTGTTGCGCCAGATCTCAAAACTGGCAGTTTTTAGACAGCAATTTCAAGGCGTATTGTCCAGAGCATAGAGTTCCATGACAAAATCTGGAATCGTAGGGTCGTTCCGAGAGGTTTTTCGAAATGAGAGTTGGTGGTAATAGATTGTTTGGATATGTAGCGGCGATCCTAAATTCTGTACCATATGGACTATTTTTTATAATTTTTTATTAATCGCGGTTGATTAATTTAATATTTTATGATTTTGAATGTTTTTTCGGTAAGTTTAGGTAATAATAGAATTTCAACTATGTTAGGACATCTTTTTCTATACACTTTTAAACAGTGGTCAGTAGTGGCACTGCAAAAGTTCCAGCGTATTCCTTATGGCAAAATTCGCATCCAAAAAATTGATATTTAGGGAATTGTAAGTAGAGACAGTAATGAATGGATCTGAATGATAAACTACAATTTTAAAATCCCATTAATTAAGAAATATATATTAATTATTAGTATTTGATTATTATTTTGAGAAAATAAAAAAGAAAAACGATTTATGGAAACTCTCACCCACATAGTTTCATATGTGTTGTCTTATAATGAATCTTTTACTCTTCTAATTATTTGGTGAGATTCCAAATTGTGTATCCTCTTCAGGTTTTCCCTCAACTTTTTTTATAATATTCTGAGTTACGTTTTGTTTTTATATAAATAAAAAATTCCAAATGGTGCAGACTTTACATACGATCAGCTTATACTACCGCTATCTCCTGTATATTCAGTACTGGAAGTTGCGACTGAATAGATCAAAATTTTATCAACAAAAAATATATTATACGGTATGATGTCTGAGTCTCTTAACTTTTTGTATATATATACATTTGGACAACAACATCTTGGCTGGCCTTTTAATTTATGAACTCAAATTAAATTTTGAGGTTAATTGTGATGGTATTTTGTATATTGTAATTTAGACCAAGTCGGTTTTCTTTTTATGAAAAAAAATCGTGAATTTTGAATGTGGAGTGGAAAAAATATGGAAATAATATGATGGATGCCACGAAAATGTTGGATAATTGATATTTATCTTCGATTTTCCATTTGTATTGTTTTTTTTTTAATAAAATGATTTACAAGTTTTTAAGTGGTTTGTATATTTTTGTTCATGTGATGCGATGATGGTTTTAATGGATTTAAATACTCTTTTGGAGATGGTTTTTTTATTGTGACGATAAATTTTTTTATGAGAAAAATCTAGGAATAAAAGATACAATTTCACTTATGGGGATTCCCCTTTTTCCTTTTTAAGATCTAATTTTCGAAAAAATTGTATCAACCGTTTTATTGATAAATTCGTAATTGGGATAAAATAAAGTGTCTTGAAAAGAAAGTATAACTAGTATAATTTTGGGCACAAATATTGTAGCCCAATATTTACATTTAAAACGATAATAGTGGCGTCTGTGAGTCGGAAAAAACTATGAAAAATGGACCATGGACATGGAAATGATGCGCTGCCCGTTTAACCCCTTTAGGTGGTAGTTTTTGGCCGTTTTAGGGGGTTCAGCAATCGAAAACAGTAATTCTGATAACGCCATCGTGTTCAGCATCCTCGAAGGGGGGGGGGGGAGGTACTCTCAATCCGGGTAAATTTTGGTCCACGTCCTTTCGACTCACAGACGCCACTATAAGGTTCATCAATGCACGAGTTTCTAGATAACAGATTTGACAAAATCTCTATTATTAACTAGTAAGTAATGTTCACAAGAAAATTATTTGGCCTCTAACTGAAAAAGTCTTGTTCAAATTTGAGGGAAGTCAAAAAAACACCTTTAATATCATTAAAATTAAATTTTAACACTCTTTGTATTTTGTATAAGTTGTGACTTGTCATTTAAATAGAGATTTTAGTGAAATTCTGGATGTTTAACAAAACTAACCACCTCCAAAAGATTATAAACTAAATAGCACGCGATTCTAATTTTTAATAGTTCCAGATTTTTGCTTTATTTTTATTATAGGAAATATTTAAAAAAAAGATTGTGATTGTATTATTGCCACTTTTGTAATATGTTTATATAAAGCGCGCAGTGAAGAATAGCCCGAATTAATCCAAAAAATCATGAAGTGGTGGCATTAAACAAAGCAGATGATTGATCAAAATTTTGTAATAGATGAAAAAATCCAAATTAAACGTTTTTTCCTTTGCAATTTCAACTACCTATATATATTTAGTGATTAGAGATGTTTATAATTTTTTAATCTATAGTAACAATCTGTAAAAAGTACGCTTATTTTTTGTAACATATTTTCATGAAAAAAAAAATACTCTTAATTATTGTATACCTACACTGTATGTTTAACTTATATAGGTAGTTACCTGTTTCCAAAAATATGTGTACATTATGTAAATACCTAAATTTATGATTTGGGCAAGAGTAAATTAATAAACTGGAGAAAAATATTTGTTTTTTCTTTTCATTTTGAGAATATTTTTTTGTTCCAGTTGAGAATTCTTATATCAATTTGTTTTACTGAATAATTAACCCCTTGATAAGTTAATCCTTCATTTAAGGTCACATTCCTTTTTATTCCCATCTTTTCTTTGGTCTCAGAGTTTAGCTAAAGACTTAGTCTTTTTAGTAATATGGGTTTTTCAGCAAGCTTAATGATAGTGGGTGGATTTTCAGCTTGATGAAAAGAGGATAATGTTATTATTATTACAAACAGTATGTGAAAACTATTTATTTACAAAATATATAAGAAAGCAAGTTTAAATAAATTAACAGTTGTAAATTATAATTATTAGTATGTATATTAAAACATTTCCTTTCAGAACTGACAACAACCACGGTTATTACTAATAATTGTCATTATCCTTCCTTAATTTCTTCCATGTTTTCTTTAGTATCACATTCACTTTGATTTGTTTCCATTGGTGCTTCTCTATCTTGTTCATCTTCTGAATTCTCGCTTTCTGAAGAAGATTGTTTGTTTTGAAGTTTACCGGGTTTTTTCTTTTTATTATTTTTCTTCTTCAGTCGTTTTAAACGTTTTTTTTCAGTTCGCTTATCAGCTGATATTTTATTTTCTTCTAATTTCATATGATATTCATCATCTAGCTTTTCCTAAAAATAAAAATATTCATGGTTTTTAGTAAATAAAAAAAATACATTTTACAGTTGGTACATACCCTTTCAGCTCTTTCTTGCATAAATTTCTGACGAGCATATTCTTTTCTGCGAAGATGTCTGTAAACATGAAATTCACCTGAACCAGCTCCTGCGCTTGATCCCATAACATTTCTTACAAAATCCGGAACATTGGGAATGCCTCTGTCCTTTGGTCTTTCGGGAATAATTATAGGTTTATCCTAAAACAAACATAATTCTAACTTAGCCTATTCTTTTACTTTGGTGCTTTTACTTACTGGATTTTTCATTAATTTTGATAATTTTAAACGTTGCAAATCAGCATTGTTTTTAATAATTATTTTAGGTTCCTCCAATTCATCCTTATCTTCATTCATAGTGAAAAAATATATTTTTGTAAATAGTAAACAGAATTGATGCTCTTAAGCGTATTTTAAGGTTAGTGAGAAAGAAGAATCATTCTTCGTTATCGTTGTTTAGGCTCGTTACTATAAGCTTCCAGTTCATAAAAGTAAAAGATGTAAATCACCTTTTAAAGTAAGTGTAAACTTGTGGTACTCGTTAAATAAAAGTAAAAGTAGATGTCATAATAGTAAAATTTTATCAGAACAGTTTTTCTAGCCATAATTGATAAGAAAAACCTACGTTACCCGAACTGTCAATTGTCACTTACATTATTTGTGCGTATTTATGATATTTTGGCGTTTATTTTCCCTAATCTGTTCCGAATTGATAAATTATCATTATATTTAGGTACAATTATACAAAAATCCTAATTTCACATAGTATATTAATTTTCTAAATTGAAAAACGCATTTAGATTTAAATTTAGGGGAAACATATGAACGTTGGCTATCCTGACAGATTAGTCAGTTAAAAAATGGTTAAAATTTCATATTTCATGCGCATTGTATTCGTGTAGTCTGTGGAAGAAAGTGGTGTTGGTGTTTCTTAATAACTAGTTTAAATACGTAGACTAATCTTAATTGTGGTATCGTGCAGCATTTTTAAATACCTTTGGAAAGAGTGTAAGTACCAGATTTATTGCATACCTATCTCATACAAATCATTAAATGAGAAACATTTTGGCATAATGTAGAAAATTTTCTTGCAAAATGGCCGATATCGATTTTATCTTTAGACACAAATATTACTCAGTATATATTGAGGAACGTGATAATTTCTCATGAATACAAAGTCAAGTAAACTAGTTTTTACTACATTCCAAAAAATTCCAATAAATTCTTAACGGTGCTATAAAATGTTGAAAGATGATTTGTTACAGTTTGACAGTTAACTATCAGCCAACCTGCCTACACATACTTATTTGTTGTTCTTTAACCTTTGAATAATTAATTAGAATTATAATTAGTCTCAAATTAATACTATTATATGTTATTAAAGAATGCATCTTCTTTTATGACAAATAATAAGTCAATGTCATAAAATTCATTGGATGATTGGTTGCAGTATTAATCCAGTCTTACGTAGAAAAGTGATAAATGAATATTTTGTACAAATACATACTGAGGTGATTAGCTGAATTACTTTAAAATATATTACCTATCATCAAAAGAATTTGCTAACCTATTAGCACTATAAGAAATACATATTTTTAGCTATAATTGATTGGTAAAATAATTAATTGATAGTAAGAGTTGGATTCAACCTATAAAATATCAATGACACAATTCAGAATACAAGTTAGGTATTATTTTTTATAAATAAAATGTGGAGGTTGTAAATCCAAAACCTGACCTGACCTGCTGTTATCATTCTAATCAATTTAAATATCTTTACAAATTTTTTCAAATATTTAGGTGCTTCATAAATTAATATAGGCCCATTTTTTTCATAGATATAAAATACCTATATGTACACATACATACACTTTTTATTATTTAAAATTGAAAATAAAATAAATTTTTTTTCCAGATTAACATAATTTGATTTACTTTTCATTCAACAATCCTCACTTTTGCAATGTAATTTCTGGATTATTCAATTTATTATTATTAATACTTTCTCGAACTGTAAAAAAATTTAATGATAGAACTAAACAACAAAACCATGTTTTAACAATTTATATTTGCTTTCATCCTTGGTGAATAGAATTTTTCAGAGTCTGAATGCACTTCTTTGGCTTTTACTGGAATTTGAAACGGTGCCAAAGTTAATTTTTTTAGATGCACTTTTCTGTCTCCTACTTTACGCGCCATTCTAAAATTGTTACGGGCTGCGTTTAAGTTATTACGTCTGCGCGCATGTATTTAAAAATATTTTTGGTTTTAGTAGGCTACTTAGGATACAAGGAAATGGAAAATAGAAATAGGGGCTACGTTTTATTGACTTCCCAGAGTATGGTTATCCCATTTTTTAGTGCTTAATAAGCGTGTTCATAAAAATATAATTTTGATGTTATTGTCCTATAAAATTATTTACTATCATTATAAATAAATACTCGGGAATAAGCATTATTATAAAAATGGGGTGATCAACAAAGGAACTTTGTACTGAAGTATTTTTATACCAAAAGTAGGCATCACTTCTACATTCTAATCGTTTTTTGTTTCGGTTCTTTTCTGTGTATTGACGTTTGGAAGAATCTATTATTCTTATGAACATAACTAGCTAACCTTGAAATCTACATATATGGGGTGTTGCACTGTACTTCTTTTTAAAACGTTAAATAGTAGGTAGATTGATCATCCATGTTTGTTTATGTAATTAAAGATGACATAGTTTTGTTTTCCCACCTTTATTAATGAATAAAATTTATAATAATAATATTATCTCTATTGATACCTTGAGGTAAATGCATTCTAAAATAATTTTTAAATGTATTAAAATATTTGCAACTATTGTTCAAAAGTTGATGTCTTCTAAATAAATAAAAAAAAATGTACAAACATCACTTAATAATTAATTACACTTTTTTTGTTATAGGTAATGCTATAGGGGATTTACAAGTCAGCTTCGGAACATTATCATGAAAATGGTCCTATCTCAACGCCAGCGAGAAGAGCTGTAAGTTACACTTATTTTGTTTATAATTTAAACGATTGTATATTGCGCGGTCGAATCGTCAAAAAACATTTTTTTACTATTGAATTATAGTCTATTTTTATGTATGAGAGAGTATTAAAATAATAAAGCGTTCATAATCCATAGGCGTACCACTTCTTTTAGTAGACAGTTAAAATATTTTGTGAAGTTATACCTCGAGTATTTTCGTATGAAATAACCTTTGTATAAATATAATAAATATATCGGGTGTACACTTATATTTTCACCTAATTAACCTGCTTATAACTTCTAAACAGCTGAAGGTAAAAAAGTGCAATTTTTTCTAAAATATTTTATTTTTCCACAAGGTATGTTAAGAACATTGTGTCAAACGGGTTATGTAGGTATAAGGGTTTAAACTTTGACTTTTAAACAACGTTACGTTCATAAATAATAATTTTAATATAAAAACTACTTCTTACCTACAAATCCAAATCAGAATCGAAATCAGAAGATGAACTGTCGTAACCAATATTTACAATGAGTGGCTCGATCATTTCATCAGTAATATTGTCCAACTTCCACATTTTCTCTTCTTCTTTAATCGTATGATTTACTGCCTTTTCCCAGTTTTCAGGCTTCACATTATTTACAGCCTCCAAAAACAACTGTTTAACATCACTCATTTTAAAAGAATTATTTTTTCTTGAAACTTCTCCCTTTATCTGTGCCCATATCAGTTCAATCGGGTTTACTTCGCAATGATATGGTGGTGATCTAAACACCGTCATCCCACGATTTTTTGCAATTTCATCAATTTCATATTTTTTTAATTTCTCTTTATGAAGGGAACACAAATGATACAGTTCTCTTCTCACAGAACCGGGATGGAACTTAATATTCTTTGAATTTAGCCAATTCTGTAAATCTTTTTTTAACCACTTGGTTGTGGGCATTTTTTCTGTAAGTCTCGAGTGATAACTTGCATTATCCATTACTATTATACAGTTCTGAGGAAGAAGATCTATCATTTGTTCGAACCACTCTTTAAAGACATCAGAATTCATGTCCTCATGGTAGTCACCGGTACGAGTAGATTCAAAAGTCAATAAACCACCTTTAACAAAACCGTTTGAACTACCGATGTGTACTATTATCAGTCTGCGCCCCTTTCCTGATGGTGGATTTAAACCAGTAGATAAATTATTTAAAAAAGCCTGTCTTCGACTTGTAACAGTTTCATCTTGCCAAAATTTATTTGGTGTATGTCCCTCGTTGATCCATGTTTCATCTAAATAAAATATATTTCTTCTTTGGTTTCTCATTTCTTTTATAGTCCTTAGGTAATTTCTTCTCCATACTACAATATCGCTTCTTTCTATTAAAATAGACTTTCTGGAATGCTTTTTCCATCTTTTAAAAGTTTCCATAGTGTGCTTCGACTCATTTCAGGGTAATCCTTATCATCTCGAACCGTGGCAAGAACTTTGTCTACTGTCGGAAATTCTTTTCTAAAGAAGAACGCATGCACTTTCCTTCGAAGTCTTTCTTTCAAATGATTTTCTATTTGAAATTTTGGTTTTCCTGGAGCTTTACGTGCTGTTTGAAACTCGCCACATTTCTCTTCTTTAACAACTCTGTAAATCGTAGATTTCCCAACACCAAGCGTACTACTAACTAATTCCACTGTGTCATCAACACTTTTACATAAATGTTTGTCTGTAAATGATTTAAAACAATTAAATATTAATGTTTTTTCATTAACTGTTAAAGGGCCGATTTTTTGTCGTTTACGCGGTACTTCCAAATTTTCCATGATCACACTAGAATTCACAATAGACTGCACACTGCACCTTGCATGTTGCAACTAAACGACATTTAGTAAGCTGTCAAGAATACACAACTGGACCTCCTTACTAAATAGAAAACCTACAATCACATTTTCGGTGAAATTTGTTGGTAAGGGTTACTTATAGTTCGATTACTGTAAGAAATTCTTGGAATTAAAATAAAACAAAATTGGCAAATAGGTACTTATTGAAAATAATCTTAAGATACGGCTATGTTATCTTAAATACACAGGGCTTTTGGCCTGTCCAAACCTTTTTCTATTGTTCTGTACAGCTTATGGTTATAAAAGACCAATAAAAGACCCAAAACTTGTATTAGCTCAGGTACATTTATGACAATTTTAGGAAATATTTAGATTATTCCGTAAAAATATTTAAAATGACCGTACTAAGTTTTGCATTAGAAATGCTGTTTTATTACTCTCTCATACATAAAAATAGACTATAGATAAATATTTAAAAAACGAATATAATTTAACAATATTTTTTGTGAAAATATGAGGTCGGGTACTATTAATTTGTAATGTAACTTTTGCCAAGTTCATTGTGCATATATTTATAAACATTTAGTTCAGATAATTCGACTTGGCAATAAAATTTTATCAACTGAAATCCTTTGGTATTTTACTTTTTATACATAAATTGTACACACAAGTTTATCTCTAGAATTATTTTCTACATGATGAAAATAAAGACATCATTTTAGTGTCACGTTTTCTGTAACCTCACGGCGTAAACGTTATCATAAGATTTTTATTTTTTATGCTGGTCAGCTACATCTTACTAGATATGGTCAGCGAATGAGACCACTTATTTTTTTTTATATTTTACATCCCTATAAAAATCTCCAATTTAAACTCCCCATTTACGGTGATAGATTTACACCATTCGAGACAAAAGAGTTGCAGAGCATTTTCAGTCCAAGCCAGTTTGTAATCTTGCTAAGAATCTGCTATTTTATTAATCTTGGTTAACACAATTTCCACTGGTGTATTTTACGAACAATCGATGACCCAGAGATACGATTTTTCCCGGAATAGTCCAATCTAAATTGATTTTAAGAAAATATCCAATTATCCACCTCGTAGCTATTTGAGCTTGTTAGTTGCAGGTGAACTTTAAATGTTAAATGTGTCGAACGGAATAGAGAGAAAACGAGAAAGAAGTAGAAAGAAGGGTTCAGTACACTGACTGGTTCGTGTTTAGCCAGAGGCCAAGATTTCGATTGGAGATATTCGAGTTGAGTTCAAGTCCGTCCACCGGAATTACAACGATTCTCATAACCAAAACGTTACGTACTATTCTTACATACCTTTATAGGTTCCCATCCCGAATGAAATAAAATATAACTGTATTTTTCTACGCACATTTCGCTAACGCTTTCTTTAAATAATTATAATTTACTATTATGTTGTGAGTATTTTGCATTGAAAATAAAATATATGTAAATTTCGCTGTACGGTACTTGCTTGTTCTAAATGATGTAAAATGATAAAAACACAAATTACGATAAAAAAAACAAATTACGAACACGATGAGTATATAGTACATAAAATAAAATTCCTGCAAAGAAAGTTCAGTGTGTATACAGGGCTAGTCGTAACTGGGAATCATTATTTTCTCGTTTCCTTTTTTATTTGTAAAAAAACTCTTCTTTTATAACACTTCATTATTTTTTCAGCATCTCCTATACCTAAATTCGCTATTTATTTAATTATTCGTGATTTGATGAGTCAAAATGTAATAAAAAAAATTGTTTTGATTTTATTTTTCTTTCTATAGTCCAGGGGCCAAATCGATTTTAAATAACCCGAATTCATGGAAAATTCTTAGCAGTATGTGGTCGGAAAATTTAGGGTAAATTATAAGTAAATTAATAAATAGTCCAGTAAATTAACGCCAGAAAAACCCCAGGTATTCATAGGTACATTTACCTCCGAAAATCTCAGCTACGTTGAATTTGTGGAAGGGTGGGAAAATGGCTCTAGAGTTCCCGAAAATCCGTTTTTCGATGATATCTGCCGAAATATGACCCTTAGAGCATTTTTGTTTAGACAAAAAATGAAGAGCAGTTCATTACCTACAAAAGTTGTCCTTTCGTTACACTAATATTTTTTGCAAAAACGGCGTTTCAAAAATTCGAAATTTTGAGAATCTGAAAATATGTCTCTTCCTTATCAAAATCTCGGATGCGGGGTCTGAAAATTTGAATATCCTCCCGTTTTTTTCTGAAGACAAAAGATAAGGCAATAATAATCAAACTTTTTTTCACTTTTTGCACTTGATTAATAAATACTTGATATATACATATTGATATGGTCCTTGATTATCTATTAATTCCCGATAGACCCAAATATTTTCGAAAACTCCGGAAATCCAAAAAAAAAACGCCCTAAAAAAAGTTGTTGTTTATGAAAATACACAAAAATAATTTATCAAATCTTTCTGAATATATTTAGCACCTTGCAAAGCCCCATTATCCAAACGGATTCGGTGAAATTAGTCTTGATAAAAAAAATATGAATACATTTATAGGAGGGTCAAAATATCGAGCAAAAACAAACTTTGGCCCGGTTTTTCAATAATTCAGAGAAATAGATAAAAGGAAAAAGTAACGTGATATTATAGCTACAGGTTCCTTCTTTCATCTGAACTTTGAATCATGAAAAAATATTAATATCTACGTGATTTATTGAAAAATTTGTAATCCGCTTGGGAGTGTCATTCCTTTAGAGCGTACTCTCTAAATGCAGGGCAGGAACTAAAAATGGGGGTGCGTTTTGGAGCCGGTTATGTCGAAAAGTATCACATTTTTGACAAAAATGATAAGGATCATTTTTGTAGGTAATGATCTGATCTTCATTTTCGTCCAAACAAAAATTCTCTACGTGTCATATTTTCGGAAGTATCGGCGAAAATAGGGGAAAAATAAACATTTTTGAGACCAATTGGCCATTTTCTCGCCCTTCCACAAATTTCAGACAGCTGAGATTTTCGGGTGTGAATGTACCCATGAATACCTGCAAATTAAAGAAAAAATGGTGCCGGACAGACATGATGCCTGGGTTGGTACCTTCGTTTACTGTACTATAAGAAAAAACAAGACCACTGAGTAAAAGTTCCGGAAATGGGTGGGGGTAGGTAAATATACGTTTTGAGGGTTGGATATTGGTTTTTCCAACCCCCAAAACTTATATTTACTTACCCCCCACTCACCTTCCGGAGCTTTTACACCGTCGTCTTGATTTTTCTTCAGTTCCTTATAATTTATCCTAAATTTTCCGACCATCCACATACTGCTAAGCATTGTTTTTGTTTTGGTCTAAGACTAGATCATTAACCGGGAAAAGAAGCGCAACAACTTCACAAAAAAATGAAGCAGGGCATATTATAATATCCTGTTAAAATTGTGGGTGTATTATTACAAAGCTTGAGTCATGTCCAATCCGTAAATTACTAGTCACGTGAACACGTGTTTACGTATCCTCGTCCTTTTAGAGCGGACAATAAGGTAGGGCTAAATGCTAAACCACGGGGAAACGGAATCCCGTAAAATGCAAGTCGAACATGCAATTTAATTATACATTTTAGGGGTGGTGGATCAGTTGAATGAACTTTACCCCAACTTCAGCTTTTTACTGATTATTCTAAACTAAACGAAACCACGTTGGGCTTAGAAGCCACATAATTTCCACTGTATGCCAAACCAAAATCAGAATTACAAAAACTATTCCGTACGGTACTTTTTCTAATGTACCCACATTAAATATTTAGAATAATTTGCTTTAATAATTGACTAATTTTTTCGTAAATTTCGATTTGATATCAACTTTTTTATTTATAAATATAATTAATTTATATCCAGGTTTGATTTGAGTGAAAAATTCGAAGGAAAAAAAATTTAGCCGCCTGGAAAATTAAATCGTATCCCAAGATAACTTTGTTAAACGAAAATACATAGGAAATTGTCAATTTAAAAAACTCTGATTGGATTGGATTTTAGGGGTTTTTCCTTGGTAGGGGGGATTAGTATCCTGCTTTAAAAATTATATAGACGCATACCCAATAATGTCATGTAACAGCTCCCTCGTTAATCTTTGTTAGCTTAAAAATACATCGAGTAACTGGATCATTAAGTTGATTCATTCATCTTATAGACACACCCTAAAGTCTGCAATATCGGAAGTGCAATGCTCCTAAAATGGTTAAATCGTTTAATACATATATTTACAGTGACGGATTTATTTAAAAATTCTCTATACATTTTATATTCATTTTCATCAGTAAAAACTACTCTTGGCACACCTTTTCACTATTTTCTTATCTTTTTCCACACTATTTCATCCCTTTTTTCTACTAATAAATTTTTTCGCGTAAACTTCATTTTATAATAATTTTTTTTACTATTTAGGCTATTTGACATCTGTACCATCAAACTCCCTTAATTTTCCAAGTATTTTTACTTTTTCTAGATTTCGATATCATTAATTTTTTCATCCAAAATTACCAGTTTTAGATTTTTAAGCCTGTTCGATTTTTGAGGGTTTTTTATTTTGTCTGTAAAAAATTTCAGGAGTTGACCAAAACTGAATTCATTCATATTATTTTATTTTTCTTCAATTTAATAACTAAATTGAAATCTTCTTGTTTGATTCATGAAATTGTATGGGCCTAAATGTCCTTGAGATTTGTAAGCTTTTTTATCATTATACTTAATTCTTACACTTACTGCCCGAGCGTAAATAACATTTTAGTTTCAAAAACTGTCTAGAATTAATTTTTTTCTTCTCCAGTTTCAACGTACTTTATTTCAAATTCTGTGCCCTTTAATAAATGAAAATAACCATCAAAAACTTGTGATATCTTTTAACCCTAATCCGGACCTGGATACCTTTACAAACTTGTTCTGATATCACTTGTTAATGAAAGTGATTCAAGTTTTCTATTTTGGCTAACATGTGCGTGTCACACAATCTCACTAGCGAGGTGTTACCCAATATACCAACATTTCATTGATAATAACAGATCATTGTAGTCAAATTGATCGTTATCATTGATTTAATAATTACCATGTCTTGAACGTAGGTGTGTATTGGAAACGCCTATGAATATTGGAGAATTACAACCATGTGCAAATTTTTATCGATTATTATATAACCTTAAAAATGAAACATTTTTTACTTTCACAAACAAAAACAAAAAGTAAAAAAAAATTAAATTCTTGGGGATCACAAATGGTGTTTTTGACCATTTTCTTAGATGAAAAGTAGCCATTCTAAATATATTTTTTAGTGAAATCAAGATGCATTCTTCCTTTTCTGTTATTAAATCCGATTTAAAATCACTTTCTTTTATTATTACACTATACCTATAACAGGTGCAACGACCTATAATTATCTCAAAATTCTGTAGCATTTTAGTAGTCAGCGTGGGTTCATTAAACGTTTCTTGAAGAGACAACTTAACACGACCGTTAAAATAACTCATATCGAAAGAACAAAAATATTTATCATAAAGTGCTTCCATCTATTCCAAATCTATCAAACAAAAGTTCAGCTCTTTAAAAATATTTCTATTTTTATTAGGAGTGAATCAAACAAAAAAAAGTGTTTTTTAAAATATTAATTCACTTTTTAATAGAAATTTTCTTCCACCTCTATTCTAATAATTTTATTATTAACTTCTCTCTCTCTCTCAGCACAACATAAATTCTCAACGTTCCTGATTCCTGAGTAGCTGATAGGAGTTGGAGCTCAAATGATGCGGATCTTGTATATATCTTTTAAAAATAAAAATGCAGGAATTGCAATAGACGCGTTATTACATATCCGAGATAAAGATGTATAACTTCACGCTGCATTTATCTGTAATAATCTCCGTTATTCTAATCTCGTGTATTTCACGCTTCAGTACTGACACACTGTGAAATATAGCTTGCGTGTTTTTTTAAGCTGAGGGTAAAAAAGATAGAGAGATATATACCGAACATGCAAAATAAGTGCTTAGATATAGTCTGTTTGAAACAATCATCACATCATATAATAATAAAATGTACAGCTCTGTTGATTAATTTTTAAAACAAATGATTCATAAAGAATAATTAAATATTAATATCAAATACTATTAAACGAGCAAGGTTTGTATGTGTGTATGTATGTGTGTCAGGAGGATCTCAAAATCCACTCGCCAGAATTCAATGAAACTTTCAGGGTAGACTAATTCCTATCTAAATCGGCAAAAAATGCAGGTCTCTTGTCTGTGATTTTCCGAGATATTTACAAGAAAAGTTAAGCTTTTAATTTATTTCCTAGCAACGGCAGACAACACAGATAATATAACCTGTTTCTATAGTACATTTTTTATTGTATATTTTGTTATGTCATTTTGAAAACGACTTTGATTCAAGAAAGACAAAACGTCAATTAAAGCCCCCTTTTTCTTTAAAATAAGTGGTTTTATTTCCATTACAAGAGAAACTGATAAATATTAGTTTAATTTGTCAGTTTTTGGCATTGTCAAAAGTAGTTAATTGTCAATCATCGATGGAAATCATATTTTTGTGAGAGGGGTGTTCCAAAGCTACGTTCAGTAACGTAGGCCCCATACATAATGTTGGTCTAACAGTGGCCGGCGAAAACGTTGGTGGAGTGATGATGGAAAACCGTCATAAGAAAATAACCTATTTTTGTAAATATCAACGTTAAGGTTTGACTTTATTTAATTTCGCCATAATAACCTACAAATTTTGACAACTACTGACACGAACATCTCTGGGTAAACGTTAAGAATATGAGGCCGGCTGGGATTTTCATGAAATTTTCACAGATTTAAAAAAATATATATATATTGAGATACTCACTCCCAAGACAAACAAATTCAGTGCGTTGAAACGATTATTTAACATATTTTTCCAATACAAACGCATAGTTCATAACTTTTCTACAACCAGAATAAGCCTGAAAAGTATTAAAAAAAGGAAAAAATGTTCGTTTGACGGATATAAATAATTTGGTTGTCAAATGACAGCCATCTCATAAATTCAAAGTTGAAAATACAACGTTGCCAATTCAATTTTAGAAATCATGGATTTAGGTAAATATTTAATGGAACGTTGATTAACACTGTTAAAATGGACACTTGACAAAATGTGTTTTAATCATCTTCATCTCAAAATGCATGGTAGAATCAAAAAATTTTGTAGGTCCAGATATTTTCACTAAATAAATTTTTTTCAAAAAATTGTTTTTAGTAATTTATTTTTGACAAACCAAAATTTTTATCCACAATTTATATTAATATCTTGACTGGTTTTGACTCTAGGAGGCGGCAAAGTTGAAGTTTAGATTTTCGCGGTACTAACAATCTCGTCTTTGTTGCGTCATTATTCCATAACCAACAGATGTAGATTTTTAATTTTTTTAAGAGTTAAGAAGGGATGTAGAAATGTTGTGTTGAAGACTGCTTATTAATATCTTTATTGGTTTTGACAGTAGGAGGCTGCAAAGTCGAAGTTTATATTTTTACATTCCATACGTTTTGGTTTTATTTTTTAAACATACTTATCGATTCTACAGATATTTAATTATGCTGGTTAAAAAAAAATCGGTTTTTGTCCAATCCTGTTATTAAGTAAAACACAATGTAAACTCTTGTCTGCTGTATTTAGTATAGGAACAAAAAATACCTTAGAAAAAAATTATTATTCTATTTTCTTTATCTTCTCAATGTGCAAATCCTCCCACATGTAGACAACAATAACATTGTGAGTGAAAAGTATAGAAATATAAAATAATCGAAATGTCTGTTAATTTTACATTACGTCAGGCACTGATACGATCCCGTGAATTCGAGCCACGATTTAAATAACAACAATAACAAGTCTGTTTCTCATAGACTTTCACCGGGCCATTTTCGATTTTTGAGTTCACGATCGTTAGACGACGGTACCTGGTCAGTAATTTGCGTCATAATTAGGTTTCATTAACTTTGGCAGACTTTTTTTAATTAAAACATCAACAGAATCGAGGCATGAAAATCGATTAGTTATTTCATATTTGTATTTATTCTTTATAATCTACAGTGAAAATTATTTGCTTGGAAAATTTTTGATATTCATTCATGCAAAAGCCACTACAAAATCCGTGAATCGATAGTAGGATTCCCGGCGACGGAGGTGGTGTGTTTGCCGACAAGGGCGACGCGACGTCCACGTCATCCGGTTGGCACAGCGACCGAGAACGCCCATTTTTCCAATGTCCAATGCCAGGGATAACGCTAAATTCAAAATTACATCACGATCATTCTACGTACATATGGTTGAAACTTCTTCGTCCTATAAAAATTAAGCGTAATTCAACATGCTGTTTTTCATTAAGATATTAACCCCTTAACGCACACATTTTTTGAAAAAAACCGACAAAAAAATGTATTTTGTATTATTTAAATTCACGAAAATACGATGACGGATCGCAGTCAGTCGTCACGAGTGCAGACGGCGCGTTTTTTGTTAATAAACAAATCTTATAGCTTACAATCCTATTGCCTGTTGCCTAAAGTAGCGGCGATTTCAGATAAACACTTTTTTGTTCATTTTTAAAGTTATTATCAAACATTATTAATTCTTTTTAATAGTGATTAGTTTAATTTGCAATAAAATGTCCATTATACTATCGTAAGCGGTAATAACATACTATTTTAAGTATTAATAAAACTGTAATAATGTAATCGACTACAACAGACATTCATAATTTATTTAAAAACTGATAAATTATACCCGGAAAGCGCAGCATATTGCAGCAAGCAATTTTATTCCCACACGCCATACCCCTTCGTTGATTTATCGTATTTTATTTGACAGCTTCGCAAATTATTTTATTTTATTTACTTTAAAATAAACATCCTATTGTATATACAGGGTGAGTCACGGTAGATGCGACGGTTCTTTGTGACTAAACGGTTAATATTTTGAAAATTTTGTTTATTCATGGATATGTGGGATGATAAAGGCTATATTTTAAAATTACTTTGAATTATACAGGTTGTCCCAAAAAAGTGTGGCGTATCAAAGTTATGTTATTTCTTATGGAAGACCCTATATTTTATTGCATTTATAGATTATACGTATCATGCAATGACGCATTTGGAAAAGCACGAAAATAAGCTGAGACTCTTATTTCCAATTCTTCATCAACTTTTGATTTGGTCTTTTTAACTTTTGGTTTAATCGATCCGTGCAATAAAAGATTGTCTATAATATTCCTGACCATTTTCCTATTGGGTCTGCGTTTTCTGAGTATCTGCGAATAATTGGCACGTACCTACGACTAATTGGCACGTACCTACGACTAATTATGTGATTGCATTTACCATAAATCATTACCAGATTTAATAAATCTTCATTCAACCCAGAAAAGCCATTTTCACTACAAGTTGAACGAAGTTAGAAAATAAAATAATCTAATTGTCCAGTAGTTTGTTTATTACAACTGTCTTTTCAATTTTCATGGCACGCTAGATTATATTAGACACCAATTTATGTAAAAAATCTCCAAATTATAATAAATCTAGCAATAAATCAGAAATACATAACTTTAGGTATAGAGAATGCTAATGCAGATCGAAAGAGAATAAAAAACTGATTCAAGCATGATAATAAAATACAGGGTGCTTCATTTGAAATTATTGACTAATTGAGAATTGAAAATATGAATATTGGACGCTCCATTCTAGACACCCTGTATAAAATATCGTATTTGGGTTTCACCGCAAGCTAGAAGGATATTCTCAGAATCTCTGTGTAAAATTTGAAATTAATAGCTTAACAACTAAGCCAGATACGGAAATTAAAGTAAATGCGTGTTTTTCAAAAAATTTTACAACAATCTCAAATATCTCGGAAACTGTTAAACTTAGACCTGTGGTATGTTGATAATTTCTTGTTCAAAAGTTGATGCTGAATCCAAAAATGAAAAGAAAAATTATACATGCCATTTGAAATAACAAAGTTGATGTCTACTTCCGGTATAACCGGAAGTTGAAAATATTTTCATTGAATAGATCGTAATGATAAAGCCCCGTAACCCAATTTTCAAATTTCAAATATGTATAGTTCTCTATATATGGCTAATGAGCCACCTTCGTGACACACCCTGTATATTTAGGCATTACAGTGGGAAAATAATGTAAAATGTAACAAAATTAAAAATAAATCCAAAATTAATAGATTTAGGTATAGTAGACCTTTATAATTTTTAAAATAGAATGGAATTTGCTTCATAATAGGATTATAAAATACAGGGTGTGCTATTTAAAATAAGAACGATATTGTCGTTTGAATATATCATTAGAGAATCGCCCCATTTTGGACGCACTGTATAATTTTAAACAACTCTAAATACATTATTGCTTTCAATTATTAGTCTAATTATTTTGACGTTATTGGTTTTCTTGTAAGTGCTTCCATTTTTAGAAATATCAAAATATATCGAAAACTAAAAAGCTTAGTTATAGGGAATATTTGAGAAAGTTTATCTTATTTTTAACGTATAATCTATAAATGCAACAAAATATAGGGTCTTTCATAAGAAATAATATAACTTTGATACACCACACTTTTTTGGGACAACCTGTATAATTCAAAATAATTTTAAAATGTAGCCTTTATCAACCCGTCATCTTTGTGATAAAAAATAACATTAACATTAAAAATGTTTGGTTATCAAAGGCTTAAGCTTTGTTTATTTCTTATTTGCTTATAAAAGTCAATATTATTTTATTTAAATAATATACGTAAATCGACTTTTGTCCTAGAGATAATTATAAAATCATAAAAAATTATTCAGATCTCTTTTGATTTCCTGATTTGATATTCTAAATGTTTAAAATATTAACAGAAACATAAATATAGTTAAAGAGTTTACATATTGTCGCCATGTTTATTTATAAACCTGTTGAACTTCATCCAAGGATCATCAGGTATATGGATGAATCATCTCGTACGAAAAAAACGTCAATTTCGTAATACTTTTCTTTTTGTTCTCAATGTTAGATTTTTAATTTGGCATATTTCGCACGTAACCGCCTACTAACCATAAGTGATATAAAAAAATTACTTAATATGGCTACTTTTCACTAACCTTAATTCGGGAATTTCCAATATACAGCTATGGGCATGGATGAAAAAAAGTTGATTTGATTTTTCAGACCCAATAAGAATTTTCTTCTAATACTAGTTTGTTCTTCAATTTTACTTTTCTTTAACACTTAGAGCGCCATGTGTATCGCTAGCGATACACCGTGTATGGTCCCACTCAGACCGGGTGTATCTGTGGCGATACACTTGCAGTCACCTTGTTTTAAACGATAATGTTTCGCTAGAGAAGTTTAACATTGAATCTATGTATATGGGTAAATAAAGTTTTGGCTAGGAAATACAGAAAATTAAATACTGACTGGTAAATTTAAACAAAGGTACATATGGGTAAAAAAGAAACAATATTATTCTTTTATAAATATTTATGGCCTGGGGCAGTCAAATGTTTCCTTGGCGCTCTAAGTGTTGATGTAGAAGCATTTTGTACTGAAATTTCGTTTCTCGAGTGATTCATATCGCTGAATTGCGTGAAAAGGTAACGCTTTGTAAAACGCAATGTTTTTATTGATGGAATCTGAAATACACGCAAGTATCTCTAGTCAGTTATAAACTGGGAGTGGACATTTTAAAACTGAAGTCACATTAGTACTTACTTGCTTCATTTACCCTCGATCGTACCTGTATACTTCGAGACAAAAGTTATTTTCAAACTTTATTGATCTAAAAAATAAATTTGACGTTTTTTATTAACAGCAACAATTAAGTCTATGACCTTCTACAAAAATGCCAGTAACAAGGAGTTGTTTCGACTTCCTGTTAGTGAATTCCTTCTTCCGAAGAGCTTGAATTAGAAATTTATTTATATTTCTCTACCTCGATTACCTTGTCTATTAACTTGACAATATATTTACAGATTTTTAATTGTGGTTTATATATGGGAAACATTTGAATTGTAAATGACGACATGTAAACCTTTTAATTATTTGATTTTTCGATTTTTTTATGTTCATTAAATCTTATTTGAAAAGGTGTGTATGTTTCTCCAATATTGAATTTGCGGAATTTTGTAACCGCAAGTTTTATATTTGCTATTAAAGATTTCAATGTGTTTTTTGTTTGAAAAGCCATTCTTAATTTTCTGGAGGGGACAAAGAAATTGGTCTACCTTGAAATAGTGGCCAAAAAATCATACAGAGGACATTATAAATATATTTTAATACAATAAAGAAACACTTCAAAATGCTCCAATGTTGTTAACGGTTACTTGATGACGCTCCTTTGTTATTAAATGTCAGTTTCAATTATTTTGCGTTATTACATTTTTATATTTTCGCTTTATTTTTTTATTGAGATACAAACACGAAACTTCTTATGTAATACCAACCTTATAAATTCCTTTCTCTAGGTGTGTACTGTATTTATATCTATACGACGAATTTAAAGTGATTCTTTTGTTATATCTTTCGCTTTAGGCAAGATTTTAAATTATGATTCTACTATTTAAAAAGAATGAAACTGAAAAATCATAAAGGTGTGTGAGTTCTTGTTGATTAGCCTCCCCGGTCTCCTGACTTATATCCACTGGATTTTTTCTAACTATAATTTTTTTGTTTCAGTAATAAAGCCATCGCTGACTACCTCAGCAGTAATGGATACACAGATGCTTTGGAGGCATTCAAAAAAGAAGCAGACATGCCCGGCGAGGTCGAGCGAAAATTTGGAGGACTCCTCGAGAAAAAATGGACGTCCGTTATCAGATTGCAGAAAAAAGTAATGGAGTTAGAGTCGAAATTGAACGAAGCCGAAAAAGAATACATAGAGGGCGCGCCGACGCGGAATAAACGAACGCCATCCGAATGGATACCGAGGCCACCGGAAAAATTTTGTCTCACAGGTACACCAGCGTAATAAAAAATAGTATGTTAGAAGGGAGATCAAGACATAGACAAGGTCCAAGCACTTTTTAAACAAAAAAAATTCTTAGCAGTTGGGTGGTCGGAAAATTTAGGGTAACTTAAGAAAAATCAAGACGGCTGAGTAAAAGTTTCGGAATTCTTTATTTCTCATTTCATATCTGACATTTTTCAAAAATCATAATCCAACATCTCACACCTTTTCACTATTTTCTTTATCTCTTCTTTATTTAATTTGTTCTGTTTCTTTTACTTTCTTTTTTATCATATTCCCAAAATCTTCTTTGATTTTTTCTTAGTTTTTAATCATTTTATATTTAATATTTCCCAAATCTTCTTTAATATTATTTATTTTGTCTTCCATATTACCAATTTTGTTTTCCACATTTGGAATTCCCAAACATTAATCCCAGTTCCTATGATCCCTACAAAAATATTTTTTTAATTTAATCTTCATTGCAATTAACATTTGCATGACTCGTTTTTCTGATCTTCTATCTTCTCTTTCCGTTTCTTCTATAATATTTTCTGTGTTGTTTCTTTGCTGTTCTTCTTCATTATCGCTACTTTTATTTTCATCATTGAAAGTTGTATCTTTATTTCACAGGTAATTTACCCTTTTATTTTTATTTCTTCATTTAAATTTTCTTCCAATATTTGGATATTTTTATTATTTTTATAATGTCTCTTTCTATTTTCTTTATTTAATTTATTCTCAGTTTCTTTTACTTTCATTTCTTTTTTCATCATATTCCCCAAATCTTCTTTAATATTATTTATTTTATCTTCCATATTACCAATTTTGTTTTCTATGTTCCTATGATCCCTACAAAAATATTTTTTTAATTTAATCTTCCATCTGTGATAATTTCTTTTAATTTTATTTCTTCAAAATCGTTTCTCTTTCCTTCTCTTGTTGTTTTATTTCTTCATTTTTATTTTCCATTTGTGCTAATTTTATTTGTGAAATTTCATCAATTTCTTTCCTCTTGTTTTTATTCTTTAAAATTTCTTCTTTTAATGATTTGTCTAAATTTTTAACATTTTTCTTATTCTTTATTCCATCCTCTTTTATTTGATATATTTCTTCAATAAACCCTGTTTTGTTTCTATTACTTTCTTATTTTTCTGCCCCTGTAATTCTTCTGCCTCTATTATTCTTGCAATCATTTATTTTTTACTATCTTTTCTTGTTTCTTCTATTTTTTATCTATATATTTTCTTAAATCTTGTCTGATTTCTTCTAAACTATTTCCTACACTTCTTATTTGTTTTTTATAGTTTCTTCTAAATGCATTATATCTGTCTTCAAATCTTTCTTCAATTCTATCATACCCATTCGAGTACCTTATCTCTTCCTTATATCTTTCCATATTTTTTTCAATCTTTTCTTGATTTATTTCCAAATTTTGATTCAAGGCAATCGACATTTGCATAATTCGTTCATCTGATCTTCTATCTTCTCTTAAATCCATGTTATGTTTTTTTTTAAATTATAAATTAATATTTAATTATCTTTATTTAACTTTATTTTAGTTTTTACTTTAAGTCCCTTTTATGGTTATTGGTTTTTTACGATTTGTGACTGAAATATGCATTCTATCGAAAAAAGTTTAATATAAAAGTTGTAGGTAATTCAAAAATCTAAAACTTTTGTATTGATCATTTTTCAACATAACCTCAAAATTATTGAGAAAATGCTAAAAACCGGTTTTTTTGTTTTTAATTTTTATCTCCCGCAATAATAATTTTATTTTTATGAAACTTGGTAAAAACGTTCTTCCTTATGTTTTAAATAAGCTATAATTTTTTCATAATTTCAAAATATTTATTTTTCGATTTTATACGAATTTAAATGAATAAATCTTAATTCTAGGTCACCGAGCGCCTGTGACTCGAGTAATTTTTCATCCGGTCTTCAGCCTTATGGTTTCTGCCAGCGAAGATGCTACCATTAAGGTATGGGACTTCGAGACGGGCGAATTCGAACGTACCCTCAAAGGTCACACGGACTGCGTACAGGATATCGCATTCGATACATCCGGAAAACTTCTGGTATCCTGTAGCGCAGATATGAGCATTAAATTGTGGGATTTCCAGCAAACGTTCGAATGTGTACGCACCATGTTAGGTCACGATCATAACGTATCCAGTGTTTCGTTTATGCCAGCCGGTGATTTTGTTATTTCTTCAAGTAGAGATAAGACCATCAAGATGTGGGAGGTTTCGACGGGGTACTGTGTCAAAACTTATACTGGACATCGAGACTGGGTGAGCAGTAACAATTTTTTAATTATTGCATCCCCTAATTATTTATCTTTATTGGCCCGGGATTTTGGTATTTTTGTTAATAATGTTTGACAACCTATTGTTCAGGTAAGAATGGTACGAGCATCACCAGACGGTACGTTACTGGCGAGCTGTTCAAACGATCAGA
Source organism: Crepidodera aurea (assembly GCA_949320105.2). Classification (NCBI taxonomy): domain Eukaryota; kingdom Metazoa; phylum Arthropoda; class Insecta; order Coleoptera; family Chrysomelidae; genus Crepidodera; species Crepidodera aurea. Next base: position 12,180,674 of record OX439479.2, read on the forward strand.
GCGTAAGAATTTGGGTGGCATCTTCGAAAGAGTGCAGGACGGAATTGAGGGCGCACGATCACGTAGTTGAATGTATATGTTGGGCGCCTGATTCGGCGTCCGGTCCTATCAACGAAGCTGCTGGAGCCGATAACAGAAAGGGCGCTCACACTGGACCGTTCTTAGCTTCTGCATCTAGAGATAAAACAATTAGGTAAGTGTAAACATATGTAAATTCTTAGGTTTGAATTATTTAAAAGTTCACTTACACAAGTTTTTCTTTTAATTAAACATGTTAGCAAGAACAAGGACATTAAAAATGTCCTACACTGCACCAGCGTCTGCGCTTCAACAACTACTCCTTGGGCTATATGCCCCCCTAGGTATTGAATTACGCAGTTTTGTTACGCCCATGGTCCTTTTTTTGGAATTTTTATGGTTCAAAAAATTCCAACTTCGTGTAGTTAAACTTAATTGTCAAACTTTTGTATTTAAACCAATATAAATCCCTCTCTCTACATTAAATCATACTCCTATCCTTTTCTTTCTTCATTTATCAGTATCGTCCAGTTGTTTCTTCAATTTTATTATTTTTTAATACATCTTACTATTTATTATATTTAACATTTACAAATTAAACTTTCTAAGTATTTTGTTTAAAATTTGATTTCTTTAAATTAATTTTCTTTCTCTTTCGAAATTTTTCAATCAATGTCCAAAATTCTTTTTTTCTTTTAACAACCTCGCTTCTTTTTTTCTTAAATTTTTCTCAAATCATAGATTCCAAATCAGAAATTTCCACCAATAGTTATAATGAAATCTATGACCTCTACCTATGATATCAATTGATCATAAATAATAATATTGTCCGTTGACAGCTGTCAAATTAATTGTCAAACAGCTTATAACAATCGAAATTGATGTGTAAGCATATGTCTTTAAGGTTGCTTAATACAAATCTGATGCTGTTTGACAGTTATTTGACAGCTGCCAACTGTCAATATCGATTTTTTAACATCAGTTTTCAACTCAGCAACCTCAAAAACATATAGTTACATGTGGATTTTATCAATTTTGATTATTGCTTGTTGTTTGACATCTAGTTTACAGCTGTCAAGTGTCAATATCGTCTTTTTGACAACAGATTTGAATTGAGAAACCTTAAAAACATGTTTCCATATTAATTTTATCAATTTTGATTGTTTCATGCTATTTGACAGTTACTTTGACAGCTGTCAACTGTCAATATTATTATATTGGCATTAGATTTGAATGCAGCGACTTCGAAAACATAAGGGGGTACTTTTTTAAAAACATGTTTACGTATTAATTTTATCAATGTTGATTGTTACATGCTGTTGGACAGTTAGTTTGACAGCTGTCAACTATCAATATTATTATATTGGCATTAGATTTGAATGCAGCGACCTCGAAAACATAAGAGGGTACTTTTTTTATCGCAGCAAATACTAAACTTTTGAAAAGATTACCTTTTTAAGTAGCAAATAATGTTAAATCCGTGGAGCTTTGGAGCTCCGTAGGAGCCAAAATACGTAAAATTTCAGTCAATTTTACCGGGAGCCAATTCCCATAAGATTTCTGCGGGGTTCTTTCATTATGACAAGCCTACCCTTCCTTGACCACAAAATAACAAGTAATATCATTCACTCTTTTTGATTGCAGACAAATTGAATTGAATTTTCACACTACAATATATAAATAAATAATTTTCTATATATTTCTCATAAGTTTGATGTAGAGTATTTACTTTCATTGGAAATTTAACGAGATCGGTGAAAAAATAACGAGCCCGCAGGACGAGTTATTTTGTCAAACATCGAATTAAATTGCCTATATGAAAGTAAATAAGAGATATCAAACTTACAAAAAATATCCTGCACAAAATCTGAGCTCGACCTGGTATTTGGCAAGACGATTCCATGTATTTAAACTGACTTCACACATAAATAAATAAGAAACACACATCGTTAACCGGGCAACGTTGTATTATCGATTTTTTATCCAGTTATATTTTCTCTTCCTTCCTCAGAGGCTAAATATCTAATAGCAAACTACGATTTTTTACATATGAGTGGAATTGTCATAATTTTTTCGTATTTTCTCCCATTTTTTGCCAAATATACAATTAATTTCTGTACGAAGGTGGAATTTTTATGGTTAAAAAAAATTCCACCTTCGTATAGTTTTCTATAGTTTTGCAAGCTGTGATTTTGTTATAAAAGTGAAGATGGCGTTGGGCTTTCCTCGTTCATGATACACTTGCTCTAACGCAACCACTTTTATCAAGAACGAGGCGAGTCGAATTCATTTTCAGACATCCTTTAGTGGGATGTCGAGCTAGCCTGCTTCTTACTGATGAGGCACAATAATGCCGAAACCGGTCTAAGAATGGCAAGCTCCTTTAATGACAAAATCGTTTTTGGTTTAAATCTTAATATTTTTTTTTATTAGGATATGGGATGTTGGAGCCGGAATCGCTCTGTTCGTTTTAGCTGGTCACGATAATTGGGTTAGAGGTGTAGTATTCCATCCAGGAGGTAAATTCTTGGTCTCAGCCAGTGATGACAAAACGCTTAGGGTATGGGATCTGAGGAATAAACGCTGCATGAAAACGTTGGAGGCACACAAACACTTTTGCACATCTTTGGGTAAGTGAACAAAAGTATAATTTAATAATGATTAAAACGAAAAAAAAATGAAAACTGATTCTAACAGCTTGAACAACCCGAAAATTGTATGGATTTTTTTTTTTGCAAAATTTTTTTTTTTTGCCAAATTAATCTCGCCCGATTTCCGAACACGGTTTTTGAACTCAAAAAAATTAAATCTAGACCTAATTGTAGACATTTAAACCAAATTTTTTTAGAGGGATATAATGATCAATGGACAATTTTCAGGTCATCCGATATTCACAACACATTCAATTTTTTTTACAGATTTCCACAAGTCACATCCCTACGTCATCTCGGGCAGTGTAGATCAATCAGTGAAAGTGTGGGAATGTCGCTAGACCCACATAGTCACAGCGTCGGCGCTATTCAAAATTTCCAAGCGGGTCAGAACACAAAAGGCGTTCTGAATATAAAAAATGACAGTAGTTGTGTTGCTATTCAGCCAGTGCGTGCAAGTAGAACATTAAATTAAGTCACACACGGTTTTAGCGTGCCTGGTAGTACATTAAATTCATCTACTACACACACCAGGTACCGTTTTCCTTTCATTTTTTTTAAACGATGGTTTATTTAACAATTTATTTAAGAAATAACTTATATATATATTTTTTGGTAATTTTAATCAACAGCTCTAGAAGTTTCACGTGTAGTTTTTACTATATGTTGAATGTTTTTTTTGAGTAGGTAAATGGATGTTTGTATAATTCTTATGTTTCTATGTGATATTCTGGTGGAATTTTTAGAGCGTAACTTTAGCATATATCGAAATATAGATGCTTTATAGTGTAACATTCGCAAAATTTCATGAGTAGTAGCTATTTTAAATCATTTAGAATGCAGAAATACGATGTATTTCATCTCTAAAAAATACACCTTAAACAACAAACGCTCTTTTAAATATTTCAAGATGTAATAAGAGTGTGTCGTATTTCTGCCGAAAAATAATAGAATTTTTCCGCTCTTTAATTCTTAAAGTAGAATAATTTTATGAATGCAACTTTAATAAGAAATTTTAATCGAATTGTTCGGGGGCATGCAAAAATCGAAATTAGGTCCTAATCAAATAAAATAAAAATCGTCTTTTAATGATCAAATATAAAAAAGATAATTAAGAATTTTTTCGTACACTTTGACTTTGAAAGCTTTAAAGCATTTTTTATATTTAAAACAGAATCTCTTAGAGCCCCCATCGATGGACTTTTATGGAGCGTAAATAGGATAAAATTCGAAATTTCAAAATTTTCTGTCTTAATTTATTTTTATTTTTTAAACTAAACATCAATAGCGCTTCCCCAAAAAAATTTATAAGAGTTACAATTCGGTATGTTTTCCAATTTTCTCGGAAACTCATTAGTTTTTCGAGTTATTAACGATGTAAATTTTTGTATGAATATTTCACATCTAAGTTTCAAACTGAACCCCAAGGCACCAGGATCGATAGAATCACTGCAAACATTTGTATAAGAGGTTTAATAATGGGGTACAATTCGAGTAGGGATGGCGTCGTTTTAGACCACCCCCACTCTTCCGCTTTTAGGCCCCGCCTCCTGTCACCTATCAACCCATCTGTCACCCGTCAGCATGGTTGCCAACATTAATTGAGGAGGGATTCGTAAAGATCGTCACTTTTTTTCGCAAATTTATTGCAAACCATCAATTTTTCGAGTTATTATTAATCTAAATATTTGTGTCTACCTCCATTTTCATGTTTTAAATCAAATCTCAAAAATTTCACGACAACCGACAACAAAGTTATTTATGGTGAAACTATCTAGAACTTCACCCACTATAAAAATCTTTTGCTGTGATGATAAATAAGTACTAAAAAAAATACTGTTGAAAGTGCAGTTTCGTCCGTTAAAATTTATTAAAAAAATGTTTTAAACATTTAAAAATTTCTTGGATATTTTTTTGGCATTCCAGATTTGGATTAATTTTCAGTAAAGTATTTATTTAAAAAAAATATGCGACCTAATTCTGTCTGGATATTTTCTTGTTAAAGTTGCTTTCACAAAAAAAAAACGTCAAAGTGATTACAGTTAATAAGATTATTATCCTTGCGTAAGTAGAACTTAAAGCACAGCTAGAATGTAGCAACCGCGCTGTTTTTATTCTGTTGATAAAATATTTTTTAGCAAAATTAGATTTTGAAAATTACTTGTGTATAGAAAAGGATTTTTGCTTTAAACGAATACTCTGTTCATAATAATTCCTTGTTTACTAAGTTTTACTTAAATTTTTAAATAAAAATTCTAAAAATGTTTAGTCATTTATTTTTAACTTTGGATTTGAGTTTTAACAATTTTTTTTCTATGGTACTCGCATGAAAAAATTCAACAAAGTTTATCTTTTGAGGTATTTTTACTTATAATTTTTTTTACCATATTTTCTGGAATGTTTAATTAGTCATGACTTTGGATAAAAATTACAAGTTTTTTGTGACTGAGTAAGGTAGGTTGCGTTAAAAAAGTCACGATTTCTTTGGGTTTTATGAAAATGGAACTTCTAAATTCTTTAAATACTTTTTTCAAAGCTTTTGACCCATTTAGGGTTCGTTTTCCCTCAAAAGGTGAACTATACTACCTATAACACTGCTTGCTTGATCTGCATGTGCACAATTGTTTATATTATAACCTAATGTATTTTACATGCATATATTATTGTACTCTAAATAGAAGTTGTGAATACTTTGTCTGTATATATTTAAGAATAAAGTCTTTTCCCCATGGTACCAATTTGACTTTTAATTTACGAAAACCTGGTATTAAAAAATTGGATCTTTATGTAAAGTGTTCAAAAATCGCACGTTAAAAGGTAAGGCCCCCGTCTTCCTCCTGTTTACTTTTAAAGGTTGCTCGTAATAAGTTTTTTAAACTAGTAAAAATAACCAATTAGAGCGAGAAAATTCTGTACTTCTCTAAATGAGCTAGCAAATGCACTAGACGTTGGCCACTTTTAAAGGATGAAGTAGACAATCAAGCACACTGTCAGACGTGTGTTGGTCACAATGATGATAAACTAGAGAGTTTATCATCCTTGTGTTGGTCAGACTGTCAGTGTTGTTTTGTTGAATTTTGGACTGTTTGAAACTTTGAATTTAGAGATTTATTATATTTTTAATATTCAAGTGTTTGTGGTTTTACTCGGTTTTTCATTTATAATAGTATACTCGTGAGTGCATTTTGGTTTGCTGAGAAACATGTATCGCTGTACAGTGTGTTACATAAACTTTTTAAAAACTTCTAACTTAACGGCATATGTGAAAAGGAAACATCCAGGTCAGTAGATTTTTATACCCTTTAATTAAATACAATACATACAATTAATTGTTCAGCTATGCTCCCACATACTAACACCAAAGGGAGTCAAACAAAGTCAGTCGTCTTGCTTATTAGAATGTAATAAAAACTTTACTAGGTGGGCAATCTTAGACTCCATGTGAAAAGGCAGCATCCAGGTAATCATAAACTTTGTCAATCATAACAGAATACAATAGAATAAATTGCACCAAATATTTCTTAAATAAAAGGTATTAACTTGCAGTATCTACCTCCTATGTGCAGATGAATCATATATCTGATCTGTGCATAATAAATTATTAATTATGTTTTTTTTAAGTTGAAATAGTAATAAAAATGGTAACATAACATTAAAGTATAATTTCTTCACAGTTTACCCGTCCAAAAAATTCATATTATATACATTGGAGTAAAAAACATTATGATAAGAACAATGAAATGATTTATTTAATATGATATTAGATAATTTACAATAAAAAAAAACATATTTTACTCTACAAATGTCCAAATTACATAAAAAAAATAAGATGACATTATTAAATTAAACAAATGAGTAACAACAAAAGAAACATGTGAAAAGAAAATTCGGGTCGATACAATCGTCACTTTATCGCTAAATGTTGGTTGGATTAATGATCTCTTAAAGGCGCCTACATTATGGCTATTTTTAATGCCTCGGTAGATTATTGAACTGCGCAATTCCCTTGTGAAACAAACTGTTCATTGAACTGTCCTTGTTAATAGCTTTAACATAAAGATTTAATGAATCTGCAGCTCTAGTGTTATGTGAATGAACACTTGAAGTTAGCACCAGCTGATTGTTCAAATAATCAGGTAGTATATGGTTTACCATCTTAAATTCGAATATCATTGACTGGACATATATAAAATGTCACCCTTAGCCAATTTAGTGTATTTAACATGTCTTGTTTTCGACTATATCAATTGCATCCTAGTATTACTCGCATGGCCTTATTTTGAAGAATTTGAAGTCTGTATATATCAGCGAACAGCAATAGAAAAAGTGAGGCAATATTAATGAATTATAGACTGTTAATTTAGATTGAGTACTCAGAAATGGTGATACTCTTCGAAAAAAACCAATTTTTTTTCCTATCCATTTTAAATTTTTACCTATTTTTTTCAAAGGAGCTGCTTCAGAAGAATATTGATACCGTGGTTAAAAAGTGGTTAGATATAACTTTTCATCATTTAGCTGTCAATATCAGTATAAATTTAAATATGTTTAGCTTCCAAGTTCATATTCATAACTGTCCATATAATATAAAGAAAAATAATAATCAATCACCAAGTATTATTTAAAAAATAAAAAATAAAACTTTTGCGATTGTTTAAAAAAAAACTTGTTATAATAAAATATTAAAAATAATAATTAATGTACTTTATTGGATCCCCATAGGTCATTGACCGAGGTCCTTCAGCCTATTACAATAAATTACATTTTGTTTATATAATTGTTAGTTATTTTTTTTTTCGATGGTGATTTTTGTTCTTTTCTTCTATATTTCGAAATACAGATAAATTAGAACTTTTAACTATAATAATTCTTTTTATTTTCTAATTATAAACAATCTAAACATGTTTAAAAAATATTTTAAGTCATACTTATTTCAAATAAACGGGCACACCATCCATCAACTTATTGAGTCACCTTAAATAAATATAGATAAAATATACTGATCTTTCTTGCTTTCTTTTAACTAAATTTCATTTAGTATGTATCTAATAGAAAAATGTATAAATATATATCCCTTGCACAACCTTATGGTTTCTAAGGGATTCTCTGTTTTATTACAATTTTCTAAAAATGTAAATACTATATTTTGATATTGTGGAGATTCTATAGTTGAAAATTATTTGTTACAATTTAAATTTTTATTTGTAAAGTATCTGTATATCAGTTGTAGCTGAAAGTTTTTGTTGTTTGTTATAATTATTTTTGTACATTTTCGCTTCTTAAATGTAATAAAATATATATTATTATTATATTATCTATTGTATTCAAATATACTTATGGGAAAAAAAAGAATTAGAATGTGGACACTTCTTTCTTTAATTGTTGAATGTGTTCCCGGATGGTTAAAATATTAATTTTTATTAAGTACTCTTTCTTCCATATTTATATTGGAGCCTGAGCTGTCCGATATTTGATACACTAAACAAAGATGGCGTCCATTCGATGTAAAAGGAATTATTCGTATTGTCACTTTCATCCACTGTTGACTGTCCTACGTTTAAAAAGTAGATAAAAGGGCACTGATAAGAAGCCTCGTTATTGCTATCATCGTTTTCATCAAATTCTATATAACCTTTTTGATCGTTGTGGACGAACTTTTTAGATATCTTTAATTTCACCTAAAAATTAAAATTAATATTATACATACTGTGATCTACATAAAGCATGCAAGTTATTTTATCTATTGTGAAAAACTGGCAACAACCCTATAAATATAAGTCAAAAATTCTTACCTTCGGGGTATCAAATATTTCTTTTAAATGTAAAATATTCATCACATAACGAATAAAACAGTTACCGTTTTGTAAAACTTGGTAAATAATTGGTATTCTCTTGGCCAAACTGTTATAAAAATCCTAAAACCAATTAATTTAATTAGATCACAAACTAATTCGTGGCCAAAACAAAAAAATATCAGGTGTACTAATAAGTTTCCGCCGTTTGACCAAAGTTGGTGCCACCAGTAAGTTACGGTTACAATTGTGTCAGATGTAAAACGTCATTATTGTAAGGTTGGACATCAGTCAACAACATAACCCTAAAATATTAGTGAGAGAAACTGTCTCGAGTGGTTTTAAAAGTTTAAAACTGGTGAATTAGACGTCGAAGGCAAAAAATGGGGAATTGGAAGTATTATTAAATCAAGATTCCGATTTTTCACATGTGAAATGCTGCATACCAGGCATACACCAAAGGGTTTTCTGTGCCGTGTTGCCCATTTTTTGATAAAAAACAGCTGAAAATTGTTTGTATACCTGATATTAAAAAAAATCGTAAAATTTGTCAAATTGAAGTACCAACCTCTGGTATTTGAAGTACCATAGTATTTACTATACCATAGTTTTCAAATTGCATGGTACTATTAATCGACTCCGTTACAAAAGATAGCCAATCAATAAACTCCCAAGAAACGGTGTTCTTAGAATTAGAAGTATCATCCAAAACTTTAATTTCAATTGGTAAAATTTTCGGCATGATTTTTTGACACCTTTTTATTGTTTCCTTTTTTCTCTGTAATTTTGATTTCTAAAAATAGAATATTTGACATTAAAAATGTCCATGTGTCAAAACAATTAGAATATATAGTGATGCATAAATAATACATAACTCAGCATAAGCCATTATAATGTATAATGTTATAGATAGGGCAGAAATTAATGCAGGCACACTCAAAACTGTTAGTTTGTTAACTTGGCCAGTAAATTCTTACTTTAACGATTTTTTTTATAATATTAGACCTCATTTTTAAATTAACAGGGTTTGTTGCTAGAACTAAATTTTTATTTGAAGAAGCATTGTCCTCCATCAAATGAGATACAGATGAATTTGAAATAGTATTTGTACTTTCTAAAAATATACATAAATGACTACATAATTTGGTGTAGAATAATTGTTATTCAGGGTGTTATTAAAAGAGGCAAACAAATTGCACTAGTTTTACTTTAAAATTGAAAAATATAGACATAATGTTAACCCCTGCTATGAAAGACTCCACCAGTATACACCAAGCGCGTTATTGCCGGTAAATACCAACTCACAGGGTAGATCCTTGTACAATAAACGTGTTTAATATCTATACATACAATTGAAATACCATAAATCAGGTGTAGTTAGTTGTAAAAGTATAGTGGCCCCCTGGACCCAATAACACTCCCAATAGCTTATTGAACTGAATCAAGGGCTTTTTGACCTGAATTCTTTTAACTTAATAACTCTGTAATTGTAGGAACCTTACCAAACTAACATTTTAACTTAATAACTCTGTAATTGTAGGAACCTTACCAAACTAACATTTTTATGGGTTTTAAAAAATTGTACAGCTTAATTGATTTTAATATATAGCAAATATTCAATAATATACTGTATAATGATCAGTAATAATGTAAAATTTATTACCTTTGGGTGACAGTTCAGATGTTAAAAAGGTTGAAAATTCTTCCATTTGCTTCTCCTCACTTGCAAGCGCCCATATACAGGCATAATAATGAAGACATTTTTGTTTATTAACACAAACTTTATCATCAGAGACTGAAACGAAAAAGAGTTTACAAAGAAACTACTCTAATACTAAAACTAGTAAGCTATTGAAATTACCGTAGTACAGTTAAAATCATACACACCTGAAAATTCTGAACAGCTGCAATAAAACTTCTCATAAGTTTCCTTTCCTTTTCCTTTAATAAAAGTAAAATGCAAGTATCCCAAAGGGTGCTTAGCATTAACTTGACATTTAACTGCCATTACAGACTTGGAAACTTTTTGAACAAATGGTCCTTCCTTCTCTCCTCCATACATACTTAATTTTTCAATATGTTCATCACTAAATTTGAGAGAATTTAATAAATTATGATCAAGTTGTAAAGGTAATGCTTTGCTTTGACTTTTCAAAGCAGATTTAATGTGACTACATAAACTGTTATTTTTGGTGTTTATTTCTTCTTCATGGCATTTTAATATTGAATTATCAAAAGAATTTTGACAGGAATCCACGAAACATAAAGCTACTTCTGAGTAAATACTTGAATTTTCTTCAGAGCAAGATTGTAATACTGGGAGTTGCACAAAACCTCTGTAATCAAGACCCATATCCCAAATTTTCACAGAATACACTTGTTTTTCCGTATTTGTTAATAACTGAACTGCTTCCAAATTTGCGTTAGACTTTTCTTCTGATGTTTTTAAAACTCTTGCGCACTGCTTGTTTTTGCAAACACTACTTCTAGTGCCGTTATAAATTCCACAGTTTGTACATTTTTTTATGCCTCTTTTAGTGGATTTTCCTAATCCTGAAAGACGTTTTTGTGGATATTCGTGAAACTCGTTTGCCATATTCAGGAGTGAAGTATAGATCTGGCGTTTTGGATTTGTAAACATTTTTGAGTTTGGTTTGGTTTTTAATTTCTTAAATTAACCTTAAAGCACATGAATGTAAAATTTTAGGAGAAATTCCATTTTAAAAGTTGTGACATCTATGCGGTGTTGCCAGACGAAAAACAATAAATCACCATCACCAGATGAAAAAGTTGCCAGATTTTAAATTAAAAAAGGTTTTTGAAAAGAAACTTTATTAAAAATGTAATAATAATAGTAACAACAACAAAAAACATTATTCATTTTTTAAATACATATTTTTATTATGCTTTTTTAACATTTCTGGTGGTATATCATAATTATGATATACTTTGCCATCCTTACTAAAAATCACCATTAGGTATTTTGTTAAAGTTTTCACCAAGTCACCAGATCTGGTGAAATTTCACCAGGTTTGGCAACGCTGCATCTATGTTTAAAAACGTAAATTATTGTGTCAATTTAGAAGAAACCTTCTTTTTATCCAGGTATAAACAAATATACTTCAGCTAGTCTCCACTAGATGACACATTACCAAGTCGCTACCATTTTTTATCCAATTTACAGCTAATAACGAAACCGAGTTCAATTTAGTTTTATTTTTTACATTATATAAGTTTCACAGAAACAAATATATAAAATACACAGATAAAGTATATATAATTATATCTTGAACTCACACATTTCTATATTTTTAATCAAAAACAAATTAAGCAGTCTTTAAAATATTAACAACTTCAGCAACGGTATTCTCGTCAGTCACATAAATAGGCCCTTCCCTTTCTCCAACAACAGCCTCACTATCATCTTCAGATTTTTCTGGTTCATCTTTAGGTACTTTGAACGAACCATGAATTTCTGTGGCTTCAGTGTTTTCCAGAATGAATTTTAAATTTTCTTTATTAACACCTCCTCCTGGCACTATAATGATTCTATTTCCAACTTGTTCTACCAATTTTTTAATTAATTTTACTCCCATTTGAGCATTTTGTTGTTTGCCACTGGTTAAAATACGGTGAAATCCCAAATCAATAATCACTTCTACCTCAATGGTAGGTCGTCTACAAAAATCAAAAGCTCTGTGAAAAGTAACAGGTAATGGATGACAAACTCTTATAATGTCACGGCAAATTTTCATGTCAACATCTCCGTTATCAGCAAGAGCTCCAAAAACAAACCCATCTGCACCATTCTTACGCAGTATTTTGGCATCTTCCTTCATAATTTCAATTTCTTCAGTTTTATAAATAAAATTTCCAGGCCTGCAGCGTAAAAGACAGAACACAGGAATATTTCTGCAATTCATATTTTGAATTTGAATGAGCAAACCAGGTGTAGGGGTCATACCGCCATCTATGAGAGAAGAGCACAGTTCAAGCCGGTCAGCTCCACCATTAATGGCGGCTAAAGCCGACTCGAGGCTGTCAACACAAACTTCAAGTTTAACCTTTGACATTTTCATACCTGGAAACAAACAAATACGAAAAAACACTTAAATGATTGTTAATTTGATGAAATCTTACTACTTACGTGATCTGCGATGTTTAAAAACTTGAAAAATAGTAGATCTTTGATGGTATAGAGTTTACTTGCAACTACTTTGTCGAAATTTTTGAGACTGACATTCGAAAACCGCCACCAGTAAATTTTACTTCGCCGGATTCGTTATCTCCGGTTTGGTTCACTTCTCGGCTAGATGTATACGCCATGCGCAGTGTTTTGTGAGCTTTCTTTTCTGCGATGTATTTCTTCCTCAGTTCTGCTAATTCATCAGAGAGTTTTGCTAGGTCGGATTTGTATACGTTTTGTTTTAATTCTGCCATATTTAATTCAGAAACTAAACTCTGAAAAAAATAAAATTCATAAAATTACGCAGCGTCAATGGAAGCAGTCGATTACAATCAGCTATTTTTAATAGTTAAGGACAGTGTCGTACTCAGATTTTTTTGTTGGATAAAATTTACGAAATGAAGTTTTTGGGATAAATAAGAAAACCATAAATAAATAAATATTAATTAGTATATTTTTTCTACAATCTACTTTATTCGTTATTTTAAATAAAATAAAAAATATTTGTTTTTATTGAAGATCGTTCAATAATTTGAGGGATAGTAGCGCTGTCAGTGGCCACTCGTGGAACTTTCCCCAAAACTGAAACTTTCTGAAGTACTTTGCTACTGATTTTTTGTTTTAACTTTATTTATGATTTTAAGAGAAAGTCTCGAACACATTGATTTTTATACGTCAATGTTGGTATTAAAATACTCAGGACATTTTCAGAGAAATTGAAATAGTAATTAAATCCATTGGGCGGTAAATAAAATATATATTTATTTTGGGCTTTTCCAGTTTTCCATTAGCGGTGCATTTTAAAATTAAAATTGAATAAAATTTAAATGTCGAAAACGGTTGTGATCGGGTATAAAGTTTTCCCTTGAGAAAATCAACCGTGTCTAACTTTTCCGATTTTAACCCCGCCTGACTTTTGAACGATGTTTCTACCCATACAGTTTGATATATTTAAAACGACCAAGTCATGGACGTACAACAGGTTTTTGTTTGTGAAAATTGCTATATAACGGCTATGAATTTAATGCGCAGGTAATAAGTTTGTTTTGAGAAAAGTTTAGTTTTCCGATTTAGCATTTATAAGGTACTTAAATAAAATATCTTAAATCGTATAATACAGGGGTTAAAAAGTTCATATGGAGCAAAAAATAGATATTACAAGCTCAGTCTAAACTGGCTAGTAACATGCAATTTGGAGAATATAGTCCAGTAAATTAACCAAACTAAAACCCCAAACCCCAAAAATTTTCAAACCTCCGAAAATCTCAGCTACGTCGAATTTGTGGAAGGGGTTTTCGACGATATCTGCCGAAATATGAGCCTTAGAGCATTTTTGTTTAGACAAAAAATGAAGAGCAGTTCATTACCTATGATTTTTTTCGCTACACTAATATTTTTTTTGCAAGAACGGCGTTTCAAAAATTCGCAATTTTGAGAATCTGAATATATCCTCCCAAAACTTGAATATCCTCCCGTTTTTGTCTGAAGACAAAAGATAAGGCAATAATAACCAACTTTGTTTTACTTTTTGCACTTGATTAATAAATTTATTGTTAAAAAATCCAATTTGAGAAAGTTTGAAGGCAGAGTTAATACTTGATATATATGTTGAAGAATATTGATGAAAAGGTCAGAATGCGACCCGATCATTTTCTAAAACTCCGGAAATAAAAAAAAAACGCCCTAAAAAAACATGTTGTTTATGAAAATACACAAAAATAATTTATTGAATCTTTCTCAATATATTTAACACCTTTCAAAGCCCTATTATCCAAAAGGATTCGGTGAAATTAGTCTTGATAAAAAAAATATGAATAAATTTATAGGAGGGTCAAAATATTGAGCAAAAACAAACTTTGGCCCGGTTTTTCAATAATTCAGAGAAATAGATAAAAGGAAAAAGTAACATGATATTATAGCTACGGGTTCCTTCTTTCATCTGAACTTTGAATCATGAAAAAATATTAATTTTTACGTGATTTATTGAAAAATTTGTAATCCGCTCGGGAGTGTCATTCCTTTAGAGCGTGCTCTCTAAATGCAGGACAGGAGCTAAAAATGGGGGTGCCTATTGGAGCCGGTTATGTCGAAAAGTATCATATTTTTGAAAAAAATGACGAGGATCATTTTTGTAGGTAATGAACTGATCTTCATTTTCGTCCAAACAAAAATTCTCTAAGTGTCATATTTTCGGAAATATCGGCGAAAATAAGCAAAAAAAAAACACATTTTTCAGACCAATGGGCCATTTTCCCGCCTTCCACAAATTTCAGACAGCTGAGATTTTCGGATACCTGCAAATTAAAAAAAAAATGGTGTCTGACAGACCTGAAGCCGGGGTTGGCACTTTCGTTTATTGGACTAATAGTAACCTGTGTCACCTAGGCACTCACTAAGAAGGGATTTTTCAATATTCAACTATCAAACTCGAGGAACAAGGTATTTAAGATTTTAAAATTGATTGAGTCTTTGTTAATAAACGGTAAATAAAAAAATAAAAACTAATTTTCCTTTTTCCAAAATTTTAAGTTTATATTTAGATTGAGCATCTGAAATATTTTACGCTCAACCCAAACTGTTGACGCTGTAAACATGATATTTTATGAGCAGTTTCTCTTTGAAAATATTTTTAATAGCGTTACTCACAAGGGCGTAAAAGAGAGTAAACCAAATTAGTCAAAATATAACACAACAGATGGTGTGCTAAATGAAAAAAAACCAAGCATGTGAAGTGCTAGTAATTATTTGTGTGATATATTCTGAAAAAAAAAATTCCTGTTACTTTACTTGTTGATTTACCCAATCCTTTTTACACTCTACACCCATGATACAGAAAATAATCAGTAGGTTTTAGTATTTTATAAAACTTCATTAATTTTTAACTAGCATTTAGGGTTGATGTGATTTTAGATTAATGATAAAATATTTATTTGGTCAAGTTTTTTGGACTGTGTCGTTAGTCATTTGAGAATTTACATCACCTCTGATTTAGGAGACGCGCGAGTAATTTTTATTTTCGTCATTTGTTGAATAATAAATTTTTTGGAGCTTTTTCTTGACAATAACTATAATGTTTTGGGTCTGTCTACATTTTTTTGCGATCAAGTTGTTTTTAAATTCGTTAAATATATGCTCTGAGATTTCCCTCCTACTAGAAGGCTGTTAAATAGTTGGAATCCCCTCGGACTGTTAAATTTCTCGAAATTCTTTTTTTGTAGGTACTTTGTATTTGTAATAATTAAAAAGAGTATGAAGTGGATTTTGCATTATAATTATTTATTTTGGCTCATTATTGTTAATAAAAAAATCTTAATACTTGTGTACAAACATTTTAAATCAAAGAACATTTCAAACATTTCTGTGGCCGTAGATGTTCTCCTCTTTCACACCGCTGTTAAATCGTACCACACAGCGTTAGAAACTTTTTAACTACCGCACTAACATAAGGTTAAAGTACCAAAAAAAAATCTTAATTGTACTCACCTTTAATTTATTTTCCTTCAGTTTCAAAGCCCCCAAAGTTTTACTCAACTTGTCATGGATAGCCGGCCCCGGTTGCCTAGCCACAATTGTCCTCAAGTTCAAATAAAGTTTTTCCGATTGTTTGAGTTGCCTTTCTCGTTCAACGGCTATCGATGCTTGATGCAACAATCGCCTGGTGTACAAAGAATATTGTTAAAGTGCAACAATTTATTTATATATAGAAGTAAATGACTGGGAATCGTGTCTATAGAGCTAGGTAGATGTTATATAAGATTATGTGTACGTCGATTACATTAGGATTCGATTAAATTTTGAAAAAGGTATTTTCATTTAAAAATATTGTAAGAAATTTGATCTGTTAAATTTTATGAGCCTAAACAATTTTATATTCATATAACAAAAACCTAACTTTACACTTTTGTACCTAATGCAGAATGTAATCTTTCTATATATTTAAAATTGTTAAGTATTTTTTTTATAGTTAACATTTTACGATGCATGGGCGTGTGCAATGGGGGGCATGGGGTTCTCGTTCTCCCTCTAACTCTTTGAGAAGAGGACCAAATATACTTCCGTGCGGCATACCATGCCGATTCACTAATTCGTTAGAGATTAAACTTATAGTTATAGTTACATAATTATGTGTATCATAATATAAAATCAATACATTCATTACACTCATTGACATAAAATTTAAATTTAAAATGAATAATAGTTTAAGAGTATATAGTGCAGGCGAGATAAGTAATTTAATTGCAAAAACGTAAAATAATTTTCTGCAGGTTTACAATGAACGTAAAAAAATCGTCTAACAAGAGGTGTGCTAAAGGGTTAATTTGAGGGGGGTTAAGAGGGGGGGGGGGGCAAAATGGTATTTTGCTATTTTCCGCGAAACTTGACGTTTCATCAAAAAATATCCAATGGCAAAGTTGTAGATCTAGAAAAATGTACAACTTTAAATTATTAAATTTTTTTTTTAGTTTTATATTTTTAATTTCCGTCAAAATAATTTAATTTTGATGAACTTTTGTGGAAGTATACCTTTTTAGGACTCAGATAAACAAGAATTTTTTCAGATTAAAAAATCTAACGGTTTTCAAGATATTAAAGTTTTTAGTTTAAAAACATTTTTTTTTCAAAAATAAAATTGGTTGACAAGATATCATCGTACATGGTTCTTTAGGTGCTCATTTTTTTTGTTTTTACGTGAACTTTTTGATACGATAAAAAAATAATAGTCCCCATTTAAAAACATGCTCAAAAATTGAAAAAACTCAAAAAATTTTCAGTAATTGTTGATAATTTGTTTAAATTTTTAATAAAATTAAAAAACTGATCATCATCATCATTGCCGTTCAATCCCTTAAGATTATGGCATCGCTTATAGCGTTTTAAATCCATTTAATGAGGTGGATTATTCCTCTCTTTCCCATTGTAGATTATAGCTTCTCATGTGTTTCAACCTATCTCAACCCTCACCATCGGAATCACTGTCATCAACATTGATAATAAATTTGGTCGGACTCGTTATATAAGAATTTTCTTCTTTGATGACATGTTTGATTTTTTTCTGCCAATCATCAGCTGAAATTTTGTTAATTTCTTCTTTTACCAAATTTGCTATCAACCCATCAAATTTGGGAAACACGTTATGACGCCTTATTCTTTTTTTAAGTTGTCCCCAAATTAATTCTATGGGGTTAAATACACAAAAATAGGGCGGAAAGCGCAATACCTCGTGGCCCCTTTTTGATGCCAGGAATCTTTGGGACTACAACCTGATACCACATAATCCATTGGAATATCATTTAGTGATTGTTACGATTCTTTAGATCCACTTAAAAAAAACTGTATTTTCCCAAGGACGAAACATATTGAAATTGACACCGAATAAATAAATAAGAAGTACACTGTAACAATGTTTCAAATTAAAAAAAAGTATGTATATACACGGAAGCCAAGAATAATATTAATTGAAATAAACTAACGCCACGAATCACCTACCACCTACTATTCACTAAATCAAAAATCAAGTGCGAACACAAGCACAGTGTATCACTGTATGAATATTTTCCTAGCCCTCACTACTGAAGACAATATTTGTCTAACTTCCTACTTCCTACTTTAATTGCAGAACTAAATGATCCCGCTTTATACAAGTCGCTAATACCGACAAAGCCACTTGTCGGCACATCTACATGCCGCTAATACCGACAAAGACACTTGTCGGCACATCTACATGCCGCTAATACCGACAAAGCCACTTGTCGGCACATCTACAAGCCGCCAAAGTAACCTGTCTGCACATCTGAGAATTTTGTTTCTGCAATTGAAAATGTAAAAACTATAACCACACTTCCATTGTCGCCTCTTATGAGTGTAACCTCACACCCCACAGTTTAGTTAAATTAATTTAAGACAAAATTTTAATTAGTAATTCAAATCTAATATGCGTTATAGAAATTAAAATATTAAACTCATAATTAATAATTATACGCCATTCTCCCCTATAACGATATCCAGCTAAGTGGGTTATTGAATCTTTGCACAGTGGTCCTAATAGCCAAAATATTATTTTATTTTTATGTATATGGACAGTGTACCGTGTTTTCGACTTTAAAGTGCTCAAAAATGTCCAGATTCATGAGCATTTGTTCTATTGGCGGTAATCCTTTGCTGTTTTTTCATTCTCATAAAGGATTGAGTTCGACTATATACCCAATGTTTTTAATTTCTTCAACATTTTTAGTCTATTGATTCCCATGTTCTTTGTATTATTTGTTCTAGCGTATGGATTGCATTGATTGTTCATCTTCCTGGTCTGAAGCCGTTTTGGTAGTCCCCAATAATTTTCTTTGCGTGGAGCTTTAGCTTTTGGTTTATTACGTTTGCAGTCATTTTGTAAGCCGAGTTAGGTTCTATAATTATTACAGTTTGCTTTGTCGCCCTTCTTATATATCGGAGATATGATACCTAAATTCCAGTCTTCTGGGATCTTATTTTGTGTCCATATTTGCTGGACCAGAAGTTGTAGTTGTTTGTGTAGTTCATTCCCTCCATATTTCAGTAACTCTGCTTCTACATTATCATCTCCTGGTGCTTTCCCGTTTCTTACTCTTCTTATTTCTTTCTGGATTTCTCTTTCAGAGGGGCATTCTACTTCCAGTGAATCATCTTCCACTATTAAGTTTTCTTCTTTTTCTCTCTCTATTTCTTGGATATTCTTGAGATTCAATGTTTCTTCAAAATGCCCTTTCCATATTCTTCCTATATCCCTTGGCGTAATATTAACTTTTCTAGAAGTTGTACATTTTTTCTAGATCTAGATCAAGTTTCGCGGAAAATCGCAAAATACCATTTTGCCCCTCTTTTAACCCCCCTCAAATTAACCCTTTAGCACCGCTCTTGTTGGACGAATTTTTTTTACGTTCATTTCCTATCATAAAAACCCTACAGAAAATTATTATCGACTTTAAATCTAATTTCCCTGGTCTAGTAGCAATAAATTATTTTCTATTTATTTTTTAATATTAATTACTCATTAAGTATCTAAATTCAAGTTTTTACGTAACCATCTCAACAGGTATTTACATAAATATTAAAAATAATTAACCTCTAACTATATTGCATTCCCTTATAAAGTGTCCTTGAATTATTACGTTCATTAACCTACGCACACACCCAATGCTCGTTTCTATTATTTTATTTCCTGCTTCAATCAGTTTTTTAAGAATTTTAAAGCACCTACTTAACACTGTAAGTGAAAGATCATGAAGCTGATCCAAGTCACGTGTCTTTAACGAAGTACGAATCATAGAGGAGGTAAGATTTTTTTTCGCAGTGAATTGCACAAATCCGTACTTTACCTTTGCAATATTTGTATTTTCTGCAACAAATCCAGCACTCCCGGATCAGATCCAGCCAATTTCCTCCATCGGTGTATATTTAAAGGATTTTGAACTTCCTGTTCAAGAGCTTTGCATTTCAGTCTGCTTCTAGTTAAGTCTCTCTCTAAATGAAAAATTTCTTGACGCAGGTCCACCATACAGGCCATCGTCTTTGAAATAATACTTTTTTCCTGTCTCAGACGCTTTATTTCCAGCTTAAGAAGTTTGATGTCGCCTAACCTTAGTTCGTAATGGGTTTCACCTAAAAAAATTCAGATAAATTATTAGTACAGTCACTGAAGGTTTTCACCTCCGATTTCGTTGAACCTCCATCGATTTTCATGAAAATTGGTGAGTAGTACCTCAAGAAACAAAAGTGACATGGTGCCAACTTGCGCTTTTGCCCTGGGGGTGAATGCCACCCCTTCTCGGGATGGAAATTATTTTATTAAAAATAACCCCAGGAATCGATAGAGGTACCAATTCTAAGCAAAATTTGTTATACAGGGTGTTTCATAGTTAAACCGACATACGTTAACTGTAAATAGAGGGTACTTAGGTGATTCCAAATAACCTTGGTTAATGGGTCTAACGCCTTTAATAACCGAGATACGGGGTGTTTCATCCATTTCGGCCAATATTTTGATAAGCCGTAACTTTAGAACAACCCTGTAGATTTCTCTCATACTTGGTACAGGTATAGTGTGTTAACAGCTCAATCCTATAGTGTAAGAACTACAATTAAAATCCATTTAGATTAAAATCCATTTAAATTAAGAAGAATTTGCAAAATTTGAAAATCCCCAAAACAACACCCTGTATATCAGATTTTTTAAAATTGGGATGGATATTTGAAAAGAACGGAAAAAAATGAGTTAAAGTGAATATTTTTTTAAGTGCACATCCGATTCTACTACTGGAGTTTTAACGTCAAATTACATCAAATGCATTTTTCTAATTTTCATAAGCAGTAACTTTCGAAATACCTGGTAGATTTCTTTCATATTTGGTACAGGTATCATTTTTTAGTAGCCCAATCATATAATGTAAGGACTATACTACAGTTAAAATCCAGATACGGATTAAGAAAAATTTGTAAAATTTGAAAATCCCCAACGCAACACGCTGTATATCAGATATTTTTTAAATTGGATCAGACATTCGAAACGAAAGGAAAAAACTGAAATATTCTGACATATTTTTATAAATGCACATCTCGTTCTACATATTACTAAACTTTCAAAGTACATTCAATTAATGCAATACATATTGTCATTTTCATAAGCCAAAACTTTGGAAACACCCTGTAGATTTCTTTCATTCATTCTATCATGCATTGACAAAAGAGCACTAGTTCTTGAGCGGGAACTGGCGATCGCCCATTCCAGTTATTGATAAAATCAGATCAAACGTTGTCCAACTGTAGTGCGTATTTTAGTAAAGGCTCATTGACGTGGCAGCAACATTAGACAATAGTAAGTATTGAAAAATAAGACGATATTGGAGTGTAGACGTGTTATGTGCCTACTTATTGTACATGTAATTAGAATGTTCTTATGTTATGTATACATGTGTTTAGAATGTTTTAACCTCAAAACACTACTGTCTTGGATGTTGTTGAATGTCATTGTCGTGGACTTTCTCATCCTCGACAATGACAAATTGTCCACGACAATGACCACCTTCAAATGTTTCTGTTTAATTTCATATAATACTGACGATGTCGCCTAAAAAAATGACGTGTGAGGAGAGGAAGAAGAGCAAAAGGGAGTGTGTACAGAGGAGAAGAGGAGAAAAGAAAAACCCGATAATATAAGAGATATATGGCAGTCAAATAGTGTCAATTTCGTCATTGTCGTGGATACAGAGTTTTGAAAATCCAAAATATGCGAATTTAAGCATGCTCTTATATACCACTGTAACCTTAGTCATTCTAGCTCATATTCGTATTTTTTTTGAGATCTGAAAAAGCCTTTTTAATTTTTGAAATTTTTCAATCATAAATCTGCTTCTTTTGAGAGTATCACCCATATAGGGAAAGGAATGTGTCATGTCTATAATTGTATAACGAATTTTGTCAATGTTTGACCAGAAAATTAATATTTTTCTGGACATCGTTTTAAAATCTTACCTCTGGCCAGTGTAGCTTGGAGAATATTAATTTTTTCACTAAGTAGAGCCACTTCATCATTCCTTCTAACCAATTGTGCACCCAAAATGTCTCTTTCGATTACCAGTTGGTTCAGATGAAGGCCTTGTTTTCTCATTGATCTGTTTTGGAACTGAAACAGAAAAATAAAATGTCTGCAAGATGAATCTTAGAATGAATGAAATGCTATCCGATTGGTTTAGTGCCTTTTACTACCTTGCTCCCTCTTCCTCCTTAATTATATCTCCTTATTTGTTCACTCTTTCGGTCGTTCTCGCTCTATCACTTTCACTTTTCTTCGTTCTTACTTTTTCTATTCCCTTATAGACGAATTGAATGATATATGTCTATGCGGGCGCAACCGAGTTGGGCCAACTACCTGTTATAATCCCCGGTCACCGTTTCATCATTCTCCTAATTACCTATTAATACTCCTACTTAATAATTGACAAGGGATTAAAGAAGGTCGCTGGCCTAACTCGACCACCTAGATTACGCTACCTGCAGCGCTGGCCTAACTCAGCTCCCCCGGTCTATGTCTATTTTAGTTATAAAATATGAAAACTATAAATAATTGCTTACCATTACGGTTGTTTGTAGTCTTTTGCCTTCTTCGTGCAGATCTTTGTAGCTCGCTCTTAATTTTTGTATAGTGCCTGAATGTGTCATTAATTCTGACCTGGAAGAAAAAATAATATATTAATGAGACATAATTTATTGTTAATAAATTTGCCGCTTTTTAGAATGCAATAGAAGATTCCATAATAACCTACAAATTTTGACAACTACTGACACGCACATCTCTGGGTAAACGTTAAGAATATGGGGCCGGCTGGGATTTTCATGAAATTTTCACAGATGCTATAAAACGTGATAAAATCAATATAGCAATAGAAATTTTTGCCCGGAAATAGTTGTTTTCTTAATCAGTGCGCAAAGTACTGCAAGTATGCGGGAAAGTGCAAGTGTGCGGGAAAGTGCGCAGGCAAATCAATATGCAAAGTAGCTACTTTGTGTACACTCGTAGAAAAAATATTTTTCACATTTTTTTTTGTCCAGATATTTAGAGTTATTATTACACCTTGGTACTGCGCAGTACAATTTATTTTTTGATTTTTCTTTCGAAAACAAAGTACCAGGTGGCGTATCACTGAATGTCAGATCCCAATTCTACCGGATTATTCGTCCACTTACTTTAACTGTTCTCTTTCCTTATTCACACTTCTCATTATGGATTCTTGCTTTATTATCAATTTATCTTTCTCACCGATGTTCTCTTTGAGTTGTTCAATTTGGATGCTCAACAGTTTCAATTTTTTCTTTAATTCGGAACATTCAGATGTCGATTCTTGCAGTGATTTTAGTAAGGCGTTTTTGTCCGATCTGAGTGATTCGTACAAATTTTGTTGTTGTCTAATTTTGTGGTCTTTTTCGGTGGCGTCTTTTTTTAAATCGAAAATAAATGCCTAAAAACGATTAGATTAGATTACAGGATAAATGAATCAACTTAAACAAATACTAAAACAAATTGAGAAATTTTAGGAGAATTTTATAAATATTTCACGCGCACCTGCAGGCCCCTAATATATATAGTTAGAGCTTTGGCGTACAAAAATCTTGAAAGAGAATTGATTGCCCTTGAAAATGAGCATGACCCGAAGTCACTAACCCTATCCCTTGCCCTGTAGTTTTTGAAAAATTCAAAACCATTATTTGCTAGTAGGTACCTCAAAAATATCTTACTTTTTTCTGTCGAAGTTCTTCAACTTGATCCTGAATGATATTAGTTAGATCCAATTGTTCCTCGCTGAATTTCTCTTTCTCTCTCTCCAATCGTGATATTAGTTTTTTTTGTTTCCCACTTTCAACGAAAAATAAATCTAATTCTACTTCCAATTTCTTTTTGCCCTGCTCTTGAATCTGGAACAGTTTGAGCTGATCTTTGTAGATAGCTTGCTGCCTAAAAGTAAAAAGAAAATAAAGGAATGAAATAAAGTTAAGTATTTTAACATACGGTTGCGAATCCTGGGTACTAACGAAACAACGAAAAAGTAAAATTGGGGCAGCTGAAAGTATTTAAGGAAGGTTAGAGGAGTAACAAAACTACCTAGAATTATGAATGAGGATATAAGAAAAGAGTTAGAAATAGGATCAATAGAAGGATTCATTGGGAAAATTTTATGGTGGGGACACCTGCAAAGAATGAATGACTCGACACAAGTGAGAAAGATGTGGGAATCGAGAACACAGAAAAATAACGAGAGGTAGACCGAAAGAAACTTGGAACAAAGTGGTAGGGAAAATGCTGGAGAAAGCTTTGTAACATAAGCTGAAATAATTAAATGCATGGAATCCACAGTAGTCGAAAGGGCTCAAAGAGTCACGTCCCAAAATTTTCCAACAAGGGACGCATGCCAATTTTTCCGGAGTGTTTTTTTGATTAAAACTTTTATTTTTTACATCGGCATGCGATTTTAAAACACCACTGTGTATGCATTTAATTATTACAGCTTCAATTTGGGGGGTTTGAGGTTCTCATTTTTCTTATTCTTCTAGGTTCAAAAGGACATTTACACACTCTAGTTTACCTTTGAAGGTTTTTAAAGAACATATCTTTTTCTTTCGTCGTTAGATCTATTATTCTCTTATCGTCTAATAAAAACTTTTTGAAATCCTCTATCTCTTTCTCGAACAGGCATATTCGTTGTCTTAGAAGGTTTCTTTCCACCATTAAGTCTTCTTTTTCACGCTGAAGGTTTACGAGACGTTTGTCGAGAACATCTCTGACATTGGTGACCTTGGTAAGTTCGACTTTCATTTTCACCAGCTCGGTACCACAGGCCTGAAAAATAAGGATGAAACTTGGCTAGTGATCCATTTTGAATGCCTATCAAATAATCGAATAATTATGATAAAAAAAATTGTTTCGTTTTAAAAATAATTACTTAGTCCAGTAACCATCTGGGTGTAATAAAATAACCCACCCAAACTCATTGAATAATATAATATTTCTATTTTTTTTTTCGATATTCTCCGAACAAATTGTTCGGTTTCTGAATTCGATCTGTGTGTGTGTGTGTAGCTTTTTGTGTTTATGAATTTTAAAATTCTGACTTCAGATTTTGATAGAGCATCAAAAAATAAGCTTAACGTTTGATGTGCTCCTCCGTACCTCTTCGAGAACACCTTAAAAATGAGGTCCAAAATATAAAATTTTTATTATTTTACAATTATTATTTTATTTTTTTACAATATATTTGGCTAATTTGCAGACGCATGGAAATGTGGTATACGTGAGATTTTTTGATGATACAATGGCGCGAGCCGGAAATCCGTTTCGATTCTGCCGTCTCAAGATTGACCGAAGTTTTAAATTTTTATATTTGATTTAGTTCGAATATGTGTTGCGATTTACCGGTACAGCGTTGCCATTCAGTGACGTAGGATAGCGTAGTTGCAGATTTGTTTAAAAATTAATGAAATTAATTTTTATGTTTAATTTGCAATTGAAAATTAAACACTGTCAATCTAAAATTTTATTAATACTTTCATTATAATTTGTTCGGTCTATAGCAATGCTAGAAGAGCATTCTCAACTATACAGGAATTCGGATTTCCAATATCGGCGCCTAATCAGGATGAGCGAGAGTGGGCCCGCAGACGTCGTCATCCTGATCAGGTTGTCAGTTGGGTAACTTTGCTACCGGAAGGTGTAATGTACCAAAAAAACAACTTTTAAGAATATTTGTGTTAAGAGTAAGCACGTATTTTGATGCCTGCGAAAAATATTAATAGGCTGAAAACCGAAGACTTTTGATCGATGATCCAAACTCTATTTGTTGTAATTGTAGAATAAAATTGCAACGTTGCCATAAGGGTAGAAAGAAAGTGCTTATGAGGTAGATCCAACTGGAAAATCAACAATAATGTTATTTTCGTCGACCTCTACAAAAAATTACATTTTACGCACTAATTTCCGAATGAAAAACTATTTTTGAAGGCAAGTACTTTTCGTCCTCAAATGACTCGCACCGTGCCGTATCCTAGTGACCACAGCGGACGAAAAGTGTTTGCGGACGAAAAGTGATTGCGGACGAAAAATGTTTGCCTTCAAAAATGGTCGATTTTTCTTTCGGAAATTAGTACGTTTTTGTAGAGGTCGACGAAAAAAAGTAATATGCGCCTCGGCGAAAAACTGTCTATTGTCTCGTCTGCTTGCTGGCCTCGGCTATCAATTTGCAGACTCGACTATAATAGACAGTTTTTCGTCCTTGGCACATAAATAACTATTTTGTATGACTAATGTTCATTTCCAAAGTAAGTAAAATAAGTTTTGGATTGAATATGCTTTGGTATCCTCTATTATTCCGCGCTTTTCAAATATGAAATAAATAAAATTCATACAAATATACCTTAGAATCCATAATACTTTCAGTCAATTGTTGTTTGATATTCTCCGATTCAAATTTTATATTGTTCTGTTCGTCAGTCATTTTAGATAATTTTTGCATAGAATAATCGAGATCTTTTACAGCCTTCACTTGAGAATCCCTAAAAAAATATATATACCACATTTGTAAAAACTGTCAACATTGTATATTTGGCACTTTTTGTTTCATTAATCTGTATCTATAAACACAAATATGTTTTTTTCTGGTGTAGCAACATTACAAGCATTGGCGGATCTGAGGGGGGGCATGGGGGTCATGCCCCCCCCCCCCCCCCCTAGAGTTCTGAATAGTTATTGGTTCAACAACTAGAGTCTGGATATGCAAGTAAACCATTTGATTGGTTTTCAACAACACGTTACACAAACAGTCCAGTAAAATAACGTCACAAAAACCCCAAACCTGGGCATCAAGTCTGTCCGTCAAAATTTTTTTTAATTTGCAGGTATTCATAGGTACATTTACCTCCGAAAATCTCAGCTACATGGAATTTGTAGAAGGGTGGGAAAATGGCTCTAGAGTTCCCGAAAATCCGTTTTTCGACGATACCTGCCGAAATATGACCCTGGGAGCATTTTTGTTTAGACAAAAAAGGAAGAGCAGTTCATTTCCTACAAAAGTTGTCCCTATAATTTTTTTCGCTACACTAATATTTTTTGCAAAAACGGCGTTTCAAAATTTCGCAATTTTAAAAAAATCTGAAAATTCGCAAAATTATTGTGGTGAAAACGGAAAATTTTAATATCCTCCCAAAACTTAAATATCCTTCCTTTTTTTGTCGGAAGATAAAGATCATTTTTGTAGGTAATGAACTGATCTTCATTTTCGTCCAAACAAAAATTCTCTAAGTAGGTATCATATTTTCGGAAATATCAGCGAAAACAGGCGAAAAAAATCACGTTTTTGAGACCAATGGGCCATTTTCCCGTCCTTCCACAACTTTCAGACAGCTGAGATTCTCGGGGGTGAATATACCCATGAATACCTGCAAATTAAAAAAAAAATGGTGCCGGACAGACCTGATGCCCGGGTTGGCTAATTCGTTTACTGGACTCTTTGATTTGAAATATCGATTAACTGATGGCCCCCCCCCCCTGAAAAACTCCCTAGATCCGCCACTGATTACAAGATGAAATTCTAATTCTAATTAGGGCATTAAATTAGCATTTAATTAGTTAACTGATTTACATCATTTTTAACAACATTAATGTCGTATTAGTGGAGTGAAATTAAAATTTTATATGGATGTAAGAGCTAAGTCAAATTTTTTTAATTTTTTCGAATTTATACATAAAGAGAAGCTTGTAAAAAATTTGTCAATAAATTTGGGTTGGAGCTTCGCGAGATATGTGCTAAAAACGGCATTTTTGGTATTTTTTGAGTGGATTGCTTCACTATTTTTTAAATATCTCTGGCTCTAAGAGTCGTGGAAAAATAAAAAAAAAATTTTAATGACCGTGATGAAGTAGAGTATCGATCCGTATAGTAGGGTTTTTTTAAAAATGCATCCTAACCTTAAAAAACGAATTCGCGCACATTATTTTTTTACTGAATTGGCAATAAATGACAAAAGAATCCTCGAATTTTCTTAAAATTTGGAGAAAATATATATTTTTATGTCGGGAAGACATGGTAAAAATTAAAAAAAAAATGTACAATGTACAATCGGCATTTTTCAAAAAAAAAATTGAATTGGCCGCCATTTTTGGAAAAACAATAGTAGAGAAAAAATTTTTATCTTAAAAAGAAGGATTTTGTGTGTACTTTTGTCTAAGAAAATCTAACATTTTATTTCTTTATTTAAAGTGCCCAATTTAGGGAATAATAAAAAAAATTTGATTTTCATTTTCTCCAATTTTTTTATGTTTATGGCGATATTTATGCTTGATTCTCTTAGAAAAACTATATTACAGTCCAAAAAAAAAAATAAAAAAATAATTTCAGGTTCCAAAGTAAGAACGGGAACGATTCAATATAAAGTCTCAAATATTATTACGAACGATTTGGCGATCTTTTTAAGATTTAAAACTCAGTCGGTAATCCTGTGTAAAATGAGTTAGGTTTAGGATGCCGTTAAAAATTATTTCTAACCTCAAAAACTAAATGAATAAAAGTTTACAAAATACTGAAGATGAAATGTTGTTTTATTGCAAAAAATAGCATTGTTTTGGAACTTTATTTTAATTTTTATTTGTTTCAAGTTATTGATTTGCTTATTTTTTTCTCAAAAAATTCCTTCTTAAAAATTACTCATATCAAGGTATTTTATCATTTACTGTCTAAAAAGACAATTTCTATATTACAATTTTAAATTAAATTTTTAATATATTTCAGGTCATTTTGGTAATAATGGCCTCAAACACAGAACAAAATATAGATAATAAAAATTGCATATTTTGCAAAGATTTTATTTTGCCTGGTCAAAAATTACAAACAGTAAAAAAAAGTGGACTGGACAGTATTAGAAAAAAAAGTAGAGACAAAAATGATGGTATTAGACAGAAACTGCCACTTAGTGTAACCGAACTAATTTGTCATGATAAATGTTATCGTATATATACTGCTTTAAAAAGTCCAACCCCTTCGCGAAAACAAAATGCGCAGAAGTTCCACCAACAAAGATTTTAAGATCATCCGGAAAGTTAGAAATATTTTTTTTATTTTTTTAAACATTTTTTGGACTGAAATATAGTTTTTCTAAGAGAATCAAGCATAAATATCGCGATAAACATAAAAAATTGGGCACTTTAAATAAAGAAATTAAATGTTGGATTTTCTTAGACAAAAGTACACACAAAATTCTTCTTTTTAAGATAAAAATTTTTCCTCTACTATTGTTTTTCCAAAAATGGCGGCCAATTCAATTTTTTCTTTGAATAATGCCGATTTTGGCTTGAACAATACATTTTTTTTATTTAAATTTTTACCATGTCTTCCCGACATAAAAATACATTTTTTATTCAATTTTTAAGAAAATTTGAGGATATTGCCAATTCAGTAAAAAAATAATGTGCGCGAATTCGTTTTTTGAGGTTAGGATGCATTTCTAAAAAAAAACCCTACTATACGGATCGATACTCTACTTCATCACGGCCATTTAAATTTTTTTTTTATTTTTCCAGGACTCTTAGAGCCGGAGATATTTAAAAAATAGTGAAGCAATCCACTCGAATAATACCAAAAATGCCGTTTTTGGCACATATCTCGCGAAGCTCCAGCCCAAATTTATTGACAAATTTTTTACAAGCTTCTCTTTATGTAAAAATGAAAAAAAATTGACTTATCTCTTACATCCATTTTCTGAATATTTTCGTCTAATTTCACTCCACTATATTTCTTGGGAGCTGTGATTTTATTTATTTCATATCATTTGTACAGTTTTATTACTCCCAGCAAAATATTTTGGTTCCAAAACATTTCATTTCCAAAACATTTCATTTCTTCATGCGATACAGTTTTCTATATAATTGCAAACTTTGATTTTGTTATTAAAGTGAAGATGGCGCTGGGCTCTCCTCAACTTACTTCGACTCAGCCAGTTGTTTTAAGTATCTGGTGGGTCCAATGCCATCGTTTAGATAGACGATGTCGAGCTGGTCTACTTCTTACTGATGAGGCACAATAATGCCGAAACCGGTCTAAGAACTAAGAACTAAAGGCTCCTTTAGTAACAAAATCAAAGTTGTTGGTTAAGTCCCGAAACGATTCGGGTTCCAACCGCGTCTGGACTTCTGTAATTCAATTCCTGTTGGGGCATATAGCCCAAGGAGTAGTTGTTTGAAGTGCAGACGTTGGTGCAGTTTATGACATTTTCTAATGTCGTATTTCTTGGGAGCTGTGATTTTACTTATTTCACATTATTTGTACAGTTTTATTACTCCCAGCAAAATATTTTGGTTCCAAAATATTTCATTTCTTCAAACATTGAAATAGTGTGCTCTGCTAGGTTCATCTAAAGCTAGCAGAACATGCGTTTTTTAAGAAAAAAACGAGCACTTAATTATGAATGTAGTTATGTTATGTTCTATGCGCTTGTACAATAATTTTTGCTGTTACTACTATATATGCACAATAAAAATAAACTTGTTACTGGGATTTTTTATACATTACAATAATAAGTCACATCAACCCTTACGATGTCCATGTAAATCAGAATTTTTAATAATTACTTTAATTCTTTAATTTCCTTTTCCAATCTGTAAATCTGTTTGAGTTTGTCATTGATATTTCTTTTAAGTTCTTCGGTATAGCCATCTTTTTCTTCTATTTTTAGGTTGAGAGTCATAATTTCAATTTCTAGCTTTTCTTTGATAACTTTTTCATGGGTAGTTTCTTGGGTTTGATCCTAAAAGTTTAAAATGAATATATAATTCAGGAATTCGCTGGATAATCAACTATTTAATACGATAAATCCTTATCCTCCGCCCCTGTCTGTAATTGGTTGACCCATGGAAAGGAGAGTCAATAGATTCCACTATTTCAAGCCCTTAAATACTTTTGTGTTTGTTTGAAGGCCTTGCGAATGTATAAGAATGTACAAGAAGTAAAGATATATTATATGAAGGTGAATATATTAATAACGCAAACGACTATTATCTGCAGAAACAACCAGGGAAGTTAGTATTAGTAAGAATGGGACTTGCTACAGAAAAGTTACTTAAAATTGGATTAAGATACTGGGATTTTAATTTTCAGACCATTAATAAAAGAAATGATATTATGGAGCAATATACATCATTTATAAAGAAGAATTACTCTATTAGAAAAAACAAATACGAACTTCTAGTAGGCCGGTGATTTCGTTTATTTTGAAATCCGCTTCAGAATTTTTCTTTTCCAATTCTTCTTGGTATCCTATGGCGTTTTGTAGCTTTGTA
Organism: Crepidodera aurea; assembly: GCA_949320105.2. Classification (NCBI taxonomy): domain Eukaryota; kingdom Metazoa; phylum Arthropoda; class Insecta; order Coleoptera; family Chrysomelidae; genus Crepidodera; species Crepidodera aurea. Next base: position 12,212,165 of record OX439479.2, read on the forward strand.
TTTAATTGAGTTACTTCGTTGATTAGTCTATCTCTTTCTCTCTCTAGACCGTCTCGGTTTTTAGCCATTTCATCCGTACTAAAAAATAAATAAAATTAGAATAAACTAAAATTATTCAATAAAATCGTACGAATTTTAAAATCTATAAAAATAGTTATTTATGTAATAAGTGTTTAAAGTAGCCTTTTTTTTGACGAATGTGAATATTGTCGCATGAGCTGAAGGCCTTCACACCATATAATATTTTTTCTACTACCGTATATATTGCCCACTAAGATCAGAAATACAAATGTTACTTTAGGTATTAAAATAAAACGTCTATGTTGCTATGTATATTTTTTGATATATTTTACTTTACCCACTAGTGAAAAAAAGTAAAACTTTAGGCGAAGTTCACAAAAGCTAAAGTAGAAATTTAGGCAATCCTATAAATGCACTGAGTAGATTCAAAAACAAGTATAATCTATACCTGCAGTTGTGGGAAGACCACAAAACAGGTGCAGTTAGTTGTAAAAGTATAGTGGCCGATTGATCCAGTAACATGAACTGAATCTTTTTTAAACATTTTTAAAATTTAATTACTCTTTTAATAATAATAATAATATACGCCCTACAATTCACCCCTTACGAGTGAACCCCAGAAGCTCTGTAGCTTGTGCGGGGGAGGGACGGCTATTATTTTAATTGCAGACATTTGATCAAAGTTACTGTTTTCTCATGCACTTTAAGAAAATTGTAGAGTTTAACTGGTTTTAATATATGCATATATTTCAATAACACACTGTATATCCTCTTGCCAAGAATTTCTCAAAAAAATTAAAATTTGCTTTACGCAGAGTGAATTTTGTGTAAGAAACGATTGACAATGTCAAAATTACCGAAAAAAAAATGTTTGGGCCATTTTTGAGGAAAAAAGTTAGTTTTTTAGGATATAAATGGACCTAGAATCTACAAAAGAAAATTCAAAAAAATTAAAATTTGGACTACGCCGAATGAATTTTGTCTAAGAAACGATTGTCAATGTCAAAATTACCGAAAAAAAATGTTTGGGCCATTTTTGAGAGAAAAAATGAGTTTTTTGGGATATAAATGGACCTAGAATCTACAAAAAAAATTAAAATTTGGTTTACGCAGAATGAATTTTGTGTAAGAAAAGAACCAAAAACTTTGATTGTATTATTAAAGGAGCTTGCCATTCTTAGACCGGTTTCGGAATTATTGTTCCTCTTCAGTAAGAAGCAGGCTAGCTCGACTTTCTATCTCTAAAGAAATTCTGAAGATCGCTTTGAACCCACTAACTCTTAGTACAAACGGTTAAGTCGAGAAAGAGGAGGTGAGTGCAACGCCATCTCTTCACTTTTATAATAAAATCAAAGCTTGCAAAACTATAGAAAACTCTAACGACGGTGGAATTTACCGACAAAAAAATGTTTGGGCCATTTTCAGGAAAAAACTGAGTTTTTAGGATATAAATGGACCTAGAATCTACAAAAAGAATCCAAAAAATTAAAATTTGGACTACGCTGAATGAATTTTGGGTCATTTTTCAGGAAAAAATTGAGTTTTTTAGGATATAAATAGACCTAGAATCTACAAAAAAAATTAAAATTTGGACTACGCCGAATGAATTTTGTATAAGAAACGATTGGCAATATCAAAATTACCGGAAAAAAATGTTTGGGCCATTTTCGAGGTAAAAAGTTAGTTTTTTAGGATATAAATGGACCTAGAATCTACAAAAAAAATTCAAAAAAATTAAAATTTGGTTTACGCAGAATGAATTTTATATAAGAAATGATTGGCAAGGTCAACATTACCGAAAAAAAATTTTTGGGCCATTTTTGAGGTAAAAAGTGAGTTTTTAGGATATAAATGGACCTATAATCTACAAAAAAAATTCAAAAAAATTAAAATTTGGTTTACGCAGAATGAATTTTGTATAAGAAACGATTGGCAGTGTCAAAATTAGCGAATAGCATTTCTTTAGAAATAAAAATTATAAGTTAAAACGATCAAAACAATTTGCCCAAATTATTTTGAATGAATGTGAAATTTTTTAAATGGACGCCAGAAGATACCAGCCCAACCTCCTGGAATGCCAAAACACTGTGAATGTCATTATTAAAAGAAACGAAAAATAATTTTATAACTGATTTTTAAGTTTTTGATTGAAAACCTACTCGTCATCTACGTTCATCTTATTCTTAAAATCCAATTCAGCATTCAACTTTTCGACTTGTCTTCTCAAATTATCGATAACCTCATAAGCTTGTTGTTCTCGAGAATGCGCCCCATCCGCCAACCGCCAAGCATTCTCGATCTGACTTTTCAGATCGTTGATGGTTTTTTCGTCTTCTTCTGCCAGTTTCATGGACAGATCTATTTTTTGGCTTTTTTCCGTGATTACATTCTGCAATTCTTCGGTTTCATGTTCGAGGACTTGTTGTTTGGCGTACGTTCGGAAAAAATTTTCAAAAAGTTTGTTGAACGGTGCTATTAAGGATAACGCCTCGGGGATTTTTTCGACTTCGAGCAGCGTCTAGAATGCGATACAATTTGGTTATTCTTAAAAACTGCTTATTAGATCAAATTGAACGTTTACAATGTGAATCAAAACATTCTTTTTATTATTTATTATATAAATTATTATAGTTTTAACAAATAAATTTTCCTTTCAATGTGTGTCTGTTGAATAATTTATAATTCTTTCCCTAGTCGGAGGGCCTGGAGGACACCGTTTATACAATATTTTTATTGAGAAATTCTCTATCTAAAGAACTTAAAAACGGTTTTTCCGACAAATCTCAGCCAGGTTTGATCCCACAAAAAAATATTCTTACCAAAATTGAAGAGCTTAACAAAACACGTAATCTCGTTTCAACCTGAACCCGATAACTCAATTAGTTCGCGAATTATCGCGATTTGAAATTGCAAAAATGAAAAAAATTCATGATTTCTCGAGAGGGCCTTAATTTTTTGTGAATAAAAGGGTAATAACGAGTACTTTTAAGTGCCTGAGGTTGGGGGTGGTGGGACAAGTAGGGGGGGGGTAGATATGGGGGGGGAGGGACAAATATTATTATCGATGCGATAATTAGGAAGGGCGCTACGGGCCGGAAAAGTATTTGCTAAATAGCGGGAGAATGGAGAAGAGTAGGGGGTTCTAACCGAGCTCAAAAGAAAGACAATTTTTGTACTGAAAATGTGTCAAAATTCAGTTTTCATACTTTTTCACGCATACATCGCGATATCTCCGAAACTAATGGAGATAATTACGAACTTTTTTTTTTAGTCGATAGGAGAGAGATGGCCGCGGATACCTGAGTTAACTACACTTTTGAGAAATTTTTTGTTTTGTCGTTGAAGTAGGCAAAACTTCAAATTATACTTTTTATGTAGTACTTTTTTAGGTAAGCGAGAAACTTTTTTGCTTTGAGGATTTTTACCATACTATCAACGAATAAAATGAAGGTATGATATTAAGGAAGTTTTTTAAAAAAACCGCAGTACGTTACGACCTATAGTTTTTGAAATATTGCAAATTAAATATCCGAGTTTTTCTATCCAAGAGTCGGTTCCGTTGGTGGTAGTCATTGTTGTATGTCAAAGTAGTTCGAATGATATTAATTGTTTTGTGATTTTATAATTTGAATCAAATAAGTTTTTGGGATCTTATTAAACGAAATAAAATATGTACTACATAAACTTAAATAAGTCGAAAAATTTGCCGAAGAAAAATATTATCGGATCAGAATGCATGTTCCGCAGAATCATTTGTGGAGCTCGGTTTCAGGAAATGGATCTTGCAAATATATTATCCTATGAATTTTTTAATTAACATTGGTTCCATCATCGTTGTTTTATGAAGACGGTTCCATGAGAAAAACAACAAAGTCTGACCTAGCCAAGAAAATAGGGACATTTACCACCGCTTTAACGACTTGTCCAGAAGTTGATTCATTTGTTATTGATGGTATGGTATCAATTCAAGAATTACAACCGTCTACTTTTGTTACCTTCAATGATTTAGCAAACATATTTGTCACTAAAATTTTAAGAGAAGAACGAAAACATGGCGCAAAACGAATAACGGTAGTATTTGATACATACTTAGCGGATTCTTTAAAAAGTATAGAAAGGCAAAGACGTGGTGATTCAGATAGTGAATTTAAAGTGGCTGGCGCTAGAAAAGTTCCAAAGTTTCGAGAATGTATTCGATGCTCTGCCAATAAACGATCATTATTAATCTTTATGAGAAACTATGCGATGGAAGTGGTTCCAAACCTGTTACATGATCTAGAAACAGTCATAATCGCAGGTGGTTTTGAGAGTTCTAATCTCTCAAAATTGAATAGTAATCAAGAAGAAGCTGATACCAGACTAATACACCACGTGTTGGATCAGGCAAGACTATTTTGGTAAAATCTGTTGATACCTGTTGTCCTACTTTTACTTTTACATTTCTACTGCACCGCAAAGCAATTTATTTATACAGAGGGGGCATGGCAAAAGTACATATTTTTTTCAATCAATAATATAGTAAATTTGGAAAATCGTAAATGATTATTTAAACTATCACAAAGTGAGGGTTATCATTTATAAGGTTATAAATGTTTCTGGCATCTGTCACGTAAATAACGGAAGAGTGGGATGGCTTAAAACTCATTTTCGAAATACGTTATTAGGGAGGTTTTAAGCCACCTATTTGAACGCAAATATACTTTAAACGTTATACATCGCATGCGCAATAGCGCTAAAATAAGGGAAACTTTATTAACTGATATTGTTTTACGTTATTACAGGTGAAATAAGGTTCCCTTAATAACTGATATTGATTTCGCCATGGTGCCGCCTGTAGAACATTTATATTTAAGTTTTATCGTGAACTCCAAATTTTATGATAAATACATGTGAAATTTAGAAGATTTGAGTAAGTCTATAGTTTTCACCATTCTTACCACTTTTTTTCTTAAATATGAAATGAAAACATTTCATAAAATTAAATGTTATGGCAACATAGGATATGGACATTGAAGAAATGTCACAACAAGTCTTTTACCTAACCTATCTTTTGTAGTATTTGTTTCATTCTGGCTTCATTTAAAAACGATTTAAGGCAGTTAAAATAAAAAAAAAATCGTAAATGATTATTTAAACTATCACAAAGTGAGGGTTATCATTTATAAGGTTATAAATGTTTCTGGCATCTGTCACGTAAATAACGGAAGAGTGGGATGGCTCATTTTCGAAATACGTTATTAACGTTCTGTGTTTACTTTAATAGCGGATAAAGGGATATAACGTATGACGCTCAAGTTGTGGCTTAAAACCTCCCTAATAGCGGATAAAGGGATATAACGTATGACGCTCAAGTTGTGGCTTAAAACCTCCCTATTAACGTTCTGTGTTTACTTTAATAGCGGATAAAGGGATATAACGTATGACGCTCAAGTTGTGGCTTAAAACCTCCCTATTAATGGCTTAATAACAAGCAGATTGTAGGCACAGAGGACAGAGAGTATTATTGCGTTGTGAGTTGATGTAGCGCCCGGCCTGATACTCATCTTTAGGCAACAATAACTTGAAAACAACGCGTTGTGGCGTGCTGCGGTTTTTTGTAAAGCCTTCCTTAATATCTTACCTTCATTTTATTCGCTGATAGTATGGCAAAAATCCTCAAAGCAAAAAAGTTTCTCGCTTACCTAAAAAAGTACGACAAAAAGTATAATTTGAAGTTTTGCCTACTTCAACAACAAAACAGAAAATTTCTCAAAAGTGTAGTTAACTCAGTTATCTGCGGCCATCTCTCCCCTATCGATTAAAAAAAAAGTTCGTAATTATCTTCATTAGATTCGGAGATATCGCGATGTATGTGTGAAAAAGTATGAAAACTGAATTTTGACAGATTGATGACATTTTTCAGTACAAAAATTGTCTGACCTACAAAATAATGTCGTAATTGGCCATTTCGGATGACCACGGACTTATTCTATCGATCTGTGAAGGTCCCATTTAGTTATAACTTAAACAAAAATTTGTTAAACAATTTTGTGGCTTTTTCAGTCCACTAAACCATTTATTCATTTTATTATTTTGTCATGTCAGTATCTTGCCCACCTGCGCGAGTTACAAATGGAAAAACAGAATGAAACAGGAAAAAAAAAACAAATAAAATTTAAAACGCGTGTATTTTTTCTGTAATTATTTTTCCAATATTATGTACATAATATTTTGCGGCAGTTACTAGTAAGGAAGTAAAAATTTACCTTATTGAAATCCCTTTCAACAATAAGGAAATAGTGGTCTGGATTATCAGGATCTAGGACTTCCTCTTTCTCCTCCTCGGACATTTCATTTTCTTCATCAATATCGCTGTCTTCCATTTTAGGAATTTAGATACACAAAATTAATCGAATTGTAAAAAAATGTAAAATTTAAAACGACCGTTTTTTGATGTGGACGTTTCTGACTGACATCAAAATTTATTTCTATGACATCCATGTTATGTTTCAGATTATTCATTTCTAAGCAACACTAAGGAATATTTACTGGTACTTCAACGTTATTGATCAAACATTCATACGGGGGCGAATGCAGAGATCGGGATGTAAAATAAAATTTACGGTAGATTTGTGTGAATTTTGATATATATATATATATATATATATATATACAGGGTGGGCCAAACTTCAGACCTCGGAGGATTACGTTCAATTTTTGTGTGAGCTAGTACAGTTACTGGGTGCACATTTTGAAAATAGTTTAGATTATACAGGGTGTTCCAAAAATTCGTGGCAGCACAAACTTACATTTTTTTAAATGGAACATGCTATATATTATTCAAGAATCGAAAAGATCTCACCGAGAGCGTTAAAAAATTAAGCATGTTAATATATTATAAGGGTGTTTCAAAAAGATATGGTCAATTATTAGCAAAAACGACCCCATTTTTAACACTCCGTAAAACAGTAAATCAAAATAAATCAACAGGTCTTTGTATTCAAATGTTATTCTCATATCGTTGGCTGTACTCACTATTAATTATTTTTTTATCTGTAGCTTCTTTAATATAGGGTGAAACAGAACTCAAATCAAGCAATATCTCCAAAATTTTTAAATGGATCACCCTATAAGTCTTTTTGCAGTTTGTTAGTACAATTAATAAGCTCACGCAAAATTTGAAAGTTTTATCTCTTACCACAACGACGTAATCCTCCGAAGTCAGAAGTTTGACCCATCCTGTATATATATCTACAATGCTTCTGAAGGTAAATGAATTTTTCTAATACCTCCTTTGAAAATTGACTTTCATCCCTAGCTTTGGGGTTGAAAGTGGCACTTTCCTCGCCAGTTAAAAAATAACTATTTCCTACGACCACCTATGAAAGTGACAATTACCGAATCGTTCTGACACTTCGAAAGTGACAAAAAATATCATATGAGTCCCGTTAAAGTTGAAAAGAAGAAAAAACACCATCCAGTCGATTGATATTTTTTAAAATCGCACAGTGTTGATTTCAGTAATGATTATGAACAAAAAAAAAATTAAATTAAGTTAATAAATATGTTACACTTTTCTTGAGAGCACAATAAGATTATTTTCAAAATTTTATTTTAAATCCTAAAATTAATATTCATAATGATTAATATTGTATAAAAGTGATAAAAATAGGCGGGGGTCACCCCCCGAAGACAGTGGGCGATGGGGGAAAACTGAGGAGTGGTTCAGGGCCAGAATTTTTTTTTGCCGGCAGCTGATACCTAAAATGTGATTATCTCATAAACCGTTAAGTTTTAAGGTTAATAACAAGTATACTTTTTTCTATTAAAATAACTTGGCCTTAATATTTTCTTTTACAAGAATAGGGCCTTTTACAGATGTATTCATATCCAAAATCGTTATAGTTATTGCAAAAAATAAATCTTAAAATGTAACCTTTAACACCCTGTATATTCCTTATTAGCAGCTTTCTATTAGAGAATGTTGGTTCAAATCGTAATATTTTAAAGTGAGGAATCTACCATACTTCTATGTACAATTACTTAAGGACCACCCTGTATAAATAAAAAATCAATTGCCGAATGTTTGTAAGTGCATTAGGTACCTTAGAACGGATGCACCTATTTGGCTAATTCTTTTTTGTTTGTAATTGTCAGGACAAGGTTTATATGAAATAAAATGTTTGAGAAATTGTATAGAATAGTGAAAATGATAAAAAATCTCCATATAAAAAAGTGAGAGATTTAGTGAGACAAAAGACAGTAAGCTCCATCCTATTGTGAAAATGATAAAGTTGTAGATTTTGACAATTGACATTTTAACCATTATTAATTATTTGATAGCTGTACATTTTCATTTTAGTTTCAAAGCCTACTATGTTGAATGTTAAAGTAAATTAAATAGATACTGTGGCTAGAATATTTTAAATGCAAATATCTCGAAATGAGCTGAATTTATGCTTTTAAAACAAGTATACCTTTTGTGTTCAAATTTACAGGGTGTATCATAAAGACCAGGAATAAAAAAAAACTGATACTTTTCTTCATCCAGTAGAGTGTAGGTGGCGCCATCTTTATCTAATCTCAAAATTGATAACACTCTTATGATTTACTAACTTAAAAATATAACCATACCAAATTTCAAATCAATATATTAAATAATAAATAAATTATTGCAAAAAAACGAAAAATAAATTTTATCTTCAACACCCTGTATCTTAGTAGTAGATAACATTTGACCCAAAGTTATTTAGTAAAACATTAATATTTCGAGGTCCTGAACCATGATTAAAATATTGACCATTCCTTATGATATATATAACAAAAATTTCGTACTTACTAAAATGATCTTACGAAATACGAGAATGAAACTACAAAACTTTGAAAAATATTCTTTAATAGAGATGTGAATCCCATAAACCATATTATAAATAAATGTACAAGTTTATCACAAAATATTTCAGTACAATAATTAAAATTATTGAGTCGTTACATTTTTTTAGCTCTAATTTATACACTAACGTCAAAAATAATAGTAAACTTCGCCTGAATGGAAAATATGCATCTATTAAAAACGAATAACAACGTAAAAAATCGAAAACCAAAATTATCCCACGGATAGATACAGAGCAAGCCAAATGTACACTCTTCTTTAATACAATAATATACCAGTACACTGACGTAAAGGTTTTGACAGCTGTTGAGTTATAAATCATTAAGCAAACGTTTGACAGCTCTTAATTTTTTTTACTATCATAGTTACTGGTATTAATATTGAAATATATCGGGTGTCATTTAAGTTAATACACTTAATGTCTCTAGAATGATATTTTAGAGAAAAATAAAATGTTTCAGGTCAAAGATTGATTTAAGGAGAAACGAAGTTTTCTATTTTTGATTTACAGTAATTTTGGAAACTTGCCAGAATTTTATTCCTTGCAAAAAAACAAATAACTTTTATCTGAACAATTTTTTCATTGCGCTTCTATTTTTAGAAATATTTAAAAAATACATACAACATTAAAACACAAAATGATTTATTTTAAGAAATTATAGTGTCTCAATTTAAATGAATAACCAGGTATATTTAATTTTTGTTTTTTACTTGGTGTACTCTGCACACAATGTGTCTATATATATATTTTCGATACAAGTTCAGCCTTAATATTGTTAGGGAAAACTGGATGTAAATTTTAGGAAAGTATCTAAGGATCGTTATAATGATATATATATAATTACATGTAAGGCAAAATTTTTAAATTCTTATAGTAAATTAGATAAAAAGCGAAATTTCGCTATTCAACTTTTAACCGTTTAAAAAGCACTTGAAAACGACATTTGACAGCTGCCAATATCATACAATTGACAATGACAGTTGCCAATATAATATCTCTCGGAGAGATGACAACTGTCAATATTAACAAAAAATTGGCGTTTAAGAGATGTATTATTTTTGGGTGCTTTTATGTGGCATGGGTTCGAAAGAAGTTTGGAAAATACCGAAAACTCTCCTTAAGTGTAGCAGACTTGGATTGAAGATACGAAGAAGCGGAGTAAAGTCAAATTTATGAGACATTTTAAGCAATTTTCCAATATTTTTCAATATCAATGAGTTTATCTAGAAATGATAACTGTATTATTGTTTTTAATTATTTAAAATGTCTCAAGGGTGAAAAAAATGGTGTTCCCATTCTGTACAATCACATTAAGTACACACGTATAAAAAATAATCAACCTCAAACAGTGAATGAGTTTTGGATAAATCTTTTGGTTGGTGGTAAGAAAAAGTGGAGGATTTATTATTTAAATCACCCGTACAACTTTTTTGAACAGCTATAAAATTCGTTCGAGTGTACGTAAATTCCAAAAGTCAATCTTGAATAAAAAAATAATTTATAACTGTTATGACAGCTTTGACAACAATATGTATGGATTAACGAAAAAAAAAGCAACAAACGTCATTAAATATCAAGATTCAAATGAAATATGGATTGAGTTGGGGTGGAAAAAGGTATCAAAGTCAGTCAACTAAAAATATTTCATACACACATGTTAAGAAAAATTAATTGTCACTGTGTACAATATTTTCTAGTAGTTGCAGTGAATAATTTAAGAAAAATAACTTGATTTTTTTGTTTTTGGTTCATAGCTGTCAAATGTCATACGTGTCAATGTACAATGTGAGATTAAATAAAATTAAGTAGGACAAACTAGAAAGAAGACACGTTTTGTTCCTAAATTAGAATGATTCAAAAGGGTACTAAAACTGTTAATTGTCATACTTGTGAACTGTCATCTGTATCGATATTTTCCGTCAGCTACGAATGTACAATGTGAAATTAAATAGTACAAACTAGAAAGAAGACACGTTTTGTTTCTAAATTAGAATGATTCGAAAGGGTACCATAACTGTCAATTGTCATACTTGTGAACTGTCACATGTATCGATATTTTCCGTCAGCCACGAATGTACAATGTGAAATTAAATAAAATTAAATAGAACAAACTCGAAAGAAGACACGTTTTGTTTCTAAATTAAAATGATTCAAAAGGGTACCATAACTGTCAATTGTCATACTTGTGAACTGTCATTTGTATCGATATTTTCCGTCAGCTACGAGTGTACACTTTGAAATTAAATAAAATTAACTCGATTTTTTTTTGGTTTTCTTGTTAATTTTCAATTACAACTAAAATAGGTAATATGATTAAAAAAAGTACCATAACTGTCAATTGTCATACTTGTCAACTGTCACCCGATATTTCCTGTCAGCTACGAGTTTACAATGTGAAATCAAATAAAATTTCACCTTTTTTTTTTATTTTCGCGTTTTATTCGTCTTTTACCAATAAAATATCCTTGTTTTAACAACTATTACGTAGACAATCGGCTAAAACTAAGAAATATATACCATATTTCAGCTGAACAAAATTGCGAACTGCAACAGGAGTCTTCGTTGACACTAATCAACGAAGACTCCGGTCAGTTGTCAAAATAAAACTTTCACTTGTCAAACGCCTCCCGTGTTAATGGTAATACCTCGAGATTTTTTTTTTCTTCCACATTTAAATATGATTTTACGATTAAAATCTGTTAACTAGACAAAAAACACAAGGTTGTATTATAATTTGAAAACATCTTATTCATAAAAAGAGTAGTTGATAATTAGAATAGTAGTAAACCAAAGTTTTGTATTGTCATTGTTATATTTTTAGCGTTTAATAAAACACCAATTGTCACAAACGTCAACGTCAAGTGTCTTGTCAGTTGTCAACATGGAACGTAAAAACCAAGACTACTTTAATACCAAAAAAAGTGTTCAGCAATAATAATTCAGTTACAAACTATTTATTTTTTCATAAACGTGCACTCTTGGAAAAAATCACTCAACAATCTCACATGGTAAAAGGTGTCAAATTATAAATAAAACATTTATTGCAAACCCGTACGGGTTTGGCGTGTCCGAATTTCGGCAACGGTACGCTGTTAGACGAACAACGTGCGCAAAAAACTTTGCCGCAATTTCTGCAGTGATGCCGACGCTTCACGACCGTAAAGTTGGCGCCGCAGCTCATGCATTTCGGCGCTTCGACATCGGGAATCCAAATGGGAGGACGGGAATAATCGGACACTTCGCAGTGCGGTTCTACTTGGGTCTGAAGGTTGGCTATGTCTTCTCGAAGAGAAGCGTATCTGGAAAAAAGTATTTATGTAATTAGGAATAATTAAATTTTTGCATTTTTTTAAAAATATACCTGTTTAAATCGGACGTTAACGAGTTCAAACTCCTCTCATCCGCCAACACCGGTCTAGGATGATTCGAATACTCCGGACATTCGTCCTCCGAATCCAAATGAAAATAAATATTGGAATCGAATAAAGCCTCTTGTGCCAAAATGTTGGGATCCACCGAAAATTCGTTATTGTTTTCGATCACTTCGTTTTCCGAAGGATGATATTCGATGGAATTTTCCATCGGATTGGCGGGTTCCACGCTTTTTGGGAGCGGAGTTTCTGTGGTGTCAGACGCGTTGATAAGGAACACGGACTTAAGGATGTTCCGGAGATCGCAGGCGAAGTTCGTTTGCAGTTGATCGGCTACGCCGGCGATGCAGACGAATAAACGGTGTAGAAGATCTTCACTTGACCTTGAACAAAATAAAAGTCATGACTTTGCGAAACCGACCTGGTATGAGACATTGAAAAAACCACTAAAACCACAACATCGTACAAAAGGAGAAAATGGGTTATTTTTTTTAAGAGCAAAAAACCTGTCAAGAGCAGTGAAATCAACACTGCTGTTCGAAATAGAACATCTACGCCCCTGATAAAAATGGAATAAAAATATTAAAATAAAATAAATATAGCACGCCCATGTGTTCTTGGCCTTGTATCAAAGCGCTGTTAATCAGCCACACTAAAAACTTCGTTTTAACATAATTTCGCTTGCCATTGGTTAGATTTACCGGGGAAATTTAATACTAATTATTCTTTAAATTGCAATTTCTCTGGAAACGGGTAATTATATCTTGAGATATTTTTACCTAGAAACACTAAATCCCCTTCTTTATAATTTTTGCATAGATTCATTTAGAATTTCTGACCTCATTAACAGAGTAATATTTTTTTATATTTTCTAATATAGAGAGAGGTATGTCTCGCACGATTTTTTTTTAAATGTAACATCTGATTTAAATTTGTATATTATTTACATATTACAAAGTATTTATGCCCATGGGTGATGGTATATTCAAAAATAAAGATAAATAAATAAAACTTACTTATATTTTGCCCTAACTTCATTCTTAGTAGCTAATTCTGCAGCCTGCATTGCCATAGCGATCTCTTCGTCATCAGCGCAAGTGCTATTGAAACTAGAAGTTTCTGAACTAGTGCTACTCGAAGTGTCTTCCTCTCGCAAATTTCGCGTTCTTCCCCCGCATCCACCCTTCTTCCTTACTGGAAATGACGATTTCGGAATCAACCGACTGCAAGGATGAGCGTGTACTTGAGGTTTCTTGACGTTTGACGTATGAAAGGTGCAGAGGGTCGACGAGGAGTTTCCTGCGCAGCTGCAGTTGTTCTGTTCGAGACTAGGAGATCTGCGAAATATAAAATATAATTTTTTTCTAAATCTTCTAAATTAATTAAAAATTTAAGAACACGTAATGCTAATATTCGAGAATTTAAAATAACAGAAAAATTGTTTGCTAATGTTATTTTCGTTGTTATGGATAAAAACCATTTACCTGTCTAAACTAGTAGTTTCGGTGCAAACTCCGGAATCGTCCGGGGATTCCAATTCTTCGGATATAATCTTCCTAACGTCATTTCTTTCCGGTATAGCTTCGTTTGTTGTTAAAATGGAAGATAAAGTTGCAGCGGCAACCGAAATTATCTCCAAAGAGTCACGATCAGGAGGAGAGTCTAACCTGCATAGGGAAATTTATTTATATAAGATGGTCAACGTTTTTTCCGTAATAAAATTTATAGTTCTATACCTTCCGCCATATTGGAAATGCATAAAAGAAATAACATGAAAAAAATATAAAAAACGTTATATACGTTATCATCCGCCGTTCTTCATTTGCCACTGAACAACTTTTGTATTTACCATTTTTGAAAAAAGTAAGTAGTTTTTTCTAAAATTGCATATCGCTTCAAAATCTCTAAGGGGCGAGGATTTCGAGGTTATGTATGAAATTGACAGAGTTGATCGGTATAGAACACTCTTAAGAGTGAATTTAATTTGATTTATAATTTATGTTAAGAATTAAGAATGTAACAAATAGTCCAGAAAAAACAAAAAAAATAATTGATGATGTTTTTAAATGGCGGCGAGTGACAAGTGTGTTGCTCATCAATAATTGCCTATTTATAGTGGATATACTTTGACTAAAAAGACAAATTTTGTACCAGAAAGAAGAGGAAAAAAAACTATTTCAATCTCACGAACTCTGTCAGCACCATCCTTTTTTGTGCATATAAAAAAAACCATCTGATAAGAAAACATCCTAGCAGTGTTTACTTCATGATTGCAGTGGCTACCACTTCGTCAGCAGTGCCCCTAAAATGGAATGTGATACTTGCCAAGATCGCAAAGATATCTTTAAAGGTGATGGATGTGAAAGAGGTCTATGCAAAAAATGCGGCGATCTCACCGCATCCGAAGTCAAAGTTTTGCAATTAAGAGAAAGAAAAATGAAATTTTACTGTGTGAAATGTCTGAAAAATGAGACTCTTGGTCTTCGACAACCAAAAAGAACTCGTAAATAGCAAAGAAGAGATCATTCAACTACTTAAATCAGAAATTAGAACCTTACAGGACAAACTAACCAGAAACAACGAAAATACTAACTACGCATCAATCGTGAGTAATGCAGCTAAAACTACAATTAAAGCAAATGTTCCAGACCTTGTCATAAAACCATTAAATGGTCAAAAGATAGATGTTAATACAATGAAAAGAGATATACAAGAAAATATTAATCCAGCAGATTTAAATATGAAGTACTAGAACAATTAGAGTTTTTAGAACAGGATCTTGATGGCGACTTAGTTGATGAAAATTCACTCAAACATAGAGTGGTATTAGAGGAAAAATTTGTAAATCTATTACACCTTAATATCAGAAGTATTAACAAAAACTTCGACCAATTTCTCATTTTAATTGAACAATATGAGCTACAATACAGTGATATAATTATCCTAAGTGAGTGTTTTCAAAACTTATCAACCGACCTATATAATATTCCTGATTATAATAACTTCTATAATAATGCAGATATCAACAAAAATGATGGAGTGATTATATTTATAAAGAAACAACTTGATGTAGAAGTAAGTCATATTAAATTAACGTCTAGCCAAACGACGATCAGCAAAGATGGAATTAAAGCAGAAATTATCAAATTTACCCATCTCCACACTGCAAAACCACTAACTCACATTATCAATCTTATATTTACTTCAGGGCAAATTCCATCCTACCAACAATCCATAATAACCCCAATATATAAGTCCGGGAAAAAGAACAAAATTGAAAATTATCGTCCAATTAGCCTAATAAATAACTTTACCAAAATATTTGAAAAATGCCTAAAAAACAGATTAACTAATAACATATTATCTGAAAATCAATTTGGTTTCACAGAAGGAAAAAGTACAACAGATGCAATGTACAGTCTAACATCAGAAATAACACACAATCTTAACAACAACAGAAAAACAATAGTAGTTTTTATAGACCTGGCGAAGGCATTCGATACAGTGCCCCACAAAAAACTCACAGATATATTAGACCACATTGGAGTCAGAGGTACTGTACTAGAAATTTTCAATAATTATCTTTCAAATAGAGATCAATATGTAAGAATTAATAAAAGTATCAGTTTACCCCAAAAAATAAAGATCGGAGTTCCACAAGGTACAATCCTAGGACCAATTCTTTTTCTAACATATATAAACTCCCTACTTAACATAAACATTGAAGGAAAAATACTATCTTATGCAGATGATACAGCTGTCATGTTCTCGGGTGAAAACTGGGAAGAAGTTGAAAAACATGTAAAAGAAGGTATGAAGGAGATGAAAAACTGGCTCCAAACCTACAAACTATTTTTAATAAAATATTGATAGAAGAAAACACAAATTTTGAAATAACATCAGTAACAAAAACAAAGTATCTAGGTGTGGTAATTGATCAAAATCTTAAATGGACAGACCACATAAACTATGTAACTGCTAAAATTCGGAAATTGATTAGAAAGTTCTACATTTTACGAGAGTTTTTGAACATTAAATTATTAATAACTGTATATAAAACATTAGTAGAATCACTAATTAGGTATGGTATAATAGTATGGGGTGGAACATATAAAAGCAACACAAAACCATTGCAGGTAATACAAAATTACATCCTGAAAATAATCTTCAACAAAAACAGTATCTGTGATATGAGCTGTCTTTATATCTATCTGTCATGTGTTTATTTCTATAAATTACAGAAATTAAAAAAATTTATTAATCACCAGTATTGCACCAGATCGAACACCAAAAAACTATTGAAAATTCCACAAAGCAATACAACACTTAACCTAAAATTTATTGATTACTTGGCCCCTAAATTTTATAATTTGCTACCCATAAATATTAGAAATATAAACAAATTGAACATATTCAAGAAACAATGTAAAACATACATTGTTACCAACCAGGAAACATGCAAAAATATCCTCTAATACCTCTCAAGATGTTAAAAAACACTCAATCTTTAATATATTACTTAACTATAATATCCTAGTCACATGATTAGAAGAAGTTTATGATTACATTCCAATTATATAATAGTATTCTCAGTATACAATCTTAGAGCACATACAGGTGTTGTAACACCTAGGTGCATCCAATAGATTGTATATATGTATAAGATTATTTATTTACTATTATCTATGTTTAATGTAATGTAAGTTTCAATATATTTGTTATTTGTTGTTAATTAATAGATGTTCCCCTTCAACTTACTTTTAGATGTTAGACATCATTATTAATTTTTTTTTGCATTTTCTGGAGTATTTGTTACATTTTTGACATAAGTTAACATATTTGTCTTATATTGTTATATATATACTAAAATGTGAATTCTAGGTTTTAGCTCTGAAGATGACCGGTTGTCAGGTTGAAAACGCTTAGCTAAATAATTTAATTTTAGTTTGACAATTAGCACTCATTTATGAAAACTTAAAAATTAATTAACAAACCTGTGCATAGAAGAATAAGCATTCGTGTTAGCAGCTATAATAGTATTCTGAATAACGCTGGTAGGTATCAGATAACCAGAAGTGGAGGGTAAATCATCTATGATAACATCAGGTAACAACTCTGGACTTTTATCCACATAAAAACTCTTGGTTTTACTTTTATTGCCGGAATTCGCCAAGTCCGGATCGCTTTTCAAATAATTACTTAAAGAATCTTGACATAGAGTATAGTCACTATAAAACGGACTGATAAAATCTAACAAATCACTATTAATACCAACATCACTAACCGTTTTCACATCATTAATCTGTTCATTATCGCACAACAATTTTTCTAACCTATACAATTCAAGTTTGTTTAAAGTGAACAACAATTCGCGTATTTTATGTAACAAAGTCCGAAACGGTCTGAACATCTCGCTCATCTCTTCTATGGGTTTGTCTATACAAAGAGGACCATTTGGGAATATCAGTAACCCGCTTACTATGGCCAAACGTGGTATGGTGAACATTAAAGCCGGATCACAATCGTCAACCATGTCTTGGGTCAGTAACTTCATTTTTAGTGCCCTCTGTAGAGTTTCCGAGAACAGTACCCCGATCATTTCTTGCAGTTCATATTCTTGCATTGATTTAACGGGAACCATAGCGCTTACATAGGCTAGTTCAAACTCGGCAAAAAGCCTGTCAAAGATCTTTAGGCTTTCCAGTAACATTTCCGTGACTAATTCGTTGGAGTCCAGTTTGATTGGTCCGTTTGGAGTGTTGTTACGTAGACAGGTGTCTCGTAGGAGGTTTCTGACGTTCTCTAGGCTCTTAGTGACAGCTTTTGCGAGAGGTCGCATTGCGGTGCTTTCTAATTCGCGGTTCATGATCGACGAACCGGCTGCCAGGCACTGAAAAAGAAAACGATTTAAGTTTGATTCGTTGATAGATAGATAGAAAATTATAAGAAAAATTGCAATTACTACTTTGTGTCCCAGAATTTGTGTCAATAATACGTATTCTGAAATCATATCAAAATTTCTTCTTGAAGATTCAGGATTTTCAAGATTTTCTAGAAAATATGAAACATTATAAGTTTAAACTGAGATTGAAATACATGGATCTAAAATTAAATTATAGGAAAGGAAACAAAAAATAGCTTATTTTGTATTTGAAATTTTGTAAGGTACAGTTTGTCTCAAAGTATATCGTCTTGGCTTTTGCCAGCGATTATCGAAAAAACCTGCCGACAGCAATAAATCACCTGAACACTGATAGAGCATCAGGGACCGACTCTTAAGGTGTTTTAAAAATATTCATATTAAATAATACTCGTATATTATATGTTTATTAAGGTGTATTACAGGTAAAATATTTATATTATTATGTATATACAAATTTTTATTAATTACCTACACAAGTATGTTTTTATTCTAAATCTAATTCTGTTTCACTGTCAGAGTCATTTAAATTAATAATAATTGGGCTCTATGTTATTTTCAATGTGAATGTAAGAATCTTCAACTTTTACAATGTGTTGTACAGACTTTTTCCAGCTCTCAACAGGCATATTGTTAATTACATTTTTAATTACATTTATAACACTCGGACTTAAAGTAGGAGTAACATTTTCTGTTCTAATCTTTGATTTTACTTGATGCTACAAATGTTCTATGGGGTTGAATATACAATGGTATGGAGGAAGACGTAAAACAGTATGCCCCAGCTGTTCAGCTAAGTTATCACATATATATTGTTTTTTAATATCATAGGATTTTAACACTTCCAGAAGTTGTCCTTTTTTGTAACTGTATTCGAAATAAATATCATTTTGTAACAAATATTCCTGAATTTCCGTTTTTCTACTCGATAAGTTTGGTGCTTTTTGTAATTGGCGGCTGTGATACATTACAATTACACTTTTATCCGGAATATTTTTCAAGAGATAATTTTCAAACCAGTTTTCAAAAAGTTCTGCAGTTGTATCTTCATGATAGTCCTTAGCTTGAGTCCTTAATATTCTTCGCAGACAACAGCAAGCAGTTTGGAACAAATCCATCTTCTGATCCAGCGTGAATTATGGTGATCCGTTTTCCTTTATTTGAAGGTGCTTTCGTCTGACAGTTTCTACTGGAATCAACCCATCCTTTGGATACTGTATCGTGTGTATCAAAGCACGTTTCATCGAGGTAAATTATACGTCTGTTTTCAGACCGATATTTTTTAATTTCCTGAAGGTAATTAAATCTCCAAGTGCGCAATCTATGCGATTCCGTTACCACTTGCTTCTTGTCTATCTTGCGATATTTAAATCCCATTTTACAAACAATCCTTTGGAGGGTGGCACGGCTGATATTTATATTGGTTTCATCTTCTTCTAGCTTCCTTTTTAGTATATCCAAAGTAGGAACAATTTAGCTTTGACTATGGTCCAGACGGTGACATTGAAAATAACATTGTTTTTTTCTTTCAGTCAATGCTTGAGTGTTAACAATATCTTTTATCGAAGATAAAGGCGTTTTTGTCAATAGGCAGGTCTCCTTTAAAGCTTCTTGTTTAATGGAGCCTCTACTTAAATTAAACAAATCATTCACATTTTTCACAATTTGTTTTGCATCTAATGATAAGTGAATTCAACGCGACATAAAGGAAAAATCAGTGATATACTCTTAAGAAACTTTTTGAAACGCACGTTAAGAAGGGTTAACTGCCACTGATCTCACCCAAAATATTTACCTGGTCGACATTTGCCTGGCCCACCCCTGCCTTATCAGGTACCTATGAATACATTATCTAGTATTTATATTTAATGGGTTTTCCCAATAACAATAGGTATTATTATTTATGGGGAGAGGGTCCATCTAAAGCTAAGACGATATACTTTGAGACAGACTATACACAAGCAATTGTATGTATACTAGTCCAATAATCCAAAATCCTTTTGGATAATGGGGCTTGGCAAGGGCGTTTTTTTTTTGGATTTCCGGAGTTTTCGAAAATGCTCGGGTCTATCGTGAATTAATAGATAATCAAGCACCATATCGGTTTTCAACGCACATCATTAGAAAGCTTAGCTTGTCCCCTTGTCGATGGCATTTTTCTTTTTTTTTTCATATTTTTTGGTTTTCCGGAAAATTGAGAAAATTCTCACCCCTATGAAAAATCGACATTTTTTTTTGAGGATTTTTGAAACGCCGGTTTTGCAAAAAATATTAGTGTAACGAAAAATATCATAACGACAACTTTTGTAGGTAATGAACTGCTCTTCATTTTTTGTCTAAACAAAAATTCTCGAAGTGTCATGTTTCGGCAGATATCGTCAAATTAAAAAAAAAATTTGACGGACACAGTGGCGGCGATTAGGGGGGACAGCTGCCCCCCACTTTTAGAGGGATGTATCGATAAATAAATGTTATATTTATTCCGTTTTAAACATTTCAGGGTAGAAGTTATGTAAAAATTATTTGTACAAAGTCTTTGTCCCCCTACTTCTAATGTCCAATGTCTTTGCCCCCCTACTTCTAATGTCCAATCGCCGCCACTGCGGACAGACTTGATGCCCAGGTTTGGGGGTTTTTGTGGCGTTAATTTACTGTACTAGACGTAGTAAATATGGATCCAGAAGACAATGGTGCCCCCTAATCAAGTCCCCTTTATTTCTCGATGTAATACTTAATTTAACCAAAGAAAGGATCCTTGCAAATCTGACGTCCGTCAATCTTGTCCATGTCATATTGTGTTTCCACAATGAGAGTCAATTTAGGAAATTTAAAGATTTGTTTAAATAATGTATTAAAATAGAAAAGAATTTTTATAAAATATGAAAATTTACGAAGCCAAGGAAAAATTTTACATTTCTGCTCAAGGTCTGATACAAAATCGCGCATGCAATTATTCTTATCAATCAGAGGAATGCAAATTTATTTGTTTTTACAATCATTTATCATCGATTAAGTAAAATGTTTTTATTTGTGTAGAAAAAAAGGAGAAAATGTTTAAATGAAAATACAGAAGAAAACATTTATTTGAAAATTCAACATAAATTGAAAGAAAAAATTAATTCTTTTGGAAAATATGAACTAACTTCTCCAAAATGCACTTGTAATCAAATTAATTTTCTGACACTTCACAAAACATATTGCTATATGCCTTATTTAGGAATATTTCAAATTCAAACTAATAATTTGTTTGTTATACCTGATAAACGTCAGATGTAATTATACTGATATAAACTAAAAATATTTGTTTTTCGGTCATAAATACTTCATTGGAAAATTTTTGATTAGTCTTAAATATGTCTCCCATAGATGTAAACACCATTTTTTTGACCTTGTTGCATATATTTGGTTACTAGCCCAGCTGATGAAGCCCGATAGAAAGAAACAGCCCTGTGTTTGAATGTGAGTTGAATAAACAATAATTTATAACAATAAATTTTGAGTAAATATTTTGATTTTAAAGTAAGATATTGTTTAAATGTTTCCTGTTATTATATCATCTATGCTGAGTAATGTAAGTAAGTAAGTGCGTGGATGTCTGGGTGCCTGTGAGTGTACATAACTTTCAAATTATTGCCTGGTATTTGCTAGGTTAAGGCGGTAGTGGTTGCTAGTGGAATGATGAAAAAATGCTTACCTCAGCTCCAAACCACAACTGTCCTGCCAAATTCTCTTGTAAGACATCCTCCGGAAATTTAACCCTAAAATCCCTGTTGGCCCTTTCGTCGCCGATCAACACGTCCATGATGGCGTTGGTGATCGTCAAGACTTTGTCCTGTGCCTGACGCAGTTGGTTAACCAGCGTCGTGCATCTTTCGGGGTCTTTCCTGCCATCGAAACTGTCCAACTCGTTAGCGACTATGTTCAACTCTTCATCAGCGTAGAAGAATTGGGCCAGGAGCGATTTGTCGTCTTTCTGTAATAGAAATAAACAAACTTTACAATACGTTATTTATGAAAAAATTTACATAACAAATATATAGGAACTAAATTCATTTTGTAGCTTTTAAAATCTCCTGGACTGGTATTAAATAGCCTCACTGGCAGAAACTTATACAAATAAAGACAAAGCAACAATCATGTAGTAGGAAAATGAAAATTGTTTTCAAGTGGCGATAACAGTTATGTTTTGTTTTAAATACAGCTGTTTACATTTTACAAAACGTGTCATTTACAGTGGGACGCTCTGTAATTAATTTGAGATATTTTGTAATTCAAAGATCTTGGGTACGTCCTAATAATTTACAAATATAAAAAAAAACCATTGAATAGTAACTATTAAAATAATTCACATTCATTCGACAACTGTTTTCAATCAGTTATTTCTTGATAAACACTATCTCGCAAAGAATTCTGGAAATTCATATGGAGAATTCTCATAGGAGTTTCCACGATTATTTAATTATTTAGATAATGGTTTACAAATAATTTTATATTTTTTAATTAATTGTAGGTTTTGCTAGGAAAAATATAAAACCAACAAACTGTACTATTTGTTGAGCAATATCTTTACATGATAGTGCTCTTATCTTGTTTAGAAATAAAAAGAAGTTTGCATAAAATAAAAATTAAAATTCATAAATAAACAATTTTTATCTTTGTTTACCAAAATATATATTGATTTACATAGTTATATGCTGTACAACAAAGTATAGTTTTTACAAGAGAATATACAAATGATGTAATATATATGTTTAGAAAGTAAAAAAATGGACACACTATACATGTAGAAATCAGCTATGTTTACAACATTGTATCACTAATGATATTGTAGTTGTAGAAAACAAAATAACAGATGTTTCAATAAAAACTCTATAATTGGCGCATGGTATCTGTTATTAGGTCACTTTTATGTACTTAATATTGTACAATCAACATGTTACCTTTTCTTTAACAATAAACTTAGTATCTCTGCATACAAACAAACAAAATTTTACACATACACAGGAATATAAATAAACTGATATGTAAATGTTCCAAAATTAATGAGAACAAAAACAAAATACTTCATGACAAAAATTCTGCATTAACCTCACCTTTGGTTTGTACAGCCACTTTCTGATGGATTCCATAATATTTTAGCACTAGTAAATCGTCACGAATTGAAAATTTTCACTACCATATTGTTAAAATCTGATGTGCAAAATTTATTGTTAAATTTGTGAACTAGAACACTGTAAAAGAAACCATGTTGCTATTAATTGTGGTTTAACAACTGTTTAATATCACTTTAATCGAATTTCTGTGTGTTTTTGGTTGCTAAATAATTTGTTTGAATCATTGTTTACTACCGTTTCGGATGTAGTGTTAATAACATTTAGAAAACTAATAAAATTAATAAATTTTGACACTACAAAAGGACAGATAAAGTAAGTAAATGACTCACAAAAGTACCAAACTTTTTTTGACAGTAATGACAGAAGAAGCAACATTGCCAGGTGGAGGATGACCTGCATATGGCACCTACTTTCCAATTTCCATAACTAAAACCAGTTGCTAACTTAAACTGGAAAAACCTTCTTGTAGTAAACTGATATTTTATCAAGAAGTTCATAAAAAATATCATATAATCATTAATTCAAAATGAAATATAAGTCGCATGGGCATTGGACATGTGGCAACCATATTTGCAGAAATCTGAATTGTGCGACATCTTATAGTCTCTGATTTCATTCATAGGGCGCTAAACAGTGCAAGTTTAGCCATTTTTAATCCAAAGAAATTTTAAATCTCTTTCTGCGAATAAATAATTTGTAAAAAATGATTGTTAAATAATATGTTGAACAAATTAATGTCATTTTGTATTTTTTTCAAATAAACAAATTTAAATGGAATTTCTTCATATTTCTTGATGAGGCGCCATCTTTCCTTAAATCGAAGAATCCTCAGTTCTGAAAATTCTCACTAGATGACGATATCCTAAATCAAGCTCCACCTGAAACATTGTTTGTCCAAAATATTTCATCTCTTTGCTTATAGGTATTTAACTATTTTAATCTGAACTAAATATAAAGCATAATCACAAAAAGAATCTATAACCTTTGCATAATTTGACATAATATTTTTAAAGTGATAATGATAAAAGGAACGATATTTTATTAAGCTCCAAGCTCCGAACAGATAGTGATTTTTGAACAAGCTAAATAAAAAGCCTGGCTTCAGATTGCTGCAAAATTTATTTTCAAATTTTGTATACAGTATACATTATAAAAAAAAATCATTTGGGGTCATGCGCTTTTTTAGAAATGAACAATATACGTATTTTGTACATTACAAAATTGACGATAAGAAGATTGTTCTCAAGTTCGACTGTCACAACTTTCTTATCGGCCATCAGTGATGTCCATTTGTTTTCATTGTCCGACATATTCAAATGATACGAGGAAGCATTAATCCGACAAACACGCTGATTGTTCCCACCCAGAGCGGGATCAGTAAAGCCCCGGGCCACCTCTCTGAAACTGGATATTCGTGTGGACTAAAACGGATAGGCAGTGGCGTAAAATTTTGTTATTGACAACTTTGTTTTTTGTAGATTCTAGGTCCATTTATATCCTAAAAAACTCACTTTTTACCTCAAAAATGGCAGAAACATTTTTTTTCGGTAATTTTGATATTGCCAATCGTTTCTTATACAAAATTCATTTTGCGTAAACCAAATTTTTATATTTTTTTGATTTTTTTGTAGATTCTAGGTCCATTTATATCCTAAAAAACTCACTTTTTACCTCAAAAATGGCAGAAATATTTTTTTTTCGGTAATTTTGATATTGCCAATCGTTTCTTATCCAAAATTCATTCTGCGTAAACCAAATTTTAAATTTTTTGGATTTTTTTGTAGATTCTAGGTCCATTTATATCCTAAAAAACTCACTTTTTACCTCAAAAATGGCAGAAACATTTTTTTTTCGGTAATTTTGATATTGCCAATCGTTTCTTATACAAAATTCATTCTGCGTAAACCAAATTTTAATTTTTTTGGATTTTTTTGTAGATTCTTGGTCCATTTATATACTAAAAAACTCACTTTTTACCTCAAAAATGGCAGAAACATTTTTTTTCGGTAATTTTGATATTGCCAATCGTTTCTTATACAAAATTCATTCTGCGTAAACCAAATTTTAATTTTTTTTGATTTTTTTGTAGATTCTAGGTCCATTTATATCCTAAAAAACTCACTTTTTACCTCAAAAATGGCAGAAACATTTTTTTTTCGGTAATTTTGATATTGCAAATCGTTTCTTATACAAAATTCATTCTGCGTAAACCAAATTTTAATTTTTTTAATTTTTTTTTGTAGATTCTAGGTCCATTTATTTTATATCAACAAACCCAAAATATTAAACTTTTATTTATATAACCCTAACAGCCGACGACGTTGTCCGTCCCCCCCCCCCCATCTCTGGGCTGGAGCCGCCCTTGATCGGCAGATTATATCCAACGCCTACTAAAGGAAGCCTCAAGATGATATTTCCGAAAAATAACCCTCAAAAATCGTCAGAAAAGAACTGGGAATAGAAATAGATATGTCACTTGAATATCAAAAAGTCAAAGCTGACTATTAGATTAGTAAACATCTGGAAATTATATCACTCAAACCAAAATGGTGATAAATATTGTTTGTTCGAATAAAAATATTTTTTTAATGAAAACGGTTAATTTTCTCGAATCAAAAGTATGCATCTTGGTAATAATTTTCATTTAACCATTTCTTTATCAATATTCGAGTCTCACGCTACCACTGACGCTATCACACCGACTTGGCAAAGGGAGTATTCCTCGGACGAGAGACGTTTCACACCCGCCCCAATCATCAGGGATCAATTAAGCTTGTGCTTCCCCCGGGATGGCCTTCCGGGTGCACATCTCTATTATATTAACTGTTCAACATGGATATACTTTCCCTCTGACAATGAATTTCATACATTCGTTTGATTCGATTTCGATCGGGATTGTTCTGTTTATTTTCGTTTTCTTTTGATGACAAGTCGCAGGGGTGTTATTTGCAAAATATTTTTTTAGATTTAATGAAATCTTTTTTAATAGAATTAGATTGAGTGCATGCAATAGAAAGTAAGATTTTTTAATTTTGATGTTTATTTTATTTTAAATGTAAACAGATATTTGAACACATATTTCTTTATGGGACACATTTTCTTTCTATTCCCCTTTAAGCTTCTAATACTTCAACCATAATAAATGTCAAATAAAGAAGCCTTAAATAATATATGTTTTCCTTTAAAGAGCTTTTTCTAAATCACCATAGTATCCCATTATGCCCTAGGCACCATTCCTAAACATTACATAATTAAAAAATAAATTGCAAAGTGAGAAGTTCAACAAACTTGACAATATAATCGCGATAAATACATTAACTACTTCTAATTTGACAAAAATAAGAAACATCAGGTAAACAAAATAATATTTACTTCAAAAGATTTCCCAAAAAACTCCACTCTACGTTAATGTAGATACTATTAATTTAACTCAGAAACCAGTTGTATTTAAGTTTATTCTAATAACAAACTAATTTTTCAGTCTCAGTTTTATCTAATGACGAACGCCTGTCGCCAGTTTTCTGTTGAAAACTAGAAAAAAAAAAGCCAATAATCTTGGTCTTCTTGTGGTCTAATCAATTCGAAATACTAACGATGTAGATAATGGAAGTGGGGAACAAAATACTATTTGGAATGGGTTGTATAGAAAACTTTCAATTAAAGCAATCGTATTTAAAAAGTATTTTTATCTTTTAGCTTTAAAAGCCAGTTTGTTCTATCTTTTTATTTATTGGTGGTGATACTCTTCAAAGTTTCATTAGGTGAATTTAATGATTCAGCTTCTTCTTTTTAGGTACGAGGGTAGTCGCATAAGTATCCGACTTAACAAGGAAAACAAAAAATTTGGGGGAAAAATATCTTTGTTTCTCTACATAGTCACATAGTCTCATGAATCGCAGATTCCAACTGTTCACTGTTGGCAAATCTTTTACCACCGAGACTTTTTTTTTTAAATTTAGAAACAGAAAGTAATCCAAGGGGGCTAAATCAGTTTTTGTAGGATATAAATGGACCTAGAATCTACAAAAAAAATTCAAAAAAATTAAAATTTGGTTTACGCAGAATTAAAAAAATCCAAAAAAATTAAAATTTGGTTTACGCAGAATGAATTTTGTCTAAGAAACGATTGGCAATGTCAAAATTACCGAAAAAAAATGTTTGGGCCATTTTTGAGGGAAAAAGTGAGTTTTTTAGGATATAAATGGACCTAGAATCTACAAAAAAAATTAAAAAAAATTAAAATTTGGTTTACGCAGAATGAATTTTGTCTAAGAAACGATTGGCAATGTCAAAATTACCGAAAAAAAAATGTTTGGGCCATTTTTGAGGGAAAAAGTGAGTTTTTTAGTATATAAATGGACCTAGAATCTACAAAAAAAATTAAAAAAAATTAAAATTTGGTTTACGCAGAATGAATTTTGTATAAGAAACGATTGGCAATGTCAAAATTGCCGAAAAAAAAACGTTTGGGCCATTTTTGAGGGAAAAAGTAAGTTTTTTAGGATATAGATGGACCTAGAATCTACAAAAAAAATTCAAAAAAATTAAAATTTGGTTTACGCAGAATGAATTTTGTATAAGAACGATTGGCAATGTCAATATTACCGAAAAACAAATGGTTGGGCCATTTTTGGGGGAAAAGTGAGTTTTTTAGGATATAAATAGACCTAGAATCTACAAAAAAATTAAAATTGCCGAACTTGGGGGGGGGAGACAATTGCCACTACTGCACCCCCCCGCTGGGGCCGCCGTTGTCATTGAATATTCCATGTTCTCTAAAAACTATTGTTATTCGAATCAAGTGTACACTGAAAACAAATTAATCGTAAACAACAATCTTTGCTAAAAACTGTTATTGGACTCAATAACCATCGAAATTGTTGCCTCATCAAGTGTCAATTATGTTCTAATAAAAACAATATAAAAATGTAAGAATATTTCTTCAATCTTCAGAGACAAATATAATAGCCGGTGATTTCAGGTTAGATTGCGGTTTCGTTTCCTGTTCTCAAATAGCGAAGTACCCGGTAATCGTCTTACAAAATAATCTGAAGCACGTAATCGGAGTGGAGAGATTATGTGTTTGGATGGTGGTTTTTCCTATTACTTAACTCTCGGTTTTTATATAAAAACTTCTATTACATGTCAAAACTCGAGAAGAAAAAGTTTTATCGACCCTTTTATATAATTATTCTATTTTTTTTAAATAAAAAGATACTCTTATAGGAATATTTTACTTCTTTTTAAACTTCGAACATAAAAATTTTAATTAATTACTTAAAATTAATTCTAAATTAAGAGTGTTCTATACCCATCAACTCTGTCAATTTCATACATAACCTCGAAATCCTCCCACCTTACGTCTTCGCTGAACCCCCCTCTAAAGAACCCCTCTAAAGAAATTGTTAGGCAGCATGAAATACAAATGTGTATTTGCGGTTGCATAGTTACCAATTCTCGGATAAGGACGACATCTAGACGTAGCATTTTCAGTCGTGGATGGAAATTAGATTTCTACTGACATGAACACAACTTTATGCGATCTAGCGGTATTAATTTGAACTGCCCGAAACGCGTAATGTTTGTTTGTTTATCTGCAGTTTGACATTTGAGCATTTGAATTTGAGCGCGAACGAAACTAATATGAGTAACTTGTATAGAAACCTCTTTTCTATAAATTTTGCATACTAACTCAGTTTAAGGCTTACAAAAGTTTGTAATCCTATAAGCAGTATGAGGTCAGGGCTGTTCATAGTGTTTTAGCCAAATTGTGAAAATTGTCTTTAATTTACAGAAATAATACAAATAAAACAAATTGTAAATCTTAGATGTTTATGTATTCATAAAATAAAATAAATTATGAAAAAACAATTAATTAAATGGTATTTGCGAGGGACTCATACACTACTACAATTTTGTCCAAATGCAGTATATAACCATCTCTTTTTGTAGACAACATACTCATTGATATTGTTTCATGAAAAATCTTATTTTTTTAAAAAGACCAATAATTCGTACTGAATTCGTACAGTACACATAATATTGATGTGTATTTTCCAAATCACTGGGATGTAGTTGATTTTTTCCATTTGTATAGGCTGGTATATTTAAATTCGCACCTAATATTTGTAGAGAATCTTGAATTAAAAAACCTCTGTCGGCTAAAACAATATCACCTGGTAAAATTAAATTTAAAAAACCACAGTTTTCTGTCAAAAATTTGTCACTATAGTGTTTTAACAGAGCAGGTTTACCGAAAATTTACACAAGTAATATTAAAAAAATACATATAAAAGATCGCCAAAAATACCTGTTATAAAATGCCTAGAACAAACATGTCTATTACTCACTTGGCTTTCAGAAAATGTACCTCGTTTCAAAGCTTTAATCCAAGCATTTCTTCATTCACTAGACAACGCATTTAAATGATCCCCTCCGTTTGTGAAACAGCAGATAAAATTTTAATTTTTAATTGCTTTAAAAGAGGACCGTTGGGGGCAGCACCTCCCGTTACCCTCTGAGATTTTGAAGCAATGTTCAAATTTAGAAAAAACTACTTACTTTTTTCAAAAATGGTAAATACAAAAGTTGTTCAGTGGCAAATGAAGAACGGCGGATGATAACTTATATACGTATATGACTTTTTTATATTTTTTTCATGTTATTTCTTTTATGTATATAAAAAAAGTGATCATCCGCCATTCTACGATGAATAATATATATTTTTTTGTTGAGTATTAAGCCCGCAATTTTAATATTAGCATTTCCAATATGGCGGAGGGTATAGAACCCCCTTAAGTACATAATTTTCTAGGGAAAGTGTGACCAGCTATTACGTTCTGGTATTATCTGTTTGTCTTAAATATCATAGAGAGTAGACCTCATACCTCATTGTGATATATATTTTAATCTTTTAATTAGCGTACTATAAAATGGGCGTAGAAAAAAATATTTGACTATGATTGTAGCTATAACAAATGACATTTTTTGAATAAATCTAAACATTTAAAGCTCTCACCTTTCGGACAATCTTTTCCTTAAGTAAATACTCTATATCTCTGCTCAGTCAGCCACTTTTGAATACAATTTAATTCATCATCTCCCTAACTGTTGAGGGTGAAACTAATTTTATGGTTGTAGGAGGACCTCCGGGGATTATGGACACCATAAGTTCATTAGGAGTCAATCAACTAACGTTGAATTTAAGTTAAGCACTTGCCTACTCCACTCGTTCTGGAATAATTGTTTGTCCTTACGTTCCCATCGTTTATTTCGTACGGTTACGTTTACACATCAGTTTGAAAACTCTTGATCAACAGTTAGAAATATGTTATTATCGAGACATATAAACTTTACGCCTTATATTTTGGGTTGCTCCTGTTAGAATTTAGATAAACGTGAAATGCGTCTTTTAAAAAACAATAAAACAGTAGTTTTTATTCGAATATGTCAAAAAACGTCAAATTTGATACAGTACACAATAACAAGAAGAACAACTTTTCTTTCCTAGTCCTTTTTCAGACGATGAACTGTCCGGAAAAGTAACACTTCTCCTCCTTGCACCATAAACTACTATTCTATCAGTTTCAGTTTTGTTCCATAAAAATTTTAACTTTCTGTATCTTGGTCCACAGGTAAAATTTTAAAAAAGGTTAAATATGTATTTATTTTCTTTGTATTTACCAAATTTACCAAGACAGTTCTATGACATTTTTTTCAATACAAACTTGAACGAATGTAGTAAATGATATTGTACCTATTGTAAAAATGAGAGTAAAATTCATCATCTAAATAATCGCGAAAAATCTGCGAAAACTAGTGTAAACGTGGCGATGTTTATACCCTAACCCTCTTTAATACTTGTGAAGGGGCTTTCGTTTATTAGATTGTCTTTTAAAACCTGTCTGGTTTTTGATACAGTATAGAAGAGGGTTGATGTTTGTTAAATACGTATAGTTATATCTGAGATATGCACTATAAAGTATATTTGAATTAGTATATTGTTATTTTGGCGTGTTCTTGCTTTTAGGTCAGATCATATCCTGTCATTAGCTTCACATCCTGTACTCCTGCTAAACCAGGCGACGTCACGTCAAGTTAACAAATTAACTGCTATACTCTGTTCGCTATCAGGAGAACCTTTTTAAAGCAGTAAACGATAGACGCTCCAACTAATAAATAAAATGTGGGCACTATTGAATTAATAATTTGAAAAATATCATAGCACGACTATGCACTGTAGTCAGGTCATTTTATCTGGGATTATAAAAGGGTCGCCTATTGTTATATACTCGGTACACTTAGTGGCACTAATAAAGTAAAATAAATATTACTATTATTCTATAATAAAAGCAAAATGCTCATTAAATTTATGTTTTTTTATGATTGTATCTTTAACTGGCATATTATTTTTTCAGTCATACCTACAGGGTGTCCCGTTGGTAAACGGAAATATTTTAAAGGTAGGTAGGGGTCATAAAGGCGATTCTAAATAACCTATATCCCATATATAATGGGTCTCTTGGCTTCCATAACCGAGTTACAGGGCGTTTTATCAATTATACATAATTTTTCATTTGGCCAGAACTTTTTAATCACTTAGTATATCTTTTCCATTTTTGGCATACAGCTTACATTTCTCACGAATAATGTACTGAAATATTGAAAGATATGAAAATCCAGGTTCGGCTTTAAGAAAAATTGAAACATATTAAAAATATCAAAACAACCCTGTATTGCTCAAAATGTCCACTATTTTGTTTTGTGCACTTTCTTGCACATTTAATGATCTCCCTTCCTGATTTTCTTATACTTAATAAATGGATTGTTTCTCAATTCCTCGCAGGTTTCCTCAATTCTTTGAAGCAGTTCTTCCATGTTGTTTATTTCTTTAGAATACACCTTGGATTTCAGGTATCCCTATACAGCATAATCCACTGTGTTAAAATAAAATTATACGAGGCGATCGAAAAGTAATCAATTTAATATTTTGTTTAAAGTACGGATCTGCAATATTACTTAAAATAGTGTTAAAACGGACAAAAAAAAGAGACGTGCAAGAAAGTGCATAAAACAAAATAGAGGACATTTTCAGCAATTTCGTTAATTATTAATAAATGTTTGTTAGTTACGTAGTTACTATGAGCGTTTATTGTCCCGCTTTACTTTATACTGGGCGTTTAAAAAATAAATACCTAATTGAATTTTTCCCCTATGTACGGGCCTACAGATACACCAGTACAGTGTAAAATTATTTTAAGCCGAATAAACAAGAAATAGGTAAATGACGCGAAGTGAATTTTTAAAATTGTTAAAGAAAAAATGAGTTTCATAATATGTTTTTTCTAAATTAAAAGAAAATTTTACTTTCAGTTCCAAAATTTTCCAATTCGAATCGGTGGCGGGATAAAAACAACAACTTGTTTCAATTCAGTTTTTTCCCCTCTATTCAGATCTAAAATGGAAATATTAAAATTGTAATATACAGGGTGTTGTTTTGATATTTTTAATGGATTTTCATATCTCTCAATATTTCAGTACATTATTCGTGAGAAGTGTAAGCTGTATGCCAAAAATGGAAAAGATATACGATTCAAAAGTTCTGACCAAATGAATAATTATGCATAATTGTAACTCGGTTGTGGAAGCCAATAGACCCATTATATATGGGTTATGACCTCTACCTACTTTTAAAATATTTCCGTTTACCAACCGGACACCCCGTATAACATAAAATCAAAATCACAATGGGTTTCTAGCTACGTTTTTTGGTTGACTATTCTGACATGAAACTTACCTTATATTAAGAACGAATCAGGCAATTCAGAACATTAATCGCATGCAATTCGACGTTTTTTCAAATACTAGAATTTTACCTAAGCTCAAGCAACCAAATACCTTCTTTGTCTCTGTCATTTTAAAAATAAAATCCAGCCACCTACTCTAATCACGAACTTTTAAACCGCGGGCCCTATAATTTATCTTAAAATGACAAGTTCAACTTTTATCTCATATTTTCACGATTGCGTGTCATTCTTTTCAATCGACAATATCCTGTACTAATTTGAAGCGGTATTATCTTTCAAAATATTTTTCTATAACTTTACCTGATCACCTGCATTTTATGTTATTTTTTTTAAAAGTTAATTTGTGGATATTTAAGCCACCCGCACTTATTCTAGGGTATCAGGTAAAAAGATTCGTTTTTGTCACACGAACCATAAATTATTGTGAAAACGGCTGGGAACTTTTAAATGTGTACGTTGAACAAATTTTTTTTAGCCGGTTGCTGCAAAACCAAAAAATATGGGTTATGATTTAAGCAGTCTATATCTATTGTCTAAAATTGTCTTTTCTCTCAAAAGCGAACAGTAGATGAAATGCCAAATTATTATCTTTTAATCCACAGTCTATAATCTGAATAAAAGAGGAGTGCAGTAAAAGTGGGGATATACAGGGTGTCCAACGACGATTAAGACAAGTAATATATCAGAATTGGGCAGTAGTAGAGAATTATAATTTTGGGGGTGTAAATTAGAGCAAATGTTGCAGGAGAGGCGATGATCTTCGTCTTCCTTTTTTTAGGCTGAGTAAAGTTCAGGACTCGTACAGGTATCTTGGAATGAAGATGTTAAATACACTGCCAAAAAATCTTAAAACTAATACTTTAACACTGAGCCAATTTAAAGTTAAAATTCGAAAATATTTACTTTCTCATTGCTTTTATTCCGTAGAGGAATATTTGACACATACAAAAACTTGTGATTTAAATGTGATAATAATGACTGTGATTTGTAAAAAAAAAAAACTGCTTTATTTAATATTTGTTTTGTTTTGTTTTATTTTATATTATTTTATTTTATTTTGACAAAATGTACACACATCTCCACACTGTATACATGAATAAATTCTATTTCTATTTCTATTTCTATTTCATCTTTTCTTGTTATTGTGTTACCCAATGAGGTATTTGTTTTTGGTCACGTGACGTCGCATTCAAAATTATTAATGGGACAACCTGTATATTTGTGCCTTTCTGTATTCCTCCCGATAAAACAATTCCAACAAACTAGCGCACTTGGGGTCTAAAGTGATTAATTCAAGAGCTACAGGTACTTAAAGGATTGTAAGTTAAAAAATTAATAATTGAATCCCCTGTAATTTTTGGCAATCTTACATTCGTAGGTAATGATTAAGACAAACCAATATTATAATTTTTAATAAAAATTCAAATTAACTGTCACAAAAAAAACTTACAATCTTAAAGGAGATGTTCAAATTGATGCCAATCTTACAGGGGATTCAATTATTAATTTTTTAACTTACAATCCTTTAAGTACTTGTAGCTCTTGAATTTATCACTTTACAGAAAGGCACAAATATACAGGTTGTCCCATTAATAATTTTGAATGCGACGTCACGTGACCAAAAACAAATACCTCATTGGGTAACAAAATAACAAGAAAAGATGCAACATTTGCTCTAATTTACACCCCCAAAATTATAATTCTCTACTACTGCCCAATTCTGATATATTACTTATCTTAATCGTCGTGGGACACCCTGTTTAACGTCACATTCCGTAGGCGTACTTTGCAATATAAAAATAAACCAACATTAGGAGGATTATATGTTGTTAATGGGATTAAACTTTTTTTAATCTCTTGGCATTAAAACACTGCAGTATCAATCAATCAAAGATTAAAAAAATAAAAAGTTCATGAACTATCCTTAAAAGTCACTGTCTTCACTATAACTGCTGACGGTATCATTATCATTGTCTTTTCTGAGGTTTATTATTATATATCCACTTTCCAAAATGAATTTTCCAATTTACATCTAAAACTGCCTTCAAATTCAATTTAATTTAAATATTGTATTGTTTTGCGAAACATAACCTTTTAATTTTGACCAAATCAGTTCAATGGGATTTAACTCTGTATGGTAAGGAGGCAATATGAGAATTTCAATTCCTTTTTCTCGAGCCATCTCATCTATAATATATTTTTTGAATGAAGCCATTTTGAAATATATGTTAATACAAAATTCCGAATCAATTAAAATACATACGATACGGCTATGCTACGAACAAATAAAGTCTGATTTATCTGTCAAAAGAACAGGTTTATTATACAGTAAACACCACGGAAACATGATTAAATCAAACGAAATCTTTTATTATTAGGCCGATCAAATGTATGAAAATTTTAATTTTAACTACAAGTTTCTACCTCTTAAACCTGTACTACCAGGCGGGGGTGCTGGGGGTGTGGCACCTCTCAAACTTTTGTACCGCGTCGGCATTTTCGTGTGAGTCGGCATTTTCATGCCGTAGTCATCATGCTCGAGAAATATAAAAATATAAAAAAATAAAAAATACTATTAAACAAAGTTGTTGTTTTGGCATAATTATGTGTAACCAACTGACAGTAAACAAAAATGAAAGAAAAATCAATATAGACATACACAAGTTCTTTATATGCAACTAATTCTTTTTGTGTAGATGAAATAAATCTGTATTGTACAGTCGGCAAATTTTCCTTGACGATTCGGCATTTTTAACATGACTTTATCATATGGGGTCGTTCTTCCGCAATTTATTTATTTCTTCCGCACCATTTACCATAGGTCTGGGTTTGATTAGAAGTTGGAACAGTTTTTTAGTTTGTGAAATAATAATTGATAGCACCACACTTCGTTGAAAGAGAACTGATTGCCCTTGAAAATGAGCCTTCTACAGAGCAAAATGCATTTACCCCCCTCCCTCCCTTCCTGATTATCGGATCGAGTTCTTGTAGAGCTCAAATCAAATAGAAAAAAATTCCGCAACCGATGGCGAATTAAAATTTTTCCTCACCTTCTCTTTCGTTGCAAAAATAAAAAATTAAAATTTGCAAAATCCGAAATTTGGTCGCCATTTGTCCGTTTTTGCGAAAACCATCATCTCCTTAATACATCCTGTAGCAGTGTCCTCATGAAAGAGTTTGCCATTTTGCTGACCCGGATTGGTCAAGAATTAAAAAAGTTACCTCGAGTCAAAAATTAATCAGTGTTTGCCCTCCCTCTCCCCCCCAAATTAAACTAGCGGGTTGAAATTTGGACACAACGCTTGGGTCATGACTATCTATCGGAGGAAAAAAATCAAGTCTCGAAATCACTTTTTTCCATGCGAAAATCGCGAACACCTAGGTGTGTTCTAGCCGCGGCAAAAATCCATATACTTTCAAATCGCAATATCTCGAGAACCGCTAGACTGATTTGGACGGGTTAAAATTCAGTTTATGCGTTTTCGCGAGAACTTTATTTCGATCCGAATAAACCTCAGTGAGTTACGTGCGAAAAACCGATTTTCCTTAGCTTTACATGTTAATTTACCCCTCTCCACACATCCCTTAGCTTTCATATAGTGATCACGTGAAAGAGGGACCTCGAATCTATGAAATCACAAAAAGTATTTTCCATGGTTTTTATTGACCTATAAATCTGCAGGAGAGTTTAATGTTTTTTATAGAATTTAAATAAAAAATTACTGTTAATGTTAATATTGCTTTGCATTCGTATAGCTTTCAATAAATTAGGTGAAACTAAAAAACTGGTGAATTTATGTCACCATGTATAATTAGCAATAGTTCCCAATACATTTTTTTTTTAATTTTATAAATTGTACTTAAGTGACTGACAATTTTAGATAGACATCTTTAATTAAAAATTAAGACCGTTGTTATCAACAACATTCCCATCATATCTAAATAACTCAACTTCTTTCGTTTTTAATGATCTACTGTAAATTATTCTGTAGAAAAATAAAGATCCGCAGAAACTCGTCCTTTTGTCTTTTATAATTATAGTTCAGTCAATTTCGCCACTATTAACACTAAATAATTTAAAAAAATGTGATAATTAAAGTTTGTTTAGATTCTTGTTTTATTCACCTCAAAAATATCTTTTAAGAATTTGATTTGAGTCTGATTTTAAATCAAATCAAACTCAAATCAAGCCTAGCAGTGGTACGAATCAAATCAAATCAAACTATATTCACAAATATTTTAAGCCAGCCCTGCATATTACGGCTCGAACGCGTAATAAAATATCTGCCTCGCCCCTTACCGCTGCCCTTCAGGAGAAACTCTGAAGGATATAGAGCGGAGCTGTTATGTTTATTGATAATATAATGAATAAATAACGAAATAACAATACTACCAACTTTACAGACAACTGAAAATCGTTCTAACCGCACTATATCTTTCATCTTTTTCTCTTCTCGATCTTTTATTATTAATTTGGAATATAAAGTCGGTTTTTACACGGGCAATATCTCAAAATAAATCTAATTAATATTAATTACGAGGATGGTTTCCGAGAAAAGGAGATCGTTATTGTTGTGTAGCCAGATAACACAAAAGTCGGCGGTAGGCAATAAAATTGCTATAAAACTCGGTCATGTTACACCATCAAAACTGAAAAGAGGACAGAATTACAGATGTACCGAAAAGAAAATGTTACGTAATGGGAACATATACGGGGTTCTTTCGTCTACTTTAAATAAAATGTCTATTTGAATTGAAGTATCAAAATATATCTTATATATATTCTTAACAAATAGAAAAGGTTAGAAAAAGATATCAAAAAACAAACCTTGAACGTCTAACAGAGGATAGAAACACTACAAAAACTCTAAAAAAGGAAGAAGATTGGTAATTAGCCTACGGACAAAAAGGAAAAACCAGACCAGAAGTGTTGGTAGATTATCTAGCTGAAATTTTCCAACCAAACGATATCTTATGACAAAAAAATCAGGTTTTGATCTAATAACAAGTTTTTTTTTATTTTTTAACTATCCTTTTTATTTGCAATCTGTAAAGTCTACAATAGGCAAATGGTTTATAACTATAACTAAACATGCATGGAAATTGTCCAGTGACAATTTCCTTTTATATAAATATTAATTTATTACCGGTTAAGCTAACGCGTTGGGGTGATTATCGATGCGGTGAGCATACTTCTGTGAGAAGAGGGATATTTCGTCTTTAACTGACTTCATCAAGGTCACAAGCAATAACATTGTTGGGTACACACCATGGAGCATTTACAACGATTCTGAGTACTTTGGACTGAAATCTTTCCAGTATGTCTATATCTATATCTGTCTATAGCTGGATTCCATAACTTCATATAGGCTTTAGTATGACTTTATATAGTAGAAGCTTGTTGTTGATAGTTAGTTGGGATCTACGGCCTATTATCCAATAGAGTTTGCTAAGTTTTATGCCTAATTGTTTTCTCTTTGTAAGTATATGTGTTCTCCACGTTAAACGTCGGTCCAGGTGAATTCCTAGGTATTTTGCATTTTCTTTTTGTTGCAAAAGCTGCCCATTTAACGTCACAGTTGAACAGGTTCCTCTTCGTTGGGTATAGGTAACGTGTATTGATTTTGTTTTATTCACCTCGATTCGCCAAGTTTTTAGCCACGTGGAAATAGAGTTCAGGTTGGTCTGTAGGATTTGGGAAGAAATAACAGGATCTTGATGAGATGCCAGGACAGCAATGTCATCTGCATATGTTGCCGTATTTATATTGGTGTTTGTGGGAATATCCGCCGTGTATATAAGGTAGAGGATCGGGCCAAGTGCACTTCCCTGTGGAACCCCAGACATTATTGGACGCAGAGTTGAGATTTGATTTTGAAATTTTACTTGAAAGTATAGGTCTTGCAGATAGGATTTTAGGATAAGAAGATATCGCAGGGGCACAAGGCGTAAGGACGTTTTGTACTTAAAAATTTAAATGGAAGACACCCTCAGTGTCAAGCAATTTTGATGTAACAAAGCTTCGTGCTAAACCTGATCAAAGATCTAGCTTTTGTCAAGAGTTAGAATATTCGTTTCGTTATGAAATCGTTTTATTAGATAAATAACAAAAGCTAATTGTGATTTTTATGGTTTTTTATTTAATTAATAACAATCCTCTCGTTCTTCACTATAGAATTAAATTTTAAACTAAAAACTGGATATACGTAGGTAAAAAATTGTAGAACCTGGCACACCTTCCATCACCGTATTTTTATAAAACATTCATTTGCCGGTGGAAATTGTTTTGCGCTACAGCAGCGCCATCATGATAAATTAGACAGCATCAGCGTAGAGAAAACAATTGCTCGCATACTTAATTGATACTAACGAACTGAACCAGATGAGATTTTAATCCGGGCGGCGGGAGCAAATAAAACGATCAAATCGAAATAACAAAGCCAAAATATTCAGTTTGCGTTCTGTATATTTTCCGGAAGCAATATTAGATTACATTTTAATCAGCAGCTTGCTCGGTCGGTACTGAGGGGGCGCAGGGTTACCGGCCATTACTCAAACTTGACGTTAAATGGCTAATTCAATTGTTACCCCAACGATATGTGGTTATCGCTGGATCTAGCAAGCTTTGTTTGTGAGTTGCGCGCCGATGTTCCAATGTTCCGATGTTCCGATGATTCCGTGTTTCGATGTTTACATGGGCGTCGCACTATGATCAATGGGTCTCAAGTCTCCAACAGATGTCTATAAAACAAAAATTGCAATCAATTCAGCTCTAGCTTTTGCCTTTTCAGGAAAATCCAGGAAAACTGAATTTCTAAGAAAAAATTTTTGCATTCTATATTTATATATCTATATTATAGAAGGGAAATATAATAAACCAAATGATAAGAACATAAAATTCCAAAAACAGGTTTTTTTATTTGCCATCTCTTCAATTATTCCTCAATCTCTGTAAAAAACCAGGTCAATTATAAATGATTTATGAAATAAAACCCGTTCTTCAAACAATGTAAATCCTAGTTCAGATGAACTCAACAATTATTTTGTAAATGTAAGTAAGAATATCAATTCAAGGATGTTCTCTCCTTCCTCCTACCTAATAAAAGGATCACTGATAGTTTCTTCCTAAAGACCAGTAGATAAGCATGAACTAGTGCAAACCATAAACAACATTCAGAATAAATCTTCCTGTGGAATTGATGGCTTATCCACTAAAATATTTTTAACTGATATATTAATCAACATTTTAACTTCGTTGATTAATGAATCCTTTGAATTTGGTCTCTTTCCTAATTGTAGAATCCCACTTCGTAAAGGTGGCTACAAAACCAAAACCTGTAACTATAAGTCCTCAGTTCAATTGCAGAATGTAGCCAATGCTCTAGTCAATTAATTCCTCCCCAAAAGGTTTTTAATTGTTGTGCTCGTGTAGAAAAAAAACTCTTTGTCTAAACATATTTAGATACCATTAACAGTGGCTTTTAACAATAAAATTTAAACTGCTTAGAGCACTTCCGTGGAATGTCATCCCTTGACGGACACCCTAAATAAACAACAAAAAATACATCACAACGCAATTAGGACAAAAACAAGTCAATAATAATAAATCTGCTACCCAATCTTATCTTTTACGAATTTTTACGTTTACAAATGACTGTCCAAGATGGCCAATGTGCAGAGACGGCTTCGTCAAGAATTGTAACCTTAAATAACTTTACTTGTTATTAAACAAACAAAAACCAAAATTAATTCCTTAAGTGTGAGTACATGAATAATAAAATGAAACGTAGATTCCAATACCACGTAATTTTCATTTAATATACTTTTTTTTACACTAACAATTTTTAGGCCCCATTTTGGTTAGCGACAATTTATTTGTGGTACATTTTTTTTATAAAATGTAGGTAAATTTTATAAGGAAAGATTTTATTTTGCTATATACATTCTCACAACTATTTGCATTTTTAAAACTAATACTGTAATAAATATTGACAAATACATTCCAACTTCTTAATTTAAAATTTTCTCCTGTGATATTTGCTTCATTGCTTCATTAAAAATTGTAACAACCTTTTGCATTTTTAACTTATTCATATAAACCATCTTTCTTCTTCATTATTAATTTGTTAAACATTCTTAATGATCTTTCATTTATTTTTAATTATTCTTTCTTCTATCCAAGTTCTTAATTTTTTTTCACAAATATTGTTAATACACAGGGTCCTGCAACAGTGACGCCGTGTTCCATATCTCTATTTAGGAAAGAGATAGTAATACAATTTTTTATAAAAAAAAATTCAGTCACAGGGTGTTCGATTTCTTCTGGGCGGGTCTTAACTTTGTTTTTTTAAATGGCAACCTGAATTTTTTATCACTTGTTCGGTCTCTACATGAAAAATAAAAGATACTGTATGTATGTTAAATATTTCGAAAATATTGACGGTTTTCGAGATTTTTAGCATGACAAGTTTTTTTCCAATACTCGTCACTCAGAATATTTGATATTATGAAGTTATGCCAAGTCCTATTAAAATTTATTTTTGGTCAAATATTCTACATTGGTGACTCTCTCAAACGATGTATCTGAAATCGACCAGTGATATACAGGGTATGAAAAACAGCTTGCCAGACATTGTCAATAAAAATTGGCAGAATCTTCCTTATTTCAAATCGATCCATAAGAAGCGCAAACAAAGGCTCTACAAATTTCATCAAGTATTCCCTATGACTAAGTTCACTAGTTTTTCTTAAAACAGCTCTTTTTTAGAAAAAAGGCAAATATTCATATTTTTACGCTATAATCTCAATGAACAACTTTTTTGACGACTGATGAGAATGTACAAAGATATCTTGTTTCAATTATGTACATTATAAGGTGTCCAAACAAATATTTTTTTTTCATGTATTGGCGTATAATTATTCATAAATTAAAGTCTGATCTTAAGTTCCAGGTATTTATTTATTTATTTAAAGTTTAATTAAAGTTGATAATGAATCTTTTATAAAATATGTTCCATTTTCTTGAATGCAGAGCTGAAGTCTTTGTTTGAAAGACTCCACCAATGTAGAATATTTGACGAAAAATAAATTTTAATAGGACTTAATATAACTTCATAATTTCAAATTTTCTGAGTGGCGAATATTGGAAAAAAAAACTTGTCATCTCGAAAACCGCCAATATTTTCGAAATATAAACATGCATAAAGTATCTTTTATTTTTCAAGTAGAAACAGAAAAAGTGATAAAAAATACAGGTTGCCATTTAAAAAAACAAAGTTGGGACCCGCCCAGAAAGAATATAACATTATAGATCGATATAACATTATAGAAAATTGTATTCCTATCTCTTTCCTAAATATATAGTATATACCATATCTGAGACGGTTCTGTATATGAGACATCGCGCCTCGGTGGTCGATTTTTGTCTAGACACTTCCGGTGCTACCCGTAATATCTTCTTCTCTTCTAATTTTTGTTTCTTCCGACGCTTTTTCTACATATTTACTATATCTACCTGAGCCGTTTCATTCACAAATTCGCAAAATTTACTATGAGAGTTTGAGTCATTCGGGTCTGCCCAAATTACAGGTCATTTGTCTGTTTTCTACAAATTGGTTTGATCACCTTTTATTTATTTATCTTTTAGATGTCCTTGCGATGGGTCTTTCACCAGAGTTTAAAAAAATTAAGCGATGGAACAAAAAGGCCAGATTTTCTTGCAGAATTATTTGTAGGTATTTTCACCGAACAAATTGTTCGGTATCTGAATTCGATCTCTGTGTGTGTGTATGTTGATTCTTTGTGTTTCGAGAACACCTTCAAAATGGGGGGGATATGAACATTTTGAAGTTTAAAATGACATTGAATTTCAAGTAGACACATAGTGAATGACGATTTTGATAAAACTGAGTAGACTGTGGCTGTGTTGATGAGAATAAGAACTGTCAATCTAAAATTTTATTAATACTTTCATTACAATTTGTTCGGTCTACGGCAATGCTAGAAGAGCATTCTCAACTGGCTTTTTGATCGAAAATATTTTTTTTTATTTCATGTAGTTATTATTAATTAATATACAGGGTGTCCCGTTGGTAAACGGAAACATTTTAAAGGTAGGTAGAGGTCACAAAGGCGATTCGAAATAACCCATATATAATGGGTCTCTTGGCTTCCATAACCGAGTTACAGGGTGTTTTATCAATTATGCGAAATTATTCATTTGGCCAGAACTTTTGAATCACTTAGTATATCTTTTCCATTTTTGGCATACAGCTTACACTTCTCACGAATAATGTACTGAAATATTGAGAGGTATGAAAATCCAGGTTCGGCTTTAGGAAAAATTGAAATATATTGAAAATATCAAAACAACACCCTGTATATCATAATTTTAATATTTCCATTTTAGATTTGAATAGAGGGGAAAAAACTGAATTGAAGTTGTTATTGTTATCCCGCCACCGAATCGAATGGGAAAATTTTAATATTGAAAGTAAAATTTTCATTTAATTTAGAAAAAATATATTATGAAACTCATTTTTTCTCTAACAATTTCAAAAATTCACATCGCGTCATTTATCTATTTCTTGTTTATTCGGCTTAAAATAATTTTACACTGTACTGGTGTACCTGCAGGTCCGTACTTAGGGGAAAATATTCAATTAGGTATTTATTTTTTAAACGCCCATAAAGTAAAGTGGGACAATAAACACTCATAGTAACTAACAAGCATTTATTAATAATTAACGAAATTGCTCAATATGTCCACCATTTTGTTTTATGCACTTTCTTGCACGTTTAATGATGTCCCTTACTGGATAAATGGATTCTTTGTCAGTTCCAAGCTTCCTCAATTCTTTGAAGCAGTTCTTATCTATTGTTTATTATTTTAGAATACACCTTGTATTTCAGGTATCCCTATAGAGCATAATCCACTGTGCTAAAATAAAATTATACGAGGTGATCGAAAAGTAATCAATTTAATATTTTGTACGGATCTGCAATATTACTTAAAATTGTGTTAAAACGGACAAATAATAAAAATATTAAATGTTGAAATAATAATTTTATTTTAACACAGTGGATTATGCTGTATAGGGATACCTGAAATCCAAGGTGTATTCTAAAAAAATAAACAACATAGAAGAACTGCTTCAAAGAATTGAGGAAACCTGCGAGGAATTGAGAAACAATCCATTTATTATAAGAAAATCAGGAAGGGACATCATTAAACGTGCAAGAAAGTGGATAAAACAAAATAGTGGACATTTTGAGCAATTTCGTTAATTATTAATAAATGTTTGTTAGTTACATAGTTACTATGAGCGTTTATTGTTCCGCTTTACTTTATACTGGGCGTTTAAAAAATAAATACAT
This sequence comes from Crepidodera aurea, assembly GCA_949320105.2. Classification (NCBI taxonomy): domain Eukaryota; kingdom Metazoa; phylum Arthropoda; class Insecta; order Coleoptera; family Chrysomelidae; genus Crepidodera; species Crepidodera aurea. The sequence goes on from OX439479.2 coordinate 12,256,646, forward strand.
AATTGAATATTTTCTCCTAAGTACCGGCCTGCAGGTACACCAGTACAGTGTAAAATTATTTTAAGCCGAATAAACAAGAAATAGGTAAATGAGGCCAAGTGAATTTTTGAAATTCTTAAAGAAAAAATGAGTTTCATAATATGTTTTTATCTACACCCGTACTATAATAATATACTTATATGCCCATAATCCGTTTCATAATGAGATCCATTATGATACAGATTTTTCATTACGATACAGATTTTTATTTTGCCAATAAATCTCTAGTTTTACAAAATAAACCCCACAAACCCTATATCAGCAAAAAGATCTGAAAAAATGCCATGCAATGATGTAATAAAATATAGGGTGATATATTTGAAAAAGTCGAGTAATTGCTATTTGTAATTTGGCATTTTCAAAAAATCGTAGTAGGCGAGTTCGCCTATATCTAGAAAGTTGCGCTAAAGCTTAAAGAATCGAATGAAAAAAGTTGATTAAGTTAGATATCAACGGTTTATGGACTGGAGAAATACAAATTACAATTTTGTAGAATTTTTTATAGAAATACGAGTAATTACTGTTATTGTGTTCAATACAAATATAATATTTATAGTTCTTCATTATTTATCGGGTTTAGATAAAATGGCGTATGCAACTCTCATGTAATGGTTATTAATACACTCGCATAAACCATACGAAACTCGCCTTCGGCTCGTTTCGTATCCCGGTTAATGCTCGTGTATTAATAACAATCATTACATGATCATTGCATAATATACTATTCCTAAATTAAATGAAAATTTTACTTTCAATATCAAAATTTTCCCATTCGATTCGGTGGCGGGATAACAAAAACAACTTGTTTCAATTCAGTTTTTTCCCCTCTATTCAAATCTAAAATGGAAATATTAAAATTGTGATATACAGGGTGTTATTTTGATATTTTTAATATGTTTCAATTTTTCTTAAAGCCGAACCTGGATTTTCAGATCTCTTAATATTTCAGTACATTATTCGTGAGAAGTGTAAGCTGTATGCCAAAAATGGAAAAGTGATTCAAGAGTTCTGGCCAAATGAATAATTACGCATAATTGATAAAACACCCTGTAACTCGGTTATGGAAGCCAAGAGACCCATTATATATGGGATATTTAGAATCGCCTTTGTGACCTCTACCTACGTTTAAAATGTTTCCGTTCACCAACGGGACACCCTGTATAATAATAACACATCCCTAAATGATTTCGACCATCTTATGAAACGTTTTTGTCAGGAGTGAAACTAAACGAAGTATCAAAGTGGCCGAAAAAAAGTCTGGAAAGTCTGAAAACGGTTTGGGAGTGAATTATTAGACAGTAAACGATGGTGGACAAGCGATTACATTCCCTATCACCGGCTATCCCAACAGATTAACTTATCTGTCGCCCCAACTTTTCTGGATTTTCTCTATTGCTTATTTTTAGAGATTTACGTAGTGAATGAGTCTTTGGCAATCGATTGTGTGTTTTTTTTTATTAGCTTGTGTGAATTGATAAAATTTGATATACCATGAAGCCATTTAATGGGTTAGTTTTGGTTAGTTTGAGAACTAAATTTTGTAAAATGTATCATGTGCAATGGCGTAACTATGATAAAGCAACCGGTGAAATTCCCAAGGTTGGGGGTGTGTTCTGGTGGTAATTGTTTTCTGATTGAGACGATTGTGGTTTGAGATTTGGTTTTCCATTTCTGTAATCTTCTCTCAAAATATGCTGAGGTACCATTTGCACCTATACCAATAGAGTAAGTAGTGTAGATGCAAATCCACTAAGCACAAAGCAGAAATATTCATTTTTTGCTGATAATGCTTGACCATCCAGCAAACTATGTAAAAATTGGTTTGATGCAGTGATTATCGATGTATTGACCGTGAAATTCTGCAGAAATTAAGCGGATTCATTTCTGCTAGAAGCAAGTTCATAATTGTAGACCATAATAATTAATTTTCTGGAAGGTTTTACTATTGATATTTAATCATACCAGCAGCAGAGTCTTTTATACATAAAAATTGTCCGCGTTAAAATAATCCGATTAGCTTTATCCCATTTTTTCGAAACTCTCCCTACAGACCTATATAGCAGTGTAAGTATTGCGTGTACGCAATATATTATTCGGTAGAGAGAAATATTCGTATAAATTAAGTAAGAGCAACGAGAAGATGAACAAAGGCTTTCAAAATAATTACCAAAAGAAGATCTGGCTGCCTCTATAAATAATAAATAACCGAGTTGTTAGTCACTTGGCGACGAACACCCTCCTTTTTGATGGTTATGGGCACGAGGCTGGAAAAGTTATTGGCGGTGGCTCCTTTTCCAATAGTCGGTTATTTAAATGGAAGTCAATTGTGGTATCATGGTTGATAAAAACCATGATTTTAAAAAAAATCACGATTCAAAGAAAAAATTATCGATTTCTTTGATTTTAAATATTGTTTTTACTGAAAACTTTTAATAATTAATATTAATAATTTCTTGTTTGCCAAAAATACTTCTCGTTTAAACATGTAAATGCAGTAATTTGTAATATAAGCTTAAGAACTGGTGCAGAAAGAAAAATCCTGTTAGAATAATTCACGTTGACGTTATAAATTCATCTACCTGTATAAGAGTGAAAAGTAAAACATTAATAACCAGTTGAGAATGCTCTTCTAGCATTGCCATAGACCGAACAAATTGTAGTTTTGTAGTTTTCGATCAAAGGCTTACATGGAATGCCCACACAACAAAAATCGCCAAAAAAGCATCCATCGCACTAGGCAGGTGCAGGAGGATGTGTGGCAAGAACTCAACCCCAAAATGACCATATGGGTTAGTGATGTGGTGGCCAAAGACTTTTCAGTCAGGAATCATAAGGCAGTTAACAGGCATACAAAGACAAGCGTGTCTCAGTGTCACAGGGGCCATGAGAAGCACCCCCACGGCCGCGATGGAGGTCATCTTGAACCTACCACCATTACACATATACATACAGGGAGAGGCGAGAGCGGTCACCTACAGACTTATGCAAGGGTCACGACCTATCACCAAACTCCACGGGACGGATTACCAAAGGTTAGAAGAAGAGCTAAGGGCGGATCCAATTACAGGAATGCACAGCGACACCATGGTAACCAAATAGAATTTCAACAGGAAATACGAAGTAAAAGTACTGGAGAGAGAACATTGGGAGGGAGGAGCACCCATCAGTGCAGCAACAATCTGGTACACAGACGGCTCGAAGACCGAAGAAGGAGTCGGAGCCGGAATATACGGGCAAAAACCAAGGATAATGATCCCAGTGAGCCTGTCAAAAGACACCACAGTATTTCAAGCAGAAGTAGCAGCAATACACCTCTGCATAGGAGAAATAAACAGACAAGACAGCATAGGTCAGTCCGTTGTTATATTCTCCGACAGTCACTAAAAGCACTAAAGGCCACCCAAGTAAACTCCAAATTTGTGTGGGACTGTGCCTGTGCCCTGAATGAACTAGCTAACCGCAAAAAAGTGACCCTGGCATGGGTTCCAGGACACAAAGGGCATCGAGGAAATGAAAAAGCCGACGAATTGGCCAGACAAGGCTCGTCAATGGCATTTTATGGTCCAGAACCCTTCTGCGCTATAGCAAAAACAACAGTTAAAAAATCATCAGCAAATGGGTGGAAAAACAAGCCCAAAGCTGGTGGGAACAATCCCCAGGACAGAGGCAGGCAAAAAGGTTTCTCAAGAAACCATCGCCTACACTCACGTTAGACCTACTAAGCAAGGGCAGAAGGTCAGTAAAAGCAATAGTAGGCATGCTTACAGGACACTGTAAACTCAACAAGCATATGAAAAACGTAGGTCTGGCAGAAGAAACCACATGCAGGTTTTGCCAGACAGAGGAAGAAACCTCAATCCATATTCTATGCGAATGCGATGGAATAGCAAGGACAAGATTTTCACAGAAGGGAATGGAATACCCAGAGGAAGAGCCACTGTCAGGGATCCTAACCATACTTAAAAGGACGAAGCTCGCGCAAGTCATCTAATTATCAGGGGAAACACAATAGATCTGCATCTACATCTACAACCAGTTGAGAATGTTCTTCTAGCATTGCCATAGACCGAACAAATTGTAATGAAAGAATTAATAAAATTTTTGATTGACAGTTCTCATTTTAATCAACACAGCCACTGTCTACTCGCTTTTCCCAAAATCGTCATTCACTATGTCATTTTAAACATCAAAATTTTCATATTTTGGGCCACTTTTTGATGCTCTACCAACATCTAAAGTCAGAATTTTAAAATTCATAAACACAAAAAAGCTACAGATGAAAATACTAAATCATAAATCTCGTGAAATGAAAAGATTACTTAATAACTATAACTATAATAAACTATAATAACTATAAAATAACTTTTCTGGCTTTCTGAGAAGCAAATTTGTCATATTATTTTTCAAGTAGGTGATTTTTAATAATTTTTAATTCACTGAAACTTCTTTCACCAGAAGCCACAGAAACAGGTACGTTTAAAAAATTCTTATTGTTAGAACAAAATTTGGAAAACAGGAAATGATATTATTTTTGACTATAATTTCTAATATCTCAATTGGTTGTTTTTAAGTAAGTTTAAACACTATCGTCGATCACTCAACCAAAACACAATTTTAACACACTCGCGAAACGCGCGTAGAGTGTGTTAAAATTGTGTTTTGGTTGAGTGGTCGACGATAGTGTTTCAACTTAGTTGATAAACCAAAGGATCCAATTTCCCAATTTAATGTTTTTAAGTTATTTAATTCAAGATTTGTATACCGTCTATACCTTTCACAATACTTCCTTCCTCCTGCAACTGTAAATTAATATCTAAGTCCACGTTTACCTTTGTAGGAATTCTTTGTAATTATTTTTCTGGTCAATATATAAATAAATAAAATAAACAAATACAGGCTTTCATGAGACCATCATTAGAAATGTTGTGAAACTCTTACAAAAGCATCTCAAAAATATGCCACTTGGTTATTTTTTAGACAAAAATTTAAAATTTGGTATCATTTTCTATTCCGCGTATTATAACGTATACGGTGTTCGGGACTTTAGCCACTGCTAATTCAAAATAAAACCTGATATCTCTGCAATCGCATGATCTTTTCTGTTTTCTCATCCCCTTTTGAAAAGATACACACACACGCCGGTAGCATCCCGACAATGTTCAGCTCTTTATACGGTGGTGGCTCAAAAACAGGGGGTGCTAATTCAATTGATCAAAGCGTGGCCCTGGTTGGCACCCCGGGCGGTAAACGGAGGAAAACTTTTGATAATCTATAAAAGTATAATAAGCTTTAAAATTTTGGAGTTTCTAAAACGTTCCGCAGAGAACGTATTACGATAACTTATGAGTTAATTTTTAATGGATTTGGGGATTAAGTCGGTATATACAGCGTGATTTTGTAAATATAACCTTAAATTTTGTGTTTAACAAGTTTTGAGAGACGTGGGAATGATTCAAAACAAGCAAGACCACCTTCAAAACTAAATAAAAAACTATAATTTGCATTTTACTGAATATGTCTATAACATTGTAACGAAAATTCTAAAAATGATGTTCAAATAAAATATATACTGTGTTTCAGACTTAATATGTCATCACATATTAACGGATTACCGCTTATTTGCGGTTGTAGTTGATAAAAAAAATAAACTATATATTCGGCAGCTGCAAACACGTTTCTTCGACATAGTATGTCATTATTTCGGCTTAGCTGCGAAAAAAGTTGGATCAGAAGAGATTGTCATAGATGAAAAAAATAATATTATAAAATAATTAGCCTTGAAGTCGGCAGCAATTACCAACTGTTTATTTGCGGCTTCAATGAGAGTTCCTAGTACTTTTTAGTTTAATTTAAGCAACATGCTTGATTTCCTATCCAAGGATTAATAAAAAGAAAGTTTATGTGAAAACTCGCAAAAATAACTGGTGAAAAATAAACTACTTATTAAGCAGCTGAATGAATATGTCATCAGTGTGGTTTAGCTGCAAAGAAAATTTGACCAAAAGAGATTGTCATAGACGGAAAAACTTTCTTCCTTCTTATTTATATCTATCTTCCAGTTAAACTTCGTGATTAGGCTGGTTATGTAATGCCTAGCAATTTTATAATTCTTCTGGTGAGCTTAGAACATTAGGTTAGATTTTACAAAAGTGGCTAGAATATGTTGAGCAAAAGTGCCTCCAATCAGATTTCCATTTATTTATTATTTTTTGTTTATAGAAAGCGTTGGCATTGGAGATGCACAATTGATATTCACTGTCAAAACCAGAGGATATGGTAATTTTTGCTAGTTCATCGACATGCTCGTTATATCTAATTCCAATGTGGAAAACCAAATTCAAGTTTTTAGTGAACAATTCAAATATAAATTGTTAAAAGGTATATTAAAAATTTCGTCAATTCTTATTTCTCGATTCATCGAGTTCTATCCAAACAGGTTCCCCATATATTTGTTTAATGTCTCCAATCACTTTTTCTTTAATTGCAAAAATAATCCAGGAATTGCTAATTCCATTGATAAACAAAAGAAGAGGAAAAAGATAATATATTATGACCTAATTGTGAAATTTTAATAAATAAAATCGCAATATAATTATTTTAATTCAAATGAATCATCATTTCTTCTTAAGTTACATTGTGTGTGTGGCTAAAGGACCAGGTCCAAAGCCAGTAAAAATAATAGTATATTCTGTAACAACGTTGGAATGAGAATTCGACACGAGTGGATAATTCCGAACGCGAGCGTGAGGAACCACGAGTGTCGGATTTTCATTCCAACAGAGTAACAGACTGTACTTTCTGCGCGGCCACAAAAAGTAGAAATTAAATATAGTAAAATGAAACCTCAATCTCTCAACATTGTGTAGGTAGTATTTTTATATTCAAGCTTGGATTTTTGCGGTAGTAAATGTTATATTATCGGCATATTTTCTTATTTCTGGAGGAGTATTTTCAAATTCTACATCTGAATCGTTTGATTTTCTTCTCCTTTTTAATAAATTAAAAGTTTTTACAAACCAATATTAAGACCACGTCAACTAATACTGACACTTAATTTGACATTCACAGCAAACCTTATTTTTGTAAACAATCACGGAATACAGATTCAATCTCTAGTGATAGAATGTAATGCATATAAAATACATAAGAGCCAAATGTTTCAGAATTTTCTTTCAATCTCAAGAGCCACTGGATCCAGATATGAAACATGTTTTTTTACTAAAATATGTCTTTTTATATTTAAAAACGACCTGCTAAATTTCAAATTAATATATTAATCCGTTTTAAAGGTTTTAAATAAAAACATTTATTTTTTTTAACTTTAACGCCCTGTATTTTGAAAAGTAATCGAGTTGGGCCCCTCATTCCTTATATCATTTTGTCCAATTTTACGAGAGGTATCTACAGCCAGACGTTGTAAGTGTCATTTGGAAACACCCTGTATATCATAAAAAACTCTTCAGGTCATAACTTACAATCGTACACAACATGTAAAAATAGTGTGTGAGTTCAGAGCAAGTTATAAAATGTGGTGTTCCGCAAGGGACAGTGCTGGGACCCATTCTCTTTATTTTATATTTGAATAATTTATTTACCTTAAGAATTTCTGGAACCATATATAGTTTTGCTTAAGATCGTTTCTGGGACGATTTAAATATTTATAGAAAGTACTTGATCTATCTCAACTAAAAATGCTCTACTATTCATTGGTAGAATCTCGATTATCCTACGGTATTTTAGCTTGGGGCGGAACTGTAGATTTGTATTTGGATAAACTACAAATACTGCAGAAATATTTTTTTAAATAATATTAGGAAAAGAAAGAACTTACCCTTCTGACCAGCTTTTTCGGGAAGCATTATTAGATCTTCGCCAGACTTTTTTTTTTAAACTTTAACGTACTTATTTAAACATAAAAAATACTTTGATTTAATTTCTCATTCACATAATACAAGAGCCAAGAAAAATAATAATCTGGTAGTTCCGAATGCACAAAAAACAATTGGCCAAAGAAATTTCTCACTTTTTTCATTTTTTATTTAACTAATTAATGCGTTAAAAAATATTAACAATTTCTTGATTTTTATATTTTTTAGTTTTTATACTTTTTTATTGTTATTACCTATGTATTTCTATTATTTCTTCTTTGTTAAATAGTGCTAAATTGCTAAATTAAATTATATTAGTGTTAGATATTATTTTATTAGTATTAATTTATATTTATATAGTATATAGCAGACCCCCCTGGCAATAAAGTCCAAAATGTTATTATTATTAGTCTAATGAAGTTAAGAGTGAATTTTCATGTTTTGGAGAGGGAAATTTGTTTATATTAACACTGGAAGGGAGAGTCTTCTCTAAAAGCTATCAAGCGTCCCTGCAAATTCCTAACCCAAAATATTAAACTTTTATATATACACAGTGTGTCCAATTAAGTAGGCACCATATGGACAACTTTTTTATTATTTGTTTTAGGAAAAAAAGTTATTCTTGATAAAAAGTCGTGCATGGTCTAAAACCTAAAAGGCAACAAACATCAGATATCAAATTTTTTTAGTCATATACGAGGTTTGTCAAAAAATATGAATTTTGCTCAAGAGAAAAGTACCTTTATTTTTGAAGTATGAAAAAAAAGTTATTAAAAAAACTCGTTGATAATGACATTTTACGTCAACATACTAATTTTTAACAAGATATTCCGAATTAACAAAATTTTCATTTTTAATATTTTTTGATGTACCCCCGTAATTGACAATTTTGAATTCATTGAAAAATTTAAGAATGTTCGCAGGGACTTTACAAACCCATACTAGACTTCCATTTATAAGCAAACAGTTAGCCCGGATTAAAATTTTTTGATGTTCCTTGCATCCCACTAAATATTTTGCAAATTTAATTTCTGCTTATTGATTGTAATGTAAGGCAGAACTTTTTATGAAGAATATTTTTTTTTTGAAAAATCAATAATTAAGGAATTTTTTTTTGTTGCCAACTTTTTCAGACCACACCATCGAACAATATTAACAAAAAATGGTATGTAATTCTTGTATTTTCGTCCCTTTTAAGCTTTTTCAATGAATTCAAAATTGTCAGTTACGGGGGTGTATCAAGAAATGTAAAAAATGAAGATTTACTTAAAGTTGGAATATCTTCTTCAAAATCGGTATGTTGACGTAAAATGTCATTAGAAACAAGTTTTTTAATAACTTTTTTGTTCATATTTCAAAAATAAAGTTACTTTACTCTTGAGCAAAATTCATATTTTTTGACATACCTCGTATACGATTAAACAAATTTGATATTTGATAGTTGCATTTTATGTTTTAGACCATACACGACTTTTTATCAAGAATAACTTTTTTTCCTAAAACAAATAATAAAAAAGTTTTCCATATGGTGCCGACTTAATTGGACACACTGTATATATTCAGTTACCAACTTTTTTTGCTATATTTTAGGTCTCACTAGGGTGAAACCGGCTCTGCTTATACTTAAATTTCTTTTATCGTGAGTGTTTTAATAATATCTTTATTATTCCAACTAGACGCGTTTATGTCCCATAGACAACAATAAAATTTTCATGAATGACTTCCCAGTCAAACAACAGAAATACTAATAACTTCTCCTATTATATTATTAGAAAACAAGATAATTACAAGTCCTAGATAAAATCTAAAATGTAAATTACTATTTTATACCCGTAGGGGAGGAGTTTTGCATGCAACAACCAATTAAACAAAGTAATAAATGTCATATTATTTTTATTTTTAATGCCATTATATCTAGTGCTTACAATTGTAATAACGCAACATTATCTACAGTTATAGCGTTTATTATACATATACATCACACTACTTTTTCTTTAATTACAAGAGAAAAATTGTTTTATAAATGACAGTGGATAGTATTACGAAATTCGTTCGAATTAAAAAAGAATATATAACGCGTGCCGGGAAGTCGCACTTTAAAAGATAAGGCCCCGCCTTTCCTCACTCGCACAAGCTTCCTATTGGATTCTAGGGGTTGCTTGCAAGGGCAACCAGAGTAACTGTAAAATTATTTTAGGAACAATTTTTATTATAGAATCATAACAAACGTAAAAAGTATTTTTAATAAATAAATTATACAGGGTGATTAATTCGGAAATGATCATAGAGTAAGGGTATATGGAGGACACCGAGGTGTTTCTAAATAACCTATATTTTATGGGTATATCGTTCTTTATAACCAAGATACAGGGTGATTTATTCATTTTCCCCATTTTTTCAATTAATCATAACTTATGAACCACTCTATACATTTTTATAATATTTGATTCGTGTGTTCTTTGTCCACAGTGGCGTCGATTAACATAATAAAAAAAGTCTTATTACAGGTCCGGCCTTAAAAAAATTAATAAGTAGGGTTCGAGTCGAAACAACACCCTGTATGTCAATATTTTAAAATTTTATTTACAAATTTGGATCTCTTGCAGAAAAAATAAGTAATATTAAATGAATTTGGTGTTTTCGTTATAAAACTAATGATATATTTTGAATTTTTAAAGAATCAGTGTAAGATAAAATTGAGCACTAGTCAGTGATAAAGTATCTGATATTTAAATTTGAATTTTATTATTAAATGAGCTTGTCATCAATAGATAGCTCAACTTTTAGTTTCAAATACATGTTAGAAGATGACGGTGTCCATCACCAAGCTGTATTAAATTACCTAGGATACAATACGTATATTTTAAATAATAGAATTGCAGAAAACTCTATTACCCCCCATAGGTATTAATTTGAAAGGTTGAACTGAAAGAATCAACCTGTCAATTATAGATTTCTATCCCAAAAACTATCAAATTATATCATAGGGTTTGCGCAGCATCTGAACCTCAAACAAAAGTTCATTTAAAAGTTTTTGGGAGAAATTTAATACTGTTTGGCAAGGGACACATGGGTTTGAGACTTCAAGTTGAGCTGTTAATTTCTACGAATGAGACACAATTATAACGAACCGGCTCTAGAAATAACAAGCTTCTTTAATAATACAATCAAAAGGTTTGCATATCAACACGTGCCTGAATACGTATTGATAAAGTATGGAATGTCGAAACGTAGAAAATATTTCAATTTCATTAAATTTGTGTTAACTTTCCGTTTATCGTTAAACTATCCACTCCCTCTTTTTTTTAAGTACGGATTTTTGAATCGCAAGGATCTTCTTTTATATTATCACTCACTTAAAATGTATTTTGTACAGTTTATATCTGCCTTTGGAACTTTTTAAAACTAATAACTAATTTAAAACATATTTACATAAGACGATTGACAGAATTTTTTTAGTGTAAGTAAATAATAGAAATAATATTTATTATACATCATTCGTAACTATTTACAAAACAATATTTTGTATTTAGAAGTCAAAATTATGTTTATAATTTCATTTAGACTCAAACCTGGTCGAAGCTTGCAACAACAACGTGTTCACTATGGAAAATCAAAACGCAACCGTATAACTGCCTCGTTAGCTAAGAAGACAACCTCCCAAAAACTCTTGGGACCTGGCACTTTCATAGGCTTATCGGCATCAGCTGAAGCGGACCTACTAAAGAAGCACTCCCTTGAAAAGTTTAAGGGTAGACGGGACGACGAAACAGGCTGCAAGCTAGCCAAGGAACGAGGAACTTCTACAGTATCTGAATAGCGAAAGAGCCAAAAAATACATGACTAGGAACAGACAGAACCTGCGCACAGCCACTGGTATCCTGACTGGCCACTGTTATCTACGAAAACACCTCCACAGGATGGGGTTATCAGAAACTCCACTGTGAAGGGGAACAGGAAGACGAGATTGTCGAACACATTCTTTGCGAATGCCCGACACTCTCACAAACAAGACATTTTATTTTCGGCGAGCAGAAGTTAACACATGCCAACATTCGGGAGCTATTTTCAAACCATCACTTACTTTAAACAAGTAGGCTGGCTGATGAGCCAGAAGGAAGGCTCAACCTCAGAAGGATGCACAATGTGCCAAATGTAGCCTACGTGCTGTGGGGTGACCCACCCTTCTAGCTTTACAGATACAGATGATGGTATATCTAGTTTGGTTAAGACGATGGGCTAGAATGGAGCATGGAATTTCATAGACAGCTTGGTGCTCGTTTGGAATTTTGTCTTTAACGGATCGAATTAGATTGGAAATCTTTTGTTAGGTGGTGAAGATAGTGTTGGTATTTAAGAGTCTAAGGATTCTGCTGATTTAAGGCGGACTGATGGTTGAGGTAACGGTTGGTATCGATGGGTTTACGATAGAAGGAGTGTGAAAAACCTTGGGATAGAAGTTTCTTAATTTTGACATCTAGAAATGATAAATATTTCCCCAGGACCCCGCTCCACCACCACCTATAAAAGAGGACGTTAGTTGTTTCTGAGGATTAGGCACAATGAGACCTCAAAACTAACTAGCAATGATAATACTGTTAGTTTAGTAGGTAGATTAAGGCCACCTCAGTGCGTCAAATCGAAATGTGGAAAAAATAGTTCAGAATTAAATTTTCTACAAGACAATATGACATATACGTGTATTACTTTTTATTAAAATTTATTTGTTCTTTCAAAGATTGGGATATGTGAAATATACTCCTAATTTTGAAGAGCTAGTAATAATTCTCATTCAAATTTGATGTAGAATATGAATCCAGAAGCAAATCTTCTATAAAAATTTCTAATATATTTAAAACAATGCTCTCCATTTCACTCCTATGCTCGCAATTCAACGAGTGGTGTCAAAGCTAATTTACCAAGTTTTAAATAAATCAAATTTCCGATTTCCAAGTGTGTACTTTTGGTTCTCACTTTATGTATATTTAGAACTTTTGTGAATACTTATTGTTGTACTCTCCTTTAACTGAAAACGAGTTTTTTTTGACCTTGTAGTAGTGAGACGGTATTTACCTAGAGGAAGTGTTTTTTTTGCATAGAAATCAGAGATTACTTGATCGAAGATAAAAATTACTTGCTCCAATGAACAAATATTATGTTTAATGACCAATAAAACCGAATATTAACAAAAAAATTATTAAATCGATTTTTCTATGGAGACATAATTATTTCAATAGGTTCCTTTCTGGTCTAAAAAATCCGTTATATTTACTTTAGATACTTATATCTGAAAATTATGTAGTCTCGAAAAAACAAATTGGATTTGGTCATACTTCAATAAAAACTCAATAAAAAATATTTATCTAATTGTAAGACAGTAATTTAATTTTCACTTCAAATTTATTTTACCAAGAAAAAATTGTGCTTCCTCGAATTTTTTTAAACAGAATATTTGGGAGTGTTATCTAAATGGATATAATTATTTAAATTATATGTTTTTGATACCCAACGATACGTGGCGATCCACGGAGTTTCATACTGTCATAATGCCAAAATGAAATCAATTTAAATTCTGAAGATCGATTTAAACGAAATTTTAAAATGTTAAATATCGTAGGACAAATTGTTCGAATTTTTATCTTTACTGCCTATCATCAGTTCAAATCGCAATAACCGTAGAGATCTTACAAAAAAAATATACAGGTGCAGCTAGTTGCAAAAGTATAAAAACCAGTAAAACTCTGAGAAGTTCGTCGAACAGAATCAATTTTTTGTATTTAATTTCTCTAAATTGTAGATTTCAATATAAGCATGTAGGTATATCAATAACATTTTGTAGATAAAATTAGTGGGAAGCAGTCTATTAGAACGATTTCTTGGTTTTTATTTATTTCGAGCTTTCGAAAATGTTTATTTTCTTTTTCAAGACAAATATCATGAAATTCAGTTAAAATTATATACAAAAAGAAACATCAGTGTTACAATTCAAAATGACAAAATGACAACAAATTTCTAAAAACTCAGTATACCAATTGAAAGATACAGAGTGAGAATATAAAATGTATAATTATGTAAAAATATATAATTAATCATTATACTGATTTTTTAGAAATTTGTTGTTATTTTGAATTGTAACACTAATGTTTCTTTTTGTATATAATTTTATCTGAATTTCATGTTATTTGTCTTGAAAAAGAAAATAAACATTTTCGAAAGCTTGACATAAAACCAAGAAATCGTACTAATTGATCTACCATTCACTGTTTCCCACTAATTCTACCTACATAAGTTATTGAACAGTCACGAAAATATCCACTTTTTTAATAACATTTTGCATAGGGTAATCCTTTTAAAACTTTAAAGTTCGTATTTGAAAATCAGTTAGAAAACTTTATATGAACTGTTTTCCTTTCACCGTTTTGGAAATATGAGTTGCATGAAATTCTGGGGTCACTTTTAATTTTATGTAAAATTTAAAAAATATTACTATTTGAAGTAATAACATGTATCTACAAAAAAAATCTGTCAATTCTATCAATATTTATATACAAAAATACTTATCGCACTATTGCACAGTGATAGTCTTTCTTTATTTAAAATTTCCAAGTTCAGTCTGTTTTAGGAATGTTTTGGAACAGTCCAGGAATGTTCTTAGTGTAAAAATCTCGAATTTTGTTATCCTGTAACACTACACTACACTTTTTAACACATAGATTCAGCCAACGCAGGTTGTGGGGCGCTGTAAGGTCCAGCCCAGGGTTGTAGGTTTTGTAGGGCGCTGAGGGCGGTGTCTCCAGGACCAGGTTGAGGAGGGGGACCTTCGCTCATGTAGCCCTTGGAAAGAGCTTCGGCTTGAAGGGATAGCATTAATCTGTTAGCTGCTTGTCGTTCAGCTTCACGTTCTTCTGCTGTTTGTCGCCTGGAACAAAAAATATTATTTACGTCAGATTTAAACCGATCACGCATAAGTTTGATGGAAGAACACGTTAAGCTGAGATGTGGGTTCAAGCAGGTCAATTTAACAATAATTTTCCGACAGAAAAGCCGTTGTGTAGGTACGAGTTGAAAATTGACGGATCTTCTAAGATCAACGGGACTGTTTTGCGCGAAACACCTGGTGCATTAAGCGCTAAAACGTTTGTTGTTGAAAATATTTATTTATTATTTCTTCTAAAGATCTCGTGGGTTGGATTTAAACTTTACGCGGGGCGGAGGTTGCCCACCGTTGGATTAGACGATTGGAAATCGAGATCATCATGTGTAGTTTATCTATTTTCATTTGTAGAAATATAAAAAGAAAATTCTCAGATGTGCCGATAAGTTGTTTTGAACTGAAATTACCCGTGGGAATAGTGGTATGGTTTTACTAGTATATATTATTTATTTTTTAGAATGTTTTTCAAATAAAACATTAATTTCATTATTTAATGAAAAAATTGGTTCTCTGCACCATTTTTCATACAATTAGTGTGCATGTGGCCTATGCATGTTTTTTTGTAATTTTTCTATAATTTTCTATAATAAGAACGGTTTTTCAAACAAAAAATACATATAATTTTGCAAATTCTGATTTTGTTATTAAAGTGAAGATGGCGTTGCACTCACCCCCTCTTCTTCGACTTAACCGTTTGAACTAAGAGTTGGTGGGTTCAAAGCGATCTTCAGAATTTCTTTAGAGATAGAAATTCGAGCTAGTCTACTTCTTATTGACGAGGCACAATAATGCCGAAACCGGTATAAGAATGACAGGCTCCTTTAATAACAAAATCAGAAGTTTTGGGTATAAGTCTCGATTATTCGGGTTCCAAAACGGCGTCTGCATTCACGTAATTCAATACCTGTTGGGGCATATTGTCCAAGGAGTAGTTGTTGGGGTCTAGACGTATTGACAATTTAAAGATTGTCAGTCGATTTTGGGAGATTGTGTGATCTTAATGTATTTTATTTTCACATCTCTTTTGTGCAAAAAATACATTGAAATATTTAACAGTAAATATAAAACCTTTTAATGAGATCCAAGGATACAAAAAATTGTGTTGTGTACTAAATTCTACATAGGAGAAACAGATAGATCTTTTTAAATAAGACTTAATGAACACCAATCGCACATTAAAAGTAAACAAAAGCACCACCATTTATAAATCATTCCCAGAAACGTTATAACATATTTTGGTATCTTATATTTCAAAATATTTTTCTTAGTAAATTATTACAAGTTAACAAAAGTTTTGAAAATTAAAAATTACTAACCACGTCTAAAAAACAGTACATCTATTTGGAGATACAGTAAGTTAATTTTTTTTAAGCCCAAATCGTGATGTTTATCGAAAGACCAATTCATAAGAATTATTCAAAATCAAGTACAATTATACTATGTAAAAATGAAAGGAAAATTCAAAGAACTTGTTTAAAGCCAGAATTAATATTCTGCCCTTTGAAATATTTTTACAAAACAACATTGCATCATAATTTTCGTTGAATAAATCATAAATTTTGCGGAATAAATCAACATCAGTATTAATTTTAAAGTCGTTTGTATTTCACCGGGAGTTTGTGGAACTTTCAGTCGACTAATTTTCCGCAAAAACAAATTTAACATTTTCGCAAAATTAGACAGGAGTAACGAAGGAGGGGGAAAACGGAAACGCCGAGGTGGCTCGGATGGAGAACATTATCTAAATAGCGTTAGGTGTTGATACAATGAAGCTTTCATAATTAATTAAGTCCATAATTAAACTACGCGGGCGCTACGGTAATTAGTACCCTTATTAGGGACGAGCGGAATATTCAGAACAACGGGGAACATGGGAAGTTCAAAACGACAGTCAGGACCGGCCAGAAATGTTACAAGTTAAATTCAATATAAAATTGTTGTAAGTCTATTGAATTATTTTGTGTACAAATTGGTTCGTTCTGTTTCCAAAAGATGGCTTTGAGTTTCATACAAAAACCTTGTTTTTTACAATGTTGAAAGTGGCGAATTTTGCGGGAGTTTTAATTTTCTGTTTTAATTGGTAGAAAAAAATTTATATGGTGACTGCAAAATTATGTACGGAATGGTTCGAGGTATTACTCGAAGAGAGTCAAATGCAAGATAGGCTTGCAGAATCATTGAGAGTGACTCAACAAGCCGTTTTCATACGATTGAGAGAGAATAATTCAAAAACACGTTTTTATTTTCAAAATGGGCAACATTTCAATCAAAAACTAACTCAAAAATTAAGCAAAATTTACACTTAAAGCATAGGACAGGATACCAGACATCCTATCATATTCCAGTTACGTTTATGTCTATTTATAATGAGCTTTTTACCTGCATCCGGACCTGCGCTTACAACGAACACCAGAGAGACCCAACAATTTTAATTAACGCTCTGCAATTAATAATTAGCAGCCATTCCTTGCACAGTAAGCGAAGAGCTTTTTAACTAAACCAATTCCAAATGGAATAACCGAGTTTCCACTTTTTACCAACAAAGATTTGCCCGTTTTCTCGTCTTTTGCGATTCCCTGCTTTTTCTATAACTCAAATTAACATGGGGATAAGATAATTTTAATTAAAAGTGTTTTTTAATTAATACAGGTTTTAAAAGGAAATTAGGAAAATTTGCATTTGTATGAGGCATAATCCTCAAAACAGATCATATTTAAAAAATAAAGAATTTCTCAATTTAAATTAGAAAAATATTGAGAGAGAAAGTAGATTTATAGAGGATTTTATCAAATTGTTTATGTAAATTCTATGACAAAAATCGTAGCAACTTGCAATTCTATTTTGTATTTAGGGAGAATATTGGATGATAATCTTAAAATTTTAGTTTAAGACTCAGAAGGTTATGATTAAGCCACATCTGGATATCTCTCATTCCCTTTTCTGATTTTTCAAATACCTCCTTCCAACTATTACCTGTGAATATGAGCGCTGTATCGTTCGCGTATGAAATTCTTGTTGAAGCAGATAATGTTTATGTAAACAAGACAAATATGGGTCCCAAAACTGTTCCCTGCGGTATTCCTATTTTAACTTATATTGCCTCAATCAGAATATTGTAAAATTTGACCTTCTGTATCCATGCAGTTTTTTTAATAGCATGCCGTGCTCAACGGTGTCGAATGCCTTTGCTAGATCTAGAAATATGGCGAAACATTTTTCTGATCTATCCAAAGCTTCAACTATTTTTTTTACAAAATCTATCACGGCATTTTCGGTGTTGGAATAACGAATGAATTGCCGAATTGTCTGTCAGTATTTCTTTAACATTGAAGTAATTTGTAATTCTACTTTTTAGGAATTGTTCAAAGTTTTTGGCAAAATTGTTAATGACAGATATTGGTCTATAGTTCGCAATGTCACGCTTGCCTGCTTCATACAAAATGTTGGACAAGAGCTCATGTAGAAGTCGACTAGCACAAAATCTAAGAAATATGCGCGAAGGCATACCAACTATTCAATTGAACCACTGTTCTCCTTATTATTTGTTACATTTATTGCAGCAAATAATTTCTCGCATACAATGGAACTTCGGCTTCGCAAAATCTGTTCCTGAAAGTCTCACATACACACCTTCTTTCCCAACATTTTCATACTTCTGCCGGTCAGTGCTAGTAAGATAACGCAGACAAGCGCTCTGCTAGCAGAGAGTAGGGATACAACAATATAGAGTGGTTCAATTGAATAGTTGATACGTCGTCGTGCAGATTTCTTATATATTATGCTGGTCGACTTCTACGTGAACTCTTGTCCAAAATACATTGAAAATCCTATGTTCCGTTAAAATTTTGTATATGGGATTTACTCTTTCCATTGGCGTGGTAGTTTACCATTTTTATAGATCATATTTATCATATCAAATGAATATTCTTTATGAGTTTCAAGGACCAGGTCAACAATTGGTTTTCAGCTTTTGGATATATTTTCTATCAACTCATTTTGTGTTAATGGTTTTAGAAACATCGAATGTTGTTGCATGGTATCTTTAAGAAAATGTTCGGGAAAGTTATCAATTTTATTAATGTTTTTAGCCATTTCAGTTCCAATATTAGTAAAGTAATTGTTAAAATTAACAGGGTTATCTTTTTTATCTGATTTTTATTGATTTTTATGTTTTTTGAAGTGTTTTTTTTAGTTATATCATTTATGAGACCCCACGTTTTCTTGCAATTTCCTTTCACTGTATTTAGCTTTGAGCTTTATATTATTGAATCGATATGGCCAGAAAAGTTCATTTTTTGAGATTAAGAATAGTTTTGGTTGTTTAATTAAAAAAAACGAGAAGTTTAGCGTTTTTTTACCACTCTAGGCTAGAATGTAACCAATAGATAGATGATTCTTTAGCTTTTAAACACTTTGGCAGCGAAAAGATTATAAAAACGGCGTATATATAGAAAAACTATGTTGTATCCATGAATTATTGGGTATTTTAATAAAGCAATCTCGCCAGTACTTATCGTTTCTTTAATCCGTACACAGAACATACAGTAGTCACCCATAAAAAAAAAAACTTAAATACCAAAATCAAAATATTTATGATAAACGTGCTGTTAATAAGGCCATTAGTAAATTCTTGAGCGATTATCGAAATCCCATGGCCGAGAAGGAAAATAAAAATAAAACGAAAACACCCCGTTTTAAAATCGTGTCGTCGCGTTGTGGGGCGACTGTCAATTGTCAGTGATCGGCGCCACTCGCTTGTTTTACACGGTATGTCCATTACCGGACAGGCAATTAAAAATCCAGGCAGTTTGTTACACCAGAGCACACTACTCGACATAGCTCCGGTTTTAAACGACATCGAAAAAAGATGTCAAGAGAAATTTCAACTACTTTATTCCTATACCTACCCGTTGAGAACGATATTGTTATGTGGTGGTTGACCCCTTAATCTTTAAGTTAAGGGGTTTATATTTTTTTTGTAAAATTGCTGGACAGTTTAGAAAAAATTCAAACGATTTTTATGAAAATCTTAGAACTTGGTTATGTTGTTGCCGATGGCGTGTAAATGACGAGGTTCTTGTAACCGATCGGCGCGTCGAAAAACTGCGTTTTGAAAACAGAAAAGAATATTGTGGATCAATAAAAAACTTATAACTAAAAAAATTTCCGACGTTTTTTTGGGAAAATTTTAATTTCGTCAACTGAATATTTTATAATAATATCGAAAAATCCAGAGAAATCCCCATATTTTTTGTCAATATTTCTTCCAATTTTAATGAAGCAGAGCTCGATTTCCTTTTATTGGCGGACATCTGCAAATTCCGACGTTTCGAATTACGAGCTTCCCTACTAGACTTGAAGAGAATATCTTTAAATAGATCAAAAATTATTTTCCACTTCATAAAATACATCTCTTGAATTTTTTTTGCAAGGGTGTTCCACATTGTCTTCAGAACTAGTTCTTTGTAATCTTCTCCGTTTTCTTTCTTCATATTTCACGCCCAATCTTTCAGGATTAGGTTTAGTTGCTCTAAACTTGTAGTTTCCAAAAGTCTGTATTTCTTTGCCTTGCAATATTAGTCATATAATCAGTTCCAAAGCGACTCATTTTCACTACATAAGCTGACTAGCATTGTTTAAAAACAATATTACAAAATTTATTGACAATAAAATCAGAAAAATTGTTTAGCGTCGTTTTCTGGTGTCATAGGAGATCATAATTACTTGTTATCAAAGGCATTGTAATTTTCGGTGACAGCAGCTGTCAAGTTTTGCCGCGGGTAAACTCGACAAAATTGCGGACAGGAGCTGTCATACAGTTTTTGCATCTAGAAACCATTTGTAATTAAAAATTGCGCGTTTGTGAATGGTGAAAATTAAGAATAGGAAAATAGTAGGTATAGTAGAACCCACCGCTTTATGAGAAAGAAAAAACAGCAAAGGATACCGCCAATAGAAGAAATGCTAATTGATCTGGACATTTTTGAGTATTTTAATGTCGAAAACACCGTACAGTGTCCATATACATAAAAATAAAATGATATTTTGTCTATTAGGACCACCGTGCAAAGATTCAATAACCAACTTAGCTGGAGATCGTTAGGGGTAGTTTGCGTAAAATTTCTATATTGATTAATTTTCTTTAATATGAATTTACATTTTAATTTCTATAAAGCGGCGTTCAGACTTTACAAGTTACTTGAATTCAAGTAACTTGAAAGGAGTAACCTGAATTCAAGTGAACGTTCATACTATTTCAATATTTGATTCAAGTCATTTCAAGTTGACATTTTTATTTAAATGATTCCTGTTTCAAGTTACAACAATTGCGTCAAATGATGTGATTCCTGCTGGAATAAAAGTTGTAAATCAGCTGATTGTGGATGGATTCCTAAAAATCAGAAAAAAAATTCTACACTTTATTTTACAAAAAAATTTCAACTTGAAATTTTTTCTCTGATTTTTAGTAATCCATCCACAATTAGCTTATTTACAACTTTTATTCCAGCAGGAATTACATCATTCGACGTCATTTTTCTAACTTGAAAAAGGAATCAAGTAAAAATGTCAACTTGAAATGACACTTCTAAACATTTATACATATCGTTTGGGCATCTTTACATATATATTATAAAACTTTTTATTGATGAAATGGCATCAAAAAGGGGCCACGAGGTATTGCTCCTTCCGCCCTATTTTTGTGTATTTAACCCCATAGAATTAATTTGGGGACAAATTAAAAAAGAATAAGGCGTTATAACGTGTTTCCCAAATTTGACGGGTTGATAGCAAATTTGGTAAAAGAAGAAATTAACAAAAGTTCAGCTGATGATTGGCAGACAAAAATCAAACATGTTATCAAAGAAGAAAATTCTTATATAACGAGTCCGACCAAATTGATTATCAACGTTGATGACAGTGAATCCAATGGTGACTTTATTCACAGTGTTTTTAATTTTAGAATTAAAATTTGAGACAAAAATTTTAATTAGCAACGTTTGTGAATCTCACAAGAGATCAGAAAATGAACCTATGGGCGAGGTGGAGTCGTCAACCTCTATTGAAATCTAATATGCGTTATAGAAATTAAAATGTAAATTCATATTAAAGAAAGTTAATCAATATAGAAATTTTACGCAAATTGCCCCTAACGATCTCCAGTAAGTTGGTTATTGAATCTTTGCACGGTGGTCCTAATAGACAAAATATCATTTTATTTTTATGTATATGGACAGTGTACGGTGTTTTCGACATTAAAATACTCAAAAATGTCCAGATCAATTAGCATTTCTTCTATTGGCGGTATCATTTGCTGTTTTTATAGCGTTTTTTCTTTCTCGTAAAGCGGTGGGTTCTACTATACATGATAATCTTCACATTTTTCTTATGAGTCTGTAAAAATTTTAATTGTTTGGCCATTTTGTTACATTTTTAATATTTTAAATACCCCAGAAGTTAAATTTTGAATAATTTTCGACTTTTCTAGTGCAATTTTGTAATTCCCTTTGAGAAATTTTGAGAAATACTCTACAGAACTAATAACATCGAATTTTGGAATGTATTTTGAAGTTGTCAAATAATGACTAGATCTAATATTTTCTTAAATGTCAGAATGGAGAACGGCTTAAGCAATTTATCACGTCAATTTAAAAATCGGTTCTTCTCAGAACTACAAATTTTTTCAAAGAAAGAATTCGCTTTTTTACTGTTAAACTAAAATCCACATTAAAAAGTAGTATTCAAAATGAAATTGAGGACATTTTAGTTGAGGAAGAGGATACTTTAAAGGAAAATTTCGTAGAACGTAATGTAGATACAAATAAAACACTATGATATACACCATAAAACATTTTAAAAATGCTTCCAGTTTTTATTGTTGAAACACTTACTTCATGGAATCTATCCATAATATTTTTTATACATAGGTCCAGATTGAAATATGCTTAATACTGTATCATCTTTGTATAAGCCAACGGCGGCTCCGGGGAGGGGGGAAATTGCAATTGTTCTCTTATCATGTTCACATTATAACGATTATTGTTTTTTTAATAAAGAAATTTAAACTTGAACATACTGAATTTCATATTTTTTATAACCTACCTATATAGCACTTGAATACTGATAGAAAGAACTCTAATTACAACAATGCTCCACGGTAGAACTAACCGGAAACTTCCAGTAAAATTCCATGGAAATTAAATAGGAAATTCCAGTTAAATACTAAGTAACTACAGGAAATTTCTGTAAAAGCTCAGGTTATGAGCTTCCAATACAACTGACTAGTACTTAGTACTGTAATGTATGAAAGAAAGATCTTTAATTCAACGGAAAATTCCTGTTAAATCGATATTACAGTTCCGATTACTTACTGGAAATTCATCCAAAATTTTAAGTTTCTATCTTTAAAAACAACTGACAAATTCCATTTAATGTTTCTGTAATGTAAAAAATTTTTCCCCCAAATTGAGGGGGCGATTTTTAATTGATATTGTTAGATTGTAAATGAACAATTTTCAATGATCTCGGTTAAGCTGTTTCTTTTTGATCTTAGGTACCGAAATTGTACAAATCAGAAAATGATTTTCATCTTAAACTTTACCGCCTTCACTTATTCCCACCGATGTATCATGCAGTGCTTACTGTACCGATATACGTACGTATAATTATAATGGACGTGTTATCCGTTTGGTAATGGTGTTCGCGACAGATTTTATATCGCAAAACAGACCCAACAAATGCTTCTTAATGTCACTTGAGTGTCAGTTAAGTGCTAAAGGAAACAAAGTGATCATTTTAATTAATGACAGCGGGAGTTTTGCTCTGTTAACCAACGAAAACACATTAAAATAAGGTACACGGTGACGAAGACTATTATTCGAGTTAAAAGTCGTTCGATCGCAACAAACAAAGAAATTATACATTTTCTATTATCTATAAGACAGTGGCGGAAAATATATATATAAAAGGAAAACCCAAATTTTGAACAGCATTTATACCTGGTGGTTCAAAAATCTCTGGGTACATACATCAGAAGGAATGAGTTTATGTCCAATATCCAATGTACCAATTAAACACTAAAGTCCAATTTACCCCATCACCATTACTAACCATCATCACTATCATTTTTGGGATATGTTGTACGGTCAGTGAAAAGGTATATAGGATGCAAATATTTAGAAAAACCTCCTGAGTTCTGTATCTGTAAAGATTGAAGGGGAACACAGCACGCAGGCCACATTTAGCCCATTGTTCATCCTTCTGAGGGTGAGCCTTCCTTCTTTAAACAAGGTAGCTCCCTCTTGTTGGCATGAGTTAGCCTCTGATTAAAGAAAATGTCTTATTTGCGAGAGTGTCGGCCATTCGCAAAGAATGTGTTCGACAGTCTCGTCTTCCTGTTCACATCCTCTACACAGTGGAGTGTCAGATAACCTCTTAAGTTGGGACAATGTATGAGTTTAGCCAACAAAAGCCAAAACAGAGCAGGCGATATTAATGTATGAAAACTTACCCCTAGAAAAATGAAGTTGTGTTTGTACCTATCTTGGAGCAGGCGAATTTAATGCAGGACAAGTTATTAAAACGACTTCCTGACAATATCTTGTTTTAATATTAAATTTGGACGGATATTTTAGAGGAACAAACGTTCCGCCAATGTTGAATACACGGGACTTTTTCATTAACTCCGGTATCAATTTGTATTAGTCATAAAAACAATTAAAAGTCCTGATATCGTGTTTAGTTGAGTGATTTTCTTCTTCCGCGGTTTCGATTCGCACTTGTTCGACTTAAGTAATGCTACATGTACCTTTTAATTGACTCCTTCCTTAATTAGATTTCTAATTACTTCGTTTTAAAGGAAAAGTGCCATTCGCCACTTTTTCTATACAAGCGTTTGACCTCTATGACCTTTTAATAAAGGAATTCAGTTGGACTTGGGTATTATCAGTTTTATATATACAATTTTTACTTCTATAATTTACAAAAATTCTTATTTTCTCTCATATTAAATCAGTAACTAACATTTACAGACGAAATTGAAAAAATTGCAACTATGTCGTATTCTTTTATCAAGATAATGCCATATGTCTCTCTTCACCGATTCAGTCCCTCCTACATCATTATATGGTCTGTTGCTTTTATAAACATAACCACTAGTAATTTGTAATTTTGTATTATCTCGACTTGATTGTTGATTGCA
Source organism: Crepidodera aurea (assembly GCA_949320105.2). NCBI lineage: Eukaryota > Metazoa > Arthropoda > Insecta > Coleoptera > Chrysomelidae > Crepidodera > Crepidodera aurea. Next base: position 12,281,685 of record OX439479.2, read on the forward strand.
AACGTCAGCTGTTTATTTAATAGACCAATTTAAAATATTGATTTCCATTTGTATAGACCTTGAGAAAGGTACTTTTATGTGGAAATAAATAGGATTGCAATAAAATGATTTTTATATAAAAGATATTTCATTATTTCATTTAGCAACTGTCAGAAATGTAGCGAAAGGTAAAATGGACTGTATAATAGCAACCATGAATTTATTGAAAGTTTTTATACTATTAAAGATTGGTGAAAATAAGAATAGTTTTTATATGGCTATTTCCCTCGTCTTAATTTCCATCAATCACAAACGCGCAATTTTCAGTTATAAATGGTTTCTATATGAAAAATCTGTATGACAGCTCCTGTCAGCAGTTTTTTCGAGTTTATCCGCGGCAAAACTTGACAGCTGTTGTCACCAAAAATTACAATACCTTTGATAACAAGTAATTATGGTCTCTTAGGACACCAGAAAACGACGCTAAACAATTTTTCTAGTGAAAATGAGGCGCTTTGGAAGTGATTCTATGACTAATATTGATCTGGCGATTGAGAAAAGTGTACCGTACAATACCGTTAAAACCCATACGTCAATATGGAAACAGTTTACGGAATTCTGCAAGACAAAGAAATACGAGCTTTTGGAAACTACAAGTTTAGAGCAACTAAACCTAATCCTGAAAGATTGGGCGTGGAATATGAAGAAAGAAAACGGTGAAAATTACAAAGAACTAGTTGTGAAGACAATGTGGAACACCGTTGCAAAAAAAATGCAAGAGATGGAATTTGCAGATGTGCGCCGATAAAAGGAAATCGAGCTCTGCTTCATTAAAATTGGAAAAATACTACGCAAGGCAGGATTAAATACAAAAGAAATAAAAATAACAAACCACTCTATGCGATCGACATCAGTCAGTAACCTGGCTAAAAGAGGGGTGGGTGAACAACAATTAATTAAAATTACTGGCCACAGTTCAGCCAACTTAATTAAGCCTTATCTGCAAATGGATAATAAGCATTATTCCAACATCATAAACATCCTTAGAAGTGAAGCCTCAGAACGTCCAGCTAAAAAACAGAAGATCCTGCAGCCGCTCCTCGAGCTTCTCACTCTACAGCTGGACCCATCAACAATATTAATGATTTACCTACACCCAACGTTATCAATGAGTTAACAAAGATTTCAAACAATACTCCTACTGTGTACCAAAATTGCAATTTATATTTGAATTGTACCATAAATTTGTAGTATTTTGTGATTAAATAAATTACCTGTTTTTCAGTTTTCAAATTAATACCTGCATATTTATTATGTATGCATATATATAATAGGTAGTATGTTTTGCAAGCTATGTGTATGCAGAATAATCTGTTACTCATGAAATAGTCTTGTCAAATACCATTCGGGCATCTAATTTTTCCTCTGAAAAATATCGAAAAAACAATGCAAAGTAATATTTTTTTAACAAAATGCATTCGTGCAGGTGCAAAAATCCTCGTCTTCGACTCGAATTTTTGTTCGCACCAGCATTCATACTTATTCTTAAAATATTACTTAGCAACGTGTTTTTTCATTTTTTTTTCGGAAAAATTAGACGCCCTTACGAATATTGGCCATAATTTTTTTGACAATTTGCTATATCTTTATACTTCCATTTCTCGTCAAATTTTACTTTTAGCATAAATATATTATTACCCATACGTTTTTTTAAAACTTCCTATTCCTACACCAACTTTTGCTAAACATTTTTACATTTTTATTTTAATGTACTTTTAACCTCATATTACAGAATCAAATGGAACCATTTTCGTATTCTTAATTTATAGCCTATTAGTATAAAAACCAATAAAAATGTTTTATAGCCTTTTAAAGAAAATTAACGATTTCTTACTAACCGTTCGCCGTTGAGCGTGGTAAATTGAAATATACATTTAACCAAATCATTTTTGTGCGTGTAGGTGTGTTTTTATCAAAAAACAATATTTAAATTACTATAAATCAAGATTTGGTTAATTTATTGTGTTAATTTATAGATAAAAGTGTGTCATTTACAAACACTGTTAATTTTATATTGCGTTTAATGGAGTTTTTATAATGTTAATAATTAAAAAAATAAACACTTTACAGTATTAATACACTTTATATTTTACCAGGGTTACAATAAATCTGAAATATTGGGAGAGAAAGTTGTTTAAAATTTGGGTTAAATGATTAATTCATAAAAACCATAATAAAAGTAAATCCAGGGATAAAAATCAAGTTATCTAATGTCTACTGATATCTTACTTATACATTATTCATCATATGTCAAAAATTTATGTCAACAGAAACTTAAAAGATTTCAATTTTTAATCCTTTCACTCCGGGATGCATATAACCTTACTATATACCTAGGAAACCAGTCACTATAATACGGAAAATAAAAGAAACCTCTAGAACGTCCAAAAAAGAAATTAAAAAACCCTAAAATCTACCACGATCTATCATTTGGTTCTGTAGGCTTTTTTTTTCGAAGTTCTAAAGTAGTCGGTTAGCGGCTTTTTGGAAGTTCTTGGAGCCTTTTTGGCGGCCCACGGGGTAAAGGCTTTAGGTCCTTTTTGAGGGATAAAGTTTCGGCAGCTCCTGTTTGACCCATGGAGTGTGGAGTTATGCCCTCCTTGTTATACTACTTTTGTAGTTGTCAGCTTAAACGTCCAACTCTCTCATTTTTTTATCCACCTTTAGTGGGTGGCTTGAATTAACATCTCTGTGTTCATTAAAAACACATCATTATTGCATATATTCTAGGAAAGGACGAAGTCAATAGAATAAAAAATTCTTACATTAAGCGTAAGTTTCTATAAAAGTCTCTTACAATTTCGCTTAGCACTTTGTCTTTTGCAATATTCAAATACTAATTCTGCAACCAAAGGTGCTTTAGCTGTCAATTAAAACCGAACTGTAGTTAAGTGTAAACCGAAATCTACAATCGATGTACTCTGGAGTGCCATTACGGGCAAGTGTCCGAGAGTTGTTCTAAAACGACCCCGACAGGGGTTAGAGACACGGCAGTAGTGCCAATTTGACACCCTAAAAGCCGCTGAATAAAATATAAGCCGACAGAGCAATATGTTGAATAATAAACACTGACATTGGTCTAGTGTTTAGGAAGTTAAATATTCAATACTACTCTCGCCACTATAGAAGTTGATTTTTTCGATTTTTCCAATTTTCCCGATGTGTATACAACGTGTCGGTTAATTCGGGAAAAAAACCCGGAGAGTTTTTTTTGCAGGCGGAAATTCGATACGTGTGTCTAACTAACGGGAAAAAAAGAGAATTAGTAGTAAAACAAGCGAAACGTTTGCTTTATACTCATGCATTTTCGAATGGAAGTTTTATTTTTTTTTTAACATTTGTTTTCTTTTATTGAACATTTAAACGTTTCCTATATGCAACTAACTACTCAAATTACGGAGAATTAACCTGAATGACAATATTCTAAAATTCCTTTTGGCTTGATTTAATTTAATTTATTTTTTTAACTAATTTTGAAATGATTTTAAAATTCACGTAATATCTTTTTATTCTTACCTTTCCTCGTAATCTTAGACAGAATGTGACAGTTTACATTGGGCGCCATCTACTATAAAGAGTGATTCTTAACCTGAGGTGTGCTTGTATTGGCTTGCTATTTATAGAAATCAATAATAACAACGACTCATCAAATAGAATTCATAAACATTTATTTATAGCAGTAAATTAAGTAACGATAAACCTTTTAATTAAATGTGTAACAAGTGCTTGGTCGAATAAGGTAAGTACATTTTTTATTTATATAAGAAAATTAACAGTTATGAAAAATTTTTGTTGTAACACTCTTATCTTATTCTCCAAATTAATACTCTAACCTAACTTATTTCTAGGTTAAATAAATCTTAACCTAAGTTAATTGTTTTATGGCCTTTTTATTGTTTTGATGCTTTGTTAAATATCGATATTTAATAAAAATATGGTACCTTTCTTTATGACTCAGTCTTGTTTATTCTTTTTCCTTTAGCTATTATGTATGGATAAATATTCTTTTTAAAGATTTACAACTGGAATAATTTTCAAGACAGGTACGGGAAAAAATTGAATCAGGATACAACTGGATCACTTTATCAGGATGGATAATTTAGCTTCTTCTCTTGATTTTAAAAGTTTTCTTTTTATTTTAAAATAGTGTCACTTCTTTGACAGGTAATGTTGATGTGAACACTTCGAGAGTTTTTTAGAAAAAGCCCTACTTGACAGCGCGAAATACTTTTTATAATTACCAAGTCATAGCTTACTAGATTGAAATTTGACAGTTTTTTAACGTAAATTTTTACAAATTCAAAAATGATATTAATTTTTATACAAGTTTTAATTAACAACAAATTATTCTAGAGGCGAAAAGAATAATTTTGATATAATTTTCACACTATTCCTACTTATGTTAACTTTATACAAATACTTTTTATGTTCGTTATTATTGAGTTCTTAAATTCCATAAAACTTTATTATTATTGCCTTTTTCACTGTATTTCTTTAATTTTAGAAATCCGAAACTCCATTTCTCTGATTTATACTATTTTCCTTGAATTTTAACTAATTACGTTGATATATCATGATATTGAAATTTAAGGTTAGCTTGTAATTTTCTTTTTCTCCTAACAATTAATATAATAACATTCTCACAGTTATTATATTCGCAGAATTATCTGCGACTACATTACTTTGAATTTATCTGTTCAGTTATTTGCTACATTTTAAGTAAATACCCTAAATCTCTAGTAAAAATCTCTGATGGGCTTTCAATGTTAAATTTTGCTATGTGAAATTACATAGTTTCTTTTACAATTAATATGCTAGAACTTGTTTAAAACATTGTTTTAGAATCGCATTCTGTCCTGTGATTACTCAAAATATGATAAGTAGTAATTTTATTCATATTAATAAGATTATCTGTTTCTTTTTAATTCTTCGTGTTAGATATTAAATTTTGTATTCTCTTTTTGAGCTATTTGAATTAGTTAACCGTTACAATATGTACGTAGATGGCTCTAGTTGTCAATGTCGTTACTGTCAAATACATATGTAATATAATGAATGGTATATTACGAATAAAGGGCTGATTCAACAATTAAAATAAAATTTAATGGTTAACGTGTCTCAAACGCGCTTACCTGTTGTATAATCCGTCTCTGAAGTAATATAGTAGCAACGGTACACGCCCAATGCAGTTCTCGGGCATAAATTGCACAAAATGTTTATTTATAGCACAATGAATTTAAACTTAGCGAACCAAGGTCCAAAAATAGGCGATTTGAGACTAGGCGCGAAATATTTAAAACAAGAAACATAAAATCATTCATTCTGGAACAATATACATAGACTGGTTCTTTTCGTGGCTTCAAAGTAATTGGGTAAAGAACTTCGTTTACTGAAATCTACAATGAAATATGATATAAATTTAGGAATAAGTTTATAGACAATAATCTTAACTACCTTATTATTCTAATATAAAATCGAAGGGAAGCAAAAATTAAACGAAGACAAAAAAATTAAAATAATTGGTCAAGAAAACTTTAAAGGCTATCGTAATACATTTATTTTATGGATTGTGTTACTACAGTGGGATGGAACTTTATCTTAATGACTATCATTTAACTAAAATGGCTTCAGTTGGGAATAACGAGAATGCGATGATGTGCTGATATTAAAGCTCGGGTAAAGGCTTAAGTGACATTGTTGAATTAAAATTCCTTTTAAGTAGTGGTGAGAAAAGATTATTTGCAGTAATAATTAAAAATCCAAATGAAAAATGGACCTAAATAGTGTTTATTTGATATATCTAAATTGTAAACATACCGCATTTGCAAAAAATGATTTTTTGAATCATAAAAAGTATACTTAGGATAGTTGGTATTAAAGTTTTTTTATGTTAATTACGTACTACTCTAAGGGAAGATATTTTGAAAAATATATATTTTTGAAATTCACTCACCCTGTAGAATGGAATCTGGGACGTTTACAAGAAAATGTTGTATTGGTACTTTAATCTGATACACCCTATATATTGTTTAGACATACTGTCTATAACTTTTTAGTTAATTAATGTCAATTTGTCATACATAATAATAAAAATGTCATTAATTTACGACTAAACCAGCTTATATAAGTGCAGCAGACCGCTAAATTTGGTCCTTCGAGCCGGATTTGAACCAGCGACCGATATAAATACGATTCATAAGCATATTGTTGCTATTTTCGTCTATTTATTATTTAAATTTTAAAATTATTTAATATTTCTTGTGTGAGTGAGAGAGTGACATTTTGACTAGAATCAGTCAAATAAAAGCTTTGCAACACACAATACAAATTGTGCATGCAACCCCAATACACCGGGAATTTTTTGCTTTTAGTAATTGTCAATACTCTCTTCTAATCATAGATGGCAGCACATCTAAAAATTTTATCTTATAGCGGATATAGCTATTGACTTGTACGAGTTTGGAATTTTATTTATTGGATTCGAAAAGCCTAACTGACGAAGCCGAAAGGCAGAAACCGGTCTTAGGATGTCGAATCTGATAAATTAAATTCCTTACTCGTTTTCTAACTTTGTATTAATCTCTGAAAGGGATACGAAAGAAGAGAGTGACATTTTGACTAGAATCAGTCAAATAAAAGCTTTGCAACACACAATACAAATTGTGTATGCAACCCCAATACACCGGGAATTTTTTGCTTTTAGTAATTGTCAATACTCTCTTCTAATCATAGATGGCAGCACATCTAAAAATGTCTTGTGTTGTTCTGTTATACGCTTCTCCTTTGCACTTGGAATTTTGGAAGGTTAACAAGATTTTTTTTTGTCATTACATATACCCCACGTAATATTTAATAAAGGTTTAATGATAATCTTTATTAAGTGGAAACATCCAATTTAAATTATAATTTTTTTAACTCGTAATCGACAGGTCTGGCATCGCCTTTTTAAACTCATTTTGTTAAGAACTTTTACAAAATTTTTACCTAGGTTATGTGAAAAAGGTTATTCTATGCGTGAATCAGTAGACTTTTTCCGTTTTCAGGCTATAGTTTTCGCTGCAAATGTCCAAAACAAGCTTGATTTAAATGCTTTCTTTTCAGATCAAAATACACGGCTATAAATGAAATTGAAACACTGAAAAATTCTAACACTGCCATCATGGTCATGAAAGCGGTGGTGGGGGGAAGTAATCTTGTTCCGGCTGAAAATATTTACCATTTTCGGGATTCACACACGTCACTAATAGTTATGATAAAAAAGTTATATCAAAATTTCTGCCTATAGATTCAGTGTTCCTCAATTTTCTCGAAAATGTGATTTAATTTTACTTACATCAAATTTACACTCTTACGAACTTCAGTCATAATTCAAAGGTAGAAAGGTATTTTTATGTTACTACAGATAATTACCTACGAATAATCATTATTATTAATTTTGCCTTGTCTTATCCCAATGCAACGAGCTGTTCTGCCCTTCATTTTTTATAAAGAAAGTAAACTTTTAAGCGTTCATTTTAAGCCTACTAAAATATTTATCCTGCTAAATTTAAAAAAAAGAACGAAACTTTATCTTAAAGAATGACGAGGAATTTCATCATTTTAAAACGTTGACACTAGCCAAAAGCTGTGACGGCCGTGGTTCAAATCCTTTTAATAATTCCTCAGTTCCACGAAACCTCTTTTCGAATATATTTTTTATTCATGGAAAAAGGGAGTGACATATGGACGTTTAACACCTTGTAGATCAGTCACTTCTTTCAGCAGGAGCAAGGCGAAAACAGTGGGAAATTTTTTATTTAGGTAGTGTGTTCGATAGTATATAGTAAATTTGAGAAGATGTGTATCCCCGCTTTTATTCTTTTATAGATTGTGTTGGAAATTTCATGATTTATCAAAGACAAAAGCGCAGAAATTTTTGCCAAAATTCTATTTCTTGACAATGGAATTTCACTTTGCGGAATGGAAGATTGATCTTCGAAGCTTAAGGCTTCTATATGTAGCTAAAAGCAGTTTTGACACATAACAAATATTTAAAGATACCTACTTAAAACCAATAGAAATTTCCTTCGTTTGGCCAGTATTCAGAGATCATCATGCAATTTCAAACTAGGATCCATCTTGTTCAAGTATGTATCTTTAGGTAATGGATATAATCAACCATCAGGAGATTTCAAGAAGAAATTGATTTTAAATATGTGAAAGGAACTCGTGTGACCCCCTCTCACACACCGTTAAAAAATCTTTATCTATCATTATTAACACCCTTGGAAATAGAGAAATGTTTCCTCAGATGAGTCCCAATTCGGTATATCATCAATTCCAGTCTTAATTAACGTTTCGAATCTAATCAATTAAACAGAAGGTACAGACTAATCAGGAAAATTAATTGCTAATGACATTTAACGCCTCACAACATAGCGATAATTCATAATACGCGACAATTCCACCATTGCGAATTAAAATCGTATCCGTAAATCACAATTAAAATATTCCTGGGACATGGGCGTTTAGCAATTGCACCACAGAGTCAGTAAATCTACCGTTTAATAATATGCTTGATTAATCTAGCTATTTGAGTTAGTGATAAACCTTCTATATATAAGAGCAACTCCAAGACCAAAGTTTGATCCTAGAACTTTTTCCTTCGTTATTAAGAATAGAAAATCAAATTTTATATTGGCCTTTACCAGTTTGAAATTATAAAACTACGATTTGTTTTCGCCTTCCGTCCCACGCTTCAGTAATTTCTCTAAGAAAATCCATCTGTTGTCCGAATCCAGAAACCATCTTGGTCCCAATTGAATCAAAACAAATCTATCCAGTGAGATCGATTTTTATACAAGCATTCATAGCAGTTGTTTTGGGTAGTGCTTTACTAACATTATTGACATAATCTACTAATAACATGTCGATCGAAGGATTATCACTAATAAACTGCCAGTTCTGAAGGGTCGTCCTGGGTGGTGGTACTTAGTACCAGAGAGAAAACAGAAGTAGATGCAAAGTTAGGCAAACTTGACTCATTAGATAAAAAATTGGAACTGGGCTTAAAGAGTTACAAATCTAGACAACTGAAAACAGTATAAAAGGCTAAAAGAAGTTCAAAAATAAGGAAAATGTCAAAGTAAACATGGATGAAAAGGATGAAAGTAATAGGGAAAGATAGAAGAATCAAAATTGGTGGAAATGAACAGATAGCGTTAAAAAGAAAAGCATGGTGAAAATAGATTGAAACAGGAAGTACTTTCAGCGACTATATTTATCTTTAGAAGCATCAATAAAGAGTATTTTGTCAATTGGTGGGGTGTTGAGTTCCAAAACTGTTTACTGGAAGACATATGCTATTGGCTAATGTAAAAATTTCATGAATGATATTCGTCTCTGTGAATCTTATTCATGAACGTGATGTAGGGTCAATACAGACAGACATACTTTTGAATTTTGCAATTACTGGAAATTCATTGGCCTAATATAACCATCCTATGACAAAATATGGCTATGGTAATAAGGAACTGAAATAACTGCCCAATTAATATAAGTGTCACTTGAGACAATAAAGAACCACAGAAAAATCTAGGTTTCCACTCAGACGTCCTTATATAGGTTACGGGATGTTAATCATGTGTATGGCCTACTGTCCATGGCGTTGTCGTATGACGAATGCATGCAAGCTACAAATGACGACAGGCGGTTTTTGTAGGTAACATGTGTCCACGTATCGTCATACAATCGACATTCAAGCTACCAGACACTTCAGTTTTCTTTCAAGTAGCATCGCGAAAGCACGTCTTGGGTTGAGAAAATGTCAAGTGATGATGAAGATGTGATTATAGCATACAACTTTATTAAAAGACGACGAACCAGACGTAGGTTGCATTGGCTTCATCCATACATTGAAAGAAATATAAATTGTAGATTATTTATTGCTGCCAGAGAGTTATCAGAAGATGATTATTTCGCGTGGGTAGTAACATGCTGCAGCACGAGCTGCATGACGAACGCATGACGAAAGGCAGACGCGACGTTTCTGCACAGTGGACATAGTTTCGCTTGTTTATACCTAAAATGCAAGCAATCGTCAAATTACGATAGCGTGCGTATGATGTGCGGTCTACGTTGACAGTAGCCCTAAATATTGCTATACTTGTTGACAAGGCCTAAAAATATCCATAAGTGCAGTTGTACTTATCCCGGCGCATAGCCTACCTCGCTGCGACGCCGACGGATCGCTGCAAACATGGTACAGCCAACTAGGAGCAAAGCATCGTGCAGCGAGTGGCAACCGTTAGAGCTTTGTTAATAATTAAACGTCAGGTGCGATTAACGAACCGCCTACTTCTCTATCTAGTTCGATGCAGGATGGGACGTAGCGGCAAATTCGAATTTCGGCTCGTCCCACTCTCGTTAATTACTTTCGCGGCTCTAAACGGGGCTCGTTACACTCTAAAGCCGATGGTGGTGGGGCCGTTTGGGGTTTATTAGGGTGTTTAAAACATGGTCGCCGAACTACAAAGCTTATTTCGTTGATGAATTTTGATTAAATGGCAAAGTCCAAGTGGGTTAAGTCGGGTAGGAATGCGGTTTTGATAACTTCGGTAATAAAATTCTGTTTTATTAGGTCAATTTATTATATATTTTTTAAATATATGGAAATATGATATTGCTATTCGACGTATAAGTTGACAAAAAGATAATATGATTAGACAAAGACAGCGTTGCAAAAAAATTATCTATCTATCTGTTGATGGGGTGTCGATACACTGCGATCTATAAGATCTATTGTGCCCCCTTCTGCTGCCCATTCGTTAAGGATGTGTCAACGATTAGAGCAGTTCCTCCAGTCCTATTGCTTTCAAAAAGTTCAGGATGTCGGTAGGCTTCAGGTTAGGTAAATCTCCCTGTTCTATTTGATATTCTTCGAGGTATCGTACCCTTGGATTTTGCAGGATTATGCATTCTGAGAGAATGTGGATAGAGGTTTCCTCCCCTTCCTCGGAAAATTTGCATTTTTCTGCCTGTACTAATCCGAGTTTCTCAACCGACAGTGCCCTGTTAGGCTACCCTGAGCTTGCTTTTAATTTTGCTGACGCAGTCGCCTGGATATGGTTTCCCAGTAGTGCCTTGGCCTGCCTCATTCCTTGTAGTCCTATCCAGTATTGGGATCTTTTGTTATTTACTTCTTTTCCAAGTTCATCAAGTATTATACTGGTGCTTATTCCGCAGAAGGGTTCAGGTCCCAGTAATGGTATTTCAGCCCCTTTTTTTGCGAGTACGTCTGCTATTTCATTACCCTCCACTCCAGTGTGTCCCGGAACCCATAGGAAGGTAACAGTGTTTTTGCCTAGTTCGTTTAGATTCTCTAGGCACTCCCAAACCATCTTGGAGTTGATTACGTGGGAGTTCAAAGCATTAATGGCTGCTTGGCTGTCTCTTGGTTGTCTACGAAAATTTCTTTCTATGTTGAACTGAGATTGCTAAAAACTTATAAACATTCCTTGCATTTTCGAATGCCGTTCAGGTGCACCATCAAATGCATCTTCGAGGTTTTCGCAGGAGAGTGTATGGTTTTCAGATAATTTCGGGCCGTGTGAATCAGTGCAAAAAATGATTCCTGATGGGTCGATGTGGTTCAGAAAGTTTGTTTACATAGCAAAAAAGTGAAGTTTGGGGATTACTTGGTACTTTATCGAAAAGGATGGTAGACAGATCATAATCAATCACCAACGCTATATTTTCTTACTATGTATATAATGCAATTAATTTTAATCGTATTTGATTCTGCGAGATGAATTTAAATCCCTTTGGGTGAAAGATGAAATCGTTGACTATGATTTTAACACGTGTAGAATTGTGGTAACTTTCAATCTCAGCAAACGTTTAAATACTTTTGTGGTTTAGCGGTTCAACATCAGCCAGAAGAAACGCAAACTGATTACACTGAGACAAAACAGAAAGTTGGCTCTAAATAGAATAAGAAAAAGTCGGGAATTCGATTAGAGCGTGCTTTAGTGGAAAACGTAATGGTTGACGTCGTTTCGGACAAGCGACCTTCAGTCAATTACACTAATACGATCTGGTGTCGCCTACTCAATGTTGCCAACCGCGATCGTTAAAGTAACTAAGTAATTCTAAGTAATTTAGGGGAGAGTTTCGTTTTACTTGTCTTTAACTTTGATGACTCCGATCTCTGAGAAAATTAAATAATTGTTCAAAGTTGCCGTGCTACATTATCAGAAACTACATAGAAGCAGGTGAATTCTCTATTAGAACGTGCCGATTGTTGGATTATGTTACAAAAGATTGAAATTCTCGGATTTCTATTTTTATGACGATTTGAGCTGACTTCTTACGTAAAAGAATTCAAATTGGTGCCGACGACACAATCATCCTCTTCCCCCATCAAGATCCAAAAAAAAAACAGAATTGTAGGATTAAAGAAAAGAGAAAATAACTTAACATAAAAGCAAGGGAACTACATTGGCTAATAGCGAAAAAATTATCTACAAATCTGTCATTAAACCTATATGGACAAATGGAATTGAACTATAGGGTTTACAATTATCCAGAGATCTCAATAGAAAATATTCTGACAGCTAGTAGATGCCCCATGGTATGTATCGTACCACGCCAATCCTACAGTACAAGAAATCATCCAGGAAAGAATCACTAAATATTATGAAATTATAGAAACCCATTCAAATCCACTCATAGAAGATCTGCTAAGACCAAGGAACAATAAAAGACTGGAGAAAATATGGCCTGTAGTCCTAGTAGGTGGTGTTAGATTCCAAGACATTTGAGTTGCTAGTATATCTATCACTATCACTTGTGAGCAAGTTTACTCATAGAATGTACTAAATATTCTGTTAAATTTGAGTACAATAAACAAATAAATAAATTGGTATTCCGCGAGTCATTATACTGCTTAACGGTTTAAGTAATAATATTTCTATTAAAACACAAGTTATTATGCATATTTTTAGATGAATGTGCTAAGACAATAGTTCTAAAATGTAATAATAATAATAATAATAATGTTTATTCATTCCATAATCTGCATAATACAATACAATATAATTGTTTAGAATATAGTATATATCGACCATGTTTAAATAAACATAATCATCACCACTGAAGTATAATAAATACTTGTTAGTGGTTACAAAATTATAATATATAATTTAAAACTATAATTAAAAAAATTTAAAGAATTTTTTTTTTTTTTAACTTATGTAACAAGAGACTTTATCTATAATTTCGTGTATATCGGTTCGTTTACTTTGTTTTAAAAATATTATTAATTTCTTTTTAAATCGTTTTAAGGTAGTTTCATCTTTTACTTTTTGTGGCAAGTAATTAAATAATTTTGGAGCTAAGTACGAGTAGTTTCTCTGTCCAATCGTTTTAGAGGCTAGTGGTATGCAATGTAGATGTTTTGTTCTTGTTGCGTATGGATGGTTTAAAATGGTAAGTTCATTTTTATTTTTATATTGTTGGCATCCCAATTGAATACTATATAATTGCCTAATATCTAATATTTCTGTTTCAGAGTACAGCAGATGGCTGGAGTATCTTGCAGGTTTGTTAAGCATTAATCTTAGAAATCGTTTTTGGGAGACTTCAACTGCCTGTAGGTAAGTTCTTGATACCCCTCCCCAACCAATAATGCCATAGTTGAGGTGTGACTCGACCAAACTATGATACAAAATTTGTTGCTCTTTGTAGTTTAAAAATTGTCTAATTTGTTTGAATCTAAATAAAATGCTGCGAAGTTTCTTTGTTAGATACTCCATATGAGAGTTCCACCTAAGATGACTGTCTATATATAGATGCAGGTTTTATGGAGAAATTTTTTTGGATATTTAGGATGCAATCTGGTAAAGATGTTTCAAGGCTGCTAAATGGTACGTATACAGTTTTATCAAAGTTAATTGAAAGTAATCTGCTGTCAAACCAGTCTTTAAGTTTACTGGGATCGTTTTCTATGTTTAATTTAAGGGAATACCAGTTGTCATTTTTGTAATAGATAATGGTGTCATCCGCGAAACTAATAATTTTACCGATTGTTTCTTGTAAGAATAGATTGTTTAAGTAGATGACGAATAATACAGGCCCTAGTACTGTTCCTTGAGTTACACCGCATGTAATTTTTGTGTCTGTGCTTACTTGGTTTTTAATTTTCACTTTTTGATTTCTTTCTGTTAGTTAACTTTCAAATAACTTGTGCGCTGTACCTCTCACACCCATATCTTCTAGTGTGTCTAAAAGTATAGAATGATCGACGGTATCGAATGCCTTTTTTAGGTCTAAAAAGACAGCTATAGACGGAGTACTTGAGTCCAAGGATTCATAAATGTTTCTAGTTAAGGAATGAATAGCATCGTTAGTAGATTTATTGTCTCTAAACCCATACTAAGATTTTGACAGCAGATAATGTTTAGATAAAAAAGCATTTAATCTTGTTTTTTAAATTTTTTCAAAAACTTTGCTAATTGATGGCAAGACAGAAATAGGCCTATAGTTCGAAATATTTTCGGTGTCTCCACTTTTGAATATTGGAGTTACAATTGAGTTTTTTAAAATTGAAGGAAATTATCCTATTTCAAATGATTTATTAATGATTTCCGTCAAAGGTTTGCTTATAAATTTTGAAATGATCTTTAAAGTTTCGGCTTTAATTCCATCATGCCCAGGGGAGTTATTATTTTTTAACGTATTTATGTAATGACACATATTAAGAATACAATTTTTTTGAATTTCTATACAGCATTTATAGTCCAAAGACAAAACTAACCTGAGGAAAGGACTCAAAAGAATGAAATCTTTTAAGCTTGAGAAATGTAACATCATCATAAGAAAGTAGTAAGAAAGTTTTGTGTCTTACCTCCATTTCGTTCTTCTGTTTTGGAACCAAGTTTTTACTTGAGCATCGGTCATCTTCAGGGTTTTCGCCAACGCCGCCCTTTCAGCCGACGCTAGATATTTTTGTTTGTGAAACCTTTTTTCTAACTCTGCGATTTGAAGCCTGGTAAACGACGTCCTCGGTTTCTTCCTTTTAGGTGGTGTCCTATTTTGGTAGGGATGGCCAATCCTCCTTGTCATGGGGAATGTAGCTGAAACAACAAACAATATAAATAAATACGGAATTTTTTACTAGTTCGCGAGTGCCTGCAGTTTTTTGTAAATAATCTTGTTTTAATGAAAAATATTAAATGTTTCAATTTTATCAACAGTAAAAACACAGGAGCTTTTTTTTATCGGATAAATTTCTCTTCGTATCGAAACATTTTGCCAATCAGTAATTTTACGAGAAAAACTTACGCGAGACCGAAGGTCGAGCGATTTTATCAAATGTCAGTTTTTAGAGTAAAATTACTGATGGAAAAATGTTGAGATGAAAAGAAATTTATCCATAAAAGAAAAGTTCGCGTGTTTTTTGATAAGATAAATTAACGACAGAATATAAGAATAAAAAACAGAAACTTTATTTTTGTTGAACAATTAATAATTTAGCAGAACAATTAATTAAAGGAACAGTTATTAAAAATACAATTATTATAGGTTGGTTAGATTGGTGTACTTATTTTAATATTTTCTTCTCGGGTCTCTATATATGTCGTATTTTCATTTTCTCTTAAATTACTAACAAGATTTTCGTGATCTTCAGGATCTATTTGGAGGTATGGTTTAATTGATTGTGATGATGAGTGCCCTGTTATTTTTATTAGTTGTTGATCGCTTACTTCTGCTTTGGCTAGCTGGGAAACTGTACTAGCACGGTGAGAATGATTGGTAATTTTATTATTTAGTATGTCTAGCCCAATTTTTGCGGCCGAATTTTTGGTCCAAGATGATATTGTATTAATTCCCAGAGGAACGTTTTTATACCAACCTTTTGAATGTTTAGTTTTCCAAAAACGATTTGGAGTTAAAAATAAACGATCAGTAGTTATATTTTTATTTATTTTTTTAAGAAGTAAATTAAATAATTGTACTGGACAAATACTTTCATCAGTGTCATTTTTTGTTAACCATTTGCTGCCTGTTAATTTTTTTGAACCACCCTGAGCCGTTTTTGAAAATATGGTATTGTATTCAATTCTACCTGTTGGAGTTCCATCTTGGTCTTTTTCTTCTTTAAAATAATAAATTTTACAATTTACAGCTTCCCATCCTCTCCAAGCCAATTCATAAGAAGCTATGTGAAAGAATCTTTTTTGTAATCCTTCAGGTTCGTCTATATTCCACAATTTTGCCATTTTTAATATATTTTTTCTGTCTAATGCTACAGAACATATCTTTCTTTTTTCAGGAATAACTTGCAATTCTTTTCTCTTACTATTTCTAGCAACACGAGCTTCCTTAAATATTATGTCCGCAAAAGGATCAAATTTAATATTGTATTCTTTAAAATATTTTTCTTGCATTATCTTTGCAGTTGGATTCCATATCGTTTTAACGGCATATTCTTTGTAGTCATCCCCGTTTTTTTTCATATTGAAAGCCCAGTCCTTTAATATATCTGCTAATTCTTGTAATGAAGTATTTTCTAATAGTTGATATTGTCGAACATGACAAAATTCAATGAATTGTCTCCATATTGATGACTTCGTATTTTTTGTAGATTGCGGTATTAATTTTTCAACGTTTTTTGTGATTTGTTCATTTGAAACATTTCCAAACCGACTCATATTGTAAAGAAGCGATAATAATCAGTAACAAGGTATTAAAATTTAAAAATTTGCCAGCTCTTACGCTTAATTGCTGAAATTATAACTAAAGTTGACAAATAAAGTGACGTCCGCTTACTAGATTGGAGGAAGACAAATTTTTATCCGATAAAAAAGGATGCATCTTTTTTATCGATGTCAAAGTGCCAAAAACATTTCCAAGTATATGACGTTTTAACATTGGAGTTAATTTATCACGTGAAAAAAATATTCTTGAGGTACAAAAAAAAAATGTAAAACTTCGGCGATAATATCCCAGATGTGTTCTATAAAAACCACAACTTAAACTGAACGAAAAATGAAACCCCAATAAATTGTTCCCTCCTTACATCTTCTTCCTATCGAACGTTATTTTTCCGGCCATTTTTTCCACTCATTCCCTATCAGAAAAGTTTATTCAAAGTGGCATTTTATCCCACCAAAGAATATTTATCATCTCGAGATATTCGTTAAGTGAAAAGTTGAAAGCAAGCCGCTAAAAAGGTCATGGGCGTAGATTCGGAGGAGCCATTGTAATTTTCTAGAACCTGACGTGAACTTTCCTGTGGTATCCCAGAAAATAATGAGACTATGGATAAGCTTATATTTACTTTACTTTTTGTGAAAAAACGTCCTGTATATTTTATTTGTTCAATTCACCTTTTAATAACAAGATGTCCCTAGAGATGCTATATCGATGCGTTTAATTCTGAGAATAATGAATTTGATCTTAAAATTTATTAAATAAAGATATTTTTACATTATCTTCTAGTAAATTCTACGTCTTTTGGACTATTTTCAATTAACTTCTTATATATTTTTTTATATTTTTTATATTTACTAACATCACAAAATTTCAAAAACAAATATTTATAAAATAAAAGATATATTCCAAAATGAAAAACTTATAAATGGTAAATTTTGTAAATAAAAAACAGTAAAATAGAATGAAGGTATGCACTTCTTGTGATTATTTCCCTTGCCTGTCAAATAATAATTTTTAACCAATTACGTGTTTGGAAACTGATTTGACGCAGCCAATCAAAACAAAATAAAGCGACTATTCACCTTGGTGGTAAATAGTCGGCTATTTGATCATCGTCCATTCACCTAAAGGACGGTATTTATACGTACGTACAGAATTATTTTGACTCGGGAAATATTCTTATTAAATATAACGCGACCTTGACAAATTAGCTACTATTTTTATTGCTACTAAATTTCTCGTATATTTTACAATTTGTCTCGACAATTTTGGCATTAATAATCAAAGAATAACTCATATTCAGATTATTAATGCCAAAATTAAGTCTGGACGAATTGATCCTAAAATAAACTCAAAATTTAGATGAAACAAAAATAGTCGGCTATTTGTCAAGGTCTTGGGATATTACTGCCGACTATTTCCCTCGTCTTAATTTCCGCCAATGACAAACGCGCAATTTTGAATTACAAATGGTTTCTAGATGAAAAACTGTATGACAGCTCCTGTCAGCAGTTTTTTCGAGTTTACCCGCGGCAGAACTTGACAGCTGTTGTCACCAAAAATTACAATACCTTTGATAACAAGTAATTATGGTCTCCTAGGACACCAGATAACGACGCTAAACAATTTTTCTGATTTTATTGTCAATAAATGTTGTAATATTGTTTTTAAACAGTGCTAGTCAGCTTATGTAGTGAAAAATAGTCGCTTTGGAAGTGATTCTATGATTAATATTGATCTGGCGATTGAGAAAAGTGTACCGTACAATACCGTTAAAACCCATACGTCAATATGGAAACAGTTTACGGAATTCTGCAAGGCAAAGAAATACGAGCTTTTGAAAGCATCTAAACCTAATCCTGAAAGATTGGGCGTGGAATATGAAGAAAGAAAACGGTGAAAATTACAAAGAACTAGTTGTGAAGACAATGTGCAAAAAAATGCAAGAGATGTATTTTATGAAGTGGAAAATACTTTTTGATCCATTTAAAGATATTATCTTCAAGTCTAGTAGGGAAGCTCGTAATGCGAAACGAAGGAATTTGCAGATGTGTATTTTGTGGTATTTCGTGATTAAATAAATTACCTGTTTTTCAGTTTTTAAATTAATACCTACATATTTATTATGTATGCATATATAATAGGTAGTATGTTTTGTAAGCTATGTCTATGCAGAATAATCTGTTACTCATGAAATAGTCTTGTCAAATACCATTTCCTGTGAAAAAAATCGAAAAAACACAATGTAAAGTGCCACCAGCACTCATGCTTTTTGTTAAAATATTACTTAGCAACGTGTTTTTTCGATTTTTTTCGGAAAAATTAGATGCCCTTATGATTACTTACGAAAAAATAACAAGCATACTTTATTTCAATTCTCCGCCACTGAAAAAGATAGCAAGCAGCTTTTCGATGGAATAAAAAGCTGGAAAAAGCTTCAGATCAATACATATTACATGTAATATGAAGTCACTCTAAATCCAAGCTTGCCGCCCATTTTCTCGCAACAGAACTTTTAAATTGACTTCCCTCGGGGGACAAAATGGCGCCGTCGGACGCTTTAAACTTTTGGTTGCCAAAGTAATTCACTTCTTTTTGTATGGGCTGATAAGATATAGTAAGGAGCTCGCAGTACACAAACAAAGAGTAACTTTTTAAATGTTAAAAAAAGTATTAAAAAGAAAGCTACTACATACAAAGCTTTACACCTAATGCTGTAATTAAGAATAAAATTTCCACTCAACAGTCTATAGTCTAATTTAGTCCTTGAGTAGATACTTAAAGAAAAAACCTACAAGAATAATTTTTAAATCGCCGGAAATTTCCTGGAAATACTCTTTTTAAGAAGTTGCCCCTTGAAAGCCACCTTACTTCGGTGTAATGAAGATTTTCAAATAAAGTACCCATGTCTTAGCAGATTTTTCGAAAAATACTGGTTTGCAAAACTTTTCCTTTAATGAAATTTACCACTTTAATGATGGTTTTCATAACACAGCCCATTTGAGGAGGTAAAGCTTTTGACGCAAGAGCTTGTCGATATAAAAAACATGTCTTCATGTGGCATTAGGCATTATTTGATTATGTGTGTCTTAAAGGCGTTAAAGCGATTTGAAATAAACAAATAAACAGGTTAGTTGACGAATACATTTTGTAATTTGGGTATTAACATAGATTTGCAATGCATTTTAGTATAATAATAATTGATAATGCTAAATAAAAGTTGTTAAATGTTTATATTTGACATTTCAAAAAAGGTAAACACAGTTTAATCAAAAAACAAATACGAAGAAGCGCTTTTATCAGTATAAAACTCAATTATTGGTTAGGATCGTGAGCTCTTATTGGCTGAAACCACAAAAACTGACTGTTTTGACAGATGAAAAAAATAATCAAAGGTAATACCACGAGTCCTCCAAATTTTATCGATTACATTTTTGGTTTTCACGAAAACGGCTTTATTTTTTATCTCAAATCAGTTTGTTTGAGTGGTTATAGTTTTATATACAGGGCCTCCAAGGCATACGTGATTGCGTTTGGCTTAATTCTGATATAGAGTTTGACATTTGTCAGTTTTAAAGGGATTTATGGATTTTTAAGTATTTGGGTATTCAAAAACTGATGTTGTGTGTGTGAATAAACGAATAAACAGGTTAGTTTACAAATAAATTTTGAAATTTGTATATTAACACAGATTTGCAATACATTTTAGTGTAATAATAATTGATAATGCTAAATAAAAGTTGTTAAAATGTTTATATTTGACATTTCAAAAAGTAAACACAGTTTAATCAAAAAACAATTACGAAGAAGCGGTTTTATCAAAGGTAATACCACGAGTCCTCCAAATTTTATCGATTAAATTTTTGGTTTTCACGAAAACGGCTTTATTTGGAAAAACCACGAAAACAAACTGATTGATAAAATCAGTTTGTTTGAGTGGTTTTGCCTGAAATAAAGGCGTTTGAGTATGGAAACCGAAAATTTGATCTAT
Source organism: Crepidodera aurea (assembly GCA_949320105.2). NCBI lineage: Eukaryota > Metazoa > Arthropoda > Insecta > Coleoptera > Chrysomelidae > Crepidodera > Crepidodera aurea. The sequence continues at coordinate 12,302,410 of OX439479.2, forward strand.
AAAATTTGACAGGACGAGTGGTATTTTGAAAGATTATTTTTTGAATCATTTTGTGTTAAAAACAGAGAAAGACACTTTACACTCAAAAGTTCGATATTTTCTTTTACATTTAAACTCCAAATATTACAAACGTAATATAAGTTGCCTATCTAGTAGTAGGCATTTAAGATTATATATTAAGTGTAACGTTTAGACGTTTTGACATTATGTCAGTTTTAAACGAATTTATGGATGGAGCTGTGTTGTGTTACAATAAACGAATAAAAACAGGTTAGTTTACAAATATATTTTGAAATTTGGGTATTAACATAGATTTGCAATACATTTTAGTATAATAATAATTGATAAATGTTTACATTTGACATCTCAAAAAAGGTAAACACAGTTTAATCAAAAAACAAAAACGACGAAGCGGTTTTATCAAAGGTAATACCACGAGTCCTCCAAATTTTATCGATTAAATTTTTGGTTTTCACGAAAACGGCTTTATTTGGAAAAACCACGAAAACAAACTGATTTTATCTTAAATCAGTTTGTTTGAGTGGTTTTGCCTAAAATAAAGGCGTTTGAGTATGAAGATCAAAAATTTAATCTATAAAATTTCAGAGGACGAGTCGTATTTGAAAGGATTATTTTTTGAATCATTTTGTATTAAAAACAGAGAACACAGTCATTTATGCAAAAGACACTTTACACACAAATATTGAAAATTTTCTTTACCAATTTAAATTGAAACCTGAGCTGTTATAGTTTTACGTACAGGGCCACCAAGGCGATTTTTTGACTGGCTACCCCGCGAAACGGCGCCGTAAATAAGAGCGAAGAAGAAGAATGAAATGAAGTCTTTCTTAATTTAATTAATTTTAAGTTTAGTGTTAAAGTGAGGTATGTAAAAATGTTAAAGGCGTTTTGAAATAAACTAATAAAAACAGGTTAGTTTACAAATACATTTTGAAATTTGGTTATTAACATAGATTTGCAATACATTTTAGTATAATAATAATTAATAAATGTTTACATTTGACATCTCAAATAGGTAAATACAGTTTAATCAAAAAACAAAAACGACGAAGCGGTTTTATCAGTATAAAACACAATGATTGGTTAGGATCTTGAGTTGTTATTGGCTGAAACCACAAAATCTGACTGTTTTGACAGATGAAAAAAATAATCAGTATAAAACACAATGATTGGTTAGGATCCTGAGCTGTTATTGGCTGAAACCACAAAATCTGACCGTTTTGACAGATGAAAAAAATAATCAGTATAAAACACAATGATTGGTTAGGATCCTGAACTCTTATTGGCTGAAACCACAAAATCTGACTGTTTTAACAGATGACAAAAACAATCACACTAAAAAACAATGCTTTATCAACACAGGAAATTCCGATTTTCCCATTGTTTTGAAAATTATAAACGTAATCTTACTAAAACCACAGTAACTTGTGAACTAAACGTCAGATTGTCATGAAATTTTGACAAGTATCATTTAATAGTTGGTACTTCCTAAAATCATATGAGTTTGTTAATACTGGTACTATCTATATGCCATTCTACCAACTTACTGAGTGGCCAAGTACCTTTCTATGTTTCCTTATATTTCTGAAATATTATATAGATTGGCAACACTGCGTATCATCAGAAAGAAATTATAACCTATTTGGTAATTTTAAAATTTTTAAATAATTACGTAATTCAAATTTGCAATACAAGAAAATGCATGAATATTTGTTGGAAGTAAATTTATTTTAAATATCAAAAAACCACTTTTTCCTACAATTTTTTTCATTTAAATCTGTTATTAGAATGCGTCAAATTTTGTCTGTTAATCAATATTATGTGATATATATTCCAAAAGTTTTGAATCTGACTTTTTTGCTCACTAAAAATACCATAAACACAGTAGTGAAAATTCTTCTCACAGAATAGCAACTTATTTTAAATACGATCCATATTAATCCGGGTAAAAACCGTTCATTGTATCATCTTAAAACGGCTGAAGCACCCTACTATGAAACTTTAAGTTGGCAAAGTAATTCACTTCTGCGAATACTCTGAACGCTATATTAAAATTCTCTCAAGTTATGTGCTCGGCTTGGGAAAGCGATGCAAATGGGCTTTTTATATTCGGAGTTACTCAGGCCGTTTAGGAAAACGGCGCGGATATAGATGGTTCCTGCTTTACCGACACCGCGTCTCGAAAGTGGCCTCGTCAATTATGAATACGGAGTTGTTTTTCTCCTCTTGTTTCGTGCGTCTGATTTCATTTCCAAAATTGTTAGCGAGTTTTGTGATAAGACAGACGAAGCGTATTTGAAATAATTTCTAAATACAATATTTTATGTACCGGATCTCAGATACCTATATTCTGTTTGAAAATGATTGATAGCAAAATTTTTATGACCCAGAAGATAAACCCCAATATAACATCATAAATCATTGGCGGATAATTTCTAAAATAAAATGTTTAGCATTATTTGTTCCAAAAGGAAGGGTTTTTTCCTAAAATTTTAAAAAATACCAATTTATTTCAATTTTTGGTAAATATGTAATCTCTACATATTTACAATTAAGATCCATTTTAAGTAGCCCTCAACTTTCTTTGTGCAGATTGTAAATTAATTTAGTTAAAATTTACATTTCTGTTTGTGTAGTCTTGTGATTGTAACACGCAGAATTGTTAGTTCTGTAATAATAGGCGATAAAAAGCAATATTGATCAAGTGAATTTGTGCAATAAAAATGGCACAAACGTCTAATTATACTCTGAAATTAAAGTGCAATTTAACCGTGCATATGAAAACTTTAGTGTTAAATGTACATGACGCTCTTGTACATGACCATATTGTCACAAATTCTAACTAATAATTTTCCAAATTCCATTTAATAACAATTTTCAAAATTCAATATATAAATATTTAAAATTTCATATAAAAATCGTCTACAATATAATTGCAAGTACATTTACCTTTATTTCTATCATGAGAATTTTTTAATAAAACATATCATATTCTAATTAATTATAAACAATTTTCAGTTTTTATTTCATACTTTTATTTCATATACTTCCGTTCATTCTGCATAATATTAAATATGGTTAATTCAGCTGAACCAGCAATTTGCTAAAGGTACAAAAATCATCACGTTGAATCAACCTAAAATATTATGCAGATCTCAGCAAATGAGTTGTGAAGGTAACTTACGAACAAATTGATTCATTCAGATTCTGAATTCAGGACTCTCCTGATATTCAAGTGCCAAGAGCTCCGCGCCTTTAAAAATAAAAAGAATTTGTGAAGTGCCCCAGCAGATAAATGTGGTAAGAATTAACTTTAATTATATATTTTCATTTTTTATTTTGGGAATTATAGAGTCCTTACTTTTGTAATAATTCATTTCTGCTTGTATTAGTTTTTGTTTGGTTGGACAAACAGACAAATTTTAAGTTTTCCAATTTCTTATATTTTGGCATAAAAAGTTTTTAGTTTTCTTAAATAAATCATTTTTCATTTGTTTTGTTTCACTTGTAAATAATTTAGTGTAAATAAATGTATATAATTTTTAAATCAGTGATTTTATTTCTGGTTCTAATCGGTAATTAAAATAAAGCGTTTTTCTTGACAAACCTCTCCAGGTTGTATTTTGGGTCGGGCGGACTTTATTCAAACCTTGAAGAAGTCCGAGCTACCCTGAATACAGCGTGGCGAGCTAGAGCTCATCGTGGCGTCAGATAAAAATCTGAGCTACAAAACCCCAAAAAACGAACTGAACGTCACGACGTTTCTAAGTGTTCACATATGACCGGAGTTGGAGAAGCAACAATTTATAGACTTTTGAAGCAACGAAAGGATGGAAGTATTACATTAGTACCTAAAACGTCAACTGGGGAGAAAACTCACTCAAATAGACGGTACTATGAAACAACTGATCCGAAGAAAAGTGCATTCGTTTTATTTACAAAAAAACATACTTACTTTGGATAAACTTTTAGTAGACATTAATGGAGACGAAACTTTGCCAAACGTTAAAAGAGACAAATTGTGGAAAACTTTACATGAATTAGACTTCGTTTGGGAGAAGAACGATAGAAAATCTGCGCTCGTAGAAAAAGATGAAATTATTTGTTGGATGAGGCAATATTTAAGGGAAATTAGAAAATTAAGAAGAGAAGAAAAAATATTTTTTATTTAGATGAAACATGGATAAATGAAGGACATTTTGTAAAAAAAAGTTTGGCAAGATAAACAAGTTACAAATGCTCGTCAGGCATTTATAGAAGGTTTGTCTACTGGCTTAAAATTTCCAAATGGTAAAGGTCCCCGTTTAATTATCACTCTTATTGGAGGAGATAAAGGATTTGTTGATAGAGACTTGTTAGAATTTGTTTCAAATTCAACGAAAGACTACCATGAAGAAACTAACATATCTCTTGTTGTTTAATGATGGTCAGGTGCTTTTCCAGGTTTCGATATTCTTAAAGCTTCTTTTATCTTATTATTATTGATTTATCTTTAAGTTCATTTAAAATTTATTCAGTAGCAGTGTTTTCTGATTTGCACTTTGTCATCTTCTTTCCGAAGGGTTGATATGATTTTCCATTTTCTTCGTTTCTTATATTCTTTATGTCTGAGATTGATATAATTGATAATTATTTTTAATATATGATTTTGATCAAGAGCATATATATATATAAATATCTAGGAAGCCAAGTTTTTTTCTATAAAAATACGAATTAAGAAAAAAAGTAAAGCGCATATAAATTAATTTCAGCAGGTTACACAATTATGATTATGATTAGCAATTATTTGCTAGATTAAAATTTTCAGGGCGTGTAAAATAGGTATAAAATAATTATGTACTAGCCTTTATCTAATATTATCTGGCATTTTATTGCGAAAATAAATCACGTATAAATTACGTAGTAAACGCTATTTGATAATTTCAATTATTTATCAGTGTTGCTAAAAATTGCACTAAAATTCAATGAGAATTTAAAAAGGGATAATTTCCTACTTCAGCCATTGTTTGCACTGAGTTTTTTTTTGTCAAAATAAGGACACGCGAGCAAATCTAGATAAGTAAGAGTTCAGAAATTGTCCAATTTCTTTAAAAAAATATTTTGATTATTCTCAGTCATAAAATTGTATGTAGAATATGGCATTCATACTCATTAAAAAACAGAATAAGAAATATAACATTTAAACAATATATGCTTTATTTAGGTGAATACAAAGTACAAGTTTTAATTCAGTAAATGTACTTTCTTATATTTAAATGAAGGAAAAGTTCCAAGCAGTAGACGTATTTGACATATTCATTTTCTTAAAAATCAGAGAATGTTAAATGGTGTCTAATAATCATCCAAAGATACTAAAAAACTATAAGAGGAATAAGGAATAACCCACCACAATTAAGAAATAAAAAACGCGTCAGCCATAATTCATTCAATTTTTGTTTTGTTGTAGTCTATATGAAAATAAATTTTATTTACAAATTTTATATAGTCATTTTTTCGATATAAATCAGGCCAACAGGATGTGACAGAAAATCATCCATAACTTACTTTAAAAAAATCATAAGACTTCAGAACCATTGTCATTCGATTTCTCATGGATTCCAATGCTTAATGAGATTCATAAATTAACTCAAATACATTTGTTAGATAGATATAGTATCCGAAAAATACTTTTACTCGTATCTTAATCATTAATCAGTTGGGATCCCAAATCGTGCCTTTTTAAATAACAGATACTGTCATTGTACTGATACCCAAAAAATGTATGTGTAAAATAAATTCATAAATAAATAAACAAAATATTTAGCAATATTTACAAATGTGAATGAATATATTTTTGAAAATTGTGATGTGGTAGACTATTTCCCTCGTCTTCATTTCCACCAATCACAAACGCGCAATTTTGAATTACAAATGTTTTCTAGATGACAAAACTGTATGACAGCTAGCAAACGAGTAAGGAATTTAATTTATCAGATTCGACATCCTAAAACCGGTTTCTGCCTTTCGGCTTCGTCAGTTAGGCTTTTCGAATCCAATAAATAAAAATTCCAAACTCGTACAAGTCAATAGCTATATCCGCTATAAGATAAAATTTTTAGATGTGCTGCCATCTATGATTAGAAGAGAGTATTGACAATATAGCGGATATAGCTACTGACTTGTACGAGTTTGGAATTTTATTTATTGGATTCGAAAAGACTAACTGACGAAGCCGAAAGGCAGAAACCGGTCTTAGGATGTCGAATCTGATAAATTAAATTCCTTACTCGTTTTCTAACTTTGTATTAATCTCTGAAAGGGATACGAAAGAAGAGAGTGACATTTTGACTAGAATCAGTCAAATAAAAGCTTTGCAACACACAATGCAAATTGTGTATGCAACCCCAATACATCGGGAATTTTTTGCTTTAAAAATTGTCAATACTCTCTTCTAATCATAGATGGTAGCACATCTAAAAATTGTATGACAGCTCATGTCAGCAGTTTTTTCGAGTTTACCCGCGGCAAAACTTGACAGCTGTTGTCACCAAAAATTACAATACCTTTGATAACAAGTAATAAGTAATTATGGTCTCCCAGGACACCAGAAAACGACGCTAAACAATTTTTCTGATTTTATTGTCAATAAATTTTGTAATATTGTTTTTAAACAGTGCTAGTAGTGAAAATGAGTCGCTTTGGAAGTGACTAATATTGATCTGGCGATTGAGAAAAGTGTACCGTACGATAACGTTAAAATCTATACGTCAATATGGAAACAGTTTACGGAATTCTGTAAGGCAAAGAAATACGAGCTTTTGGAAATTGGGCGTGGAATATGAAGAAAGAAAACGGTGAAAATTACAAAGAACTAGTTGTGAAGACAATCTGGAACACCGTTGCAAAAAAAATGCAAGAGATGTATTTTATGAAGTGGAAAATCATTTTTGATCCATTTAAAGATATTATCTTCAAGTCTAGTAGGGAAGCTCGTAATGCGAAACGAAGGAATTTGCAGATGTACGCCAATAAAAGGAAATCGAGCTCTGCTTCATTAAAATTGGAAGAATACTACGCAATGGTTTTATTATGTGACGAAGACACTCCGGCGGTAGAATATAATCCTCTCTTCAATAAAACGGCACAGGGTGGAGAAAAAAAAATGGCCAATAGTAAATGGCTGGTCCCCAACACGAAGAACCCTACCTTTTGTCCAGTTCTTTTTTAAAATTCTAATAGTTAAACGTTCATCTAGAATAACAAATGATAGATTATTCTTAACAGTAAACCGCCCATCATGGAACAAGAAACAATCAAGTGGATGGTACGACAACACTCCATTGGGAAAAAACGAACGAGCAGAGAAGGCAGGATTAAATACAAAAGAAATAAAAATAACAAACCACTCTATGCGGTCTACAGCAGGCAGTAACCTGGCTAAAGGAGTGCTGGGTGAACAACAATTAATTAAAATTACTGGCCACAGTTCAGCCAACTCAATTAAGCCTTATCTGCAGATGGATAATGAGCATTATTCCAACATCATAAACACCCTTAGAAGTGACGCCTCAGAACCCCCTGCTAAAAAACAGAAGATCCTGCAGCCACTCATCCACCAGCCATTTGTGCCACCAGCACTCATGCTTCTTGTTAAAATATTACTTAACAACGTGTTTTTTCGATTTTTTTTCGGAAAAATTAGAGGCCCTTATGATAATCTCCAAATATTTTTGAGTTAATTTATTCTCGCCAACAGAGTATTCATTTTTAGGCGTTTATTTAAGATTAACTTCAAATTAAATACATAAATTAAACATTTTTCTTTAGTTGACATTAAAGGTACATTCCCATTTGCGATTTTATCTTTAAAAGCTTGAAGAGAACGCGGTTATTGCCGGTATTTATGGGACAATGGCGAATATTATGCCGAAACAACATATTTACCCGTGAAACGGCTATTAAACTCTCGTCATTATCGGGCAAAAATTAATCATGGCTATTTTAAGTTGACCATAAAGTGAGATCAGGGCCGGTGCGACTCAAAAGAGAACGAAATGGGATATTACGAATTTTGCTCATTCAAATCAGAGGTTCTTTTTGAGAGATGTCGGAATAATTTGGGACAAATTTTATGCGGCGGCAAGTGTCCCAAGTTAGGACACATCAAGTTCAACAGAATATTATTAACCCCCAAAACAAGTCAACAAAACGTACCTACAAATCACATCATGTGTAATACGTTTTTAGAAATCTTAGAAAACTAAATTTTTCAAGGAGTCATTTTGACATGAATGGTCAATAATTTTTTTCAGGAAATCCTACAAATCATTCTTAATCGATTTTCATTTCAGCTGTTCTTTTGGAACACGATCTTCCTATGTAGGATGTTCCCTGTTTTTGCCCTGACGCGTTTCGCCAGTTTTGCAAATGTCTTTTCCTGATCCAGTTTTTTATGTTCTCTTCCAGGTATTTCTCCTTGTCCTTTGTCCAGGCACCACTGAGCATACTCAAATCATGCGCGATATTTGCTGTCATCGTATGTACTTTTTGTAAGTGAAAGGGATACAGAAGTTGTTCTTTCACGAAGCGATAAACAACTGATAAACAATGCCTGAAAAAAATTAATAATTATAAAAACTAAGAAGCTCTGTTTTGAACACCAGATTCGTAATAATTTTTGTTGGGTAGTCCGTCCCTGTCCATCAAACAAAAATTAATCATGACCGTTTTAAGTTGCCCATAAAGTAAGACTAAACGTGATGCCCACAATCAGTTGTTTAATGCAAACAACATAAAGCTTTCAACTTTGATAAGGCCTTCTGCTGCAAGTTAAAAAAAACTCTCCAAGACTTATTTATAATCTAACGACTCAGTTTAAAATAAAAACTTCTGCTATAATCTTATTAATTGCGCCTTTTAAAATACCTTCTAGGTATATTTCGTTTTCCTTGAAGATATTAGTTTTTGTATACGATTAATAGACTTAATCTTAAATTAATAATTTTAACGACACTTATGTGTATATAAGTAAAATATTAATCAATTTGGTGAAAGTTAATAGGTTCGTGATGGCACTGATTATATTCTTAATGTCTTTTTATTCATTTTAGTTTTTTTATAATTTATAGATATTGTTTATTTAATTGATTAATTTAAATGTAAAAGACATTTACATATCGCTGTGTTATATATTTGCTTTTTTAACTAAAATAGGTTGCTCATTTTCTTATACAAAACATATTTTTCATTAAAAAAAATATTTAACTAGTTTTTGAACAAACTCCAAGATCATACGACATACACAGAAAAAAAGAATCTCTTAAATCAAATTGTAACCGCATTAATTCAAGAGAATGGTATTCTTGAATAGGTCCAACCAAATATTAGCTTGATTTTTTGACAAAATATTATTGACTACTTGGTAACAGAAAGTTTTGTGTCAAATGTACACTTTCTTGTTAAATAACGTGGTTAGGTTGATGCAACAATATTTCAATTTTGTTGAGAAACAATTTTCTTGGATGAAGCTGATTTCTCAGCACATGTGAACAATGATCCTCTTGATTCAAGAGGAATTTGATTTGGCGTTCTAAATGGTTCGTCTCCAAAAAACTTCCATGCTGACTCGTTTTAAATAATTTCAAACAGAACAGAGCGCGGGCCTATGCACCATCAAAAACACAAACGCACTTATTCACTATGGCGTTGTTTCATATCCAAATATCCACAAGTGTCTACGATTCTACATTCTATACGCATCTTCGCGCTAATACTTAATTCTGCTTATTGGTCGAGGGAGTCATGTGTACGTGCTTTCGTCATCAGAACACATTTGATAAGAAATGTTATTCTTGAGCCGAGAGAACTTTTATTGACTGAAATTGTTTTCTAAGGTGAAGAGGACGGATGTTTCGGTTCATATTGCCTTCTGTCGTAATCTCAGACAGAATGTAATTATTTGTTGTTGATAATTTTGGGCGCCATCTACTTTCCAGTAGAAAAATTGAGAGTCTTAATCTCAGGTAGTGCTTCAGCTATTGGCCGCGTGATTGTAAAAATCGATAATAACGACTCAGTAAATATGAAAACATTTATTAATAATAATAAAAATAACGGTTAACCTTTTAGTTTATGTGAGAATACAGGATCTGGATAGTTTAACAGGAACAAAGATGAAACAAATATCGGGCTTCTTCTCTTGATTTTACTTTAAGTTTCTTGATTTACAAAAATACAACCTCACTTAATTTGACAGGTAAATTTCTTTTAATTTTTTTCTTCAATCAGTATTGCTTTGATTTTAAATTGCTTTTGTTTTTATTACGAGTACCGATGTGAACAGTTCAAGAGATTTTGATCAAAAGCCTCGCTTGACAGCGAAAAGTAGTTTTTATAAACCATCATATCAATACTATCTAGATTAAAATTTGACAGTTTTTTACTTAAAATTTTTTATAAAATTCAAAAATTATCAATTTTTATACAATTTTTGCTTATTTCCAAATCATTCTCGAGACAAAAAGGATGATTTTGTCATAATTTATTTACAATTCCTACTTATATTAAATTTACACACAGACTTTTTAAGTTCGTCATTATCGATTTCTAAAATTCTATACAACTTTATTATTACAGCCTTTTTACAGTAATTCTTTGATTTTAGAAGTCCCAACACTTTATTTTCGGGATTTATTGTATTTCCCCTGAATTTAAATTAATCGTATTGATACATCATGATATTGAAATTTGAGGTTAAGTTTAAAATTTCTTTTTATTCAAACATCTAAAATAACAATGTTCTCATTGTTATTGTGTTCGCAGACTTATCTGAGATTATATTATTTTAAATTTTGCTATTGAAATTTTTGCTAAATTGTTTGTAAATATCCTAAAATTGTTGGTGAAAATCTCTTATGGGATTAACGTGATAAAATCTGACATCTGGAATTTTATATTTTCTTTTGCAATTACTACGTTAAAATTAGTTTCAAACATTATTTTCGAAATTACATTCTGTCCTGTGATTTATTGAAGTAAAATAAATAGTTATTTAATGGTATTAATAAAATTATTTAATTAATTTTTTCTCTGCGTATTGAACATAAGTTTTGTATTCTCTTTAATTAGTTAGTCAACTTAGTCAACTGTTACAATATATATTTTTGATTTAAGAGATTCTTTTTTTCTGTGCATAATTAACAAAATGTAATACGCCAGTCTTGGATACTTTTTCTGCTTTTCTTGATATATTTTCATTTTTGTTGAGACATCGGTTGTTACTTTAGCTGTGAAGTGTACAAAATATTCAAGTATTGTTCAAATTTATTGTTAATTTACAAATCAACATCGTCATTCAAACCACTAGCAATAATTTAACAAATACAACACATGTTTACAATACTAGTAGAATTTATTGCAAGGAATTTGTACAATAAAACATTGTTAAGCATTTCCCAATAATCATGGTTCTGATTAGTCACGGAGGTATAATTTTTTGGTAGGTTTCTATATTTTTACCCTAATCTTTGATAGTGTAATACCGCCCTAAGACTATGTACAACCGATAATACAAGGAAGAAATATAGTCGAGAAAATTTAACAAAAAAATAGCCCAAAATGTGGAATTTTGGAGCGTGTTCAATATTTTTTCTACAGGAGATACATACATTTGTTTTCGAATAGAATATTCATTTTTGATGTTTGCTCTTTTTCTTTTACATTTTGTGATCCAATTTTTATGGTGGTTTAAGAAGGATGATAATCCTTTAATATATCCACCGTATCTGCATACATTTTCTTGCTTAATTTGATCAAAATTAGTAGTCAAGGTAACCGCTTTAGATCGCTATAAAGAGGAAATCGTTAGACGGGCACTGAAATATTTATAATCAACAAAATTTTGATATTAGTTTTATTCACTATATACGCGCACCAGAAAGTATTAAAAATTTTCTGAATCTTCAATACTATTGTTGGTAAATGCTTTAATTAAAATTATCATCCATTATCAACTCAAAGTTGTTACGTAACCATCCGAAGGTAAAACTGATCACAATTTCGGAATTGCTTACGTTGAAATGTTGTATTTAATGTATTTTTATAGTTTCTCACTACCTCGATGCCGTAAATAAGTGTGGACAACTTGTGATTACACGTTTTTTAACTATTCATTTTGATTTGATTGAACAACGTTATTTTTTTGTAATATTACTTCTGTTAATTCTATCTAAATTAAGTATCTAACAAATTATTTAATTGGACGATAATTAACATTATGTAATTGTCAATGAAGGACATAAACATACCTCAGCAAAATTAATCAGGTTAACTAAAATGTCAATGGAAAGATCAACTGCAAAAACGTCAGCAACATAATATTTATAAACATAGAGGTAAGACAAGGATACGTTTTATGTACGTTTTTTCAACAATAAGCAATTAAAATACCAAATCTTGATGAAACAATTACAAACATTTTAATACATATCTCTGATAGAGACAAACAAACATTTCTGAAACAAAAAAAAGAAGTTGAAAAAAGATCAATGAAGAAACTACAGAATATTTTATATCCTCGAGAAAATCTTATACCACGAATGAAATAAAGATAAAAAAATTTAAAGAGAATTATGACAGATACTATGTGTCTTATAGAAAGATATAATAAAATATGAGTACTAGCAAGATAGATATTTGGAAAAATATTCTCATCAAGTGCAAGAAGAACTACAAGGCTTCTTATCAACTACCAAATAAGAAATTTATTATATGGGAAAGATATTAAACGTTAAAAAATTAAATTAGTTCAGATATATCCAGAGAAGAAACCAAATTAGACTTTAGATTCATCAGAAGGCAGGACCAGGTAATAGAGGATAATGGACAAAATTATAGATAAAAAACTTGAAACAAAATAACAATCAAACAATATGTAATAACGGAAAACATGAAGAGACATGCAGAATGATCCTCCCAAAACCTATTATTTTAAAACATAACTAGAGACATTAATATATAAGTACCTTCAGTTTTATAAAAATTAGTGAGAATTTCAGAAATTATAACGTCCAGTCAAATTTAGAAAAAGCTTAGAGTCTCCTCTTTAGAATGCTTTTTTTTGTTTTTTTTTGCGTACATTTTAGGCAAAGATACTTTAGTTTTTTCCCGAACGCCCCGCTTGAATATTTGGTTTTCATAATTTTAATAATTTTTTATAGTAAAACAATTTTTTTTAAATAACTTAGAATATAAATTTTAGTAAAATTTTACGCTCTTTCACGAGGTGCTATTAGTTTTTCGATTTTTTTTATTTTTTGAGATATAACGCAAAAGCCAAAATTTTTGTTTTTATACATTCCTGAGTTTTCCCCTACATTTCAAATACACGTTTTCCACGTGGACATAAAACCATAAAAGAAAGTAGAATATGAGGCATTTATATAAAAGGCATAATGCATAAAAATAGTTTTAAATTAATTTTCCCATCAACTTTACAATCATAAATAGCATTATAGCCATTACGAATAAATCCATAGAAATTATTATTAATGCAATTAACGCGGCCTTAAATAGATTATCGCATATTGCAGGGAAATTCATATTAAAATTTCGTTATATATTGATTGGAATCTCCGGGGGTGGCCAAATTGTGCCAATAAATTTCCAATTTAGTTTTATTACATATTAATAATAATTATTATATTGAACATTTAAATTGAATTTGTGCGTTTGTGATAATTGAATAACCGTCAAAATGGCGAATTTATTCATCAATAACAAATACGTATTAAAATAATTTCAAGCGTGTTATCAAAGACGTCACTTGCAATCAACTGGTACATTTATTTTTTTGGGAAAAGCTTTGTAACAATTTTTAAAATTATATAAATCATTTGCTATTTCACGTTTAGTTATTATATTTTTTACCATAACATATATATTTATTTTTTCTTTTTGAAGGAATAAAAATATTTGAAAATAACAATACATTTTGTAAATTAAAAATAAGTGTGTGAAAGAATTTTACATATAATTCGCATCAAAAAGAATGATAAAAATTGAGAAAAAATAAACAATTCTCCCCAGAAAACGTTTTAAAACAGATAGATGACTGAAAGTATTTCATTAGAAGATAATGGAAAAACATGGTGGTAAATCTCTTTTAAATTTAATAAAAAACTTTCATTATATTCCAGTAAATAGTTCTAAAAAAATTATAATTAATATTTTAACTATTAAGTAAACTAAATATAAGATTAGGGACAGGACAGGAGATATCAGACGAGTTTTGTAGCCAATCCAGAGTAAAAACTGTAATTTTTTTAAAAATCCAGCAAGGTAATGCAACCGCCCCCAGGAGGAGTGCGGAAGTTTTCAATTGACGTTCCGACTACAAACAAAATTTGAGTTATTTTGTAATAATATAAATTTACTTACCTAAATGGATAAATGTATATTGAATATAAAATTTAAATAATTTGAATAAAACAAAACCATATAAAAACTCTTAACATTTAAAAGGCTTGGCTGAACAACATAAACCGTAAGTCAGAATGTCTGAATGTACTGTTAAAATTGTAGCCACAAATAATAATAATAATATACAAATTGTGTGTGTATGTAAGTTGGCGGTATAAGGATGTGAAAACTTTCATCGAAAGTATAGTAGAACCCACCGCTTTATGAGAAAGAAAAAACAGCAAAGGATACCGCCAATAGAAAAAATGCTAATTGTTCTGGACATTTTTGAGTTCTTTAATGTCGAAAACACCGTACACTATCCATATACATAAAAATAAAATGATATTTTGGCTATTAGGACTACTGTGCAAAGATTCAATAACCAACTTAACTGGAGATCGTTAGGGGTAATTTGCGTAAAATTTCTATATTGATTAAGTTTCTTTAATATGAATTTACATTTTAATTTCTAAGTATAAAGCGGCGTTCAGACTTTACAAGTTACTTGAATTCAAGTAACTTGAAAGGAGTAACCTGAATTCAAGTGAGCGTTCATACTATTTCAATATTTGATTCAAGTCATTTCAAGTTGACATTTTTATTTAAATGATTCCTGTTTCAAGTTACAAAAATTGCGTCAAATGATATGATTTCTGCTGGAATAAAAGTTGTAAATCAGCTAATTGTGGATGGATTCCTAAAAATCAGAGAAAAAATTCTACACTTTATTTTACAAAAAAATACCTCACAATTTGTTTTTTAATTTGATATATGAGGTAGGTGTTAAAAAGGCTCGTTCAGACTTTACAAGTTACTTAAATTCAAGTGCAATAATTGGTGCAACTTGAAATAAATTGAAAGGTGTGAACACCTGAATTCAAGTAACTTGAAAGGTGCTTTCAAGTTTCAAGTAGAAGTAGAGACCAAGTTAACTTTTGCTTTCAAGTTGGGGACTTGAATCACAATTGAATAGTGTGAACTGACATTCAAGTGCACTTGAAGTCACTGGAAGTAGTGAAAGTGGCTTTGCACTGCGGCAAATTAGTCAACCACATTTACGTCTACGGCCCAGCCGTTTTTCGAGTGCCCACGCTGTTGCTAAACTTATCGCATAACCTAATGCACGAAATATTATATCAAAAAATAATAAAATGTAACAGATCAATAATTTACAGGGTGAGGTCAGGTAAGATTAGGGTACGCCAGGCCAGCTTAGCTCAGAAAAATGATGTACAAAGTAATATTTCAAGTAAATATATTGTATTGGCATTTTGCAACACCGTGGGCACTCTAAAAGCAGTTGGGGTTTAGACGCTGACGCTAGTGTGAACCACCCACGGAGGGTTCTAATTGTGAAGCCATTTTTCTAACTTGAGAAAGGAATCAAGTAAAAATGTCAACTTAAAATGGCACTTCTAAACATTTATACATATCGTTTGGGCATCTTTACATATATATTAAAAAACTTTTTATTGATGAAATGGCATCAAAAAGGGGCCACGAGGTATTGCGCCTTCCGCCCTATTTTTGTGTATTTAACCCCACAGAATTAATTTGGGGACAAATTAAAAAAGAATAAGGCGTTATAACGTGTTTCCCAAATTTGACGGGTTGGTAGCAAATTTGGTAAAAGAAGAAATTAACAAAAGTTCAGCTGATGATTGGCAGACAAAAATCAAACATGTTATCAAAGAAGAAAATTCTTATATAACGAGTCCGACCAAATTGATTATCAATGTTGATGACAGTGAATCCAATGGTCAACCTCTATTGAAATCTAATATACGTTACAGAAATTAAAATGTAAATTCATATTAAAGAAAGTTAATCAATATAGAAATTTTACGCAAATTACCCCTAACGATCTCCAGTAAGTTGGTTATTGAATCTTTGCACAGTGGTCCTAATAGCCAAAATATCATTTTATTTTTATGTATATGGACAGTGTACGGCGTTTTCGACATTAAAGAACTCAAAAATGTCCAGATCAATTAGATTTCTTCTATTGGCGGTATCCTTTGCTGTTTTTATAGCGTTTTTTCTTTCTCATAAAGCGGTGGGTTCTACTATACCTAGGAAATTGTGAATTTGAAAAATCTATATGTCCAATAATCTGTAGACAGGAAACTTGCCTTATGGCATTGGAGCGAACGCTCGAACTTTCCATTAAGACAAATGTGAGGAGTTGTGTAGAGAATGGTGGAAAGTTCTGCACATAGGCAATACCAGAACAATGAATTTATAATGGAATATATATTGCATGGCTTCACATTGGAATATTGTTAATAAAATTATACTTTTTTCGTTTAGATTTATTAAATGTTAAAGAATATAACACTAGAAGCAGATGAGACCTAATAGGCTAGCTAACATCCAAAAATTAGAAACCAAAGAAAAGATGAAAAGGTAAACAACATACTGACAACAGCAACAACAGAAACGAAATGCGAGGCAGACAAACAGGAGCAATTATAGGTAAGAGAGATGATGAAGAAGAAGAAGAAAATTACAAAATTGAAAAACTACAATTATAAAGATTAAAAATAAAAATCGTAAAAATTTAAACGATTGAAAATATAAATATTAAAAAAATTGTATAATTAAAAAAATTAATAAATTAATAAATAAAAATTAACAAAAAGGTAAAAATTTAAAAATTAAAAAAAGTAAAAGCTCACATATATTCAAGATTAAAAATGAAAAAACTTGAAATTATACAAAAAACAGATTTCTTGTTTAAAATAAAAATTAAAATACCGCATTAAAAATCTTAAAAGATAAAAAAAATAGAAAGAGAGAGAGAGAGAGAGAGAGAGAGAGAGAGAGAGAGAGAGAAATATGAAGCCAACATTTATTTATTTATAATGATTTCTTTATTAAATAAACAAATAAAAAATTATAAAAAAAATCTTCAGAATATGAAAGATTTTTGAAGAAAAAACAGTTTCTTATTATTAATATTTACCTAATTGTTAATTAACAAATACATTTAGAAATACATACAAATACGATACTTACAAATTATCAATTGATGTGATTATACAAGAAATAAATACATTGTGAATTCGCCATATTGAATCATTTCCACAATTTAATTTCACAACACGTTTGAATAATTAGTGAGTACATTCACAAACTTATAGTGAAAGTAACATGTGAAATCACAATAGTTGAACTGTGATTTTACATTGTCATTTCACAAGTTTCGAGTAATTTTACAACATAGAAATACAAATAATATTAATTTCACAATGAATTTGGGAATTTTTCAATTTTCTTGTGAAATTTCACAACTACAAAGTCAATAATTACAGTCAATATCTAGGGCCACAAATAACCCACGATTTTATTATCGCCAATGTGAAAATACATTGTAAAAATTACTGGTTTACAGAATTCATTCTGTGAATGAAATTACACAGGTTTAATTATGTGAATACCCCTCCACCTGGACTCTGCACTATTTGATTTCTATTTTTAGAACTCGGTGTCTCAGAGTTAGGCAAATTAGTTGAGGGTTACGCGAGATTGGAACGCAGTAATCTCGTTTTTCTCCCTAAGTTTTGTGGTGTGAGTCGACCAGAAATCGAAGTTGCTGTCACATGATTTTACGTTGGTTACAAATGGTCAACGTAATATTATGTG
Organism: Crepidodera aurea; assembly: GCA_949320105.2. Lineage (NCBI taxonomy): Eukaryota > Metazoa > Arthropoda > Insecta > Coleoptera > Chrysomelidae > Crepidodera > Crepidodera aurea. The sequence goes on from OX439479.2 coordinate 12,320,515, forward strand.
ATTTTACATAATCTTTTTAATCAGTGAGCGCCGGTACCAAAAAAGGATTGGTGCGCCTCTATTTGATATTAAGTGACGTGGATCTGAAAATAAGACGCAATTGACGAAAATGTTGGGTACATCGGTTATATTTTTTACAAAACTCTAACGGATTAGTAACTTATACATTGTGATTATAAATATATTAAATATTACTCAACTTCAACTGTATGTGCTTATTAATATAGAAAAAACTAAAATAAATGTTTGCATGTCCACAAAAAAAAACACATTACAGATGAAACTGTTACTACATAAGTAATCGCTGTTCCGGCATATGTTGTATTAATAAAAACAATAAATTACCCTATATCAGCTCATAGTTCTAGAACAATTATATGAAAAGTTCGTGTTTTTATCGTTTACTTCGTCGACATTCAATTGTTAGATTATGGGTTCGTAACATGCCCGTCAGATGGTTATCTAAAATTTCCTATTACCTCGAGTCATCTCATTGGCTGGAACCTTAATGATGTTTTTACGTGTGGTTGATGGAGCCAGTTCGAAATGGGCTTTTTTATTATAAAATGCAACATGGCGGATAATTATATGGTGCGTTGGAAGCGGCTCTGTTGCCTCGAACCTTTCAAATAAATCCCGTGGAAATTATTGTGAGGTATAATTGGTAATAATGCAGTTACTGGATATCGTTGTGTATACGTTTTCTGAGAAGTCGCATTTTGAATTCTGTTATTTTAATTTTTTTAAGTAGGTGAATGTATAGAAGAGCTACAAGAAATTTAAAAAATTGAAATTAAGGGTAGATGGAGGACACCGAGGTGCTTCTAAATAACCTATATTTTATGGGTCTTTATAACCAAGATTTATTAATTTTCCCCATTTTTTCAATTAATCATAACTTATGAACCACCCTATACATTTTTATAATATTTTGTTCCTTGTCCATAGGGGCGTCGATTAACATAATAAAAAAGTCTTATTCCAGGTCCGGACTTAAAAAAATTAATAAGTAGGTTTCGAGTCGAAACAACACTCTGTATATCAATATTTTAAAATTTTATTTACAAATTTGGAAAGAACAGAAAAAATAAGTACCTAAGGCTAAATTTTCTTCCCCAAATGGTACTTTTCCAGCTTTAATCCATAAAATCATCAACTATTTCTTATTCTCCTAATTTGTGGATCACAACCTTATTGAAAAACGAGAGGACAGGTCCGTATTTGGGGCAAATTATTATTATTATCAATGACTAACTTTCAAACACCCTGTATGCGTAAAAAAATTGTCATACCAATTGTTCATTACACTACATTTAAAAATAAAATTATAAAAATGACGAAAAATGTCCATTCCGAAAAAAGCATAACTTTATTTTAAACAAAAATGATAAATTTCAAAGGTTAAACATAACAGAAAATCAAAAAACTAGAAATTTCTTTATCCGCGTCTAATTATTTTTTTAGATAGAGCATTATCATTTCTCCACTCTTCTGATAATAATAATAAAATAAAGCAGTTTAATTTATACTATAGGTTTGATATCCCAAATTGGCCCAACGGCGGCTCCAGGGGAGGGGGGGGGGGCTGCTGCAGAGCAATTACCCCCCCAAGTCTGGTAATGAGAGGATATTTCTCATCTGCGTAAACCAAATTTTAATTTTTTTGTAGATTATGGGTGCATTTATATCCTCCAAAAATGGCCCAAACATTTTTTTCGGTAATTTTGACATCGCCAATCGTTTCTTATACAAAATTCATTTTACGTAAACCAAATTTTAATTTTTTTTGATTTTTTTTTGTAGATTGTAGGTCCATTTATATCCCAAAAAACTCAAAACTCAAAAATGGCCCAAACATTTTTTTCGGTAATTTTGATATTGCCAATCGTTTCTTATATAAAATTCATTCTGCGTAAATCAAATTTCTGGGCTGGAGCCGCCCTTGAATTGGCCCGATTTTAATCCAATCTATTACCATGTTTGGTGTTTGGGGGTTATTTAAACACAAAAGTTTATTACCTCAATAGCAAATGTATTGAGCAAAATACGTTGAACAACTGTTATAAGTTATGTTGTTTACATTTTTTTGTGTCTAATTTTTTTCGTTTAAAAAATAAAGTTAAGCTTTTCTTTTATAATTTTGTTTTTAAATGTAGCACCATGAACAAATGTTTTGATAATTTTTTTACGCATACAGGGTGTTTGAAAGTTAGTCATTGATAATAATAATTTGTTCCAAATACGGACCTGTCCTCTCGGTTTTTAATAAGGTTGGGATCCAAAAATTAGCAGAATAAGAAATATTTGATGATTTTACGGATTAAACGTGGAAAAGTACCATTTAGGGAAGAAAATTTATTTTTTTTAATTTTGTGCCACCTCATTATCGAAATATCTAGATTTGACCCAATTTATAAGCTCTTTCCAAATTTGTAAATAAAATTTTAAAATATTGTTGTTTCGACTCGAAACCTACTTATTATTTTTTTTAAGTCCGGACCTGGAATAAGACTTTTTTTATTATGTTAATCGACGTCACTGTGGACAAAGAACCTACGAACTAAATATTATAAAAACGTATAGGGTGGTTCATAAGTTATGATTAATTGAAAAAATGGGGAAAATTAATTAATCACCCTGTATCTTGGTTATAAAGAACGATATACCCATAAAATATAGGTTATTTAGAAGCACCTCGGTGTCCTCCATCTACCCTTACTGTATGCGCATTTCCGAATGAAACACCCTGTATAAAGAACTACAAAAGATAAAAAATATTTTTAGAAATACTAGAGGACAATTGGGGTGAGTAATAAAAGCTCGGAAAATTGTAGATTTTTATCACATGTCACCACAAGCGCAACAAATGCACTCCATTTTTACCAACTCACTATATCACACCTCAGCGTTTTTATCACTAGAAGGGAACAGTTACCCAAAGATAGCAATTCCAATTTAAAATAAAATTTCGTTGACAAAGAACATTTTAAATAGTATTATTTCAGGTGTTTTTAAAGAGAAAAATGTGAATACCACATCACCATACTTCAAAAGTCCCCACAAAAAGAAATATAGGGACGTCAAGTCTGGGAAGCGAGTTGGCCATTTGATGGAACCTCTACATCCTGTCCAATGTTCCGGAAAAACACTATCTCAAGAGTAAGGTAGGAATTATAATGTTTATGTACGATTGAACAATAAAACGCTCTTTATAGAACAGTTTTGCGTCAATAAAGCAATTGTCAACGTCATTGACATGTTTAAAAAATAAACATCTACTTGTCATCGCAACTGCTGTGAGCTAAAATCGTATACAGGTATAATCAAATTTTTATTTTTTCTACTTATTTTTTATTAATTGCAATCTTACATAAAATAAATAAAATCATGTAGCCTCTCTCGCAAGCTCGCTCGGCCATAAAACGATTCGTTCAATAAAGCACTTGTTTATGTACTTGTAATATAAATAGCTATTATAGTGTGGTCGGCGACATTTTTTTATTTACAGGCCCAGTTTGCAGCAGACAAATTTTTGTTTGAATGCTATTCATTGGACCTTTTAGGGGTATTGTATGTCTTATTTTAGATGTATTTCGTTCATTAGGGCATGTCCAGAAGAAGGAGACGGAGAAGACTATTCAGACCAAAAACTACTTATTTAAGTTGCACAGCGCTGTCGACTGTTAAGTCATCTTCAGTGCTTTCCTGAAAGTATATAAGTTCTCAGTTAAATAACGTGTGAAAATTAAATAAAAAATATATATTTTTCTATTTTTTTATTTTTTTTTCATACATATTGTATAAAAATTAATTTTCACACGTTATTTAATTGAGAACTTACTTTCCTGAAAGATAACCTGTTAAAATTAAAAAAATATATAATTTTTTTTTAATTCTAATTTTTTTTACTTTTCTATTTTTTCTTTTTTTTTCTTACATATTTGAATTCTGGGTCCGCACCTGTCGCAAACATGAACACTCTTATTTAATTTAAAACACGAAATGCGTATCCGATGTCTCCATTAGAGCTTCGAACATTAAAAGCCGAACTAATAAACAAAAGTAGTTCTACGTAGGTATATGAGCATTTTGCGGTATCCCTTAATACGTCGACAAAGTTCCTGCGTTCCCTCTTTAAGCGATCATCCGCCAGTTAGCGGTTAACAGAGGGCGTTCTAATGTTCCAAAACACTTTACGATATCACCGTCATAACGACGTCATAACTTTTGGGGCCCAAAAATGGAGAGAAAATTACAAGTCTGGTGTTTCGAAAGTAATCATCGTTTGTTTACATTGTTACCGGTAATCTTCGACGCGATGAATAGTAAAAAGATTATGCTTCATTTGGTCTGGATACGTTTTTATCGACAACCTCTAGCTTGGATCCAAGGGGATACTGGGTAGTCCATAACTTTGTATAAAAAAGAATTTTACGACAAGTGAGCCAAAAAATGTATTAAGTTAATAAACTAGCGACTACTTTAAAAAACTCTTAGTCCAATTTATACCTCAGCCAATCGAGCCCGACACCTTCCAAGCGGGTCTGCTGACCAATCATAATGTTTCGTCACGTGTTGGCGGCAAGATCGCTTGAAGTGAACTGAGAGGTAAGGGATCTACGCTCTCAAATGCTTCTAACAACTTCTTGTTTAAGGAATTTTACATTTTCTATAACGCACTGTGCCGCCAATTCATTCTGATAGGTTGGCCAGCCCTGCTTAGGAATCGCTCTGATCGACCAAGGCTCAAATTAGACGTTTTAGAATCACCGGGATCTTTATGATTAGATTTAATTTACTTGCAGTAAACTATGCTTCCGACAGTTTACTGGCATTTTCAAGGGTATACATATCCTTGGGCGAATTTAGAATTGTAGTTTCGTCTGCAAATAAGAAGGGCGTTAGGATAAGGGACATGAAAGATGTCGTTTACACAAGTATAGAAAGTAGAGGTTCTAAGACGGTTCCTTGTGGAACTCCATGCAAAACAGCAAGGAAGTTGGACAACCGGCAATTTAAATACATAATACAGAAATGAACTTACCTTAAAACTGTGCCAGCTGAACTATAGTTTTTTTGATTATTTATTAACTCAATAAATATCATCACAGGAGGATTTTTTAAGGTTTTAAAGTTTTTTAAGGGCTTCTTCATCTTGAAATGATACAATTGGTTCCATAAAGGTAATAAACCCATTTGAAAGGTAAATAAACGAAACAAAAATCGGTATGACAATGTAGAAAGTTGTTTTACACGACAGTCAACATGGAAGCCAACAAAATAGAGCAATTTCAGTAATGACTGTTTAATCAGGTCTTGTTGTATGTTATGTCTGTGATAAAATCTTCGGCTGCGTTGTAACCGAGCCATGTTTATTGGACGGAAAGTATATAATCATATTAATTTTTATTACAACAATGAAATGAGGATTGTATATACCGGAATTCGTAATGGTCGTACGGATGATGAACTGGCTAGAAAAAAAAATATTTCACGGCAAATTTAGTTTTTTAATTAAAACTGCTTTATTATACGCAACACGAGTTTCATTTTTAAATTTTGGTGATAAATAAAATAACGCAGGGAAGTGATTAACAAAAATGTAATGCTGGACTCAACGCTCAAAATTAATTATGGTTTACTTAATACCTGGTCACTCAATAAGTTAATAGGATGAAATAAAGATGGCGCTACTGTTGAAAAATCCATTTTTATGAAATACTAACCTTCAAATAATACGCGTCAAAATTTTATGATAATATGAAGTTATGGATAAATAAATTTGAATTATGCAGGAAAAGCGTTAAAAAAAAGAGTTTTTGTAAGATCTCTAGAGTTTCAGACATATACGATGGCCTAGAGTCCCTTTTATTAATTGTTTCTGTTTCAGGTCTGCCTTAAATTTTGTATATTTGTTTTTAAAGGATGGTAAATGTCAAAGTTAAAGTGATATCTTTTTAACTGACCTCGTAACTATCGTGTTTTTATGCGTGTGTTATTGTATTTTCGGTAAAAATATTATTCCTTCATTGTATTAAAAGTTCTATCATAAACATTTCTGTTTTAAGTATCGATTAGCGGTTTTCTATCAAACCGAGACATTAATGCTATATAAAAAAACTAAATAATTCATGTAAATAAGCACTTCAGCGATCAGTTTCCGAATAATATTATAATAAATGCCCTATTGCATGTCAAGACATAATAACATGCTACTAACGAAATGGCGTCTTCAAAATGGCTGTTCTACTCGATAATTTCCCCAATTATGTTCCGGTTTTTATATTTATACTCGAAACGGCATCGATTCTGAAATTATGGTCGGGGATGGAGTTTTGTTACGAAAAAAAATCAAGTCAGCAGTCATGCTATACTTAAACGAAAACGATTCTTGTTCGAAATTATATTTCAGGTAAATGCACGATAATTCCATAATCTTCTATAGTTCAGCAGTAGCGGTACGTGAAAACTGATTTATATTGTAAAAAAGACTTGAAAAATTAATTTTTTTATACAGGGTGTTTGATAGTTAAACCGACATACGTTAACTGTAAATAGAGGGAACTACAATTAAAATCCAGATCCGGATTAAGAAGAATTTGCAATATTTGAAAATCCCCAAAACAACACCCTGTATAACAGATTTTTTAAAATTGGGATGGATATTTGAAAAGAACGGAAAAAAATTAGTTAAAGTGAAAAAATTTTTTAAGGGCACATCCCATTCTACTACTGGAGTTTTAACGTCAAATTACATCAAATGCTTTTTTTTCTTTTTCACAAGCAGTAACTTTCGAAATACCTGGTAGATTTCTTTCATATTTGGTACAGGTATCATTTTTTAGTAGCCCAATCGTATAATGTAAGGACTATACTACAGTTAAAATCCAGATACGGATTAAGAAAAATTTGTAAAATTTGAAAATCCCCAACGCAACACGCTGTACATCAGATATTTTTTAAATTGGATCAGACATTCGAAACGAATGGAAAAAACTGAGATATTCTTATAAATGCACATCTAGTTCTACATATTACTAAACTTTTAAAGTAAATTCAATTCATGCAATGCATATTGTCATTTTCATAAGCCATAACTTTGGAGACACCCTGTAGATTTCTTTCATATTTGGTACAGGTAGATTGTTTAAATAGCCCAATCATACAATACAAGAACTAAAGTTAAAATTCAGATCCGGATTAAGAAAAATTTGTAAAAGTTGATAATCTCTAAAATAGCACCCTGTATATCAGATTTTTTTAAATGTAATCGGATACTTATTTAAAAAAGAAAAAAAGACAAAAGATGTGTTATACTAAAATATTTTTATAAGTGCACAAGAGCGTTCTGCAAAAAAAATACAGATTTAATTTTTCAGATTAATTCCGGATACAAAACTCATTAAACTATCAAGTAAGCTTCGGCAATAACACATCTTTTTTCTTTTTTTTTCTTTTTTCAACTAGGTATCCGATTACATTTTAAAGAATCTGATATACAGGGTGCTAGTTTAGAGATTATCAACTTTTACAAATTTTTCTTAATCTTAATTTTAACTTTAGTTCTTGTATTGTACGATTGGGCTATTTAAACAAATTACCTGTACCAAATAAGAAATAAATCTACAGGGTGTTTCCAAAGTTATGACAATAAGTATTGCATTAATTGAATTTTAACGTAAGAGGTTTAGTAATATGTAGAACGAGATGTGCATTTATAAAAATATGTCAGAATATCCCAGTTTTTTCCATTCGTTTCGAATGTCTGATCCAGTTTAAAAAATATCTGATGTAGGTACAGCGTGTTGCGTTGGGGATTTTCAAATTTTACAAATTTTTCTTAATCCGTATCTGGATTTTAACTGTAGTGTAGTCCTTACATTATACGATTGGGCTACTAAAAAATAATACCTGTACCAAATATGAAAGAAATCTACCAGGTATTTCAAAAGTTACTGCTTGTGAAAATGAAAAAAATGCATTTGATGTAATTTGACGTTAAAACTCCAGTAGTAGAATGGGATGTGCACTTAAAAAAATTTTCACATTAACTCATTTTTTTTCGTTCTTTTCAAATATCCATCCCAATTTTAAAAAATCTGTTATATAGGGTGTTGTTTTGGGGATTTTCAAATTTTGCAAATTCTTCTTAATCTGGATCTGGATTTTAATTGTAGTTCTTACACTATGGGATTGGGCTATTAACACACACCTGTACCAAGTATGAGAGAAATCTACAGGATGGTTCTAAAGTTACGGCTTATTATTATTGATTTTCAAATTATAGTCCAGGAGACAGAGACAATTTTCGGTACTTATTTTCCAAGTCAGCGAACATGGATAGAATTTTTTAATACGAAAATTTTTTATAAACTTGTATTAATTTTTTATTTTTTGAATCCATCAAAAAACTTTACACAGGCACAAAAATTTTGTTTTTGTCATTATGGGGAACAGATTATTTGTATATATACTGCCTGGGAAAATAAGTACGAAAAAAAAATCACTGTCTTCTGGGCTGTTAGATAATCTGCAAATTTATAAGTGCTCTTTTTTAGTGCTATTTATACTAGTTGTCTATTTTATATATTGTGCGTTGGATCGATTATTTAACAATCGATTCAACGCACTGAATTTGTCTGTCTTGGGAGTGAGTATCGCAATATTTTTTCAAAAAAAATGTGAAAAATATTTTTCCGCGCGAAAATTTCTATGGCTATATTGATTTTATAGCATCTGTGAAAATTTTTCCAATACATAACTTTTCTAGAAATACCCAAGTAGCAATTTATAACCAGAATAAGCCTGAAAAGTATTAAAAAAGGAAAAATGTTCATTTGACGGACATAAATAATTTGCTTGTCAAATGACAGCCATCTCATAAATTCAAAGTTGAAAATACAACGTTGCCAATTCAATTTCAGAAATCACGGATTTAGGTAAATATTTAATGGAAAGTTGAGTAACACTGTTAAATTGGACACTTGTCAAAATGTGCTAAAAATATGTGTAATAGTTTTGGTTTTAATCATCTTTTTCCGAGTTAAATATTCGTATGTCTATGCTAGACTTAATATTGAAAGTCGGTTTGTTAAATTTAATACATTTTCGGGCAAATATGTTTTGGCGAAGAACATCGTTCGTGAATTTATTTTTAAATGAAAAATGTAAATGTTTGTTATCGTTATACAAAATGCATGGTAGAATCCAGATATTATATTTAGGTAGATATATTTTTAAATAGGTACTTACCAGCTAACCTATCTTTAACAACTTGTGTAGCAAATGCAGCTGCAGCGGCCGATCTCTGCAGCACTGGATCCAAACCTAACGACCAAGGACTGAACACAGGCCCAGGGGGGCTCGCCGGACCCCCTAACGGCCTATGTGCGGGCACCCTTAACACCCCTTGACCATAAAACCCCGTCGGAACCAACCCTAACGCACTTCTATGTTGAAAAAATCCCGCTGGATTTTGGTACAAAATTTCAGTCTCATTGTCTTGTTTATTTTCGAAATTTTTACCTAATAAATTCGATATACTAAACGGTAGGGTATTGGAGGATCCATGGGGGGTTGTAACGTTTTCTGGGGAGCTACACCTGCTTCTAGATCTTGAACGCGAACTATGTGCTTCACTATCACTATGCGACAATCTAGAATCGGTGTCCAATACGTTGATCTCGTGATCGTCTTCCGTTAATTCGTGATCCGACATTTTTACCGCACTATCAGAGCGGAGTAGTAAGTTCGTTAACGTGAAAATTCACAATATCATTGCTAAAACAGAGTGTGCTCTAGCTCACGTGAGAGGCGAATCTAGCGATTCAATCGCAGTCAGCTGACTAACAGTGTGTGCGTTTGAGGACTGGCGGCCAACTAACTGGTTGCCATGGTATCGTCAACGTACTGCGATGAGGCCCAATCATTGGCCAGATTGTAGAGATTGACTCCACCCTTAAAGAGATCCCATTGGGTTAAAGTGATTCGGAGTAAATTGAATATCTTTTGTGTTAATTTTTTTGGGGGATCAACTGAAGCGGTCGAGAATCGGGAGTTCGTAGTCTCTTCTTGTCTTACTTGTGTTGTTCCTTTAATTTCAAGGATTTCATGGAACGAAAGAGAACGGTGGTTGGGGCGAGAGGGGAGGATATAATTGGTCGTTTATTTTTAGTTTATTGAATTGGTATGTTGTTGGATGAATTGAGTATAAAGTTGTGATTAAGATTATTGGTTAGGGTATAGTGATTTGTAGGATTAAATAATAAATTCATAATGATGATGAACTTTTTTATGATTACTAATAACTGTCCGAGATTATATGGAATGTTAATCTTAGATGGTCTGGTACAGTAGAACAAATGCGCGATTGTTTTAAAAAAATGTGTTTATAAAAAGTTAATTTTGGGTTGGATTGTACTCTTGTGTAGCTTCCGACACGCGTCTGGATCGTTGTAATTCAATGCCTGTGGAGGCATTAGTCCCAGGAGTAGTTGTTTTATACCCATTTACAAAAACGGCGATATTACGGCTCTAGAGACAAAAAAAGCACCTCTTTATATAAAGGAATGCAATCATTGGGAGTTTTTATTGATTTTCGTAAAGCATTTGACACTGTCGATCATAATATACTATTTGACACCTTAGAAGATCTTGGAGTAAGAGGTATATCTCATAAATTGTTAACTTAACAAACCGACGCCAAATTACAAGGTTAAAAAATCAAACCAGCACAGAACAAACAATTATATGTGGCGTACCTCAAGGCACAGTATTGGGCCCAATACTTTTTACCGTTTATTTGAACAATATTTTCCTTCTTCAACAAGAAGAAAAATTCAGGTGGAAATTGACTTAAGCCGCCTTAAGAAATGGTTTGATCTTAGAGAAATATTGAGAAAACAGAGTATTTAGGTACCATTCAGTAGTCTCGCACCATCACTCCCTACATTTAATATTGAAAGAAGACTTTATATAAAACTAAACCTGCAAGAAAAGTTAAATACCTAGGTATAATTTTGGATCCGCATAGAGATGGAATGAACATTTTATCTGAGAAAAAAATTTGATTTTCTTTTATATAGATTCAAACAAGATCTTCAACAAAAAAGAATTATTTATCATAGTTTGTTGAACCACATTTAAACTACGCAATCATTGGATGGGAGGAGTATCAATAACGTATAAAAATATGTTAGAAATATAACATTTTTTTTTTGGAAATTATGTTAAATGTGCACTTAAGACAACCCTCTGCTTCACTTTTTGCAGAGACAAAAATATATGATATTAGACAATTATATTATAAACAAATAGCAATCAAACAGTATCTTAATAAATTAGAATTAGAAACATTAACACACACATATAACACCAAAAATAAAAATTAATTTAAGACGCCTTACAAAAAGAAATCTGTGGGCCAAAGAAACTATGAATATTTTGGTCCAAAGGTTTTTAATTCTCTACCCAAGGGCGGATTTACGGGGGGTACAATTACGAATTTTTTTTTCACACCCCCACCTGCCCCCCCACTCAAACGAAAGTTTTCTATTTCTGGACACCTTTACTAGCAATTTGCAAAAAAATTAAGTCGATCTGATCAGTTACTAGTTTCTGCTCGATAATACAAAAAAATTTACTAGCTTTCTTGGACTACTTGGTAAGTTTTACCCCTCCCATAAAAAAAAGCTAAATCCGCCCTTGTCTCTACCAGACTTTAAACAGTCTGCCACATTAAATTTATTTAAACTAAAATTAAAATTTTTTATGAACAATACAAACATAAACGAGATAAACTCGATCTTTGACAACTGAAATAAAATACACCTGTATATAAAATTAATTTTTAAGAAGTATGTTGATATTAAAAAAAAAGAAAATACTCCAAAATACTAACCTGATTGAAAATGTAACTATTTAGTCATTAATAATTCTAGTTTTCAGTTTTAATCCTATCATTGTAACGATATCTTAATGTAAATATTTATTGTTTTTTTTACATACAGGGTGTTCCGATATTCGACCGACAACGCTTTATATGTGATAGCCCTTGACAAATGATGAAAAATGAGTTAGGTACATAAGCCCCTAAGATTCTTAGTTTACGAGATACAGGGTGTTAAAGTTGAGAAATTAAAATTATTTCGACCACCCTATTTTTTAAGACACTGTATAATTCGATTTTTTTTTCATTTTATTTAAATCTTTGGTTATTTATGTTACAAAAAGTTATTAGCTTTTATTGCGCTAAAATCAACAATTTTGGAGATATTTGACTTTGAAGTGAAGTCTACAATTCGCCTTTTCTATCGTCGATGTTAAATCTGGAAAATACTAATTGTAGACTTCTCTTCAAAGTCAAATATCTCCAAAATTGTTGATTTTAGCGCAATAAAAGTTAATAACTTTTTGTAACATAAATAACTAAAGATTTAAATAAAATGAAAAAAAATCGATTTATACAGTGTCTTAAAAAATAGGGGGGGTCGAAGTTACCACTACCCATTATTGTGAGAAACTGGATGAAGTACGCCAAGCATATTTTTTGTTAAAATTTAAGTTTCTAAAAAGTAAATCGACTGCCAAGTTTGAACAAAAAATTTAAAACGGTAGGTGAAATATCGCAAAAAAATAATTTTAATTTCTCAACTTTAACACCCTGTATCTCGTAAACTAAGAATCTTAGAAGCTTATGTACCTAACTCATTTTCATCATTTGTCAAGGGCTATCACCTGTAAAGCGTTATCGGAACACCCTGTATATATTTAAAATATGTTCTTATAAATATACTTATACCTAAAATGCGTTAAGTATACCACATAGGTAGAGACAATCTCGTTGTCTCAGTGGTTTTTGTGTTTATTTGCAAATTTGTTAAATTTATTCTTATTGTATTATTTGTTGGCGAATAAACGATTGATTTATTATTTACTATTTATTTATTTATTTTCTTTATATAAATATTGTTTACGATGTCACATTTTTCATCGGTAAAATAGAAGGCCTATGTTTTCTTGAAAATTTAAATTACTTTAATTAATTTCAATGTAGTAAATCACTAAAACAAGCATTCAAGTGTTATTAAATAATTAACAAAGTGCAAAAAATAAATTTATTGTATTAGCAATAATGTTTCGTATTAAATTGTTAACCAGTATTTTAAAATAACAAAGAACATAATTTGACTTAATTGCTCAATAAAAAAATAATTAAATAATAAATAACTAATTATACGGCTACAGTTGAAATGTATATATATCTATAAATAGTTTCTAAATTGAACATCGTAATTTCAATTATTCCTATGAAAATAGAAAAAAACGTTGCCAATCAATTTAAAGGGAAATTAAACGCGTGTAAATGTTTATAGTATTTTTGTTTTTGTAATCTCATCAGCTATAAAATTAATGAAATAACTGATAAGGTTGTTATTTAGTATTTAGTTCTTTTTGTAATTGTAATTGTAATTTTGTAATTACGTTTATAATTGTAAAATGTCCCGTAGTTTAACCAAAAGTTAATTTCCTTACTCTCTCTGGATCAAGTTTTTTAAATTACCATTTTGTTTACAGTGGTAAATGAATTACAATTGTTCTCACAAAGTTTGATTTTAAACCTTGTTGAGGTTCACAAAAAAGGCTCTAGCCGGAAAATATAGTGAAAATCCATCTCGCCCGATTTCGGCTCGAAGGGCCACGTAATCATTACATTAAAAAGTGCCGCCAGAATGAGAAAATTTATGTGGATATAAATGATTTGGAGTCTCTAGAATAAAATTCCGGTGATAAAAAGCGGCAGATTACCTGGTATCTCGTTTGTGGTTGGCCACTTTTGTTCTTCTAATCTTGAATATTCTTGAATTGATGAGACCACCTCACCCGCATCCCCGTTTTCAAGGACGCTAAACATGGTACTGGTAGTAGATTTTCTTTTTTCGAATACCCAATCCAGCAAACTAGTCAAAAACTATCTCCAAAAGGGGCTTAACGGCTATATAATACGTTCCATTGGTCACATCTACCTTATCCCACATTTTCGAGGATAGTGAATCCCACGAACGTATTGTCACATCACCTCAACCCCTATCCTCCTGTCCAAATGCCCAAAAACCACCCCGAAAAGGGATTGGTCGCGTATATAATTTGCCCCATCGGCCGAATCCTTTTCATAGGATGGTAAAGCCTCCTCAACCACTCAAACGGACAAAAATCATCATCCAAAAGTATGAAAACAAATAAATAGAATTTCAATTTGTACTTAAATAGAAGCAGCGATTAGTTGTTTGGTTTGATTGCGTAAGCCCCCTAAACAGTCAAAAACTCCCTCCATCCTCGAATGTGAGGTAGATGCGTTGCCACATAGCCACCTCGCTCTGTAAAAATATATATTTGGCCGATGGGACAGATTATTAAAAATATTGTTCATGGATCATCCTCTATAACAATATGTTATCGATTTCTTGTTAATTAATGACCGGTTTTTAATATTGAGAATGTTTTGAAAAATAATGAGTAAATATATGAATTGTATTTTAATATGGCTGTTAAAAGTCTGGTTACGGGTTCTACAAATATATTTCTATTCTTTTTTTTGTAATATTTGATATATTCACCCCCTATTAAAATCATTCGATAATTGGTAATTCGTATTATATCTAAACGGTACTGGCAAGTTAACCGTGTTAAAATTTGGGGGTGCGCAAATTTCGAAATGCCTCCCTTGAGTCACATCGTTTTGTATTTGTCGCTCCAAATGAAACACGCCAGGGTTGCACGGTGGTCAGTGCTTAATATACAGTTGGACAAATAAACTTTTTTTATCCATAGGGTATAATGCGCCTGTCACACCTATTTTTGAAATTAAACGAAATAACGGTCTCACGTATAATAATTAGAATCATTGCCAGATATCGGCAGGTCCATTTACATTGCACCAATTTTTCTCCAAACCTACTCTCTGATTACGCTTCTGGACAAACAAAAATTTCATATTTTTTTACGAACCTCGTATACGACTCAAAAAATTTGATGACTGAAGGTTGCATTTTAGGTTTTAGACCATGCAGAACTTTTTTTCGTAAAATTAATAATAAAAAGGTTTTCCATATGCCATATAACTTACATAAGTGGTAATTCTCTAACGAATATGTTAAATTTTATCCATCCGTTACTCTTTGACATTTTAACCCAAATAGCCATTCCGTAAATCTTGTAAATAAGGGTCCGGTAAGTTCCAATGATTTTAACCCGATACGTTAAAAAGTAGGTCTACAATTGTGTATAGTGCAAAAAAAGAAGAATAAATGAGGTTATGCGCTAAACAAATTCAAGAAACCAAGTGAAAAAAATGGATTTTGTAAAAAGCTGTTCATGCAGAATGAGCAGAATTCAAAGAGAGTTTCTAATTAGTTATTTAGAATCTCATAAAATTTTGTTGGAGACGAAAATGGCAACTCGGGAAATTTCAAAAACCAAGGAGTTAGGCTAGAATTAGTAACCGAACTTAAACAATTTGACACTTTAAAAAAGTTTTTCTGGTATTTCAAATTCAAACGGATTGCTGACACTGGCGGATACAGAAAAAACTCAAGGAGGGGGCGCTAAAGATATCTTGAGCTACCTTTACTTTTATCGTAATAAAAATAATCAAGTCACATTTAAAGTTTAAGAAAGTTTTATTTAAAGTGATTATACACATTCACAAGACAATGCCATCTTATCTTATGATATAAAATAGATAGAATTGTGGTTCTCTTCCTTAAATGATGAATTCTATGCGCCAAGGGGGAGGGGGCGCCCCCCATATGTATCCGCCACTGATTGCTGACGTCTCCTTTACCTCAAATTATTGATGGCACAAAAAATTAAACTTAATTAAAGAAAACATTTTTTATATATCATATTTATATTTTTTGCCGATCGTCCTTTAAATCTTCAATTAAAAAATGTATTTTAGACCATCTAACGCCATGTTTTCTAGAACTTACCGTTCACTACATTAGCTGGCTTAATTTAAACGTGTCCAATGAGGTACCTGTTAAAATTGTGAATTTAACGGACATTTTTAACACCTTTTAGTTATTTTTTGACGTTGAAAATGTTACAGAATGGGTAGAATTGGGTTATTTGAACTACTGGATAATAGCATCCATTAAATATTTACCGCGAGACGTACAGAATAACTTTTATATTTCACCACATGTTATTTTTTTAACGTCCTTTAAAATTTAACATATTCGTTAGAGAATTACCATTAAAGACACGCTGTATATAGGTAGAACCCGAACACGATGAAAATGTCAAACCGCGTCATAGGCCGAGTTGTACCTCCTCTTAGCAACGGCGTAGTTTCCTTAACAACCGCACGTTTTTCGACAGGCATAGGCGGGCGCGTTCATTCTGTTTTGTATTGTTGAATTCTCTTGTAAGTATTATTTCAACGTATTCGTCTATGTATTAGTAAGAATTATTATCATTAAGTAAAAATGCACAAGGAAACAAAAAAGGTTTATAACAAGGTAAGTCTAATTTAATATTTGATTTTCTAGAATTTTTAGTACCTATCCAGTACAATGGTAATATCAGGCTATTTCAGTAAATACAAAATATTGAATCAAAATATTGAATATTTTAAAATATAAGCAGTTTTATTTTTGTGTACCACACAACACGCCACTGGGATCGAGTAAGTGGAGACCAAGAAAGGTGACGTCATACAGTTGATGCAGTGTGATATTCTCGTAAGTAATATCATAAGGGCATCAAATTTTTTTCACAGGAAGAATTAGATGCCCGAATGGTATTTTACAAGACTATTTTATGAGTAACAGATTATTCTGCATTCACCTAGCTTACAAAACATACTACCTATTATATATGCATACATAATAAACATGTAGGTATTAATTTGAAAACTGAAAAACAGGTAATTTATTTAATCACAAAATACTACAAACTTAATTATTTATGGTACAATTAAAATATAAATTGCAATTTTGGTACACAGTAGGAGTATTGGTTGAAATCTTTGTTAACTCATTCATAACGTTGGGTGTAGGTAAATCATTAATGTTGTTGATGGGTCCAGCTGTAGAGTGAGAAGCTCGAGGAGTGGCTGCAGGATCTTCTATTTTCTGTTTTTTAGCTGGAGGTTCTCAGGCGTCACTTCTAAGGGTGCCTATCATGTTGGAATAATGCGCATTATCTATCTGCAGACAAGGCTTAATTGAGTTGGCTGAACTGTGGCCAGTAATTTTAATTAATTGTTGTTCACCCAACCTTCCTTTGGCTAGGTTACTGACTGCTGTCGACCGCATAGAGTGGTTTGTTGTTTTTATTTCGTTTGTATTTAATCCTGCCTTCTCTGCCGCTTCTTTAGTCCATTTCGAAAGTTCGTTTTTCCCACTGGAGTGTTTTTGTACCATTCACTTGATTGTTCTTTGTTCCATGATGGGTTTACTGTCTAGAATGATCTATCAGTTGTTATTCTAGATGAACGTGAACCATTAGAATTTTAAAAAGACGGACTGGACAAAAGTTAGGGTTCTTCGTGTTGGGGACCAACCATTTACTATCTGCCATTTTTTTTTCTCCACCCTGGACCGTTTTATTGAAGGGAGGATTATTTCCTTTTATTGGCGCGCATCTGCAAATTCCTTCGTTTCGCATTACGAGCTTCCCTACTAGACTTGCATTTTTTTTGCAACGGCGTTCCACATTGTCTTCACAACTTGTTCTTTGTAATTTTCACCGTTTTCTTTCTTCAAATTCCACGCCCAATCTTTCAGGATTAGGTTTAGTTGCTCTAAACTTGTGGTATCCAAAAGCTCGTATTTCTTTGCCTTGCAGAATTCCGTAAACTGTTTCCACATTGACGTATGGGTTTTAACGGTATTGTACGGTACACTTTTCTCAATCGCCAGATCAATATTAGTCATAGAATCAATCACTTCCAAAGCGACTCATTTTCACTACATGAGATGACTAGCACTGTTTAAAAACGATATTACAAAATTTATTGACAATAAAATCAGAAAAATTGTTTAACGTCGTTTTCTGGTGTCCTAGGAGACCATAATTACTTGTTATCAAAGGAATTAGAATTTTTGGTGACAACAGCTGTCAAGTTTTGCCGCGGTTAAAATATATTTGATATCTTTAAGTTTGTGAATTTTTTATGCAATTAATAATGTTTAAAGGAATAATTATTTTTGTATTGATATCCTGGTGTGTTAATACATAGAGCTAAAATCGTAACCTTTCTTTCTTTTTGGCTTCATGCAATGAAAATGGTAAGAAAAGCCAGTTGATCCCTATGTTTACTATTTTGATATTGACATTTTTAAAAACGGTACAGCTATATTAGATATTTGAACCACCCGACTGAACGAAGCTCAATTTTCGATTAAAATACAATTTTTAATAAAGTTCAGACCATTTTTACTGGTTTCCAAATGGAATATAAAATAAATTGACAGTTTCATTTAGACGTCAATTACGCGAGCAAAATTAATATTGGAATCCTGTTACGATTCAAGAAAAATTTTTACCTGCATTTCCGTTACAGTAAAATTATTTAAATTATTTTTGGAAGTACATTTTCAAGAGAAATCGAGAGAGCATTTTTTAAAAAATAATGAAGTTGAAAACAAATGGAAATGTTTAACTTAAAAAAAATCACTCCTTTCAGTAACATAGAGAAAAATACGTAGAACATACATAAACTATAGTTCGTAGTTTCTTATAAAATATGGCAGAGTCCCCGTCATAAATTACGATTAGAGCAAGAACACAAGATTGGAACTGCATGTTTATGTACGTAACTGTCATCCGTAATTTGGACTGAGATCGTAACAGGCGGCGATCATAAAGTGTCCGAAGCGCCATCTTACAGTGGCGTCGATCAAATGGACAGAAACGGGAAAGAAACAGTTTTTTATCAATTTAATCAATTTTCAATAAAAATTTAAAAAAAAAATCGAGCATAACATAATTTCCGAGTAGGAACTTTGACATGACTCCATGATATATTTTTTTTAGCACGGCGTTGAGACCAAAAAATCGTATACTAGACAATGAAGAATATCACCAACTTTTGATTTTTACCCTACAATACACTCTATTAAAAATAAAAAAATACCGTAAAAATTTTTTATTCTTATACCTTATAGTTTTCGAGATATTTAATTTTTTAGCTAGGCGTGCGACGACGCGGAGTCATCGGCCGCCGTGACGTCACTTTACAACGGCCGGTCCTGTGCGTATGAAGTTTGCGTCGAAAATTGATAAAAATGTCGAATCCAGAAATTAGAAAATCGTGTATTGTGCCAAAGTGATTAAATACAACTATAATGCACCCGAAAAGTTGTTTTTTATTGTTTCTTTCGAACCTAAAAGTAGAAAGAAATGAATCAGTAGCGTGTGTGAGAAAAAATCATGAAAAATGAACCAAAATTTACCCGGATTGAGAGTACCTTCCCGTTTTTGAGGATGCTGAACACGATGGCGGTATCAGAATTTCTCTGTTCGCCAGCCGAACCCCTACAGTTGGGTAGTTTTTACCCCATAAATAAAGGGGTTAAACGGGCAGCACATCATTTCACTGTAAAAAAACGTTTTCCCCCGTTTTCGAGGATGCTGAGCACGGTGGTGGTGTTGAAGATTACTTCCGACACTCACCAACCCCTCCACCGGCCAAAACTAACCCTCCACAGGGGTGTTCTTTTTTGTTAACAGCGGTAAAACGCCTGTCCCCCGTTTTTCGAGGATGCTGAACACGATGATGATATTAAAAATTACTTCCGACCCGCATCAACCCCTCCACAGGTCAAAACTCACCCCCGAAGCCGCTGATATTAAAAAAAAGATCACCCCTTTCGGGGGTGAGTTTTGACCTGCGGGGTTGGTGAGTATCGGAAGTAATTTTCAATACCACCATCGTGTTCAGCATCCTCGAAAACGGAGGATAGAAGGTACTCTCGATCCGAGTAAATGTTGGTTCATGTTCTTCCGACACACGCTATTAGATGCAAATCATGAAGAGAGCTGATCCAAGTTATCAGATCGTCCTTTTTCAAAACCGTCATCCATATCTAATATTATACTAGTGCAATACTGATTCACATAAAAACTTCAAGTTAAAAACGTTATTGTGGTCGAACATAGAGAACATCTGATATCAAAGCAATGAATGAGTGTATGATGAGAACGTTGCGTTGTAAAATGACGTCACGCAAGCATAGCGAGCTCACCCGAAATATTTTAATAAGACGGAAACTAAAATTGTCGTAACTTTAACACTATTTGCTTGATTTAAATAAAACAAAAACAGGCGTATTTCTAAACATTTAAGCTACACGTTTATGAAGTTTCAAGTCATTTAACAGACCCAGTGATATTCTTAATTTAAGTTTAAAATGTGCCAGTATACTGTGTATAAATTAATCACCTAATCATCTAAGAATATTTTTGTTTAGTACAATTTTAACACAACTCTGAAGTTTTTTGTCATAAAATTTAGATTATTTTGCGGAAAATCGACGAAAATTAAAAATCGGATGAAAAATTTAGACTCCATAAATTTCTTCAAAAAATTAAACAACTTTGAGATCATTCATTGTCCGTTTTTCATTGATGAATATGCATTAATCCCAAAAAAGTTTCTTGTTCTCCTATCATTAACCATGGAACTTTTTTGTTCAATTTTACATTCACCTATATCTATTGATGTGCTTTGATTATAAAATAACAAATTTCGTCTCAACTTTTAAATCAGGGGTCACATTTTCGGGAAATTCAAGGACAGCTGAAATTTCAGTCCAAAGTCAGAGATTTAGACTTTTTATTTTTTAAGGTTATTTTCTTGCTTCCCTGTAGTAATTTGTATTATAATTTCCTCAAAAAGTCATGTCTAAAAAGTCATTTTCTAGCACTTTTTTTTCTAAGATACTTTTCTGTCCTTAAAACATTAATAACAGTAATAAAAATTATAATGTCCTATTACTTTATATTTAAATCATTTATCCTTAAAGGTTTTTGACATTAGAATGCATACATTTCAAGGAGTAAACGCCTAAAGTGGCCGGGGTCAATTTGGAATCGCAACAATTAGCTAAACAAGTTTTTTTTTTAAATTTATGTAACATTAAGATATGTTAAAACCAATTTTTTTAATATTTCAATATAATAGTTCTTCAACGGCTTAAGGAATATATTTTATTTTTTTGGTGTTTTTCTATTCCAGCTGGAAATAACCAGCTAAATGATACGTTGATTAACCCTGATAATAAAATCTGAACAGACGCTGCTGTCATTTCACTAAACTATATAGAAAGAAGAAGAAGTAGAATTATTAGAGCAAGAAAAGTAATCCAGGAGAGTAATAAAAAGCAGACAGCATCCCGAACAATTCAGTGGTTTTCAAAGATTTATAAAAACCCTTAAACATAACAATAGCAGAGCAGTTGGCATGGCATAAAACAAAAGCTAACCGCTATTTCTTACTCCAATTTGCCGTGCTGCTCATTTGTTTCCGCGCCATCTTTGAAAAATTGATGTGACGTCGACAAAGACAAAAGACTAACAATCAGATCGAGTAAGAGATACTGGATTGCAGCGCGTAGGAGTGAGATAGATGGCGCGAAGCAAGGATCCAGTGAGCTATGACTCGTAGACCAACCACATGTACAAACTGGCAGGAATAAAACAAGAGAACGACTGCACAATACTCTTTCGGAATACGAAATCGGAATTAGACTGCCATTGCCGTTGGGGAATCAACTTGGCAGGGAAGGACTCGATCAATTTTAATTATTTTTATCCTGTTTCTCTTTTACACTTAATGTCAAGTTGAGACAAATCTATGTGTATTAGTTTAATAAAGTCAAATACATGGATTTAATACTATGAAGAAATTAAATTGTAGTCCTTAATTTTCATAGAAATTTTTTAGTTCAATCACCAAATTTTGCCTTGTTTTAAGATCTAAAATGTTATCGTTAATTAACAATAACATCGAAAAAAATAAAATATATGTATTTTTCCTTCTTTTCTTTATAAATTGTAATACCTCTTTCATCTTATAGTGCCCTGAAGATGTCAAAATAAATTGACGAAACGTTGGCTTTCAAGAAATATTGTTTTCTTTAATCCAAGACCTAAATCCCAAACACAACTTATTACTAGTCTCCATAGACCAAACCTCAGGTCCTCCAGATATTGGGTGGGTTGTGGTTTTTACTTCTCTATCGTTGGGAACGTCGGAGCCTTGTCAGACCTTCGCAGGAGCACAGCATGTATGCTGAAGTTTCCTCATCTTCTTGGCAGAACCTATATGTGTTTGTTGAGCCTACAATGCCTTGTCAAGAGAAGAGCTGTGACATGTAAATGTCGGAGGGTAGTTTAGTGAAGGAGAGGAATCAAACTCACCTTAACAATAACAAAAACTATATTCGGGATTAACCCGTAACAATAAATACTACAATTACTGGATATAACATATAGTCTTGCATCTAGGATGTTAGAGATATATCTACCTGTGTAATTCAGGTCTAACTTAATCTATCTAATAATACAGTATAATAGTAGGCATTGGCCTTATCCTGGAATACCTTCTGAGAGTTCACTCACGTAATGGTTGAGTGAACGACCTTGTTGTAACACGTCGGCTTATACAATGTACTGGGTGATGGATATACATGGTATATCACAGAGCCATGATCCTGGTTGGTATCTTATTTTTGCTCAACAGGTGCTTCGTGGTGGTTCTCTAATGAATTATTTCCAAAGATAAATTTCTTCTTGTCGTGCATTTTCTCCATATGTTAGAATAATATTCAATATACTTGTCAAATGTATTGTTACGGTCGTTATTTTCAGATTGGTTGCAAAATTACAAAATCAAAATTTGTAGTAAGTCCAATCTAGGAGAAATTTGTAATATAATGTTACCGTTTTAAGTCCAATCCTGCAAATCAACAGAAACGCTTCTCTTCGGATCTACCCCAGAGTCATTTTTATATTTTAATTTGCCTCACGAAATTACTGGAATTTAATTTCAAGGCAATTTATTATTCAAAAGAGAGGAATAAATAATACGCGATTCAGTCAGTTATTTTAACAGATCTTGCAATTTTCTAGAGAGTTTCGTTTTTATCAATATTTACTACTTCTTTTAGAGAAAGAAAGAGAAACGACAACGATACTTTTAAACGAGTGAATAAATGTAGATTTTTATTTTTTTTTGCTTTGTTTTGAAATGATTTCTTAATTTAAAATGGAGAGAGGGAGATGCATCAATTCAAAATAGTTTGATTTGTCAAGCAACGTTTGATTTGGCTTAAAAAAATCAGTTTTTTTATATAAGAATTAGATTCACTGAACGAAAAAAGTACGTGTCTATGTCTACTGATTTGATGTGTCGCGTTTTCCCAAAATCTATATTTTCGAATTTCCCATATGAACAATCAAGATTCAACTAACTGGAAGAGGACTATACAAAAAAATGTATTAGGTAGTTATTCTTTATTGTTCTAATGTTATTGATTCACAAATCATGTGTACCCGGGGGCTTTCAAAGGGAACAGCATGTTTATAAAAACACTTTTCCAAGAAGTTCCAAAACATTTTGCTATCTTGTGGAAAATCTAAATTGAACAAGTAAATAATTTTAAAGTATATATCAACTGCCTTAAGTATGTGAAAAAATTTAAAAATATTTGAAATTTAAGAGATGTCGTCTCCAAGGCATAAAATAAATGTTTGAATTGCTGATTTTCTCAATTTTCCAGCTCCTGTTGGGTTTTAGCACAAGACAAAAATTATTCCTAGGTGTCCTTTATTGTAAATTTTATATGGGTCGTCTTTCCAAATGAATTTTTGGAATAAAATTTCATCGATGGCACCAAATATAATAGTGAAGCATATTTGAATCGCTAACTGCAGAAAGGCATCATATCCAATGTTTTACGAAAATGGTTTTTTTTTATTAAAATTGTAACAGGTCCTGAACTAGATCTCTTTCTGCGGTAAACGTAATATTAAAGGCGATGTCATAGCTAGACTATTGTGAGGACGTGTTTCCTTTCTGCAGTAAAAGATGCGTATTGCTCCTAATTTTAATTTTAATTTAATTTAATGAAATAAACCATTTTCGTAAAACATTAGATATGATGCCTTTCTGCAGTTAGCGATTCATTTTCTATCTAAAAAAATACAAAATTAATATGATACTTTTTGGCATATTATAATTTGAACTTACTTTCGTCGCACGCTTCCTTGAAGGCGTTATCTAATAGGGCTCTAGCAGCTTTATCCTTTCTGCAAAAATGCCAGTATTTGCGGAAAACATTTTTCCCAATTTTTTAAAAAGAATTCCCCACTTTCGAACGCGACATTATAATCCATATCAACCTAAAATAAATATTTAAGTTAAAAAAACAGCAATTTTTTATTTTAACATCTTAGACATAGAATTTTAGTATAGGTATAATGTGTGCCAAAATAATATTTACCAAGCCGTATCCCCAGTGTTTTTTGTAACTATCAGAATGTACCTTCCTTTCTTTGTCGATCTCCAGTCCAGAATGAACTAATTTGGCACAATAATTATTATTTTACTGTCCACAAAACACAAACTGTATCGGAACATCTAGCCTCTGCATGTGGTTGCACTTATATGGACTATGGGCGCGGCGCGAAGAGTTAAACATCTACGCTAGTTGTTCGTAATATTAATGTTCGTAGAGATTGATTTACTATTAGGTAGCACTATTTTGGCGCGTTTTTAAGCAGTCAATGGTGGCATTCATAGATTTAACGTTTTGTGTTCATCAAAACAATGAAAACCGTTAATTAATTTTCAAAGTTTGTAGTTCTTGGATTTATAAAAAGTTTTTATGGTTTTAATGGTAAAGTACATAGGTTTATAATCGCAAAACATTGATTTGATTAATATTTGTATTATATTAAGGATACAGTTAATTAGTTTTTGATGTTTCGCGTTTATTGCTTAACGATTTTTCGGTTAGTTGTTTTATGACGTGAAATTATTCTCCCAATCGCCGAATCATAGCAGTAATGTCCAAAAAATTGACGACGATACTTTATTGATTTTACGTACAAATATTTTTTTCTCCAATTGACAGTAAATATTAATTTTGCAGACACATATCAATCAGCAAAGTATTACTTTTACTGCGTAGGTAGCAAAATGATTATTTTCTCTGACATTGACATGCATTTGCATATCACCCAACCATTCCAACAATGGCGATTTCTACCAATTTTTTTTTTAAAATCACTACAGGAAAAATAAAAAGATTGTGGGAATTGTAATAATTTGCAAATACAATACACATAATATCATTATAAACAATCGGAGACAATTAAAACGAATTATTAACAAAATTAGCCCTCCGAAGTCAATGTAAAGATTCCGAAAATCTCGTAGTAAAAACCCAGTCTCAGTCGATGAAAATTCCTGAAAATATGAAATTTCAAAATATTTACCTGAAGGAAAACAGTTTAGACATCAGTATTAGAGAGGATTTTTTCCAGAGCTTCTCTAATAATTACCAAAAGAAGGAATAGACTAGTAGTCTAATCAAATGGTAGTTTTTCGGTAACATGAGTCCGGTAGAAAATTTTTCAACGGAATTATAGGTTTTTCGGGGTGCTGAACACGAGTTTGCTGCCTCGTAGCAGGTCCGGCTTAGGTCAAAAAACGCAAAAAACCTCGAGATTTTCGGAGTTTTCCCGGTTTTCCGCTCATGTCTTGCAAACGACGCATCGTACGGACAATATCATTGTATTCAAAGTTAAAGAGTATAAAATTCTGCGTCGAATGACCTCCTTAACTTTCTAACTTCCAAATTTATAAGATCGCCATCGCCATTCGAAAAACGCCAATCTTTAGCACTCGGAGTGGCAGGCTGTGATGACTGTTAATGTTGTTTTCATTTTCTTTGAGTGATATTTTCAAAAATTAAACTTATTGAATCCAGATATCATAGATAATAAAGCTAAAAGGTTTTGGTTATAACTTTTCTGTCTTAAGAGCTATAAATTTATCATCTCTGTATTCAAGAAACACACTGTAGACCAACATACTATCTTGAAAAATACAATCCCATCTTATGGACCGAATAAAAACCCGAGGATCGCTTTGACGAGCAATTTCTTACCCAAAATGGGCAATTCCCGTGGCAATAACAAAACACGAGCAATTCTGGAATACAAATAGGGCCAGAGAACTAATTTAGTTAACGCTTGACCCGCGAGAGGGCAGCAAATAAAACAATATCAAAGTTTAGTGCGGGCCGCCAGGAGCACCACTACGCCCACTTAAACTTTTATATTCGGCAGGAAATGGGGGAGAAGAGGGATTGGCTACTTCGTGTGTCCAGATTTCTTTATTGAATAAGGTTGGGGTGGGTCGTAAAACTCGAAAAACATACGACAATAATGTTATGTCGGGCAAAAAATGGATGTAAAGGAAGGACAGAGCTAAAATTTCTGATACAGAGATGATCAACATTGGGAAATTGTGTTTTTGTCAACAGAATAAAGATTATTTCTAATATAGAATTTTTGTGGTCTTTCTCTGTTATTAATTAAAATGAAGGTGGGTTTTAATTCACATTTGATGTCGAGGAAGAAATCACGTCCACCTCTGCAAATCCCCAAAACAAAAGAGTTGATTTCATGTAATTATTCCTAATGAATACTTGAACGCATTTATTCCGTTCCTATTTTAACATTGAATTATTAAATTTATATGCATGAAAGTGGTACGGTGACTAAACGAATTTATTGATTTTGTTGGTTTTAAAGCCGGACACCATTTTGTTTTTGTAGTTTTAATGATGGATGAAAACAGTGGCTTAACAAAAAGGAATGAGATCTATTTTACTTAAGAAATTAGGTGATAGGTGGCGCTGATTCCTACGTAGATTCCGCCACCCATCAGGTCCCGACACTTATTGATAGGCGGCGCTGATTCCTACTAATTGAGGTAACGACACTCATTGACAATTTGACATCTGTCAGTCGTTATGTTACTTGTTATATCACTTGTCATGCCACTTGTCATGTCACCTATCAAAAATTTTCCCACACCCAACCGCCCTAACCCCTGCTTACATTTTTTTCTATACCACTATTTGTTTCACCAAATTTATATGAGCTCTGTTCAAAATACTCTAAATTTAATATTTTGGATCAAAAATTAAATATCAGATGGCCTAAAAGATGTATTGTGCCCCCTTCTGTCGCTATAAGGTGATGAGGCTAGTTCTCAACGCCTCTAATCTTTCCCCACAAGGAAATTCTGGAGTTAAAGTGATTCCAAACTGGGCAGATCGCCCTGCTCTATATTTCGTATTGCCAGATACACAGCACTTGGATTCTGCAAGAATGTGGACAAAGGTTTTGTCCGCCTTATAGAATCTATACTCACTTTCTTGTACTAATCCAAGTTTCCTAAGGTGTCATTTGAGTCGGCAATGCCCGGGAAGGATTCCCGTTAATACGTGTAGCTTATTTTTGCTTAGACAGATACAGGCATTCCATATTTTTTTTGTTATAATCACCTTAGCCTTTTTTAATCCCTCGAGATCCTTCCAATTGGCAGATCTTTTGTTCTTCAATTCTCTTTTGATCTTTCCTAATATCGTGTTAGAGTTGTTCTCTCAGAAGGTCTGGAGTACCATCAATGGTGATTTTGGACATTTCCAGACCATCTTTGCGCTGGTTATATTAGACCTCAACGATTTGATGGCTGCTTGGCTATCTGACATGATGATAATCTCTTATCTGCGATAGTTTTTGTCAATATTACGCTGGACATACTTTTCATATGACGTGAATTTCCGCCTGGAAAGACTTGAGTATTTGCTCAAGCTTTTAAAGTGCCTGATTCCAGTACAATACACCCCTATTCCAGTTCTTTCTGTGGTTTTAGAACCATCCGTATACAACTGAATGTCTTGATGGAAAGATATGGTATATTCTCATTTTGTTCTTGTTCAGATTTGTGTAGAGTTCTTTTATCCAGACAGTGTGTTAAAATTAGTATTTTTTTTAATCTAGAAGACTAAAATACTTAAACGTTTTTACCAAACATCGTTTAGTTTGTTTGGTAGATTCGTGGTAAAATAATTTTTTTATTAGACAATTTTTGATACACCACTGGCAAATGGTTTAACTATTTCATGATTTTTGTTCATTATTATTTATACCTTAAATTACTGATTATTTTTGTACGACTAATTGACAAAAAGTATATCCCCATAGGACTTTAAGATACAATTATTCATTATTTATTTTTTTAAATTCTACTAGCTGAAAAATTATTTTATTTTTAATTACCTTAGCGATATAAATTATGAAAATTATTCATCGAAAATAATTAATTGTTTGTTCTATGAATTGTTGGGAAATTTTTATTGAGCGTTTGGTGTTGATGTATGCACAAAACAGGACTGCATCAAGTTTTTCGAAATGCGTTTTTTTATAGCAAACTATCTACAGTAAATGAACAACGTTGTTATGGATATTGAGACTGGGAATTCAATGCTGCAGACTAATTGTTGTACAGACGTAGTCACTGTTGGTCCGATTTGAATGGAGCAAAGGACACTGTATCTGAAATGGGGTGCGGACTAAATCCGTAAACAAAAAACATGCGCAGCGACGCTTTCAGAAGGTCCTTAACCTCTAACTTCGCTGTTATTGCGTCGATTTGAATGGGACAAACGGCAGAGCGTCTGAAAGGGGCTGTAGACTAAATACGTAAACAAAAAACATGCGCAGCGACGCTTTCAGAAGGTCCTTAGCCTCTAACTTCGTTGTTATTGAGTCGATTTAAACGAGACAAACTATAATAATAAGGGTTGGGTTCAATCGGGTTATATAGATAACCAACGATTTATCTTTTTATTAAATTGGATTTCAAATTTAATATCATCGTAAGTATATAAAGGATGGTTCCTTTAAGTGGTACTAACATTGGGATCTCGTAAACATTAAAAAATAGAAAAGGGGTTTAACGAGGAAACGTTGCTTATATCCACAAACTAATTTATTGACGATTTCAAATCAAAAATATAAGTTGTGGTTTCTGAAAAATTTGCCATGTCAATTTTCTTTGCTTCTTTTATTAATTTATCGGCAAATTCTATATCTTCCAGCTGTCAAAGACACTTTGTCTTATCCTTGTTTTATTTCATGCTGGTTTTCTTATAATCTAGTCTATTAGTATCGAACAACAACTCGTTTGTTCGTCAAAAAATTATTAATAAATATTTTTCTTGTCAGAAAAAGAAATTAATTATTAGGTACTTCAAGAACTGTCTATGTCTGAATAGTTTCCACTAACCGAAAAAGTAGACACTAAAATTATACTGCAATAAAATGAACGAACGTCTTAAAAGCATTTAGATCCGACAAGCCCCCCTGCAATCGACGACGACCTCCTCCTTTACCTTAAATAATAGACGACTTAAATCACCAATACCGTTCTCGAGACTTAATTGAAGTTAAAAAGGGTCGACTTAATATTTAATGCGGCTTTAAACAGTTGACTTGATAGCGTTTCTGAAACATTATAGCAGTCTCCAGCGACCAAACAGCTGCTAATTATTAAAATGGAAATGATGAACCTAAAAAAGGGGTCGATGAATATTTGAAACAGTCTCTTTGGATGCACTTCGACGTTTGATTCGTAGGGACTCGATTAAGTGAACTTTGGAATGACTGAGTGACACTCGGTTTTTGTTCGTTTCAATTTAAGTCTCTGAGGGAAATTCTGTTAGGCCTCTTTCACACTCTTTTAAAAATTTGCGATTCGCCAAAAAAATACAATTAAAACATTTTCAGTAAAGAGATGTGATTCGTTAGACCATCAAACACACACTGATTTAATTTGAATTTGTTAGAGATATATTGGGCATTTAATATCCCGGAAGCAAGCCCTTATGCGAAGGAAACTTGCAGTACGTCGCACTTGACGGAGATGTGAGTCGTTAGACAATCAAACACATTGTAATCTAGTCTTTGTTATAGAATTGTCAAGTCACGCCCACTTGTATACGTTCAGGAATCCGGATCCGGAAGTTTGAAGCGCCATGATGGTATTCGTTTATCTCAATGTTGGCCGGTTGTCTCTGTTCGACTCTTAAAGAATGAAAAAGTTTTGATTTGATTTATTATTTTAATTCAGATATATTTGGCGTGTTGCGGATGGCACGGTTGCCGAGTTGCCAATAACTAGTGTGTTACCAGTAGCGCGGTTGCTATTTATTTTATATGAGTGCAACCAGAGCCGGCCCGAGGCCAGTTTTAGATTGGAGCGAGAGCCAATTATTACCCCTATGTTAGAATGGATCGAGATCCAATTATGCGTGCAAGCATGAAACTTGGAAGATCCAGACATCTTAACTGTGTGTTTAATTTATCGATTCAAAATCGTCATGCTCGTTGGCATTGCACTGCTTCGTCAGCTGATTAAAACTTCTGACGTACATGGATTGGAATTTTATTCACATTACACTGCTTTGGCGCCCCCTGGGGCTCGGCGCCTAGAGCAAAGACATGTATTTTTTACACAAATTGATCGGGTTGACTGGAAATCCTTTTTCAAGTATGGTTTTAGTGTCTGGCAAAACTACGTGAGAATATTTCCCTGTCTTGAATGTTTTCTATTTTTAATAGGTACTCGTTGTCGGGAGCTACTCTTTCAGGTCGTTCTAATGTCTTGGACTTCTTTGGTTTGTATCCCTGTGATTTGATTTTCAAAAAGCTCATTAGTTTGTCATATTTTGAAATGTCGATTTTTTTATAAAGGTGAATAGTCGAGCGAAGCATCGAGTATTTGGTCCATAGCGACGATGGAGCTAATTTTTTTTGCAAATGAAAAAATAAGGCAATAGAACATTTTCATCGATACCTTTTATCTTCCGTGAATTCATCCAAGACCCAAACATTTTGAACTCCTTGTCATAAGCATCTCGGGACTTTTCTGGCAAAATCTGCACCGCTGCTTCTTCCGCTTCCGTAAGGATATCCTCAGGAACGTAATTTATATCGGTTTCCCCCATTTTCTATACTTTTTTGTTCAAAAAAGCTTCCCTTTTTCGAAAGGAAAACTGACAAGTGTCAAAATTTATTTAAACATTTGCTAACAATGTATCACGCTCGTGACAACCAAACAAACAACCTACTTTGACCAAAATGTAAAAAAGTCACTGTCAAGTCATTCTGACATTTATAGGGTACTGAGACGCAAGTAGCTTTGATTTGATCACAAAGCTTATTAATTATTATCTCATAAAAAAACGATTTCTTCCACTTGTTGGATAAAACATTGTTATGTTTCCTAAGTCACTTGAGAATTTATACCACTCGGCCTGAGGCCTCGTGGTATTTTCAACATAACACAGTAGTACCATAAATAACTATTATGTTCTATTACTAAAATTGATATTGGAATTATAATATTATCGAATGGTCGTTGAGAAAATCTAGATTCCTATACCATTCGGAGTTTGCGTAACACTTAATAATACATCGAAACCGAACTCAATTTTTGTGGTACCTACTCAATTGTTTTTTACGACCACAGTTAAAAAAATATGTCAAATAAATACCGGTTAGGACACATACGTCCAAATAATACAATTATGTAACACAGAATTTAATTATTGTGTTATATATAACGCAAGCGGCAATTATATATCCGAAAATGACTCTCATTATGGTGAAAAATGATTCTCATTTCTTTGGCCGCAAGCCTCCTTCCGAATAACAAATTACACTTATCAAGTTACACGAAAATTTTTGATAATTGTTTCTGGTCGGGTTTGAGGAGCAACTGTTACACTTATGTACGTATGCCTCGAGACATATGTTGTTATGCAATCATTTGCATTTTTTTGTCAAATACAACCATTTTTATGATAAACGAAAAAAATGTAACGCGTAGATAGCAATTTTAAAGCCTATGATCCTACCCAGGAAAATATTTTGGAGTGAATTTATAGCCTGGATACTTTGAACTAGTAGGTACATAAGGGGTCGTCCAGAAGGTCAATATATTGCATCAATATTTGATTTCTGTCAATATTGATATCTGATATAAATAACATTGTAATTATCTTTTACTTCGTTTACAGGAGAGCACTTTGAAGATTTTTGGTTCATATTTTTTATTGTAACTTTTTATTTTTTTTACATATCAATAATTTTCTGGAACTTTTCTTATGTTTTTTTCCTCATCTTTCTACTAGTGTAAACTATTCAATTGTGAAACTAGCGAAAATACAGTTTTATTTACGTATATTTGAATATGATCCTATGAAAATCATTGTAACTGTAAATGTTATTTACATAATTATTGGGTATCGATGAATGGTAAGTGATATGAAATCAAGCAAGTACAATTGTTATTTGTCCATTATTTAAAGAAAATAAATGAAATTTATATTTGTGCAATTTTACAAACTACATAAACATTTCAATCAAACATGGCACTCTTGGGACTTCTCAAGAGAATTGAAAAAAACAAAACATATTCTTACAAAAGAATAATGAACCAGTGGGTGAAATACTAATCTTCATCATCAACTTAAAATGTTATTCTTCCAAACTAATGAAAAATTGTATAATTGTATCACAACTTACAATAAACTCATTTTGACTCAAACAATAAATTTTTCGAGAAAACATTGTATACTACTTTACAATGTTTCAATGAATCGTAACTTATGTTACCATGTTTAAACAACAAACTGAAGTAGAATTTGCAGTTACGATGATATTATTTTATCTAATAATAATAGATGCAATTGAGATACAATGAAAATTTTTGGACTCAAATAAAAATCGTTTTTTAGTGAAGCTGAGAGATAGAAGGAAAAAATGGTAACTCAATTATTTATTTATATAAGAATACAAACAGGACGAGCCCAGTTCAGTATTCACTGTTTACTAAAATAATACAAAATGGATAAATCCTTATTAAATGTTGCTTAACAATAAAAATAAGAAAAAATATATATTAAAGATATTATATAAAAAGAAACTAGTCAAGATGAGATAGATATATTTTTTAATAGTGTTTGTATAAGTTATCAAAGAGGAAGAGGAGATATCCACATCGGATAAGTATGAAATTTTTTTGAAACATATTTTATAAATTTATCTTGGACTTTTTGTAATCGGTCGATATAAACGCGCATTAGCTTTTTTGAAACATATTCGATATGTTGGTCAAAAATGAGTTTGGAATCGATATAAATACCGAGATCTTTGACCACCGAAACTTTTGTAAAAAGTTCATTATCGAGGAAATATTCGTTTTCGATAGTGTCTTTATTCCTTGAGAATACATTGACATTTTTTTGTGTTCAGATAAAGATGGTTTTGCTGGCAATACAGAGTCAGACGATTTAAATCTTCTTGGATCAGGAGTTTATCGGAAGAATTAGATATTTTTCGAAAAAATTTCATTTCATCAGCAAACTCCAAGAATTTTGTATTAATGAAACAAGAGGAGATATCGTTAATGTATATGTTGAACAGAAGGGGGCCCAGGTGTGACCCTTGAGGAACCCCTGAGGTTATTCTAGAAATAGGAGAACGAAACTTTCCGATGGATATAGATTGGGATCTGTTGCTGATGTAGGAACCAAACCACCTAAGCAGATTGCCGTGTATACCGACTTCGGAAAGCTTTCTAGGTAGGATGCTATGATCGATTTTATCGAAAGCCTTGCTAAAATCGGTGTAAATGGCGTCTACCTGGGTTCAGATATATAATCTATGTAAATAAATAAGTTGGATTCGATGGAACGTTTCTTCATAAAGCCATGCTGTTCCAAACTTATAATTGATTTCACATCTGCATATAGAAAGTCGGTAATAAATGACTCCATTATTTTTGACATTAAACATAATTTGGAGATTGGTCTATAATTTTCAACCAGATATTTCTTGCCAGATTTAAAAATAGGAACAACGAGAGCTGTTTTCCAAACTGTTGGGAAGCAGCCTTCGTGAAGTGATTTGTTAAATAAAATATGTAGTATTACTGACATCTCGTTTGCACATGACTTTAAGAAAGAGGTAGGTATTTCATCAGCACCAGCGACCTTCTCTGGAAGCTCTAAAAGTTTATTTAGGATGGTGCCATGTGGAATAGAATAACTGCTTCCATGGTGTGGATTTGGGTTAGTGTTGTCTAACTTAAATTCATTGCAAGGCGGGTTCAAAACTGAACTGAAGTGGTCAGAAAATAAATGGCAAATAAGTTCGATATCCGTTACCATATGATTACCAACCTTCAGAGCATTAATAGCAGAAGAACTACCCTTTTTAGATTTGACGAAGCTCCAAAGATGCTTCGGATCATCACAAATACGCGATTCTATTTGTTGGAAAATGTGTTATTTTCCGCCCGAATAAACGCAAAATTTAATATGTGTCATTCCGTTGTCTCTCAAAAGGTTAATTCTCACGCCTCTGCAAAATAAAACACCTACCCCCCTTCCCGCTGACCAGGGAACGACAGTTCATATCATCGAAGACGAGATGATCAGGTATGCGCGGATTGACAGGTGATGTCAGATGTGCGGATAGATAATTATTCTGGATCGTTCGGGATTGAAGAGAATATGCAAATGGCTTCAGACTAATAATTCTGTCTATCAGCCTATGTTTAATTTAGTTTTAGTTAGTACTCATTTGTGTTTTATTCAAAGAATAAAAATGGTTGTAAAGTAAATAATTATTTAAATCTCGACTCAAAATACAGTCCATTTACGTCATTACGTCAACACACAAACTTGGGAAAGAAATATCAGCCCCAATTTTGCGCACTATTTGTTGAATGTAGTTTTTATAATCGATGTCAATCAGATATTTCGATCTCCTACGAAGTAATTTAAAAGTTAGATAGTCTAAATAATTTTTGTATTTTTTCCGCTTTATGTGAAATTTCCTCTTTTCTTTGATACCTTTTATGGTAGCGATGTTGAACCACTGAGGGTAATTAGATTTATTTTTATGGTGTGTAGGAACATGTTTGGTTATACTACTACGTAAGATATTGTAAAACTTCTGAAAACTCTCATCTGTATTTAGGTTTGAAAACTCCTTTGTCCAGTCGAATGACTGTAACTCAGTTTTTATAGAATTATAATCAGCTCGACTGTTCTTAAAGGTATAATGCCTATTGTTATGAAAATGATTACAGAATAAGACAACTGGAAAATCTACTACAAACTCTAAGGTGGTGTGATGATTATCCAAGGGGACAAGAGAGTTTTCGCAAGTGTTTAAGTTTTCGAGTAAAAAATTATTGCATAAAACCAAGTCTCAGGTTTTATTAGAAATGTTACGAAAATGATTGAACTGCGAGAGACCACAGAGTGATATAGTGTCTATAAAGAGATTTGAACATTCATCTTAGGTGTCAATCAAATAAATTTAAGAGCTTCAATAAATAAAATGAAATTTATTTGACTTTATCCTAAAAATATCAATGTATCAATAGTGGCATCATGCTATGAACTTACTGGTAAGACCTGCTAAGTTTTGAATTTATTTAATATATTCGAAGGTTCAACTGAGAAACTAAAAGACAGGAACCGGTCATAAACAATTTATACATCCCTATTAAATAAATATGAGTATTGATGATACAAAAATTTAAAATTACTTAATAAAAGAGAAACACCCAAGTATATAAAAAGACTGTGTGACAGTATTGTAGCCATGTTGTTAACTTTAAACACTCCAAGATTAATAATCGTATACAAGTAAAATGCATTAGGTTTAACATCCCTGTCTTCGAGAAACGAACAAAGATCGCTCTTAGTCGGTTTCTCAAATCTACCATAAAGTTAGCACGAAACTAGACGGAGACTAACGAATCGGTATGATCTTTGTAAATGACTTAACTTGGAATGTCTTTGAAAGCATTTAAATAAGTATTAATAGGCTATTGCTTTTAGAAATAATCGGCAAGACATTAGTGAGTTCGAAAACATTTTAACTAATCTTTAACGTTAAACACGTAGTCGGTCAGTATTTGAATGCAAATCGAATTTACAGGGCGAACTAGTCACATTTGAGAAATATATCAATAACATTTAATTTAAAATTGTCCTTAGAAAATTAAGATTGAAAGATATAGTAGAACCCACTTGTTTATGAGAATGAAAAACCGTTATAAAAACACACACAGGATACCGCCAATAGAAGAAATACTGATGTATCTGGACATTTTTGAGCACTTTAATATCGAAAACACCGTCACTGTCCATATACATAAAAATAAAATAATATTTTGGCTATTAGGACCACTGTGCAAAGATTCAATAACCAACTTAGCTGGATATCGTCATAGGGGTGAATGGCGTAAAATTATTTATTATGAATTTATATTTTAATTTCTATAACGCATATTAGATTTGAATGGAGGTTGATAGCTTCATTTTCTGATCTCTTGTGAGATTCACAAACGTTACTAATTAAAATTTTGTCTCAAATTTTAATTCTAAAATTAAAAACACGGTGAATAAAGTCATAAATATTATAAATTAATTAAGCTTACCTACCCTATCTCAGTCCTCACCATGGGATTCACTGTCATCAACACTGATAATAAATTGGGTCGGAATCGTTATATAAGAATTTTCTTCAGCTGAAATTTTGTTAATTTCTTCTTTTACAAAATTTGCAACCAACCCGTTGTCCCCAAATTAATTCTATGGGGTTAAATACACAAAAATAGGGCGGAAGGCGCAATACCTCGTGGCCCCTTTTTGATGCCATTTCATCAATAAATAATTTTTTTCAAATGATTGTGTGCCTAATACTTGAAGCAACAAAACTTTCTCCAGACATATTTTTGTGGTAATCTAAATTACAATATTCCAAATTTTTTCCAGAGAGTTTGAGGCAATTTTGTACCCACCCTGAGTCCGATCCACAGTGAAGAATTGTAAGTCGAGTTCCCTTGTTACAAGGAACATTTACTGAACATCTTCTTGTTCCGTCAGACCATCCTTTCTTTGGCGTATCCAACCAGGTTTCATCTAAATAATATATTTTTCTGTTACTATTTCGAGATGCCTTAGTTTTTTCCAAATATTGTATCCTCCATTTTATGATCATCTGGCTTTCCATTATTACAGTCCTCTTGTTGATAGTTTGGTATTTTATCCAATTTTCGATATCCAGCGCTGAGTTGTGCTTTTAGAAATTCTTAAATCTGGCTTTTTACTTTTTAGTAAAGAAAATATACTATCCACTGTTGGGAACTCATTTCTTTGGTAAGATTCATAAATAATACTACCAATTAATTTTGATATTGAAGGATCTAAAGTTTTAACACATCCTTTATCACACCTCTCTTTACGATTTTTTGGACCATTCTTTATAATTCTATAAAGAGTGCTAATGGGAACATTTGTTAAAAAAGATGTTTTTTCAATGGCACTCCTTTCACCTTCGGAAGTTACAATAGTCTTATAAACATTTATACATATGGTTTGGGCATCTTTACAAAGATATTGTTTTTTCGAGGTGGATATTTCTTGATACTCTGAAGTTCTTTCACCAAAAATGTTCTCTTCCTCATCGGAGCTACAGGAATCTTTGGGACTACAACCTGATACCACATAATCCATTGGAATATCATTTAGTAATTGTTCCGATTCTTTAGATCCACTTCAAGAAACTGTATTTTCCCAAGGACAAAACATATTGAAATTGACACCGAATAAATAAATAAGAAGTACACTGTAACAATGTTTCAAAATAAAAAAAAAAAATGTATATACACGGAAGCCAAGAATAATATTAATTGAAATAAACTAACGCCACGAATCACCTACCACCTACTATTCACTAAATCAAAAATCAAGAGCGAACACAAGCACAGTGTATCACTGTATGAATATTTTCCTAGCCCCCATTATTGAAGACAATATTTGTCTAACTTCTACTTCCTACTTTAATTGCAGAACAAAATGATCCCGCTTTATACAAGTCGCTAATACCGACAAAGACACTTGTCAGCACATCTACATGCCGCTAATACCGACAAAGCCACTTGTCGGCCCATCTACAAGCCGCCAAAGTAACCTGTCTGAACATCTGAGAATTTTGTTTCTGCAATTGAAAATGTAAAAACTATAACCACACTTCCATTGTCGCCTCTTATGAGTGTAACCTCACACCCCACAGTTTAGTTAAATTAATTTAAGACAAAATTTTAATTAGTAACGTTTGTGAAACTCACAAGAGATCAAAAACTGAAGATATCAACCTCTATGCAAATCTAATATGCGTTATAGAAATTAAAATGTAAATTCATATTAAATTCATAATAAATAATTATACGCCATTCTCCCCTATAACGATATCCAGCTAAGTTGGTTATTGAATCTTTGCACAGTGGTCCTAATAGCCAAAATATTTTATTTTATTTTTATGTATATGGACAGTGACGGTGTTTTCGATATTAAAGTGCTCAACAATGTCCAGGTTCATCAGCATTTGTTCTATTGGCGGTAAACCTTTGCTGTTTTTTCATTCTCATAAAGGATTGAGTTCGACTATACAATGTCTTTTTATAAGTATTGATAAGTAGTTAGTCGTTAAACAAGTGAAAAAACTGCCAGCAAGAATAATTTTGACATTAGCTTTCACAGAACTGTCAATAATATCTAATATCTATCAACAACCTACTTGATTACAACGTAGAAATTTCTATTGGTGCAAAGTCAGTTTTATAATAGAAAGCAGGGGTTTCTATTGGTCAAAATCAGTCTTATAAGTAATGAAAAGTTTGCTAGATGAAGTTTAATATGAAAAGGATAGCGCACATTTAATAAGTAATTTAAAGTACAAGAGTAGAAAAAATTAATTACATGGCCAGCAACCTAAATCGTCTTCAATTTCATCTAGTGGATTTTCTGATGGAGCAGACTCACTCTCCAACTTGTATTATTAGATTTTCTACCTCATCCACAAAATATTCCTATCCAATTTTTTCTAGATGAGCGCAAATGTTTTCGCAGTGTTTAGTTGTCACGTCATTATCTTCTAACAATTTCCACACATCGTCCAGTTGGAAAAAGGTGTTAGGTGTAAGACAAAACTCATAAATAAGTGTAAAATTTAACAATAAATTTTTCTGGTGAGGTTCTTCCAGCTTTTTTTTAGGATTTGGTTCGGGTTTTCAGCGTCGCCCTCTTGTATTTACACTATTTTGTTTGTGAATCGCCCTGTATGAAGATGGTTCCGCTGGCGCTGGCTGGGAAACGATAGTGAAATACCTGGAATTCAACCACATATTTCTAAGTGCCTGTAACGATCTCGAATTCTTGAATAATGATCTTGATTAGTTTATTAATTAAGACCGTATATAACGTAAATTAGTAGAAGGTAATAGTGGACAAAAGAACTGAATGCGGAGGATTAGAAAACTGGATTATTAAAGTACGTAAACGAAAATAGGCAATCACTTCTTCATTGGAGAGCATTATTTTTAGGTCTGCAAATAGGTGTATCGAAAGCTTTAGTGAGGTCTAGGAATATACTTTTTTCTCAAGAAGTTCGTAAATAAATCTATAAGAAGTAAGTTTGTAAACGTCATCGTCTGTGTATTTAAATTTTTACTATCTTTCCTAGTAGTTATGGGGTCTCTTGATTTCCTTGTGTTGCAATAAAAAACAAGCATTTTATCCAAGATAAAACTACATTACATAATCGATTAATAAAAAAATGCCTAAATTATTTAATACCTCGTCAATATAAAATATGTTGCCCATTAAAAATTAAGAATGGTAATTTAGTATAGGACAAAATGTGTGTGACAAATTGGCATCAATATATAAAACGTCGAAAATGCCACGACAAATCAATAACTAAAATGAAAAAGCATTCGATTATTACTTCAAAAGAAAGAACTTAAAGAAAATTGGTGGTGAGCCTAATAACATCCTGACCAGTTATTACCTTTTGCTTTCCAACAAATCATACTAGTACCATCTGTGTCTCAATGCATAGGCGTACAAAAATACTGTGAGATGTCAACAGACTGGGTCGATCACATTCGGCAAATTTTTAAAATTTCCTCAAGGAAATAATACCGAAAAGATATAATTATTATTTGTAAATGCGTTATATAGAGAGAGAGAGAGAGGGGAAGAGAAGTCATCAAAAACTTTGTGGATTCAAATCGACAAACGTTGCCAAAAGTCTGTTCAATTGTAATTAATGAGCAAAAAGCAACAAGATTTGCAAATCATCTAGAAAAAATCTTTCAACCTCATGAAGATCAATATGAAGGACCCACTCTCGAAGAACATCCACAGATTGATCAAGAAATAGAATTTACCTCTCCCAAAGAAGTAATTACCGAAATAAAAGAAAATATCAATCCGAAAAAAGATCCAGGTTTTGACTTACTGGAGAAATTTTAAAACAATTACCCAAAAAAGCAATAATTAAACTAACTAACCAAATAAATGCTGCCTTCATACTGAAGTATGTACCCAGCTTTTGGAAAATTGCCAGGAAAACCACCACAAGAGGCATCGTCATATAAACCGATCTGATTACTGCCTGTTATGTCGAAAGTATTTGAGGAACTCCTACTCAAAATACTAAAACCACTTATCGAAGAAAGAGAAATTATCCCTGATCACCAATTTGGATTTAGAAATAAGCACTGGACGATCGACCAAGTTCATAGAATAACCAACATTATAGAGAAATCATTAGAAGAGAAAAACATTTGTGCTACAATCTTTCTTGATGTAGCACAAGCGTTTGATAAGGTTTGGCATGAAGGTTTAATACATTAGCTCAAGCTTTTCCATCCAAAACAATATACAGATATCCTCCATTCATATATATCGGAAAGATACTTTCGAATTAGGCAAGAAGAAGCCTATTCCGATTTTAAAGACATTAATGCTGGAGTATCACAAGGAAGTATCCTAGGACCTGTCCTATACTTACTGTACAAATGTGATATTCCAGAGTTAGAAAACAATACCATAGTCACCTTTGCCGACGACACTGCCATTCTAGCAGTAGGAAAGAGTAATGAAGAAGCAACCCACAAGCTGCAAAACAGCTGTCCACCTTATCTATGACTGGACGAAGAGATGTAAAATTAAACTTAATGAAACTAAATCAGTCCACATTAACTTTACAAACAAAAGGATAGATCATATTCCAGTCAGAATAAACAAT
This sequence comes from Crepidodera aurea, assembly GCA_949320105.2. Classification (NCBI taxonomy): domain Eukaryota; kingdom Metazoa; phylum Arthropoda; class Insecta; order Coleoptera; family Chrysomelidae; genus Crepidodera; species Crepidodera aurea. The sequence continues at coordinate 12,361,786 of OX439479.2, forward strand.
AACCTGATTCCATATTCAAATACAGCAAAATACTTAGGTATTAACTTAGATGCCAAACTCCGATGGACGATGCATGTTAAAAAGAAAAGAGAAGAACTTGGGCTGAAATATAGAAAAATGTACTGGCTAATTGGAAGAAACTCCACTCTGTCTCTACCTAATAAGCTTATGCTTTATAAGCAGATACTTAAGCCTGTATAGACCTATGGTATTCAACTATGGGGATGCACCAAAGCAAGCAACTTAGCAATCATCCAAAGATTTCAAAACAAAGCACTGAGGAACATAGTAGATGCCACTTGATACATTCGCAATAGTGACCTCCATAGGGATCTGGAGGCTATCCAGCTGCTTGACAATACTGGATCAAGCCCTTTGAGTTAGTCTAGTGTTTTTAGTACAAAAGCAGAGCTTTTGTGTGCACGTTAAAGTTTAGTGCAATCCATTCTACGGAGCCTAAGGAACGCTGATGAGTATACCTTAGTTTTAAGTTTCAAACTCTATTAGATTAAATTAGAATTAAATTGCTCATTGGTCACTGTTGACCAGATTGTAATAACCTAAATGCCTTTGTGGATGTTTAATAATAATAAAAAAAATATAATTGTTCTGGTCCTGCCTGTATCGTTTCAACGGTAATTTCATCTTCGCTTTTATTGTTTTTTACATTTTTATTATGTCTATTCTCTCCTCTTCTATTGGTTCCTCTATAGCAACATCTTTCTCGCGTAAATTCTGTTCGTGCTATTCTTCAGCCTCTTTTTTAGTAAGTAATTTATAAAAGTGAACTTTTCTATAATTTTTTTCAGTAATCAAAATTCATTTTTCAGTTTTAAAATAAACATTTCTACTATGACTATGGTAACGTTGTAGAACGATCTTATTTCACGGTTCTAAACCTTTTTGTCAATCTATTTTAGCTTGGTTTCACTAAATTATCTCTTTTTTGGGTTACTGTGTGTCTTCCAACCTTTCGACTACTGTTCTGTCTATTTCCTCTTTCCCTATCTTTGGATTCTTATCTAATAAACATTAACTTTTTTATTCCCAATCAATCCGCTCTTATATACGTAGATTATCTAGAATGAACTATATTTAAAGGCATCGATAGTACATTCATATAAATAAAAAACTCTTTGAAATAAGTCCAGTACGTCTATGAGCACCTGCATCACGTTTACTGAAACTAATGGCCTTAGGTTCAATATCAATACAAGCAAAATGGGCCCCTAAATACAGTCGAATCGTCATAATGACATTTTAAAAGTGTAGAGACATAAGTTTTTCTAAACTTTTTACTTTGACTCGCCGATAGGGTTATTTGTATGATTACAAGTTTGATATCTCGCTCCTAAATGACCAATTTTGTACCTTGTGGGGTTAAATTCACCGTCTTATATCCTTTTATAAGAGATTGTAATTTTCTTTTGAAAATTGCCTTGGATATTAACGGGCTTATAATGTGTGGTTTGGAGATTCCTCGGGTAATTTGGAAGTATTTTCGACGATTTATAAAAACAATACAGATGTCGTGGGTTCAAATCCCACCAACGCAACGGCAAAAATCATTTTCTGATTTTTAATTAATCAAAAATTTAGAAATTGATTTTCATAAACCATGTGTGTTAGAAGAAGAGCTAAGGGCGGGTCCAATTACAGGAATGTTCAGCGACACCATGGTTCTCTCCACTTCACAGAAAGTGAACTTTTTTTCAGCTGAGAATATTTCCAAAAAACGGATGTTGAATTTGGTAACTGGTTTTCCAATTTTTAACCTAAAAATCCAAGCTTTCTGTGTGCCCATTTTTTCAATTCTAACCTTTCGTTGCCCGGGTTTAGGAAACAAATGGAACGCAAGTTCAGTATTTTTTTTCTCCCAGGAATTACAAAAAGGCACTGAACAATACCAACTCATACTTGAAACTTCAAAATAAATCAATAATATCGTAATAAATGATAAAATCAAAGCACGTTCTCTTATCAAATACTATTAAACGAGCAAGGTTTGTATGTATGTATGTATGTATGTATGTATGTATGTATGTATGTATGTATGTGTGTCCAGCGGATCTCGAAATCCACTCGTCATAATTCAATGAAACTTTCAGGGTAGACTAATTCCTATCTAAATCGGCAAAAAATGTAGGTCTCATGTCTGTGAAAATTTGATCTTCCGAGATATTTACAAGAAAAGTTAAGCTTTTAGTTTTATGTCCTAGCAACGTCAGGTATAATAACTTGTTTCTATAGTAATATATATTATAAAGGATAGATGAGTACAGTAAAAGTGGGGATATAACGTCACATTCCATAGGCGTACTTTGCAAAATAAGTTTCTATAATATAAAATATATATACGCACTTCGTAGATTAAATTTTGAAGCTATATTATTTACAAAAAATAAAAATAAACTTTATGCATCTGACACTTTAACATTGAACGAATTAAATTTAACCAATAAATAACAAGGAGGATTATATGTTGGGATTAAACTTTTTTTAATCTCTTTGCATTAAAAGTAATGCTTCAGTACTTACCTAAACTCAAAGATTAAAAAAAAAGTTAGTTCAAAAACTTTAAAAGTCACTGTCTTCACTAAAACTACTGGTATCACTATAATTGTCTTTTCTGAGGTTTATTATTATTAAATTATCCATTGATATATCCACTTTCCTAAATGAATTTTCCACATTTTTAACAATGCATTTTCCCCAATGTTCTCTATTTACATCTGAAACTGCCTTCAAAAACAAATTTCGCACATCAGGAAATTTAAATGTTTTATTGTTTTGAGAAACATAACCTTTTAATAATTGTGACCAGATCAGTTCAATGGAATTTAAGTCTGCGTGGTTCGGAGGCAATCTGAGAATTTTAATTCCTTTTTCTCTGGCCATCTCATCTATAATATATTTTTTGAATTTGTTTTTATGTTGCCTTGCTATTACTAATAATTCTGCCTTCAAGGATTTAGGAGGACTGATAATATTTTTAGAATGATGCCATTTTGAAATATATATTAATATAAAATTCTGAATCAATTAAAATACATACGATACGGCTATGAATAAATAAAGTATGACTTATCTGTCAAAAGAACAGGTTTATCTAGACAAAAACTATATTAGGCCGATCAGATGTATTAAAATTTAAATTTTAATTACAAATAAGCATTGAAGGATGAGGTAAAAATAAAATTTCTACCTCTTGAACCTGTACTACGTTCTGCAAATTAAATACTGCACTCCTTTCTTCTGTATAGTATAGTAGTAAAAAGGTTTGACTTTATTTAATTTTGACAACTACTGACAAGCACATCTCTGGGTAAACGTTAAGAAAATGGGGCTGGCTAGGATTTTCATGAAATTTTCATAGATGCTATAAAACATGATAAAATCAATATACTTAGCAATAGAAATTTTTGCGCGGAAAAATATTTTTCACATTTTTTTATGAAATGGGATAGTCACTCCTAAGACAAACAAATTCAGTGCGTTGAAACGATTATTTAACATATATTTCCAGTACAAACGCCTACATAACTTTTCTACAAATGCCCAAGTAGCAATTTATAACCAGAATAAACCTGAAAAGTATAAAAAAGGAAAGGTTGTTTTGACGGACATAAATAAATTGCTTGTCAAATGACAGCCATCTCATAAATTCAAAGTTGAAAATACAATGTTGCCAATTCAATTTCAGAACTCATGGGTTTAGGTAAATATTTAAGGAAGGTTGAGTGACACTGTTAAAATGGACACTTGTCAAAATGTGACACTTGTCAGAATGTAACAAATTTCAAAATGTCACACGTATCGTACTTTTCTTTATTTATTACAAAGATCTAACCTAACCTAAAGCTAATCTTTTTTTTTGGCGGGTGGAAATGCTTTATGCACATCGGGTAAAGGTTCTTCCCTTCCCCGATAGTGTGAGACTACCCTTTACGGCTACTCACTAAAACCACCCCATAATTTTTGAGGTTATAAATATACTTAAATTATATACTCATTGGGCTGCTTAAAAATGTAGATTTGAATATTAAGAGCGAAGCTCGGTGACCAGATATTGTAAATAAAGACGACTAATGACTTTTTATAGTTCGATGTTTGTCTGCACTGTCGCTTCGATCTTAAAACATGTTACCAATTGGTAGAATTAATCATAAAAAGCCGAAGAGATACACTATCCCTTGTGCGTCTGCAGATTACGTATATGCCCCACAGAACGTTAGGTTTTTAAAAACATTTTTATTAGATAAGATATCCAATTCGAAGAATATATAAATAAACAAACCACTATGAGCTAGATAAATAAATGAGTGCACACTTTGATCCCTAATAAAAAATTAAAATAAATTTATCTGTAAACCTCAAGTAATTAATAAAAAAAACTAGCAGCATTTTCTATATTTAATCCCAAGAATATGATGTGCTAAAAAGATAATGAAAAAATTAAAAATATTGTATTACATGCTCTTATATTGATCCATATAAAATCAAGAAAATTATTGAAAAATCACAACTTTTTGGTACATAATACACAATTTGATATTAGAAAACATAAGTAAAAACAGTGTTTTGACATAACCTTTATGAAAAATACGTTATATCTTATATATGTTTTATCCTTCTCTGTCTTTTTATGTTTTAATCCTTTAGGAAAGATGCTGAGGAGGAAAGAAAAGTTAAAAAAGCTAATGTGACGAGACATTGTTAAAGAGTGAAATGAAACGCTACTATCACTACTGCATAATAGTATTCAATCTGCCTAAAAGTCTTGCTGCTAAATTAGTATTAACTGAAGAACAAGATAAGATGTTCTTGGACTATATCAAGGCAGCAGAACATCTTCTGTTTGGATTAACTTTAATATTGGCTACGTACTATTCAGAAAAGGCTACAAAATAAACTTGTACTTCCTAAGCAAAACGCTACATGTTGGCGCATTCGGCTGAATTCAAAAAACAGCTCGTTGGGCTGACAATGGACAATTACAAGAAGAAATAATAAAGAAAAATCAAAACTACATAAAATCTAATATAAAAGTAGATATTGGTTGTACCACGCTTGAACTGAAAACAACTACTCCTGGGAATAATACCCCCACAGGCATGGAATTTTTTTATATATAAAAGCGTTTGACATTTAGAAAATGAATAATATAAGCTTGTCTACTGCGCATGTCGCTTCTAAAATTCTGGTACCAACAGCACTCAACCCAGAGCTCGTTAATATTTCCTATGGTTAATTTCAAGGAATTTATTAATCACGGATTACCCTAAGGCACCATAATTGCTGCTAATCCATCTAGTAGTAAATATTTCCGTTGCAGCAACTCCAGAGATGCATCAAATCAGTTTGATGATTTTTGATCAACTACTTGACTTGATTTGAAAATCAAACTTTTCCAAAATTAACTGTAATGGTAACTACTTGATTTGATATTGTCAAACTGTTTGAATCCTGTATATTTGGTTGCATACCTCTTGGCACAACGTTGCATTCGTTGTATAAGCAAGGAGCTTTAAAAATTGAACAAGGAGCGAACATCTCCAACTCCCACACAACAACTTCAGGGGGTGCCTGCACGTTGGCAGTAACCTGGCAATATATCAGTGCCCCCCAAAACGTCTAGCATAGTTGTTTAACGATTTGAACAGCATAAAGCATTTTAAAATACATTTTGTATTATTAGTACGTATGTCTTATCTTTTTGATATTTGTCTTTAATTCTGTTCCATTCTAATTACGTATCTGTAAATCCTTTTCCGAATTCCCAAGTCAATAAACCAAAAACCCGTGCACTGTCGCAAAATATTTACGATACCGAATAAATTTCATCTCTTTAATAATTATTCTTTCGATTTAATCAGAGCCGACATCAGGCCCATAAATAATTTAAGCGTAATTAAATTTAAGCCCGTCAAACACATAATAAACTAGGTATACGTCAGAAAATAAAATCCTTGAAATTCTCGTTCGGATTTTAACGACCACATGCAGAGTTAAAACTCTAGTTGGACCACTTTAACGACTGACTTTTTTATCTTTCGCTACTGGATTACTCGAACGAAATGCAGTGGCGGTGGATATCAAACTCAACTTCGTCATTACAATGTTTTAAAAAACAAAAAAAAATATATTTTAAACCGTCAAACATCATGAAAACAACGGTCTTAGGAAGAGCAAAAAACAATTTTTGTGACAAATAATTAATTTACTATAAATATTTACATATTTTAATTTTTTTTCTTTATTAATGATTCGTATAAACAATAACAAAGGCAGATGCAATAATTTATTTTTGTATCCAAGCTGACAGAACCGCAATCCAGCAAAGAACCCCGCACAAATCTTATGGGAATTGGCTCCCGGCCAAATTGGCTGAAATTTGGGTATGTTCTTCGTTTCGGCATCCTGAGCGAAAGTCTTAATAGACACAAAGCTCAATTTTGCATATTTTGGCTCCTACGGAGCTCCAAAGCTCCATGGATTTAACATTATTATAAGTACTTAAAAAGGTAATCTTTTCAAAAGTTTAGTATTTGCTGCGTTAAAAAAAGTACCCTCTTATGTTTTCGAGGTCGCTGCATTCAAATCTAATGCCAATATAATGACATGGACAGTTGACAGCTGTCAAACTAACTGTCAAACAGCATGTAACAATCGAAATTGATAAAATTATTATGTAAACACATGTTTTTAAGGTTGCTCAATTCAAATCTGTTGTCAAAAAGATGATTTTGACAGTTGACAGCTGTCAACTAGCTGTCAAACAAGAAGCAATAATCAAAATTGATAAAATCCACATGTAAATATATGTTTTTGAGGTTGCTGAGTTCAAAACTGATGTTAAAAAATCGATATTAACAGTTGACAGCTGTCAAATAACTGTCAAACTGCATGTAACAATCGAAATTGTTAAAATTGACATGTAAGTATATGTCTTTAAGGTTGCCTAATTCAAATCTGATGCCAAAAAGACGATATTAACAGTTGAGTACTATCGTTAATTAAATATTTGACTGTGTATTATAATGTGTCAAGAGTAATAATTAGGTGACAGCAAGCAGGCTTCAGTTGTTTTTAAAATATCGTTTTTTTTACCTTCACTTTTGAATTTAGCGATCTCAGAAACATATGTTTGCATGCGAATTTCTTGTCTTGTTATCAACAGTCCATCCTCAGTGTATGGCCGATCCTGTTTTTTTCGTTTCAATATTCTCTTTCATTCTTGGCTGATTAATTGATTTCCCATTTTTTTCAGCTCTTAAGTATGGAGACTTTCACATCCATGTAGCACTGAAATGACCTTTCATATTAAATATTCTTAGTTTGGTTTTTTGTTTGATCGTTAGAGATGGTCAGATATTTTTTAGTGTTTATGTTTTAGTGTTTATGTGTTTCATATTTTTTGCTAATAAGTATTGGCTTTCGCCGTATTCTCCACAATATTTCATGCATAATACTGTCAAAAGCTCGCAAACACCGTGCAAATTTTGAGTAAGTATTTTTGTTAATTCGGACATACTTTTTTAGGATGTGTTTCAACTATTTTTTTATTATTATTGTGGAAAGTACTTTTATAATGACATTTATACGATTTAAATATATGAATATTATCGTTAGCTGATTGAGTTTGTTTTTTAGATTTTATTATTTGAACTTTTAGATATGAATGAACTGTGCCATTTATTTTTATTTATGTCGTTTTATAATAATTGCGAATTGGAATCTTTGGCGTTTATCAAATATTTCATTTCCTTTTCAGTGGAAGGCCAAAGAAAACATGAAACAGTTCAATCACAATCAGCTTCCCTTTCATTCAGATACATAGTTAAAAATCTCTCTACACTGATAAAAAGTTTATATAAAATCATGTGAAAATACAGTTATTTATGTACTAATCCTATTACCTTATGAATTCTGTAAAAATACACACTAGATTTATTGTGTAATCTTACGAAATAACTACTGTGATTTCTTCATTAACTGTGAATTTACTTGTTAATTATTTGGTATGAATTCACAGTGACATCCAAACACATAATATAAAGAAGCACGTAATTTTATTCAAAATAAGTATATTTATTATTTGAAAAATACCAATACACTAATGTGAATACATGATTTACATAGCCACTAACTTCTTAATGAAGTTGAAAACCTTCTTTTTAACGGTTGACACTTTTCTTGAATCTTAAAGGAACATCCTCTGTATGAATTCCATAGTTGTAGGTTGTGGATAAATCCTTGAGGTATTTTATGTTCAAATCCAGAAATTTTCGTATCGATTATCATTTATATTTGTGTTTTCCAGATATACAAAATAAAGTGTCGTAGTTGGTTTCTAACCTAGAAAATATTGATAGCATTAGTGATACAACATTTGTTGTGGACACTAGAAAAATTACAATTGAATACTCACCTACTTCGATTCACACCACAAAACTGCTTGGAATACAAATAAATATAACTTAGGTTAGGGAGAAAAACAATATTACTGCGTTTCAATCTCTCGTAACCCTCAACTAATTTGCGTTTCCTCTGAGACACCGAGTTCTAAAAATAGAAATCCGATAGTTCGCAGTTCAGGTGGTGGGGTATTTACATAACTAAACCTGTACAATTTCATTCACAGAATGAATTCTGTAAATCAGTAATGTTCACAATGTATTTTCACGTTGGCCGTATTTTTCACATACATTATTCTGTGAATAATTTTACAATATACCTTTGAGGCTTATATAATGTAAAATGTAGGTCACATAGCATATTTTGTGAAAATTACCATACTTATCAAGTTTTTTCACAACCATTTTTTAGAATGTATTTGTGATAAACTCGCTCCAATACAAGCAGACTTTTTTCCGCTATAAAAATTGATAATTAATTTAAAAATGTTAAATTTAGTAATTACTTAGTGTTGTGGAGATATCATTGTAAACATAAATGACCTGGGGGTCAGACCGCTTTTTAAAAAAATTTAAAACTACAATTAACGTCTATATTATCACAATAACATAAATTCTCCATACCCAATTTACTATATTACATTACCACATTATATATTTTCGAGTGCTTCTAGAATTCAACAGTGGATTACGAATTTTTAACGGTCTTTTTTTCTAAAACTAAATATGTGCGATGTCCAATTGCCGTCTTACTTATTTGGTTTCATCAACCAGACGATTGTTTAGTTTCTTGGTAGATTTTTTCCATGGGTATTTGACTATGAAGATAAGTACGTGGACGTCTTAAGCAGATAAAGAGGATTCCAAAACTTAGACACTCTGGATATGAAAGTATCGTATAGTATTCGTTGGTTTTCGATATCTGGAGCTGAACCGTCTAGCTATTGGTGGGATAATGGAAGAACGTTAAGAATAGTAGAGGCGATTGAAATATATAAAGAAAAACTGAGAACGCCAAGAGGAAGGTCTCTGATTTGCTTGAACTACATTAATCTACATTTATGCCGTCCAGGATCATTCATGAGGTGATCCTGACCGATGACAAGAGATCTGGCTATCAGTACAAACATATATTTGCTGGTAGGATTATTTTTATTTAAGATTGAAGACAAATATTTCCGCCTAGAAGAGACCAGTGCGTGCTTTCGTAAGCAAAAATAGTTTTTTTAACCTTGAAAATATGCCATAGACTCCTGCTCCAGTATCCTTATACCTGTCTGTAAACATCATGAGTTCATTTTTGATAAGAGAAACTGAATTTTAAAACCAGGCGTTTCTATCTGGTATCTATGTAGGAGATATGTTGTCGCTACGTGGTTTAAGCAACCTGTCATCCTTCTAGACGTTACAGTTTATATTTATACACTTCTGTGACATGAATTAGTATTTTTGCTTAGCCACTGCGCTCACTGCTTTGATCCTATGTTTACGTCTTACCTTAATACCTAAAGCTCTAGCTGCAATTGACCTAGGTGACTATTGATGGTAGTTCCATATACCGCAGGCTACTATATAATTTTCTTAGCAAGGTAGTACATCTATTATACACTGCGTTTTTCTGCAAAAATACTGTGACAGGTTAATTTTTATTTTCAAACGTTTGAAATACTCTGTACAACCCATTACACATTATTGCAACGATGATACAAAAAGATATCAAATTTAAAATCAATTGCAGTGTAACTTTGGTCTAGCACGATGTTATGGAACATCCTGTACATTTGTAACTAAATTTAAAATGTGAACCTTAAAGCTGACTAATGATCTATGCCTTACTTTGGTTTATTTGCGAAAGATTATATGTAATTTTTTAAGTATTAGGTCGTATTTTTACTAATATGGGTTTGTTTCGTTGATCTAGTTTTAATTTTGCAATTAACTGCAACGCTACTGACTCGAAAACACAGAAAGTCGATCTGAAAACAGTAAAAATCCATTGTACCTGTAAGTGCATACCTCTAATTTATAAATTCACTGCCTTACCACGAATTAATTAATGTACATATCATCAAGGAAATCAGTTTAGCTGTAAATATTTCATTTTACGGCATTTCGTACAACTCTCGCGAATTTTTATGGTTTACAATTTTTGCATACCTCGAGAAGATGCAACATTCGCTACTGATTAATTAAAATTTAAAATTAAATGAGTATGACAAATATGCTAAGAAAAAAAAACAATCTCGAAGTCTAGAATCACCAATTCGTCAGTTTGTAGTTATTAAACATCAAAAATTGAAAGCAATTAGAGATTTTATTTATTCAACTCACATCCCAGGACAGCGCTGTTTCTGGTTTCATCAGTTGGGTCAGTGAGCTGAATCAACACATTTCTCGTTGGCATAACAAATAAAATATCAAAAATAGAAAGAGTTTTTGTTTTTTAACTCACATCCCAACACAGCGTTGTTCTAATAAAACAAAGAAATAGTGTTTACAACTACAACTGACGAAAGGATTCCACCTTGAGATTACTAGAGCAACTGCAGTACCTGCAAGAGACATTTTAAATTATTTGAACTGACTAGGTTCTGTCTAGAGGCACGGGACAAGGTAAGTAACAATATTAGTAACTGAGATGTTCAACAATTTCATCTATATTTAGTAAAGACAACCATACATGATCCACCCCCACCTAAGTTTCTGCTGATATTTTATTATTTGAAACAAGATTAACAGTTATATCAAATGATCACCAAATAAATATTGAAGAAGCTGATCTGAAGATATATTGTTGTAAGTAAGGGCATCTAATTTTTCCGAAAAAAATCGAAAAAACACGTTGCTAAGTAATATTTTAACAAGAACGAGGATTTTTGCACCTGCACGAATGCATTTTGTCAAAAAAATATTACTTTGCATTGTGTTTTTGTTCCATGAAGGGTTTACTGTTAAGAATAATCTATCAGTTGCTATTCTAGATGAACGTTTAATCAATAAAATTTTAAAAAGACGGACTGGACAAAAGGTAGGGTTCTTCGTGTTGGGGACCAGCCATTTAATATCAGCCATTTTTTTTCTCCACTCTGGGCCGTTTTATTGAAGAGAGGATTATATTCCATCCTTCCTAAAAAGTAGGATTTTTGAAAATCCGTTATTTTAAAAAATATGTAACTAAAAATATGTAACTATGTTATCTACCTGTTTTAATTCCAGAATTATCCACTTCCTCTTTAAAATAATGAACTTTGCAATTGACTGCTTCTCCACCTCTCCTGGCAAGTACTACTGAAGCGACATGGAAAAATTTTCGCTGGAGTCCCATAATAAAACCACTGCGTAGTATTCTTCCAATTTTAATGAAGCAGAGCTCGATTTCCTTTTATTGGCGCACATCTGCAAATTCCTTCGTTTCGCATTACGAGCTTCCCTACTAGACTTGAAGATAATATCTTTAAATGGATCATACATTATTTTCCACTTCATAAAATACATTTCTTGCATTTGTTTTGCAACGGTGTTCCACATTGTCTTCACAACTAGTTCTTTGTAATTTTCACTGTTTTCTTTCTTCATATTCAATGCCCAATCTTTCAGGATTAGGTTTAGTTGCTCTAAACTTGTAGTTTCCATTTTTTTGCCTTGCCGAACTTCGTAAACTGTTTCTATACTGACGTATGGGTTTTAACAATACACTTTTCTCAATCGCCAGATCAATATTAGTCATAGAATCACTTCCAAAGCGACTAATTTTCACTACATAAGCTGACTAGCTATGTTTAAAAACAATATTAACAAAATTTATTGACAATAAAATCAGAAAAATTGTTTAGCGTCGTTTTCTGGTGTCCTAGGACACATAATTACTTGTTATCAAAGGTATTGTAATTTTTGGTGACAACAGCTGTCAAGTTTTGCCACGAGTAAACTGGAAAAAACTGCTGACAGGAGCTGTCATACAGTTTTTTCATCTAGGAACTATTTGTAATTCACAATTGCGCGTTTGTAAGATACCTAAAATTCATCCCCACTCCGCTGAATTTGTCTTTGTTTCGCAAAAGTAGCACTGTTACGAATTCGATTGGAAGGATCCTCATTAGATGTTAAATTAAGTTCTCGTATAGTTGGAGAAATGGATAATATCGATAATGAACAGTACACTTAGTTATTCATGAAGAGACGACAGACCAATCGCCGGCGAAATCTACTCAGCCCTGAAATATAAATGATCACGTAAGCCATTAGATGGGAAACAATTGAAAAGTCTCCATTTAAATATCAAGATATACCTTTGATTATAGTCTGCGTCAAAGGCGTACCGCGATAAGGTAAAAGCTCAAGTAGTAAATAGATCCATACCGTATACAGTTTTTAAATTAGTAAAGATTTTTTTTATGAATTACCGTTTGTTGTGAAAGAATTAGTTTTTGTCAAACTACTAATAAAATAAAGTACATTTTAAAATATGTAAATTCAATTACCTCTGATCTTTGTCGCAAACAACTATTGTTCCTTAAGTTCCTTTTAGAAGGCTTTGATAACAGGAGAATCTCCTCGAATGAAATCAGCCTGTTAAATTTTAGATAATACCTTTAATCTCTTTCTCCCACGGGACCATATTTCAATCATCTCGAATGAATGACAGTTTTAAGCTGGATCTTCTTTCTGATATATATGATGCTAATAATTCTGAATACTGTTTTGGCAATAATCGATTCATTTTGTGTTTGAGTGCTTCATGCCAAACTCTATCGAAAGCTTGCGCTACATCAAGGAACACAGGAGAGCTAACTTTTTTCTTATAAGGTTTTTCCGATGATATTAGTTATTCTATGGACTTGATCTATAGCTGAATGGTTTTTTCTAAATCCAAACTGGTGTGATGGAATTAGTTTCTTTTCTTCTATAATAGGTTTTAGTTTTTTTAGTAATATTTTTTCATAAAGTTTCGAGATTACAGGAAGTAGGCCTGTAAGACGTAATTTCGTGTGGTGGTTTCCCTGGTTTTGGTATCGTGATAACTTCTGATATAGATAGATATAAATAGGTATGTAAGTTTTACTATAGCTTTCCTCGGAAGTTGTTTTAGTATCGCTCCCATAATAAGATCGAACCCAGGCACTTTCTTAGGGTTTATGTTTTCTTTTATTTCTGTACTTATTTCTTTTGGTGAGGTAATCATGATGCCCCTTTCTTCTAGAATAGGATCTTCCTCTTCTATGAAACTCACAAAAGATGAAGTTAAAATGTCGCAACGAATTATATAGCAAAAAACATAGTCTAGGATTAAGCGTTAGTAGAACTAGAAACTATTCAAGAAAATATAATTTTTTTTTGAGTGCGCCTCTGCTGGAATTGTTTTGATTACAGTTCACGATACGGATGGAAGAGTTGCGATTAGCTGACTATTTTATAAATTATGAGGCTGTATCGACATAATTGGTTTTTGTCTCGAAAACGATCGATCGTCAATAAAAGAACACTACCTAATGGAGGATAATGTTTCCACAAGGGAATTTTATTGTTTCAAGGATTTTTTTCAGCGAGTTATTTTTCTACTAATATTTTTCTGAACTTCTTCATTTAAAAGGCCATAAATACATATTCATAAAGGGTGAAATAGTCTCAAATTAAAATATTTATTTCCTGTGGTAAATAGAGTAATAATATTTTTGTGAAAATTGGTTTTTCGAATTGTCTAGCTGGTATCTCTCGACCTGGAAATGGGCTCTATGAAGTCTTGTATATAAGTTAGATTTGAGTGGAGGTGCTGCGATATACCTCGAATTGGTACATTGGTTGACTTCTTTCCTAGCTCTTGGTGTACATAATACATTCTGTTTAATAGCAGGTTTTATAAAGGTTATTTTAGGCATTAGGACAGCCTACCATATCATCTGTGAGAATGGTTTATTATGGATCTTCGTAGCTTCCATATTATTCGGGTGTAATTTATTATTCCAACGTTTTTATTCAAATAATCCAGCTTGGTTTTATATTAAATGCTTTCTAACTCATATGTGTACACAAACGCATGTGACTTTTGCTCCTTGGGAGTGTAGGTGGGATAGGGGATGATATCCATCTTAATATTACTGGATAAATATTCCAAAATGTTTCTTAGAGAACAAACTGTTTATTAAATGTGAAAATAGTATATTAAAATACAAGTTGCAGAAGGCTACATATTCTCGCACGAATTCGAAATTCGTCCACGAGCGACGAAGGCGCGAGTTGACGAACGAATGAGTGCGAGAATAGCTTTCTGCAACGCGTCTTTTATACTATTTTCTCGATTTTGGTTTTTATTTAGATGTTTTTAAAATTATTTGTGATCATTGTTAGTTAGGAATTTTCGTTGCGAAATATTTCAATTGGTAACTCTTAGTTTCTATATTGACAGATTGACAGTTGACTAATAATTTAAAATTTAAGTAAAAATTTATTGCCGGATAAGTCTAAAGATATATATAAAAAAATATATGAAAAATTTATGAAATGGTCCACTGATAAAAATGTCCAAAAAATTACTGAAACTGTTTTAATAGCATATTTTGAAATGTTGAGTGCGACTTATAAAAGTTCTACGCTGTGGAAAACTTATTCAATGCTTAAATCGACCCTAAATATTCAACAAAATGTTGACATTTCCAAATTTATGAAGTTACAATCACTCCTCAAAAAATATGGAAAAGAATATGAGTCCAAAAAATCAAAAAATTTGGAATACAGTGAGATAGAAAAATTTATCAATGAAGCACCTGATCTAGATTATCTTGTAGTAAAGGTAAAGGTATATAAATTGAATGTGAAATTACGGTACAACAAATTTAATTTTAAGGTTGTGTTAATAATGGGTTATTCCGGAGTATGTAGGCGTGATGAACTTTGCAATATGTTAATTGATGACCTAGAATTCAAGAGTGATTCAATTTTTATTACTGTGTCGAAAACTAAAACAAATCATCCACCAATATTTGCTATAACAAACTTACTTTGGATCAATTTAATTAAAAAGTATATCGATATGAGACCGAGTCACACAAGTCACAAGAGATTTTTCATAAATTATAGAAATAATCGTTGCACAGTGCAAGCAATTGGCATTCATAAAATTGCTGAAATGTCTAAAATTTTTGCTAATTTTCTCCATTTAAAAGATGCTGAAAAATATTCAGGACACTGTTTTCGACGCTCATCAGCTTCTTACTTAGCGAATAGTGGTGGTGATTTGATCCTGCTTAAACGCCACGGAGGCTGGAAAAGTTCATCCGTGGCAGAAGGTTATGTAGAAGCTTCTAAAAAGAAACGAATAGAAGTGGCTAATTTATTAGCTAATAATGAAGATGTAAGAACTTGTGTAGATCCTGAAAGCAAAATAAAAAACAAAGAAAACACTAACACAATAAATTGTATGCAAAATTTACCTGGAATTTCCATTAATGCTGGAAATAATGCAAACATTACAATAAAACTTTGCAATAAATGCAACTAATTAGTTTTTAAGTTTAAGTTTGATATTTTTTACTTAAATATAATTTAATTGACCTATTTGACTTATTTATTTTTAATGTTTACTCAAAATAAAATTATGAATTTGAGGTTATAAACTAGTTATAAAACCTTTTGGCATTTGTAGTGTTACCAATATTTAAAAACAAAATTTTACCAAAATCTGTGAAGGAATGAGCTTCATTCTACAACCAATTTTAGTACGAGAATATGTCATTCTTACATCAAAATCGACAATAGTATATTGTGCAACAAGTGGGAAAAGTACTTTCCCCACGTGTTGCACACTATACTTTTTCTACAACTGCACAAATTTAAAGAATAATGTAACTTAATATTTATTTTTACTGTTAGCAAAACTAAAAGAACATGAAAGTATCCTACCTCTTAACAGTTAAATAATTTTTTTTATTTTATTTTTGTATATCTTCTCCATTTCATAAACTTTTCGTATGTCAATTCATACTTTTTTCTTGAAATTACCGACAACAAATAAAACGTTACTTTTGCGGCTCTTTCCAATATCTCTGGCGGAGTATTATCAAAATCGTCAGTACCCATATTATTTATTATAAATAGGTATGTCTTATTAAAATAATATTTAATGGAAATTGCGATTTTTATCAAAGCACGAATGAAAACTACCTTAAGAATTTAAAAAACTTCTAAAATCTGACAGTTGTGACAACTATTTAATTAAAGCTGAACACAGCCAACTAAGATTTTATCGATTTTTTTTTTATTCTCCATATAAATGTATGTGGCGTGGGGCAAAGTGCCGTGAGGAAAAATATTCCCGCACGGTATGAGCAATACATGGTTTTGTAATTAAGTAAGCTATGAGAAATTCGCTACTTTTCATAGCAGTTGTAGAAAAAAATATTTAAAGTCGGTTCATTTAAGTCAAATTTATATTTTTTAAATTAAAATTTTATCAATTTACAAGAGATTTTAGATGTAGAGCATTTATTTGAATACATCTAAGCATGTAAGTGAAGGTAATATTTTAGTGAACAAATAAACAAAAATATATTTAAAAAAAGGAAGCGAAAATAAAAATATGTGTATTACTAATTTATTGTATAACTTGAGTATATGGTGGAAATTAGTAGTATATTTTTGTATTTCCGATGTGGCTGCGATCCGATTCTGTAAAAAATGGCAGTTTTGTTTGCTATATTAGAATCTGCTAGACTATCATAAAAATAATAATACGGTAGTCAAAAAATAATATACAAAACATTCGGTTTATCACTGAGTTCATTAAAGTTTGGTTACAGCGATATGTTTGTTGTTAAACAATATTTATTTTGTCATAAATTATATATTTCACATTTCATCCAAACAGTTGTTTAAATATTGTAAATATTGTTACAATTTACACTTTTTTAAAACCTAAACATAATATTTGGAAATTATTTTAAATTCATATCTAGGATGAAATTTATATTTTAATAATTTAATTCAAAACAGATTTTCCATATCTCAAATGTCGCCCAATTTTTCAAATTAAACTCTAAAAAATCGAAAAAACTCAAAGTCGAGTACCACAACTAATATAATATAAATTATATTGTAAATGCAATCGCGTCCAAATCGAAAACAACTACTCCTGGAAAAAAGCCCCCACAGGCGTTGAATTACAACGATTCAGACGCGAGTTGGTACTCGACTTTGAGTTTTTCGATTTTTTAGAGTTTAATTTGAATATTATAATTCTTAAATGTTCTTCTTTATGGATATTAAAACCACTTTGTTAGATTAAAAATGTTTATTAATTTGATGTTTCTACTTTGACCCTAAAGTCATTTTCAAAAATTGACATAAAAATATAATAATAATTTACTATAGAAATAGATCAATGGAAAATTTCACAGGATATGATAACAAAATCTGTTGTCAATATATTTTTGTGACGTTTCTTGAAAGGATAGCGCATCTGCATATTATAAGAGAATTTATACCTACTTCGTCATAAATGAAGTTTTCATAATAATATTATCATAAGAAAAAACCCAGATAAAACATATCCCGATATAGAGGGTATCCTTTTTGCAATTAACACATTCTTTATTATTTAAACAGTGCCGCTCCTTTAACTTTGCAGTTATAATTATAGTCGAACTCAATCCTTTATGAGAATGAAAAAACAGCAAAGGATTACCGCAAATAGAACAAATGCTCATGAATCTGGACATTTTTGAGCACTTTAAAGTCGAAAACACCGTACACTGTCCATATACATAAGAATAAAATAATATTTTGGCTATTAGGATCACTCTGCAAAGATTCAAAAACCAACTTAGCTGGATATCGTTATAGGGGAGAATGGCGTATAATTATTAATTATGAGTTTAATATGAATTTACATTTTAATTTCTATAACGCATATTAGATTTGAATTACTAATTAAAATTTTGTCTTAAATTAATTTAACTAAACTGTGGGGTGTGAGGTTACACTCATAAGAGGCGACAATGGAAGTGTGGTTATAGTTTTTACATTTTCAATTGCAGAAACAAAATTCTCAGATGTGCAGACAAGTTACTTTGGCGGCTTGTAGATGTGCCGAAAAGTGGCTTTGTCGGTATTAGCGACTTGTATAAAGCGGGATCATTTTGTTCTGCAATTAAAGTAGGAAGTAGGAAGTCAGACAAATATTGTCTTCAGTAGTGAGGACTAGGAAAATATTCATATAGTGATACACTGTGCTTGTGTTCGCACTTGATGTTTGATTTAGTGAATAGTAGGTGGTAGGTGATTCGTGGCGTTAGTTTATTTCAATTAATATTATTCTTGGCTTCCGTGTATATACATACTTTTTTTTATTTTGAAACATTGTTACAGTGTACTTCTTATTTATTTATTCGGTGGCAATTTTAATATGTTTCGTCCTTGGGAAAATACAGTTTCTTTAAGTGGATCTAAAGAATCGGAACAATCACTAAATGATATTCCAATGGATTATGTGGTATCAGGTTGTAGACCCAAAGATTCCTGGCATCAAAAAGGGGCCACGAGGTATTGCGCCTTCCGCCCTATTTTTGTGTATTTAACCCCATAGAATTAATTTGGGGACAACTTAAAAAAAGAATAAGGCGTCATAACGTGTTTCCCAAATTTGATGGGTTGATAGCAAATTTGGTAAAAGAAGAAATTAACAAATTTTCAGCTGATGATTGGCAGAAAAAAATCAAACATGTCATCAAAGAAGAAAATTCTTATATAACGAGTCCGACCAAATTTATTATAAATGTTGATGACAGTGATTCCGATGGTGAGGGTTGAGATAGTGTAGGTAAGCTTAATTAATTTATAATATTTATGACTTTATTCACCGTGTTTTTAATTTTAGAATTAAAATTTGAGACAAAATTTTAATTAGCAACGTTTCTGAATCTCACAAGAGATCAGAAAATGAAGCTATAGGCCAGGTGGAGTGGTCAACCTCTATTCAAATCTAATATGCGTTATAGAAATTAAAATGTAAATTCATATTAAAGAAAGTTAATCAATATAGAAATTTTACGCAAATTACCCCTAAAGATCTCCAGTAACTTGGTTATTGAATCTTTGCACAGTGGTCCTAATAGACAAAATATCATTTTATTTTTATGTATATGGACAGTGTACGGTGTTTTCGACATTAAAATACTCAAAAATGTCCAGATCAATCAGTATTCTTCTATTAGCGGTATCCTTTGCTGTTTTTATAGCGTTTTTTCGGTGTCATAAAGCGGTGGGTTCTACTATATTAGTTTCATTTAATAATCTAGTTGAAGAATTCCATTTTATTTTATTGCCAAAATTCCAAGCACGATCACATATATTTGATTTTTCGAATTTTTAATATATGATTGGTGTTCATTAAGTCTTATATGAAAAGGTCTAGATGTTTCTCCTATATAAAATTTATTACACTAGCATGGAATTTTGTAAATACAATTTTCTGTATTTTGTTTTTATATTTTGTTCAGTACTGTTTGATATGGATTTACTTATTTTGTTTTAGTTTAGTTTGTATTGTATAAATAAATAAATAAAAGGAAAAATTAAAAGCCCTTTTGGTAATGCTTCAAAAAAATTGAAATGGGTTTTTTCAAAATTTGTGTATACAGTGCAAAATAGAGCTAATTGTAGGCCGATGGGCCTAACAACATGCAATCCAATTCTGTAAAAAACGGTATGTTTGTTATTTTATAATCTGTCTTGCGATCAAAGAAAATAAAAATACGGTAATCACGAAATAAATAAGGCGGTCGGTTTATCACTCAGTTCATTAAAGTTTAGTTCTAGCGATATGTTTGTTAAACAATATTTGCTTCGTCATAAATTACAATTATTCTGTCGAAACGGTTGTTTAAATACAGTAATTGGTAAGTTGCTATTGTTACATTTTTCTATGTATATTTAAATATAATGATAATATTCCAAGTAAGTTAGAAAGATGCTGTTAATAAAGCGGCAAAATTTTAAAAAGATTATTTTGTTCTTCAATTCATGGTGAATGAACCGAACGCCTTCGAAGTTTTATTAATTGAAAATGAAAATTTGGAAGTTGGTGGAAGTGTTCATCTTCGTTTAAAGTGAAGTTATCCTGGATAGTTTTATTGATTATTTCCCAACTCGTATAATATTACGTAGAATTTTAGAATGCATTTGTTAAATAATTTTTATTTTATGTTTAACGGTCTAGCGCACCTTCCACAAAATCTACTTAACGATTGTAACATTATTAAATATCTAATTACAAAAATTTATATAACCTACGCTACATTTCTGTAGTTTAGTGGTTTGTTATTTAAAAAAAAACAACAGAAAAATATAATAAAATCCTAGGAAGGTAAAATTTCTTCTATGCGAATTTAATAAAGTAAAGTGGATTAATTTGTATAAGTAATAAAATCTGTATAAGCACAAAAAGATGCTATACAAATAGGCATAAATTAAATCCTAAGCGAAAAATAATTTTTTTCGCATATTGGAAATGCTAAAAGTATGTTTAAAGTTACAAGATTTAAAGTTATGAAGAAATCTAATATCTACAATCTCTTTTGAACTTTCAGTATAAGCACAAAAAGATGCTATACAAATTGGGAATAAAGGAAAAAATAATGGTTTTGGTATATTTGAAATGTTAAAAATATGTTTAAAGTTATGAAGAGAGGAAGAGATTATTTAAGAAACTAATTAAAGCATATTTTTAATAATTGAGTATATACAGATACAACTGTCTATTCATTTTAAAAACAAGCAGTTATACCTAAGTCGCAATCGAGCCGGAGTAATATATCTGTCAGAACAGAAAATATCCTTTAAAGATAGGATGGCGAGCTTGTCTGCTTCTTACTGATGAGGCACAATAATGCCGAAACCGGTCTAAGAATGGCAGGCTCCTTTAATGACAAAATCGAAGTTTTTGGGTTAAAGCCCCGACTTGGTCTGGAAAGAAAACTTACTTAACCAATTTCATAAAAAATGAAAATGATTTTGAACATCATCCCCTTTAACTTTTTTTTTATTAAAAACTACTTGGTAAATTTTGCTGCAAATTTGCTCACATTTGGTAATATAACAAAGGATAGAATTTTTTGATGACGTTGCTATGTTTTCATTTATATTTTAATGACGTTACTATGTACCAATTAGGTTACTCTGTGGTGTACTGCAATAAAGTAAATTCGGAGAGAAGTCTTAGGATGTCAAATGGAATACATTGATATCATAACTCGTTTACTAACAAAGGATAGGATGCAAATGAATTAAAATCATTTTCCCTTATATTTTTAGATTTCCCATCAAAAAAATTAGGTTCACATTTAAGCAAAATAGCAATAAAAGACAGCAGTTAATATGAATTCGTTGACTGGCAGTATTACCGACTCCATACGGCTATATTTGGATTTCAACAGATTTGACAATCCAGAGACAAGATCGCTATTGATTAGGGGCAAAGGTAAGAAATAATATATTTATTTGAATAGAGTAAGTTATCCATTTTTCTCAAATGTGGCCAATGTTTTAATAAATGAAACGCCTCCAAGTCAGTATCACAAAATTTTAATAATCATACACTAGTTTCGGCAGACTGCCATCATCAGGCCCATAGAGTACTGAAGTAAAAACATCAAATATGAAATAAAATTAAATTAAAGAAATATTAAAAAATTTTGGAACTAATTAACTAACTGCTAATGAGGGTCGTTAAATCCGGCGGGCGTAATTTCGGCCGGTAATCCCTTGGCCTACCTGCATAAATCAAGGGGTACCATTTATGACAGGGGTAATTTCGGCCGAGGGGCCCTCAACGCCGTCAGCTTCAACGCCGGACTGCGTAGCCGGAGCAAAGGACTGCGTAGCCCGCTGAGGTATAATTTTTTTATCAATAGCCGCAGGCTGTTGTTGTTTTGATGTCTGAGGCGGAGCCTCCGTATTATCTTCGTTTTCACTTTCTACGTCACTTTGAAATAAAGAAATATTTTAATATAAAGCATTCTGTTATTTTATTTGATTTGCGGCCGAAAATACCTATGAGATAAGGAAGCAACTTAAAACCTCCGGCCGAATTTACCTACCGGCTTTTAGTACCTGCCCTTTTTCCGGCCGAAATTACATCCGCCCGTTAAATCTTCCAACATAACCCATTGAGAAACGGGTGGGAAAAGTGATAAACATTAAATCAATTTTGATATTGTTACTTACTTATCGGTGAAATAAAATTTATAAAAAAAATTTATTTCACTGATAAGTGACACGTGTCTTGAAACTTGGTTCGTCAACAATATCAAAATTAATTTAATGTTTATCACTTTTCCAACCCGTTTCTCAATGGGTTATGTTGGAAGATTTAAGGATGCTTTAGTTCCCCTTAACGGGAACTCTAGCCTACTGGTCTTTGACCCTCATTTAACATGTTTCCTCTTAATTAGGAGTTAGTTCATTAGTTACAAAGTTTTTAAAGTTTTTTAATGTTTCTTTAATTTAATGTTATTTCATATTTGATGTTTTTACTTCAGTACCCTATGGGCCTGATGATGGCAGTCTGCCGAAACTAGTTGCCCCCCCCCTATGTGTATGATTATTAAAATTTTGTGGTACTGACTAAGGGGCGTTTTATTTATTTTAAAAATAAGATAATAATTCTTCAAAATAATACAAAAAGTATAGGAGTTAATTTAAAACTAGAAAATAAAAATTCTATTTAATTTAAAGCGGTGACAAAGGCGTTGACATTTGAGTATGTACGATTAAAGTGGTCTGTCCGTTACCTGATTCGTGCCCTAGTCTAGACAATGGGGTTGGTGAAGTTTTTTTGAGTTTTCCCGCCCCATAGCGCCACGGCATGCGACAGTTGCCTGAATTTCTTAATGACCTACCACTAAATGAAAGACAAAAACTATGGTACCAACAGAATGGAGCAACATGACATCCCAACTAGACTTCTTTTTGTGGAGCTACTTAATTGAAAATGTAAACATTAATAGGTCATTTCAAGATGTTGATTATCTTGAGAGACTCATTACAAAAACATGTGAAATGTCATAAAACAATTTAATCAAAGAACAATGACCTGTTTAGAAAGGGACGGTGGAAGTTCCGTTGTAATTAGGTAATCTTACATGTTCCCAATAAAACTCTATTTGTTACATGAATTATAGATGCAATTGTTGCTTAATTGATAAGAAGGTTATCAATTTTTTTATATAAAAATGCTATACAATGGAAATCAATGCACCAGTTTTTAATTATTTTCTTATTCCTTTATTCAATAAATAATCTAACAATTGATGACGTGTTTATTAAAATATTTTGTAAATTTTATCTGGGAATGCGTAATTTCTCAAATTGGCTTCAGTTCCGCCTAGTATTTTCTTTGGAACATTGCAGAACTGCATACATATATCTCTTTCTGTCTAAGGCATAGCTGTGGATAACTCTTAGATTTTTGGAGTATATCCCTGCTCCTACTCCCTTCTTGTTTTAGATATACCAAACCTTATCTTGTAGGTTTTAGTGTTTTTTGTCAGTGCATTCAGTCCTGCCTATAATTGAAATTCTGTATGGACTGATAAAGCTATATTGTTTGATCAGTACGATATGTAAAAAGTGTACACAGAAAATAACGATCTTATCACAGAAGAATCTATTCAAAAGGTATTCGATTGATGCTTAATTCTGCATTATACACATATTTTTTATTTACAGGTCCAAGATCATACGAAAAATTACTCACTTTCCATGACAATGATCTCACTGCAAATAGGATAATTGACGAACAGGATTCAAATAACAGTGATTCGAAAGCACCACCTGATAAATATTATATAGCAGCAGCAGTAACGTTTTTTAGTGGAGTCACTACAATGTTATCTTTAACATTTTTTTTAGTTGCTAACGATGTAAGTAAACAAAACGTATAGAGGGTACAAGCAAATATTAAAATGCAGTATTTTATACTTTTTACACATAACAAATTCTCAGTGAAAATAAATGTGCCCATTTCTAAACTAACAAAAAACTATTGACATTCACATTCATATAATTCTTTTTCTAATAGATGGCTTTATACATAGCTGAGTGAAATTAGACGAACATATTCTGAAAACGGATGTAAGAGCTAAGTCAAATTTTTATAAATTTCAATAAATTTGAGCTGGAGCTTCGCGAGATACAGGGTGTTTCCAAATGACACTTACAACGTCTGGCTGTAGGTACCTCTCGTAAAATTGGACAAAAAAAAAATAAATGTTTTTATTTAAAAACTTTAAAACGGATTAATATATTAATTTGAAATTTAGCACGTCGTTTTTAAATGTAAAAATACATATTTTAGTAAAAAATCATGTTTCATATCTAGATCCAGTCGCGTGCAGTTAGAAGAGTATATCCCCTTTTCTACGCCCATGGTATTTGAAGCTATTTTTATTTTTTTTTTGTATTGCTTCACAGTTTTCAAGTAAAAAACGTATAATCTTTACATACCGAAAATCTTTTGGTTTTCAAGATATTTAATGTTTTTATGAAATCTGTAAGATCTTTTATTAATGAAATAACCAACAATATTTTTCTTGGATTTCTTTAATAATTTTTTCTTAATTTTTTATAATCACTCGACTTTTGTATAGTGTCTAGTATCTAGTGGTTATTAAAAAATAAGACAAAAATTATTAAAGAAATCCAAGAAAAATATTGTTGGTTGTTTCATTAATAAAAGATCTTACAGACTTCATAAAAACATTAAATATCTTAAAAACCACAAGATTTTCGTTATGTAAAGATTATACGTTTTTTACTTGAAAACTGTTAAGCAATACAAAAAAAATAAAAATAGCTTCAAATACCAAGGGCGTAGAAAATGGTTGTCTTCCCGACATAAAAATACATATTTTTTCCAATTTTTAAGAAAATACGAGGATTTGGTTATTTATTGCCAATTCGGCAAAAAAAATAATGTGCGCGAATTCATTTTTTGAGGTTAGGATGCATTTTTAAAAAAACCTTACTCTTAGAGCCGGAGATTATTTAAAGCAATCCACTCGAAAAATACCAAAAGTGACGTTTTTGGCACATATCTCGCGAAGATCCAGCCCAAATTTATTGATAAATACATTAATACAAAGTTAGAAAACGAGTAAGGAATTTAATTTATCAGATTCGACATCCTAAGACCGGTTTCTGCCTTTCGGCTTCGGCAGAAACCGGTCTTAGGATGTCGAATCTGATAAATTAAATTCCTTACTCGTTTTTTAACTTTGTATTAATCTCTGAAAGGGATACGAAAGAAGAGAGTGACATTTTGACTAGAATCAGTCAAATAAAAGCTTTGCAACACACAATGCAAATTGTGTATGCAACCCCAATACACCGGGAATTTTTTGCTTTTAATAATTGTCAATACTCTCTTCTAATCATAGATGGCAGCACATCTAAAAATTTTATCTTATAGCGGATATAGCTACTGACTTGTACGAGTTTGGAATTTTATTTATTGGATTCGAAAAGCCTAACTGACGAAGCCGAAAGGCAGAAACCGGTCTTAGGATGTCGAATCTGATAAATTAAATTCCTTACTCGTTTTCTAAGCTGTATATTTGTTAAATATGTATTTTGATATATTTTTGTGGCTCTATTTTAATTTAAAATATTTTAATTAAAGCGATTAACTCGGTTATTGAGCCCATTGTGCTGGTTGAGAACGTTCTACGTTTTTACTATAAGACTAATGATAAGTTATTTTTTCTAGTATTGGATGTACAAATTCAGAGATCCATCTCAACCTACTTACGATTTAAATGACAAGACATATTTGCAGAAAACATTTGTATCGATGACTTCTGTATGTACAGCATTCCCATCTGTGATATCAGTATTCATATCAGCTAGATTTAGCCATAAGTTGAAATTAAGGAAAAGACTTTTGATCTCGCTCAGTTTCATAAGCTTCATTTTTGTATGTTTTACTGGACTAGTTGTTGTCAACACTGATACTTGTAAGTATTATTTATTTATTTGTTACACGAGATACTCATTTTGTGTTCTCCATCGCACAAGCTGCAAAGCTTCTGGGGTTCACTCGTAAGGGAGTGAATTGCAGGGCGTATATTATTATTATTATTAGATACTGTCCAATATAATCTTTTACTGTTTGATGAAATTTATTTTTCTAATGAATCCTTCAATTTTAGGGCAAACTTTATTTTTTGCAATATCGTTAACTATGTTTGGAATTGCATCATGTAAGTAATAGCATTTATTAAGATATAACGTCAAACTTAATGCAATTAGGCTTTGTTTCATTCAGCAGGTTTTTTAATAGATATTACAGCGATAAGTCTCACACTACCTGGATGGTTTATAAACGCAACAAACTATATACGTAACGGGACAAAATTTGGAAAACTACATTCATTTAAACTAACCCAGATGTAGTATTCTCACTACTTATATTAATAAAAATCTAACACATAGTTTTAGCCAACAGTAAATTGAAGTTACGTGAGATAGCTGATACTTTACAGATATCATAAGACAGTGTATTTTATTTGTTTTATTTTATATATTTTCAGGTCATGCAAAACTTTTTATCAAGAATAATTTTTTTTTAGTGTTCGGAAGCGCTTTCGATACGAAAACAAAAGTTAAAATCGGCTATCATGTTACGCGAGTGATACCCGGCGGTCAATGACACGGCCGTAAATTATTGTGTTGCAATAAATAAAGTGTGGCAATGCATCAACAATCGTCTGTGTTTCGGGTGTCGATGGTGGATGTAGATAAAATATTGCATCGTTTCAGGAAAATAGTGCAATATCGCAAAATGAACAAGCACTATACAGTGCTTAGAAAAATTCCGAATATGAAAGAAGTTGTTTAGTAAACAAAATAAATACTATACAACAACAATTAGAATAAATGCAAATAGATCACTCAGATCTGCTAAAGAAATTATCTCCTCCTCCACAGGAAGAGGAAAAAGATAAAGATGATGATGAAGAAGAATTAGCTAGAGAGACATTGGATAAGAAAGAAACAGGGAAACAACAAGAAAAGAAGAATGGATACCTTACTCTCACCACAAACTGTCTCAACTAATCAACAGATAAAAGCCAAAAAACCTCTTATGCCCCCACCAATAGTGGTAGATGGCATTGACAACTTTAAAACTCTTCACGAGGAATTAAACAGAATGGTGACAGGCCATCAAATCAAAATTATCAGTAATGATAATATCAAAATTAATGTTATGAAGAATGTTATAGAAAAGTTTCAAAAATGTTTGGACATAATGGGTATTCTTGGTATATCTGTGAGAACAAACAGAAGAGATCAATAAGAGTTATTGCTAATAAATTACATAATGAATGTGACCCACAGGCAATTGTAGATGACCTTCGAAGAAGGGGATATAAGGTATTAGAAGCCACTAAAAAACTTAAGTTTAAAATTAAGCAACCGCTAAACATGTTTATGTTGTCATTTAAACAAGATGAAGATGTAAATAAAATCTATAGTATTACGGATATACTGGGAATCAGGATTGAAATTAAACCAATTAAAAAACAAAATTAGTTCCCCAATGTAAGAGATGCCAGGGCTAAGGGCACACACAAGGTTTCTGTGCTAAAGAACCAAGATGTGTCAAATGTACTGGAAAACATTATACCGAAGATTGTACAAAGCCAGAAAATGTACAGCCAAAATGCATTCATTGCAGCGGTAATAAAAAATTAGAGCTAATACTATGAAGAAACCTTTTTTATCTATTTTTAGATGTGCTGCCATCTATGATTAGAAGAGAGTATTGACAATTATTAAAAGCAAAAAATTCCCGGTGTATTGGGGTTGCATACACAATTTGCATTGTGTGTTGCAAAGCTTTTATTTGACTGATTCTAGTCAAAATGTCACTCTCTTCTTTCGTATCCCTTTCAGAGATTAATACAAAGTTAGAAAACGAGTAAGGAATTTAATTTATCAGATTCGACATCCTAAGACCGGTTTCTGCCTTTCGGCTTCGTCAGTTAGGCTTTTCGAATCCAATAAATAAAATTCCAAACTCGTACAAGTCAGTAGCTATATCCGCTATAAGATAAAATTTTTAGATGTGCTGCCATCTATGATTAGAAGAGAGTATTGACAATTATTAAAAGCAAAAAATTCCCGGTGTATTGGGGTTGCATACACAATTTGCATTGTGTGTTGCTTTTAATAATTGTCAATACTCTCTTCTAATCATAGATGGCAGCACATCTAAAAATTTTATCTTATAGCGGATATAGCTACTGACTTGTACGAGTTTGGAATTTTATTTATTGGATTCGAAAAGCCTAACTGACGAAGCCGAAAGGCAGAAACCGGTCTTAGGATGTCGAATCTGATAAATTAAATTCCTTACTCGTTTTCTAACTTTGTATTAATCTCTGAAAGGGATACGAAAGAAGAGAGTGACATTTTGACTAGAATCAGTCAAATAAAAGCTTTGCAACACACAATGCAAATTGTGTATGCAACCCCAATACACCGGGAATTTTTTGCTTTTAATAATTGTCAATACTCTCTTCTAATCATAGATGGCAGCACATCTAAAAATTTTATCTTATAGCGGATATAGCTACTGACTTGTACGAGTTTGGAATTTTATTTATTGGATTCGAAAAGCCTAACTGACGAAGCCGAAAGGCAGAAACCGGTCTTAGGATGTCGAATCTGATAAATTAAATTCCTTACTCGTTTTCTAACTTTTTTATCTAGACAACCAGTACGATAAGTGCAACAGGTAAGAACTGACTCTTCAGTATAAAGAAGGAAAGACGGAAATCAAGCTCAAAAAAGTGAAAATAGGCCATCTTCCTATAACCAAGCTGTTGCGGGACTATCAAATGCCAGTAAAAACAATTATGTTAGTACACAAATTAAAGCAACTACTGACCCGACTTTACAATTGAACAGGAGCAGTTATTCCACAAATTTGATGAACGATTAACTCGTTTAGAACATAGTGTCAAAGGAGCTAATCCAAAGCAGAGGAGTGGCTAATTTCAAACTAATAGAATGGAACGCTAATGGTCTCTCGCAACACCAACAAGAATTGAAACATTTCTGAAACATATTAAATTTAGAAATTACAAAATTTATCATACTAACCATCCTGACAATGCAGCGAGAGGTGGAAGCAGTGCCGGTTCTAGACATTTTTCTAGTGGATGCGAACAATGAAGAATATCACCAACTTTTGATTTTTACCCGACAATAGACTCTATTAAAAAATACCGTAAAAATTTTTTTATGATACGTCTGATAGTTTCCGAGATATTTAATTTTTTAGCTATGCGTGCGACGACGCGGTGTCATCGGCTGCTGTGACGTCACTTTACAACGGTCGGTCTGCTCCCCACCTGTGAAAATGGACCAAAATTTACTCGGATCGATCCCCCCCCCCCTTTTTTGAGGATACTGAACACGATAGCGGTATCAGAATTTCTCTTTTTGCCAGCCGAACCCCTAAAACTGCCAAAAACTACCCCCTAATGTAGTTAACCGGGCAGCACATCATTTCACTGTAAAAACACGTCTTTCCCCCCGTATTCGAGAATGCTGAGCACGGTGGTGGTGTTAAAGATTACTTCCGACCCTCACCAACTCCTCTACCGGCCAAAACTCACCCCCGACAGGGATGTTTTTTTTTTAACAGCGGCAAAACGCCTGTTTCCCCGTTTTCGAGGATACTGAACACAATGGTGGTGTTGAAGATTACTTCTGACCCTCACCAACCCCTTCAAAAGACCAAACCCACCCCCCAAGCCGCTGATATAAAGAAAAATTCACCCCTTTCGGGGATGACTTTGGCCAGTGGAGGGTTGGAAGTAATCTTCAACAACACCACCGTGCTCAGCATCCTCAAAAACGGGAGGAAAGACGCCCCTCATATACCAGTGGCGTAATTTAGGGGGGCGTAATACCGGGGGGTCTGGGAGAATTTTTAAAATTTGAGTAGCCTAAAACGCTGTTTGGGCTACTTTGTATTACATTACATTCACAAAAAAAATTTCAATCTGCGTATGCCTTAAACCGGCCCTGGGTGGAAGTGCCATAATAATTAAGGATAATATCTTACATCATGAAGAAATAGAATATAAGACCTCCATAGGGATCTGGAAATGGACACTGTTGACCAGACCATCAAGAAATTAGTCAAGAGTCATAAAGACAGACTTCATCATCATGTCAATGTCGAGGCTATCCAGCTCCTTGACAATACTGGGTTAGAAAGAAGACTTAAGAGGATCAAGCCCTTTGAGTTAGTTTACTGTTTTTAGTGCAAAAGCAGAGCTTGTGTGTGCAGTTACACTTTAGTGCAATCCATTCTACAGAACCTAAGGAACGCTGATGAGTAGGTATACCTTAGTTTTAAGTTTCAAACTCAATGGTCTATTAGATTAAGTTATAATTAAATTGCTCATTGGACACTGTTGGTCAGATTGTAATATACTAAATGCCTTTATGGGTGTTTAATAAAAAAATATATATATAAAAGTTTTGGGACACACTGTATATTGGATTTTTTTAAATTTCCGGTATTATGAAGATTAAGGTTCTAAATCTGCAGTGACAAGTAATGGCAATAGTTATTTCTCATTTAGTGGGTCTCTTTTTACGCTTAGCCAGTAGTTGGAGGTTTCACCAACAAATAAAATTAATAAAAAAGCAGATTACTAATAACACAACACAATCTTAGTTCAAACTATTAATTTTTGACAAATTTGGCCATCAAATATAATTGTTTGAGAATAGCCGACAAAAAGTTTAACGAAAATAAAACCACACGAAGCCTACTCGCATGGAGTTTGACATCTTATAGTTATCGCCTTTGATTCGAGTGTTCGCAATAATAATTAAATATTGTACTTCATCAAGATACTGTTTAAGACCTATTTTTATTTTAGTTTTGCAGCCTTTTTTTAATATGGCAAGTATAGTTTATATATCAAAATGTCCAATGTTTTACATGAAATTAAACATGATGGGAACGTCTATCAGTGGATTGTTTAGTTCGTGCTTACAGATTATATCTTTAACCATTGGGCCCACAACGACACAAGTCGCTATGATTTATTTTTGTAGTGGCACGGTAAGCAAATTTCAAATCTGTTTATTTAGAAGACTGTAAAGTCCACGTAAAATAATTTTGTCCTACGGTATATCTTAATGTTAAACAAGTCCGGCACTCTGGTGTATCCTATTAAATTCTGCAGTGCCACTATGAAGGTCCTGGGTCCCATAATATATATTTTGTGTACTCCAACGATGCAAGAACTTTTGCAGACGATACTGTAATGTTTTCGAAGTAGACGGATGAGCAAATAGCTACCGGAAGACTAGAGCAACATTTAAATTCATTAACAGGGTGATTAAGCAAACGAAGGATACGTTATGTACATATTGAAACATTCAGAGTGCCCGAGACTATATATCTAAATAATAAAGAGATTCCAAGAACTAATGAGGCTAGATATTTGGGTCTTCATGTGGATACTAAATTAATATGGCAAAAGCATACAATCAAGAAAATAAATAGACCTCAAAATGAAGGCTATTTGAGCGGAATTCGTTTCTGTTGTGGGAGAATAAAATTTTAGTCTATAAGATAGTCAGTGAAACGGGATGCTTTAACATCAACGTTTCCTATTAGTAATACTCTATAAATGCATCTACTATATATTTTAGGCGATAGTAATCTTCACCTTCTTCCTTACATACGTCATGAAATATTCTGCAACAATAAAGTTTTACATTGACAATGCCGATGTAGAAAGAAGTAACCATTATTCACTCAAAGAGTATTGGAAGGCAGCAAAACAGATTTGGTTCATTTTGGTAATTATAATAATCAACATGGGCACTTGTAATATTGGGCACCCCAATATTACTAATTTAGTGGTTTCAGAAGGTTATACAGGGACTGGCCAAAGTCTTTGGTATGGTAAGTATTGTTTTTACAAAGATACATAATAAATTAATTACAATTCTCTTGGATTGGGCACAAAAATCTAAATACCTCGTCTTTTAGCACCGATATCAATATTTATCTTTACACTATACAATAGTAAATCAAAATCTTACAATGCTAGAGAAACCCACTGCCACCTATTAGGCCAGCCCCCGTGTGCCGGCAACGCGACTCGCGCGTGCTATGCATGATTCATTTTATGGTTGTAATATTCATCTGGCAACAATAACAAAGACTGTTATTGTTGCCAGATGAATATTACAACCATAAAATGAATCATGAGTGCGGTAGCCACTTTGCTGTCACATGGGTGAAGCCTAACACAACGCGCTAGGCGCGTGGCTGGCAGTGAAAGGGTTAAAGTAGTGTGGATTAAGGAAATAAAATTTTTCCAGACAGGTTGAACATTTTATAGATAATGCATATCCTCAAAGTTGGATAGGACGTGGAAATATATTTTTTCGGCCAGCACGGTCCCCAGATTTGACTTACGTTGACTTTTTTTGTAGGGTCCTCTTACGATTCTCTAAATAATTTTCATATATTTGTCATAGTCAATTTAGTCATTAAAATTTGTTCGCCAAAGCTGTTCTTAAGATATGACCGAAATGCATTCTTATTGAAGACTACCTTTTTGTATTACGACGTATTCCATCGTGTAATTTAGATGAGTTATCATATTTTCAAGAAATTCAACAAAATCTTCAAAATAACTTTCATTAAAAATCATATAACTTTGATCTTTAGTCTCTCTAATAAATTATACGTATTAGCCGAAAAATAATAATATCGTGAAACTTACAATACGTAAATGATTTCTTCACTTTTGAAGAACAACTTTTTTCTAATCTTTCATCTAATCACTTTGTATCTGATATATATTTCGTCTAAAAAAAATATTAGTGTTATATCATTCTTATTTAATTTATACAAAGTGCTCCAGATTTTGTTTTTTTTTTCAGATAAATACTTTGTCGTTGTAGCGACTTTTTTGCTATTTGATATTTTCCAAATATTAGGAAGGTTTGTTGTTCGACCACTAATAAAGGTATGTATCAATGATATTTATTTAATTCAATAAATACAATGAATGATAAGCATGAAAGGCATCATAAAACATCATCATCATTATAAATAGAATTATATCCAAAGATCAGACATCTGTATGAACCTTGACAGATCTTCTTTTCAATTCCCTTATACAGATCTGGTCAAATTTTACTGGGACATAGCATTTTCAATGTATTTTGAAGAAGAGCTCACGTGGAAGTCGACCAGCGGGATATATAAGTAATCTACGCGACGACGTATCAACTATTCAATTGAACCACTCTAAATTATTGTATCCCTACTCTTCGCTAGCAGAGCGCCTGTCTGCGTTAGCTTAATAGCACTGACCGGCTGCAGTACGAAAATGTTAGGAGAGGAGGTGTGTATGTGAGGCTTTCAGGAACAGATTTTGCGACGCCGAAGTTCCATTGTATGCGAGAAATTATTTATTACAATAAATGTAACAAATAATTTTTCTTCTGAAAGTAAATGCTGTGGTTCCTTCTTGCCATAACGGCTTTGAAAATAAAATAAATTCTACGATTTAAAAAACAACGGTAAAAATACATTAAAATGTAAAAAAAAACTACGAATCTAATGTATTAAAGGTTCAAATAAACCTCCTTGTTGTGTCAAACAATAGCCAAATCTGTGATACAGCGATATTCTCATATCGCTGAGAAGATTTGGCGTAATGTTGGCACAAAGTTGGATAATTTTCCCCCTTAATTCATCAAGATTTGTAGCTCTCTGAAAGTCATGCCGATAAGCGGATTCTTTCAGATATCCCCAAAGAAAGAAATCAGATGGAGATAAATCTGGTGATCTAGGAGGCCACTTGATCGTACCATGAGTAGATATCAATCGATCAGGAAACGACGTATTTAGGAGAAATTGTGTCACTAGTCGTTTATTGTGACTTGAACAACCGTCCTGTTGAAACCAAATGTCCCCAAAATTATGGTCTATTTTTATGCATGAGAGAGTAATAAAACAGCATTTCTAATGCAAAACTTAGTACGGTCATTTTAAATATTTTTACGGAATAATCTAAATATTTCCTAAAATTGTCATAAATGTACCTGAGCTAATACAAGTTTTGCGTCTTTTATTGGTCTTTTTTAACCATAAGCTGTACAGAACAATAGAAAAAGGTTTAGACAGGCCAAAAGCCCTGTGTATTAAAGATAACATAGCCGTATCTTAAGATTATTTTCAATAAGTACCTATTTGCCAATTTTGTTTTATTTTAATTCCAAGAATTTCTTACAGTAATCAAATTATAAGTAGATAAATCCCTTAGTAAGGAGGTCCAGTTGTGTATTCTTGACAGCTTACTAAATGTCGTTTAGTTGCAACATGCAAGGTGCAGTGTGCAGTCTATTGTGAATTCTAGTGTGATCATGGAAAATTTGGAAGTACCGCGTAAACGACAAAAAATCGGTCCTTTAACAGTTAATGAAAAAACATTAATATTTAATTGTTTTAAATCACTTACAGACAAACATTTATGTAAAAGTGTTGATGACACAGTGGAATTAGTTAGTAGTACGCTTGGTGTTGGGAAATCTACGATTTACAGAGTTGTTAAAGAAGAGAAATGTGGCGAGTTTCAAACAGCACGTAAAGCTCCAGGAAAACCAAAATTTCAAATAGAAAATCATTTGAAAGAAAGACTTCGAAGGAAAGTGCATGCGTTCTTCTTTAGAAAAGAATTTCCGACAGTAGACAAAGTTCTTGCCACGGTTCGAGATGAGTCGAAGCACACTATGGAAACTTTTAAAAGAAATAGGTTTTCTATGGAAAAAGCATTCCAGAAAGTCTATTTTAATAGAAAGAAGCGATATTGTAGTATGGAGAAGAAATTACCTAAGGACTATAAAAGAAATGAGAAACCAAAGAAGAAATATATTTTATTTAGATGAAACACGGATCAACGAGGGACATACATCAAATAAATTTTGGCAAGATGAAACTGTTACAAGTCGAAGACAGGCTTTTTTAAATAATTTATCTACTGGTTTAAATCCACCATCAGGAAAGGGGCGCAGACTGATAATAGTACACATCGGTAGTTCAAACGGTTTTGTTAAAGGTGGTTTATTGACTTTCGAATCTACTCGTACCGGTGACTACCATGAGGACATGAATGCTGATGTCTTTAAAGAGTGGTTCGAACAAATGATAGATCTTCTTCCTCAGAACTGTATAATAGTAATGGATAATGCAAGTTATCACTCGAGACTTACAGAAAAAATGCCCACAACCAAGTGGTTAAAAAAAGATTTACAGAATTGGCTAAATTCAAAGAATATTAAGTTCCATCCCGGTTCTGTGAGAAGAGAACTGTATCATTTGTGTTCCCTTCATAAAGAGAAATTAAAAAAATATGAAATTGATGAAATTGCAAAAAATCGTGGGATGACGGTGGTTAGATCACCACCATATCATTGCGAAGTAAACCCGATTGAACTGATATGGGCACAAATAAAGGGAGAAGTTTCAGGAAAAAATAATTCTTTTAAAATGAGTGATGTTAAACAGTTGTTTTTGGAGGCTGTAAATAATGTGAAGCCTGAAAACTGGGAAAAGGCAGTAAATCATACGATTAAAGAAGAAGAGAAAATGTGGAAGTTGGACAATATTACTGATGAAATGATCGAGCCACTCATTGTAAATATTGGTTGCGACAGTTCATCTTCTGATTTGGATTTGTAGGTAAGAAGTATTTTTTATATTAAAATTATTATTTATGAACGTAACGTTGTTTAAAAGTCAAAGTTTAAACCCTTATACCTACATAACCCGTTTGACACAATGTTCTTAACATACCTTGTGGAAAAATAAAATATTTTAGAAAAAATTGCACTTTTTTACCTTCAGCTGCTTAGAAGTTATAAGCAGGTTAATTAGGTGAAAATATAAGTGTACACCCGATATATTTATACAAAGGTTATTTCATACGAAAATACTCGAGGTATAACTTCACAAAATATTTTAACTGTCTACTAAAAGAAGTGGTACGCCTATGGATTACGAACGCTTTATTATTTTAATACTCTCTCATACATAAAAATAGACTTTATAATAGGAAGTAGCTGAAGTGTTGGAATAATTTGATTTTGCAGGAGCTGTAAATATTTGTTACCATTTAGGTTACCATCGATAAAGAAGGGACCTGTCATATAGTCTTCTAACATTCCTGTCCAAACATTGAGTTTTTGTGGGTATTGAGTACGCACAGGAATACTCAGATGCTGATTTTCCCGAGACCAATATCGTACAATGGATGGATTATGTTTCCAATGTAAAGAAAAGGATGACTCGTCTGTAAATAAGATGTTTTTCAAAAACAAATCATTGCCATTTTGTTTATCCATCATGGTTTGGCAAAATTCCATCCGTCTAATGTGGTCACGGGGAAAAATTTCCTGAGTTTTTTGTACTTTATAACAATGGTAACCATTCCTTTTCAAAATATGCCTAATAGTTCTGTCATTCATATTAATTTGATCTGCAATTTGTCGGCTCGTGCAAGGTTCACTGGCTTCAACAGCGGCACATGCACTTATTTCCCTATTTTGACGCTCTTCATTAATTGGCTTTACACGTGGTTCATCGAAATTTTCACACTGAACACATTCGCATTTCTCGAACTTTTTAATAATTCGAGAAATGGTGAACTGTGTCGGAATTGGCCTATTTTCAAATGCAACAATAAATAAATTTATTGTATCTCGAATCGAGTGGCCCCCAAAATACCACTTTAAAATTTGTATCTTTTCTTCCTTTGTGAACGTAATCATTTTATTTTCAATCGTTATCGGCTACTAATTCTACTGCGGCGTTGACTTTCAGTAGACTGAGTGGCTAGTATCACGTGCCAGTTGCTCGAGGCAGGAAGGGGAACAGTGGTTCAATTGAATAGTTGATACGTCGTTGCGTAGATAACTTATATATCCCGCTGGTCGACTTCTATGTGAGCTCTTGTTCAAAATACATTGAAAATGCTATGTTCCGCTAAAATTTGACCAGATCTGTATATATTAATTTATTTATTTAAACAATAAAATGAATAAACCAGTTGAGAATGCTCTTCTAGCATTGCCACAGACCGAACAAATTGTAATGAAAGTATTAATAAAATTTTATATTGACAGTTCTTATTCTAATCAACACAGTCACAGTCTACTCACTTTTACCAAAATCGTCATTCACTGTGTGTCTACTTTAAATTCGACGTCATTTTAAAGTTCAAGATTCTCATATTTTGGAGCCCATTTTGAAGGTGTTCCCGAAGAGGTACGGAGGGGCACATCAAACCCTAAGCTTACTTTTTGATGCTCTATCAAAATCTGAAGTTAGAATTTTAAAATTCATAAACACAAATAATCAACACACACAGAACGAATTTAGATACCGAACAAATTTGTTCGGTGAAAATTCAATAATTATAATACTGACACCCGGCATATTCACTTTGAGATGTGGATGCTATGAAGACTAGAATTCCATGACCAATACAGTTCTAGAAAGAGCCAAATGTGAAAAAGAACTATTGCACATAATAAAACAAAGAATGACCTCTTACCTAGGTCATATAAAATGACCTGATAACCAATTATTAAACCTTATAAAAGAAGGTAAGACTATAGGCCGACGTGGCATTGCTAGAAAAAGCATTCCTGGCTGAAAAACGTAAGGAACCAGACAGGATTGGATGTCCACTCGCTCTTCAGAGCTGCTCAAGACCGCTAACGACGGACAGCACTAGAAGAAAAGGAAGAAAATTAACAATTAATCAATTACTGAATCTTCTTGATTGTTCGATTGATTGTAAATGTAGAACACAAAGTCGAGATGCTGGTCTTTTTAGTATAGTTCCACTGACATTTGAAATATAAATAACCTTATATATAATTTCGATAATTTCATTTTTTTTTTTTTGGCAAAATTAATTTTATTTAAATCCAATTTCATTTCTGTTTTAGAGAAAAAATGCGATCGTTTTCATCATTCTTTCCCTGTTCAGAAGTTTAGTATTAACGCCATTATTATGGTTCTGTAACGCTCAACCAAGAAGTCATCTTCCAGTACTGTTTCCTCACGATTACCAGTATATATTACTATTAGCCATACACAGTTTTACTGCTTCTGTATTCATGACTTTGGCTTTTCATAGTGTGCCTTCGTAAGTTTTGTTATTATTATTATTATTTAAAATTGTTTTGTATATGCAAAATTCAAAACTAAAACTCAAGTGAGAGGTATTTTATTTTAATAAAATTTGCAACCTACTGCTTCCTCTCAATTCCAATATATATCAAATATATCGGAGGGTTGCACCACATCTGAAACTAAAATAACTACTCCTGGGACTACTTGCGCCCACAGGCATTGAATTACATCGGTCCAGATGCGTGTTGGAAACCCTAGTATACGTTTTCACCTTCAAGGGGTGTTTCTGCACTTTATTAATACCTACTAATGGACTAGAAGATTCAAAGAATCAAATCACCAATACAATAATCGCTTTTGAATGCAAATCCTGTTAACGTTTTGCATAACCATAACAAACTTATTATTTAACAATTTTTAAAATGATTGAAGGAAAAATGATAATAAAAATATTAAAAATGTATTTTTTTTACAGAATTGCTAAAGAAAAAACGGAACAGGCATTTGTACTATTATTGGCTACGACGACAATATCAATGACTGTGACTAGTCCTTTAAGTCCTGTATATGTTAATTTATTATAAAATTTTGTACTTATTAATAACGTATTAATTAATAAATAATATTAATAATATTAATAAATAAAATAAAAAACGTTTAAACAATTGTTTCATTTCATTCAGTATTATTGTATTTCGTTTTGTAAGTGTAGCACGTGATTTTATTATTTATGGAAAATTATGAGGAAAATAAAATTTCTTCTAAAGCAGCTAATATTTCAGATGCACCATGCAAACTTTAACATCCCGTAACTTCGCCTTCGGTTTTTCTAGGGAAGCAGATAAACATTTGAAAACCACGAAGGACATTTCCTCTATCCTACTGACTGCGCCAATTATCGTTTTGTTATACAAAAGTACCTTGTTAAAAACTTTATTTTCAACGTTTATTTTTCAGAGTAACAACTTTATAAAATTATAGACTGATGCAATAAATTAAAATATTCATATATTTGAGAGAATGTTGATTCTGCGGGGTCATAACACTATAACTAGTAATATTTGTGGATTATCTCTGGCAACTTTATGCATTTTATGTCAATATACAAAATATTCGAAGTGCATATTATACATGGGTCGGTCAATAAGTGCCCGTGTTTGAAGACAGGTGGCGTTATACGTATTTTTTGTTTTATAATTATCATGAAATTATTGTCAAAAGGAAGAACAGTCACGGGGTAATAGACCAGTGGAGATGCCTTTGAAAATGGTAAAAAGTGAAATAAAATAATAGTAGGATGAAACCCATTGGAAAAGGAAGAGAATATAACAAACATGAAAGGTGGAAGTTTTTAAGGGTAGAAAACTATTTATCTCGATTTCCGGCAAAACTTCAAGTCCTATGGAAAAAAGTTAAATGGCCTTAGTTGTAGGTAATAAAAAGATCTACAACTTTTGTATTTACACTTTTTTCACATAACCTCAAAATTTATGTGAAAAATTCAAATAATCAAGTTTTTGGTTTTTTATTTTTATCTTTTACACGAAATTTGGTGAAAACCTTTTTATGTCCTAAATATACTGTAATTTTTTTGTTTTAAAATATTTATTTTTTTAACCTTATTTTGACTTAATATCGAAAAAGCAGTCTAATTTTCAATCGAAAATTTTCACGTCAAAATATCTGCTTTTTCTTTTAAAAACTCGGTGGGCTTTTTGTTCGTTGAAATCTCACCTTTTTGATGGTGTAAAAAAATATACATTACTATGGTAAATGTTCTCAAAAAATGCAAAGAAACGAATAAAATTCGAAGCTGATTTTTTTTTAAATCATCATGTACAATTTTGAGTTAATTATTAAAATTTATACTTTAATTACTTGAAAAACGTAAATGTAACACGGAATCTGACTTTTTTCGAGTAATTAAAGTATACATTTTAATAAATAGCTCAAAATTGTATATGATGATTTAAAAAAAAATTCGTATTAGAGTTTTTTTCGTTTCTTTGCATTTTTTGAGAACATTTACCATAGTAATGTATTTTTTTACACCATCAAAAAGTAGAGATTTCAACGAACAAAAAGCCCACCGGGTTTTTTAAAAAAACAGATATTTTGACGTGAAAATTTTCGATTGAAAATAAGACTGCTTTTTCGATATTAAGTCAAAATAAGGTTAGAAAAATAAATATTTTAAAACAAAAAAATTACAGTGTGTTTGGGACATAGAAAGGTAAGTTTTCACCAAATTTCGTGAAAAACAAATTTTTTTTGTAAAAGATAAAAATAAGAAACCAAAAACTTGGTTATTTGAATTTTTCACATAAATTTGGAGGTTATGTGAAAAAAGTGTAAATACAAAAGTTGTAGATCTTTCTATTACCTATCGAGATAAACAATTTTCTACCCTTAAAAACATTCCCCTCTCCCACTTCCCAACCTCAGATCGCCCGTAAATTATTTTTCCTATCATTTTTGTCATATTCTGTTCCTTTTCAAATGAGTTTCATCCTACTATTATTTTATTTGGAGACACAACCCCGCTTGGTTAAAACAAAAAAGTGCTGTTTCACCATTACGATTTATTGCGCTTGATATCTAATTATCTTTGTTATTTTTAAAAGTTTCTTATCTGTTAATTTTTCAATAAAAATAATATTATTTATTCAATACAATTAATTCAAGTACATTTGAAAATTCATTAAAAATTAATTGATAATTTATCAAAAGAGAATATCGGCATACCTGCATATTTATTCAAAGAATTAAATCCAATTTAATATTATAGAGTTTTGATTCAAATTTACAAAGTAAAGTGGCATTGAATCTATTGAATCTGGAATATCAAAATATTTATAACAAATCAAAATTATTATTTAAAAAGAAAGCAATAATAATAATGATAATATGTTCAATAAAGGCATAAATAACTTTTCATCTAAAAAATTCGTTATTTACCAAAAAAAATCTCAAATCAAAATATGACTGACTCAAAAAACATTCCTACTAGTCCAAACAAAGTGTCATATTTTCGGAAATATCGGCGAAAATAAGCGAAAAAAAATAAATTTTTGAGACCAATGGGCAATTTTCCCGCCCATCCACAAATTTCAGACACCTGAGATTTTCGGGGGTGAATGTACAAATGAATACCTGCAAATTAAAAAAAATGACCTGATGCCCGACCTGATGACCTTCGTTTATTGGACTATACAGTCTACAGTTTCCAAAAAAATGTTCGTTTTTTCTTTATTTGTATATATACTAAAAAAAATTCAATATATTTATTATTTCCAGTAAATTCGATTTTTATGTGAGACTCTCCGACATAGTTAAAATCTTTGTGATTTAATCAGTTATCTAATCAAAAGATGTTAAAAATATAAATTTAAGTACTCAAATGATTAAAATCAAAATTAATTGGAAATTTTTACTACATTTAAAACTTTGATTAAGTTGGTTGAGTTGAACAAAATCACAAAATGGATTTCGATATGGCAATAAAAAGAGGTTAGTTTTGTTTTTAAATATTTTGTGTTTGTTTTTTTAAGTATATAAAAAATAAATTTAGGAAACGTTAACAATTGGCAACATTGCAGTAGGGTATTAAGTAAAACTGCCCTTTCTCAATCTTCCGATAAAATTGCAGATGGACAAGGTTGCAAGTGTAAAACTAGCAACCATTTAGCAGAGTATTTACCTTTTGTGGAAACGCTTTTAGGCAACCGACTCCAAATACTAAACTTACTAATCCGTCAATGTAATTTTTATAAAATTAATATATTTTGTAAAAGCATCATACAACCAGCGTTGCCAATTTGTGGGGAGTCTCAAGATGATTGGGGATTTATCGGGGATTGGCATTATGCGGGGAAAATGCGGGGATTTTGAAATCTTATATAATAAATAATCATGTAGGAATCAAAATAAAAAAAAAACAGTTCAGATTGGGCATAGAACTCGAGAACATTTGCACAGCAGCAAATCACTTGTCCATTGCACCTACTTTTGTTATAATAAATCATATTATAATCGGGTTAGTTCGTTTATCTCCGCGCGGTGCGAACGCGAACACAGAAAATTACAGTCCTTGGAAAGTACAAAATGAAAATCCATTTTTTCCAATATTTCATGAACTATTTAACATTTTGTAATGAAAATGGATACATGGCTTTCTTATCGTAAGAGCATCTTTTTCATATAAAACCACGAAATTCGTACAGCCCATAAACATTTATAGGGGGGTTTTGAACCCCTAAAACCCCCCAAACTTTTCTATGCGTTATAAATAAATTAGTATTGTGACACCATTATGGTCTATTTTTATGTATGAGAGAGTAATAAAACAACATTTCTAATGCAAAACTTAGTACGGTCATTTTAAATATTTTTACGGAATAATCTAAATATTTCCTAAAATTGTCATAAATGTACCTGAGCTAATACAAGTTTTGGGTTTTTTATTGGTCTTTTATAACCATAAGCTGTATAGAACAATAGAAAAAGGTTTGGACAAGCCAAAAGCCCTGTGTATTAAAGATAACATAGCCGTATCTTAAAATTATTTGCCAATTTTGTTTTATTTTAATTCCAAGAATTTCTTACAGTAATCGAACTATAAGTAACCCTTACCAACAAATTTCACCGAAAATGCGATTGTAGGTTTTCCATTTAGTAAGGAGGTCCAGTTGTGTATTCTTGTTGTCTATTCTACAACATGCAAGGTGCAGTGTGCAGTCTATTGTGAATTCTAGTGTGATCATGGAAAATTTGGAAGTACCGCGTAAACGACAAAAAATCGGTCCTTTAACAGTTAATGAAAAAACATTAATATTTAATTGTTTTAAATCATTTACAGACAAACATTTATGTAAAAGTGTTGATGACACAGTGGAATTAGTTAGTAGTACGCTTGGTGTTGGGAAATCTACGATTTACAGAGTTGTTAAAGAAGAGAAATGTGGCGAGTTTCAAACAGCACGTAAAGCTCCAGGAAAACCAAAATTTCAAATAGAAAATCATTTGAAAGAAAGACTTCTTTAGAAAAGAATTTCCGACAGTAGACAAAGTTCTTGCCACGGTTCGAGATGATAAGGATTACCCTGAAATGAGTCGAAGCACACTATGGAAACTTTTAAAAGAAATAGGTTTTCTATGGAAAAAGCATTCCAGAAAGTCTATTTTAATAGAAAGAAGCGATATTGTAGTATGGAGAAGAAATATATTTTATTTAGATGAAACATGGATCAACGAGGGACATACACCAAATAAATTTTGGCAAGATGAAACTGTTACAAGTCGAAGACAGGCTTTTTTAAATAATTTATCTACTGGTTCAAATCCACCATCAAAAAAGGGGCGCAGACTAATAATAGTACACATCGCTAGTTCAAACGGTTTTGTTAAAGGTGGTTTATTGACTTTTGAATCTACTCGTACCGGTGACTACCATGAGGACATGAATGCTGATGTCTTTAAAGAGTGGTTCGAACAAACGATAGATCTTCTTCCTCAGAACTGTATAATAATGGTAAAGGATAATGCAAGTTATCACTCGAGACTTACAGAAAAAATGCCCACAACCAAGTGGTTAAAAAAAGATTTACAGAATTGTTTAAATTCAAAGAATATTAAGTTCCATCCCGGTTCTGTGAGAAGTGAACTGTATCATTTGTGTTCCCTTCATAAAGAGAAATTAAAAAAATATGAAATTGATGAAATTGCAAAAAATCGTGGGATGACGGTGGTTAGATCACCACCATATCATTGCAAAGTAAACCCGATTGAACTGATATGGGCACAGATAAAGGGAGAAGTTTCAAGAAAAAATAATTCTTTTAAAATGAGTGATGTTAAACAGTTGTTTTTGGAGGCTGTAAATAATGTGAAGCCTGAAAACTGGGAAAAGGCAGTAAATCATACGATTAAAGAAGAAGAGAAAATGTGGAAGTTGGACAATATTACTGATGAAA
The DNA here is from genome assembly GCA_949320105.2 of Crepidodera aurea. NCBI lineage: Eukaryota > Metazoa > Arthropoda > Insecta > Coleoptera > Chrysomelidae > Crepidodera > Crepidodera aurea. Next base: position 12,406,422 of record OX439479.2, read on the forward strand.
TGATCGAGCCACTCATTGTAAATATTGGTTGCGACAGTTCATCTTCTGATTTCGATTCTGATTTGGATTTGTAGGTAAGAAGTAGTTTTTATATTAAAATTATTTATGAACGTAACGTTGTTTAAAAGTCAAAGTTTAAACCCTTATACCTACATAACCCGTTTGACACAATGTTCTTAACATACCTTGTGGAAAAATAAAATATTTTAGAAAAAATTGCACTTTTTTACCTTCAGCTGTTTAGAAGTTATAAGCAGGTTAATTAGGTGAAAATATAAGTGTACACCCGATATATTTATTATATCTATACAAAGGTTATTTCATACGAAAATACTCGAGGTATAACTTCACAAAATATTTTAACTGTCTACTAAAAGAAGTGGTACGCCTATGGATTACGAACGCTTTATTATTTTAATACTCTCTCATACATAAAAATAGACTATAGTTTAATACGTCATTTTTGAAATTTTTTTGCATCTTAGCACTTTTTCGAAAAGTCAGTTTTTATTGAGATATGGTCTCTTTTTCATTATCCTTAAATTCTTTAGTTGGCTGTTCAACAACCGTTCAAGAATTACTAGATGAAGATTATCCTAAAAGAATAAAGAATGGGATTTTACGAGTGGTTCTTAACGGAAAACAATTGAAATATCAATTTCATTAATCATATTTTGTTTACCGATGAAGCTACCTTCAATAGAAATGCCATTACGAATCACCATGGGCCGACAGAAAATCCTCATTACCAAAGGACTTTTAAAGTGAATGTTTGGGCAGGCATTGTGAATTATAATTTAATAGGACCAGTATTTCTTCCAAATAATTTAAATGGTGCAAATTACTTGCAGTTCTTACAAAATGATTTACCAGAATACTTGGAAGGGGTAAATTTGGATGGAGCTCCAGCGCATTTCGATAGCGAAGTTAGGGAATATCTTTTCGGTCTGTACCTTGTACGTTGGATTGGAAGGAACCCTGATGCATCTATTTCTTGGCCAGTCAGAAGTCCAGATCTTAACCCTATTGACTTTTGCTTCTGGGGTTTTATGAAAGAGGACGTGTATTCTGTTGAAAAAATCGACGAATAACAACTGAGGCATCGAATCATTGAAAGTGCAAATCGATTTCGTCAGAAGCCAATGATCTTCCAAAAAATTCGGTTTTCCTTTTTAAAACGGTGGCGTATGTCTATTCATGAAAATAGACCATTTTGAATATGTATTATAGTAAATACTACTCATTTGTACATATTTTTTATACCTGCGAATAACATGAAGACTCAGTTATAACTTACTTTTTGTTACTCAAAATTTTTGAAGGATAATTAAAAAGAGACTGCATCTCGATAAAAACTGGCTTTTAGAAAGAGTGCTAAGAGGCAAAAAAATTTCAAAATTGATGTATTATACGAATGGTGTCACAATACTAATTTAATTGTAACACATAGAAAAGTTTGGGGGGTTTTAGGGGTTCAAAACTTTTTATAGGCTGTACAGATTTCGTGGTTTTATACTAAAAAGGTGCTCTTACGATAAGAAAGCCATGTATCCATTTTCATTACAAAATGTTAAACAGTTCATGAAATATTGGAAAAAATCGATTTTCATTTTCCAAGGGCTGTAACTTTTTTTGGGTGCACATTTGCATTAAGGTAAGTTATGTTCAATCGAGTTATTTTTGACCCCAGAATATGTGGTTCAATTTATGACTTACCTTTTTGTTACACCCTGTATAACGAATTATATAATTATTTTTTTTGACGTTTGCTTATTATAAACGTCAAACGTATTGTTACTATGACAAACTTTTCAAGATGGAAGGATGCGAAATACAAAAACGATTATACCACGTCGTCAAGGGTCTATTCGCTTATCAATACATGGTATAACTGAGTTAAAATTGCAACTGCTATTGATGAGTCGTATAATCGTTTATATAAACTTTTAAAATAAAAAATATTTATTTTTGTTTTTATTTTCAGCGTCACTGCTCTCCGATAGAGTATACGGTCTTCATTCGTTAGCAGAACCTAAAAGAAAAATTAGTCAATTGGTAGCTCCACCAGATAAATTTTTTTTAGCAACTATATTTTCTTTCTTTACTGGAATGGCGGGAGTTATACCTATGACATTTTTCTTGACAGCTAATGATGTAAGTTCTATATATAATTATTACTATAAATAGATGGGTGTCAATTACACACCAATATCACTATTAAATGTTTTTGCTTTTGAATCATTGGTACGTGATCAACTCCTAATGATTCTGCTAGCATCTAACATGAAATAATGTCTCCAATTTTTCGCCTTCAAACTTTTTTGTACGCCAGAGCATTTTTTAGCTGCAACATCAAAATTATTATTTTTAAAGCAACTAAATCATTCTCTGCATGTTGTTTCAACACAGCATGCAGCGTCGCGATGATTCAGAGCGCTAAATCCTAGATGAAGGGTCTAAAAAGGTTCTATTTTCTATACAATTTTCTACCTAAATTTTGAGACAAACTACAGAATGACTTATTTTTTTTTTAGTATTGGATGTACAAGCTGAGAGACATACAGTACGACACCTACGATTTAAATAACAAAACATTTTTACAAAAAATGTTTGCATCCATGAGCTCCATCGGTAACGCCGTTCCCAGCCTGATATCGGTCTTTTTGACAATGAAATACGGCCACAAAATTGAAATGAGGAAGAGATTTTTAATAACTGTGGGAATAATCAGCTCAATGTTCATTATTTTTACTGCCCTAGTAAAAGTTGACACAGATTCATGTATGTAAATTACTTAAACAGTTTTTCTTGTAGACGAATCAGAGACAACTCTTCAAAAATTCAAAAATAACAAGAGTATTATCCAGGATATAACCCGATGTCCGGTAAATTCGCAAGCTGTCGACGCTATGTCTTTATTGAGCTATTTAAGTTGTTTATAAAATATAAACACAACCCTCTATAATGTAAAAATTTGGTTTTTTATTTTTTTTAGGGCAAACTTTGTTTTTCATCATAGCGTTGGTTGTATTAGGAACCATAGCTCGTAAGTATTATACAATTTTATAAAAACAATAGATATACCCCGCTCAAAAATTAAGTTTAAAATTAATAGTTCTCATCAAAATGTACATATTTTATTTAAATATACAGGGTGAGTCAGACTATTGGGACAGAGGCTAAGGGCAGGTTATTTGGACCAAAATATGGCGATAGGATCAAATATACCTTAAGAAAATATTGCTGTGGAATAAGATACAGGGCGTTAAAGTTGATATTTTTTTTTTCGTTTTTTTCTGATGATGTCCCTGTATATTTATCAATTGTTATCAAAATCGGCACAGAGGCATAACTTTGGACAAGGAATATTATTTTATGTATTATTTCACATTTTGTTATAGGGGCGCCACATGAATGATTCCTGATGATGAAATAAAGTGGCATCTTTTTTTGACGAAACTTTTTAGTGATTTTGATTAGGAAATATGACGTAAACATCATTTCTACGTAATATTGATAATCTTGTGTAAACACGATAATTTCACCCGTTTTCGAGAAAAACGCGATTGAACAGTTCTGAAAATAAAAAACTTCTATTTCAACGGTTTATAAATCAGAATTAAAAATAATTTAACATAAAAAGAGCAAACTTAAATTAAATGTTCTATGTGGCCTCCTCCGACCTAAATGCCTTTTCTAATTCTTGTAATAAAGGATATCAAAGAAAACATTATAAAATTACCTGTTCAATTGCGTTTTTCTCGAAAACGGGTGAAATTATCATGTATAAACAAGAGTACTAATATGATGTAGAAATTATGTTTACGTCATATTTTCTAATCAAAATCACTAAAAAGTTTCGTCAAAAAAAGATACCACTTAATTTCATCATCAGGAATCATTCACGTGGAGCCCCCTGTAACAAAATGTGAATTTTTTTTTTTTTTTATTATTATTAAACACCCATAAAGGCATTTAGTATATTACAATCTGGTCAACAGTGACCAATGAGCAATTTAATTCTAACTTAATCTAATAGAGTTTGAAATTTAAAACTAAGGTATACTCATCAGCGTTCCTTAGGTTTTGTAGAAAGGATTGTACTAAACTTTAACGTGCACACATAAGCTCTGCTTTTGCACTAAAAACACTAAACTAACTCAAAGGGCTTGATCCTCTTAAGTCTTCTTTCTAACCCAGTATTGTCAAGGAACTGGATAGCCTCGACATTGACATGATGATGAAGTCTTTCTTCATGACTCTTGGCTAATTTCTTGATGGACAGATCCCTGTGGAGGTCACTATTGCGAATGTACCAAGGGGCATTTACTATGTTCCTCAGTGCTTTGTTTTGAAATCTTTGGATGATTGCTAAGTTGCTTGCTTTGGTGCATCCCCATAGTTGGATACCATAGGTCCATACAGGCTTAAGTATCTGCTTATTATGTAGAGACAGAGTGGAGTTTCTTCCAATTAGCCAGTAAATTTTTATATATTTCAGTCCAAGTTCTTCTCTTTTCTTTTTAACATGCACTTTCCATCGGAGTTTGGCATCTAATGTAATACCTAAGTATTTTGCTGTGTTTAAATATGGAATCAGGTTACTGTTTATTCTGACTGGAATATGATCTATCCTTTTGTTTGTAAAGTTAATGTGGAGTGATTTAGTTTCATTAAGTTTAATTTTCCATCTCTTCGTCCAGTCATAGATAAGGTGGACGGCTGTTTGCAGCTTGTGGGTTGCTTCTTCATTGCTCTAAAGTATCTTTCCGATATATATGAATGAAGGATATCTGTATATTGTTTTGGAAGGAAAAGCTTGAGCTTATGTATTAAGCCTTCATGCCAAACCTTATCAAACGCTTGTGCTACATCAAGAAAGATAGTAGCACAAATGTTTTTCTCTTCTAATGATTTCTCTATAATGTTGGTTATTCTATGAACTTGGTCGATCGTAGAGTGCTTATTTCTAAATCCAAATTGGTGATCAGGGATAATTTCTCTTTCTTCGATAAGTGGTTTTAGTCTTTTGAGTAGGAGTTTCTCAAATAGTTTCGACATAACAGGCAGTAATGAGATCGGTCTGTATGACGATGCCTCATGTGGTGGTTTCCCTGGCTTGGGTATCATTATGACTTCCGCAATTTTCCAAAGGTTGGGTACATACTTCAATCTGAAGGCAGCATTTATTAGGTTAGTTATTTTAATTATTGCTTTTTTGGGTAATTGTTTTAAAATTTCTCCAGTAATTAAGTCAAAACCTGGAGCTTTTTTCGGATTGATATTTTCTTTTATTTCGGTAATTACTTCTTTGGGAGAGGTAAATTCTATTTCTTGACCAATCTGTGGCTGATCTTCCAGAGTGGGTTCTTCATCTTGATCTTCATGAGGTTGAAAGATTTTTTTCTAGATGATTTGCAAATCTTGTTGCTTTTTGCTCATTAAAATGTGAAATAATACATAAAATAATATTCCTTGTCCAAAGTTATGGCTCTGTGCCGATTTTGTATACAGGGACATTATCAGAAAAAAAAATTTCAACTTTAACGCCCTGTATCTTATTCCAGAGCAATATTTTATTAAGGTATATTTGGTCCTATCGCCATATTTTGGTCCAAATAACCTGCACTTAGTCTTTGTCCCAATAGTTATGACTCACCCTGTATATTGAAAAATTTTATCACCTACTTTTTTACTTTTAGTCGTTCAGCCTCTCTATTCAATGACTAACTCAGCTTTGCTGTCGAGGTTCCCCGGCCATTTTATGAAACTCAACATGTTTGGTGTCGCTTGTGGAGGAGTTTTTGGTTCTAGCCTCCAAATAATATCATTAACTATCGGAAAAAGTTCAACCCAAGTTGCTATGATCTACTTTTCATGTGGAACCGTTAGTATAATTTTTATTAACTTTTTACTTGTACAGGGTGTCCCAAATTGGTGAGTTTTGCAGGGTATCTCGTAAACTAGAAGAGATAGAAGAAAAGCAGTTAAGATGTTATGACTTCTTTTTTTGTTAAAGTAACGATAGCCTAATTAAATCTTTAGTAACTCCAGGGAAGATACAGGGCGATTATTGAAAACTGTCGAAAACTACAAGGTACTATAACTTCTTAATTAAGAAAAATATAAAAAAACCTTATAAAAACTTTTGATAGATATAATATTAAAGAGTTCAGTGGCGCACAGATTATTTTTTTTAGGGGGCTCACTAAGGAAATATAATGCAAACTTATGTTTTTTTTAATGGGACACCCTGTATATTTTGACGTTTTTCGTTTCCTTTTTTAATTCTCATTCACCTGATATGACATATTATGTATCTATTTTCAATGGTTGGAGCTACAGTGCAAATAAACCATTTATGGATGTTATCAGGTGAAACACCCTTAAAAAATTGAACACTCAGTAACGAAATTTAACATTTTATTATAAGGATACTGATGTGTGACAATTTTATTTATCAAAATTATAATTAATAAAAAATAAAACCAGATTAAAAAAATAAAAACAATAAACTTATGAAACAACAAGAAACATTGTAACAACTAATCTACCTATAACTAATTTTATTAGAATGTGAAAATTACATTAAATGTTCAAAATGTCCTCCGTTTTGTTGTAGTAATAATTGACACCTTTTTCTTACTGATCTTACACAATTGAGTATGTGCACTGGCTTTATTTTTCTAAATGCGGCATGAATATTTTGTAATAAATCTTCCCTACTCTCTTGTAAATATTATTTTATGATTTTATTTTTGGTAATGCTGAATTGGTTGGAGATTATTTAAACGAAAAACTTTTTAATCGATGAAAACGGAGAGCATTTTGAACATTTAATGTAATTTTTACATTCTAATAAAATTAGTTATAGGTAGATTAGTTGTTACAATGTTTCTTGTTATTTCATAAGTTTATTGTTTTTATTTTTTTAATCTGGTTTTATTTTTTATTAATTATAATTTTGATAAATAAAATTGTCACACATCAGTATCCTTATAATAAAATGTTAAATTTCGTTACTGAGTGTTCAATTTTTTAAGGGTGTTTCACCTGATAACATCCATAAATGGTTTATTTGCACTGTAGCTCCAACCATTGAAAATAGATATATAGTATGTCATATCAGGTGAATGAGAATTAAAAAAGAAAACGAAAAACGTCAAAATATATAGGGTGTCCCATTTAAAAAAACATAAGTTTGCATTATATTTCCTTAGTGAGCCCCTTAAAAAAAATAATCTGTGCGCCACTGAACTCTTTAATATTATATCTATCAAAAGTTTTTATAACGTTTTTTTATATTTTCCTTAATTAAGAAGTTATAGTACCTTGTAGTTTTCGACAGTTTTCAATAATCGCCCTGTATCTTCCAACTGCAGGGAGTTACTAAAGATTTAATTAGGCTATCGTTACTTTAACAAAAAAAAGAAGTCATAACATCTTAACTGCTCTTCTTCTATCTCTTCTAGTTTACGAGATACCCTGCAAAACGCACCAATTTGGGACACCCTGTACATCTTCTACTCCTAATTTTTCTTTGCGTTTTGAGGAGCCCATTTATTTCTCTAATAAATTGCTCTTTAGTTATCACACGTGTGCCCTCCTTTTTTATAGTCCTTAGTAATAATTCTTTTTTTTTAGATTATAATGTGCATCACACTGCTCCTAACATACTTAATGAAATACTCGCCTGTTATAAACTTTTATGTCAATGCTGCCGACGATAGACCTAAATTAACTTATACCGTTAAAGATTACATCGAAGTAACTAAAGATGTTTGGCCATTGGTAGTAATGATGTTTTTATACATTATTCCTATGGGAGTTTCCCATCCCAGTATTACAAGTCTCATTGTTTCAGAGGGATATAATGCAGATGAAGACAATCTTTGGTATAGTAAGTATTTAAGTATTTATGGTTTCTAGATATTTATACATTGTATTATTTTTTTTAGATAAATATTTCGTTGTTGTTGTAACATTTTTTATGTTTGACTTTTTTCAACTGGTTGGAAGATTTTTCGCGAAGCCTTTTGTAAATGTAAGTCATGGTAAACGATTCATTGTAAAAGGAAATTAACACATGGGGTATCTCGATATTTAGGCATATTCATAATATATCGCTTGTCCGGAAGAAAAACGACACAACATGCGCTTTGGGTTACTGCAATGGAATTTTGGAAATTTATTTTAATTTATTTTTTAGAGAAATAACTACTGGTGGTTTATAGGCATCTGTGCTGTAAGAGCTTTCATCATGTCCCCTTTATTTTTATTCTGTAATGCTCAACCAAGAAGCCATTTACCAGTTTGGTTTCCACACGATTACCAGTACATAATAATTCATATTACAGCCAGTTTGTCAATGTCAATTATATTAACAGCTCAATTTCTCAGCGTGCCAAAGTAGGTATATTTTTAAAGAGGTTATCCTCAAATATATTTAAATATATTAACACATACTTATTTTAATAATTATCTATCATTGATCATTGATTTATGAAATTACATTGGGGTTTACCGGATAAAGAAAGTCAACATCTGTAAGGTTTTAATATCTAGTTAGACTTGGAATTTTTATGAACAACATCTAAAGCATTTACCATTAAAAACCCTGTATTTTTACTAGTTTTTCATGGCCTAGAAAACCAAAGTAAAGGGCTGTCAAGCACAAAAATGGATCAGAAATGGTGATAACACCAAAGGATCATTGTCTTTGGTACGCCAGATTAAAAATATTGATAGTGTCCCTGCCATTTTTGAGGATATCCTATGGAAGGTGTCCTTCATATAATATGTAACGATTAAGGTATTAGAAAAATATCTTGTAAATTGACCTCCAGCTAGACTGTGAAGCCAAAACGATTTAGAGTGACAACCAAGTCATTTTGCTGCCGTTTTAAAGAAGATATTTGTAACATGAATTGTATTGAAACTTCTAATAAAAGCTGAATTTGTTATTATGATCCATATAAAAAAATACAAACTTGCCAACACTTTTGTACTGTTTTGAAGTTTTTTTATTTTGATGGTAATGTGCATAGATTTGTTCAGCAAAAACTTTTAAACAAATTATTTTTTATTTTATTTACTAATTACCAGTTGTGAAAATATAAATCTGCAACTAATCTATTTAAATAAAACATTATTTTTCTGGATTTTCAACTCATTAAAAAAATTTTTTTTTAGTTTTGCTGGAGAAAAATCAGAGTTGGCGTATATGGTGATGACAGGCTTAATGTTGTTTACAATTACTATAATTAGTCCTCTTAATCCAGTAATTGTGACACTTCTATGATCTCCAATTTTTCTTATATATAATTAAAATGATAATTAAACAAGAATTTCTCGATATGCTAGAGCAAATAGGAATGGCGGTTAGATGTCGGTGCCCCCTTTATCACCCTCAATGTGATTAACAACAATCAGCAAGTGGCCTAGTGTCGAAGAAGTGACTATAATTTTGTTATTTTTAAGTTATTATTATATTGTTTATTTAACATTTAACTGTTAAATTGTGTAATATACTTGAACTTTAGTTAAAAAATTGTGTATTTACAAATCAGATGCCAGTGTTCTAATTGTTTTACTCCCAAAAAAATTTGACAATCGCAGAAACATGTATAGACGTGATATCTGTTTCACAGGAACATGGTAAACTCCCCTTGTTTTCTACAAATTAAAATATCAAACACCGGCGGCTCCAGGGGGGAAAGCAGTAGGGGCAATCCCCCCCCCCCCAAGTCCGGCAATGAGAGGATATTTCTCATATCTGCGTAAACCAAATTTTAATTTTTTAATTTATTTGAATTTTTTTTAGATCTAGGTCCATTTATATCCTAAAAAACTCCTCCCCCAAAAATAGCCCAAACATTTTTTTTCGGTAATTTTGACATCGCCAATCGTTTCTTATACAAAATTCATTCTGCATAAACTAAATTTTAATTTTTTTTAATTTTCTTTGTAGATTCTAGGTCCATTTATATCCTAAAAAACTCACTTTATTCCTCAAAAATGGCCCAAATTTTTTTTTTTGGTAATTTTGACATTGCCAATCGTTTCTTATACAAAATTCATTCTGCGTAAACCAAATTTTAGTTTTTTTGAATTTTTTTTGTACATTGTAGGTCCATTTATATCCTAAAAAACTCAGTTATTCCCCCAAAATTGGCCCAAACATTTATTTTCGATAATTTTGGCATTCCCAATCGTTTCTTATACAGAATTCATTCTGCGTAAACTAAATTTTATTTTTTTTTTATTTTTTTTTGTAAATTCTAGGTCCATTTATATCCTAAAAAACTCCTCCCCCAAAAATAGCCCAAACATTTTTTTTCGGTAATTTTGACATCGCCAATCGTTTCTTATACAAAATTCATTCTGCATAAACTAAATTTTAATTTTTTTTAATTTTCTTTGTAGATTCTAGGTCCATTTATATCCTAAAAAACTCACTTTATTCCTCAAAAATGGCCCAAATTTTTTTTTTCGGTAATTTTGACATTGCCAATCGTTTCTTATACAAAATTCATTCTGCGTAAACCAAATTTTAGTTTTTTTGAATTTTTTTTGTACATTGTAGGTCCATTTATATCCTAAAAAACTCAGTTATTCCCCCAAAATTGGCCCAAACATTTATTTTCGATAATTTTGGCATTCCCAATCGTTTCTTATACAGAATTCATTCTGCGTAAACTAAATTTTATTTTTTTTAAATTTTTTTTGTAAATTCTAGGGCCATTTATATCCTAAAAAACTCACTTTTTTCCTCAAAAATGGCCCAAACATTTTTTTTCGGTAATTTTGACATTGCCAATCGTTTCTTATACAAAATACATTCTGCCTAAACCAAATTTTAATTTTTTTGATTTTTTTTTTGTAGATTCTAGGTTCATTTATATCCTAAAAAACTCACTTTTTTCCTCAAAAATGGCCCAACATTGTTTTTCGGTAAATATCAAAATTACCGAAAAAAATGTTTTTTATACAAAATTCATTCTCGTAAACCAAATTTTTATTTTTTTTGTAGATTCTAAGTCCATTTATATCCTAAAAAACTCACTTTTTCCCTCAAAAGTGGCCCAAACATTGTTTTTCGGTAATTTTGATATTGCCAATCGTTTCTTATACAAAATTCATTCTGCGTAAACCAAATTTTAATTTTGTTTTAGATTCTAGGTCCACTTATATCCTGAAAAACTCACTTTTTCCCTCAAAAATGGCACCAACATTCTTTTTCGGTAATTCTGGCATTGCCAATCGTTTTTTAGACAAAATTCATTCTCCGTAAACCAAATTTTAATTTTTTTGAAACTTTTTTGAATTTTTTTTGTAAATTCTTGGTTCATTTATATCAACAAACCCAAAAAATTAAGCTTTTATATATATAACCCTAATAGCCGACGAAGTTGCCCCCCCAAATCTGTGGGCTGGAGCCGCCCTTGATATCAAATTATCAAAATAGAAACATCAATACTAAATAATAAGCGTTACTTTTTGAAGAAAAATTTTTTTTCCGTCTTCCGATGTTGCCCTATATATTACAGAATTTTTGAAATGTGCCTAATTTTCTAAATTTGTTGCCTTTTTAAAATGTATAATTAATTCCCAAGTTGTGAGTTTTGTGACCTCTATCGACAAATATTCATGTCTACACGGTTGAATATAATTTTAAAACCCATGTGATAGACCTCTATAGTGTTTACTGACGCCCGGCCAAACAGTTAAGATTCTACTGAATAGATGGCGCGGTATACAGGTTAACCAAATCAAAATATGTAGTTTTTTAAGATACATCCAACCATTATCTAACCAATACAAACTTTATTATATCAATTAATGATCTCCTTTATTTTAGTGTATTTTTTATGGTGTTTTATTGACTCGATCATAATGTTTATAGTGGCCGCCTCTAACGATGAATGTTCAAAGAACAGCTGAAAAGACAAGCAGAATTCTTTAAAGGAGATGAGAAGCAGAATGACATTGTTAATCTGAAAAATAGATGGCGCACTGTGTTGAAAGTTTACAAGAACAATATTTAAATAAAATAGCAACCTTAAAAAAACAATAAGTTCAAAAAGTAAGACCTTTTGATTATTAATATTAAGGAAATGTACGTTTAAGATTTAAATTTAATGAATATTCATGTGCATTTTGTGACATTTAAAAACAATTTCGCATGATTAGTTTTATTGTTAAATATTCTGTAGGTGGTAGTACATTTTAATTATTGTGAAGTCATTAGTGATGTGCAAATATTTTTGTAGGAAAATTTATTATTCTTCTGTACTCAAATTCGCTCACTTGAAACTGGATCTGTTCGCGTTTGCCCCGATTTCCCCACATTCTCATGAAACCAAAAATCTCTTATTGCGGACTGATAAAGGGTCCGCGATAATTTTTTTAATCGTTTTGTAAGAGGTACTTCTAAATACCAAATCTGATAAATAATTGAATTCTTTTTAATAATTGTCAATAATTACTGAATTTGTTTTTGCATGTTATGTAAAATAATTCACATTATTTGATTTAAGTTTATTCGAAATGGGCGACTCGGTGCAAAATAGTAAGTACATAATTAATTTTTAGCTAATTTTGCGGATTATATAGGCCTTTTATTAATATTAATTTTTTTTATTTTTAATTTCTTAAACTTTTTATAGTAGTCAGATTTATCCATAGGACTTTTAACATTTTCAAAATATTTAGTGGTATCATGAGCGGATTCAGGGGGGGGGGGTGTAGACAATTATTTGTTGTCAGTTTTAATCTATATTTTCTTTAATCATTTATATGAAATACCATGTCTTGCTTTATATATAAATAACATATTTTTCAGCGTGTGTGAGTAGGACTGATATAAAAGATTTTAAGGATGATATAGGCGAATCTGGAAAAAAAATCAGTATATCGGAACCTCCAAAGGACAAATATTTCATTGCCGATTTGTTATTTTTATTTACGGGCTTGGCAGGGACTCTACCATTACAATTTTTTCTAGTAGCTAGTGATGTAAGTATGCAAAAAACATAAACAAACAAAATAGTATGTCAAAAAGTGCCATAAATCATAAATGTGGAGGTAGGGAGGGTCATGGGGTTCATAACCTAAAGCAGAGGTTCCCAATCTTTTTCGGTTTGTGTATCTTTAATTATATTCATATTTTTTTTCTAAATTTTTGATTTCCTTGAAAAATTGCCCATTTGACAGAGAAAAATTGAAAATAGATACTTACTATTTTGAATATTTCGTGGCTCCCTTAAGACGGATCACACTTTGGGAATCACTGACCTAAAGCATTATATTTTTGGAAAAATTAGACGCCACTTCAGAAAATTGTACATTACTTTCTTACAAAACAAAATTTTTGGGAACGAAATTATCAAGCTGACATATTTGTAAAAATAAATCAATTCTCATTCATTAAAATTATTTTTTATCCATATACCTAATGGTAGAGATTATATTGTCTATATAATTTTTTATATTTTAGTTTTGGATGTACAAATTAAGGAATCCGGAATCTGAATCTTACGATCTGAATAACAAAACGTATTACCAAAAAATGTTTATTTCTATAAGTTTGGCAGCTCAAGGGTTTCCCAGTTTACTATCTGCATATTTATCTGCAAAATTCGCCTTCAAAATAGATACAAGAAAAAGATTTTTGTTTACTTTGGGTATCATCAGTTTTTTGTTTGTTGTTTTTACCTGTTTGGTCAAAGTAAATACCGATACGTGTAAGTATGCAATTTTTTAACAGAACCTACAGAAAACGATACGTACTATACAGGGTGTGTCACGTAGATGGCCCGTTAGCCATATATAGAGAAGTATAGATATTTGATATTTGAAAATTGGGTTACGGAGCTGTCACGATCTATTCAACATCAACTTTGTTATTTCAAATGACATGTACCATTTTTCTTCTTTCAGCATCAAATTTTGAACAAAAAATTATTAACATACTACAGGTCTATGTTTCCGAGATATTTGAGATTTTTACAAAATTTTTTGAAAAACACGCATTTACTTTAATTTCCGGATCTGGCTTAGTTGTTAAGCTAATGAATTCAAATTTTATACAAAGATTGTAAGAATATCGTTCTAGCATACGGTGAAACATCAAATGCGATATTTTATACAGGGTGTCTAGAATGGAGCGTCCAATGTTCATATTTTCAATTCTTAATAAGTCGATAATTTCAAATGAAACACCCTGTATTTTATTATCACGCCTGAATCAGTTTTTTATTATCTTTCGATCTGTATTAGCATTCCCTATACCTAAAGTTACGTATTTCTGAGTTATTGCTAGATTTATTATAATTTGGAGATATTAACATAAACTGGTGGGTAATATAATCTAGCATGCCATGAAAATTGAAAATGACAGTTGTAATAAACAAACTACTGGACAATTAGATTATTTTATTTTCTAACTTCGTTCAATTTGTAAGTGGGTTACAGTAATAAAGATCCTGTGAATTGTTTTAAAAGATTCTCTCTGTCTTCACCCTGTATGATTCGGGAATTTAACAGATATTTCCTTCAGTTTTAGCAATTAAGGTAGTACTCTCGCTCTCGATACACAGACAAAAGTATGTATAAAAATGCACTAGCATGCGGGTTTGACATTAAGTTATAAATAACTCAAGCACTCCGATTATTACATTTAATTAATTAATGATAAAATGTGGAAATATCATTAATAATTATTTTTATTCAAAACTTTAAATACGATAACGAGAAAATTTTAATTTACTACAGCTTCATATGACGAAAAATATTTTTAGGTTAATATTATATTACTCGAATCATCAATTTTATATAACTTATCTTAATAAATAAGGGGTTTATTCAACTGAGGCTGGGACATCAGCCACGTAAAAACGCAAATAGAGATGTGACACTAAAATAACGGTAACATATTATATAAGTTACAATATCGCGCGCGTCGTAACCTCTTTGACAGCGTTGCCAGATGTAATTAACATAGTACATTTTTCTTTTTGCTAATTATCACAGGCTCTGAAGCTCGATTTGTGAGTAAGCAAAATGTTCGAAATTTGTATACCACTTGCATCGAAATCTGAACGGAAATTTTTTTAAATATAAAATCTGTGATTTCTCATAAGATATACCAAATATCTTGAGTATACAGAGTTAAAAGTTGATTATGATGAATAAATACAAATTGTTTTAAATATAGTTACGTTTCCTATATTATAAAATATAAAATATGTATTAAATATCGATTTTTAATATCCATAATTATTATTTTTTTATTCTAGGGCAAACAGAATTTTTTATCACTGCTGTAACTGTCATAACTATTATTGCACGTAAGTATTTGAATAAAACAAAAAAATTAATATATTTCGTTTTTACGCAGATAATTATGCTACTAAGATATGAAGGTTTAGTTTATCATTCCCACTGATTTTTTATTAATTTTATAACAGTTTTTATTAATACCTATTTGAAATAATCAATTAGGTTAAAATAAGGTGATATTAAAGTGATATTAAACTGCGAATTACCTTCATTCCATCCAAAATATAGATATAAATGATATTTTTTTTAATAATTTTAGTATTTCATCCACTATTCAACGTCACTATGATGGCTTTATTGTCAAAATTCCCTTCGAGATACATAAAACTCAACATGTACGGTACTGCGATGTCAGGAATATTTAGTGCATGCCTTCAAATTATCTCGCTTAGTATTAGCGACAGCCCCACAAACGTCGCGCTAATATATTTTTGCTGCGGAACTGGCTTGATATTTTTTACACTCTTTCTTACCTACGTTATGAAATACTCACCTGTGGTGCAGTTTTATTGGAAAGGAGATCAAGGGGTGTATATTGTACCAAGGTTTGTGTTTGTATAATTGCTATTTATATTACAAGTACATAAACAAGGGCTTTATTGAACGAATAATTTTATTGCCGAGCGAGCTTACGAGAGAGGCTATAAAATGATGAGTCCATAAAGCCTGTTTATGTACGCGTTATATACATGATTTTATGTTCGATTGCAATTAAAAAATAATAAATTGAAAAAATAAAAAGCAGATGTTTATTTTTTAAACATGTCAAATTAGTTGTCTTGTAACTTGTCAGTGACGTTGGCAATTACTTTATTTTACTAGTAAAATAAAGTGCTACTTTATTGACGCAAAACTGTTCTATAAAAAGCGTTTTATTGGTCAATCGTACATAAATTAATGTATATTATTTGCAAATGATCTCGTTCAAAAAATGCCCTATATCTCATGGCTTAAAAATACTATTGAATATCTTTTTCTTTTAATTTCGAAACTAAAATATCTCAGGATATTTAAGCTTATCAATTTTGTCGATAAAACATCTTTTAATTTTTTAAATTTAAATTTGAAATCAGTTTCCTTCTCCAGATCTTTTACATACAGTAGGTATCATATTGCCATGATTTTCTAAATGCTTTCTAAACACCTACGTTTCGTTGAAATACATTATAAAAAATATTATCGAAAACCAATTTTATGGATCCAATTCTATACTGATCTGGAACTGTATCAAAACTGTATTCAAAAATTAAAAAAAATAATCGCAAAAATGAAGTTTTTTCATATTTTGTTTGATAATTTTTTTTCCTTTTTTTAGTCTATATGATTCGCAAGTTTTCCGCGCTATATTAGATCTTCGAAATAAAAAAAAACGGATGTGGCCATGCACATGACTTTACCATACTTTAACGGCCATACGGCCTCACAATCCAATTACTCGTACATATTTAAGCAGGCCATGCCTTGCAAGAGCGTACAATTGTCTCCATGAAACAAAACACTTCTACTGCGCTTGCGCTATTATGCAACTATGTTATTCAATATTTTATTTTTAACTCGCTTATAATACAAAATTTGAAAAAAGTTTTTAAACAAAATTTATAGTAAATTTAATTTAAAATAAATTTTTTCTCTTAATATTTTTACATAAACTTAATAGAAACGATAATAATTGCGAAAATCTGAAAATTCTCAAGAGTAAACCCCCACTTCCGGTTGTCCGATTTTGCCCAAAATCTAATCAGCTCATTAGCATGTTGTAAAAATGCTAAATATAAAATTTGGTTAGGAAATTTCGATCGCAGTTGGAGTTAGAGCGCACACAAATTTTTCCGGACTACATATTCCATACTCCATACTCCATACATACATTTTCTGGAAATGGTCTTAATTGACTTAGGGGGTCTCAAAACATGTAAATCCACTGAAAGCTGAACTTTTTTTTTTGCGATTACAATACTTTACCTATGGTAAAGTAAAAAGGTTTTTTCGGTCCACCCTAGTATACACAATCAGGATATTCTTTGCAAAAGGGTAGAGGTAACGAGTTACATGTGTATTTTAAGTAACCATTTAAAACAAGGGGTGCTGCTTTAGTTTCTGCAAACTATTTATTAGATGACGAACGTGAAATTTTTAGTTTGGAAGATTTTTAAGCTTCAGCTTTTACGCAGCTCTTGCATTGATATATAAATGACCGAAGGTAACTAAATACAAACATATAAAGGGCACTTTTTCGACTAGGCCATTTGGAAATACTACATTTATATATTGAAAAGTTCGACAGTAATTAATTATGACAGAGTCAGAGTAGGAAAAAATCGAGTATTACCCATGACCAAAAAAAGATTAAAATATTAGACGAATTAAGTAAAACTTTTTATTTTTTAAATGCAAAAAATGAGGATACTCGTGTTTTTTGGTTAAAAAACAAAGGAATATGTAAAACTGCTACTGATCAATAAATGGGAATAATTAATTTTAAGACGATTCTTGTAGATTTTATTCTTAAATGACCAAATCTGATCTCAAAATTTCGGCACATTTGTTAGAATATCCAGGAACTTATATTAACAGGGAAAATCCTCTTTTGTTTTTCTTCTTCACAAAACTGTTTTGTGATAACATCTGCTAGCTACGAATTACCAAAAGTGGTATAATTTAGAATTTTTTTTATTCTAGTCACTCTTTGAAAGATTTTAAGGATACTGCAATCGAAATATGGCCCGTGATGGTTATGCTGATTGTGACCATATCTGGTGCTGGAATGGGACATCCCAATATTACTAATTTAGTGGTTTCTCAGGGATATAATGATCATAAAGACAACTTATGGTATAGTACGTACTTTTTTTAAAACAAATTGCACAAGAATCTGTATAAATAACCAGTTGAGAATGAGAAAAATTATAATTAAAACTGAAAAATTTCTATTAAAAAATCTCCATATAAGAAAGTGAGTGATTGAGTGAGACAGAAGTCAGTAGGAAGGGGCAGACTGCAATTGCGCGCAGCGGTCAGGGTTCTCAACAGGGTGTCCTAAGCCCATGGTGCATGACTTTAAAAAGGTATACTGTGATTGCGCGCAAAGTCTGAAACTATAGTAAACGGAAGTTTTATTTACTTCTTATATCTTTGAACGAAAAATTTACTAATTTTAAATAATTAAGATAATAAAAAGTGGGTACTTCTTCTAAAATCATACATATATTTAATTTGAACATGACTTGTAACATATATAGTTTTTACAAATTCTATTCTGGATATTTCTTTATTTTTAAATTTACCTATCAAGTTTGATACATATTTTAATTTTTTTTCATAATTAATATTTTTAATATTTTTTTGATAATGTACGCTATTTAATTGCACATAAGTTCCTATTTGAACATTTTTCAATTCATTTAAAAATACAAAACTATTAGGATGCGGAGAATAAAATCTTTTATTAAAGTGGCTATGAAAAAATTCACAGGCGTTGGTTGTCCGTTCTCGGCTTGGGCTATATACATAACTGGAGGAAATCTCGCAGATTCAGAAATACGGGTATCGTTTGGGGCTTCAGCATTCAATTCTTCAACGAAGCATTCCGAAACATCAGCACTGTCTAAATATATAAGGCTGAAAGACCAGCGTAACCATTTCCCCAACTTACTGTCCTTGTAGGAATACTCTCTTTTGAGTCCAACATTCTGTATTTTCCTCAGCCAAGCTTGGCTGATGTAGAATCTGCAGCCAGCCTGAGGCCAAACGTTTCGGCTTGCTTTGTGAATAGCTTCTTCGAAATCACACACAATTTCACTGGCGTTATATGTCAGATTCTTGCTATCACAAACAGATATTGCAGATCTAAACACTTGCTTCTGTCTTTTTATTTTTTATAAGTGCAAAAACTAACAGCACATAATATCCATTACGAAAATGGATTACGTTTTCTAAAGAATTTGGATTACCTGCCTTAATCCTTCCGTTGCGCGCAATCACAGTATCCAAATTTCAGTACCCCAGGAGGTATTTGACCGCTGCGCGCAATCACAATATACCGGTAGGAAGATGTTCAAAAATTTTGACAGAATTGACAGATTGACGTTTAGTTGTTCAGTTTCTTACATTGTTTTATCTGTTACGTCCGAAAAAAAGCAATTTTACGGAATTCAAAAGTCTGACAACTATGCAGAATTCCTATTATTACCAAAAATAAAGTAATTATTATTATTGGTTTATTTTTAGGTAAATATTTTGTACCAACAATAACTTACCTAGGAACAGACATTTTTAGTTTATTTGGAAGGTTCTTTGGACAAGCATACATAACAGTAAGTTAATTTCAAATTTTATAAAACAAAATGTCTTCCTCGGATATAATGATATTACTCTAAATGATCTTTTTAGAAGAAAAACGGACTATGGTTCATTATTCTAGCAGCTTTTAGATCTTATGGCCTCGGACCTTTATTTTTATTCTGCAATGCTCGGCCAAGGAATCATTTACCAGTTCTTTTTCCATATGATTTTGAGTACATAGTCCTCCTGTACTTGTATTCATTTTCAGCGTCGTTTTTAATGACAACACTCCTTCTAAGCACTCCAAGGTAAGAAATGTATTTAAATAATGAAATAAAATTGAGCTTAAATGAAAAGAGAATATCTAAAAACTCTATATTTCAAAAATTTTAAAAATTCATTTGTCCTCTCCTGACTATAGCCCGCACATTTTTAACTATTTGTTTTTAGAATGGCTGGAGATCACGCTGAAGTATCTTTTGTTTTGATGCAAGTAGTAAGTAGTACAGCTTCAACTGCAACAAGTTTCATTGACCCATTTTATGTAAAGATGTTGTAAAAATACTCGGTCACCCGATAAGTTCATAGGTTGATTAATAAAACTTTTATACAATATTCGACTTTATTTCTGTAGCTGTGACTTGTGACACGATGCATTGTCCTGATCAAAGAGAACTTTTTTTCTTCATTCAATGTGCTACTGCGAAGGTCTGATAAGGCTAAGATTTTCCAATATATGGAGGTCCTAAAATCTGATCCATATTGGGAACTCTAAAATAACATGAAGGCACACACAATGGATCTGCGAAGATCGCAGTGAAGGGCCAACTAGTGCACAAGGGAGAGTCTTAGAGGTATGATGTCTTGAAAACTTTCTTACAAACCTTAATGAACCTACTGAGTTACGTAACACCTTCCACAAATGTTTTCAAAAGCGTTCTATAGAAGCTACCTTGGTGTAGTTTGCTTTTACAGCTTGTTTACCTTCAAAAATGTCAAATCCACCTCGATATAGAACTGCAAAGAGTTATAAGACATCGAGCACTTGTCAAAAATTAAAACAAGTGATATTTAAAAAAAAACTACATCAACTCATAATTGAATTGTTTTCTCAACTATAGTATTGTTAAATGTAATGCTTGAAAAACTTCTCAGTAAAAAAATAACAAAACGTTCAATCAAAATCTCAATTAACCATATCAAACTCCCACACTTCTATGGTGGTCTCTTTATCTAACGCACTCAAGTCCTACAATCCGTCTCGCTCTGCCACCCAGAAACGATCAGTTTCTTAGCAGTGGCGTAGACTTTTTAGTTCATAAGGAAGCCTTGTATATGGTCATTGATAAGGCTATGTAGAAATAGCATCAGTATTATCACAGGACCACTTACCGGTTAAGCGAATTTAAATAAACAGCTTAATATTATTGGTGCAAGATAAAAAATTGCATGCATTAAAATAAATAATTCTAACTAGGTATTTATTGATGATAATTTTTGCAACAGAGTAACAGTTTATCAAAAGACTATGCTTCTATCTTATGGAATTAAAAGACCACTCAAATGCGGATATTTTGATACGAACAGATTCGTCTTGAAAAATAGAACATTTCATATCATTGCGCCAAAGTGATAATTTAATTAATAAACCCAAAAAATCAGTTCATTTATAAGAAATTTTTCATTCGATTTACAAAATCTAGCCATTTAATTCCAGCCACCTGCTGCGCTAAAACAGAGTCGGACTTGAGACGTATTAATCAGTATTCTGTATAAAAGTCATTAAACAACAAACCTGACAGCTGAGGAGAGAACTAATAAGTTTTAACTATATTCATATTCAAGAAAGCTATTATCTATATTGATGGTACTTACTTAAAAATACCAAAATAACCTAATTTTTCAATCATTACGTCAGTCTTATTGCTTGCACAAAGGTTATCATCTTTTAAACCCCTAATTAGTAGTTGCTTCAGATGGATATATTGTAGATGTCCACGGACCTTATTTTTCAGATTCTCGGAATAGCGATGCTTCAATATTGCAGCATAACTTCGCTAATCAAGAAAGACAAGATGCGGACCAATTAAATACTTGGTTACAACCAGGCGATATTATAATTGTTGATAATTGTTGATAGGGGTTATCGTGATGAAGTACATTTTCTTGATAATCTAGGTTTAGAATGTTATATTCCACCCACAATAGGCCGTGGTGATAGGCAGCTTTCAAAGGACGATGCTAACAGAGCACGGCTTATAACAAAACCGAGGTGGATTGTTGAAAGCTGCAACGGTCATTTAAAAACAGTGTTTAAGATTTTTAGAGGACAAATACCTATTCAACATGTACCGAATTTAGCTTCATTTTTTCGTATTGGATGTGCAATAATTAATCGGTACTTTCCTGCGCAACTTCACAATTAGCTCAATCAATGAACGAATTAGCAACATGTGAGAATGTAGTAAAAGCTCGAGTGAAAGTTAAACGTTTCCACCTTCAGCGGGTGAATAATGCTGCCTGAAGTAATGTGAATGAACTGCAAATACCCGAATTTCCAATTATGTCGCTGCTAGAAGTAAGAGGTTTAACTGTAGGTATATAGCAGGTAGGTCTCGCACGTAGTTATATCCGAGATCACTTACAAAGAGTACAGGCCGACGAGTTCTCTTTTTAGGTTCTTCTGCAAGAACGAGGTTTCTTGAGAGCTCGAGTCTATTACAGATTTAGACAAGCTTCTAAACATCAATTGTGGATAGCATTTCGTCCAAGATTAGGTTATGACGAAGAGAACGAACTTAACGAAGAGAATCGACATGTTGATGGCTATTACTGTACTTGCAAAACTGGAGCACGAACACTTAAACGTTGTGCATATGTAGCTAGCGTGAACTGGTATTTAGGATATGCTAGACATCAACCTAATTAGATTACTGAACACTGTACTTGACGCTGCTGATCGAACTGTACCTAATAATGAAGAAATGTAATGATGCAAAACAGTGCCATCCAAATACTTATAACACAAAAACCGGCTTCGGCTACCAAAAAAACTTAATAAAGTAAAAAAACGGCTCCGCGGATAGAAGGTAATGAGGTCCTCAGGCGCTGTCTGTGGGGGGATGGTGGAGCGCATAAAAGGGGATACATTAAGAACCATACATTATCTTTAAGTATCTCCCTTTACGTTGGGTTCATTACCTACACATATTTCACAAGCATTTTTGTATTAACAGTTAACAGATATTTAACATCTAGCATATAAAAAAATAGTTTCCGTATCCCTAATCCCTATCCCAACTTTTTAAAAGTACACCGATGCCAACAAATACACTACAAAAGAATACAAAAAAAAACATATAAAAATGAACTGCTAAAATAGGTTGTCATGTTGTATGTTGTTCATTAGGTCAGTTCAACCCTGTCTGGTGTTAGTTATTTATCTCTAATAATAGATCTTCATTTATTTATTACTCATACAATTTTCCGTAAGCGATTTTAAAAATAAAATAATTAATTGTGACTTAATTATACAACTCACAACATTGGCGCAATGTTATGAAATGTTCTATTTTTCAAGACGAATCTGTTGGTATCAAAATATCCGCATTTGAGTGGTCTTTTATTTTCCATAAGATGGAAGCATAGTCCTTTGCTATGAGAAGATGAGTGATGTAACCAGTAAGTGTATTTATTTTTAATTTAATTTATTATTTAGTTCATAGTTCATAATTGAAATGAACCACCCATCCAGATTCGCTCCTGTTAACTTCCCAACAATATTATTTTTAAAGCCAAATCTCCCAAAAAAACCCACACCTACGCCGCTGTACTTAACATGGCTACTAACCTAACAACGCCATTCAGGTGTTTCTGTTCTAAAGAAGGTGTTTTGTTTTTTTGTTGTTACCTGTTATATCGATGACTCGACGAGGCTGCCCTCTGCGTGCCCACCCAAAAAGCGAGTAAGTCGTTTGTTTCTACTCGAAACAAATGACGACACCTTGTAAATGAACTGACTTGGATATTTCCAGTTAAGTTAATCCCGGTGGGAAGTGAGTCATTAGCGTCTTTAGTTTAGTTATATTTTGAAGAATTCATCGTGTGGATTCAGAGACGGGCGAGAAAAAATTATTTATTAAGAAAAAAACAGTTCAAAGATGAACATATAATATACCAACGACAACAAACAGCCATCATAAGAAGCCGCGGACAAAACCTTGTCTGTGAGATACATCGACAATTGTGTGAAATAAATCCCAGAATTCCGTAAACTTTTATTAATGTAGTGTTGCCACCATAACTATTAAAATTGACTTATTTATCTAATACAACCCTTAAGTCATTAACACTTTCAACACCGTTCAAGACGTTAGTTCCTAATTCTGTAATTAAAAGCTATAGCTTATTTGGAAATAAAATAGGCATAATCTTCCACTTTTGTATCAGTTCAACTAATTTTAGATCAGATTGAATTAATTGACATTACTGATTGGTTCCAAGAGATCAGATTCAAAAGTTCATATTTTTTGACAAACCTCGTATACTACTGCAAAAATATGACATCTGATAGTTGCATTTTAGGTTTTAGAACAAGCAAAACTTTTTATCAAGAATGACATTTTTCGTTAAAACTAAAAATAAAAAAGTTTCTCCTCTTGCGAACCCTATCCGTGGACACACTGTATAAGTAAATCCAGATGTCATTTATTTGAGTTTTAACTTCTTCCACTGTATATAAAACAGAAAAATAAAATAATTTGATAAATCATTGTTTTTTTTTTTTAAGCGTATCAAAATATAAATATTATATATCATATACATTTATTGAGAATGAATCTATTATGTCACGCGTAAAATTTCTGAATTATATTCTCCATGTAAAATAATGAAAGTCCATTTAATTTACATTGTCAATGTGTCTCCATCTATGGCATTCCAGTGTAAACACATTTACCTACCCATCGAGTCGCCTTATGCCTTCATTGTTTAAAAGTTTAACCTAACTTAACCTTATTAGCAAGTTTGATGAAAAATGTCGCCACCAGAGGAAGAGTAACAAATTGTACATTTAATTTCATTAATGCTGTTATAAAAAAATAAAGAAAATAAAAATTCTCTTTCTAATGAAATTATTTACGCTTGAAAAAATAAATCGCCCAGACTTCTGCAGCTTCGGCAATTCGCCTCAGCAGCTAACTTTGGGCTCAGCTATAATAAGAGACGGGAAAAAGTTATGGACAATGGCGACGGTGGCTCAGCGGAAAAACGCGTTTACATTTCAGTATATATATACGATCAAGTGGTGGAGATTTTTAAATAAATTTTCATTGTCTACTTCTGAGTTGGGCGTGATTTTTATTATATAATATTTCAATCCATCGTTGTCGGTGATGGTGTTGTAAGGTTTTTCTGGATTTTCCCCACAACTGTAAAGCAAATACGCTATCTAATAAATAGACGTCCTTCCCCCGCACAAGCTCTGCTTCTGGGGTTCACTCGTAAGGGGGTGAATTGAAGGGCGTATATTATTATTATTATTATTATTATTATTATTATTATTATTATTATTATTATTATTATTATTATTATTATTATTATTATTATTATTATTATTATTATTATTATTATTATTATTATTATTATTATTATTATTATTATTATTATTATTATTATTATTATTATTATTATTATTATTATTATTATTATTATTATTATTATTATTATTATTATTATTATTATTATTATTATTATTATCATTATTATTATTATTATTATTATTATTATATTTTGATGAATAATTATATAACCATTTTCCCACCGGATAGGTTACTGAATCATGACTAATAACAGTACCTACAGAACATTTTAGTTAGCTTATATAAAAATTTCTTAGTTCTTTAAAAAAGCTTTCCAAGCAATAAAGGAAATATTCTTATAGCTAGATAAGCTATTATTAAATCAATTTTCTAATTGCCTTCAATATTTCTTCGTTTTAAAAATACCTGTATGTATACCCATAGACTGATGACATTTAAGAAATTATTGACTATACGAAGGATAATTACAGGTAATAAATTCTTGTACAAAGTAATTTATGAATTAATTATTCAAAAAGAGGTTAATTATTTAACACTTAATTATTACATTTGAATTGTGCATAATTTCAGCCTTATAAACGTCTTATTATGGTTAATTTTATAGAGTATTTTGTAGTTGTATTTATGATGCATTTGCATTTTCTATTATATAATTATATCCATGTATATTATGTTTATTAATGCTATTAACGATTAAACATTTTCTATAGGTTCTACACTCTATTTGATTAATAATAAATGACATTATAAATGTTAATGCGCAAAACTTTATTCAAATCAAACTCTTTCAGAAGATATTCTAAAAAATATAAAAAATATTTCTTTGTGCTTTAGGAGAACTTTATTATATAAAAAATACAAATAACAGTAGAGATTTTAATTGATAAAACTTCGATTATTTGAAACTCTTTTTAAAAGCATAATACGCTATATCCGTAATTAAAAAAAGATTTATTTTATACGTAATCAACAAATGAAACGTGAGATCTAGCAAATTAAAAATGATTCCATAAATGTTTACCCCAAATAATTGACACATGGCACAAGCTACGAATCTCTATGAAAAGCAGATTATTTAGAAAATGTGTGGAAACCTCTTGGAGGACACGATTAAGCTTCTGATTGGGAAGAAATTTTGGAAGATGATAGTGAAATTAGACTAACAACACATAAGCTGGTAAATACTGAAATTAAAGTATTTTCCACTGGAATGAAAAAATATTAACGTTCGCATTCTACGCCAATGGCCACTACACTCCTCATATTTCGAATTGCCAAACCCAAGACACACCATCGGCATCGGTACGACTCATTGTATGCACGTACCACAATCGAAGTACCAACTTGTCGATGATACATGGTACGGTATCCACAGTACCCACGTTAAAGTACCACCGCGCTATGGATGTGGTACCTCCTTGGTGGTAATTAGTTACCGTATAAGGCGGCACAAAGAAACCGCCGCGCGAGCCCGTGCCCCTCCCGCCGCTCCACCCTCCGCAAAGGCATACCTCAAACGGACCGACTCGCTCCTTTCCCCCCCAGACCACGGCGGTCTGTGAGATCCCATTCGCGATGGATTTATTGACATTTATTGAGTAAAGAGCAGAGGTGTGAGGTGTCGCCGCTTACTTGATGGAAAAGGGCTTATAGCACTAATAGTACTAATATAAATAAAATTAATTATGGTTCCAATTTGTGCAAATCGGTGTTTCAATTTTTTATTGTTAAGAATGGAAAAAAAGCATTTAGGATTTACTCAATTTATCGACAGTAATTTTTAAAATTATATCTACTACAAAAGTATTACTAGTAGTACTTTTGATCCATGACCTCATGGCGATCATAATCATGCCTGTATCAGACACAGAACTAGAAGGCCAATACCATGTTACTGGAACGTTCCCTACTGTAGCACAAGGAACAATGACGAGCATGCGCAGTGAAACCGCTGCCATGACAGGGGTGTTTTACGTGAAATGGAATAGTGAAGTAAGTAGGTACAACTGAAATTATGAGAATTTTCAGTCAGAGGCGAATTAAAAGGAAATTTCGGTGGCATTATGCCTGATTAACTGTAAACTGGTAAATCCTTTCTTGTCAAAGGTATGTCACCAAGTTTTTCATTTGTCGCTTTACTTTTTGGTACACATAATTTATTGGTAAAAATATCATTGATGTGAAAAAAGGATCAGTTTTGATAGTTTCTTCCTTTTCAGTTATCCGCTTAAATTTTCCGTTTGCATCCTAGCAAAACTATGGTAACGTATTTTACTATAAATTTTATCAAATCCATTTTGTGGTTCATCTCGTACATTAATATGTCAAAAACATGGTTATCTAATTAGTGCAGGCAAGATAGCAACAACAATAACAACAACACAGGTGTTGATGTTAAACAACAGCGTTGCCAAATGAGTTTTGGGAAATCCTAATTCTTGATTACGATTCCAGCAGTTGTTATATGCTCATCTTGTATATTATCTTCTGAATACATATGAAAAAAGAACTTAATGATCCTAAATAATCGTGAAATGAAGAGTTCGGGCTCTTTTATAGGATTATAAAGTAATATATGTGTAAATCAAATTGCCATTACCTTAGATTTTCGTACAAGTACATGAACAACTGGCAATGTTGTTGACGATCTGCGCATGATCACCCTTGTTCCATCTATACATGTGGTTACGAATAATATTAATTTCTTCCACCTATTTTAGCTTTCTAGTTCTATGTGTTCTGTGGTATCGAAAATTAAAGAATTTGAACTTAAAATGTAGGCTACGTGTCAATTCCTCAAAGTATTACATCACTATGTCTGGCAATACCCGTGAACCAAATCCTTCCATCTCGATTTTGTAAATCACGGTGAGACTGGGTTTTCTGTGGAGAGCCAAAAAGTTTTTTACTCCCTGACAACCTACAAAGCCCAAGTCCGACCTATGCTGCACCAAAGCATTCTCTTTATATTCTAGATTCCATACAGAAAATGGTCGTTTGCCCAACTCTCAGAGATACCCTCCCTCCACCCATTGGGACACAGAAGAAGAGTTGCAGACTTGACATTATTTTACAAATATTTTCACGGATGATGCACCAGAGAAATAAAAACTGTCATACCACCACTGGCTACATTCGACCGAAGAGCTCGACAATCTGATCGTCTCACTCATTTATTGTCAGGATTGACACTGTAAGGACCACTCTCCATCACCAATCATTCTTTTACCGGGCTGATACGGAATGGAAGAAGCTCCCGAAGCTAGTTTTTCCAGAAAACTATAACCTACAGCTCTTCAAAAAGAGGGTCAACAATCATCTCCTTTCTTTACTACCTCCTCCTTCTAATGGTCACAATTCGCAAAGCCCCATTTGCGACTTTTGCATTAAAAAAATATTATTTGTTTGTGATTATTTAAATTTTATTTCCAGCTTTATCGATGAACAATCTGCAATTCAAAATCTACTCGATGTAATTTACCCACCTAGTTTAGAAGCAATAAATTAAATAACCAAAAAAACGCCGGTTTGTAAGCTTTTTGATATCAATTCACATAATAAGTTACAAAAAAAAATCCTTTATAATCTAATTACGTAATTAATTACGATATCTCTGCACCTGTTCCGCTCTGATTGTCGGCACATCTATACCTTCAAAAATCAATTTGAAAAATAACACAAATACTGAAATGAGGCTCGTAAAGTGTTGCTTCCAAGACGGCGATTCTCTTTTATTCTCTGCCTTTTCGGCAATAAAATTACAGGGCCTTGATATCAAGAAGTAAAGGCTACTCATCTTGAAAATGCCTTTTAACGCCCTTTGGCGTCCCATTTGATAATTTGCCATGATACCACTTGTCTTAATTGTACGGTTGGTTTTCTTTAATTCCTTTTTAATGAATATACCGATTTCAATCAGTAATTCGATCGTTTTAACGATATTACCGATTTTAATTGAAAACTAGTTAACAAATGAAACCGGTCAAGTGATTTTTTACCTAAAATATATTGCTGTGATATTTGTTTTAATAATTATTTATAGATTTCAAATGAATAACCTCGGCTAGCTGATTTTATACTCGAAAACTTATTTTGCCTTTTATCTTTAATTTATTTGGTCAATATTTTATTTATTATTATTATTTATTACATTAGATCTATTTATTATTGTTATTAAATTATTTTATTTATTATCAGATGTTAGTCGCTGTATTTAAAAAAATATACTTACTCCTCTAAATAACTATTTTTTTTATAGACTCTAATTATATATTCTTTTTATTACTTATGTAGAAAATTTCTCAGGGTTAGAATATTTACTAAATTTTGTGAGTTCTAAAGCTCTAATATAAGGAAGAGAACAGCCCTATCTAATATTTTTTAACTACCTAACTTTTTATCAATCATATTCCTTTCGCACACTATATTTGACTAAAATTATGATAAACCTGCAGAACTATTTATCTTTAAAATGGTTGTGTCTTTGACTAGTGTATTATTGCTGTCTAATTTCAAAAGTGAGACTTCATTTCATTTGAGGTGATTGTTATGGTTGTAAGGTGTTTAAAAGTAAATATTTCCACACAAATTGGAATTATAATCAAACAAAACTTTTATGGTACGTATAACAATTAATTATTAATAAAATACCTTCTTTTCACTTATGTTTCGCGTACAAAATTGTTTATCCTTCTTTAAGGCTAAACGAACACATTCTGGGGTCCTGGGAAAAGTTTCAATTGGACTGCTGAGTTCATGGAAGATTTTCTGTCTCGTTGTTAAGAATGAGCAAATTAAATGCCCCATTCCTTTGTTGGTCTTGTGTTCCACAAATAGGTTTACACCTTTTACTGTTATGGACTATTAAAATTTGAGGTACAGACTTTGTGATTTACTTAATTAATTGAGTAACTTGTACTTAATATTACTCAACAGTTTATACTTTTTAGGAGCAATAATCAAAAATTACGTGCAACAAACTTTCATGGTATTTTTATCAGGTATCCAAATTCTTTAATCAGACCAATGAAATACAAATATCCCAGCTAGCAATTTAACTTTTATAATGGTTGTGAAAACACAACTAATATTACAGAAACATGAAAATCGTACAACGCAGTTTAAAACTATTATACAATGCCTATTCAACCAAAAAGGGCCCACTTTTATAAAACAAATTGCTATTATAGCTGGTTATACAACTCTTATAATATTACTATATAACTATATTAAGTGATACTTATAAAAATTTCGTATACAATCCTTATACAACAAATTTACATGTGCACTTCGGAATTGCTATACAATCATTGTATAGTGGTTGTATACGGCAGCCTCGCACAATAATAGAACTTCTAAAATTTTTTTTTTATAAGTGTATTATTATGCAGCCTGTATTGCAATACGACAAGAATACAATCATTATGTTATACAGTGATGAAATGTAGAACAAAATAATGGCGTTAAAGATTCATTGCAGTGTACAAAGAAATAATAAAAAATCTTCGATACTCGCAGATAACCCATAAATTTCATTGCGCTGTGAAGTTTTCTGATGAAATATCTAAAAAATTGATGGGCCTCAGTTTAAATTACACGGATGGTTTATTAAAAATTAAAAAAAAAATATCGTTTTAAAAAAATTAAAAAATTATGGTTTTATATATAAAATTGTATCAAAGGGTTCTGAAAAATTTACTTTTTAAGTGATATTTTCAAGTTTAAGGGAATTTTGCATAATGGCGGCGTTTGTTAAACGGCTATACCTGTAAATAAAGATGGCGCAATATAATACAATAATTTTGTTCCATTCTCCACGTTATATAATTTTTTTGTTTTATTTGCAACTCTATATGATATTAAAGTCCGGTAATGGTGTTTAAATACGCGCTATACAACTTTATTTTAAATGATTCAACAAGTGCACCTTCATAAATTTTGGAGGGTTGCCAGATTTAAACTTTTTTTACGACTGCATTTAATTACTGATAAAGAACCTGCTTGTACACAATATGCCACGTTTCCTAAAAACTTGGATGTAACACGATATGGTACTACATAAAGTTCACAGAAAAATATCTATATAAAAATCGAATCATATGATATGCTTCTGAGAATTCGAAGATATAGGGTATAAGTACTATGTAATATTACAAATCTCGTCTAATCCGACTGTCGATGTCGGCCAGAAACGCCGCTTATTGTGTGTTAGGGTTATTTAGGTATATGTAAACCGAAGGAAGGTATTGACAAAAAAATAATCAATTCTTCCTCTAACCGGCCCAACATGACAACCCTGTATTTTAAACGTTTGATAATGTCCTGTGGAGCGAAGAAACATTCCGTATTAGAACAAAATTGTCGTTTAAACATAATATAAGTATTGTTTAAGGATATACAATGATATAAGTATAACAACACTATACAATCATTTTCTCTCTTTCCACTGGATTAAAACCACTTAGTTGTTAAAAAAGTTTTTTTATTGACGTTTCGGCTTTCCAGATCGAAAGCCGTTATCAAAATGACATAAAATAAATAAATTTACTAGAAACAGGGATTCTGGTCATAAAATACAATGGAATTTTTCAACTAGATTATTAAAAGGACCGAATAATTATAACCGCAAAGTTAAAGAAGCAGCATTGATATGCTTAAATAATAACGAATGTGTTTCTAATTGTTCGGTTGATATTCTTCATTTATGACGAAGTATAAATTCTCTTATAATATGCAAATGCGCTATCCTTTCAAAATTCGTTCCCAGAAACGTCACAAAAATATGATTGAAACAGATTTTGACATCTTCAATCTCAAAATCTTATTCTATGTATACTATGTTGATGTCATATTTTTGCAAGATTATCAAGTGTTCTGTTTCTAGTAAATTTATTTATTTTATGTCATTTTGATAACGGCTTTCGATCTGGAAAGCCGAAACGTCAATAAAAAAACTTTTTTAACAACTAAGTGGTTTTAATTCATTGGAAAGAGAGAGAAATTAAAATACAAACCACTATGAGCTTCCGAAATGAATTACAATTATTTTGTTCTGTTGTGTTGAAATTCGCTACGCTATAAAATACGTTAGAAGTATAACCTAGAAATTTCAATGATATTACTATATTACAGTTACTAGTTGAATGGTTATTACGAAAATATGTTTAAAATTGTAGAAACAATAGAAAATGGCAAGAGGGGGTTGATAATTCTGCCCAGACTGAGAAAAAAAAACTTTGGATTAATATTTAGCATACAATTTTGTTAAGTAGTTTTCAAAATTTCCATCCTTCCAACCAGCGAGTAATCTACTCATTACCCCTAGATCAATAATCAAAACTTTAATTTTTTTCCATTGGAACGCTGAATCCATTTTTGCAAATTGACCCAATGAGATTATGTATAATCAGATTTTATAACGCAAAATTTGGGAGACTTTTATCTTTGTAAACTATATTTTTGTTCTATAAACAATTTATAATAGGGTCAACGGATGTAGTTACAGATTAATTATAAAAGGTTTTCATACTTGTTGTATAATGCTGCCGAACAGAATGATACTATTATACTTATCATATAAACTTTAATACAACTTGTTATATAATCTTTATAGGAATATTGCATAACGCAGATATTAAAGGTTATAGGAATAGGTTTACAACTGTAATATGATCTTTATACATTTCTTTTAAAATATTTTTATAAAGATTGTATATAGCTTTATATACTTGTTAAGTTTAAAAAAGATTTTATTCTATAATATAAGTTGTACGAACAATATTATAGAAATATTTTTTTACAAAACACAATTGTCCTAATCAAACTCACTAAGAAATAAAACAATTCTTTAATGGCACTAAGACTATTTCGTCTAGAGTTCTATTTTGCTAGTTGGGATGGTTCGTGACGTATAAGATTCGTTTTTGATATTTAATTTAAAGCATATTTTATTTAAACTAAGTGGACTTTTTAATTTTAAATTAATTTTTCTATGTTTTAAAATTATTGTAACTCATCTGCGTGTTTTAAAATTGTGCTTTTTTTTAAATTCATTATATTGGTAGAATTGATTTTGACTATGTACAGCTATGTACAGGGTGTTTGATTTATTTTATTAAAAACTTGATGTCAAGTAATTATTTTGAACGGGCACAATTTTTTTTTTATTTTCTTACTAGGATTTATAAAATTTTGATTATTTCATGTCAATATATTAATTATTTCTTTAGTAATGGTTTTGGTTATTACAGTTCAGCAATTCGTGGATTCTCATGAAATTTGATGGAATAATTTGTTTCGTATAACAAGCAAAAACAATTGCCGAGTTAATAGATCATCCACGGCTTTAGCTAACAATCCACTGAAAGCAATTAACTCCCTAAATTCGAAACACGTGCTCTAAAATCCAAGAATAAGCGCATCTAAACTCCCAAGATGTAATCGCAAAGAGATCGAAATATTAATTCAACTAATTGGTTTAAAAACAAGAAACAGATTACAGTCGTTGTCGGTGATGTTTCAGACAGTCGACGGTGCCGCCAAGAGACAGTCATTTGTTATAGCAAATCGGCCATAGCGTGCGCCTCTGTTCAGCTGTTTAGTGATGCTCGTATGTCACTCATTTCCGACGTTATTCAAGCCTTCTTCGATCGCAATGCTCGTCTCGTACCCTCTTCTGTCTGTCTATGGCGTATCGTGCTACGGTCTCGTGTTATTGTTTTTAACTAGGGAACGTTGTTGAGTATTCCGACGGGATAATTTGGCTGATTAGCGTTTCTGGATTGGTTAAGGACATCGCGCGTCTTTTGTCAAAAGAAATAAAAATAGCACCACGTGAAAGAGCGAAAAATTTTACTAAAAATTATAATAAAGTTATTTAAAAAAAAAATTTATTACCTACTATAAAAAATTATTAATAATAAGAAAGCAAATTCGAAAACTCTACGCGCGCCGAGCCGTTGAATACAAATATTCAGGCGAGGCGATCGGAAAAAACTAAAGTATCTTTGCCTAAAATGTTCGCAAAGAAAAAAAAGAAAGCATTTTAAAGAGGAGACTATAACCAGTCCAACCTGTCTCAGGAAGCCATTAGTTTTTATTTTTTTTTGTTTTCTCATAGAAAACTTGACCGGAAGTTATAAACATTTTTTAGTACGTAATAAAAAGACTTACATTTAATTGGTTTTCTAATTACTCAACATGGTTAATTGGTAGTGCCAAAATTTTACAGCAAAATGTCCATCTTGAGCTGGTAATCGTCTTTCCGGAAAACGTAGTGCATAAATGCGTCTTGCTTGTTGAGAATTGCACCTAACTTCTCCGTACAATAGAAGCATATCATGATATTCACGCACTGAATACATTTTAAATATTAATAAATCACAACGGTGTTCTAGCGACGATACCGATTTCTGAACTGAGTAATTCCACATTCCAGCGTGAAAGAAAAACATCACTTTTTTTTGTTAGAATTATTGTAGTAAATACCGGAGCAGAGTTGTCAAATTACGCACATTTCAATATCTGTTCATGTTGCTTTTAGAAAATATTCATTTTTTGATTTAAATTAATGTTGAAGTGCAATTAGACGATTAAGTAATGAACTGATAATAAAATAGTTGTTATTCGTGCATGGATTTTGTATTTTGACTCACACATCCAAACTTTAATGTTAATTTTTTAGGGTTTAGGACCTATGTTGTAATAAACTTTTTTGCAAGTTAAATCATCGGTTGAAGTTACGATACTTATTTACCTAACACCCTGTATAAAGGAGGAATTGTCGGAAGAGGACAGTAAAATCAGTTTAATTATCAGCTAACGTTTCGTTTATTTATGGAGCATAAACTTCATCAGGGCCTACAAATGATGTTACAACTAAAGTAATTATCGAACAAAACAAAAATTACAAAAAAGTTAAAAACGAAAGTTAACAGAAAATAATTAAAATTACATACCTCAATTAACACAACAAACATAACATGCAGATGAATATAAAATATCTCATATACATGGTTCTTGTGAAAAATATATTATTATATATTTTTTTTAATTAGTTTTGCCTTCAAATATCAAATTTTTCGGATACTATTTGAACTTAAAATTATAGATAAAACTTCCCTTTCTGTCCGTCCGACCGAAGTTGAAACAAGACAGATGTTTCACAGAAGACACTTGTATACTTTCTCGTTAAGATCGTAAAAAGTTTGTTTATGTAAACGTTTCGAACGTTTGATAACTCCAGTGTCAATTGGCATTATTACTTTAAGGTTTAAAGTTGACAAACAACTACAAATATGCCGCCTTGAAGTGTAAATTTGAGATGTTAATAGTTACCAACCGCTTTCAAGGGTTCTAGTTGATATTTGGTGCTACCTCTTTGAAAAATATTTTTTTTTGAGGCGTTTAACGTTGTCTAGTTTTATAAGGTTTGCTGGTAAAAATATACAAGCTTTGTGTGAATAAATCTGGATACTCTTTGCTTCCTGTGAAATGAAAACATTGAAATTTTTAGTTTTAACCAAAATAGGAATCTTGCATATTTTTGTTTACTTGCGTAACGTAAATAAATAAAGCTAAATTTGAAAATTTCTATTATTAAAACAATTCCCAGTGGCTAATGAATTCACTCAATCGATGAGCGTTATTACTTCGAAATTGATTGAGTATTTGAGGAAAATCGCTCAAAATGTACTTCACTAAAGTTGAATTGATTTATCTGCCAAATTGTAAATTTAGCAACAAAAAAAATCTTCTAATAAAATCGGCCAATAGAAAATAAACGTAAAAAAACTTTTTAAAATAGTTATTTATGAACAACATTAATTTATATTTTATTTATATTTATATTATTTTCAATTGTAAATGTAATAGGTTCCGAATTATCAATATTGTATAAAAATGTATCAATATTTTCTATAGAAAACGCTTCTCAAAATTTACCAACTGACTTAAGCAACTTAAGCAACAAGGTAAATTGCAAAATTGTATTAAAAAAATCTTATAAAATTAAGCAAAATTTAACCTAGGCAGAATTTAAAACAATTAAAAATTTAAAAAATGACAATACAATTAAGATTTTACCGGCAGATAAAGGTAACGCGACGGTTGTCATGAACAAAACAGATTATGATAACAAAATTAACGAAAATATTGAAAAATTAAATAAAGGTCCAACTACTAGTATTGAAAACAAAATTTACAAAACTTTATATAAAAATAAAAAATTCCTAAGTGATAAAGAACGAAGATCTCTTACTTCTCATTATAGTAAACCTCCACATTTTTATGGTTTTCCTAAAATTCATAAACAACAAATACCATTAAGAGCAATAATAAGTTCTATAAATTCACCTTGTCAAAATTTAGCAAGATTTCTACTTAAAATAATAGATCCGTTATAAGGAAATACTAATTCCTTTATCAAAAATTCAAAATATTTTTTAGAAAAATTATCAAAAATCAAAATTACAAATTCAGATATAATGGTTAGTTTTGACGTAGTTATTTTATTTCCAAATGTTCCTGTCGATAAAACTCTTAATCTTGTGAGAAAAAAGTTGACAAGTGATTACATTAATAAATAGAACTAAATTAAGCGTCTCAGCAATTCTAGAATTGTTGGAATTACGTATTAAAACTACATATTTTCAATTAAATAGTGATTTTTATCTGCAAAATTTTGGCATGGCAATGGGTTCACCTTTATCACCAAAATTGTGTGATA
Organism: Crepidodera aurea; assembly: GCA_949320105.2. NCBI lineage: Eukaryota > Metazoa > Arthropoda > Insecta > Coleoptera > Chrysomelidae > Crepidodera > Crepidodera aurea. Next base: position 12,443,370 of record OX439479.2, read on the forward strand.
TTTTCATGGAGGATTTTGAAATTGAAATTGTAAACAAAAAAAATTTAAGACCTTCTGTCTGGTTTAGATATGTAGATGATATCTTTGCAATTTGGCAACATGATAGGGAAAATATTGATACATTTTTATATAATATTAATAATACGGAACCTACTATTAAATTTACAATTGAAATTGAAAATAATAAAAAATTACCGTTTCTTGATGTACTAATACACAATAACAACAATTGTATTGAAACATCAGTTTTTAGAAAAGAAACACATACAAATAGATATCTAAATTTTAATTCAAACCACTCAATTTGTGTTAAACGAGATATTGTCAAATCTCTTTCCGATAGAGCAAAAACAATTTGTTCAAATGACAATATCTTAAATAATGAATTATCACTTGTTAAATATGTCTTGATTAAGAACAAGTACCCAAGTAAATTTATAAATCGTGAACTTTACCGAGACATTAAAAATAAAGACCAAAATTTAAATCCCCCAATAATTCATTCAAATATAGTAAAAATCTCTTATATTCGAAAATTATCCGAAAAAAATAGAAGGATTGGCAATAAATTTAATTTAAAAACAGTTTTCAAACTAATAATACATTAAAATCTTTTAATGAAATTCAAAACACAAAAAAATGTATTTACAAAATTCCATGCGAATGGAATAAATTTTATATAGGAGAAACATCTAGACCTTTTCATATTAGACTTAATGAACACCAATCATACATTAAAAATAAACAATTCGAAAAATCCAAAATATGTGAACATGCATGGGATTTTGGTCATAAAACACTAGTTAGAGAAAAGCTAAAAACAAATTTCACAGGATACGTCATATATAGCATTGGTTTGAGGTGACATCCATGTCTCCAAGTGTGAGAGACTTGGTGGGATTGATTTCACCCCCAACTCAGGACCTCTCTGTGACTTAACCAACTTATCCTGAGGGTTGTTACTCACATTGTTGGCAATGAGTGGAGTTTTGGGTGTGAAATCGTTCTTACGAAGGGTGAGAGCCTAGTAGGTTTGGGATCGGCCCCATCCCCACTCTTGCAACATTATGTCGCTTTTGTACCAATTTGTTTTTTTTTTCGTCAGGTATAAGGGTAGTTACCTGTAGTAATTTTTTCATTAAACTCTTTTTCATTTTTTCAATTGGTGGGACACTTCATCTGATTGGGAGAGACCATAATTGCTATTCTAAATTAAACGGAAAAAGAAGAATGGCCTTTTTCTTTATTGTTGGCATTTTTCAGGTCAATGTCATTGTGTACACATTTGGTACCGGCCGTCGAAATAAAGAAGAAGAATTTGTGTTTTTTTCTTAGTACTCTCGCAGCCTTTGAAATGTTCTTCCGATGTTAACATCGTTTTTCATAGATGATACTTATGCATTCATTCATTTATTGTAGTTTTTCCTGAGGTTGAAAAAAATTTTTTTGGAAAGCTTGAATTTAAGTTGAAAGAGTACACTTATTTCATACAAGCCGTTAACCCAATAATTCCAACTTCTGTTTCTAACGTTGTGGATATTTTCGTGACTGTTTAATAGTAATTTATGTAGATAAAATTAGTGGTCAATAGTAAATATTTAGTACGATTTCTTCGTTTTAAGTCGAGCTTTCGAAAATGTTTATTTTCTTTATCAAATTAATAATAAAATTTAAAATTATTTACTATTGACTGGTTCCCACTGATTTTATCTACAAAAGCAAAAACTGAGTTTAATCTCTTAAATTCCTTAAAGGGAGTAGATAAATTTATTCTGTGTTTATAATCAATCCGAGATAAATCTTTAAATGATTTGCCCATTATTATAAATTTACGTTATATAAATGGGTGTACGGTCAGAAGTTAAATTATACCATTTTTTTGGATAATTTTTATGATTGTTTTCAGTTTTTTTAAAAAAATAATAAAATTTTATCTCCAACCCATACAAAAATATTTTTAATTCTTAATTAATTTATTGAGATTCTGCAAATGGAATTTTATGACTGTTTACAGCCCTGGAGCTATTGATCATATTTAGATATTTCGGTCCAAATATACAAAATACAAGAAATTCCTTGTTAGCTTCCACTATATATCGACTCTTTGTCGGCGCCTTTGAAACCATTATCCGTCCAGGTTAATCTAATTGTCACATCGTAAACAAATTCCAGTCTAAATTGGGGAAACGCATTTTTTGTACCCATAACCCATCCCAACAGACCGCCACCCATTCGACAGGATGTATACGGTGGACCAAAAACTGTAAGCGTTCGCGTTTTCAAATTGTTTATTATTTATAAAGAAAAGTTTCTCTGGAGATTAATATAAAAATAAATCAATAGAGCTGACAAACTAATAAAGATTTTAAAAAAATGTCTTGGTGGTAAAAGATTTGCCAACAATGAAGAGGTTGAGTCTGTGGATGATGGATATTTCGATTAGCTCCAGATTCTCACTATAAACAGGTTATCGCGGCTATTAAATATCGCTGGGAAAAGTGTATTGAGCTAAAAAAAATTATTCTGATTCAACCCTCATACAGAGTATTGAGTGAAATGATTTATTGCTACACTTTTACACTTTTAAAGGGAAACATCCACGATGTTTCTTCATATTGACCTCTATTTTTTTATTGTTGTACCAGCTATTTGGATCATGTTCTATCTAGCTATCTTGAAATTATATTGCTGTCATTAACGTGGTTCATCATCTAGAATTATAAGCAGCAAACCGTTGGGTTTCATAACTGGGATTTTCATATCATTGTGACGTACATCTACTGATGCTCTAAGTATTTTGGACTTTATATTAGTTAGATCTGTTGATTTGGCACATAGCCATAGCTGGACATTATAGGTTATACTAGGCTTCAGCTTTGCGCTGTATAATAATACCTTGTTGTCTCAAGAAATTTATAATTTTTGCCCAGTATATTTTTTTAACTTTGAGATATTTGTTTTTCAGAATTAGTATCTTGTTTATTACTACATGTGCTCCTGTAGATTTTAATAACTACAACTGCATTTTCATACGTGGAAAGTATTCCTATTTCATCCGCAAAAGAAGCAATTGTGTTTTTTTTCATATATGTCGACTAGGAAGAACAATGGTTCAAGATCACTACCTTGAGGTACACCTTATTCAATTTGATTTACTCAGAAGTGGGGTCAGATAAATAGAACTTGTACTGGGTACCACACCAGGACCCGGGAGATGTCAGTGTTACAGACTTTCTTTCTCGATGCTCTGATCGATTTCTATGACCTGTTCGGAGTGGTAAATTGGTGTTTCCGGAAGCAGGGATTGGAAGAAAAAGAATTAGAAAAACGTATACAAAATTTTAGAAACTAACAATTTGATTTATTCGACGTACATAATTTATCGATAATATAATAATAATTTGAGCCACTGTGTATGTACGACTGAGACTGACTAAGACTTTATGGTGTTTTTATATGTTACTAATTTTGTAATTTAGCTGGAATTCGTTTTTTCACAGTCGTTCAGTCACTGTCTGTGCATCTTTCAATCTATAAACACTGTATATTAATATTTTTGATTTTAAACGCTTTTAATACAAATATTTTCATTAATAATAGACAGGAAAGTTAAGAATTGCCAATGCTCGACATTTTCTATTGGTTAATCTTCGCTTTCGGATACGTGAAAAAACCCAAAATGGTAAAAAGTGAAAAAAATAATAGTAGGATGAAACCCATTGGAAAAGGAAGAGAATATAACAAAAATGAAAGGAAAAATAATTTACGGGCGATCTGAGGTCGGGAAGTGGAAGTGGGTGAATTTTTAAGGGTAGAAAGCAGTTTCTCGATTTCCGGCAAAACTACAAGTCCTATGGAAAAAAGTTGAATAGCAAAGTTGTAGGTAATAAAGAGTCCTACAACTTTTGTATTTACACTTTTTTCATATAACCTCAAAATTTATGTGAAAAATTCAAATAACCAAATTTTTTGGTTTTTTATTTTTATCTTTTACAAAAAATTATTTTTTTTTCATGAAATTTGGTGAAAACTTACCTTTTTATGTCCCAAACACACTGGAATTTTTTTGATTTAAAATATTTTTTTTTTCACCTTATTTTGACTTAATATCGAAAAAGCACCCTAATTTTCAAATTCTCGCGTCAAAATATCTGCTTTTTTAAAAAACTCTGCGGGCTTTTTGTTCGTTGAAATCTCTACTTTTTGATGGTGTAAAAAAATATACATTACTATGGTAAATGTTCTCAAAAAATGCAAAGAAACGAAAAAAACTCGAATACGAAAATTTTTTTTTTAAAAATCATGTACAATTTTGAGCTATTTATTAAGTCAGGTTCTGAAAATGTAAAAGATATATTTTTCACGTCTAAAGTTTCAACATCTGGATTTGCCGGAAAAGGAAAGAAAAGTATCGTAAATTCATTATTAGACGATAAAAATTTGTCAAATTTGGCCAATATTTTTTTAAAACAGATACAATTAATCAAATCTATTTATAAATGCAAAAAATGATAACATAACACTGAATCAATTAAGATTTCGAAAATATCAGCTTCAAACTTGGCTGGGTAACGAACTGACAGCAACAGATTGGGGCTGGAAGCAACATCAACGTGGCATTATGCCCTTTACAGAAAAGGAATTAATTCCGGAAATATTGCTCAAAACTATTTGCTGCAGCTGTGAAACTGGATGTAACAGTATAAAATATGGCTGCTGAAAACATGGTTTAAAATGAAAAATTAATGCTCAAATTGTCATGGTTCTGAAAAATGCTCCAATGTGGAAGAAAAAAGCTACGAGGAAGTTGACGATTCAGATGAAATTGTCGATGAAGAACCAATGCAGACTGGAAATAATATTGGAGACGAGAATCGGGAAGGTTTGTCGAATGTAACGATGAAGAAATGCCATCAAAGAGACAAAAACTAATGGATAAGTGATTAGAATTCAAGATAAGGGATTAAGAAATAACAAGATTAATGTTTTTAAAAATATTATAATGAATAAAAAAAAGTATCTACATTCAATAGTACGATTTACATGTTTATTTATATATTATGAGATTTTCTATGACATAAATGTAGTTAGAATTTAATAAATCAACTTTTTTACTGAAAAAAATAGCAGCAGTCACATTTTTTAGATGAAATCCCCTTTCAATGCTATCTTTAATTATATTTAGAACAACTATTTCCGCATGTTTTTTGAAATCTTTATGTTTTATGGATTTGTAATTTCTTTGTTTATCAATGTAACACGGAATCTCAAGTTTTTCGCGTAATTAAAGTATAAATTTTAATAAATAGCTCAAAATTGTACATGATGATTTAAAAAAAATTTCGGATTCGAGTTTTTTTCGTTTCTTTGCATTTTTTGAGAACATTTACCATATGTATATTTTTTTTACACCATCAAAAAGTAGAGATTTCAACGGACAAAAAGCCCACCGAGTTAAAAGGTAAGTTTTCACCAAATTTCGTGAAAAAAAAATTGTAAAAGATAAAAATAAAAAACCAAAAACTTGGTTATTTGAATTTTTCACATACATTTTGAGGTGATGTGAAAAAAGTGTAAATACAAAAGTTGTAGATCTTTTTATTACCTACAACTTTTTCCATAGGACTTGTAGGAAATCGAGATAAACAGTTTTCTACCCTTAAAAACTCACCCCCTTCCACTTCCCGACCTCAGATCGCCCGTAAATTATTTTTCCTTTCATTTTTGTTATATTCTCTTCCTTTTCCAATGGGTTTCATCCTACTATTATTTTTTTTGGTTTCAAAAATTATGGACCCTGGTCTATATGGAAAAATTCATAAATTAAATCTGACCTCATCACATTCTGTCTTCTTTTTAAATTTTCAATGACCCATCTATCTTTTAGAGATATTATTAAACTGATATTTAACACAAAAGTAACTATTGATAATAGCCTGCCATCACTTTAATACAGATTTTCCCAAACTTATTTAAAGCGCGACCCCGTTTTTGTTAAAAAAATTGTTCAAAAATTCAAATTTTGTTCAAATAACTGGTTCAAATATAGTTTTTCACATTTAACCTCCCTTGCATCTATAACTTTTTCCAAGATAACATTTTGTATGGAATCAGTTAAACTTTTTATAACCAAAGTTATAGAATTTATTTGCCACACATTGTTATGATCAATAATCGTTTTCGTTTTTGTTCAAGGAAAAGGTCTAAAGGTATCAATCAACAACAAAGTTCTCTATAAGGTGGGACCCACAATTATAGGTATTAGAAAAAGTTTATAGAATCAAAAAATCATTCGACCCTGATCGTTAATTATGGAGATTTTTGCGAATAACAAATTCCAAGAGACCCGAATCCCACATCGTAAAATCAATAACGCTTAAAATTTTTCCTAAAGTGGATGTGTCCAATAAAAATTAACTTAGTTGAAATTTATAGACGAGTTTCGCTTTTATATCGAAAAACTACTGTTAAAAGTTATATTTGACCTACCCGTCATGTGATTATAAGCATATTTCAAAAGTTAAATAAGTTTTTGAGATGACCGACAAAAGAAATCTGACGGTTTTGTTTTACATTTAGATGCAAATTTATTTTCTAGTTAACTGTGGTAATTAAATAAATATTAAAATTAGGGATATAAATTGTGGTTTCAAGTTGCGGTCTTGGAAATTAAGAAATCTTCGACTTTGGATGAGTTTGTACGGCTAAAAATGGGACAAAGTTAGATTGCTAAGACGCAAATCAATCTATAGATTTGGATTTACCTTTATTAAAGAATATTTAAGATTTAAATTTGCCAAATCGGTTCTCGTGGCCACGATTGACAGACAATTAATTGTTATCTCTCTTTTAAGGATTACTTTTTGTTTCCATGTACTTAGTAAATATTTAAAATTAGGAAATTAAATTTTAATATAATAAAATTTATTTTTATGTCAAAATAATAATACAAACAATCACCAATAATATGTAACTCATCCATTATTAAAAAACATGCAATTTTAAAAGGAAATTATACCAAGAGACAGGTGTGTTTACCAATGTTTACATGTAGCATTTTTTTCTTTGATCGTAGCCGATATAGCTATTACAATTTAGAAAATGCATGCCTACATGGTTTAATTCTACCTAGTTAGGAAATCGAAATTGGAAGATCATTCTTTCTTAATTAGTGTTCTTTTGAAATTCACCGATAGTTTAGAACAGAAAATTAGTCGAAAGCGGAAGCATGGAAAGTAATCATAATCTCTCTCTGTGTTCTCGTAGGTTCAAAATAACGATTAGTAGTAGATTAATATAAAAGGACCCCGCACCAATCTTATGGAAACGGGAGCACCGTCAAAATTATCTGAATTTTTGATATGTGATAGTACTTAATGTCCCGATCAATAGTGTCCATGGGCCCAATCCTATCCTATGGTTAGATTTCGATATACAGGGCGTTAAAGTTCAAGATCCCGAAATTTTAAAATGTGTACCAAAATGTCCCTGTAAAATAAAATCAAAATATATTTCCTTACAGGGCGATTCATGTTTCCACATGCCTTTTTGTTCAAAGTATGTATTGTTAACATGCAGAAATAGCCTGAAATATCGATAAAAAAGTCACCGTCTTAAAGTTTTTGAATATTGGATGTAATGTAGATCTTGACGTCCTCGTTCAAAATTGTAATTGGTTAAATTGGATCCTATGGCCTGTTTTCGAGAAATTAAACGATTAAACTGTAAAAATATCAATTTTTCCCAATAGCAACTTTTAGTAATAAAAAATAAACGAAATATTTTAAACTAAATATTTTTACACACTGTATTAGATCATATTGCACCGTTATATTAATTGGAGGCAGGCTAAAAATTCATACTCACAGGGTGATCTCACTTGAGCTTGTAAGATGATAAAATCAACAAATCTAAAACAGCTGCAAAACAATTAATAATTAATTGTTACCTTTTACTTATTTTTTAATAAGTTAATCTTACAGCTACAGCAGCCACCAGAATTTACTAAAATGTGATTTTTGAGTAGCTGTAGATCCTTTAGGTACTATTTACCTTAGATAGTAAGGGTGATATATCGTTGAAATCAGCTCATTGAGGAGATTTTAAAAATGTTAAAATAGATAGGGCGTTCCTTTAAAAACCTTGATCTGGCAGGGCGTTATGAAACACCCTGTAACATTGTAACTAATTTTAAAATGTAAAGCTTAAAGCTGCCTACAATTTTTGTAAATAACATTTTTCCGTATGTTTTATTATAACAGATCTACTGAGCTTTGTCACAATAATCAATCACACTGTATATATATATATATATATATATACATACAGGGTTGCTCAGTATATTTTTTTTGATACTTTGATAATTAAAAAAAATGAAATAATGATCTTAGAATCAGCTTTAATATCATAATAAAGATTTAAACTCATATCGTATACATAGTGGATTGTTTGTACCTACCTCAATTATTTACACTGTATTTTTTTTTCAGATTATTCAATTATTTATTGGATTTAATAAACTACATAGGAAAAATATAATTTTCATGTGAAGAATCTCTCATAAAAATTAAGAAACGCTATTAAATAAATGTATAGGGTGGTGTAATAGGAGGTATTTCATAGCTCCACAATTGCTTATGATTCTCCAAAAATATCAGTGAAATATTCCTAAAAAGGGATAACAAGTAAACCAAAACGCTAGGGCTCTAACGCATTGGTGTTGTAGAAACGAGCTTAAAATATGAATTATGGGTTCGATAAAAAAGAACTAAAATATACCCACCTATTTTTTTATTTATTGGAACAATAAACCATTTAATTGTTTGGCAGCTGTTTTAGATTTGTTGATTTTGTCATCTTACAAGCTCAAGTGAGATCACCCTGTAAGTATGAATTTTTAGTCTGCTTCCAATTAATATAACGGTGCAATATAATACAGTGTGTAAAAATATTTAGTTTACAATATTTCGTTTATTTTACAGTTTAATCGTTTAATTTCTCGAAAACAAGCCATAGGATCCAATTTAACCTATTATAATTTTGAACGAGGACGTCAATATCTACATTATATCCAATATTCAGAAACCTTGACGGTGACTTTTTTTATCGATATTTCATTGCAGTTAAAAATACATACTTTGAACAAAAAGGCCTGTGGAAACATGAATCGCCCTGTAAGGAAATATATTTTGATTTTATTTATTACGTATGTACTTTGACTACATATATCCGCCAGAAACTTTAAAAATAATTTACTGGGGCATTTTGGTACACATTTTAAAATTTCGGGATAGGATTGGGCCCGCGGACACTATTGACCAGGACATCAAGTACTATCACATATTAAAAATTCAGACAATTTCACGGTGCTTCCGTTTCCATAAGAATGGTGCGGGGTCCTTTAATCTTATTTGACAGAATTAATAATAACAGACCTTTGGCACTAGGAAATAAACGGCTATAACAACTGACAATGTTGCTGCCTAAAAAATTATCACTATTAGACATTATTGTCTTGCGCCCCCAACTTAAGCAATATGGGAACATAAAAATTTGTAAACATATATTTGATGAACTGATTAAGATCCCAATGATGCCAGATTTTCGATTTTTCTCTTTATTTCCATATTTACTTCATTGAAGGCCCGTATATTGCAAAATTTAACATATAACCTCGATAGCGCTGAATGAATTGACTTTCGATGGTCCCCAACAATTATTTCCTCGAAAAATGTACACACAAATTAATAGGTGTTGCAGTTTTGCTTGGAGATGGCGTTACTAGTACATTTGTTTGTATAGGCCTCGTGCATACTACTAAGTGGGGGTAACACTGTGGAACACCAGTGAAACAGGTGGCGTATTTTGAAAACTTTTTGAGGCCGCTCTCCATTAACTTAACATAAGGTTTTACGTGAAATTTGTAATTAAACAGATTTAGTATAACGATTGACTGTTAAAATATCTATATCAAATAGTAAATTTAATATTGTTCTATTCACATATTTTTTTTTAATAATATTACGTGAATGTTATATTATTTCTCTAAAAATACAACTGAAATGAGGTTATGTTATTAAAAACTAAAAATTACGAAAATATTATTATGTAAATTTACTACTTTTATGCATGAATATTATGGCAAATCACTTCATTCAACTTTCAACAAAGTTATTTTACCGTTTTATTTATTATTTTTTAAAAAAATTTCGTTTCGCAGTTCGCAGCCCGCCTAAAATATAAAAAAACGGCATCAAAAAATGCGATGCGCGCGCATCTGCACGAGGCCTATAGACTAGGGATATTTATGGCGTTTTGGAAGGTAAACATGCGCCATCGAAAGCCAGTTCTAATTAATTGTCATTGTGCGAAAAACTTTATGTTTACCAGAGTGTTCAGAAGAGTTTGATGAAGATATGAATACGAGCGAGCCAGAATAATACATCGGAAACAAAAAGAAAAAAGATAGATGAAAGACCGGAGAATTTCGGTGAAAGGGGAGCAACCAAAAGTGCAATTTCAACTCATTATCTTACATTTTTTAAATGAAAATTTGATGTGTTGTTTCCTCCCAATACCAAATTCTACCAACTCATATAAATTGCAACCGACTCTGCACCAGATTAAGATAACACGGTCTACATATCCAAACCATGTAGTTAGTTAACATCCGTACATCATTACGCTATCAAAAACACTCTGTATACGTCAGAATCGGGGACGGTCATCCTCAGTTATATCAAAGGGACCGACACCTCGATCTGGGTGTTCCATTAAGCTAAAAAGTCGCCCACTCGATGTGCAACGAACAAAGACAACACCATATAAATTAAATTAGAGAGCCGCGTATGAGGAAGATACTAAAGTGAGAGAGCGTAATTATATGGTGTACTAACAAGTAGGGGTTTTAGCATAGGCGGGGACAGGGAAAAATTCGAGGTGGAAGAAATAAATTGGTAATTTAGCGGTTTTTCAAGAGATTCGTTAAGTAGTTTGAGTAAAAAGCGAAATCAGAAAACGTTAGTTAGGTACTAAAATTAAATTAAAGTAATTTAAATAACAGGACACAGATATTTATAGGTACTGTAATAACTCAAGAACGGGTAATTAGAAAATCGATTGTATTTATACTTATGACATTTTCATGAAGAGGATGTAAGATGTATGTAGTCATGTTTTTGATCGAAGTGTGTCATCATTTTAAAGAGAATTCATTAAAGATCAACACATCCAAAACCCAATTTATGACAAACCTGGTAACTTACCAAAACATTGAAGTAGATGGATAGCTAATCGAACAAGTAACATCCTACAAATACCTAGGACATGAGATCAGAATTGGTCGCGACAACCAAACATGTGAGATTACCCGACGAATTACCTTAGCGTGGGCCGCATATGGAAAACTGCGTTACGTATTTAAATCAGACATTCCAACCTGCCTTAAAAGAAAATTGTTTAATCAATGTGTACTCCCTGTCATGACTTATTGCGCAGAAACCCTTACTCTCACCAAAAAATCAACTGAGAGACTTCGAATTGCTGAACGCGCTATAGAGCGCTCTAGGCTAGGTTTGACCTTGAAAGAATTACAAATCTCAAAAGGAGTTGGGCGGGCCACGTGGCAAGACAGGGAGATGACAGATGAACGAAGAAAATTATTGAATGGCGACTTAGACAGGATGCTTATACATCCTCCAACCCGGTGGACCGACGATCTTAAGCGAGTATCAAACAAGCGCAAGACCGTTCCAGATGGTAATCGTTGAGGGAGGCCTATGTCCTGCAGTGGACAAGAGGGGCTACGTAATGATGATGATGATGATGAATAATATAATTCACTTTTGACAGATTCTTCTGACTTTGTGCCTACAAACCATAAAACTGCAGATTCTCGCTCTGTGTTAGTTAAATCTTCACTTTAAGCTTAATCACTATAAAATGATACAATCGCACTTTGGAATAGGTACATTTAAACATACATATGGATTATTAGAGCCTTCTTTGCTATGGCTGGCCGTCCTCTCTTCCTTTTTTGGCTTAGCTTCGATGGGCACCTTTGCTTGTTTTATAATGACTCAACACCATGAAAAAAAGAAAGCTTCAATACCTGGGTCATATAATGAGAGGACAGAAATAAACACTTCTTCAACTGATAGTCCAGGGAAAGATTAGTGGAAAGCGGACCATTGGCGGACGCCGTGTGTCCTGGCTAAAGAACCTGAGGGATTGGAGGGATCTTTGAAACGACGAATCAATTTTCAACAGTCTCTACATTTATCAGTTGGAGCAACATCACCATAAACGTCAACAAGCATTCCATGGTCTTCAGCTGCAATTTCCCTCTAATTAAAGTAGAAAATTAAATACTACCACAAATGTTGGTTGGTTAGCACAAAAATTCGACATTTTCAACACTAAAAAATAAGGTCGACATAAAATTTGTTTTCGTTTTGGTTCCTAAACGACTTGGAAATCTTTATATTACATATTTAAGCCTACCACTGTCTTTTATTTTAATACAGCTTTATTGTTAACTGGTCGCCTTTGTAGCTCGCAGCCGACAAACAGTTGAGAAAGGAGCAAACACGGAGGCCCAACACACACAAAAAAAAGTTTATTTCTCTATTGATACCGGGCGGTGAGCCCTAACAATTTGAATATTTGATGCTTTACCGGCCTGTTAATTGACCGTAGAGTTATGGATATCTTGCTAAAGAGTTGGACGAGAGTGCCTATTTAGACTAGTTTTTAGTCTCTACATCGGGTTGTTTATATTTATTATGAAAATCATAAATACCACCAAACAATTTGTATACAGGGTGGTCCTTAAGTACTTGTACATAGAAGTATGGTAGATTCCTCACTTTAAAATATTACGATTTGAACCAACTTGCTCTAATAAAATGTTGCTGATAAGGAATATACAGGGTGTTAAACGTTAAATTTTAAGATTTATTTTTTGAAATAACTTTAACACCCTTTATATTCCTTATTCCCAACATTTTATTAGAGCAAGTTGGTTCAAATCGTAATATTTTAAAGTGAGGAATCTACCATACTTCTATGTACAATTACTTAAGGACCGCCCTGTATATACATTTTTTAAGGTTAGGGTGAATGAAAATATTTGAAAAATTATTGTTATTAATCTGCGAACTTCGCAGTTTAAAAAAGGACCCCGCAGTTTTTGATAGGAAAATGGCTTTCGGTGGATTTCTCTCAAACTTCGGAAATTTATTCTTCATCCCATCCCGATCAAAAGTGTTCACGGGCCCAACTCAATCCTATGTACAGATTTCGAGCTAGCGCGAGTTTAAAATGATTAGGGGGAACTCGATATATGGGCATTTATCGGCAAGTTAGGCGTTCACCTCTTTACGTTTATGGTTTATATGATGGAATATGTTATACACACCCAGATACATACACACGCACTCATTTAGCGTCTTTTAGAAGATTTTATTTTGATTTCTAAACTATTACTTAAGAATTTATTTTTTATTGACATTACATTTTTTATTTTTCAATCACTTTTTTGTTACCATGACTATGTCCGACATGGGCGTTTCATTAACAGAGTTAAACACAGCCAGTCACCTTGAAATAAATTAAAAATCAATGGAGAAATATTTTTTGTAAGAGAAAGCTTAACACTTAATATGTCCAGCATAAGCGTCACTTGTCGTTATCTCATCTAAACCCTACTCTTTTATACTCCTACAAGGGTTCCACGACTGGCATAGAGCAAAAATGCAGCATTTTTTTTTTTTTTTTTATTATTAAACACCCATAAAGGCATTTAGTATATTACAATCTGGTCATCAGTGACCAATGAGCAATTTAATTCTAACTTAATCTAATAGAGTTTGAAATTTAAAACTAAGGTATACTCATCAGCGTTCCTTAGGTTCTGTAGAAAGGATTGCACTAAACTTTAACGTGCACACATAAGCTCTGCTTTTGCACTAAAAACACTAAACTAACTCAAAGGGCTTGATCCTCTTAAGTCTTCTTTCTAACCCAGTATTGTCAAGGAGCTGGATAGCCTCGACATTGACATGATGATGAAGTCTTTCTTCATGACTCTTGGCTAATTTCTTGATGGTCTGGTCAACAGTGTCCATTTCCAGATCCCTGTGGAGGTCACTATTGCGAATGTACCAAGGGGCATTTACTATGTTCCTCAGTGCTTTGTTTTGAAATCTTTGGATGATTGCTAAGTTGCTTGCTTTGGTGCATCCCCATAGTTGGATACCATAGGTCCATACAGGCTTAAGTATCTGCTTATAAAGCATAAGCTTATTATGTAGAGACAGAGTGGAGTTTCTTCCAATTAGCCAGTACATTTTTCTATATTTCAGTCCAAGTTCTTCTCTTTTCTTTTTAACATGCACTTTCCATCGGAGTTTGGCATCTAATGTAATACCTAAGTATTTTGCTGTGTTTGAATATGGAATCAGGTTATTGTTTATTCTGACTGGAATATGATCTATCCTTTTGTTTGTAAAGTTAATGTGGAGTGATTTAGTTTCATTAAGTTTAATTTTCCATCTCTTCGTCCAGTCATAGATAAGGTGGACGGCTGTTTGCAGCTTGTGGGTTGCTTCTTCATTGCTCTTTCCTACCGCTAGAATGGCAGTGTCGTCGGCGAAGGTGGCTATGGTATTGTTTTCTAACTCTGGAATATCACATGTGTACAGTAAGTATAGGACAGGTCCTAGGACACTTCCTTGTGGTACTCCAGCCTTAATTTCTTTAAGATCGGAATAGGCTTCTTCTTGCCTAATTCTAAAGTATCTTTCCGATATATATGAATGGAGGATATCTGTATATTGTTTTGGAAGGAAAAGCTTGAGCTTATGTATTAAGCCTTCATGCCAAACCTTATCAAACGCTTGTGCTACATCAAGAAAGATAGTAGCACAAATGTTTTTCTCTTCTAATGATTTCTCTATAATGTTGGTTATTCTATGAACTTGGTCGATCGTAGAGTGCTTATTTCTAAATCCAAATTGGTGATCAGGGATAATTTCTCTTTCTTCGATAAGTGGTTTTAGTCTTTTGAGTAGGAGTTTCTCAAATAGTTTCGACATAACAGGCAGTAATGAGATCGGTCTGTATGACGATGCCTCATGTGGTGGTTTCCCTGGCTTGGGTATCATTATGACTTCCGCAATTTTCCAAAGGCTGGGTACATATTTCAATCTGAAGGCAGCATTTATTAGGTTAGTTATTTTAATTATTGCTTTTTTGGGTAATTGTTTTAAAATTTCTCCAGTAATTAAGTCAAAACCTGGAGCTTTTTTCGGATTGATATTTTCTTTTATTTCGGTAATTACTTCTTTGGGAGAGGTAAATTCTATTTCTTGACCAATCTGTGGCTGATCTTCCATAGTAGGTTCTTCATCTTGATCTTCATGAGGCTGAAAGATTTTTTCTAGATGATTTGCAAATCTTGTTGCCTTTTGCTCATTATTTCTAGCCCATTTACCATCTTCCAATCTGACAGGTGGTATTCACATTATGGAGCATAATCATTATATTTATTATTCTTATTTATTTATAGCACATGTGTTATTAAGCTAACTACAATTTGGCGTAGCCTTTGGGAGATCAACTCGTCATATTTGTTTAAAATGAAGGATTAAAAAGGAACATACGAAAAACCAACTTGCCATCAGCGAAATAACAACGATGCTTATTTCATTCATTTTCATAGTGCCCCTATTAAAGTAACATGTATTTAACTCTATGTTCTATAATCTAGACATCTATCACTCGCGGTCCACCTTCAATCTAATAATCTTGTTGACAGATCTTTCTAACATGAATTATTAAAAAGGAACATGTAAAAAACCATCTTACCCCGTACCATGGGGTATGATTGTGAAAGCTAATTTGTTTCACAACGAACAAATGTGCATTTCTTCGGCGTCTTCATCATCCATACCGGCACAAACATTGTTACCCCAATGATCACAAAGCTGGCAACCTATCCAACCTTCTAGTGATTTCAGAAAAGTATTTATGTGTAAAAAAATTGTGTCTTCATCATTGTTCTTTTGCGTTTTGTCTGAAAGTTTAGTATTTTTTTTAGCAGTTTTTTGTGTAGATTATGAGGAATGGCATTTTTAAATTTTCCAGCTCATTTTTATAGTGCCCTTATATCCCTTCACACCCCACACCCATTATCCCGTCATGCCCCCCTCCCAAACTTCAAAAAGTTATAGTCTGTCCAAGAGATAAGTCAGAAAGAAAGGAACACACCGCCAAAGGTACCGCCTATGTCGCCCTATTTGAGTGAGACGCCGCAGTGCCGGCGACATTAAAGATGCTCCTTTCTTCAAAGGAAATCCGAGCGCTTCGGTCTCAGCGGTACCTTTGACGGTGTGTTTCTTTCTTTCTGACTTATCTCTTAGACAGACTATACACATATATGAAAAATAAATGTCAGCATTCTGCAACAGACCAGTTTTCTAGTGTTTTCTGATAGAATGTTTGCTATCAGAATCCCTTGTTATATTTGTGGTGCTGCTCTGCAGTCCAATGTTATGGTTCGGTTGAGCGGCGATCATAATGCTGCCAAGCAAGAGATAGCCATTAATAGACGCGCAGATATTGGTGGACAACCTGCAGTCATTGATGACAATAGACGAATCTGCAACAATTGTAATATTGATATTGTGCATGAAATCCAAGTGATGGAGAATGATTCAAGCAGCTTAAGACTGAATGTTCTCACCCAGACTTCTTCTCACTCTTGCCTTGTTTGTAATGCAATGAATGATATGAGGCTCGAGTTGATGTTTTCGTTCATAATAATATATATGTACAGAATGGAACAAGAAGCTGCATGGAACATCTTGATGAAAATGGACTTCTACAAGATTATTTCAAAGATGTTTTAAGGTTTATCAATAGACCATATAAGATAAAAGGTTCAGATTTAATGATTTTTTTGAATGCTTTACGGGAACGTGTTATTGTTGAACGTAAGCGTAAGTTTCAAGATGAAAATGATTTTACTGATGCTCAGTTTGGTGCTGTATCTCCTATTACCAAACTCCAATTCAATGATTTATTTTCATTTTGTGATCCAGTTTCAATAAATGAAACCTTAAGATATATTTCGAAAAAAGACCTTCTAGCTTTCATTTGTAAGATACATCAGGGATTAAGCGATGAATTAGTAACAGTGATTTTCGGTTACCCCTCGCGACAAACAACCGGCTTAAGCATCTCTCTAGTCAGACAGTCCTTGATGATAAGATTTGTTCATGAAAATATTGGATTCCAGGCAATTACGAGAGAACAGTACGTTAACCAGCATGTCACACCATTTTCAAATATATTATACAATTCATTAGCAATGTTAATTTTATGCTGGACATAATTGTTAAGTGTTCCCTTACAAAGAGTATTTCTCCACTGAACATTTAGTTTTGTATTTATTTCAAGGTATCCGTCCGGCTGTGTTTAACCCTGTTAATGAAACGCCCATGTCGGACATAGTCTAGCAAATTTATCTTCTCCTCGTAGATCAGTGTAGAATTAATTTTTACTTCATGTATTCTGTTGTCAAGGCAGCTGCATGGTGTTCCTCTTATGCCAAAATCTGCCAAAGCTTCTAACAATTTTTGTTGGGTAACATTGTCAACTGCTTTAACAAGATCTAGTAATACAGATATAGTTGATTTGCTTTCTTCTGCAAATGTTTGAGGTTAAAAATGATATATGATGAGATCACTCGTGTTTTTGCTCTATCCGAAGCTAAACAGTTTATTAGAGAATAATTTATATTTATCAAAATAACTTGACGTTATATGTTATATGTTGGACTTAATTAGTTCATATCTTGTTCACCGAGAGTGCTTCAGGGAAGTGTTTTTAGTCCAATCAGTGGCGGATCTAGGGAGTTTTCCAGGGGGGGGCCATCAGTTAATGGAAATTTGTAACCAAAGTGATTAAGTTATAAAAATTTGGGATGCCTTTGAGAAAATATTCAATACAACGAATAATTTTGGTTTCTGTGTTTTCTTCTTGTTGAAAACCAATCAAAAGGTTTACTTGCATATCCAGACTCTATAGTCCAGTAAATTAACTCCAGAAAAATCCCAAACCTGAGCAACAAGTCTGTCCGTCAATTGTTTTTTTTAATTTGCAGTTATTCATATGTACATTTACTTCCGAAAATCTCAGCTACGTGGAATTTGTGGAAGGGTCGGAAAATGGCTCTAGAATTCTCGAAAATCCGTTTTCGACGATATCTGCCGAAATATGACCCTTAGAGTATTGTTGTTTAGACAAAAAATGAAAAAGTTGTCTCTATGATTTTTTTCCCTATACTAATATTTTTTGCAAAAACGGCGTTTCAAAAATTCATTTAATAATTCTCAAAATTATTGTGGTGAAAACGGAAAATTTGAATATTGTCCCAAAACTTGAATATCCTCCCGTTTTTGTCTGAAGACAAAAGATAAAGCAATAATAACCAACTTTTTTTTTCACTTTTTGCACTTGATTAATAAATTTATTGTAAAAAAATCCAATTTGAGAAAGTTTCAAGGCAGAGTTTTTTCTCGTGCACTTAATAAAATATATATTGATGAAAAGGTCAGAATGTGATCTTTTATTTAGTACAATTCCTAACCCCAAAAAATTTTAGCACGAAAAGAAAATAATCCTCAAAAAAAAATGTCGAGGGGTGAAAATATGAAAAAAAAGAAAAATGCCATCGACAAAAGGACAAGCTGAGCTTTCTAATGATGTACGTTGAAAACCGATATGGTCCATGATTATCTATTAATTCCCGATAGACCCGAGCATTTTCGAAAACTCCGGAAATCCAAAAAAAAACTCCATAAAAAACATGTTGTTTATGAAAATACACAAAAATAATTTATTGAATCTTTCTGAATATATTTAAGACCTTGCAAAGCCCCATTATCCAAAAGGATTCGGAGAAATTAGTCTTGATAAAAAAATTATGAATAAATTTATAGGAGGGTCAAAATATCGAGCAAAAACAAACTTTGGCCCGGTTTTTCAATAATTCAGAGAAATAGATAAAAGGAGAAGTAACATGATATTATAGCTACAGGTTCCTTCTTTCAACTGAACTTTGAATCACGAAAAAATATTAATTCTTACGTGATTTATTGAAAAATTTGTATTCCGCTTGGGAGTGTCATTCCTTTAGAGCGTGCTTTGGAGCTGATGATCATTTTTGTAGGTAATGAACTCATCTTCATTTTCGTCCAAACAAAAATTCTCTAAGTGTCATATTTTCGGAAATATCGGCGAAAATAAGCGAAAAAAAAAACACATTTTTGAGACCAATGGGCCATTTTCCCTTCCACAAATTTCAGACAGCTGAGATTTTCGGGGGTGAATGTACCCATGAATACCTGCATTGCCCCCTTGCCCCCCCCCCCCCAGGTCCGCCAATGAGTCCAATTGATGTACAATAACAACAGGTGATACAAATACCTTGGTAAAATTTAGTTGAATATAAGAGTAGAAAAGTGAATGATTAACAAAAAAATAATTATCAATCAGGATGAGACGAAATTGCAACTTCAGCGTATCTGCATAAAATTCGTTGAGATTTTTGTATGACGTGCTTTTTATAAAAATTCAGAATATAGAATCAGCTATACTTGCAGTAACAAAAATATCCGCACGTCACTGCCGAACTGAGACATCAAAAGAAAGAGTTTCTCTTCCATTTACACCCACAACATTCGATTAAAAATGATAAAATTATCTATCGCAAACTTTGTATCAAATTATAAAACTTCTTCGAATATTAAGTACAGAATAATTGAGACATTACCAGTATGGTATGCGTAGGTGGGCCCTTTACCGATTCTATTCGAAATTGGTTTATAAATGATTTGTAAAACCACACGAAAGACTGTTTGACGCTGACGGCGTGAAAATATAGGGTTCAGAGGCATATTAGTATCGCAAACAGGAGGTTTTTCGATTATTTTTTTATTAATATTTTACGCTTGGGAGAAGAGATAGTGTGAGAAATAAACTGGAAAGGTGAAATTAGTTGGTTTACGTTTCCTGTATTGTGTTTGATGATTTTGTCAACGGCGATCGTCCTTTAATTTTGTCCATTTTACCGCGAAGCCGCAAAACTTAAACTTTGTAGTATTAAGTCAGACATTAAAAAAGTTATTGTTGAAAACGCTACAACAATTTTAATGAAACTTTTAACGAAGAATCCATCTGACGCCAACTTATGTAGGCACACTGAGTATATAGGGATGATATAATGATTTATTCAAGGCATAGCAAAATGTTATAAATAAATAAGTCTATAAGCCAAAGACAGTAAAATGATTGTTGTGGTTAAAAACAGACATTCTGGTGCAACTGACATTTAACCCCAGGGGTGATATTAATATTATATGGGTAGAAATGGCTGCTCGGCCTCCCTTCCGCCCTTCTGGCTTTATTGGTTTGTCATTGGACAACAAAAGTCGGCAATTACGGCTTCCCAATCTATTATAATGCCCTCTATGAATAAAATTGAATTGAACATTTAATATTGTGTCTTCTGTTATTACTTGGGGTGGGTTTTCGTTTTTAGCTTGCTCCATACCAAGTGGACCAAACTTATAAATGAAAAAAACATAAGGAAAAAACAATGGTGATCATTACACTATCGAAATATATAAATCACGTATTCCTACTAAAAAGAATATTTAAAAAAAAATTCTAAAATGATATATATTATCTATAAGATACTTATTTAATCAAAACCAAACTTTAAATTGACTTATATTAATGTATTTTGTCCTCAAAATTTGTATTTAGGTATCATATTGTTGTGATTATTTTTTGACGTTTCTTAAAACCAATGAAATGCTTTTTATTTGTCACAAGGGTAAGTTTCAACCAATTATGTCATTATTATAGTGGGAATAAATCTCTTGTGATTATTCAACGCTTTATATAAAATGAGTGAAAATCATCGGTTTAGTACCTTTTCTGATGCAGAAATAAGCCTTTTAATGTACTCACAATGTTCCAACGATCTTTTCGTTTATTGTAATAATTAATTAAATTAAATTTTTCAATAGTTTTATTGATCTTTTATTGTAAAAATTTGTGAATCAAAAAATAATCTAGTCAAATATAACTCGCGAGTTTGATAAATTAGAAAATAATTTATTCTCACTCTCTTCTTATATTATTACTGAAAATATTTTTATCCGCGACTTGGGACGCCCTATACATTTAGAAATGACAATGTCGCTGTTAAACAGGCACTTTTTAGATCGACATAATGAGAGATAATGATGGAAGGGTAGCTTTTACACTATCAATTTGTTTCCTATCTGATCTACATATGTATTTGTGGAAATTATACTGTAATTTACTAGGTATCTATATTTTGACGTGGAATATATAACTGAGGAGGCAATTTATTTCTATTATATTGTACAGGACAGGCTTTATTAAAAATATAAAACAACTATACGTTGTGTAATAATTTAAAATCGATTTGAATTCTACCTAATAAGTTGCCAAAAAAACATGATTGTTTTAAAATGGCTTACCAAAATGTACCTACCAGATTAGTAAAGTAAGTTTAGTAAAAGAAGCATCAACATTTTTATTTTTCGAATTGTATGTTTTAACTACAATTTGTGTTCGTTAAATCTTATTTCAAAAGGTGTAAACGTTTCTTCTATGTAGCATTTCTTACATTGACACATTCATAACTTTTTTTTTAATACAAATTCGAATACAATCTTTGTTTTTGATGTGGTTAGTTTATTTCGAAATATTTCTGTCGACAACACTCTCTTATAAGACAAAAGTTGACAAATGATAATATATTAAAGAATAGAATAAAATTAAACGTTTCAGTTATAGACGTATTATATATGCCGGTTGTTATGGTAAAAAGTACTAACCTTATAAGTTTGTAAGTTTATATGTTTGATGATGCTGCATTGTTTGGAATTTATTAGGCAGCTCTCAGTGAATGGAACATAGAAAAAATTTGTCATTATTTATTGGAAATTTAATGGAAATTTCGATTTCTCAAAAATTTGTATACGATATTATGACAGAAAGCCCCACTCATGTTTTCTGAATTCTTTTTCCTAATATTTTAAAACCATCCCTGGTTTATTTGAAACCTTGTCTGTTATTGAATAAATTATTCAAATAATTCGATAAAGCGAACTTCGAGAAAGACCCACTATATCTAGCTACTTCTGATTTTCCTCTATTTCCTTTTTATAATGATGAGTAATTACATAAATATTTTACGTTTCATTCTTAGAAACAATTTAATTTCAGGTGAAGTTACTTACTTATTTTTACATAAAATAATATAAAAACATACTGTTATTATTCAACAGTACTCTTGACGCTAGTGTTTAAATTAAATTAAAGTAAAAGTACCAAAAGGAAGTGTCTTGGAACCTACTAAAATTCTAAAATTTAAATATTGGGAAAAATCTGCGTGAAGTTTGATTTGATGCAGAGATTTTTTATATAAAATTCAATTCATCCTTAAATCTATCGAGTTGGTCCCCGATTTATAATCTTCGATGTTTTCAAATCAGTATAGAAAGCGACAACAACTTTTGCAATTTTTATACTGAAATCATGAAGAAAATACGTTTTTTCCAATCGATTCGTGCAAAATGACCACCTACTATACTTCCGCAAATGAAGTAATTTAACGAATTCTTATACAGTTAAAAGTTAACCGTTAATTTAGCCGAACGCCGCCAGGCAGCGCCTAAGTCCGAATTAAAGAAATAAATATATTTTGCATTCGTGAGAAGTGGCAATCAAAATTCAAAGGGTTTATTATGTTTTATGTATGTATGTTTCTGAAATTGATATCGACGTTTTGTGGCGTGTTTATTGCAACTAAAGAATACTTATTATTATTTCTATTTGCAATTTTAGAAAATCATGTTGAACAGTTGAATTGCCGGGCAGACATTAAAACGGTCGTGTGGTGTATTGATGACAGGAAAATATTTTTTTTGTGTAGATTTAAAGATAAAGATATAAATTTTAAATTTTCAAAATACACGAAACTCTATATACGTAGATCATGATCTTTCGTATACGGAGTGTAGAAAAACGGTAAAGCAAAAAAGAGATTATTTTTAAAAGGGGAAGGAATAATATAGAAGAAAATTAATGCTCAATAAATAGCACTAGTAGCTGTCCAATTCAGGGAGAAGATCCAACATCAACATAGCGTTCAAAGCATCTTCAAAAACGGGAGACGACGCGGGTTTTCTCATTTATAGCGAAAAACAAATTTTTAACCCTTGCGGGTGTAGTTTTTGGCCATTTGAGGCGTGAGTCCAACTATAAAAGAATTGTAACCCTCGCTATCGAGTTTAGCATTCTAGAATTCCCCTTTTGGGGGTGCTTCTTGGCTGTTTGGGGGGTGGTGTCAACTCGAAAAGAATGTTAACCCCGCTATCATGTTCACCGTCCTAGAAAAGGGAGGACGTACTTTGGAGGCGTGTTTCAAACATTTTTTTAATCAACGATATTGTTTTTTCTCATCAAAACTAAAATTCAACTTTATACCAAACACTAAATTAAATGATTGATCCTTCGAGCCCATTAAATAGTTTAGATAACAATTAGTATCTTTCAACCGGAGGGCCCGTCAGCCATTAGTGTCTCCCGTACGTCAAGTATATTAAATTGGCATTGTAAAGTTTCACACTAGATCAGTGGAAGGCAAAAAGGCAATATAATTTAATTCTAACAGATTGCTTCCTTTTGTGAAGGACTGCCGTAATCAATAACCCTAATCTCATTAGATGTAGACGTCAAGTTGGCCAATAACTCTCCCAGGGCCTTAGCGCTCCAATACTGCCATCAGTTGGTTACCCTGCTAGCTAGAATCGTAGAGAGAGGTGAAACGTTACGTTGATGACTTATAAATCGTTTGTTATATTCCACACCAAATTGAATGCGGTATGTTCTTGGCTTTGTTCGGTTCAGCGGCGTTCTTATACATTATTATAGAGAGTAGAGGGTGACATGAACTTCCGATGTGGAAGAGTGTTTTAGGGCGGTTTCTGAAGAATTCCCTGCTGATTTTTATTAAAGAAGCCAAATATTTATATATCTAATCAAAAAGGAGAAAAAAAACTTAAATTTTTAGGCCATTGCATTAACACATAACTTATGTTTTATTTGAATATAATTTTAAATGAAAATTATAATAAATAAAATGATATTTACCATAAAAATAACTCAAAGCCACTTCATAACCGAACAAAAATATTTCTAGGGCGAAATATTTAAAATATTTAACCTTTTTTGTATTTAATTTAAAAAGTTTACAATCCTATAACTGTAAAAAGAGTGCCAATGAAAAAAAATGTATTTTCTCAGAAATATTGTGAAATTTCTTATAACCTGTAGAATTCACAAGATATGACAGTAATAAAACATATTTTTTTTAAAAGTAAAACTTCATAAATCAATGTCGGTACCACATATATTCAGGTTTACAAAAAGGGGGAAACTTTTTAAACAACGGCGACTAGTTTCGGCTATTAGCCATCATCAGGCCTACAAATAATTACAAGAAAATAGTAACACGATTACAATGACATTTTAACTACTTACCCTGGGGTAATAAAATTGAAAATTGATAATTATTAGAGGAATTTTATAAAAAACACAATATTAAAAAATTTTTTAAAAAAATTCTTTTTTTTTTATATCTGCCCATCAAGCTAAAAATTGTAATTATTTGCAGGCCTGATGATGGCTAATAGCCGAAACTAGTCGTCGTTGTTTAAAAAATTTCCCCCTTTTTGTAAACCTGAATATATATGGTACCGACATTGATTTATGAAGTTTTACTTACACTTTGGCCACATTTGAGCTATGCATAACCTGTTTATATTTTTTTTGTAAAATGCTACACAAAATGTAAAATCGCAATGAAAAATCACAGGTACTTATTATTTTTTTAAAACGTATTGTCTAGGTTCACCATTTTTATGAGCTTTTACAGTTGACTTTGTGAATTCACATTTTGAAAATACAACCAATTTACCCACCCTCCTCTGAAATTACAAGACCTGAGGAGTAAAATCAAATTTATTGTTAATTTACCAATGGATTGTGAATTTGCATTCTGAGAAGAATATCACATTTTAATATTACATTGATAAGAATATCACACTGTAATATTACACTGATAGGAATCTTACATTGTAATATTACATTGCCAAAAACTGCAAAATATAGGTAGTCAAAATTAAAATTATTAATAAAATGGTCAAATATTTTTTTTAAATGTTTGGTAAATGAAATTGTAGAAATGGAAATTCCTACTATCGTATTACTTTTGAATTGAAATAAGCTCTTTTCAAAATTGTAAAGCTCTGACAGCAATTAACGTAAAAATATGTCCAGTAAGAATGACTTAAATATTTTAAAGTATTATAGTAAGGTACCTAATTAACATATTTTTTATTTTATTTTAAATAAGTAATTTAAAAAAATGAAAAAAAAATGAAACATGGTTGTTTTTATTTTGCTCAATAAAAAAATATAACGCCAAAATTTATTTATTTATAACAATTTGTTTATTAAATAAACAAATAAAAAATTATAAAAAAAAATTCTTCAGAATATGAAAGAGCAATATAAATTATCATTTTTGAATAAACAGTTTCTTAATATTAATATTTACCTAATTGTTAATTAACATACATATTCTCGATTGATGTGATTATACAAGAAATAAATACTTACATTGTGAATTCGCCATATTGAATAATTTCCACAATTTATTTTCACAACACGTTTGTATAATTAGTGGGTACATTCACAAACTTGTGGTAAAAGTAACATGTGAAATCACAATACTCTTTTAGTTGAACTGTGATTTTACATTGTCATTTCACAAGTTTCGAGTAATTTCCAGGGCCGGCCTAAAATCAAAATGTTGTGTGTGCAGGAATGAGTTTTGGCGCCCCCCCACAATGAAAATGGGTGTAGAAAACCCCCCAAAAAATTTTATTTGTCCTATAAAACGAATTTGTCAGAGCTTAATAATTATTGAATTTGGCACAATCATTGTGCTCTGTAAAGACAATGAAGCGGAGCGTTTAGAACCAGTTGAACAGAAATTATGAACATATTCAAATGGCTAATTTGCATTAAAAATAATAGTCCAATAAACGAAGGTGCCAACCCGGGCATCAGGTCTGTCCGGCACCATTTTTAATTTGCAGGTATTTATGGGTACATTCACCCCCGAAAATCTCAGCTGTCTCAAATTTGTGAAAAGGCGGGAAAATGGCCCATTGGTCTCAAAAATGTGTTTTTTTTCGCCTATTTTCGCCGATATTTCCGAAAATATGACACTTAGGGAATTTTTGTTTGGACGAAAATGAAGATCTGTTCATTACCTACAAAAATGATCCTTATCATTTTTGTCAAAAATATCATACTTTTCGACTCCAAAACGTACCCCCATTTTTAGCTCCTGCCCTGCTCTAAAGGAATGGCACACCCAAGCGGTTTACAAATTTTTCAATAAATCACGTAAAAATTAATATTTTTTCATGATTCAAAGCTCAGATGTAAGAAGGAACCTGTAGCTGTAATATCATGTTACTTTTTCCTTTTATCTATTTCTCTGAATTATTGAAAAACCGGGCCAAAGTATGTTTTTGCTCGATATTTTGACCCTCCTATAAATTTATTCATATTTTTTTTATCAAGACTAATTTCACCGAATCCTTTTGGATAATGGGGCTTTGAAAAGTGTTAATATATTCAGAAAGATTCAATAAATTATTTTTGTGTATTTTCATAAACAACATGTTTTTTAGGGCGTTTTCTTTGATTTCCGGGGTTTTCGAAAATTCTCTGGTCTATCGGGAATTAATAGATATTCAAGGACCATATCGGTTTTCAACGCACATCATTAGAAAGCTTAGCTTGTCCCTTTGTCGATGGGATTTTTCTTTTTTTTTCATATTTTTTAGGTTTCCAGAAAATTGAGAAAATTCTCACCCCCCTCGACGTTTTTTTTTAGGATTATTTTCTGTTCGTGCTAAAATTTTTTGGGGTTAGGAATTGTACTAAATAAAAGATCACATTCTGACCTTTTTATCTATATATATATATATATATATATATATATATATATATATATATATATCTCGTGCACTTAATGAAATACTTGATATATATATCAAGTATTTCATTAAGTGCACGAGAAAAAACTCTGCTTCAAACTTTTTCAAATTGGATTTTTTTCCAATAAATTTATTAATCAAGTGCAAAAAGTGAAGAAAAATTGGTTATTATTATTGCCTTATCTTTTGTCTTCAGACAAAAACGGGAGGATATTCAAGTTTTGGGAGGATATTCAAATTTTCCGTTTTCACCACAATAATTTTGCTAATTATGATAAGGAAGCACCGTATTTTCATATTCTCAAAATTGCGAATTTTTGAAACGCCGTTTTTGCAAAAAATATTAGTGTAGCGAAAAAAATCATACCGCACACGTCCCACAGGCCTTAGGCCGGCCCTGGTAATTTCACAACATAGAAATACAAATAATATTAATTTCACAAGAATTCTGGAGTCTGCTCAAGCCGAAGCGTTCACTGTGATTTCACAATGAATTTGGGAATTTTTTCAATTTTCTTGTAAAATTTCACCACTACAGAGGTAATCAATTACAGTGAAAATTTTTGATTTTAACTGTAATTTCACAAAACAGTGTGGATATTGGTTGTGAAAAATTTATTTGTTTTTATTTATTATCATATAATTTAATAATAAAGATACACAACAGAAAGTCCTGATTCCACTTTGGTGACCAAAAAAGGAACTTATAGCTCGTAAGTGACATTTGGAGTTCTGCCTAGAATTTTGGAACAGTTTAAATAACCAATAATTTCAACAATAAACCAAATAATACTGAGTGTAGCTCCACAATATTTAATTAATTAAATAAATAAAATTCAAACTTTATTATTAAAACATTGTTAAAGAAATCTCATCATTTCTAATTATCACTTTAATTAAAAATAATTTAAAATTATAATTTACGAATTCGTAATCACATACATACAACATGTTCTGACTAATAATTCATCAACGCTGAGCTGAACCCACTGACGCTATAAATATAAAATTTGATCAGTTGTTTTCTTACCTAATATAGAGATTAAATAAAAAGAAAAAGAAGGGAGTATAAAAGGGTTCAAAGTCTATAGAAAAATATTATTTAATTCATAAATTTAAGCTATCAAGCGAAATAAAGGATGACGTTCATGGTCTGTAAAGCATTAGAGAAAATGTTCTTCCACTAATATATAAAAAATTTAGTTTTACTTTGCATTTACTTTATGGCTAATAAATAAATGAAAAATTTCCTGCTGAAAGTGATATTTCTGTGATACTATTACCTCAAATTTATTTAGTGTGTATAACCTTACCTACAGTTTTATATTCCCGTGAAAAATTATTGGTTCTCCGCCTTTGGTTCAATAGATTTAGAGACGCAATATACCATCGTATTAGCTTTGATCATGTTTTCGGGTATAAATAACGCCCTGTGAAGTAAAGGGACGTCCAGGGCGTGAGCTAAGTGTGAGGTCCGAAGGGCCGTATATAATTAGTGAGACACCTTTCGTCTGAACCAGCTGCCACCATAGTCGTATTTTGTGTCGGAGAACAGGAGGAACCAAAAACCGCGTACCGGCGGAATTTTTGATTGTTTTTAATCCATCCCAGTGACGTCCAAGGAGTTTTTCTCACAAAAAGTTTATTAAATATTGGTGTGTATAGGTACAATAATGACTGGGAAATCCCAGCTATAAGGGGTAAACAAACATTAATATTTTAAACCTCTAAACCTACGGTAATAATATTAACCATTTTTATGAACCACCCTTTATATGCTTACGCCTATGTCATCTCAAAAAAAATTGAGCAATTTTATATTTGAATGAAATCTGCCAATTTAGTTGGAAAAGGACTTCAGAATAGCTGCAAAACTACACTTTCAAATCAATATTTCGACACCTTATATGAATAACATTATATAGTCGAACTCAATCCTTTATGAGAATGAAAAAACAGCAAAGGATTACCGCCAATAGAACAAATGCTCATGAATCTGGACATTTTTGAGCACTTTAAAGTCGAAAACACGGTACACTGTCCATATACATAAAAATAAAATATTATTTTGGCTATTAGGACCACTGTGCAAAGATTCAATAACCAACTTAGCTGGATATCGTTATAGGGGAGAATGGCGTATAAATATTAATTATGAGTTTAATATGAATTTACATTTTAATTTCTATAACGCATATTAGATTTGAATTACTAATTAAAATTTTGTCTTAAATTAATTTAACTAAACTGTGGGGTGTGAGGTTACACTCATAAGAGGCGACAATGGAAGTGTGGTTATAGTTTTTAAATTTTCAATTGCAGAAACAACATTTTCAGATGTGCAGACAGGTTACTTTGGCGGTTTGTAGATGTGCCGACAAGTGGCTTTGTCGGTATTAGCGGCATGTAGATGTGCCGACAAGTGGCTTTGTCGGTATTAGCTTGTATAAAGCGGGATCATTTTGTTCTGCAATTAAAGTAGGAAGTAGGAAGTTAGACAAATATTGTCTTCAGTAGTGAGGGCTAGGAAAATATTCATACAGTGATAGACTGTGCTTGTGTTCGCACTTGATTTTTGATTTAGTGAATAGTAGGTGGTAGGTGATTCGTGGCGTTAGTTTATTTCAAGTAATATTATTCTTGGCTTCCGTGTATATACATACTTTTTTTTATTTTAAAACATTGTTACAGTGTACTTCTTATTTATTTATTCGGTTTCAATTTCAATATGTTTCGTCCTTGGGAAAATACAGTTTTTAAGTGGATCTAAAGAATTGGAACAATCACTAAATGATATTCCAATGGATTATGTGGTATCAGGTTGTAGTCCCAAAGATTCCTGGCATCAAAAAGGGGCCACGAGGTATTGCGCCTTCCGCCCGAAAGAATAAGGCGTCATAACGTGTTTCCCAAATTTGATGGGTTGATAGCAAATTTGGTAAAAGAAGAAATTAACAAAATTTCAGCTGATGATTGGCAGAAAAAAATCAAACATGTCATCAAAGAAGAAAATTCTTATATAACGAGTCCGACCAAATTTATTATCAATGTTGATGACAGTAATTCCGATGGTGAGGGTTGACATAGGGTAGGTAAGCTTAATTAATTTATAATATTTATGACTTTTTTGTTTTTAATTTTAGAATTAAAATTTGAGACAAAATTTTAATTAGCAACGTTTCTGAATCTCACAAGAGATCAGAAAATGAAGCTATAGGCCAGGTGGAGTGGTCAACCTCTATTCAAATCTAATATGCGTTATAGAAATTAAAATGTAAATTCATATTAAAGAAAGTTAATCAATATAGAAATTTTACGCAAATTACCCCTAACGATCTCCAGTAACTTGGTTATTGAATCTTTGCACAGTGGTCCTAATAGACAAAATATCATTTTATTTTTATGTATATGGACAGTGTACGGTGTTTTCGACATTAAAATACTCAAAAATGTCCAGATCAATCAGTATTTCTTCTATTGGCGGTATCCTTTGCTGTTTGTATAGCGTTTTTTCTTTCTCATAAAGCGGTGGGTTCTACTATAACTATATTTTACTTAGTTTACAGGAGAGCACATTGAAGATTTTCGGTCCATATTTTTTATTGTAACTTTTTATTATTTTACATATCAATAATTTTCTGGAACTTTTCTTATGTTTTTTCTTCATTTTTCTATTAGTGTAAACTATTCAATTGTGAAACTAGCGTAAATCGAGGGGCAAACCGCTGAGGAAGTCTGGTGTACAGTCTCAAGAAAGTCCCTTGAAAATAAATGGAAGTCCTTTGAAGTCGCGTGAGGTCATAATGAAGTCCTTGGAAGTCCATGGAAGTCAGGATGAAGTCCATGGAAGTCAGGATTTACATTATAGATTATCATAACAGATCGAAATTACTAAATTATTATTGGTATTTCTTCATAAGTGTACCAAACAGGGGCGGCTCCAGGATTTATATTTTGAGTAGGCACAGAAGAGGAGTTGCGACTACCGGGGGGCTACAGTGTAGCCTGTCTTTTATTATTTTCTCTATTCAGGTTTTGAGATAGACTGCTATATCTAAGAATGTATTAGGTTAAGTGCATTGTGTAGCCTTATAAATTTATTTTGATTTTAGATGTGCAAGATTTATCCTTCTAAATTATTGATGAACATAAAAGCATATCACTCTGTAAGTTTTAATAGTATGGAGGCTCTCATTATGAAAAATTAAAAAAAAATCTTTTATTTAAGAGAATACATTTTATTGCCTATAAGAGAAACAAAACTAGTTGTTAAGAAGTAATATTCCAATAAAAATAAATCATATAACATACAACTCAGTAATACAACAAGTGATGGAAGTCCATAGAAGTCATAATGAAGTCCGTGGAAGTCCATGAAAGTCAGGATGAAGGCCATGGAAGTCAGTGGAAGTCATATGAAGTCATCTGGAAGTCCGCGAAGTCATGTTTAAATCAGAGGAAGTCATCTGGAAGTCCAAGGAAGTCCACAGAAGTTAAGTAGAAGTCATGGAAGTTTGGAAGTCAGGAGTACAAAATTTTGGTAGCGGTTTACCCCTGGGCGTAAATACAGTTTTAGTCGAGTTACGATGACGTAGTTATATTTGAATATGTTCCCATGAAAATCATTGTAACTATACTTACAATGTTATTTACATAATTGTGTGTACAAGTACATGAGTATCGATGAATGGTAAGTGATATGAAATGAAGCAAATACAGTTGTTGTTATTTGTCTATTATTTAAGAAAAATCAAACATTTCAATCAAACATTGGGAGTTCTCAAGAGAATTGAAAAAACAAAACATATTCTTACAAAAAAATAATCAACCAGTAGGTGAAATAATAATCTTCATCATCAACTTACAATGTTATTTTTCCAAACTAATGAAATATTGTATAATTGTATCACAACTTACAATAAACTCATTTTGATTCAAACAATAAATTTTTCGAGAAAAACATTGTGTATTACTTTACAATGTTTCAATGAATAGAACTCAATCAATGATAAGAATTTGCGATATCCTACCTTATGTTACCATGTTTAAACAATAAACTGAAGTAGAATTTGCAATTACGATGTTATTATTTTGTCTAATAATAATAGATCCAATTGAGATAAAATGAAAATTCTTGGACTCAAATAAAGGTCGTTGTTTAGTGAAGCTGTTTGAGTTATAGAAGGAAAAAATGGTAACTTGAGTTCCAATGTTATTCATACAAGGCAGGCATGTCAAACTCATATGATATTGCGGGCCACATGATATATTTTGTACTAATTTGGGGGCCGCATGTTATTACTGTAAAAAAAATTAATGCATTAAATTGAACTGCATACAAATAAAAACAAAATTTACTTTTAAATAATAAATTCATATATTTTATCACAAAAAATTTCAAACGACTCGGCGGGCCGCAATCTAATATATTGGCGGGTCGCGGGTGTGACATGCCTGATGTAAGGTGTCGATTTATTCTTTTGCTACTTATACTTCTTTCTTCCCATCTGCCAAAACCCTCGTGAGCTTCATTGCAAGTAAATACTTAATAAAACCCAAACATAAATGTTGATGTATCGTACAATAAATGCGTAATACGGGTTCCTTTCAAACCCGCAATTACCCTATTTTCTTTAAGATATAATGCGGGAAAAACCGATAAAACTATAGGTGTGAAAACTATAATCTACAAGCATATTACCCACTATCCGTATCTTGAAAACAACGCATGTGTCTCCCAAGGTTAGATATAAACGTGTTAAAGTGTATAATTTGGTGCATAAAAACGGGTAAATGATCTTTAAATAATGTAGTAATTAAATTTACAATATAGGGGTACCAGGACGACTAAACAATAAACTGTTTAAACAGCCATTATTTAGGGTATTTAAGAGACTAAAACGTTTAGAGTTTTAAACGAATTAATCAACAACTATGTATGTAGGTTTTTTCTGTTTGTCATGGTTGTAATATTCTCAAGAAAATTGTATGAATGAGGGTTGAATGTTTTCAGTGGCCTATTTAATTCTGAAACCTCCCACAATCTATTTTAGAGGTCGCTGATTACGATGCCAATGTCAAAAAAGTATTTTGACACTGACAGGTGTCAAAACCACTGTCAATATATCGAAAATGGCATTCAAATGAGATCAGGACATCATTATATAAGTTTTCGATATCAAAACCAAAATGTTATTTATATAAGATGATTATATACGTTTTTGAGAACGGTAATGATGATTTCATCAATCCCGAAAACACATTTTGACCACTGACAGTCGAATTGTTTATTTAAAAATCAAAAATATGCGAAAAAGCTTGGAACGGCAAAAGCGTTTCTTTTCGTGTTTGCATTCTTTGAAAATGAGATGATTAAGCTACACATTTAGTTAAAATTACAGTAACTTAGTAACCTTCGACCATTCACAAAAGACCTCAATGGTTGTTTTCGAACGAGATTATACAAAAAGGCCTCCAAAGCTGTTCAAAACCTCTAAATCCACTTTTGTCGGATCCCAATCGGACAATAGGACTTCATAAATACAAGTTAATAGAGTCGAAAGCACAATGCCCACCTAATAGAGATATTGTCGAAGGGTGACACCCGGTAGAGAGGTAAAAAGGGCCTGTAGATTTCGAAATGTGTCAACACCCGTAGCGAAATTTTGTAGTTAGGCATGCTAGCTGTCAACATCCGTTTGAATTGTTGTTCTCTCGGATGAAAAATGGATCGTTTATTACGGAGGACTTTTTTTTGTTATGTAATGATTTTTTAAATATTGTTCTGCGAAAATTACTCTTATTTAATATTAATAAGCAATAGTTCTAGGGCCACACATTATAAGTTACCCTTTATCATCGTTATTATTGCCTATGCTAAAAAATGTTTTAAATAAAAGTTGTCTCCAGGGCCGGAGCTAAGGGAGGCAAGAGGAAAGATTTTTGACGTTCAATTCTTTGATTTTGTTCAGAATTTATATACATTTTTTACAGCAAGCATAGAAAGACACCGACTTCTAATTGGAAAATTATCAGAGAAAAAAAACAGAAAGTTTTACCTTTTGAAAAAGATTAGCGATACTCGTTGGTTAAAAATGGCCAACGTAATATTATGTGATTTTACATAATCTTTTTTATCAATTAGTAATTTGTTCCGTATTAAATTATTGAAACAATTGAAAGAAAAAAATTGTTTAACTTGTTCGAAAAATAATTAGGGGCCTCCACACCTTTTGGTCCGGCCCTGGTTGTCTGGCTATGCCTGAATTTTCACGCGATACAAGGAAATATAATATATTTTTAAACGGGATTCCTTATATATTACCTACTTTTATATGATAAGTTATGAACGATTTCTGAAAGCAAATATAAAATAGCTAAGCAAAACGTAAAATAAAAAACACTCAGTACATATAAAAGGTATGCCAACTTACAAATATAAAACAATTTTTTAGGGAAAATCAATAATAAATTAAAATTTATAACAGGGAAACAAATTGTAACGATATACATTAAAAGAAAATAACATTTAAATAATTTAAAAATCATAAGACAAGATAAACTTACTTTATATCAAAATTTATAATAATTTAATCAGTTTCTGTCAAAGTCAAAGACTTTCATTAATTTTATTGGTTATCAATTTGGCAAAGGACCTGGGATTTTACTGAAAGAAAAAAGTTTGTGGATAAAAAAAAGCAGTTCGAGATTGATTGAGAAAAAGATCAGAGAAGAAAATGCTTATTGTTGAACGAATTGAATTTTAAATTAAAACTTATTGAATTAAATACCTGAAAAATTAAAAAATAAATTGTATAATTAGTAATTAAGTACGTACAGGGTGGCCAAATAAGAATGCGAGGTACTGTATCTGGGAAACTATCCATCGTAGAGGCTTGCGGAAAAAAAGTTATAACTAAAACTGCCAAGAGAAAAACCTGGAAAATATTTTCAAGTTCCTAAAATGGCCGCTAGGGGGCGTAACTGCAATCTTGAATCTAAGAAAGTGATGTTTCTGTGAATTCCGCTATATTAACCTAACAAAAAAAATACATGATCTTTAAAGTAGAGGATAATCTGAATATTTTTTGTTTGACAATTTTTGCTGCATCTCTAAAAATAAAGTGGTGGGGGGTATTCAAAGGTTTCAGTAAAAAATACCCTGTATATTCGAAACGGCTGAGCCGATTTTAACAAACTTGGGCTAGTTGAAAAGAGCTATTCTTGGGCTAAAAATGCTATAATATTTGAAGTTTTGTTAGTTTCAGATGTCGCCGCTAGAGGGCTTTTTTCGACATTTCGACAGAAATGGTTAATTTTCTCAAAAAAATTAAATGCATTGGTATGATTTCTTTTTCATGAAAAAGTAGCTAAATGATGCCTAAACAAGCTCGCGAAAACCGCATCTCGGTATCTTGTTCCTAACCTAAAATTTAGGCCAAAGAAAATTTTATACGGAAATCTCTTAAGTTTTTATTTTTTAAACCAATTAATTCCTTTTATTATGTAAGTTGTTGTTGTAATAATTCGTGACTTACCTTTTTCAACTTAAACATAAGTAAAGTATAAACAATTTGACTATAAAACTAAAAAGTTTATTAGTTTTTAGTTTGTAACAAAATTTAATTCATCTTATTATAATTTTATCACCAGTATGAATGAGCATCTCATTAATTGAATTCATCCTTAAATAAGTTGTGTTAATTTTAAAATTAAATAAACGTTAAATTGGTTGCATCACTTTCAGGAATTTATTTCATAGGTGATATTTTTTGGGAAATAATAAGCATTTTTATGATATTGTTTATGGCAGGCATAACAAAATTAATGAACCCCCACTATAAAATCCCTGAGATAAATTAAATTAAAAAATTAAATAAAAAATAAATAATAATAAAATATAATATTACAATATGTTGGAAATTTGGCATTCAAAAAATTTTATGAGATCAAATGAAAATGATTTAATTTTTTTCTAATTTACTCGAAAATATGACGTTCGTTTTCGGATGATAAATATATTGTCATGGAATCATTTAATTATAATTTGAACTTACTATTTATTAAAAATATGTTTTTATACATTCTAATTGTATATGGGAATCGATTCTGCGTAACTTTTCGGTCACATGCACTGTAAAATGTTTTAAATACAAATTATAACTAAACTTTGTAACTAGTAATTAGTTTAAATGAAAATTGCAGGTAATTTACGTGTCTATAAGTCAAGTGATACATTTTACAGCTGATTTATTTAATTTTTATGTCAATGTATAAAATTAGCATAATCGTGGCTATAATTTATGTATAAAATGGCCTTGTTTATTTGAATGGGGTACTGTATGTACAAAAAATTAATCTTTTGTTAGAGAAATAGGGACTTTAAATAGTTTTGAGTACGATTACATTTATAGTGGTTTTTTTAAATTAATCTCCAGCAAAGCTAAAAGTTTATTTATATTTATCTACCGTAAAATACAATTTTTTGTTTTGTTTTTCCCATTTCACAATAACTTTAAACATAACAAATAGATCAAAACGAGGAAGTGTTGATAAATTCTTAGCTTAGCATCGAAAAAGTTTCAAACAAAATTCAAAATATTTCAAAACAGTTTTGTAAAATGAAACATTTAAATTATATGGCCTACAAGACACCTAAAATAATATATTACAAACCGAGGTGGAAAATATATCATTACAATTGAGTGCTAAAATGGCTAGCCGAGGTGCAAAGCGCCCAGGTTAGCCATAGCGCGAGAAAGTAGCTACCAAGGGTGGATTTACGGGGGGGTACAGGGGGTAATTACCCCCCCCCATGATTATAATTTATAAAAAAAATTATAAAACATAATACACACAAAACTCTTTTATATAATAAAGAAAGTGGTGCTACTTATAACGCGATAAAGAAAAATGTATGCAGCTTCCTTATTTTACTAGACTTTTAATAGTAGCAGTCTAAAAGTGTTTTTTTTTGTTTTAACCATTTCTAAGTACTTTCCTAGTCTCTTTGGGATTATAATTTAGTATTAATAAAGTTTTTTTTTTACCTGTTGTCTTTAGTCCAAGAAATGAAGTAAAATCATTGAGCAGAAACAGATCGACTTGAAATTTTTTGCAAATTGTTAGGAAAGGTGTTTAGTTCAGAAGTAGAAAACTTTCGATAGTGGCGTTTTTTTCATCAAAAAGTGAGGGAAAAAAAGAAAATAAACTTGCGCAATCGATAAATTATCCTTCGTTAATGAATTAATGTTAAATACAATTTTTCATGAAAATAAACCCCTCCCGAGTTATAGGCCGTAGAAAATTACGATTTTGACCATAAAAATTGTACATTTCTAGTTTTTTAAATACAACCGAAAATCTCATATTACTACGTAAAAATTGATATTAACTATTTTTATGGCCTTGAGCTAACAATTAAAATGATTTTATTTTATTTTTCTACGATTAATACGAAGGAAGATCTGGCAATTGAAAAATGGGTGTTTAAAGAAACTGGATCGTTCTAGCGCAGGGGTTCTCAAACTGTGGTACATGTACCACTGGTGGTACATTACAATGTTTTAGTGGTACAATTTAACATTTAACATTTTGTTTTCAGAAACACTCATATTTTCCTTCAAGCTTTTGACTTTAACGGTTCTAGCTTTAATATTGAAATGACGACTTTTCCAAAAACTTCGAACAATTTCGCGACACATTGATTTTTAACGGCGAAATGCCTTTATGGTGGTTCATATTATATTTTTGTTTCATATTTATGTGGTACAAAATTTGAAAAGTTTGAGAACCGCTGTTCTAGCGTAAATATCTGAAAAAATATGACTTCCAGAAAAAATGTATATAACATCCTAATGAGACAACAACATTGGGAACATTTTAAGACCATCCAGAACCGTTTAACATAAGCAGAAAAAAAGTTTTTTTTCGATTTTTTTACTCCATTTTTTAACGCCATCTAGACTGTGGTATCGTCTAGTAATTTTTAGTCCTATGGATAATTATTTTTTAAGTTTTGGTCTGTTAAAGTTGAGCTAAATTTTTGTTTTTTATGACATTTTCAATTTTTGGTCAATACCATGAAAAGTATTGATTTTTGAAAAAAAATTAAAGAGACAAGGTTTGAGCAAATGCTCTTCCGAATAATCACCATTTTTTTTATCTTTGCATTTATAACCGTCAATGTCATTTTTTCGGGTCAAAGGTTGAAAAAACGGTCATTCCAATGAAAAAGTTTGTCATAACATGATATTTCGGCGATATCCTAAGCTTTAAAATGGATTATTGTACATTATTTAATTTTATCAGCCAAAAAAAAGTTACGGGCAAAAAATACATTTTTTTTAGAAAAGTACGATTATTGTGGTGAAAATCGTAATTTTCTGCGTACTATAACTCGGGAGGGAACATTAATTCATTAAAAAAGGTAATTTATCAATTACGAAATTTTTTTTCTTTTTTTTCACACCCCCACCTGTCCCCACTCAAAACGCAACTAACGAAAGTTTTCTACTTCTGGACACCTTTACTAGCAATTTTCAAAAATATTTAAGTCGATCTGATCAGTTACTAGTTTCTGCTTGATATTACAAAAAAATTTAGTAGCTCTCTTGGACTACTTCGTAAGTTTTACCCCTCCCATAAAAAAAAGCTAAATCCGCCCTTGGTAGCTACTTTCGGCCCATTGTAAATAATATAGTATACAAACCTTGGCCCATCGCATCTCGGCTAGCCATTTTAGCACTCAACTGTAAAATGACATATTTTCCACCTCGGTTTGTAATATATTACTGGCTATGGTGTTATAAAGTAGGCCGTCTTAAAACGAAAAATTTCCTTTTATCAGTACCTAAACTCTAAACAATCTCATTTATAACCTATAAGCTAGGTTATGTATACAGGGTGACACAGCAACCATCTAACAGGCTACAGTATCTGTGTTTCCCAAGATAAAATTATAAAATTTTAGGGCATTAAATGGAACCTTAGTGGCCTCATTTTAATCAGTTTGTTTCACTTTTACTACTTCCGGTTTTACCGGAAGTGATACCAACTTTTGAATTTTAAACAGGACACCCTGTAGATTATTGCATTTTTGGAATCTACATGACAACCTGATTTCATCGATATAACATACTTGGTATCTCAAGTGAATAGTTATTAAGGAGCTACACACAAAAATACGAAAAATCAAAATTGGCTCAAATAACATACCAAAGAAATAAACAACGGGAAAAAACGGCACTAACTTAAACATTACATTAAATTATTTAATGTAATTAAAAATATATATAAATTTAATACAACATAACTGAATTGTACGATTTTTTATTTTTTTTTAATTTAACCCATTTTCCCCCCTGTTTTCATACCGTATCTAAATTGCAACCCTTGTTTTTTTTCTTCCTAAAACAATAAACGCATTCTATTCTAATTAACTGCATAATTTTAAATGACATTTTTTGTACATATATATAAATATAAATCTTTCAAGTATCAAATTCATCAAGAGTTGTATGAAAATGATTTTGCTAGAAGAATTACATATTGTAATTGGCTTTTAAATAATTACAATTTAAACAATAACTTTCATCACTCCATTTTATTTACTGACGAGTCTAGATTTACGAATTTAGGAATATTTAATACAAATAATACAAGGTATTGGGCTACAAAAAATCCACGACTAATAAGACAAGGACATCAACAAGTAATTTGGATTTAATATCTGGTTGGGCATATTAGAGGGAAGAATTTTTGGTCCCATTATATTTGATGGAGCTGTAACAGGTGAAAGATATTTAGAATTTTTACAAAATGAAATTGAGAATATTTTCGACGATTTTCCAGATGAAGTAAATGAAAGAGTTACCTTTCAACAAGATGGGGCTGGCCCTCATAATTTTGGTCTGGTTCAAAATTATTTACATTTTCGATTTGGAAATAGATGCATCGGAAATAACGGTCCTATCAGATGGCCAGCAAGATCACCTGATCTTACGCCAATGGACATGAATTTTATTTGGGGACATTGAAAAATATTGTTTATAAAAGAACATACACTACAAGAGAACAATTGGAAATTTCTGTTCGAGATGCTATTAACAGGATAACAGCAGATCAAATAAATCGAGCCTATGAGACAACTGTTAGTAGAGCAAGCCATTGTGTCGAAAATAATGGACAACATTTTGAAAATTTGATTTAGTTTGTAAATATTTTTTTGTGTGTTTAAGGATTAGTATTTTTTTATTAAAATTGTCAAATGAAGAATAAATATTATTTATGGTTTATTTCTTTGGTATGTTATTTGAGCCAATTTTGATTTTTCGTATTTTTGTGTGTAGCTCCTTAACTATTCACTTGAGATATCAAGTATGTTATATCGATGAAATCAGGTTATCATGTAGATTCCAAAAATGCAATAATCTACAGGGTGTCCCGTTTAAAATTCAAAAGTTGGTATCACTTCCGGTAAAACCGGAAGTAGTAAAAGTGAAACAAACTGACTAAAATGAGGCCACTAAGGTCCCATTTAATGCCCTAAAATTTTATAATTTTATCTTGAGAAATACAGATACTGTAGCCTGTTACATGGTTGCTGTGTCACCCTGTATATCTAGTTTTCTCTCGAAATAAATAATAAACTAAATTAACAACAAAATTGTTGAAATTGTTAATTAAGCTATACATTTTTTTTACATTGTGAAAGTTACCTCCTGGGAAGCATGTTCCGTAGAAGTTAAAATCAATTTGTATAACATTGAAATATAATTTCTTTATTTAGAGATTAAAGGCCATAACAATTTTCTCATCACCTTTTCTATATTATATCTTCTACTTATAGGTAGGTACCTAATTAAGTGATTAAATTGTTAAATTACCTTTAATCCCATCATAATCACAATCAGGCTTTACATATATTTAAAGATAATCGTGTAGGCTCAAAAATAAAACCTATTGGTCGATATAAAATATTATAAGAAGAAAATTTGAAAGTCCGGCATTAAAAAATGGGTTGTTAGATCGACAAGACATGTAGGAAACAATCCAGTGACTTTCATTACCTACTATTTACAATTTTACATAAATTGGATTGATTATTAGGAGCTCTATACGCTAAATTCTAATTTTTAAGTCTTTCCAAAATGTATTGGCCAAAATGTATATGCCAGATGATTAGGATGGTGCATAATCCTTTAGGCATATTTCTGGGATAGGTTAGATATTTCCTCTTTAACACTCCTCATTTGGAGGTCTTGAGTACACACTAAGGGGCGTTTATAATACTACGAAAACCTTTGGACTTTCTAGAATTTCGAAATTAAGATTTGGATGTTGCGCCCCCACATATTTTAATTTGTCATAGAGATAGCAACCTATTATTTTTTCATTGTTTGAGCTCATAAGGCCCTTACAAACACATTCCTCAATCAAGAGACACATAGGCACATATTGTAATTCTTTTTACCATGTTGTATACCTTGTAAGTTGTCAAAATTGTATTTATCGATATAACGGACGTGCTCTGGATCTAGTTTCAAGTCGTTTTCCACTTTGAAAGACGTATAATTAAGGAAAAATAATTTACTAAAGAACTATTTTTTTAAATGAGATTTTTAAAATAAAATGTTATGGTGCAACCGACACTATTTGACCACAAAAACTGAAAATGATTCTTGAATCCCCTTCATGGTTCACTTAATTTACAAAACCAACTGTACATATACATTATTTCGAGTAACTGTCATTCAATGGGGTTGTGCCCTTCTCAACATACTTTGTTACGCTGCATAATTTATGCAACTCAAATAAAAACCAGTGATATGCATGTCCGCAGGTTTTTTTTATAATAGATTTAGACATAATTAGTGCCTTCATTGGAATTATAGCCAACCCCTAAGATTTCACAATCGAGTGGTAAAAACTACAAAATAAAAGATATTACTATTTTTTTTTTAATTTAAAACATCCGAAAACTTACTTATCAATGTCTTCCCATGAAACAGCCGAAATAAACTACCAGCGATAAAACAGTTAAAGTGCCAAAGCCATAAAACAAAATAATTTTCATTAAACACCAGCTAAATTATTTCCCAAAACCATAGACGCCAGCAAATAATTTCTTACAGAGGATGAAAAGTACATTGTAAAAAGTTATTTTTTAAGACCAAGAAGATTCAATAAAAAACAAAGTAGATATAGCAAACAAAGTCCATGCGGGATGTTCCAAAAACAAAATGCAAGAAACTAATTTTGTCAGTACCACTACAAAAAATGTAATAATTCATTTCACGCATACATCTTCCCTTCAGATATTTAAAGTTTTAGTATTTATTAATTAGTTTATTATATAAAATAAAATAAATAATTAAGTTTACATGAAAGTGCGATCTATATAAGGACATATAATTGATTTACAGTTAGGAAAACCCGAAAAATCTCACAAAATCTAAGATACGTTGTTTCTGAAAAATCCATGGCAGACTAATTTTATTCATATTAGACAACCATACTTTTTCAAATTTATTTTAAATTATGGTGAAGGCGTTACAGAAAATATGGTTGTCTCATAAAATAAAATTAGTCTACTACGAATTAATAAAATTAATCAATTTATATAACAAAACGATAATGTAATGTCGATTCCAGAGCTCGCACTGGAATCTGCTTAAATATATCAACCTGCAAAAGCTACTTTTTGGTCTTGTAACGTAAATTATTATTTTTTCCAGTCAGTCAGTATGGTGGTATAATTAGGTAAATGTCCTAAATCCTAAAACAGTTATTTGTTTAACTATATAGTGCAGGTCTCCACATTGTCTAGACCTGCAAACTTCATGGTTCCTGCAATAAATATACTTTTTGCACATTTTTGTAGAATCGAAATTAAATTAGTTATTTACTTTTGTTGGGTTAATCACAGTTTGCGGTGGTAATTGATAGGCAAATTTCATTTTTCAACAATTTTTTACATTTTGGTTTCGTTTTTACCTGTGAAAAAAGTTGCTGAGACTTTTTGACTTTCTTGAAGTTTGTGAATTAAGTAGACTGTATAGCTATTTTGTAAATGTTTTCTGTTAACCAACAAGTGTCCATAAAATGGTACGGAAGAAAACACTGGTACGATTTTTCCGTCGCCTTTTTTATATTATTTATTTATTTATTTATTTATTTATATATTTAATCTTACACTGTCCTATAGGTTACACCCAACTACAGAACAGGAATATAAGTTTCAATTATAGTACAATAAAGTAAAGTACAATATAAAAAAAAAGTTTTTGCAGAATATGTGGGTCAATGAGTGTGAACAGAAAAATTGTGGAGTGACAATCACGACGACAGCTTAGGCTGTTCATAGCATGTCTAGCACACAAAAAGTTCGATGAGTGTCTAAAAAAACCAAACCTGTATAGTTTCGATAGATGATCAAGTTTGTCGAATGCTATCGAGAAGTCCGTATATATATGACATCGGTTTGGGATCTCCAATCAGTTGTCTCTGCAATATATTGAGTGATATTGAAAAGGTTGAAACCATGTTGAAGTGATGAAATTTGGTTGCGCAGATGAGGATATAACCTGCTGCACAGAAGTATTTTAAACACTTTAGCGAAATTACATGTTATTACTGAAATTTTCAACATCAAACTTATCTCCTTTTTTATAAATTGGGCGAACTTTAGACAATTTCCATAGATCTGGGATGGTACTAGTTTTGACGCAAATATTAATCAACATTGTCCAGTGGACTAGCTAGGACATAAGCACAGTCTTTGACCAACAATGCAGGGATGCTATCGGGACCCGTTGCCATTTTCGGTTTTATCTGTTTCAAGGCTGATAACACTTCATTTTCATTTTCAATAATGTATGATTTGGAGAAAAAATCAGCAAAGCTGTTGAGAGTATCCAGAGGATTGTCTAAAGATTTGTCCTTTGTAAGACATTCTGTCAGATATGCCACTAGATCCTTTTTTGTTGTTTATATATGCCCAAAATTTATTTGCGTTGTCTTTTATGTAATTTTCGGCAGTTTTCACATATTTTTTGTACGGATTGTCAACATCGGACTTGATGCAACCTTATTGCTTATATTTTATAAATAACCCTTTCAAAACCAGATACTTTAACCAACGACGATGGCTCAGCACTTCTAG
Source organism: Crepidodera aurea (assembly GCA_949320105.2). Classification (NCBI taxonomy): domain Eukaryota; kingdom Metazoa; phylum Arthropoda; class Insecta; order Coleoptera; family Chrysomelidae; genus Crepidodera; species Crepidodera aurea. Next base: position 12,487,716 of record OX439479.2, read on the forward strand.
GAGTTTCTAGGTTCTATAATTAATATTAATATTTTTTAAATTAAGTTTATTTTCAGAAATTCTTGGTTGACTAATGTTATTTTATCAGACAACCGTAATTATAGTTGGCCTCCACCATAATTTCGAATGGATTTGCTAAAGCGTCTTTAATATAAATAAAATTAGTTTGTTTTAAATTTTCCGCATAACGCGTATTAGATATATCTATTTTTTAGAATTAAATATAAAAAGAATATTATAAGTTCAAAGAAATAAAAGTAAGAGATAACAGTGTCCCAATAATTTGTTATACTTTTTAAAATTAAATTTTGCCAATGGGACCAGGCACCTTTCTTATGGGAAAATGGCTTTCCGTCAAATTTTCTGAAAAGTTGATATGATGTAAAACTCGATGCTCTGACAAAAACGTCCATTGGCCCAAACCGATCCTACGGCTAGTTTTCGAGGTACAGGGTGTTAAACATCGGAAATGCCACTTCTTTGTAACCAGATTTCTCTGTTTTATTCGCATTTGTTGTAGAAAACATGAATTATAGATTATTTGGCATCAATATTTTATAAACAATTACTGTACAATTTGGTTACTTACAGGGTGGTTCGAAAATAAGTAATATGGTTTTTTTGAAGAAATTATTTTTTTATAACAGCTTTAAAAATACAAGCAAATGTCATTGCATCATGAATATATAGTTTAAGTAATTACTTCTTGGTGATGAATCATATTTTATTCAGGGTGACTTATAAATGTAGTTACTGAAGTCAATTTAATGAATCGCCCTGTATAAACGATGTGTTATATTTTGTATTATCTTAAATAAATGTACGACCTGTCACTATACCACCACTCTATGTCATACAGCGTGTTAAACTGATTGCAAACACTTCGAAAACCTGTGTTTTGTGCATTACCCGGTATTTTAAAAGTTTCTCCGTCAACTTTATAAATTAATACATTTTCACATTAACAGAAGTTCAGTATTTAACTGAGCAAAATTTTGTTTTAATCTTATGACCAGTTTTCCTAAAATGTGTACCCATTTTGTTTTCATAATTAGTAACCTTTTTTTATATTATTTTAGAACAACTAGTAACTATAGGCACACCCTGTTTATTTCATCAGACAACCGTATTTTCCGTAAATCCTTCACCATAATTTCAAATAAATTTGAAAAAGTATGGTTGTCTGATATGAATAAAATTAGTCTGCCATGGATTTCTCAGAAACAACGTATAGCGTCACGGTCTCTTAGATTTCGTGAGTTTCTCGGGTTGTAAATCAAATGCAATATATGTCCCTAATTTCAATTAATGCTCTATAGAACGATCTCAGCACGAGCACGTCTGTTTACAACGCTCGTCTTTAAATTTTGGACAAACTATAGTCCTTAAAACATAATAAGAAACGAATCTATAAATTTACACAACAAACAGTAAAATACATTGAAAATATGCTGAAATCTTATAAATAAAACATAGTGCACTATTTTCCAGATACTTCTTCACTGCAACTTTTACACCCTTGTGCATCTTAAACGAAGCTAGCGGACACATCTGGTAAAGAAAGAAAGAGAAAGAAAAAAATTTCATAATACACATGCTATTTTCATACTATAATTATCAGTTTTTAGTACGCCACTGCACCTAAATAATCTCTTAAAACTAAATCTCATTTATCTCCACTCCAACAAATGATATAAACGCCAGACTACAAATTAGACAAATGATTGGTGGGAAGTATCATAAACTCGCAGGACGAAAAGCCACTCCTCTGACCAATGAGAGCGCAAGGCGGCATTTTTATCAAAGAGCGACAGTTTCCTGCCGTGCCCTCATTGGCTGGCCGTCTAAATAGGAGGCGTGGCGTGCTAAACAGCTCGGTCCGACATGTAAAACGTTCACTTGTTACCAGATCTGTTAACGATACCAAGGTGGCTTGTCTCTACCTCCTTAAAGTTTTGACGTTTCATCCGTTTGAGAATAGTGTGCTGTGTACGGGTTTTGATAGACTAATCGTGCGTTAAAAATGTGCTTTACATACTGTTAGTTAATCGGTGGATTAGGTAAAACATGCAAGATATAGAAAGTTCGCCTAGAAATATGTCGCCTTACATAGGTTCTAAATACGAAAGCCCTATATCATCTAGATCGCCTAGTCCTAATTTACCTGCCTTGCAGGACGAGCAGAAATACATGTCCGAAGATGAGATCAGCGTAGGTTGTCCTTCGCCAGCATTACAAACATCTCCCGCCTACAGAAGATCTCAGGAAAACAGTCCTGCACAGTGTAGATGTCCCGAAGAACCAGAAGACTACTTCAAACCTTTGAAGAAGCTTAAAATGGTTGAGGTTGAAACAGAAAGGCGGCTTTCCCCAACTGTAGAAGTAGAAGATCGCCAAGATGGTGTCAAATCCTTCTCTATAGTCGACATTCTTAATCACAAACCAACGAAATCTTCCTGCAGTAGAATAGTAAGACCTTGGGATATAGATCCTGAGATGGAGGCCCATCAGCAAAGGCTGGAAAATTTTCATAGACACTTAAAGGTACAGCAGTTAGCGCTTATGAGACCCGAGTTTGCTTTTAACGTTAGTTATACCTCAGAAACTGGTAGTGATAGATCATCGAGTGTCGCAAGCGACTGTTGTTCACCCGATATTGTTCCTGTGACGGTTCAGAGGCAGAGACATCAGCAACAGCAGCAGGGGAAACAGCCTGGGGCTACTCCTCTGGATGCTTTGTTCCAAATGACTTCGAAGACTTTTGATTCGTCTGCGGCAGAAGGAAGTGCAGGTAGGATATTTATTTAAATATTTTTGTTACAAGTACTTTAATGTATAATAAAATAAAATATATAAAACTGGCTAAGAATGGTATCCTTGTACTAGGAATAATAGAAACTATTTTTTGTCTATAACTATAACTTTGTTACGCGTTGCCTCTGAATATACATACAAAAATAATCAGGTTGGTAAAATAATGTGTACATAGTCCACCTTACGGCCAATAGTAGTGGTAAACTTTTTCTTTTTTTAACGGGAGCACCGTCAAATTGTCTGAATTATATTAATGTTCTGATCAATAGTGTCCATGGGACCAATCCTATCCTAGTTAAAGTTCAAGATCCCGAAATTTTAAAATGTGTACGAAAAAGTCCCTGCAAAATATTTTTAAAAATTTCTGGCGGATATATGTAGTCAAAATACATACGTAATAAATAAAATCAAAATATATTTCCTTACAGGGCGATTCATGTTTCCACAGGCCTTTTTGTTCAAAGTATGTCTGAATATTGGATATAATGTAGATCTTGACGTCCTCGTTCAAAATTGTAATTGGTTAAATTGGATTCTATGGCTTGTTTTCGAGAAATTAAACGATTTAACTGCAAAAATATCAATTTTTGCCAATAGCAACTTTTAGTAATAAAAAATAAACGAAATATTGTAAACTAAATATTGTTACACACTGTATTAGATTATATTGCACAGTTATATTAATTGGAGGCAGGCTAAAAACTCATACTTACAGGGTGATCTCACTTGAGCTTGTAAGATGACAAAATCAACAAATCTAAAACAGCTGCCAAACAATTCATAATTAATTGTTACCTTTTACTTATTTTTTAATGTTATTCTTGCAGCTACATCAGAAACCAGAATTTTCAAAAATGTGATTTTTGAGTAGCTGTAGATCCTTTACTATTTACCTTAGATAGTAAGTGTGATATATCGTTGAAATCAGCTCATTGGGGAGATTTTAAAAATATTAAAATACATAGGACGTTCCATTAAATACTTTGATCTGGTAGGCCTTTATAAAACACGTAAGGAAATATATTTTGATGTTATTTATTACGTATGTATTTTGACTACATATATCCGACAGAAACTTTTAAAAATATTTTGCAGGGACTTTTTAGTACACATTTTAAAATTTCGCGATCTTGAACTTTAACGCTCTGTATATCGAAATCTAACGATAGGATGGGATTGAGTCATCAAGTACTATCACATATCAAAAATTCAGACAATTTGACGGGGCGCTCCCGTTTCCATAAGAATGGTGCGGGGTCCTTTAAATATGGAGATATTTCTTCAAAAATAAATCGTTTTGCGAATCGTGGTTTTTGTAAGATCGCCCTTATCTTATACTCTCAAATTTTCCTTGTACAGAAAATCCAGGTAAAGCATTTATTTCATGTTTTATGGATATGTTTTCTTAAACACGTTTTCTCGCTATATACTATACATATTGTATACAATCTTTGTTTATAATCAAGTTATTACAAAATTTTCCATTAATAATGTATCATGTGTGGGATATTTAAATAAATTAAAAATTTCACAATATGTTCAATATATGTAATAACTCAAACAAGCGTGCAACTCACTAATTTAAAATAAGTATCAAATAATGTAAACATTGCCTAAATAATACAACAAAAAAAGAACAGTGGCGTATCAATAACAATACACAGGTCAATATCGTTTGTTTCAATTCATATTATTCATTTAACTTATTTATAACAGACTGTCAAAAATAGTTTTGTGTTTGGAATAATTTTGTTGAATTGGGGTTTTGAAGTACATAGAATAACTTTTGACCCTGAGAATCTAAATTAAATTTAAAATAAAATAAAATTTTGGCGTTTTCAATTAAATTTAAATAAAGAATATTTTATTTTAATAAATTAAAATTACAAAATTAATATTTTTATAACAGTATATATCGATTTTTCATTGTTTAACTATGGATGTCAGACTTGTATTCTATAGTACCTACCAACATGGTTCTGGATTGACTCTGGCCCCTTAATTTTTCCAGGTTTGGGTTTTCTTTGGCAAATTATATCCAATTCCAATCGGGCTGTTTTATTTTTCAAATCCATTATTGTAGTTATAACCGCTTGTTCATTAATCTGAAGTTCTCTCAAAATAAAAATCATGTCAATTAATTAAATTAATTATTACTTCAAAAATAAATATGAACTGTCACTATAAAAACAATGAAGATTCTGACACTTCATTGAGCGAGATTAAAAGGCAATACGGGATATCTCACATGAAAAAACTAAAAAAACCGAACACAAAATAAAAATTTCAAACTCTAAAAAAATCTTGGTCCTTTGTCTTTGTACATTGGTAGTTCAAATAGTTTTGATTGCTGGGAGTTTTACAAAAAAAAATTTGAAAAAAATTAAGTCATCTGCTTAGTTTACTAATGGACTACCCTGTATACATGAAAATAATTTTAAAATGTTTGCTTTTAACCACCTTTAATACATGTCTTTCAATTAAATCTGTTTTACACAATAAGAGTTATGGTTATACAACAGAGGTTTGCCGGACCCTGTATAGTATCATTGTGCATGAAATGGAATAAAATCTAGAAAATTTACCAATTTTCAGAAAACGTACTTGTTGCCTATTTTGATAACACAGCATAGGACAATAAAATAGTTATCACTCTGGTCGATTTACTTGGGGTTAAAATAACATTTACAAACTTGCCAGTTGGAAAAGTTGAGTGCATTAAAGAAGACGATTGGATACTGATTATCGTCAATTCTATATTACAGGTTGTTTTAATTATTGTAATGGCGAATGCCTCTATAGATGTAACGAATTATAGTCTATTTTTAAATTCATAATAACACAGTTTTTAGAGTATATCAGAGTCGGAGAGTTTCTAAAATCTAAAATTTATTTCAAAATAAGTTAAACATCTTATCTCAAATTTTCATACATAAATTACGAATAAATGCATTTTTATACGACTTAACTAAGACTTAAATAGCCAACGATGTTCTGTAGTAATAGTCAGGCCCGTAGAGAGAAAAATCGGGCCCGGGGGTAAAAATTACGGGCCCCTATAGAATTTTTAAAATTACATCTGTATTTCATAAAAAATATTTGATATTATTAACAACTTCTCATTTTGTATAAACTGTTTATTGACACAAAATATGAAGTACATATAAAATTAAAATTTAGTCTTATACTAGTTAAATTAAACACTTATGTTGTAACTTGTACAAATCGAGTCTACAGTATAGAGAGATTGAAATACCTAAAACCTGAAAGCTCGATATTTAACATTTGCATTACAAGGAAAATTCTTATGCTAAAAAAGTACGGAATCCTGATGGCTTTTCTGAATTGCTACATAAATATACATTCATATATATTTGAATTCAAAAATGCTTTGCGACCTTTTGCTTCGGCAAAAGTCTTGATAATTTCCTCGAAATTCAATTTCCTGCCTAATTCTGATTCTAAACAAATAGTCGCAAGCCCTGAAATACGCATCTGTGAACTAGGAACAGGGCCCCCCGTACCGAAAACCACGATTGACGCTGCGCTTCACTATTGCCGAAAAAACTACTGGGTAGTGCAACCAGGAGTGGAGCAGTAGTGCTCAAAAGTGCGACTCGTAGTGATCAGTAGTGTAGATGCATCACTACAAGTTGCACTTTTGAACACTACAAGTCGCACATCTGAGCACTACTGCATCACTACTGGTTTTACTACCTAATGGTTTTTTCGGCAAAAGTGAAGCGTAGTGTGAACAGGGATTTTTCGTACGGGGCCGGGCCCCATCGAGAACTGCGGGCCCGGGGGGGAATCCCCCGTAACCCCCCCCCCGCTCTCGTGAGGCCTGGTAATAGTTTATCTAGTTTCAATTGCAGAACAAAATGATCCCGCTTTGTACAAGCCGCCAATGTCGACAAAGCAACTTATCGGCATATCTACAAGTCGCCGAAGCTGATCAGAGCAACTTGTCAGCACATCTGGAAATTTTGTTTTTATATTTCTGTGATTGAAAATGGACAAACTATAAATCTTACATACGTAGGCATCAGTTAACAAATAAAAACAATGTAAATGGTTGCCTGTGCCTAAGAATTTTGATTATCATTTCCTAATAATGTTTATCCGATTAATAATAATTTTTTGTATTGTTCAGGTAATAAACCAGACAAAGGTGATAACCATAAAGAGACTGTAACTACCGCAAAATGAAAACTTTGATTCATTACTTTCTTATTTCTATATATAATTTGTAGATATATTTTTACTTCTTTAAAAGCAGTAAATTGTAATTTAATGTTTTTGTGTAAATCGTATCTGTCATTGTCATTAGACTAATGACGACTTTCATTGTATTTTCAACCAATAATATTTTTAAAACAAGATACATACATAAATACAATTTATGTCAGTTATTGTGGATAATTCTTGTATACTGATGACATTTCTTTTAATATTACCAAAATTAGAACTCTAATATGCTGTGTCGAAATTATTCTTTACAAAAAAGTGAAATTGTCACGATTATTGCGTAAGGATTTTGAACCCGGTAGTTAGAATAATGGTTTCTTGTGCCGTGAAACAAAACATTTACGCGATTTAAAATTATATTACTTTGCATTAAATATACAATCTAAATAACAGAGAATTTTACGATAGGTATCAACGAGAAAATTTATACTAAAAAAAATTGTCTGAATATATTCTTTTTTGATGAGCGGAAGTTTCGTTTTGACATTTTTAAATTGATCGAAATATTGGAATTTCTACAGATCTTTCCTGGAAGTTGTCAAACGAATCAACCCGTTTGATCCTACAAGATATTGAGCATGATCTTCGGACCATGTATGTTCGGGTTTGGTGTTGATGTTGAGTTCATTGACAAGAATTGACCGGGCTTGATATTTTTTTTTGCGGAGGAGAAGAAAACCCTTCATGGGGAGGTTGTGAACCTAAAATCTCCAGGTCTACTGAGAGAATCTCCTTTCAGGCATTAGGCCTACTAGCCCATTATATCTGATCTCTCTTTATGTGGTTACAACACCCAATTCAGTACTTTAGTGCCTTGTACAAGCGTGTACAGGTCCTTTACTGGGTGGGAGCATAGTTTTGGCTCACCTATTGGCTGCCCAATAATTTGCTCTTTTGCGGTCCAATGCCTCGCATCTACACAGCATATGTGTCACTATTTCTGTTTCCTTACCGCACAGTCTACAGGTAAGGTCACCATTGTAGTCCCATCTTGCTAAGGTGCCCCTTTACTGGCGCATAGTCAGTGAGGAGTCCTGTAACGATTTTCAGCTGGCTCCTGTTCATCTTTAACAGGTCTGTCGCTCTTTTGTGACACGGTCCTGTGTTTGTTTCCTGGGACGTTTTCCCAGCAATTTTTGTGTTTGTCCCAAATCCAATTTTTTACAGACACTCTTTTGAGGAGAAATGTAAGGTTTGGAAGTCTTCATCTCTATTTGGAAAGTAAACTGACCACCCCCTGAAGTTGATTTGTGGTCATTGGAGATGTTCGTTCCTTGTTCATTTTTTTAAACTGCTTTGCTTAGACAACCAATGCAACGTTGCGCCAAGAGGTATGCAACCAAATATGCAGGATTCAAACCGTTTGATATTGCTTAAATTAACACAAAGTTCGACATTTTCAACACTACAAAAACAAGGTTTTTGGCATATTTCTAACCTCTCTAAAACGTCTTAAATCGGCAGTCACTTTGAACGACCAATACTCTGCAAGATTACATTTTATAATAAACACGTCAATTCGATAATTTTCTATCATAGTATGCGAATAGTTAGTTAACAATTTAATTTTGCTTTCAGTTTTAACAAACCGACAAATTGGAGGACGTTGATAGATTTCAATTAATTAATTAAATTCGAAACCGGCATAGATCTTAACGTTTTTACTTACAGTATTTGCGTTGATTAATGTTTTGTAGCATGCAATCTAGTAAAACGAGTTTTAATATTAATCTAGTTAATGGTAATAACCGTTATGAATATGCAACGGTTTTAGTATTTTGTAGTTTTTGGAATTTCTTTTTTGTTTATGTTTGTTTAAAAAATACTTTAGAAGAACACTCTCGGGAACAAGGTTTTCCTAGAATGCGGCTAGAAAGTGTTTAAAAGTATAATTTTACACTAATTAATTATCTAAATTACTGGTAAGATTTTTTAAAGCATTTTCTTAAAGTCCCTTTTCGTTCTCTTCCGCTTTCCGTATTTTGTTTGGATTACTCCCACTCTCTTATTATATAACTCTCTTTAGAATGTCTCTCCATTTGGCCCTACCCTCACCTTTTCTTGGCAATTATACACTCCTGTCCTACGTAGATCTTCTTTCACTTCCTTCAGCCTTCCTGATCTGGGTCTTCCACGTCTTCTTCTACTTCCTGGGTCCCACGGTAGCACTGAATGAGCCAATGCTTCATTTCCTGCTCTCCACACGTTCCCTATGCTTTATTTTTGTTACTAATGTCTTCTCCATTTTATCCTATTATACACCTTTTCTTGGCAATTATCCACTCCTGCCCTGTTGTAGATCTTCTTTCACTTCCTTGCCATCCCGATTAGGGTCTTCTTCTACCTTCTGGGTCCCACTGTAGCACTGAATGAGCCAGTTCTTCATTTCCTGATTTCCAAACGTTCCCTAACCATCTAACTTTGAATTGCTTTATTTTTGTTACTATGTCTTCTCCGTTTTGCCCTATCGTACACCTTTTCTTGGCAATTATCCACTCCTGTCCTGTTGTAGATCTTCTTTCACTTACTTTAGCCATCTTGATCTGGGTTTGCATTGAATGAGCCAATCCTCCATTTCCATACGTTCCCTAACTATCTAACTCTGAAGTGCTTTATTTTGTTACAATGTTCTAATTCTATATTCGTCTTCTGTGATTTATACAAAAAATATACCTGCTTACTCCGTTTTAATTGACCCACTTTTAATGACTGCGGAGATAGGCATAATATCTGATTGCAACAAAAAATATCTGCGATTGCTCCTTGAGTAAGCTTCCCAAAAATCCGCGTTCGTATAATTTCACCTGAAACGTCAAATTTTTCCTTAATCGTGTCGAGGTCCGCCTCCTTTATAACAATAATTTCAGATGATAGATGATTAGTTCTAGTCCTGAACACCTTTTACGGCGAGCTAAAGGCGATTCTTAATACGTATATTCCATGCCGGTCGGTGATCCGCACCTCGCAACCGGCATCGGCAGACCTCACACGGCGGCCTTTTTTAATTTAAGACCCGTTGGTATCGGCTCCGGTTGTATTAGTAGGTGATTTCTTAATATATGCTGCACACTATACAGTCAACCATTTACCGATAACTAACCCCGTGGCTTGTTTGTTTTCGGTTTAATTGAGTGATGGAGATATGAGGGAGGGATTTTTAATACGCCAATATATTTTTGAATCGACTAATTTTTACCCTAACCGATAATCCAAGTACGTAAATTGTTTCTCCTTACACAGAGTTCGTCCAGAGGGCCTCTAAGTCTCTTCACACATTTGTCGAAGTTCCCTCTTCTGAATCTAAATAATATCATGTTTCATCCATTGTCAGATATAAAAATTCTATTTATTGCTCTTAAACAGCTTCAAACAGCGCTCTGAATCTTTGACGCGTTGTTGTGTTTGATCGACTCTGAGCAAATGCGGTACCCACTTGGTCGGATTCAGCCGACTTTCAAAGGGGAGCTGTCTTCCACCCAAGAGAGTGGGTTGGGAGGTTAAGGAATATCCACTGCTCAGCGGAGGGACAGCTACAAGTCTATCCTCTCTCATAGTTGTTCTCATCCAGTCCTTCGACCTTCGAAGGGTTGAAAAGGACCTTTCGGCTTCTTGTAATCTTTCTTTAAATTAAAAAACATGACCTAAAGGGAGGGACTGCAGCCCCCCCTGGATCCGCCAATCCTTTGAACAAATGTATCTCATGGACAAATGTTCATGTAAAACGGTGAATACACTGCCTTCTGACATCTTTAAGGTGTCAGTTATCTCATGCAACTTCAGTTTACGATTGGCCAAAATTATTTTGTGCACTTTCTTCGTTTTTTGGAATAGCTGCCCGATTTGGGCGACCAGAGCGTTCAGCATCATCGGTGTTTGCACGGCTGCATATAAAATCAGCAAAACAACTTGGAGGAGAGTCAGAATAATATTTGTCAAGACATTGCTTCGTTTGAACGTTATTTTTTCTCATTGAAAAGCAATTCTTTATCAACACACCCAATTCAGATTTTTCCATTGTTTTGAAAATGACAAAAAGTAGCCTCACTAAAACCAACGTAAATTTTGATATAGTATAAATAGTATTTTTCATAATTTTTCCAAAACTAAAATTTGACTGCTATTAATTCTTATATAGTAATTTTATACATTTAAAAAAATTTCTACAGTTATTAAAAAATTGCAAACATTCCTAAAGTTTCAACATTTCCCAATTTTTTTCAGGTAATCAAACTTTAAAGCTATTTTTACCTAATAAATTCACTTTTTCATAAAATAAATATTTGCGGAAATACTGACATTACTAAATAGATTCTCGTTTCATTTAACAAACATTGGGATTAAATTTTTTATAATAATTTATCATTTTAAAACAATATAACAATAATATAGAACCTATGTTACAGGGTTCTTTAATTTATTTTGGCTATCAAAACTATTTCGCATAACTTCAAATGAATTTAATATTTAAAAAACCAAAGTTCATAATATTGTCTAAAAAATGGAATACCTACTGGGCAACATTGCAAAGAGTAAAATTTATTATCGTGTAATCATAGGCGTAACGAAGGGAAGGGGGGTTATTAGGGATGTAAACCCCCTCCCCTTGCTTAGAAAAAATTAACAAAAAATTGTAAGTAACAATTTTAAAAAAATAAAAATTTGAAAGATTTTGCTTTTTCAAAATTATTATTGTGGGATTACAGAAGTAAGGGTCAATAATGCCAAAAACACAAGATAAAAAGAAAGTACCAACAGTTATTTTAATGAATAAAAGTTACACTAAAATGACAAACCAAAACGTAATACAGTCAGTCAGTTCTTCTCGCTACACTTGTGCTGCCCTGTTCAATCCTTTTTCAAATCCTGCGCGTTTCCACGATCAAGTGAAGTGCGGTGTTTACTAGGCTAGTGAATTCTTTTTTCATAATTTTTTTCAAATTTTAATATGATATACTTAACATCCACAGAGAGCTAGATATCACTGCTAGTGAAGTGTTACATGAGTTTGCAAAAACACCTCGCCGACTAGAATTTATTGCCCTGAGTGATTATGTATAAACTTTTGTAGAGTGGGGAACTTTCGCAATTTTTTACTTATATATTTTATATTTAATGCAATTTTAATTTATTTTTATGATGAGTTCTTAGTCTTAATTTATTGTTTATTAAGTGAAGTTATTGTAACCAAAAATAGAGTTACTTGTAATTATAAGCTATTTCTTGATTGCACTTCCAAAAATAACATCTGGTCTAACCAAAATAACATTTATAACTTCCAAAATAACATTTATAAAAAATTATAGTCTTTTTATTTAATTTGAAGCTACATGATTATAGTATAATATATTGTGAAGATGATGAAGGTACAAAGAGTATAGAATAATGTTTTATAAAGTTTCGACATGTTATAATCTTGATAATGTGAAAGAATTTGAATTAGATTTTGAGATTTTAAAATATTGACAATTAGTTAAAATTAAAATAAAACACCCAGACTATGTACAATCCAATATTTTTCCAAAAGAGATAATTTGGCTTTTAAATATTAATTGAAACAGCACCTAAAAACGTAAGCAGATTGACTAAGAAATAAGAGAATTATGAATTAACTTAACTTTGGGATGATTTAATGTGAGATAACTATGACAATGAATAGCTCTGATAACAACCTAAAAAAATTTAAAACCAAAATTAAATAATATTCAAAATTCAAAATTTTATTAACAATTTATTTGGGACAATCTTTATAATAAATTATAATATCAGGACAACCTGTATGGCAAAATAAAATAAGGTGGTGACAACTATTTAAAATGAAATGTCAAGATACCAACTTTGTTAACTAAATTAGAAATTAATAAAATGTATGAAATTGGACGTCAGAATATAAAGCAAAAATATGTTAATCGTTATAAATAAAATTATGAAAGCTAAAACACATAAAACTTATAATAAAGTAGCACAGAATCAAAATTTTGAAATTTTGAAATAATTTAAGAGTTTTTGCATGACGTCAGAAAGGAACCTAGCAACAGAAAAAAAAGAAAGTAGGAAGTTTTGTAAAATGGTAGAGGAGAGTTCAGTAGAAGAAATTTAAGATTTTTGAATTAAAAAAATAGTTAGTTTTTTTGAGATGGTGGAAGTTTTTGAGTAGAGAAAAATTTAAGAAAATATTTTAATTTAAAAGTTTAAAAGAAAGTAGTTAATTGGAAAATGGTAGAAAAAGGAGAAAGAAAATTATATTAAAATTATTAATCCAAATTTCAAAAGAAGAAATTAGTGAAATAAAGAAAAAACTTTGTATTCTGAAGTCTAATGGTAACTGCGACTATGTTTAGTGTTTAATAAGCGAAGTATCTAAAATAATATTTAAACAAAAACTTGCCCGGAAGATAGTGATTTCATATTCTGTACATTCTGAGAATTGGTTCCAGAATAATTCACTCAAACCAAGAAAATATCCTTTGAAGAATCCACAAAGTTGGAGGAATCACATTATTAGAAGTTTTGCCAAAATACATCACTGGTTGTACGATTTGAAAGAAGTTCAAGAACAAATAGTTGAGGTATACATTTTCCATTTTTACTAATTGCGTGCTTATAATGATAGCAAAGTGAATCACGTGTTTGCGTTTTAAGACAGACAGGTTAGTCAATTGCTGGTTCTAAGAGATCGGTGTGCCAACCTTAATTTTAGAAAATATTTCGCCAAATTCTAATTTTTCAATTTTTGTTATGTTTTACTGTAATAGGAGATCATAGAGTGAATGTGTGTGCGTATAAGAAATTCCCGTAATTAAATTTAGTCTGATCATTGTTTATGTTTTTCGTCTATATTCTTTATTAAATAAAATTATCTAATTGTTGAACCATTTTATTTTATTAAAAAAATACAGAAAAAATCAGTAGCATAAATTAAAAGAGGGCTCTAAAAAACTTTTGAACTCACAATTAAATAATCAGAAAGAATTTCAAATTTCACAAACATTTAATTTAAATCCTTAAATTGGATTAAGTGGTTAAAGTTACGATAGTAAATATCTTAACAATATATTATACCTTATTGTGAGAAATCTTTTTTTGAAGGGAGTAATATGTTGGGAGTGTTTAACTGGTGGGGGTAAACCCCCCATGACTCAACTCTAGTTACGCCACTAAATCCCTATCCCATCTGGTAATGAATACATAAACTTCTTTCAAAGTACGATTTAGTTCAGTTGCAAGATTTAGTAGCCTAGTTGTCAGGGAGTTTGGCCTAGCACAAAATGTGATATCGATGAAACTTGGCACTTAGTACTCGAAAGGGTGTAGAAAACGATAAACAAGTCTTTGCTGCTCTAAAATGTATCCAAGCTAAAAATTATATAAGTTATTTAAAAATAATTTGTATTACTATAAAAAATTATTAAAAATAAGAAAGCTAATTCGAAAACTCTACGCGCGCCGAGCCATAGAATACAAATATTCAGGCGAGGCGTTCGGAAAAACTAAAGTAGGTATCTTTGCTTAAGCATTCTCAGGAAGTCATTAGTTTTTATTTTTTTTGTTTTCTCATAGAAAATTTGACCGAAAGTTATAATTTCTAAAATTCTCACTGATTTTTATAAAACTGAAGATATATAGGCATAACAAAAAAATCCTTGTGCATTTATCATTATTATACTTTTGGTTTAGATGTAAAAATAATTAAAATGATGTCTCTGTTTAATAAAACTTATGTTTTAAAATTATCATTTTTTTACATCATTCATTAGACGCAATTTTTATTTTCAATATGTTTATATAAATCATAAATTAATTTTTGTTTAAGTAAAGTTAATATCCTTCTCTGGCAGCTGGGCTATAGAGAAAGTGTCATATTTTTGAGACAAGAAAAAATTATGACATGATTTCAAAACATCTTCAAAAAATTAGAAAGATTCGAAATTGTCTCATCATTGATGAGAGCCCTTCAAGCGTAAGCATAATGAATGAGTTGTGATTCAAAAGAGATCGAGCTTTGATTTATTTCGACTTAAGAAAAAGAAGAAATTGGTCTTAAATATTAAAAAATGTGTTATAATAAAATGAATTTTCAAGAAGTATCATCCATAACTTTCTTCAAAGAAACCATTTGACTTTCTTCTCAACTCAAAAATTCAATGTATTTATTTTTGAAATTATATTTTAGCCAGTCCTGTACAAATTATTGATTTATTCCCTTCCTCTTAGTACAAAATTTACCCCATTACCCACTCGAGAATTAAAAAAAATAGATTCAGTAAAAAACCACGACTTGAATAATAACCTCTCGTAAATCGCCGAAGTCTAAAATAAATTACCAAACAAACGCGCTACTGTCTATTAGAATATGTAAAATTAAATTCCTCAAAGTTATCTTACAAGTAGGCATTTTACCACCTAAAAACAGTCCCGAGCTCTCGAACGTCTTTAGACGGTGACCGTACAACTAAAAGATTAATGAGTAACACTTTAAAATATTTTAATCACAATCTTATTGGCAACGCGTTGAGATCGTCTTAGCCGGACTCGAGTGGCGGTGAGTACAGTCACAGTCTAACCGGTAACAGGTAATTTCTTACTTCAAAGAAGCCGCTCGAGCCTGCAGCGACGGTTCACACTAATTGGAGAGGCTAAGATGGTCAAAGACGCCGATGGAAGGAAATATTGAGCGGTTTTCAGCTAATTGAGTGACCAACAACTTATTTTATTGATACGGGGCGCATTCGAAAATATGTCGAGATTTATTAAAGGATTTTAATAAATCTGTTGGCATATTTTAAAACTATTTGTATTTTAATATACGGGGTTGTCGCTGTACTGGGAAAAAAGCGTATAGTAGGATAGTTTCGAAGTTGCAATTTTTATTTATTTATTAAAATACCCCTTACAGGGCATTTATTAATATTAAAATCTGATCACATAACGATCAATTAGTAATTTAATACGTTTGAATATTGGATAACTAAAGTCTACTCACCATAATTTATTTTATTTTATGAATATATAAACATCTAAGATTTACAATTTGATTTATTTGTATTATTTCTGTATATTAAACACAATTTTCACAATTTGGCTAAAACACTATGAACAGCCCTGGCCTCATACTGCTTATAGGCTTCCAAACTTTTGTAAGCCTTAAGCTGTTGTCCCGAATAAAAACTGTGAGTTAGTATGCAAAATTTATAGAAAAGAGGTTTCTATACAAGTTACTCATATTAGTTTCGTTCGCGCTCAAATTCAAATGTCAAACTGCATATAAATAAACAAACATTACGCGTTTCAAATTAATACCGCTAGATCGCATAAAGTTGTGTTCATGTCAATAGAAATCTAATTTCCATCCACGACTCAAAATGCTACGTCTAGATGTCGTCCTTATCCGATAATTGGTAACCATGCAACCGCAAATACACAGATGCATTTCAGGGGGTTCAACGAAGACGTAAGGGGCGAGAATTTCGAGGTTATGTATGAAATTGACAGAGTTGATGGGTATAGAACACTCTTAAACTTTTTTTTGAGTTTTACTTCTAGTCTGATATTTATGCTTCTTAATGCTTTGTTCTGGAATCTCTGTATTATGAGTAAATTACTCTGACTGGCTCAGCCTCAAACCTGGATACCATATGACCATGCCGGTTCCAGAATTTGTTTGTATAACAATATTTTGTTATATAATGACAGGGTAGAATTTTATGTTGAGTTATTCACGCTTCTTTTTGACATGAACTTTCCAGCGTAGTCTCGCATCTAAAGTAATATCTAAATACGTTGCTGAATTAGCATACGGTATCTGGGCATTATTTATTCTGACTGGTGGTGGAATTAGTTTCTTTTCTTCTATAGTAGTTAGTAATATTTTTTCATACAGTTTCGAGATTACAGGAAAATTTGCAATTTAAAAATAGTTTATGTTTTTATATTTCTGCAATTCAAAATGTGAAAGTGCCTTCTCGTGGCCTAACTGGCACGAAGTAAAACTATAAATGTAGAATCAACAAACAAAAAGAACGTCTATGGCGCTTTTCTCACATTAAATTTATAGTAAGTTAGTGATAATCAAAATTCCTATTAAAAAAATTGTTAAGCTCGCAATATCATACTTTATTAACATAATAAATATCAAGCTCAATCAAACCCACCAAAAACTTATATTCTAAAATTAATAAATCCTTAAAGAAGTCTTTATTTTCACCTGGTAGTTATATCCGTTATGAAAATAAGCACGTAAGCGATAAGAAGTATCGATTACATCCGATACTCGTACATTTCTAGTCGCGATCGATGTATTTTGTATCTTGTTAGGATGTAAAACAGGAGTATTTTGACGTGAGAATGAATAGAACTGTTCATTTTTAACAGAGCCGAACTCAAAAACTGGCAAGCATCATTAATTAAATACCGTATTTTTTTAATTTATATTTGAAATAATAAAAAGAAACTAATAATTATAAACGCTAAATTAAAGAGGCGGGCGGCACTGATATGCTTAAATAATAATGTGTTTCTAATTGTTCGGACGATATTTCAAAAATTTGGATGCAATTGCAAAAAGGATATCCTCTATATATCGGGATAGTATCATAAGTTTTGTGTCTGAGTTTTTTCTTATGATAATATTATTATGAAACCTTATATCTACCTATTTCTTTGTTCTATGTTGTAATTATATCTTGTTAAATTGTCCAGTGATCTATTTCTATAGTAAATTATTATTATATTTTTTGTTATATCCACAATTTTTAAAAACGACTTTAGAATCAAAGTTAAATTAAAAACCATTGTTAAGGGAGGCCTCAAAGTTTATTGAAAATAAAAATGGAATGATTTTTTCGACTTAGCAACAAATAAAAGCCGAAGAACTGTATGAACTTTTTAGGCCTTTTTAGGCTATTACTATGCATATGAGCAAGTAGATTTATGAATGATTTACAATTTATATTATCGGCAGAATTTAGTCTTTCGTGTGCATCAGAGCAAAGCAACTTTCTGGGAGAAAGTTTCTGCCTCCAATGTTGATAATTTTTTGAGTTTATTATGTTTGTTGGGTTCTTCAATAGTTTGTAAGGCGGTATTGTTATTGGTATCCTCCTCGTGCAGAAAAGTTGCTCTTTCTTTTATGAAATGAGGTCAAAGGCAACAGTATTCTTAATATGTGTCATTTTCATCTTAAATGAGTTTAAAAAATAGGAAGAGGGTACCAATACCGCCCCACACACTAATGAAGAACCCAGCAATTACAGTACCTGGTCACCGAACTTCGCTCTTAATATTCAAATCTACCTTTTTAAGCAGCCCAATGAGTATCTATATAATTTAAGTATGTTTATAACCTGACAAATTATTAATTCGCGAAAATCACGGAGTCGGCGACATCTACTTCACAGACATGAGACCTGAAACATACATACAAACCTTGCTTGTTTAATAGTATTTGATTAACCCACAACCACGTCTGAACTAGACCAAGTACACTACCTTGAGGCACACCATCTCTCTCTGCGTTTTTGAGATATTCTGTCATCCCTAAATCCGCTACTGCATCCATCAAGTGCTTCGGTGAATAATTTATTTAAACGAGTTTTTTATATATGATCATTTTGTGAGCAGCTCGTTATTACGACTAAGTTATGTATAGCGGTTTTGAAACTAATAATTATAAACTACTTAGAAGTTTTCTGACACATCTCTCGTGTTTATAAACGATATAAAGTTTTATTTATAGTGGTCGAGAATTTAACTTTGAGAAATTGTGTGCAATGTTATGTGCGATCGTTATGCAATGTTTTGATCCTGAAAAAAAAAATGCGTAATTGTGTTTTCGTAGCGGAAACGAGAAAGTTGCGAGATTGTGATGATTTGAATACATGATATTTTCTAATTTCTTAATTTTTACCATAAATAGAAGACATTCGCCGTTACATATATTTTTTATAGACTTTAAGAAAGCGTTTAACACATTGGTAAGATAATAAGCATGGTCAAAAAAGGGCAAGTTTTAAAAAAGTAACGAAAAATTTGAGGCCGGGAGACTTACTATCAACAACGTTCTTTCATTTACTTTTTGAAAAAGTTGTTCGACAGACTAAATCAAAAACTAATGCGACTTATTAGAAGAGATAAATTCAAATAAGCAAGGAATAAAGGATTGAAACTGCAGACAGAATAAGTAGTTATTGCGGAAATTATTGTCAGGAATAAAGGTTGATGAAGAGCGTATGAGGACTACAAATAAACATCGAATGGGATATACAGAAGGCCATATAATGCCTGCTTTAATAAGAGTGCAAATACAGATTCGTTATCATCTTCTTCCACAACCATCTTGCAGGGCATATCTAGCATATTCGTTTCTAGCTAATAGATTAGCTTTGAATATCAGTAAAACCCAAAAAGTATTTTTTAATGTATAGAATTTTGGTCCATATTCACGACTCATGAAAGAGCAATTCTAGAACTTCGTGTAGATTATTTTTTAACGATAATCGAATAATGATCATGTCAAACACTTACATTTATAAAATATCTCTATTAACTCACAAACATCATAAAGATCTACGATAGTCATCATCTGACAGACACAAATATCTCACGCGCAATCAAGATACAATACTTCCAAATTATATTCACTTACATGCTGATTTTAAATATCTTACAATGAATCAATTTAAGAGACAACTTAAACAACTACTAGATCAGCATGTTTTTTATGATCTCCTAAAATACTTTCGGACAAATTTTAGCTGATTTTATTATTCCCAACGCTTAGGCTAAAATCACATTTTATTTTCAGTGGGCTTTTTTATTTAATATTGTAATTTTATATTGTTAGGGCATGTAGATAGATTGTCAGAAGATGCTCCAACGAAACAAGCGCTAACGTTAATAACAGGAGGAAGAAACGATGGGAATAAATGTGTACATAAGTGCCACGTTAGCCTGCAGCTCTGAAGTATATACATATTAGAATCGTTTTGCCCTACAAATTTTTTTTGTGGTATTATTTTGCTGTTACAGCTTAATAATCAAATCAACTGGTCCAATTTGTATCAGAAACTATTATTAGTTAACAATCATTGTTGTAAGAAAAACCAAACACGGTATAAATCGTTCTTGTTAAAAGTAACGAAGCATTTTTTCATAATTTTTTTGGTCTACTGAACTTCTAAACGAGAGGGACGTTCCGCTTCAAAAATTGTGTACAGCACTGAAAGCTTTTGTTGTTTTTTCAGATTATTTGGTTATTCGAATGCAAGGCAGAAAATTGAATTGGGATTGTGTGAAAGTTTAAAGGATTATTACACGTTGGGGTTCTAGAATGAACAATTAAATAACACTAGGCTCATCTAGTTGCATTACTTAAAAAAACTGTACCGTCAATTGGGGCAACTTTGATTTCATTTCTGTTCCTTATATTCTAATGTTGAAATAAAGTCTATGAAAACTCTATTAGCCATCCAGGAAATTAAAGACATTAGACATCTAACAGATTCATCTCCCCCAATTTGATCAATTCTTTCAAGAATGTCGATTATATTAGATCTTCAGTCACCAAAACATTTCAAAAATGGATAGAAAAGAAAAAGAAAATATCCCCACTTCTTTCAAGAAAGCTTTCTTCTGGTCTTCTTCAGAAAAACCAACCAACTACTAGAAATAACAGAAAACAAAGGGAAAAGTTACCTGCCGTTTCATCTTTCACGAGCTGGCAGGAATATCACAGGAGAAAATTAGTGAAAAAAGAGACGGAGCAGAGAGAAAAAGAGGAGAGAAAATTAGCAAAAACAACTAAAAGTAGGCAGCAAACCATAAATGAGGGAGAGATTGAGAAAGAAAATCAGCCTCTATCGGAAACTGATCAATATGATTCTGAATATTTTCCTGGTTTAGTTACAAATATGTCCGAACAATCATATACTATAAAAGCTATGGCAAGGAGTGTTGGAAACTGGAAATTGCCAAATGTCGATGATATTTTGGACTACGATTTTGAAGAAATCATATGTAAAATTAGTACTGAAGTACCTAAAATTGAGAAAATAAGTTCTAGAAATGGATTATGAACGAAAGTTTTGTTTTGTTTTTTAAGTACCTGAAATAGACAAAATAAGTCTAGAAATTGATTACGTACCAAAGTTTTTTGTGTTTTTTAAGTTTATATTTTAGTTCTTTTTTTAACTTTTGTTACTATTTTGGTACTATTCTAAATTAGACTAATCATAAAATTATACAGGGCGTCTAATGACATATTCAAACGACAATATCGTTCTTATTTTAAATAGGACACCCTGTATTTTATAATCCTATTACGAAGCAAATTCTATTACCTTTTAAAGATTATAAAGGTTTACTAAGCCTAAATCTATTAATTTTAGAGTTATTTTTATTTTTGTTAAATTTTACATTATTTTTCCACCGTAATCCCTAAATATAACACCCTGTATTTGATCAACTTAGACTTAGTTCTTACGAACACGCTATTGTGTCGGTAATTGGGACATTTACTTATTCTCTCGTTTGGTAATTGTTAGAGAAGCCCTGGAAAAAATCCTCTCTATGCCTTACGCGTGACGCCTTATATCGGAAAACGCTCGGGCGCCACATTATTTAATGTAGTTTACTCCACAACCCTTAGAAACGGCGTCTTAGGGGCACAGGTAGTCTCAGATGGATATACCTATTTAACAAATATCGCTAGAAAATCTCTAGCCATTTTAGATAGTATTGAAAATCCAGTCTCATGACTCTTCCACCATTTTATTACATTTTGTGAACTATCAGTCCAAGTGATACTAGCACCGGCAGTTGTCGCTAAATCCACTCAAAATAGTTCAAGAATACCAAAATTTTTCCTGAATTATGTTGCCATCGTTTTTAATTAATATTTATATTAATAACATTACCATTTTTTGTATACGCTTCAAAGTTCAGACAACGGCCATTAAAGAATGTCAACGATTCCAACAATGTCATATTCTATCTATTCGCCGCGTTGGAAAAACCGCAACTTGACACCTCTAGGAAATTAAGTAAAGACAATGCGGCACATAAATTCATAAAAAAAAACACTTTTCCAGTGGTATGTACTCATTTTAAAATTAGGAGTCATAATTCCTTCTTATGGCCACGGATTTTATTTCACCACTAGAGGGCAGAGCGGTGCCGACAAAGTCTTTCTAATGTCAATTAATGTCTTTTAAACCATGCCGGCTGTATCCATAGGCGTAGAAGGTTGCCTCTATAACAATTCGTGTTCGAGATGTTTTGTTTTGGATTTTTATAAAGTGCACAATATTTTTTATCTACGAATGATGTCACCTGATTCAAATTTGTTTTTTATAGACAAAATGCATCGATATCAGAAAAATCAAAATTGAAACAGTCTAAAAGAAAATAATTCGTCTTCGATTGTTGAGAAAACGAGTGATAATGGTACCAAAAAAGTATTTTTTTTTAATTTAGTTTTTCATGATTTTTTCGAAGTTAATTTTGATATTAAATTAGTAATTTTTATCTTTTGATACTTGAGATATTCATATAAATTATTTCTTATAAATTTAAATATACTTGTCCTCTTTATTATTATTTTATTATTGCTCGAGGAGGAACCTTAAAACATCCCTCAACTGTTTAGATATTTCCCAAAAATTTCATTCGATTTTTAATATGTAAGAACTTAACCGACCAAATATTTGGAAAATGCTTGACATATTAAAAATCTAGATTATCATGAATAATAATAAAATATATTTATTTCATTTCTTCACCCACACGGATTAATTTTCTAGTCTTCTACGCCACTGGTCTCTGTGTCGCTTGCTAGTACTCGTAAAATTGTTACAACTTTTTTTACTTAAGTTTTAATGGGTTTTATCTTTATTATCGTCATAAGTTTAAACGAAGGTAAATGTTGAGGAACATTCAGAGTAACTTTAATATTTCATTGAAATGACAATTTAATCTGATAATATAATATAGATGAAGTATCTGGAACTATGATATCTAATGGTTAGTTGGGACAGTAACCGTCTTAATTTCATGGTTATAATGGGAAAATAATTTTTTTAGTACCACAAGGTTCGATATTATGCTCTCTATTTTAAATCTCGTATGTATTTTGAAATGTGAATTAATCCATACTGAGTGTTTAAATTCCGATTCGGGAGAACCAATTAATTTCCAGAATAATCTACCCCCAAGCAGTGGGCAAAGAGAGAGACAAAAAGTGTTTGTAACCACATACCCAAATAAAAAATCCATATCTTTCAATAGTTTACGAAAAATGGTGAATAATTTAGATAATAAATTTTCCTTAAATGAAACATTAAACTGCAGAATGACAAAAATAATTTTTGAGGCTATTGGGCACGTAATATTAAATTTGATTAATACATCTTTAAGTACTGGTAAAATCCCACAAGCTTTAAAAACAAGTACAATTATTCATATTCAAAAAGTTAATAATACTACCAAAGCCGAAGAATTCCCCCCTTTTAATATTTTTCCTTAAATTGAAAAACTTCTTGAAGTTGCAATGTATGAACAATTATTAAATAAGAATTCTGTTTTGATTAATAACCAATCAGGCTTTCGCAAATGATTTTCTTGTGAGTCGGCATTAAAGCATATCTACGTTATGTTTTCTTAAAGATAATTTGGATAAAAACAAATATACAGTTGGTGTTTTTCTTGTCTTTCGAGTTTTCAGTAAACGATAGGTTATTTTATTTTTCCATGATTTTGGTTTATAAAATTGTAAATCAGATGGCTCCGGAATATTTGCATCAATATATTATTCTCAGCAAAGATGATCATTCTCACAACACAAGAAATATTAATAACATATATATTTCGCGAATTTGCTATAAAAGTACAATGAATTCATTGTTTTTTAAAGTTTTCTCAGACTTTAACAATCTACCCTTAGATGTAAAATCTCACAATCTCTCAATGTCTTTAAAATAACGATCAAAGAATCTATGAGTATCAGATAAAATTGTCCAATGGTAATAGTTTTTTTTCTATTGTATTATATTTTTTAATATGTAATAACTTTAGTGTTGTCAATTCACTAGTTTTATTGTGTTGTATGTAAAATTCTTTTTTAATTCCTATTTTAATAATAATTTACCTGCTAAATAGTTGTAGAATAATTTTAACAAACTGTTTATTGTATTTTTTATTTTATATATATTTATATGTATATTAGGGGTTCCTATTTAATAAATAAATCTATCTATACCCTCCCAAATCAATCATATCAGATATCAATAATTCTCTTTTGTAAATTGAAAAAAATTATTTCTCATCTTAATTTATTGGAGGAAGTTATTTACGAAACTATCTTAAAGATTTGAGTGTGGTTAGATATTTTTATAAAAATTCTTTTTTTCCAATTATGTAATCGTTTCAGCTCCAACAACGTTGTTAATTTAGTTTTGCATTTCCTGCTAATTGTTAATGGAAAGTTTAATCTACCTGTTAATTAGTCTGTCGATTTGAAAAAGTTAAGAACATTTTTCCGATTATTTATTCAAATGAAATACTTGTTTTGGTTCAGAACCCTCAAGAAATCGATCAGGATTCGTAATCAAGATAACGAGCGGAAATAAATTTGTCGCTAACTCAAAACTCGTTAAAAAATTCCTGTAAAGTTTTTTCTTCGATTTTTAATAGGCAAATTGTTGCAAAAACCACGACTGCCGACCGCAGATATTAATGCGCCCATTGAAAATCATAACGGGCCTAATATAACAGACAACGAAATATATACGTATTTTTCGAAATAAGTAACCACAATCCAATTACCGGCTTTTTTTTACTTATCCGATTTTCTGTATGAGAAAGCGATATTCCACGGCTATTACAAAACGGTTGCAATGGGAAACGGCGAGGTAGTAGGTAAGAAATTTTAAACCAGGAGCGTACGACAATTTGGAGAATATATAAATTTCAAATTTCAAAAGAACTTCCCACTAATGAGCACTGCTTGAACACTCAAGTAAACTTATACAGAGATTTCCTTTCCCTTCATCAAAGGATTTTTTACTAAATTTAGCTTAAATCTTTCTAGCTTTCTAATTTCTTCTTCTTCTTTAGTTTCTGGCCTGCATACTAGTGCAAATTTTGACAAAAAACGTTTGTTAAAACATATTCATTTGGATGAACTAAACAGCTTTTTTAAATGTTATATAAATGGATGCAATCTTCGTCCCAACGTTATAAATTAAGTGCGTGAAATTTTTTGCACCAATTGATACGATTTACCATTTATACAGTTGTTCAATTATGCGAGCATAAACCTTTTACACCAGTGCCCAGGTTACTGTAACACCGTTTTCAGTATTTCGAAGTTTTATCATAATCTCCTAAAGATCAGTATTAGAAAAGGGCAAGAAAAAGGAGTAAACGATGAAGTTTTGTAGGATAAGGAACAAATCAAATTTACCACATCAATAGAAATTAACAATTAAATTAAAACTATCAATCAATCCTAAAAAAAAGATCTAAGCAATGAGAGTAATTCTTGAACAGTGAAACATATTTTGGCCTCTCAAGTTTTAATCTTTTTAGTAACCAAAACATTTTTAAGGGAACGAGAATGTCGACGCTTTTAATCTCTAAAAAGATTACAAGGTTTTTTTATATAAAAAATGTTTTTGTTATGCCTATAGAGAAGATTATATAAACGAGCAAGCCACTGAGTTACAGAAACAAAATACTTTAAATTTTCTCTCATTTTTTATCAAATACTATTAAACGAGCAAGGTTTGTATGTATGTATGTATGTATGTATGTATGTATGTATGTATGTATGTATGTATGTATGTATGTATGTATGTATGTATGTATGTATGTATGTATGTATGTATGTATGTATGTATGTATGTATGTATGTATGTATGTATGTATGTATGTATGTATGTATGTATGTATGTATGTATGTATGTATGTATGTATGTATGTATGTATGTATGTATGTATGTATGTATGTATGTATGTATGTATGTATGTATGTATGTATGTATGTATGTATGTATGTATGTATGTATGTATGTATGTATGTATGTATGTATGTATGTATGTATGTATGTATGTATGTATGTATGTATGTATGTATGTATGTATGTATGTATGTATGTATGTATGTATGTATGTATGTATTTATGTATGTATGTATGTATGTATACAGTGGCCGGCGAAAA
Organism: Crepidodera aurea; assembly: GCA_949320105.2. NCBI lineage: Eukaryota > Metazoa > Arthropoda > Insecta > Coleoptera > Chrysomelidae > Crepidodera > Crepidodera aurea. Next base: position 12,513,989 of record OX439479.2, read on the forward strand.
CATTGGTGGAGTGATGATGGAAAATCGTCGTAAGAAAATAACCTATTCTTGTAAACATCAACGTCAAGGTTTGACTTTATTTAATTTCGCCATAATAACCTACAAATTTTGACAACTACTGACACGCACATCTCTGGGTAAACGTTAAGAATATGGGGCTGGCTGGGATTTTCATGAAATTTTCACAGATGCTATAAAACATGATAAATTCAATATAGCGATATAAATTTTTGCGCGGAAAAATATTTTTCACATTTTTTAAAAAGAAATATATATTGGGATACTCAGTCCCAAGACAAACAAATTCAGTGCGTTGAAACGATTATTTAACATATTTTTCCAATACAAACGCATAGGTACATAACTTTTCTACAAATGCCCAAGTAGCAATTTATAACCAGAATAAGCCTGAAAAGTATTAAAAAAGGAAAAAATGTTCATTTTACGGACATAAATAATTTGCTTGTCAAATGACAGCCATCTCATAAATTCAAAGTTGAAAATACAATGTTGCCAATTCAATTTCAGAAATCATGGATTTAGGTAAATATTTAATGGAACGTTGAGTAACACTGTTAAAATGGACACTTGTCAAAATGTGCTAAAAATAGTTTTGGTTTTCCGCGTTAAATATTCGTATGTCTATGCTAGACTTTAATATTGAAACTCGGTTTGTTAAATTTAATAAATTTTCGGGCAAATATTGTTTTGGCGAAGAACATCGTTACTTTTTTTTTAAATGAAAAATGTAAATGTTTCTTATCGTTATTAAAAATTTTGTAGGTCCAGATATTAATATAATTAATCCATATTATATCTAAAAAAAAGAAAAATAAACTTTCACTACAATTTATTTCGATGCTTATTGATTGTTCCTACAAATTACAAAAAAAAACATAGAAAGGTCATCTCAGGCAGGTTTTTCATGCATTTATCTTATTTACAATTATTTTAACTATTTTAATAATTTGTATTTAAATTCTGAATAGTTTCTTTTCATTGTCTTTCAACGGCATCGACTGCTTCGTGGACTGTATACCCTTTGTTCCTAAGACAAGTTTGTAATAGTATAAAGTACTATAAATAGTGCTCAATTAGAACTTGTATGTCCGTGCTTTTCAATTCTTTAGTTATATAAGAAGAAGAATCTAAACAATTGTTAAAAAAAATTAAATTAAGCGTTTCTCAAATTACAATAAAAATTAATAGAAAGTTAACTTTGAAGAGTTGCTAATAACAAACTATTTTAGTAATGTCAACTAAAAAATGAAGTTTGAAATATATTAAAGAATGCTTTGGCTAGTAGCGCTATCTAAAACCTAGCCAATTAAGCTACCCAACAACTTAAAAAATAGGAAAGTTACTACTAAGGGAAATATTTTAAATAATTCTTCAAAAGTTTCTTTAAAAACACCTTTTTTTGTTTTTGAGCCCACTTAGCCATATAACCTCGCTCCTTAATTAAGTTTTATATCCACGCTTAAATCTATATGATATATTCATACACTTTTTACTTCATTTTTGCAAGTACGTCCGGCACTTATAGCATTTGATAAAAAAATTTATAAAAGATGCGCTACTGCCCGATTTATGGAAGAATTCTCCGTTTCTCACAATTCAAAAGTAATTGTGGTGTAGCTGCGGCTACTGAACATTCAAATTTCAAAGCCGGCTAAAAATTATCTTCTCCTACGTGATCATCTATAATGTTCTTTTCCTCAACCTCATTCAGATCTCGTTCTCCTCTCTGCTACCGTATTTACGAGAGCAAAATACCTTCTCTCAGGATAGGACTAGCGTATCACACAAAATTTTACAAAATTCCATTTTTTTTTTACATTTGATATATTTGTATGGATACTAAATGCTGTCAAATCTACCATATCAATTATTTTTATTTAAATACAAGTTAAGCCTTTAAAGATTTTTTAGACATGAATTTTGACATTTTTTTTGTTGGGAATATGTTTTTTAAATTGTAAAATTAATATGAAAAATGTTAAAAACTGACAATTTGCATAAAATTTATATCTGTTGTTTTAAGCCAATCAGATGCCTTGATTTTGACAGGTTGCTATGACGACAACCTGAATTTTCCGAAAAGGAATTTGGTCACGTCACCTAGCTGCAAAACTAATAAGTGATAACTTCCCTGGCTTGACAGCTGTCACGTACAGATGCCTGAATAACAGACGTGTAGATTATTTTTGACTATTTCCCTCGTCTTAATTTCCACCAATCACAAAGGCGCAATTTGGAATTACAAATGGTTTCTAGATGAAAAAACTGTATGACAGCTCCTGTCAGTAGTTTTTTCGAGTTTACCCGCGGCAAAACTTGACAGCTGTTGTCACCAACTATTACAATACCTTTGATAACAAGTAATTATGGTCTGCTAGGACACCAGAAAACGACGCTAAACAATTTTTCTGATTTTATTGGAAACAGTTTACGAAATTTTGCAAGGCAAAGAAATACGAGCTTTTGGAAACTACAAGTTTAGAGCAACTGAAAGATTGAGCGTGGAATATGAAGAAAGAAAACGGTGAAAATTACAAAGAACATATGTATTTTATGAAGTGGAAAATAATTTTTGATCCATTTAAAGATATTATTTTTAAGTCTAGCTGGGAAGCTCGTAATGCGAAACGAAGGAATTTGCAGATGTGTATTTTGTAGTATTTTGTGATTAAATAAATTACCTGTTTTTCAGTTTTAAAATTAATACCTAGGTACATATTTATTATGTATGCATATATAGTAGGTAGTATGTTTTGTAAGTTATGTGTACGCAGAATAATCTGTTACTCATGAAATAGTCTTAAATTGGGAAATTGGAACCTTTGGTTTATCCACTCAGTTCGAAAGAATCCTTTGCCAAAAATGATTAGGGAAGTTAACAGTACTTTAAAAAAGTGTAACAACCTTGTTACCCCACGGAATAAATATAGATTTACAATTAGCAATCCAACCATGTCAAAGTTGTATTGCCTTCCCAAAATGTTGGAAAGGCAATGCGACCCATTGTGTCTGCAATAAGCACACCTAGTTATAATATTTCCAAATGATAATAATCCCACTTACACCAAAGGACTTACCAGCGTGTTCAAAAAAGCGGGTTTAAGTTTAGTTTTTCAGTCTAACAACACTTTAAAACAGTTATTAGGTAATCCCAAGAATACAAACAGTAATTTAGAGAAAAGTGGTATTTACGAAATTAGTTGTGGGGATTGTGATAGAAAGTATGTTGGGCAGACTAGACGCTCTGTACAGGTCAGATTTAAAGAGTACTTGGCTCACTTAAAATATGGGCGTACGGAAAAATCTAGTATAGCCGAACATGCTTTTAATCAAAATCATAGAATAAGTATAGATAATGTAAAATTACTTAAAAATGTATCCAATAATAAATTGTTGGACGCATTTGAAAGTATAGAAATCGGTAAATGTAAAACTAGTTTAAACAGAGACAAAGGACCAATTCCTCTTAGTCCGCTAGTTTAATCCATTAGGTACAGGCGAGTTAGTCATCCTTGGCTGATTAGGTCACCGGGAATGACGGTGCTCGGCACCACCGGGGGGAGGGGGTGTTAGTCATTTAGTATAAATAGCTGTTAGAAATAGTTAATTGTTTAGTTTATCATCAACTCCTGATGATTCCAACAAAGTTGGCGAAACGCGCGTAGAGTGTGTTAAAATTGAGTTTGGGTTGAGTGGTCGACGATAGTGTTTCAACTGTATGAAATAGTCTTGTCAAATACCATTCGGGCATCTAATTTTTCCTGTGAAAAAAATCGAAAAAACACAATGCAAAGTAATATTTTTTTAACAAAATGCATTCGCGCTGGTGCAAAAATCCTCGTCTTCGACTCAGATTGTTGTTGCCACCAGCACTCAAGCTCTTGTTAAAATATTACTGAGCAACGTGTTTTTTTGATTTGTTTCGGAAAAATTAGATGCCCTTATGATATTACTTACGACCAATATTTATTTTCAATTTAAAAATAAGTACATGTTATTTATTATTGACAACATCAATTATTAATGGCAAATGTTTTTGAAAATTCATTTTCCACTTCTTTTTTCGTCAATGGCGAATAAAGTAAAGAGCTGTAGGTTTTCTTCATAAAATATAACTGTGCGAACACCGATAGAAAATATTGCAAAGTACATTTTTTAAACTTACAACTCATTCTTGTTTGACCACTCTATATAAGTATATACATTCTTGGCACTTATTGAACGAAATTTAAAAAGTTCCAATTTACGACAACAACTGTTAAAAAGCTTTTTAGTAAAACCAATTTTTAACTGATTAATTTTACTTCAAAGAGCATCGAATTCTCGGCCTTGGCTTTTCGAATCTATCCATCAATATCGTCTGACAATGGCCAATGTGAATAGAGACGATTTCACACTCTTCCATCTATTGAAGGCGCTGTTAAAGGTACAATCGGATCTGGAAGGTTTGGGTGACCACATGAGACGCTACTTAGCTTTTAAGTTATTTTATTTAACAGCGGTGCGGTGGGTCTGATGCCTTTTGTTGGGTCTGATGTTCTGAATAAAGGTGGATATAACACATATTATTATTAATATTAAGTAAGATATTAGAGTGTTTTTTTAATAAACAATAAACAAATTTCATAGTACGAATAACGACGTATTTAAAAAAAATCATAGTTTGACATAGAAATCGTTACTATATCTTTATTTTAGGGTTTTCAAAAAAAATGTATGCCTTAGTCAGAAAACTATTCTCCTACCGACTGATTTAATAAAGGTTCCGGAAATAAATAATAATCTAAAGGCGCTAAAAATACCGAATAGGGTGAATAATATCAATTAATCTAAGAACAAATTCACCAAATGTGTGCAGGATATGGATTGTCTGACTAAGAGCACTGGTTTTCCACTGCATTTCTTTACAAGTTTAACCAAAGTCACAGGCAAAGTTCCTAAATTAAAGGATTAAATCATCACGTACCATTTGAAAGGTCGTTATTGAAAGTCTTAAGCTCTGCTGTACGTTTGTGCCCTATTCATCAAACCTTCAAAATATATTGTATCATTATTTTCTGGAATAAACACAGACATGGATCTTCTGACAAAGCTTTCAGCTTCTTCCTCTTTCAAATTTCGCAATCCAATTTTTATAATGAGGTACGAAGGACAATGATCTTTCACTGTATCCGCCATATCTGGATAAATTTCCTTGCAAGACAACAACCCTTTGAAGAACAAATATTTTATCAAAATAAAAAAAGCAAATCCTGGCATTGAAGAGACGAAACGTTGTATCGAAACTTTGATACCTCAGAATAAATAAATAAATTAGATTTTCTTGATATACGGATTGTACGAGTATCGTTGTCAGTGGCAATCCTAGAATTAAAAGTACCGCCACTGTTTTGTGGCGGCTACTTATTTGGATGTTTTTTTTTTGTGAAACTAACCGCAAATATAGTTGTTCGAAAACAAGGTTACTAAAAAGAGGAGATGTATTTGAATTGGATTTTCTCTTTAAACCGACACGAGTCAATGAATCGATTGATGAAGCCGTCCTTTTTTTATATATATATTTTTGTTTTACAACAAAACTTATTCTTATCTGATTAATTTGCCATAAAGTGCCGGCTGCTATATCCGGATATAAAATTAAAACAAAATTCAAGGGTCAAGAAACTTTTCAGTTTCAGCGTAAATTTAATGGCAAAGCTTGATGTATTTTGATCAAACTAGTGTGAAAGTTTGAATAATTAAATCGTTTGTTAGTTTACAAGTATTTTATTAGTATAAAAAAAGCTGCTTAATACATGAAAAAAACTAGTTTGATTTGATGCAGCTCTAGTCCAAACTCTACGTTAATATATGCTTTAGTTTTGCTTTAACTTCCCCGCACTAGAGTACACCTACAATATTAGAAGCATAAAAAAATCCTGATGCTACTTTGCTAACAGTAAAAAAATTAGTATTTAGACACTCACCTTGTAATATAAAAATGACGCATCATTTCCATTAGATGCATCCAAATAAAAACGGTTGGTTTTAATCTATCTGAGACGGCGATGAAAAACGTTTTTATGTCGCAAGAGAGCAAAATAACCCGAGCCTGCTTGATCTGACAAGGCATATTCTCGCTAATTACTTTCGTTAATTAAATACCGGTCTCCAAATAACCCCATGATTAATTAACCGAGCTATTGTTTTCTTCTTGTATACAACCGCCACGATTTAGCTAATGCTCGATTAGTACAGTCATGACAAGAACATTTTTAAATGGGCTCTGATTTTGCAATTTTATTTTTCAAAAATAAAATAAAATAAAATATAATCCATTTGAGTTTAATAATGTCAAAATATACTCAACACATGCAGGATGTCTCGTAAACCTTGTACAATACTGTTCAGAATATCAGAATTTCACCTCAGTAAAAATCTCACCGTTTTCGAGATAATGGACATTTTTTTAATTTCTGGAAAATCGCTATAGTCCAGTAAATGAAGGACTGAAAAGATCGAAAGCTGGGAATAAGTCGGGCATGAGTTCCCACATAGCGTAATTTGTAAGTCATCGCAGGTGTTTTAACATGAGAAAATCCTTAACGCGTTGTGGTTAAGGGGAGGGGCTGAAAATGGGCCCCAAAACCTGGAAAATGGGTTTCCCGCTAATATGGAGATCCCTACCAATTTTTTCGCAATGCCAATATTTTTTGCACAATCAGACTTCGAAAAATCCATAATTTTCATATTGAATAGATATGGTAGTTTCTTGCCGAATTTCCACTCGATGGGGTTGGAAATGCACTGATCTTCATCTTTTGGACTTTAGAGACCAATTGCAGATGGCGCCAGCACCTTTGCTCTTCTCGCTAAATTACGGAACCCGTAAATGAAAATCTCGGAAATATTCGATTATTCGACAATTACTGGCGGATTTCACCTGTTTTTTTCCTGCAAAGTAGCGCTTGAGCTCTCTCAATTGTACTAGCGAATGTTCTGTGCAATTTGAGTTGCAAATTTACCAGAAAATTGCAAAAATTTATTTTTCCTTGTGCCAAGGTCTTGAATCCCGTTGTTTTGGCTAAAAGCAAATGCCAACTTTTAGAGCGTGGTGAATATTCACCATACAACCATTCTAAACAATTTTCGCATTTTTGCGATTTTTTTGCAAACTTTTTTCGGAATAATATGGGTGCAGTCTTTGAAAAATTACATTTATTTGGAAAAATTGGTTGAATATAAAACATACATAACAACCTTTAGGGTGTGGTCAACCACTCCAACTCATCAGAATCATATACATATTCTTCATCGTCAACGGTATTCTCGTCGCCTAATCCCTCTTGCTCCATTTCTACCCTTCCCCCTGTTGTCATTTCTCTCTCTTCCTCCAGCTGTATTTCTACCTCCTCGCTTTGTAACCCTTCTGTCTCTTCTTCCACCTCTATTTCTACTTCCACCTCTAATTCTTCCGGGAATATACCTTCATTTCTTTTATAATTTGAACATTGTGTCAACTGACACGAACCACAGATGGACGAGCATTTCAGACCTACTTTCAAACATGAACAATTCTTTTCGCAGCCTCTCTTACACTGACAAAAAATCATCTTCAAAAGTTCTGGTGGGGGCGGATCCTGTGTGGTCTGGACCGGTAATAGCATTTCCCCTTCACGTTTCCAGCCCCATTCCTCTGGTGACAGTTCATTCCCCAGCCAGAGCGTAAAAATGAGCGTATATAATTGTAACAACCATTTTAGAACACAAAACGAATATGGGGATTGACTTATATCAATGGAAAGGTCAGAATATAAGCTTTACTTTCATCTAATTATTAATCCTCAAGTAATAAAGAGCGGGGAACAAGAAATGGATAAACAAAAAAAGGCCGGTTTTGACTCGTGTGACCAATTTTCCTCATTTCTCGAAAATTATTAGACTCTATTAAAAATAAAAAAATATATTCGAAAAGTAGACCATCTAAGCTTTGAAATGATATGCATTGGAAATCAATATAACGGATCATAAGATTATAATTCGCGCTTGTTCCGAAGATTCTCTGGAACTCCGAAATCGGCTAAAATATGCAAATAAACAAATCAATTGTATATTAGAACGCCAAAAAAGTATTGCAAAAAAATTTCTGAGGTCATTCAAGACCCCCTAAGGTCCCATTATCAAGGCAAAATTAGAATAAATGACTATTTTTAAAGAAAATATGAATAAATTAATGAAGCAGCCTCTAAATATTGTTGAAAAAAACTTTGACCGCTTTTTTAAATATTTTTGGAAAATACTTCAAGTCACATGGAATTGTAGCTACGGGTTTTCCCATTCCGATGAACTTTGAATCATAGAAAAATATTAATTTTTTCCCGAGATATTGAACAATTCGTCCGTCCGGTTACGCGTTAATTCATAGAAAGCGGAATTCCTGAAGGTAGAGCAGCTGAAATGAGGAGACCTTTGAGTGCCATTATCTCGAAAACTATTGAATTTTCGAAGAAAATGATAAGGACTATTTTTGTAGAGAATGAGCTGATCTCCATTTTTTGTCTGAAATTCTCTAATTGGCATATTTAGCCAGATATTAGCGGGAAACCCATTTTCCAGGTTTTGGGGCCCATTTTCAGCCCCTCCCCTTGACCACAACGCGTTAAGGATTTTCTCATGTTAAAACACCTGCGGGGACCTACAAAATGCGCTATGTGGGAACTCATACCAGACTTATTCCCAGGTTAAATTCTTCAGTTACTGGACTACTACCTCACCTTGGATTTTTTTGCCATGTCTACAAATTAAGACTGTTTTTAAGGAATATCTTTTCAACTGCCTTTCCGATAGGAAATTTTGGTGATCTGCAAAGTAGACCAAGGCTTTTAAAACAAACCCAATAATTTTACACGAACTACAGAGGCTTATAACTTTTGACAACTTCATGCTAGGAAAAAACGCGACAGAAACAGTTGTGTCCGTCCTACCAATCATTGTAATTGATCGGCGGTAGTCACTGAATTGTTAAAAAAAGGTTTTTATAGTTATAAAAATTACGAATCATAATTGCGTTAGCTGAATAAAACAATATTTAAATATTGAGAAAGAACATCATAGTTAAATAATCAGCGCGTACGTGGAAATACAACTTCGTCAGTTACCAGAATCCAACACCAACACTCATATTTAATTGAATTTTTCTGTAATTTAAATAATTACACATTCAATTAAACAGTTATTTTACTTTTTACAGTTTCCGACCTAAGAGCGGTGTCTACTCAAGTTTATTTACATTTGTGTTGGTGTATTTCGGTCTGAAAATAGATCAGGTTGTCACATTTTCGAGAAGATCAATGAAAAAATAAAGTCTTCTTTGCACTTGTTAATTTGTTTTATTTTATTAGATATACAACTACAATCGCTGGTAATTGTAAATATTCCGATTGTGTGGAACAGTAGGCAGATCCAGTTACAGGTGATTGTTAAATGATCAGAATATTAGGTTAGGTATTTTTAATCAAGTAAATCGTGCGTTACCTAAAACCAAGCCTAATTTAGCGACAATCGTTTACCGGCGGACTCAAGTTAAGTCATCTCGAAGACAAATAGCTATTTAAAATTAGTTAGAGCAGCTGAATAAGTGGGTTTTTAAATATACATTCGAAGAAAAGGATATTTCTTTCTTCACCTACCTCGTTGTCATGAAACACATATGTCGTCGGATCTTTTCCTGTTGCAATATTAAACACCGTTAACATATTAATACGAATAATGGTTTTATTTTTTATTTGTTATTAAATCAGATTTATTACAGGCGAGATATTCGAGAAATTCTCTTCGGTTCTTGCAGTGGCGGTACTAGAGGCACGCTATTCTCTAAATATATCAAGCTCTGACTAAAAGGACAACAGCGTTTCTCGGCATAGGACGAGTGGCGAGTGAGAGGCGACCGACGTTAGTTGAGATTTGGGGGACTGGAAGTTTGTCTAATTAATTCGTATATTCTCTACAAACAAGTCTACAAAGGCAGAGAAACGAACAGCCATTTGAAAAATCGAAAAATGTTGGTAAACCAATTGAAAGATTTTCGACAATCGCGAGATCGAGATTCAAGATCAACCTTCGGCTAAACGGAAAGCTCCATCTAATTCTTACTGGTACAAAAAATGATCGCAAAGTTTGTTCTAGTCGAAACAAACCAGGTGGAAGACTGCGATGCTAACTAAAAAGACTAAAAAGGCAAATCTCCTCTAGAAAACATTATCTAATCCTACGCCTGAATTAGCAACAAAACTGTACACCAACATATATGTGAGAGCCACGCTTGAATTTGCTCACCAGTATGGTCCTCTTGGCTCTTAAGAGGCATTAACCTTCTTGAAATGATTCAAAGATCAGCGACTTGTTGGCCGAGATCGATACGAAAGATTGAAGCTTACTTCTTTCGAAACATGTCGTCTGCGTGGTGACTTAATACAAATGTATTGCGTTATAAATGACTTGTTTAACAAATTAGAATTAGAAAAAAATTTAATGTATTAAGGGCGCCGCGGAAAAAATCCGATTATTTAAGGAGACACAAACCGATAAAGATTGGGAACCTCTGATATATACATTCAAATCAAGACTGGATTCATTGTGCCTCTGACATTTATCGACTTGGAATTATAGTCCAGTAACTGAAGGGTCAAACCTGGGAATAAGTCTGGCATGAGATCCCACATAGCGCTTTTTCTTAACGCGTTGTGGTCAAGGGGAGGGGCTGAAAATGGGCCCCAAAACATGGAAAATGGGTTTTCCGCTAATATCTGGCTAAATATGCCAATTAGAGAATTTTTGTTCAGACAAAAAATGGAGATCAGCTCATTCTCTACAAAAATGGCCCTTATCATTTTCTTCGAAAATTCAATAGTTTTCGAGATAATGGCACTCAAAAGTCCCCTCATTTCAGCTGCTGGTCTACCGTCAGGAATTGCGCTTTCTATGAATTAACGCGTAACCGGGCGGACGAATTGTTCAATATCTCGGGAAAAAATTAATATTTTTCTATGATCCTTGAAGTATTTACCAAAAATATTTAAAAAAGCGGTCAAAGTTTTTTTCAACAATATTTAGAGGCTGCTTCATTAATTTATTCATATTTTCTTTAAAAATAGTCATTTATTCTAATTTTAGGGGGTCTTGAATGACCTCAGAAATTTTTTTGCAATACTTTTCTGGCGCTGTAATATACAATTGATTTATTTATTTGCATATTTTAGCCGATTTCGGAGTTCCAGAGAATCTTCGGAACAAGCGCGAATTATAATCTTATGATCCGTTATATTGATTTCCAATGCACATCATTTCAAATCTTAGATGGTCTACTTTTCAAATATATTTTTTTATTTTTAATAGAGTTTAATAATTTTCGAGAAATGAGGAAAATTGGTCACACGAGTCGAAACCGGCCATTTCTTGAGGATTAATAATTAGATGAAAGTAAAATCATCGAAAAATATTAATTTTTTCCCGAGATATTGAACAATTCGTCCGCCCGGTTAGGCGTTAATTCATAGAAAGCGGAATTCCTGAAGGTAGAGCAGCAGCTGAAATGAGGGGACTTTTGAGTGCCATTATCTCGAAAACTATTGAATTTTCGAAGAAAATGATAGAGGCCATTTGTAGAGAATGAGCTGATCTCCATTTTTTGTCTGAACAAAAATTCTCTAATTGGCATATTTAGCCAGATATTAGCGGGAAACCCATTTTCCAGGTTTTGGGGCCCATTTTCAGCCCCTCCCCTTGTCCACAACGCGTTAAGGATTTTCTCATGTTAAAACACCTGCGATGACCTACAAATTGCGTATTGTGGGAACTCATGCCCGACTTATTCCCAGCTTTCGATCTTTTTAGTCCTTCATTTACTGGACTATTACTTTTTTACATCATAGTAAAGTATTTTTGGATATTCTATCACCCCCAAGAATTTTGAAACACCTCGTATATTCAATTATACATATGAATAAAAGCAATTTAAATTTCAAACAACTCGATAAAAAACCACCACCCTTCTCTCAGATTTGTCAAACTTTAGACACTCTCTTTTCGAAAGATTATTACTTCCTAAATCTTTTTTCACCACCATGCTATTTTTCTGTCGACCCGAAGGCAAACAAAACAAACCATATTTTTAGGAAAACATACAGTTAATTTAAAACTCGAAACACATGTTAAGCGCCATCAGACAATGTTAAATTATGCGGAAGATATTTATATTAGTTCTTGGAGAAAATGTCAATATTAGTCTCGAGGGCCACACACCGGAATATGCGACTAATATTCCACATCGTAGATCTGTCAACGACGATTCGGACATCTGGTCAGAGATGAATTTATTTATATTAGGATCAAAATGAAATATTGTGAGGAAGAATTTTAGAACTTTATTTATGTAAACTGAATATAAATATAAATTTCATACTTATAGAATCAAGCTAAAATTACTAGAAACAAAGATTGTCATAAAATGTAAAGCTTACTTGTTTTATTCTGAAAAAAAAGTTCGTCATCAATTTCGCTTCGCTAGTTTCATACTATGCGATATTGAATGCTAGAGAGTGACTTGCAAGTCTCATTCTTTTATCGCATTTTCTTTATTTAGATATTACTTTAATGAGAGGTTCTGTAAAACCTGTTCATTTTTAGATTATAAAATAAGAAAAACAATAACAATTAAAAAAGTTGGTTAATTACTAGTGTACATAGTAAAAGCAATTATCTTTATTGCAGATATTAATAGTTGTTGCAAACGTTTTAACCTGTAAAATACACCAAAAACCGAAAAACTTACCATTAACGTTATTTTCTTTTTCAGTTTACTATTTCTCAAGTTCCATTAAAAGCTATAATCAATTTTCCTAACGACTCTAATTTCCATTGCATTACTTCTTGACTTATGTTTATCGGTCAATGTCCACGATTCACTTCCAACATAACATTGTTGGTCTGACTATTCTTTTCACTAGGTACTTCTGTTTTAACATTCTTCTGTATTTCTCTTTTTCCAAGAAAAGTGTTCTTCATCATATTATATATTCTTCCAGTTTTATTTAATCTTTCATTTATCTCCTTATCTAACTTTCCATTTTTCTCTATTATCGTGCCCAAATATTTGAAACTATCTACTTGCTCTAGGAATATTTTGTCCATTTAATTTAATACTATCCTCCTTTGCAATTTTTGCAAGTTTTAATTTTCATGTTTACTTTATCTAGCTCTTCATTAAGTATATTTACGTTATGCTGTAGATTTTCTTCTTAGTTTGCAAGTATCGTCTGCATACATTTTAATTTCTTCCATCTTCCAGTTTCCAACTTTCATTCTTCTCTTTGTCTCTTTTATAGCATCATCTATTACGGCTGAGAACAAAAGAGGGCTCAGAACGCATCCCTGCTTAACACCTAGTCACCTTAACACCTAGTCATTCTGACAGTATTTTTATTGTTTTAATACATTGCCTTTATCACTTCTATAGTCTTAGCGTCCACTCCTCTTGTTTCTAAAGACTTCCATATTTCTTGCCTTCTCACTCTGTCAAAAGCCTTTTCTAGGTCTACAAAACATACCTATATGTATTTCTCGATTTTTATTAATTAATTTTTTACTGGTCTGTCTTATAAAAATTAGGTCTTGCGTGCTTCTTCCACCTATAAAGCCGCATTGCGTTTCTTCGATTGTTTTGTTTGTTATTAATCTTATCCTTTTCTCATTACCCTTGCTAGTATCTTGTCTGGCTTGCTAGACAGTGTGATTCCTCGATAGTTTCTACAATCTCTTTAATATATCGGTAATATAATTCCTCATTATTTTCTTTAGTTCCATGGTTCCTTCTTTTCCCATATATTTTATCATCTCTGGTGTAATGGTCTATTCCTGGGGCTCTTCATAATTTTATTTTCTCTATAGCTGTTTAATATATTTGCTTCAATGTTTTACTATGCCTTGCTCGTCTCTGGTCTCTAAAATGCTCTTCCCATCTCTCCATTATTTTATATTCATTTGTTATTACTTTTCCACCTTTGTCTTTTATATTCATCATGTTATATTCTTTCTTAGCTGTTTTAAAGTTCCATACAATAATTTTTGATTGTCACTAAAATTATCATTCATTTTTCTTCCAAAATTTTCCCATGACTGTTTCTTTGCTTCTTTCACCGTTATATTAACTTCTTACTTGAAATAGTGTATTTAAATTCCCGTCTCAATTTCTTATGAAAATGAATATAAAATATTCAGAAAGATTCACTAGTTTTTGAAATTATTCGAGTAGATTTAGTGATAAAATATATTTTTAAATATGTATCATAAATGGATCCTTAAACTTACTTTATATTTATATCATATATAAAATATTACAGTACAAATATCCTTAAGTTAAATTTTTAAATGGAATTTAAATTTAGTTTCTCGAATTTTAAGCATAGGCACATTAAACTGACTACGCCGTTCTTGGATGACTTCATTTGGTTAAGCCATCTGAACAGATTTATCTCGTTTTAACATACCAAATTATGTTCGGTCTACATTTCTGACATTGTATTAATTATTACACTAATTGAGTCGCTTAATTATGTTGTATGTCTGTGTGGCAAGGCGATTAATTAACACATTTTATTAATTCTCAAGATTTCTTACTTTGTTTGTAGTTAAATAGTGTGAAAAACCAGAAAGGCAAATTATAAATATCTTGATAGGAAAAGACACATTTAAAAAAATTATGGTTTTCCAAGTAAATTTACCATTTATTTAATCAATAAGCAACTAAATCAAGAATCTTCCTCAAAAGATACCGACCGTTTATGAATATCTTGAAGCAGCAAAAAAATTAAAACGATTTTACTTTTAAAATAACACTAATAACCACCGTAATTGCCGGTATAAATCAAGTAGCTCTTTAGATAACAAAGTCAAAATATTTTATGTGCCAATTCGGCGTCGCTCGAGAGGCAGGCCCTTTCTTCTGTTTAACATTATGAAGTGTCAAAATACGGCATTAAACCAAATGAATTATGTGACTCCTTTAAGCCTAATGTAAGCTGCTTAAGAATGTTTTAACGAAATAGGCAAACCGAAAAGGGACACCAACAGTATGGTCGATTTTCTCAAGACATTTTGTTGAATAGAGGTATCAGAAATTATTATCTTAAAGAAATATTTTGTTGATGTTTTAAAATAAATAAACGAAATTAGAATACATACAAGAAGTAAAAAAACCTGTAGACTTGTGAAGATAAATAGAAACAGAAGCAAAAAACTAGCAAAACTAGTAATAACAAGAAAAATAAAGGTCAAAACAAAATTTGTTAAAAACGGAATTACGTAACTCAATATCTATATACCCTTGCCTTTCATAGGCCCTACAGGGTAATAATAGAAAACGTACAATAGGCTACATTGGCAGCAGGTGCCTTGTGCATCTACACCGATGGGTCTAAAACAAATGCGAGGTAGGCTGTGGAATTTATTCCAGATCCCTGAATCTGAATATAAAATCGGCAATGGGTTCTAACGCCAGTGTAGCTCAAACAGAACTCTCTACTATATCCATCGCCTCAAAAGAGACTACCAGAAGAAATATTAATGGTAATAATATTTACATGCATCCTTACGGACAGCAGACAGGTACTACTACCTCTGAATAGACCACGCATTACATCAGGTCTAGTACTAGAATGTCACCAGGCCCTGATCAAAGCTTGCAACAATAACGTGGTCACTTTAGCTTGGATCAAAGGACATGGAAAATCAAAAGGCAACCGTATGACTCGTTAGTTAAGAAAGCAGCCTCCTAAAAACTTTTGGGACCTGGCACTTTCGTAGGCTTATCGGCATCAGCTGTGGCTGACCTACTAAAGAAGCACTCACTTGACAAGTTTAAGGGTAGATAGGACGACGAAACAGGTTGCTAGCTAGCCAAGGAACTATCACGGTACTCGAACACAGAACCTGCACACAGCCACAGGTATTCTGACTGGCCACTGTCATCTACGAAAACACTTCTAATGTCAAACATGAAATTGATGGCTATCTAGGGTGCGGACGTTATATTTACAGCTAGGTGTTACAGAATGAACATTCTGACACTAGAGCAAGAATGAAATACGTATAAAATACATAATAAGAGACAAGTGTTTCAGAATTTTCTTTCAATCTCAAGAGCGAGAATGTTTCTTTTCTGTTATTATAAAGTGGTGGAAAATTGTTCTAACCCCTCGTACAAACAGCAGTTGCTGCTTCTTTGGCTTTTTTAATGTTTATTAATTTGTATTTTTATTGTAAATAAACTCATTATCATTATCAAATTATCATGGTAACCGCTACCGAGTTCGTCCAAGAAAAAGTTCCAAGGCTAACTAGATATTAATACCACCTCGTATACATAAAGTAGCTTAAAACACAAAAGTATTTCGTGTAAGAGAAACAAGTCTATGATTTGTTAAATAAGGTGAATTTATTCGTGAAGAATTTTTCATGGAAGATGGAGTTCACGAAACATGCGAGATTTTACTTCCAGATACCGTCGTTTTAGCCATATCAAAAACCTGCTTTTCTCTTATACTTATTTTTGACGTAAACGTTTCTAATTAGACGCTACGGTAATGATTTTATGTTTGAATGATATTAAAAGCGGGTGTAGTTAGTAAGTGAACGAAAAATTAAATTTCAGTGTTTTAACTGTAATTTTCTTTTTATTTTCGTCCACGGTCGCTACAAGAATTTGACATGCAACAATGTCACGAGTAATAATTATTCAAATCGGTTAGTACGTTGTCACTAAAAATTATGTAATTTTATTTAACTGATAAAATGACTAAAATTAGGAAGTTGCAAGAGCAAATCAAGCTTGTAGAAGCTTGTAAAGAGAAAATAAATTTGTTTTCATACTTTTGGGACTACAATGACAACATTATGACAGGAACTGTCTTCATTTTGACAACAAAAGACGTAATAAGTTTTGATAAAGCAAAAATCAAGTTTATTGATTTCCATGTTTTAAAATTTTAAAATACAGCCCACCCTATATGTTTAGGTCGCGGTAACGCTCTTTATATGAGGCTTATTTATTTAATAGACGGTAACATATAAGCAACATCAAAGAAAATTTCACCGTTCAATGAACAAAGACAGGCTGCTTAGGCAGGAAATGAGCTCCGGCATAATCTTTTTTGACTTCGACCAAGAGGTTATTAATCAAATCAATTTTAAATCGGCCTGTCGCCTCCCTCACCTCCTTGTATTAAATACCTGCGCTTAGTCAAAGAAATCGCATTAAACCCGTTAAAAGATTAACTAGAACTTTTCATTCTATTCGATGACTTTGGGAGGGGTGTTAAAGTCAGTGCACCATTTCACAATATAAGTAGATAAAAATAATTTTATAAATACTTTAATTTTGGTTATTTTTTATTCTCCGAGAGTGCATCCGCCGTTGTTATGTTGACAATCTGTTTCATGATTAAATTCAGTATTTTTAAACCCAAATAGATAGTTACTTTTTTTTTATTTAAATTTTCCAATTTTGTACAAGGATGATTTGATTTAAACTTTGTTTTTATATCAGTTGATTTATATCTGAACCTGAAATTATTTCCCATATATTTACGATGAAATGCAGAATATTCCCTTGACTTTTGGCATGACACGTATGACGTAAGTAAATCGAAAAAAGGCTCGGTCCCCTCCAGTAAAAATATAATTTATACGGGCAAAATCATACCTACGCGCCGTATTGATTGCTTCTAATGCATGGCTTACTTGATTACCGCGTTACATAATTACTATCTAGCCAATGTTTAAACGCAAATACGCTAACTAAACACTCTTTCAACACACCCTCCGATATATTGGTCTGTGGCGTATCACGAGTACCTTTTTTATGAACAAAACATTTTTAATACAAAAAATTGCCAACCTGGTAACAGTTTCTAATTTTTTTCTTAAATTTGCATATTTCACGTGGTTAACTGTTTTTGTGAAAAAAGTCTATGTCCAAAACATTTCCCAAATTATTCGAAACGAATATAAACGATTTATTTTATTGTCTAGTAGTCCATCAACACCAGACCACGGTAAGGATGCTTAAAAAGTAGAATTGTCATAAATCATATTGAAGAATTATAAGATTAAGATTTAGAATATCGGTTTCTGCCTTTCGGTTTCATCAGTTTGACTCGAATCCAATAAACCGCGAAATTTGAACTTATAACCCTATAAGATCGCAGCCGCAGAACTATGAACAGACAGAACCTGCGCACAGCCACACGTATCCTAACTGGCCACTGTCATCTACCTCCACAGGATGGGGTTATCTGACACTCCACTGTGTAGAGGATGTGAACAGAAAGACGAGACTGCAGAATGCCCGACACTCTCACAAGGCTAACACATGCCAACATAAGGAAGCTATCTTCAGGCGACGTCTTCACTTACTTTAAACAAGTAGGCTGGCTGACGAGCTAGAAGGAAGACTGAACTTCAGAAGGAAAGGTTTTTTCGGCCCACCCTAATATACGTGCTCTAACGCAAACACTTTTATCAAGAACGAGGCGAGTCAAATTCATTTTCAGACATCCTTTAGAGATGGGATGTCGAGCTAGCCTGCACTGATGAGGTACAATAATACCGAAACCGGTCTAAGAATGGCAAGCTCCTTTAATAACAAAATCGAAGTTTTTGGTTTAAAGCCCCGACTTGGTCGGGCACCAAACCACGTCTGGACTTTCGTAATTCAATACCTGGTGGGACATATAGCCCAAGGAGTAGTTGTTGAAGTCCAGACGCTGGTGCAGTGTAGGATATTTTTAATGTCCTTGTTCTTGGGAGCTTGTGTGATTTTATTTCACATCATTTGTGCAAAAAAAAACTAACGAACAACAAGTTTTACAATTTTCTCATTTAATACTGTTGCAGGAAAAATATAACAAATGCGGTCGCCGACTATGGATCGCGCCCTCACACGTCCACAATGCAAATTCGATGCAAATTATGACATTTCGCATGGACATTCAGTCTTAAAAGAAAACTTATTCTATTAGGTTTATGCCTGAGTACATCCTACGTGGATAATGTAATGACTCCTTCGATAATAACTTTCAATTCGATCTATAAATCATACCGATAGTACGTCTTATAGGATTATTTGATTATCTTGAAACAGAAAAGTAAAAGGATGGCCCGTTTCAATGGATCTACAGTTTGTTTCATATTAATTTTTATGCGTAACTATTTTATAGGCTCCTCTACTTTGTTTTATTGGATGGAGAAGCGATGGAATAAATTTATTACTTTTTAAGGAGAATATGTTGATAAATAAAGTAAAATTTTGCTTTAAAAGCTCAGAAATAAGGACCACCCTGTACATACGTAGTTCCGTAGCCGCAGTCAATTTAGTAAACATGTAAATTTGAAGAAGAGGAACCGAAGAATATCGATCCACACTCGCTATCGTACGTTGTGCCTAGATCTAATTGTAATGCGATATTTGCCAGACGTAGTTAGTTAACCGCTAGTTGGTCTCGTTTACTAATTGTTAACTTGCAGAATATCTACTTCGTATCAAAAGGTTTTAGGGCAGAACTTGTTCTTAATTTTCGATACGAGGGTTTTACATACACTTTACAAATTGGTAACTGAATACGTGAATCTTCAAAACGCATTCTACCCGTTCGTAATTTTGCTAATATTGCTTTGGTTTTCTATCGATTTTTCTATTTTAAAACTTTGGTACGCTTCGAGAGGCTAAGTTTTATAGTTAATATTAAAAAATAATGAAAAACCTTGTGATTCAGTCAGTTAGGCTTTCGTATTTAATAAATCAAATTAAAAAAAGTTAAAACTTTATCTATATTTCGATTTAGATCTGAAATTTTAAGTATATATTCTTGAGGAATTTTTACAACACATATAAATTTTTTTTAACTGCAGAATTCTTCCTTAATCTAAAAATTGTAGTCACCCTGTAGAACGAATCTTTGACGCTGACAAAAACCTAAACTACGTGTCGTTTGTACAGATAACGAACGAAAAAAGAAAAACGAAAATAACTTACCCATCTTATAACCATTTCGACCGCTCTCTAATCAGCTGTAATTGGTTACATTACGAGTTGTACCATGGTGTAATAACCCTCTTTCCACTTTACAATTATATGCCGTTCAATGTATCATTTGCTTTGTCAAATAATACACTAGTTATCTTTGGGTACGGCTTAATTTTTTTACAGTGATGGAGTTGATGAACATTTTGTGAATTAATATTGAAAACTCAATAGATAAAAAGTTTTGTAGATAAAATATCACGAATGAAATATTAGAAAAGCTAGATTGGTTGAATTTAAATATTATTGGTGCCCTAGAACTGGAATTATAATAAAAAATTATGTATTTATTTTGTTTACTAAAAACTTTTTCATATTCGGAATTTTTCCAAGCACTGTATAGTACTTGTTCATTTTGCGATCTTGCACTATTTTCCTGAAACAGTGCAATATTCTGTTGACTTACATCCACCATTGACACCTGAAACCCAGGCGATTGTTGATGCGCTGCCACACGTTATTTATTGTAACACTATAATTTACGGCCGTGTCATTAACCGCCGGGTATCACTCGCGTAATATGATAGCCGATTTTAACTTTTGTTTTCGTATCGAAAGCGCTTCCGAACACTTGTTTACACTTCAAAGATAAAATGATTTTGTTGTAGAATTGAACCCTGCCAGATTAAACCCACACGAAGTCCTTAATCTACAAATACGAGCATCACCACGAAACAGACTTGAACTCCTGCTCCTACTCCCATCTAATTAAGACGTACGTCCTTTGGGTTTATATTTATTTCTCTGTGAATATTTTAAATGGCCAAACGCTGGAGCATCTTGTCGCCTGCAGATTTTCTTAGATAGAGGTTTTGGGACACATTCGCGAGACTAATATTTTGTTAAGTTTCTCCAATAATTTGAAAAAATTCTGGAAATATATAGATAGATATAACTTCTTTGCTCTTACTCAGATGTTTAGGTAATTTCTCTTGTACCTACTGCTTTAATTTAGATAAACACCGGAGATCAGCGAGGCAATAAAACGTTTCTAAACAAACAAATACTACGTAATCCAGATTAAACGAGTTGTCACCTTAATAGTGACATATTGGTCAGGGGTAGGGACATTCGGATAAATCACTATACTGACAGTTACACAAAGTCTGACTGTAATTCAAACGTTTAAGAGTTATTTGTCTCTCGGGAGCTCATTCTTAAGTGAGAAATAATATTAACACGTTGGATGCTAATTTATTTCTACTTTTTAAAGGAATTTTTTATACTAGTGAGGACAAGTAACACAGTTTTTGGTGAGAATCAAACTAATATGAGGCACTTTTTATTTTATACAACCTGTATTTAATGTATAATGTGTTGCCTAACCATTTGTAATTAAACTTAGTTCTTATTTTGTAAATTTAGATTGGTAACACTAGTTGTCAATTGTCATTCTGGTTAGTTATGAATTAATTGTTACTTTTGTCTTGACACGTTGTACGCTGTATACGTTTATGTACTTATTAAAAAGTTCATGTGGAAATCTTTTGTTTTAATTAAAAGAAAAGGTCATCTGACAATAAGCAACCTGAGAAGGGATTGCTACCAATAATTCAACTTAAATAGAAATTAAAATATGGAAAGGAAAATATTACGGGGAATATATCTAGCACAAAAAATAAGTATAAAGGGAAAGACTTACGAACAAGGAAATATATCTCAAAGTCCTGTCGCAAGTTCTCTTTTTTCACTTTTCCGATAGAAACTTAAAGACTGTATTTAACATCCAAAGACGATTCAAAAACTGTGAGTGGTGAACAGTTATTTCTAACAGCATCCAAAGACGCTAAAAAGTACAATGTTGTCCCTTGAAAAGATTTAGAGGTTGTCTGATTTTATTGTTAATTTAATTAAAAAAAATTGTTAGTAACATGTGGAAACTCTTCGTAATATTTGTCAAATCGTATTTACCCTTACTAACATAATCAATAATATCTTGTTACGCATAAAAAAATTATACGAAATCACAACGAAAACGAAGAAATAAGGGAAACAGGAAGTAATTAGAGAGTTTCTAAATTTTGCCATTTTCATTCTCGTCTAATTTCAATTTGTATTTCGAGCTAAGTGACGTGCTATGATTATAGCCACAAGAAATATACTCACGAAAGGAACGGCACTAAAGATATCTTAAATGGCAAAATCGATAAAAAAATAATTTACATAACAGGAGCGGAATCAGTATTTTTTGTTTATATTTACTTTATTTATTGAAATAGCAACCAATTGGGTTTGTATCAAGGTAAGCCTAAAATAAAGCCGGACAATTTGAATCTGAAACTCAGTTTAGGTTGTGATTGTAACCAATTTGCTGAATGGGCTGGTTTGGTATCAATATTTTATAGGTTTGGAGACCAACCTTCTTTTTTTTAAACAGTCGATGAAAAATCGAAATTTTATTTAAGAAAAATTCTCAGCAATCTCAATAGCCAAGTTATCGACAATTTTCTAATTTTTAAAAGAGAAACAAAATTCATATGAAATTGAAGAGTTAGTTTTAGTTGAAAAAACGATTGAAATATTTAGGAAAAAAGGTAGAAAAAGAATGAAAAACTGTGAAAAAATTATGAATATGATTAAAAATTAAATCAAACCAAATCCTAACATCCTTCTTTTTTTCTGAAATCGCTCAAGAATGCTGACTTTCTCGGAGCTTCAAACCCCAAAATTCGCTAATCTAGTAATCTAGTCCGTTGCTTTCCCGGACTAAAAACGGGAAAAACGGGAAAATTTTTACCGCGCTAGGCCGTCAATATCTACGTGCTTTCCTAATACGTCAAAGTGACAACTATAAACCAAAGAAGTCAAAAGTTTTGTCAGATGTACAAATTAAAACGTTTATTACTCAAGCACCAGATTATATACAGGGTGAGTCAGTCAATTTTGTGTATTCATGGATATATGGGTTGATAAAGGCAATATTTTAAAATTATTTTGAAATATACAGGTCGTCCCAAAAAAGTCTAGCGTATCAAAGTTATATTATTTCTTATGGAAGACCCTATATTTTATTGCATTTACAGATTATACGTTAAAAATAAGATACACTTCCCTTTAATTTTCGAGATATTTTGATATTTCTAAAAATGAAAGCAATTACAAGAAAACCAATAACTTCAAAACCTATGGAATCAGCCAAATCCAGTTTTAACTGAAAAAACTTAGACTAATAATTGAAAACAATAATGCATTTAGTGTTGTTTAAAATTATACATCCAAAATGGGGACATTCTCTAATGACATATTCAAACGACAATATCTTTCTTATTTTAAATAGGACACCCTGTATCTTATAATCCTATTTTGTAGCAAATTCCATTACCTTTTGAAAATTATAAAGGCCTATCTATTAATTTTGGAGTTATTTTTATTTTTGTTTAATTTTACATTATTTTTCCACCGTAATGCCTAAATATAACACTCTGTATTTGATCAGCTTAGACTATGATCCGAAAAAATTATCTTTGAAACTATGTGTTTGGTTTTGAAATTATTAAAAATGTTTCGAGATGCATCAAAATCTGTATGGAACTGATTTTCAAAGACGGATAAATTTTTGTTTATGGGCATTGGAGAAGATGATTTTTTTATAATGACGGTTAACTATACAGATGTTGATGCATCTCGAAACATTTTTAATAACGTCAGAACCAAACACATAGTTTCAAAGATCATAGTCTGAACTGATCAAATACAGGGTGTTATATTTAGGCATTACTGTGGAAAAATAATGTAAAATTTAACAAAAATAAAAATAACTCTAAAATTAATAGATTTGGGCATATTAGACCTTTATAATTTTTAAGAGGTAATGGAATTTGCTACATAGTAGGATTATAATGTACTATTGTTAACAAAAATAGATAGAAAATTATGAATTTGAGAAATACAGATGTTTAATAAACTAGAAAGCAAATTTTTTTTAAGAAAAATGGAAACTCTACATTAAAAATCTTAAAAACTTAAAGATCCATACAAGAAGGTTATTTTTAAAGATAGACAATACAGAAAAAAACTGTTGGAGAAGGGGTGAAAAGTATTTAAAGCACCCGAATGCTTATAATAACGTAATCTTCTATAATTCCCATCCAAAGTGATCGTTAAGTGAAAGTGTATTTATTCTTCGGAGTAACTTCAGCGATGATATTGATAGAATGGATGTATATAAAAAAATTGTATTTTGAAAACAAATCTAAAATTTATATTTTGAAAAATTCCAGAACAGAAATGAAAGATCTAAATTTTTATAATCAACAATATTTGACAAATAGAAAAAATGTTTTATTATTGTATATTTAAAAAATACTATATATACAACAACACCATTTTTTATCCAATTCTCTTATTCATCGAATGGACCAAGTCCGGCACTGTTCTTCTGGGTGATTTAACTTATTATGCTTCGAGTAAAAACGCACGCTTGGTTTTTATTATTATTTTAGGGTTGGATATGAAATTAATAACAGTATGATTGGATTTGTGGAAACTAGATCAGTTCGCGTATAGTGCATTTCTTTTTCTTGAAACATTAACGAAATGTTCTGATTGTCAAGTATAAAAAAAAATTTTATAAAAAAATATTTTCAAAGTTAATGAATTAATAATTATTTCAATGTTTTTTGGTTAGTACAAAAAAACTACAGTAAATTAGTGCCAGAATTTAATGAGTAAAAAACAAAAAAAAACAATAATTCACTGTCACTTTAATTATTTTTACGTTATCCATGCCTACCAATATTAACATATATGATTTAACATAAAAACATGATTCAATTAATTAAACAGTCATGCCAAATTAAGCACAAATTTTATATAAATAAAAACAGTTCCAGATAAAAGTTAAAAAAAAAACAGTATTTTTAAATTTTTTCGTGAAGTAACGTGTTGACAACACAGTTTTTCTTAAATTCTGTGAAAATATTGATCAGAGATTGATCTGAAGCCACTTTTTATTAATTACTATTTTAATATATTGGTAAAGAAATAATGACGCAATTAAGAATCATAAAATGATTCGTTTATAATTTTTTATAGTGTAATAAAATTTTATTAAACCATTTATCTAAATTTGCTAATTATCTGATGATTTAAATTTTTTTTTGACAAACAATCCGCCATACAACAAACCAGGAGTGGAATTAGGAAATTTTTAAGTTTCATCCCTTAAAAAATACAAGGGCAAGCAACGAACACTCTACCTAAATATCGATATAATGAAAACTAACATTGAAACCTTAACTTTTATTTTTAAAATCTGGTATTAATTTGTTCCATTTTAAAAATATCAAATCAACCCTCTTTAAAAGAAAGCAACCCCAATCACCTAACCAATAATCAGCTACAAAATCCCAATACCCTGCAATTTACCTCATAAAAATTACTATTTCCTTAAAAAAGGGCAAAACCGATGTAAAAAAATGCACTTTTATTGGACAGATGCGTTCGAAACCCTTATACATCTAATTTAGGGCGTGCGTTATTTATCAATAACCCCAATCTAGTACGCTTAGCTTGCCTAGGCGGGCCCTTTGGCACCACGTCGGCGGAAAACATAAACCAGGCCCTTTAGGCCCTTTTACATAACGGCAAGGGCCGTGGTGGCGCGGTAGCCATGTTTGTTGAGCGCTATTATGACACCCTTTTGTTTTATGGACGCGCCGTTACCCGGATAGGTACTAAAATCCTTAATTGTTTTCATGGGCGGCGTGGACGGGTCAAAAGCAGAAAGTGGGCTTATACAGTACGTTGGAAAAAACTACATTTTGAAGCAAGTGGGATAGCTGAATACACTTGCAGAATGAAATGAAGAGTACACTTCATACAAAGTGCCTACACTGAACGAAAAAAGTACGTGTAATTAATAAAAAAGTACATCAAATCAATGGACGTCAACATTAATTTTCAGCCGATGACAGCTATAATCAATACAATAAACGTTCGTACGTAAATTTTCTTAATCCTTAATTTACGATTTTTGTACGTAAAATCAATAAAATATGAGCATAGATTTTTGAGCGCAATGATAGGCCTATGATAGCCGCTTATCAATGTTACGAACGATGGATATTAATCTATGGTTAATGTTTTCAAAAACAATGAAATGTAAGTCTATGATCTCTGTACATTAAACCCATAAATAAAAATCATGGGTCTACGATCGTCGGTTATTAACGTTAAGGATGATTGACATTGATCTATAACACCAGTACATTAAAACAATAAATAGTGGGGATAGATTCATAATCGCCAGTTATTAATATTATTAAGGTTTATTTATCAGGCCTCGCTAAATTAGGGATACTGGTAATTACTTTATCAAAAATATTAAAACAAAACGATATTTCTAAAAAAATTTAAAACACCTACCTACTAATCATTGGCTCATCTATGTCTACTGATTTGATAAGTCGCGTTTTCCCAAAACCTATATTTTCCAATTTCCCATATGAACAATCAATATTCAACCAACTGGAAGAGGATTATACAAAAAAATGTATTAGGTGTTATTTTTTATTGTTCTAATGTTATTGATTCACAAATCATGTGTACCCTAGGGCTTTCAAAGGGTATATTTATAAAAACACTTTTCCAAAAAGTTCCAAAACATTTTGGTATCTTGTGCAAAATCTAAATTGAACAAGTAAATAATTTAGAACATATATCAACTGCCTTAAGTAAAAATTTAAAACGAATTTCGTCAAAGTAGACGCAAATATTTGAAATTTCAGAGATATTGTCTCCAAGGCATGAAAGAAAGGTTTGAATTGCTGATTTTCTCAATTTCCAGCTCTTGTTGGGTTTTAGCACAAAACAAAAATGATTCCTGGGAGTCCTTTATTGTAAATTTTATATTGGTCGTCGTTCCAAATGATTTTTTGGAACAAAATTTGGTCGATGACACCAAATATAAAAGTTAAGCATATTTTCCATCTAAAAAAATACAAAATTAATATGCTACTTTTTGGCATATTATAATTTGAACTTACTTTCGTCGCACGTTTCCTTGAAGGCGTTATCTAATAGGGCTCTAGCAGCTTTATGCTTTCTACAAAAATGCCAGTATTTGCGGAAAACATTTTCCCCAATTTTTTAAAAAGAATTCCCCACTTTCGAACGCGACATTATGATCCATATCAACCTAAAATAAATATTTAAGTTAAAAAAACAGCAATTTTTATTTTAACATGTTAGTATAGGTATAATGTGTGCCAAAATAATATTTACCAAGCGGTATCCCCAGTGTTTTTTGTGACTATCAGAATGTGCCTTCTTTTCTTTGTCGATCTTCAGTCCAGAATTAACTAATTTGGCACAATAATTATTATTTTACTGTCCACAAAGCACAAACTGTATCGGAACACCTAACCTCTGCATGTGGTTGCGTTTATATGGGCTATGGGCGCGGCGCGAAGAGTTAAACATCTACGCTAGTTGTTCGTAATATTAATGTTCGTAGAGATTGATTTACTATTAGGTAGCACTATTTTGGCGCGTCTTTAAGCAGTCAATGGTGGCATTCATAGATTTAACGTTTAGTGTTCATCAAAACAATCGAAACCGTTAATTAATTTTCAAAGTTTGTAGTTCTTGGATTTATAAAAAGTTTTTAGGGTTTTAATGGTAAAGTACATAGGTTTATAATCGCAAAACATTGATTTGATTAATATTTGTATTATATTAAGGATACAGTTAATTGGTTTTTGATGTTTTGCGTTTATTGCGTAACGATTTTTCGGTTATTGTTTTGATTGATTGATTAAGACGATGTGCCTGACTGAGGTTTTTAAATGCCTCAATACTGCAGCCTTAAGACTTATTGTATTATGTCAGTTACATCGTTATGTTCAGGTGAAGAGGTTTGTTACCTTTATCAGGCTGAGTAGCGTTTTCACCAGATTTTCTTTTGGAAAGTCCTCCTGTGGGTTTACCGGCCCCAGTAGGTTATACCTCCAGTGCGTGAGAGTCTGGCATCCTCCTCATTGCATAATCTACATATGGGTTCATCTTGAAAGATGCCCTAAGGAGACAATGTCCGGCTATTAGTCCCGTGACATGCCTTATTTGATTTCTGCTTAGATTCAGAATGTCACCTGTCAGTACTTTTGATGGCGCTTTAACCATTCGTTTACTGTTTTGTTGGCCCGTCACGAGATCCCAGCGTGACCGGTGTTCTTTTAACATCCACCTAGTCAGCGAGAGTCGTACCGAGGATTTAGGGATGCCAAACGCCGGTTCAGGACCAGTAAAGACGGTCGCTGAGGCTTTCCTTGCCAGGGCGTCGGCTTCCTCGTTGCCTTTTATCCCTTTATGCCCTGGGATCCATCTAAGTGTTACCTTATTTTGGTTGGCCAGAACGAGCAGGGTTTGTAGGCAGTTCCAGACCAATTTTGATCTGATTTTGTTACATGATAAGGCCTGTAGGGCAGCTTGATTGTCAGACGCTAGTTGTTCGTAATATTAATGTTCGTAGAGATTGATTTACTATTAGGTGGCACTATTTTGGCGCGTTTTTAAGCAGTCAATGGTGGCATTCATAGATTTAACGTTTAGTGTTCATCAAAATAATGAAAACCGTTAATTAATTTTCAAAGTTTGTAGTTCTTGGATTTATAAAAAGTTTGTATGGTTTTAATGGTAAAGTACATAGGTTTATAATCGCAAAATATTGATTTGATTAATATTTGTATTATATTAAGGATACAGTTAATTAGTTTTTGATGTTTTGCGTTTATTGCATAACGGTTTTTCGGTTATTGTTTTAATGCACTAGTTAATTGTTTTATGACGTGAATTATTCTCCCAATCGCCGAATCATAGCATTAATGTCCAAAAAATTGACGACAATTCTTTATTGATTTTACGTACAAATATTTTTTCAGTGTACCCTTCAAACTTTTGTTTCCAACCATATTATAATAATAATAAGTTTTTTAATTTTGTGAAAACGTCATAACCAAAAGAAACATTGAAACCAAATAAAAACCTTCAATAAACGATAATAATTCAATTCACCTTTATACATTTAAATTGTTTCTTTTGCCAGATTGGAATATGAGAATCTCTGTCCAAATCCGAGCTAACCACAATAGTGCCCATCGAAATCAAATGGACCCCTTAAAAAGACTTGAATAACACTCAAGTTACAGAAATCCTAGAACTTTCTTAAACTAAATCTAAAATTAGACACGCACAAACACATCAAGAGATATATAAATGAATGTTCTATTAAATATGTTGTTGACATATGAATGGTTAGGAACACCGAACATTCAAAACTGTTAAATGACGTGGGCGAACCAAGCCGTTTCCGTATTCGATTTCTGGCCACTAGAGGATTCACTAAGTGTAAAAGTGATTTCACGCAATGCTGACAACTTTAAGGTTTCAGTTTCCACTGTAGTGACAGCTCGAATGACGGCAATTAGCGGGAGGCAATGGATTTTTGTCTATTTCTGTTCTGTAACTAAATAATTATAATTTTTTATGGTTTACGTCCACGTAGATAATGATCCAATTACTGTAAGGCGTAGACAACGTATTAGTAAATAGCTATTTTTGCATAAGGAGGAAAAGGACGACGAAACAAGATCGTTGCAGATTTGAAGTTTTTGAGAATATGTGAAAGGAACCTGCTATAGGTTAATAATATTCAGAGTTTACAAAACAATTAATAATTTGTTATAAACAAATTCCTTTGTATTTATCATCACATAAACACATAAAGCTTATCCTTCGGAGACATCTCACTTAATTTTTTATAACCAAATATAAATTTTTTATGCGTGCTACTTCGAAAACGATTTTAATTGTTTGAAATAGACTTTTATGGCAAGTGTTAAAAACGTTATTAGACCGTAAATCAGATAAACTCGAATATTTTAGGCAAGAAATTAGATAAATTGTTATAAGCGAGGTGCAATAAAGTCATTAAAAAGTTACCAAATACAATTTCAAAACACACTCAGGTAGTTATTATAAATTATATGCCGTTAACGTTTACCAAAAAAAATTGATGGATAGATTACGTATCTAAAAAAAACATCTTGTATATCAGTGCTTTCGTTTGAGTCAGTCTTCTGTCTGACGAATAATTAAAAACTGAAATTTAAGACATTATTGTACAATTTTGTTTAGACTTGATTAGAGCTTTCTAGATCCTTATTTTATGTGGAACTATCACTTTCTCGCCCTCTAATGGTGACATTGTGCCCATTTTTTTATTTAATAACGTTAAAGCTGAGGAATGGCTTTGCTAGGCCGGAAGGATATCATATCCCTGAAATGACGTAGATTCAAGATTATTATTCCCTTCAATACTCGATTCTCTCCTTTCATACTAAAACTTTTCTAAACTAATTTTCAAATATGACGAGCAAAACTTATTCATAAAGAAGTAATAATTAAAATTAATATTTTTCTGGATAATTTCTAAACTTCTCATATAGTTATAAGCATGTGTGGACCCTTTATCTGTAAAATAAAAATCAAGCAAAAAAGTACAACGCTATCCAAAAAAACACTGTATTTCTAAACCCTTACAATGCCATTTTCGCATTCCCGCTGAGCAGAGCCTTAAATACAATGTCTTTTTTCTTCCGTATAATTTTTCTTGCCTAATATTCACACCTGGCCTCCTAGATCTTAAAGAAAAATGACTGATACCATAAATGCTAGAATGTTTTGGAAGAAAGTAATATTGTAAGGACGAAAGATCTATAAAATAAAATGTTAGGTCCTATTAATGTTAGGAAACTCGCAGACAAATCTTTAATTAAAGATTAAAAATAAGGTCCTGTTCTTTTGGCCTTGTTATGGCCTCTCCAAGTAAGTATTTGGTGCAAGTGTAGTCCCAAATATTTCATTTCTTATAATTTTGTTTTTGTGAAAATCACATCTGCACCTGGATCTGACGTTAGGATTTCCGTAACATCATCTGTGAGAGGTATATCCGTGGTAAATAGGACGAGAGAGAGAGAAGGGCTTATGAGGCACTCTTAGGAAAATCTGAATTTTGTGGGAGATGGAAAAATATGCAAATATAATTTTATTGCAGTTACCTCCATACCTACCAGTATTAGCTGGACAATATTGGTAAAAATAACGGGGACTTTATGAATGAGTCTGTTAAAAATTTAATAACCAAAGCATATTTTTATATTTACGGTTTCCTTTATTTGCATAAAAAACTTTCCAACACTTTTTTCCCTTTATTGAACAGCAATCAGAAAAATACAGTAATATTCTTTAAGCTATTTTGTTGGCACAGAGACAATACGTAAAAAGCTCCTTGTTTTCTCATAATGAGGTTTCTCCATTGAGAAAACGTCTTGCGCCTTCCTTCAGGTCAGCTGGCTATTTCCTTTCCAGTCTTCTTTGAGGGTATTCTTGTAGGAGTTGTTGAAGAAGTGTATTTTCATGGGACTCTAGTCTATGGTGGTATTTGTTGCTTCTTTCTTTAATTATATCTTTAAATGTTTGTAATCGTTGGTCTTGATGAAGCATCTGGTTGGTCACGTACCAGAGAAAGTACCTATATACCTGGTGTAGTGAAGTGTTTTGAAGAAGAACAATTGATTTATGATTTATAACAGGATTGCGACAATTGCAGAAATAAAGTTTTCTTTTTCATGTCTTATTTTTGCTTTGACTTTAAGACTCGCGAGGCTCATTTTATGTTGCCGCCCGTTTTAATAGAATGCATTAAACTTACTAACGGCACGCCTATTAGCTCATATGTAACTCAGTTTAATATTTTGGCCAATTTTTATAAAAAAAGAAACAAATGAAGCCTTTCTAGGCGCTGAATTTTATCTTTGGTATAAAAATGTAATTTTATTTGTGATAATTGTAAATGATAGGGTTTTTAGATCTACTAACACTGATACAGCGGCACTTGCCTGAATTAAGTGGCATTCCGTTTTTTATAGACCAAGAATGTAGTGAAGTGAGATCAGCTTGACGATTCTCACAGTTATTTGTATTGCTAATCTCAAGATAAATTTTTAAATCATCAGCAAAAAGTGGGAATTTGTAGTGCTGAAAAACGAGACAAATAAATAGAGTAAAAATAAGAAGACCAAGGTTGGACCCCTGCGGGACTTCCGAGATAACCAAGAATGGAAACGATTTATGATTTTTGATTTGAGTTCTATCTAATAGATAACTTTGTAACCAATTTGTGAACCGTAGAGGAAAGCCAATAGATGTGAGTTTTGTAATAAGCAGTTTATGGTTTGCTCTATCAAAGGCCTTGCTGAAATATGTGTAGATTTGCTATTTTAAATATTCACAGAAAAATAAATACTCAAAAGACGTACTAGCAAGTTTTGAAAAGATGGGATCAAGAAGTTTTTATTTAATATAATAGTTTTTTATTTTTATTTTCAAATTTTTATTTATGTTTTTGAACTGATGTTTATTTTAATTTTAACTGATATATTTTTTATGCTGTAATTTATTAAAAATTATAATTTTTGTTTCCCTTAGATATTAAGAAAAATATATTTTTATGGATAAATGTGTCTCCATAACGAATTCAATAACCGTTTGTATTGTGTATTACCATTTTTTGGTATTATAGTGTTTTATTTTTACAATAACGTAGTTTTTAATATTTAAGAATATTATACCAACTAATTAACGGACACGTTAAGGGCCCCCCTCCTTCCCTAGAATAAGGTTCTGATCGAACTGTTTTTACTTTAACAACTATTTTAAATACTGTTTCTGTAAATTTTGTGTGCAGATCAATCTGAACACCAAATTAAGCTATCATTTACCCATTTCGTCAATATTGTCTGTAAAAACGAGTCACCTCACCGATCCTCCGATAATAGGGATAATTTAAGTAAAATTAGATACCGTTAACATATTTACGAATTAGGTACCGAGGCCTCAAAACCAATCTGGGCAATTTAAAAATACCGAAAACAACCAACAAGGTAATTCATCTTCTCACGCTAACTCTAATATCTTCATTTAAACTTTTTTAATAGAGTCGTCGATAATGTAGGTATCTATAGAAACGCAACACAACATCTGCTACCTGTCCGAGACAACTAAAAAAATTGAAACCACACAGGAAGTTATTTATATTTTTGGTTTTCATTAATAGTAATATCTCACCCTTTTATGTTTCCAACACTCTAGGGGTTGAAAAAATTGATATACCTACTCTATTGATTGCGGTCGACCAATTACGTTTTTTTATATAATAAAAGACAGATGTATACACCGTTGGGACATTGATATATCAATCGTGGATGAATAAAATAAATAATTTTTCACTTTTTGGTTTCGGGTCGACCCTGGGCGGTAAAATAATTTAAATCGTTTGTTATTGTTTGGGAAAAGGGCAATTTGGTATTATTAGAGTCATTAACTCTTTTTTCTATTATTAAGTTTTTGTGGTAAAACATGTGTATTCTGTTATTATGTTATTTAAAATGACATAATAAAATATATAATAAAAATTTACTATAGAAACAGAACACTTGATAATCTTACAAAACTTATGATACTATCCCGATATAGACGGTATCCTTTTTGCAATTAACTCTTTAACATTCGTTATTATTTAAGCATATCAATTCTGCTTCTTTAAATTTGCGGTTATAATTATTAGGTTCTTTTAATAATCTAGTTGAAGAATTCAATTCTATTTTATGACCAAAATCCTATGCATGTACATATATTTTTGATTTTTCGAATTGTTTATTTTTAATGTATGATTGGTGTTCATTAAGTCTAATATGGAAAGGTCTAGATGTTTCTCCTATATAAAATTTATTACATTCGCATGGAATTTTGTAAATACAATTTTTTTTATTTTGAATTTCATTAAAAGGTTTTGTATTTACTATTAAAGATTTTAATGTAGGTATTATTAGTTTGAAAAACTGTTTTTAAATTAAATTTATTGCCAATCCTAATTTTTTCGGATAATTTTGGAATATAAGTGATTTTTACTATATTCGAATGAAGTATTGGGGGATTTAAATTTTGTTCTTTATTTTTGATGTCTCGGTAAAGTTCACGATTTATAAATTTACTTTGGTAGTTGTTCTTAATCAAGACAGATTTGACAAGTGATAATTCATTATATAAAATATTGTCATTTGAACAAATTATTTTTGCTCTATCGGAAAGAGATTTGATAATACCTCGTTTAACACAAATTGATTGGTTTGAATTAAAATTTAGATATCTATTTGTATGTGTTTCTTTTCTACAAACTGATGTTTCAATACAATTGTTCTTATTGTGTATTAGTACATCAAGAAACAGTAATTTTTTTATTATTTTCAATTTCAATTCTAAATTTAATAGTAGGTTCCGAATTATTAATATTATATAAAAATGTATCAATATTTTCCCTATCGTGTTGCCAAATTGCAAGTATATCATCTACATATCTAAACCAGACAGAAGATTTTAAATTTTGTTTGTTTATAATTTCCATTTCAAAATCCTCCATGAAAATATTACACAATTTTGGTGATACATGTGATTGCCATGCCAAAATTTTTCTGATAAAAATCACTATTTAATTGAGAATATGTACTTTTAATACATAATTCCAACACTTCTAGAATTGCTGAGACGTTTAATGTAGTTCTATTTATTAATGTATTATCACTTGTCAACTTTTTTCTCACAAGATTAAGAGTTTTATCTACAGGAACATTTGGAAATAAACTAACTACATCACAACTAACCATTATATCTGAATTTGTAATTTTTATTTTTGATATAAATGTATCATCGGAACCTTATAGAATACATTCGACATAATCTGAAGTTAAATGTAAATGTCACTTTACCTATAAACGTCAAAAAACTTTCAGTGTAATTTCATGCTCCTTCCCCCAAGGAGGAGACAAAATTTTTTGGAAATTAACGATACAAAATAAAGGCTTTTAATTGGTCGAAAATGTTAAGTGAGGAATTTTCTATAAAAATAATCGTAGTGACTAAAAACCTGTTGATAGCTGAATATTAATTAAAGTATTTGCAATTTAACATGTAATTCACGCTCCACAGTCATACGTAACCATCAAAAAGACACTGGTTCGTCTGATAGGACAAGCGACAACAAAGACAGCAGCTCGAAGAGAATGATAGAACGTCTGCATGGGGTTGCTAACAATAACTCTACGGGGGTGACAGTGTCGTAATAAATACGGTTTCGCTCGACGTTCGCTATTTTCCGTCCGATTTACTCCTGATGAGAAAATGAGAATTCCTCGCGGTCACGGGCGCGAGAAAACTCCACTCTGTGACGTCATAAATCCTCGGGCGCGCGATGCGGTACATTCGGGGCGTTAAGTTGGAATGATTTTGTCCTCGTTTATTTCGATCAAGAAAGATTAAATTAAAGGTTAAGGGTGTTTACGAGTAAAGGTACAGGATGTTCCCGTTTCGCCTGACCAATTAAAATTTCCCGATTCGCCTGACGGCTGAAATTGTAGCAACTTTCTTTAACATTTTTTCTTTTATAGAATCTGTCATTTCATGTTTAAAAATAATGATTAACAGGGCTTTTTCAAAGAAAGAACCATTGAAAAGTGATATGTCTCTTCTTAAATGAAAATAGTAGTCCTTTTTGTCATTTCCACTTGCCGAAGACCATAAAGTGAGATATTTGGTATTGTTAGAAATTGAATAAAAGATTACCTAACTCGGAATAGGTTCACCGTTCAAGAATAATTTAAATGATCAGTTAATTATGCGAAAACTCAACCGGACACAATTTAATGAATTTAAAACGAATAAACGTATTTTCTCATTTCCAATTTAAAACAACCATACCACTTTCCATACAGGTACAAATACTTTTTTCTTTACTTAATTTCCAAAACGGAAATATAAAATCCCAATTTAGATGGATATCGCAGAAAAAAGTGTTAAAGCTATCAAGTAAATCCGTTGGCTATCAAATGATTACCCGTATATTGCGCAGAAAACAATCAGGCTTATTTAAATAAATTATTGCAGTCTTCCGGATTCGAATAATTTTTACGAGATTTCATCAGAGACGGTAATGGTCCCCTAATAAAAAAAATTCTTTCTCTTTTACAGCCACTATAATTTGTACCCATAGACGTCTATCGAATAGTTTTTTTACAATTTTAATTTAATGAAGTAATAAAATATATTTTTTATACCAAAACATTTGTTAAATTCATACAGTACACACTTAAACTTACGCTTGCCAAAAAAAATTAATTTTACCCAAAATTACTGCTCAAATGGTCACTCGAAGAAAAACTACAGAGATTTATACTTCTGCGGTGGAAAGGGGATGATTCAGTGAGGTTCCATCAAGCTCTATCCGGATAAATGCTCAGGGCAGAACAAAAATAATATCTTAGTAGACATCGAGGGGCAAACCGCTGAGGAAATCTGGTGTACAGTCTCAATGAAGTTCCTTGAAAATAAATGGAAGTCCTTTAAAGTCACGTGAAGTCATAATGAAGTCCGTGGAAGTCAGTGGAAGTCATATGAAGTCGTCTGGAAGACCACAGAAGTTAAGTAGAAGTCATGGATGTTTGGAAGTCAGGTGTACAAAATTTTGGTTACAGTTTACCCCTCGGTAGACATGTGCAAATTATTCGATTTTCCATAGTATAAAACATGTTTAACCAATCAAAAAACCAAAGTTCATCTTCCCTCAATCTCATTATCCATTACCAATCGTGTCGGTAACTGGTTCCAGACCACCCTGTATATAAAACGCAAACGTATAAGACAACTAGCAGGTATTATTATTAATGATATTGCCAAATCATTCCATTTGGTTGGTCAAATTCGTCGGCAAAGAGCGCTGGTTGGACTTGGCAGGTGTGACTAATACTCTATCTCTTTGATCGGCCGTGCCGACACCGGCCCAATCCGGTTGAGATGATCAACGAGTAGTAGTCGATGACGACGGAATGAGTGGTCGGCTGGATAACCGGTCGGTCTCACCTACAGCAGTGTAACTCCGAGTTAATATTTTAAACTGTAATCTTGTAGTTAATATTGAATTTTTTGGGAATTCCTCAGATGGTTCATGTGGTAGAAGAGGGTGGGAGGTTATAAGGTGATAGACGATTTCTAGTATTGTGAGAAATACACTGGGAAAAGTTTAATATTCATACCTTGGAGGTAAAGGGTCGCAAAAGGTATTTTTTAACAATCAATAAATCGCAACAAAAATATCATAGTTTTTCCTGATTTTAGGTTGTTTTAGATTCGAATTATTTATGTAGAACTTGTAGAAGATTTAATCATTTTATGCAGTAGGAAAGAAAATATTCTGATCTAAATTGATTTAAGTAGACAACAATCATATGGATTTGTCAATAGTGGCACCATCTATGTGTCATCCTAGAAACCAGGTACATGAAGAAAATCGAACCAAAGCAAGTAGTTTCAGTAACATTTTCCGGGCTTCAATATCTGATGGTAGATATCCGAGAGAATCGATCGTTTCAAGCAATGAGGCTAAGTAATGAAATTTTTTTTATTGGCCCATATGAAACTGTATGACCAGTAGAATCGTGACGTATTATGAACAGTGACGTGGACCAATGAAATAATTCCAGTTGCCACATTTCTATAGTTTTTTCCCGTTGGCATCATATTTTTCTAATTAATAGAAAGAGCGAAATAGAAACTTCAGGAGTAGTCGTAGCTAACATTAGACTTCTATTAACAGAAACATACATACAGGCATATTAATCATGTTTGTGGATTCCCGAAAAAGGTAGAGTTACATGAGTCTCTGAATTTATATTTGTAGGCAATTGGTTTCTGGTTTAAAGCACGTTTGGACTTTCGTAATTCAATACCTGAGGGGGCATATAGCCCAAGGAGTAGTTGTTGAAGTCCAGACGCTGGTGCAGTGTAGGACATTTAATGTCTTTGTTCTTGGGAACAAGTGTGAGTTATTTCACAACCTTAGGTAGTTTTGGTACGCCCATGGTCCTTTTTTGGTATTTTTATGGTTCAAAAAATTCCACCGTCATTAGAGTTTTCTATAGTTTTGCAAGCTTTGATTTTATTATAAAAGAGAAGATGGCATTGCACTCACCTCCTCTTTCTGGACTTAACCGTTTGTACTAAGAGTTGGTGGGTTCAAAGCGATCTTCAGAATTTCTTTAGAGATAGAAATTCGAGCTAGCCTGTTTCTTACTGAAGAGGAACAATAATTCCGAAACCGGTCTAAGAATGGCAAGCTCCTTTAATAATAAAATCAAAGTTTTTGGTTTAAAGCCCCGACTTGGTCGGGCGCCAAACCACGTCTGGACTTTCATAATTCAATACCTGGTGCAGTGTAGGACATTTAATGTCTTTGTTCTTGGGAACAAGTGTGATTTATTTCACAACCTTAGGTAGTTAAAGAAAGTTTATAAAATATTCAATATCAATATACCGAAATACTGTGAGTTAAGTTTTTTCGTAAAAGGTAAAACTATACAGCAAACAGCAATCCAGAATTTCACATTCGATAATAACAAATAAGTATTTTTAGATGTGCTGCCATCTATGATTAGAAGAGAGTATTGACAATTTTTAAAGCAAATAATTCCCGATGTATTAGGGTTGCATACACAATTTGCATTGTGTGTTGCAAAGCTTTTATTTGACTGAATCTAGTCAAAATGTCACTCTCTTCTTTCGTATCCCTTTCAGAGATTAATACAAATAAGTAATCAACACTTCCTATGACAGACTTACGTCGACCTGGTGACTGGTGTAAGCACGTGCTAAGAGAATTTAACCCAGAAATAACAACATCGACGAAATTTGGCAGATTTAATACAAATTATTCTTTAAATTGCAATTTCTCTGGACACTGTTAATTATATCTTGAGATATTTTTACCTAGAAACACTAAATCCCATTCTTTATCGTTTCTGCATAAATTCATTTAGAATTTCCGACCTAGTTGTAAGCCTCATTATTAATAACGAAGCCAAAATCATCCCAACTTTTATTTAAAACGCAATTTATACAACCATGTACTATTTTTAAATAATATTTTTTTTCAAACTACCTCCCTGACTGACTGAAGAATCTGGAACAAACTTTAAAACCAATAAAATCAAAACAAATTAACACCCGAAAAATCTACATCACCTACAATTTTATCACCCCATCAAAAGCGCTCCCTTTCGAAGTTCGAGAGAATTCAGAGGGGCGCGACAAAACTCCTAACATGCCAAACGAATCTTTCTGGGCGCTAAGTTAGCCGTGATTTTGTTTTATTGAGCTCAATTGTTTTGGTTATGCTCCACCACACCCCGAGAATTTACTGAGATAATTAAAGAGTTTTGTGTTTTGTCGGCGTTTTCCTTTGATCATTTTTACGTATAGGTTGGCGACCGTGTTCTCGGTAAAAGGTAATACAACACTTTTTCGTTTATTATTTTATTAAGCATAACATGAGCCATAACGAGAATTATACAAGTCTTTTTCTGAATGGGGATTCAGTCTGTATCGTACCGGCAAAAAAAAATAATTTCTTGATTTTTAAAAAGTATCACTCAAACAAATAAAAGTGAAATTAACATTAAAACAGTTGTTTCACCTAAATAAAACACATTACGTAGGTAAAGTGAAATATTTTAAAGGTAGGTAACGGTCATATATGGGGTTTTAAATAACCCATACACGTAAAATAAAAATAATAATAATAATATACGCCTTTCAATTCACCCCCTAACGAGTGAACCCCAGAAGCTCTGCAGCTTGTGCGGGGGGAGCGATTATTATTATTTGCCGTGGCGCTAAAGGGTCTCTTGCTTCCATAACAAAGTTACAGGGTGTTTTCTCAACATAACTTTTGAATTATTGAAAGATAAGAAAATTCATTTTCTGATTTAGGAAAAATTTAAACATATTTAAAATATGAGTTATGGCCAAATGAATAATTAAGCATAATTCATGAAACACCCTGTAACTCGGTTATGGAAGCCAAGAGACCCATTATATGTATAGTTTAATTGGAACCCCCTATATGTCTTCTAAATTTCTTTAAAATATTTCCCTTAACCAATGAAACACCCTGTATAGCTAAATAATAACTGATAGGGTAAAAGTTTGACGTTGTGTGTTCAGAAAAAAATTCGGTTGCGTTACCAGAATTTATTTTTCCGCGTAAACCTAAATAAAAATCTCTGAACCCGTATTATCGTCCGGCCATTAGCTTCGAGGAATTTTCTCATGTAGCTAAACGCCATTTTCTCCCGTAAAATGACCTTCTTTTGTTAAAAGGACACTTTTCTCCCGAACAACAAAAATTCGCTTTCACAGTTGAGCTGGTTTATTATGGCAGCATCAGGAACGTTTAGGAATAGTCCGGATGTAGAATGAATGTATGGAGGATTTTGTTGTTTCTTTTTATTACAGCAATGAATTTTAAAAGGAATAGCTTCAAAGTATAGCGTTTAATTACGTAAATCTAAAAGAACGAATGTTAAAAACGGAGATTTCAGAATTTTGCTTAACTTAAACCTGACAACCGAGAAATACATTATGCTAAAAACGTTTTCATTAGTTGGTTTCATTTTCTTCTCTAATCGTTGCTGCAGCTGATCAGAACTTACTATTCCATCACGCGATAAAATCTAATATTGAAATAGTGTTCGCATAAATGGGAGCCACTGTACCAATTACACTTTTCATTCTTGAAGAAAGCTTTTCACTTGATTGCCCCATTACAACTTTACTTAACATTCCGCTCTTTTTGTTATATCGTTATTTTAATGGTCCCTACTCTTTATTTATTTCCATCAAAATACATAATACATAAAGTAACTGTGGCATTTTGTGGCATTGGGATTCTCTTACATATACTTTTGAGGATCACCAGGATAACCAATTCTTCATTTGGCGAATCAACAAGTTGTATTTCCCTTTACATACTCAGTCACTCATTCATAAATATAGTCTCCTTCAAGAGTGATACATTCAATGTTTTTATAATTTTTCGATGTAAAGTAAAAGAAAAAGTACCATAAACCAAAATTGGCTTACATTACTTTATATTTTTTGTGGTAAAATGGGCATTATCGTAATTATTTTGCAACCCAACTTTTAAGGTTGATTTTTCTTACTACAATAACGCAAAACTACTGATAAAACTTGGAAGAATCTCTCTCAACCTGAACGTGAAAATTTATTCTTTAATAGAAAGTTTTAATATAAATCCATTTGTATTTAAAATCTTGTTTCTCAATCATTCGCAATATAAAACAACATTTCTTGGTTCTAATTAAACTTGTAATTTCTTATAATTTACAATTTAATATTTCTAATATTCTGTATTTGCGTGTGGTCATAAATTTATATGTAAATAGATTGGATTGAAATTGTTTTATAGTCAGTCCTATCAGCAATTTGAAATCTTTGGCGGTCTGAATCATTATAGATAAATAATTTATTCTATTAGTTACAGTCTGTATATAGCAAACTATGTATGTTATTTATGACTCGAAGGCCTAAAATTACTGCCTAGTATACATGACGTCTTATGCCAGTAATATCATTTTAACAGTTGTGGTTTATTTAATATTATGATTATATGAAAGGGGTAGGACTCTGCCTTTAAGCTGAATATGAAAGTGGTGATTTAGA
Organism: Crepidodera aurea; assembly: GCA_949320105.2. NCBI lineage: Eukaryota > Metazoa > Arthropoda > Insecta > Coleoptera > Chrysomelidae > Crepidodera > Crepidodera aurea. The sequence goes on from OX439479.2 coordinate 12,555,747, forward strand.
AGAGAGAGAAAACTATGTACGAGACAATTTTCGAAAGATGGTTGGTACACGTAACAGAAGAAGAAAAAAGCAAGAAGAGGGTGACTAGAATGAAAGTAATGCGAGAAATGACAAAACATATTTATTAATAAAAGGTATTTGTCCCATTTCTGTAATTTATAAGTTACTAGCTTCCCACAGGTGTATAATGAAGAAAATGCACGCCCATGCCAAAAACACGGCAAATCAAGATTTATTCTTGAGTTCTATAAACTACTATTGCTGGGATTTTTTAAAATACACAACAAAAAAAGAATTAGCTAAATAGATGCAACCGTTCTATTATAAATGACTTAAGAAATAAAACCCGTTTGTCAAACAGTGTTAATCCGAGTCCTGATGAACTAAACAATTATTTTGTTAATGTAAGTAAGAATATCAGCTCTAACATAGCTCCGGGTCAGGATGGTCTCTCCTTCCTAATGTCTACTAAAAGGATCATTAATAGTTTCTTCTTAGGACCAGTAGATAAGCACGAACTAGTGCAAACCATAAACAGCATTCAAAATAAATCTTCCTGTCCACTAAAATATTTTCAAATATACCTGATGTAGTAATGAACATGTTAACTTCGCTGATTAATGAATCCTTCGAATCTGGTATCTTTCCGAACTGTCTAAAAACAGCTATAATAATCCCACTTCATAAGAGTGGCGACAAAACCGAAACCTGTAACTACAGACCAATTACTTTATTACCTATCTTATCGAAGATAAATAATAGAAAGGCTAATGAAAAATCGCCTACTGCCCTTTCTTTCCAAACAAAACATCCTAACACCTCATCAGTATGGTTTCCCACCTAAAAAATGCACTAGTGACGCAATGTTTTCCGTTCTTAATGAAATATATAGGTACTTCACTTAATGATAAACTTTTCTCAGCTTCAGTATTTTGTGATTTCGCAAAGGCCTTTGATTGTGTTAATCATGAAAATTTAATTAAGAAACTACAAATTTATGGAGTACGGGGTTCTCCTTTGCAATGGTTTAAAACTTACCTAGAAAATAGAAATCAGCAGGTGCGTGCTAATGTTGAGGATTCTTTGAATCTGTCAATTAGCAGTGGAGTACCTCAAGGTTCAGTATTAGGTCCAATTTTATTTTAATTATTCATCAACGATATGACAGACTTAAAAATAAGTGGACATAAGTGAACAAATCCCTTGGCAAAAAAATTATCTTCTGCATATTTTACCATTAAAACTGTTTCTAAAGAGCTAACCCCTACTATGGCATTAATGACCTATTTTTCCTTATTCGAATCTCACCTTCGCTATGGTTTGCCGTTCTGGGGTTCTTGTAGCTTATACCACTTCGAATCTATTTTCAAATTACAAAAAAGAGCAATTCGTTATGTATTTGGTTTAAGTAGTAGGACTCACTGTGAAAATTACTTTAAAAATTTCAAAATTCTAACCCTTCTTGCTCTATTTATCCTTGAATCCGTCTGTTAAGCTCGCAAGCACATTCAAAAGTTATCGGAAAGACCAACTCATAGATATCCTACAACAAATTTAGATACTGATGTTTATTTAACTATTCCTATATTACCTACAATGCCAAAAAATTGTATAATAACCTCCAGATACAGTTAAAATTTATAAATTCATATGGTTAGTTCAGAAGATCGACTAGGGCTTTTCTTCAGGAAAGACCATTTTACAAAGTGGCAGAATTCTACCCTTAGACTTTTGGGTTGCAGCATATAGAAGCAATAATTAAATTAAGTTAAATTGGGAATTTTAATTTAAACTTTAAGTTATAGTGACGGATACTGCATATCCAATACAATTGTTATTCATGTTTTGTTTGTGTTTTGTTTTGTCTATTAATTATTTTTAGTTTTAATTTTTGTCTATAACATTTTTGTAATTTTTCTATGACAATATTCTCTTTCTCTCTCGTTCTGAAGTGGTGCACTTACATATATTCGGCAATTGATTTTTATTTATATAGATTTTTTTTATCTATTAAAACGGTAAACTCAATAGCACTTAATTTGGGAAAGAGCGCTGGCTGTTTGTGAATTTCTTAAAAACACAACTCATTTAATTTCGGAATTCAGTAAAAGCGCTCTATTATAACCCTTTGTCTAATTTAATAATAGGATCGGATGACTTAAATGATTGTTTAATGAACTAAGTCTAAGATATAAAATTAGGCAGGTGCATGTTGCAGGCGAACATCTAGAATACTAACGTCCCCTAAGGATACGTACAATTAAAATCAAATCTTCCTACGAAGGAAAAAGAAGCTTTAACACTTCCAGACGATAATTTCGTTATAAAAAGATTGTTATAATATAGTTTCATATGGTGTTTGTTTCTCTTCGTGAATAATAAGCTTTAATTATAATTTGACATACGGAGAAAAGTATCTATGCCGTTGTAACAGTAAAAATATTTCTCATAATCTTAGAGTTACATATTACAAAATTAAATAAATAAACATTTAATACCACATATGAATATTCTATTTCAACAAAATGTTTAACCTATTAAGCATTAAATTTCTTGTAAATATTTAATTTTTTTTGGTTTTTGGTTTTTATCATTCTGTTCAGTTCAGACTAGAAATATGAAATTTGGGGAATATGAAGAAATATTTCTCGATACTAATAATAAAAATTCTACTATTACGAATTTTAGTCATATTTTGAAAACGTATAAAAATGAGGAGCTATTCTACTTGGAATTTTTACTTGTATATATTTAATAAAACAGATTTTATTTACCTACGGTAATAAAATCCAGTAATAGAATAACCTGCTACATCATGCACATACAAATCTGACATTATTTCACTACATTACGTCGAGTTTATTAAATAAATTCCACGAACGCACCCTCCGGCATAATTTGCGTCCATTAATACGTATTATGTCAATAATTGGTTACACTACAACAGGGGTTGCTAATAAATACTGCAAGATTTAACTTCTGAAATATATTACATTTTATGCGTGAGGGTTAAAATATGAAACCAGTTGAGAATGTTCTTCTAGCATTGCCATAACCAAACAAATTGTAATGACAGTATTAGTCAAATTTTAGATTGACAGTTCTCATTCTAATCAACAGAGCCACAGTATACTCACTTTTACCAAAATAGTCATTCACTATGCGTCAATGTCATTTTAAACTTCAAAATTTTCATATTTTGGACCCCACTTTGAAGGAGTTCCCGAAGTGGTACAGAGGGGTACATCAAACCCTAAGATTACTTTTTAATGTTAGATCAAAATCTGAAGTCAGAATTTTAAAATTCACAAAGACAAAGAATCAACACAGATCGAATTCAGATACCGAACAATTTAACGAAACCAATTGCCAGGGCAGTAGTGTCGCAGTCTGAGCAGCTGATGCCATGACACTTCAATCCCGTGAGAGCTAGTGTCATGCATCAAAAATTTTTGATATTGTAGCACTTTTTGATATTGTGGTTCTCTTTATTTCTCTCTTTATTTCAGCTTATGCAACATGTTAGAGACCTAAATATTTGAACTTTGACAGATCTAGCTAAAATGACGATACCCGTACACCTTTGCACGGAAATTTATTTTTTTATACCGCCAATTTCTGGGGTATCTGTCGAGATAGAAACAAAATGTATACCTAGTTTCGAAATTTAATAATCGATATATACAAAACGATATATCGATTTAGACAACGATAAAAAAATATAATATTTCACTCATTCAAACTGTGACAAGCAATTGATCCTAAATCCTTGTTGATAAATAGACACAACTCATAGGTAAAAAGTCCAAAAGAAAGTTTCTAAGCATTCGTAAGTGACAAAACATCAATTGAAACGTTCGTTCTGTAATTTGGCAACATCTCAAGTCGATAATTAAAAGCAAAGAGAGCGAATCCCCCTTTGAAAATTGTTATTTATCCGTTACAAAACCAGAACACCATCCAGCATGCAACCTATTTAAATCAACTAAGTCCTAACTTCAAATAAAATCCAAAAAAGTACCAGCGCGGTCGGAATAACGTGTTTTAGTCTGGGCGCTTAGATCCATCTATAACTATTTATGAATGAAGCTGTTTTACTAACACGAAATGGAGTAAAAGTCAGTGAAATGAGTTATAGTAGGAAAATTTATAAATTATCCGATCTTAAAACTATCTTCACAAATAAGTAGAATTAAAGATCTAGAGATGAAAAAGATATATCGTAATTCAAATCCTTTTTGGAACAACTCCAAATCATTCACAATTTAAACAAAAAATTAGGATTTAATGGGTGTTATCTCCATTGTTATCACTGGTAACGAAAGATCTGACGTAACTGTCAACATAAACAAATATTCGCCAGTTGAAACAGAAATTGCGTTAAATGACGATAAAACTTTTCAAATTACCAGAAATGTAAAAATCCCAGAGATAAAACAAATTAGCAGAGAAAAAAATCCTTCCTTAACAATAGAAGATTTAATGAATATAATACAAAGGACACTGTACCATATCATAGAGGTGAAGTTAGCTTGGTGGGATGGCGAGTCCTGTCACTATTTAGTGCAATATTTTAAAGGGGATATTTTGAAAATCCAGCTGGAAGGCTGCAAGATAATCACGAAAACTGCACAAGAAAGTTAAAAAAATATGATTGACAGTAAGTACGTTGCACCAAACACTGAAAACCCTGAAAATTGCGTTGTTCGTTTATTTAAAAAAAATTGATATCAAAACCAGTTGAGAATGCTCTTCTAGTATTGCCATAGACCAAACAAATTGTAATGAAAGTATTAATAAAATTTTAGATTGGCAGTTCTTTTTCTAATCAATACAGCCATAGTCTACTCACTTTTACCAAATTCGTCCTTCACTATAGTTTAGAGAAGAAAGGAGAACAGTAATTTAATTTGTAGAAGTAGTAAGAGGTAGAAAATTCATTTTTACATCACTCTTCAATGCTTATTTGTAGTTAAAATGAAAATTTTAATACATTTGATCGGCCTAATAAAAGATTTTGTTTGATTTAATCATGTTTCCATGGTTTTTACTGTAATAAACCTGTTTTTTTGACAGATAAGTCAGACTTTATTTATTCATAGCAGTATCGTATGTATTTTAATTGATTCGGAATTTTGTATTAATATATATTTCAAAATCGCTTCATTCTAAAAATATGATCAGTCCTCCTAAATCCTTGAAGGCAGAATTACTTGTAATAGCAAAGCAACATAAAAACAAATTAAAAAAATATATTATAGATGAGATGGCCCGAGAAAAAGGAATTGAAATTCTCAGATTGCCTCCTTACCATGCAGAGTTAAATCCCATTGAACTGATCTGGTCTTAATTAAAAGGTTATGTTTCTCAAAACAATACAACATTTAAATGACCTGATGTGCGAAATTTGTTTTTGAAGGCAGTTTCAGATGTAAATGGAGAACATTTGAGAAAAGTGGAAAATTCATTTTGGAAAGTGGATATACCAATGGAAAACTTAATAGACCCTATAATAGTAAACCTCAGAAAAGACAATGATAATGATACCAGTAGTTATAGTGAAGACAGTGACTTTTGAAGATAGTTCATGAACTTTTTATTTTTTTTAATTTTCGCAAAAATAATTTAATTTTGATTATTTTTTTCATCTGTCAAAACAGTCAGTTTTTATGGTTTCGGCCAATAAGAGCTCAGGATCCTAACCAATCATTGTGTTTTATACTGATTATTTTTTTCTTGTGTCAAAACAGTGAGATTTTGTGGTTTCAGCCAATAAGAGCTCAGGATCCTAACCAATCATTGTGTTTTATACTGATAAAACCGCTTCTTCATAATTGTTTTTTGATTAAACTGTGTTTACCTTTTTTGAAATGACAAATATAAACATTTAACAACTTTTATTTAGCATTATCAATTATTATTATACTAAAATGTATTGCAAATCTATGTTTTAATACCCAAATTTCAAAATTTATTTGTAAACTAACCTGTTTATTCGTTTATTCACACACACATCAGTTTTTGAATACCCAAAAAACTTAAAACTTAAAAATCTCTTTAAAACTGACAAACGCAATCACGTATGCCTTGGTGGCACTGTATTTAAAACTATAACAGCTCAATATTTTTTGATGTTTTAATTTAAATTGATAAAGAAAATATGGAACATTTGTGTGTAAAGTCTCTTTTGCATAAATGACTATATATTCTCTGTTTTTAATACAGGATGATTCAAAAAGTAACCTTCCAAATACCACACGTCCTCTCAAATTTTATAGATTAAATTTCATTTTAAAAATCATTATACAGCAATTAATCCTGTTTAAAACCAAAAAAAAAAATTTTCTTATTTCAACATCAATATAGTTTCTATTCGTTTAATTTGCAAGTTGACTGTTCACTATAGAATTTTGATACAGATACTTTTTTTAATTTTGATCAAAAGTACATTATTTTCTCGGAAATAAAAAGAAAAAATACGATTTTTCGAATTTTTGAGGTTATGTTAAAAGGTGTCCTTTCCAAAGTTGAAGATTTTTTAGGTACTGAAGTGTTTTAATATATAATCCTCCGTGTTATTTATTGGTTTTATCCCCCCTGAATATTTATTTTAACCAAATGTGTGATTCTAATCAATTCTTCGAGGATTCATCTCATCACGAATTTAGTTTTCTTAGTTAATATCACTTAAGAGAAAACGTATTCTGTGCTTCCCGACTATGGATCCGAACCTAAAAATAGCGCGAATAAAAAAAAAGCAAAAGTATTCGAGGGGCCCCCCGACTATATCTTGTAAGTTTGATGTTGATACTAATAGAGTGCAAAGCGTCGAAACGATGTTATTTTTAACGGGGCCCGTCTCTTTGATTTAACGTATTAAATTGAAGTTAACAGTTGACAGGAGTATTTAAAATAACATACATTTCTGCTTCTCGTCTTGATACATTTACAACTGGGTTTCTCTGACGCGTTCAAAGGGTTGCCGCACATCTTAATTGCTCATTTTATTGATATAAATCATAATTTCCTCGAATAATTATCGGATTTTATTGGTAATAAAACGTTTGTAATAATCTGCTGAATGTTACTCGAAGGTATACATTGTTTAAAAGTTACATTTCCTTCTCTAATTTCTGATCAATGATTTTATTTCACGAAAAAAGTTTTTTGAGACGAAATGTTCGCAAAACTGGTAAAATTCAGCCTTTTTAAGAAATTTTTTAGCGAAAAATACCACTTGATTAGATGACACAATAACATGCCTAAGTGCCTTGTTACTTGTTTGGTTGTAGAATGAGACAAAGCACAACCGACGGTTGTACAGATTTTCTTGAAAAATTACTGTATTTACAAGTTTAGACAGGGAGTACTTTTTTAAAAATAGCAAATTTGAAGCCTGCATTAATAGTGGAGTGAAATTAGACGAAAATATTCTGAAAATGGATGTAAGAGCTAAGTCAAATTTTTTTAATTTTTTCGATTTTATACATAGAGGCTTGTAAAAAATTTGTCAATAAATTTGGGCTGGAGCTTAGCGAGATATGTGTCAAAAACATCATTTTTTGTATTTTTCGAGCGGATTGTGTGTGTGTGTTCAGATAATAATTGATAATGCTAAATAAAAGTTGTTAAATGTTTATATTTGACATTTAAAAAAAGGTAAACACAATTTAATCAAAAAACAATTACGAAAAAGCGGTTTTATCAGTATAAAACACAATGATTGGTTAGGATCCTGAGCTGTTATTGGCTGAAACCACAAAATCTTACTGTTTTGACATTAGTTCGGTTACACTAAGTGACAGTTTCTGTCTAATACCATCATTTTTGTCTCTACTTTTTTTTCTGATACTGTCCAGTCCACTTTTTTTACTAATTGTAATTTTTGACTAGGCAAAATAAAATCTTTGCAAAATATGCAATTTTTATTCTATATAATCTATACTTTGTTCTGTGTTTGAGGCCATTATTACCAAAATTACCTGAAAAATATTAAAAATTTAATTTAAAATTGTAATATAGAAATCGTTTTTTTAGATAGTAAATGAAAAAATACCTTGATATGAGTAATTTTCATGAAGTAATTTTTTGAGAAAAAAATAAGCAAAAACAATGCAATTTTTTGCAATAAAACAGCATTTCATCTTCAGTATTTTGTAAACTTTTATTTATTCAGTTTTTGAGGTGATAAATAATTTTTAACGGCATCCTAAACCTAACCCATTTTACACAGGATTACCGACTGAGTTTTAAATCTTAAAAAGATCGCCAAATCGTTCGTAATAATATTTAGACTTTATATTGATTCGTTCCCTCACAAAAATGTTACTTTAGAACCTGAAATATATTTTTTATTTTTTTAAACATTTTTTGGACTGAAATATAGTTTTTCTAAGAGAATCAAGCATAAATATCGCGATAAACATAAAAAAATTGGGAGAAAATGAAAATCCATTTTTTTTATTATTCCCTAAATTTGGTACTTTAAATAAAGAAATAAAAGGTTGGATTTTCTTAGACAAAAGTACATACAAAATCCTTTTTTTTTAAGATAAAAAAATTTTCTTTACTATTGCTTTTCCAAAAATGGCGGCCAATTCAATTTTTTTTGAAAAATGCCGATTTTGCCTGGAGAAATACCTACATTTTTTTTTATTTTTACCATGTCTTCCCGACATAAAAATACATATTTTCTCCAATTTTTAAGAAAATTCGAGGATTCTTTGGTTATTTATTGCCAATTCAGTAAAAAAAAAATAATGTGCGCGAATTCGTTTTTTGAGGTTAGGATGCATTTTTGAAAAAAAACCTACTATACGGATCGATACTCTACTTCATCACGGTCATTATAATTTTTTTTTTATTTTTCCACGACCCTTAGAGCCGGAGATATTTAAAAAATAGTGAAGCAATCCACTCGAAAAATACCAAAAATGCCGTTTTTGGCACATATCTCGCGAAGCTTCAGCCCAAATTTATTGACAAATTTTTTACAAGCTTCTCTTTATGTAGAAAATCGAAAAAATTAAAAAAAATTGACTTAGCTCTTACATCCATATAGAATTCTAATTTCACTAAGTTCATGATCTGTAACATTACATTTATATTTAAAATATCAAAGTATCGGATAATTATTTTAAGTTTAAATATAATTTGTGCTGTACCATATTATATTGTAAAAATAAAAACGACCCTCAGTTTTCAAAGAATCACTTTAAACGTCTATTCCCATTAAGGAGCCATATAGGAAAAAATGAAAATCAATTTTTTTTATTATTCCCTAAATTGGGCACTAAATAAAGAAATAAAATGTTGGATTTTCTTAGACAAAAGTACACACAAAATTCTTCTTTTTAAGATAAAAAAATTTTCTCTACTATTGTTTTTCCAAAAATGGTGGCGAATTCAATTTTTTTTTTGAGAAATGCCGATTTTGGCTGGACAAATACATTTTTTTTAATTTTTACCATGTTTTCCCGACATAAAAATACACATTTTCTCCAATTTTTAAGAAAATTCGAGAATTCTTTGGTTATTTATTACCAATTCAGTAAAAAAAAATAATGTGCGTGAATTAGTTTTTTGAGCCTTAGAGCCGCAGATATTTAAAAAATAGTGAAGCAATCCACTCGAAAATGCCGTTTTTGGCACATATCTCGCGAAGCTCCAGCCCAAATTTATTGATACATTTTTAAAATCGAAAAAAAATTGACTTAGCTCTTACATCCATATAAAATTCTAATTTCACTCCACTTCATGATTAAGTTTAAATATAATTTGTGCTGTACCATATTATATTGTAAAAATAAAAATCAATGCAAAAAAAATGGCCCTATCAGTTTTCAAAGAATCACTTTAAACGTCTATTCCCATTAAGGAGCCATATTAAAATGGTAACATGGTCCATGGGGCACGAAACTATCCACAATAAAGGGAAAAACTACTCCCTTTTATTAGAGGATGCCGCACTCAGCGGGCAGGTATTCAATTCTGACACCCGGATTAATATTCAATTAGTAAAACAATTAATCCATGGTCACGTCGACCGTGTGAAAGTCCGACTGATCATTACGATGATACGCTCGACGTTTTTAATAATTGCTGTGAAAGTGATCATCAGGAAATTTAATATTATAGAAAAACGGTTCGGAGATAGATAGATTGCGCAATTTGAGGTATAGAAAGAATTAGATAGAATCGGTTACTACACTAAGAAAAAAAAGGACACTCATAAAAATAAATTATACGCACAGATGTACAATATTTTCAAATAATCAATAAATTTTGATCGTAAATATGTATACTAACATTTTTTTGTTGTTGCAGACAGCCAGGCTCATCTCAACCTCTTCAACAACAGGCAACAACCAAAGAAAAAAAGAAAATCCAGGACGGCGTTCACAAACCACCAAATTTTCGAATTAGAAAAACGATTCCTGTACCAAAAATATCTCAGTCCTGCCGATAGGGATGAAATAGCCTCTTCTCTCGGTCTAACGAACGCTCAAGTGATCACGTGGTTCCAAAATCGACGCGCAAAACTCAAAAGGGATATGGAAGAGCTAAAAAAAGACGTAGAAAGCGCTAAAATTTTAAGTGCGCATAAAAGTTTTTTAGAAAATGTGACCGATTTGGGTATATTAAAAAAAAAGGCTGTTATTAACGAGGAGGACTGTCCGAAGAATTTAGTCATATCGGACAAGTAGAAATTTTTGTAGGGAAATATTTTAAATTGGTGTCATTTTTGTGTAATTTTTGATAACAAGGAATGTTTAAGTACGTAAAAATTCTGAACTTATACTGATAAGGTAAAGCGAGGGAGTACCTACCGTAAACAGTTAAAATTTTATTTTTTTTAATTTTTTATAAATTAACATATGATGATGACATTAAGGATACCGTTTACAAACAGATTTTTGACAATTATCAAGTTCAAAAAAAATTGTACCATTTCTGCTGCTATAGGGCTGAAAAGGCTCTAAGAAAAAATATCCCCAACAAAATATCCCGTGCATTTGATCCCCAAACAAAATATCCCCGTAAAAAAATATCCCCATACATGATATCCTTGAACATAATATACCCCGTTACAAAATGTCCCTTTCAAACCTGACCTGACCTTTTATATTCTATATTCATTTAACAAATTTTTCCTTTCTGACTTTCTTTTAATAAATTGTAAAGACATTTTAAATAAATATCAACACTGAGAGAAGTACCTACTTGCGAAGAAGGACGCAACACAAGTGTCTTTTTTCTTTGATTCATATGTATTACTGTTTATTGATTCATATTTAGCCCAGTTGCCAGAGAAGGATATTGACCAAAAGCTCGCACAAACATGTGATATCGATGAAACTTGGTACTTAAGTACTTGAAAAGGTGTAGAAAACGATAAAAAATCTTTGCTGCTCTAAACTGTATGCTAACTTCACAATTTCGAAAATAAAATCGAAAATTTGGTTTTTACAGCAGCAAAGATTTTTTTATCGTTTTTTACACCCATTCAAGTACTTATTTGAATTTCAAAATAGTGTTTATTTCTGAATTATTACATATTATAAAGTGTATTTTTATTTAATAAAAATTACGCTATTTTGAAGATAAAAATGGCGTCGAATGAATGCTGTAAAAAAAGCTTGGTACTTTCTACGCCATCTATACGTCAGGTCGGGTACTTTGGAACCATTTTCGTATGTCAATTTTTATTAAATATTCCGCTGCCTTACAATAAAATTTATTGTAAGGCCGCGTTAAAAAATTTCATGTCATTGGTAATAATTCATAAAATGACTGATCTTAATTTTGTTGTTGAAATGTATAAGTCATTACAAAAATTTATTGCATATGTAACACCACTTAATTTACTTTTACCTTATACTACTCAAGGTAAATAATGTCCATTAATAATGCTAAATATAAAACAGAAAAAAAAACAGTAACATGCATAAAATATATCTTGTTACGTAGAAAGTTATTTATTTTATTTATACGAATTATATTTGCTCATTTGCATAAATTGCAAATAAATTTAGTTTTATTGCTAAATTTAATAACATATAATATCCATAGTTCAAAATTTAATTAATTATAAATGTCTGAACATAAAATATGAGACGTTAAAAAATAATTAAAAAAAAAATTGTTAACGTTTGGCATATGGTCTCATAATGCACGGGAAATATTCGTCATGGGCATCAAAATACTTTCCCGCTATTTATTTAACACAGTACATTGCTCAAACGAAAATATCTACGAGGGCGTATTAATAAATTCTTCATTTTCAGACAATTTTAATTGATGAATGTCACCTTTTAACCCTTTACATATACAGGGTCCTTTGTGGCTAAACGGTTAATATTTTGAAAATTTTGTTTATTCACGGATATGTGGATTGATAAAGGTTACATTTTAAAATTATTTTGAATTATAGAGGTTGTCCCAAAAAAGCGTGGGGTATCAAAGTTATATTATTTCTTATGGAAGACCCTATATTTTGTTGCATTTATAGATTATACGTTAAAAATACTTTCTTAAGTATTCCATATATCTGAGCTTTTTACTTTTCGAGTTATTTTAATATTTCTAAAAATGGAAGTACTTACAAGAAAACCAATAACATGGAAACCTATGGAATCAGCCAAATCCAATTTTAACTGAAAAAAATTAGACTAATAATTAAAAGCAATAATGTATTTAGAGTTGTTCAAAATTATACTGGGCGTCCAAAATGGGTCGATTCTCTATTGACATATTCCATCGACAATATCGTTCTTATTTTAAATAGGACCCCCTGTATTTTATAATCCTATTATATAGTAAATTCCATTACCTTTTAATAATTATAAAGATCTACTATGCCTAAATCTATTAATTTTAGAGTTATTAAATTTTACATTATTTTTCCACCGTAATGCCTAAATATAACACCCTGTATTTGATCAGCTTCGTCTACAGTGACTTTTTTATACCAGATCTTATTCCTCACTCGATCTTTTACTGTTGACTTCTAATTAATTAATAAATGAAAACTATAATATATACAGTGTCATTACGAAAGTACGCACCATATGCTTCACTTCACTTAGATGGTCATGATTTCAAATCTAGATGTATTTTTTAATGCTGAACAACTACTCTAAATAAGATTTCCCGAAATTTTTCAAAATAAGGGTACTTTACTCTTGTCTCAAATTCAAATTTTTGAAGGCTCCTCGTATATTATGAGTATTTTAATATATTTTGTTGGTGCATGTTTAGTTTTAGGGGATGCACAAACTTTAATCAAGAATAACTTTTTGTCGAAAAACCCTTAATAAAAAAGTTTCCCATATGGTGCGTACTTTCGTAATGACACTATAATAAAAATTAATACTAGTTTAAAATATTTTTTCTACAACTGCTATGAAAAGTAGCGAATTTCTCATAGCTTACTTAATTTCAATACTGTGCGGGAATACTTTTCCTCATGGCACTTTGCCCACACCACATACATTTATATGGAGAATCAACAAAAATCGACAAAAACTTAGTAGGCTGCTGTTCAGCTTTAAATAGTTGTCACAACTGTCAGATTATAGAAGTTTTTTAAATTCTTAAGGTAGTTTTCATTCGTGCTTTGATAAAAATCGCAACTTCCATTAAATATTATTTTAATAAGATATACCTATTTATAAGTATAAGTAATATGAATACTGACAGTAGTGACGATTTTGATAATACTCCGCCAGAGATATTGGAAAGAGCCGCAAAAGTAACGTTAGATTTGTTGCCGGTAATTTCAAGAAAAAAGTTTGCATTGGCATACGAAAAATTTATGGAATGGAGAAGAAATACAAAAATAAAATTAAGAAAATTATTTAAATGTTAGGTAGGATACTTTCATGTTATTTTAGCTTTGCTAACCATAAAAATAAATATTAAGTTACATTGCTTGTATTCCTTAAATATGTGCAGTTGTAGAAAAAGTATAGTGTGCAACTCGTGGAGAAAGTACTTTTCCCACTTGTTGCACTATATACTATTTACGTACTTAAATATTGAAAATTATATCAAATTGTATATAAACAAAAATATAAATTAGAGCTTCTTAGAAGTATATGTGTCCAATTTTAGAAAAATTTAATGCAATTGATGATCAAATGCAAGTATGTTGAAAATGTAAATCTTCAAAAATTCCTAAAAAATAGTTGTACCGAAAAAATGGTTGTGTATTTTTGCATTTGACCAAAAATTGTATTTTTTGCTTTGATCACATTGTAGTGATTCCATATTTTGTATATACTGTAAATAGTTTGTGTATATTTTGTAATAAAATGTAGAAATAGTTATTTATTATTATTCGTCTATTTAGACGATTATTTGCAATATTTTACTATGTATATTTGACAGCTTCTGTACTTAAAAGTGTCTAGCGTCGTTGTGAATAAATTTGAAAATACTTAAAGAAATGTATTTTATTTCTCCCGAATATATCTCAAAAAATAAAAAAAAATCGACAATATAAATGCACCACGTGAAAGAGCGGATAGCGAATTCGAAAACTAAAGTATCTTTGCCTAAAATGTACGCAAAAAAAGAAAGCATTTTAAAGAGAAGACTCTAAGCAGAACAGAGCAGTTAATTGTGTTATTGACTAATTGATTCTGAAACAGAGCCAAAATGGATCTATTTCTCGTATATATTTGTTGGTTAGTTTTAGTACATCTCTTTCTTTTGTTCATCCTACAAGTCCTTGCATTTATAATTAACATATTGTTAAGGTAGGTAATCAAATTTTTTTATTAGTTTATTAATTATGCCTTGGAACAAAAACCATATTTTTTCTACAGATTTAATTAAAGTAAAACTGCTTTCCTCAGATTGTTATAACATATTAGATATAAATTATCTCATTTTATTCCATGAACCGAACAAAGAAAATGTTTGAGGAAACGATAGGAGTGGCCACTCTATTATTATTTTCTTATAAGTAATTGATTTAACGAGGCCGCTTTTTCTCCACCAATTATAACAACGATAATTAATTATATGCAGACAGGAGCTGTCCGTTCTGCTATGATTCCAAAGCGTAGGCTTTTCTACCGTTCATCATTCAAAAAGAAAGATGGTAAACAAATTACTTAATTGCACTATTATTAGTGTATAGAAATGTTTCCATGTGATAAGTTTAAATGTAAACGAAAACGTTTACAAAACTATAGGAACTTTTAACTTTTTATAAAATGCCAACGAACATAAAGTGTTTATAAAATGAGAGAGAGTTGTAAATCTATTAAATCATTTTTCTGTTAAAGTTGGCAAGGGCGCCTTACATAAGGGATTTTAGATTTATTAGTCGAGAAGCGATAAACTTAAATTTGCTGGAGTATAGATTTCGCGGTCGCTCGTCAGCTGTCGAGACCATGTGATTATTTTTCCTATGCCTAAATATAACACCCTGTATTTGATCAGCTTAGACTATGATCCGAAAAATTAAAGATGAATCCACTTATCATAATAATGGATTAGTTAACCGTCATAACTTTCATTATTATGATACTCAAAACCACCATTTGTTCCACACAGTAGATTGTCAGAACCGGTGGAGCATTAATGTATACGGTGGAATTAGGCGACCCAGTTATTGGCCCATATTTCTTTGATGGCCATTTGGGAGGAAATTTTTGCGATTTTTAAGAAAAAGTTTCTGGGAAAATGTATCATTAGATATTAGACAAAAAATGATGTCGCAATTGGATAGTGCTCCAGCACATTTTTCAAGAATTGTACGAAATTATTTAAATAGAAAGTTTCCAAATAAATGGATAGGGAGAGGGGAGCCATTAAATATTTACAGTTTCCATTAACTTATACCCTAACTATACTATATTGTTTGAAATCTTATTAATTGTACTAACAAATTGTAAAAAGACTTATAGTATGATCCATTTGAAAATTTTGATATATTGTTTGATTTGAGTTCTGTTTCACTCTGTATAAACGAAGCCACAGATAAAAAAAGCAATTAATAGTGAGCACAGCCAACGATATGAGAATGACAGTTGAATACAAAGACCTGTTGATATATTTTGATTTACTGTTTTACAGAGTGTTAAAGAAGGGGTCATTTTTGCTAATAATTGGCCACACCCATATAATATATTAACATGCTATATTTTTCTAACGCTCTCGGTGAGATCTTTTCGATTCTTGAATAAAATGTAATATGTTCCATTTAAAAAAATGTAAGTTTGTGTTGCCACGAGTTTTTGGAACACCCTGTATAATCGAAACTATTTTTAAAATGTGCACCCAGTAACTGTACTAGCTCAAACGACGGTGGAATTTTTTGTAACCATAAAAATACCAAAAAATAAATCACACTTGTTCTCAAGAACAAAGACATTAAATGTCCTACACTGCACCAGCGTCTGGACTTCAACAACTACTCCTTGGGCTATATGCCCCCCCAGGTATTGAATTACGAAAGTCCAAACGTGGTTTGGCGCCCGACCAAGTCGGGGTTTTAAACCAAAAACTTTGATTTTATTATTAAAGGAGCTTGCCATTCTTAGACCGGTTTCGGAATTATTGTTCCTCTTCAGTAAGAAGCAGGCTAGCTCGAATTTCTGTCTCTAAAGAAATTCTGAAGATCGCTTTGAACCCACCAACTCTTAGTACAAACGGCTAAGTCGAGAAAGAGGAGGTGAGTGCAACGCCATCTCTTCACTTTTATAATAAAATCAAAGCTTGCAAAACTATAGAAAACTCTAACGACGGTGGAATTTTTTTGTGGGCGTACCAAAACTACCTAAGGTTGTGAAATAAATCACACTTGTTCCCAAGAACAAAGACATTAAAGCCCAAGCCCAAGGAGTAGTTGTTGTCTTTGTTCTTGGGAACAAGTGTGATTTATTTTACAACCTTAGGTAGTTTTGGTACACCCATGGTCCTTTTTTGGTATTTTTATGGTTACAAAAAATTCCACCGTCGTTTGAGTTTTCTATAGTTTTGCAAGCTTTGATTTTACTATAAAAGTGAAGAGATGGCGTTGCACTCACTTCCTCTTTCTCGACTTAACCGTTTGTACTAAGAGTTGGTGGGTTCAAAGCGATCTTCAGAAAGGAGTAGTTGTTGAAGTCCAGACGCTGGTGCAGTGTAGGACATTTAATGTCTTTGTTCTTGGGAACAAGTGTGATTTATTTCACAACCTTAGGTAGTTGTACTAGCTCACACAAAATTTTATCTCTTACCACAATGACACAAAATTTGAAAGTTTTATCTCTTACCACAATGACGTAATCCTCCGAGAACAGAAATTTGACCCACCCTGTATAAGAATAACAAACAAAACAAAGTGGACAGAAGGCAACTTAAGTGACGCCATAATTTTTATTCAAAAAAGTGAAAAATTCGAGAAACTGCAAAGCATATAACACATCTCAAAAAGAAAAGTATTATCTGATAAATTAACTGTGGTGCAAAAGAGCAAGAAAAAAAAACTGTAATCTTGTAGTTAATATTGAATTTTTTGGGAATTCCTCAGATGGTTCATGTGGTAGAAGAGGGTGGGAGGTTATAAGGTGATAGACGATTTCTAGTATTGTGAGAAATACACTGGGAAAAGTTTAATATTCATACTTTAGAGGTAAAGGGTCGCAAAAGGTATTTTTTAACAATCAATAAATCGCAACAAAAATATCATAGTTTTTCCTGATTTTAGGTTGTTTTAGATTCGAATTATTTATGTAGAACTTGTAGAAGATTTAATCATTTTATGCAGTAGGAAAGAAAATATTCTGATCTAAATTGATTTAAGTAGACAACAATCATATGGATTTGTCAATAGTGGCACCATCTATGTGCCATCCTACAAACCAGGTACATGAAGAAAATCGAACCAAAGCAAGTAGTTTCAGTAACATTTTCCGCGCTTCAATATCAGATGGTAGATATCCGAGAGAATCGATCGTTTCAATCAATGAGGCTAAGTAATGAAATTTTTTTTATTGGCCCATATGAAACTGTATGACCAGTAGAATAAATTTTCAAAATTTTTTCGCTTCATTATTGCAGGGGACCTGGGAAATTAAATTTAAATTTATGAATCGTGACGTATTATGAACAGTGACGTGGACCAATGAAATAATTCCAGTTGCCACATTTCTATAGTTTTTTCCCGTTGGCATCAAATTTTTCTAATTAATAGAAAGAGCGAAATAGATACTTCAAGAGTAGTCGTAGCTAACATTAGACTTCTATTAACAGAAACATACATACAGGCATATTAATCATGTTTGTGGATTCCCGAAAAAGGTAGAGTTATATGAGTCTCTGAATTTATATTTGTAGGCAATTGGTTTCTGGTTTAAAGCCCCGACTTGTTCGGGCGCCAAACCACGTCTAGACTTTCATCATTCAATACCTGGGGGGGCATATAGCCCAAGGAGTGGTTGTTGAAGTCCAGACGCTGGTGCAGTGTAGGACATTTAATGTCTTTGTTCTTGGGAACAAGTGTGATTTATTTCACAACCTTAGGTAGTTGTACTAGCTCACACAAAATTTTATCTCTTACCACAATGACACAAAATTTGAAAGTTTTATCTACCACAATGACGTAATCCTCCGAGAACAGAAATTTGGCCCACCCTATATAAGAATAACAAACAAAACAAAGTGGACAGAAGGCAACTTAAGTGACGCCATAATTTTTATTCAAAAAAGTGAAAAATTCGAGAAACTGCAAAAAGAAAAGTATCTGATAAATTAACTGTGGTGCAAAAGAGCAAGAAAAAAAGTGAAGAATCCTATTGTATCTGATGAGACACCATCCGATTCAGATAAGGAAGCCATTATCAGTAAACTCTGTGACGATGATGACATGAGCACTGCTAGTAATTCAGATGAAAACTTGTGCATCATTTGTGGAGAAAGGGGAAAAGAAGAATTATGGTTTAGGTGCACTTATTAATCCTTTTAAGATGAAATCAAGAACTGTCAGGAATTCATTTTTGTTTTAAAAATATACAGAGCGTTATAATAAATTTTCTTCCGAAAATAAAAAAAACTGACTCTCAAACGAATAAAAAGTCATTAGGATCAGTGGCGTAACTAGACTTGAGTCATGGGGGGCTTTACCCCCACCAGTCAATCACTCCGTTCAAAAAAAGATTTCTTATAATAAGGTATAATATATATTATACTATAATCATGTAGCTTCAAATTAAATAAATAGACTATACTTTTTTATAAATGTTATTTTGGAAGTTATAAATGTTATTTTGGTTAGATCAGATGTTATTTTTGGAAGGGCAATCAAGAAATAGCTTATAAATACAAGTAGCTCTATTTATTGGTTACAATAACTACACTTAATAAACAATAAATTAACACTAAGAACTCATCATAAAAATAAACTAAAATTACATTACGAAACCAGAAAAAAAATAATCTTAAATATAAAATATATAAGTAAAAAATTGCAAAAGTTCCCCACTCTACAAAAATTTATACATAATCACTCAGGGCAATCTAAATTGTAGTCGGCGAGGTGTTTTTGCTAACTCATGTAACACTTCACTAGCAGTGATATCAAGCTCTCTGTGGATGTTAAGTATAGCATATTAAAATTTGAAAAAAATTATGAAAAAAGAATTCACTAGCCTAGTAAACACCGCACTTCACTTGACCGTGGAAACGCTCAGGATTTGAAAAAGGATTAAACAGAGCAGCACAAGTGTACCGAGAAGAACTGTATTACGTTTTGGTTTGTCATTTTTCAATGGGGGGTTACATCCCCAATAACCCCCCCCCCTCCTCGTTACGCCTATGATTAGGATACCATTAAACGTCCTAAAATTTGAATGTTTTATCTTGCTCAATGAACACAGCGTACTAGAGGTAAGATTTTTCTGAAGTCATGTCATTATTTCTCTTTGAAAATACAGTTTTTTACAATTTTCTCATCATATTCATTAATTTGATTTCCAAATTGTTCTATACATGGTGTTAATGAATAGATACATGTTACAGATTGTGAGGGCATGTAGAACATGCGAAGTTCCTACGTACTTGTGCTTTTGGAGCTTTGATTTCGAAGCTAGAGCTCTTTGAAGATGGCGTCTTCAGGTCAGTTTTTTTTAAATATCTTTAGAACGCCGCATTTCAAAAATATGAAACTTTGCAGGGTTAGTAGACTTTACATGACGATTTTCCTGATATAGAATAAATTTAAAATTGTCTCGTGAAGAAAATATTGATCTGTGAGTTATGATGAAACACGATGCATTTGTTATGCAGTAGAGACGCCCATGTATCAAATCTTCTTATCCAACACCAGGCGGGCCTCAGATTCGAGATCGGAATAGATACTCAAAGAGTGTTCGAGTAGTATAGAAACCGATGCTTCGGTAGGTGTTCGCGGCCAGCCGGAAATTAAAGAGCGGCTCCGGTTCATAATTTGAAATCAACTCGTGCCCATTTGTCTAGTTATGTCGTTATCCGGGCTAATGACAGGATCCTAAGCCCTAATTGCGATATAACAAACGCGCCGCCGGTTATGAGACCACCCTTAATTCGCCCATTTTAAAACAGACATTTTCTTCAAACAATAGACAGGAATTTGAAGAATGGGTTTGATTCGTTGGTTATTCTTGATGATAATTAGGTAATATAGTGTCTCGTTTGTAATATTTCTTTTTTAAATGATTTTACTCTGGTAGGTTGATAGAAATATCAAATAGCTGGTCTGTTTTTTTATACAAGGTGAGATGACATTCTTGTTGGATAATAAAAACATTTTTAAGAAAGGACCCCACACCATTCTTATGGAAACGGGAGACCGTCAAATTGTCTGAATTTTTGGTGTGATAGTACTTGTTGTTCTGGGCCCAATCCTATCCTACTGCTAGATTTCGATATACAGGGCGTTAAAGTTCATGATCCCGAAATTTTAAAATGTGTACCAAAAAGTCCCTGCAAAATATTTTTAAAAGTTTCTGGCGGATATATGTAGTCAAAATACATACGTAATAAATAAAATCAAAATATATTTCCTTACAGGGCGATTCATGTTTCGACAGGCCTTTTTGTTCAAAGTATGTATTTTTAACATGCAGAAATAGCCTGAAATATCGATAAAAAAAGTCACCGTCAAAGTTTCTGAGTATTGAATATAATGTAGATCTTGACGTCCTTGTTCAAAATTGTAATTGGTTAAATTGGATCCGATAGCTTGTAATATCCTATAGACTGTAAAATATCAATTTTTACCAATAGCAACTTTTAGTAATAAAAATAAACGAAATATTGTAAACTAAATATTTTTACACACTGTATTAGATTATATTGCAACGTTATATTAATTGGAGGCAGGCTAAAAATCCATACTTACAGGGTGATCTCACTTGAGCTTGTAAGATGACAAAATCAACAAATCTAAAACAGCTGCCAAACAATTAATAATTAATTGTTACCTTTTACTTATTTTTTAATAAGTTAATCTTACAGCTACAGCAGCCACCATAATTTACAAAAATGTGATTCTTGAGTAGCTGTAGATCCTTTACTATTTACCTTAGATAGTAAGTGTGATATATCATTGAAATCAGCTCATTGGGGAGATTTTAAAAATGTTAATCTACTGAGTTTTGTCACAATAATTAATCACAGGTATACAGGGTGTCCCACGACGTACTGTACACCGTCCAACCATAAGTACTATGGACCGAGACCATTTCATATCTGGTATTAAAAAATGGCTTTTTGCGTTTTTGACGGATATACAGGGTGATATTTGAAAATATGTGAATTATTCTACGTTAAGTATAGTGTGCTCCCTGAGCTCAATAAAATAGGTTTTAAAAAAATTTTAATTTCAGGTCCCGACTTAGTTCTTTTAGATTTTTATTGGTTTTTTGAAAACAACACACTGTAAGGCCAGATCAGACAATTTTTATTTTTCTCACTTTAAAACTTAAGGATGATACTAAGCAACAGTCAAAAAAAATTGAACGCGCAACTTTTTGTTTTCTGCAGAAAAAAATAAAGCTTTGAAAAATAGTATAATTTTAATGGATTCACATTCTTCTTATGACTGATGCGGCACTACATTGGTAGCACAAAAAACTATTACTTTTGATTATTGTGCAAATGCAAGTAGGCTTTGAATTCGCTTTGACGTCAATTTTGACATTTTGTGAAAGAACATGGTGAGCGACTGACAGAAAACCAAAAAGAGGGTATTTTGGAAATGGTAAATCAAAATGAGAAGCTAAGTACCAGGCGAATATTTTTGAATATTTCGAATATTTCTAAGTCCACAGTTTTCAGGACGTTAAAGAAAGATCTCCTCCATCCATATCACCCCCAACTGGTACAGAGACTGCAAAAAATAAATACGGCCCTGGAATGTCAACGGATGACTGAATAATACTTTATATCGAGTAAAATGAACTGACCTTATGATTTTTGTTGAAAAATGATGATGTGCTATCAATGTAGTGCCGTATCAGTCATAAGAAGAATGTGAATCCATTAAAATTATACTATTTTTCAAAGTTTTATTTTTTTCTGCAGAAAACAAAAAGTTGCGAGTTCAATTTTTTTTGACTGTTGCTTAGTATCATCCTTAAGCTTTAAAGTGAGAAAAATAAAAATTGTCTGATCTGACTTACAGGGTGTTGTTTTTAAAAAACCAATAAAAATCTAAAAAAAACTAAGTCCGGACCTGAAATTAAAATTTTTTTAAAACCTATTTTATTGAGCTCAGGGAGCCCACTCAGTGTGCCAAATTTGATTAGTCTGAGATTTTTACTTTTAGATATACTTAACGTAGAATAATTCACATATTTTCAAATATCACCCTGTATATCCGTCAAAAACGCAACAAGCAATTTTTTAATACCAGATATGAAATGGCCTCGGTCCATAGTACTTATGGTTGGACTGCGTACAGTACGTCGTGGGACACCCTGTATATACAGGGTTGCTCAGTATATTTTTTTGGATACTTTGTTTTAATTAAAAAAAATGAAATAATGGTCTTAGAAACAGCTTTAATATCATAATACATAAGTGGATTGTTTAATTATTTACACTGTATTTTTTTTCAGATTACTCAATTATTTATTGCATTTAATAAACTACATAGGAAAAACATAATTTTCATTTGAAGAATCTCTCGTAAAAATTAAGAAACGCTATTAAAAAAATGTACAGGGTGGTGTAATAGGAGGTATTTCAAAGCTCGATGAAATAATCAATTTTCCACAATTGCATATGATTCTCCAAAAATATCAGTGAAATATTCCTAGAAAGGGATAACAAGTAAACCAAAACGCTAGGGCTCTAAACCATTGGTGTTGTAGAAACGAGCTTAAAATATGAATTATGTGTTCGATAAAAAAAACTCAAATATACCTATCTATTTTTTTATTTATTGGAACAATAAACCTTTTAATTGTTTAATCGAAGAAAAAATTTGTAAATTTTAAGAAATTAAAAATCTCTTTAAAGTGTGTAAACAACAACAACAAAAATTTAAAAATTCATTAATAGAATAAAAACAGTTTTTTAATAAGAAGGCTTTCGCCTTTTTTTAAATCAGTTCGTAGGTATATTCTTGAGGTGGTCATTTCCGCAAATACTAATCATTTTGTTGTAGAGACTCACATCAAGTTTATTGCGTTTAGTAGTTTGAATCCTAGAGGATTTAACTACTAAATTATCAGCGTTTCTGGTACCGTAGTCATGTACAACGGAGTGAGTCAGAACAGAGCCCTGTGGAACTCCATTCTCGATAGGAAAGATAATTGAGTTAACACCATCAGTGGACGTACTGTCTCCTGTTTGACAGGTAAGAGCGAAATAAACGAAATTCATTAGATCTTATCCCGTAGAATTCAAGTTTTTATTAGTATTACAGGATCAACACAGTCAAAGGCCTTGCTGAGATCACAAAAAGTAACATTTGTATTTAATTCAAGACCGTCCACTGCATGTTCAATCATATTTAATATTGCTTTGTTTGTCGACATATTTTTCCTAAAACCATATTGTGCAGAGGTAAAAATATTTTTATGTTCACAGTAACTTACTAATTTAATTTAATTACTGAAGATGAAAAATCCCGTAGAAAAAAGTGCTAAAAAACTCAAAAGACACCAAGAAACTCGAAAAAAGCAAAGATGGACAAGATGTGTCGAAAGTCATTTTACAATTTTTACAAATATTAATTCTAATTATAAATATTTTCAGCGAACAAAATTGTTATCAACTCAATTATAATTATAATAAAATGCGACAAGCGGAAACAACAATCAAAAAACCAAGTTGAACATCTGCATGACAGGGACTCATCACTTACTTAGAAGAAGCACAAAAAGAAAACAAACATTATTCGGAGGAACTTTTTCCGCCCTATACAATTTAATTTATTGTTTGTTCAAAACACTGATATATACGTATTGCCATGTTGCCGATATTTCATTTTTCTCTAAAAAAAATCCATTTTTGACTTTAAAAATTGTCTTCCTGTTTGACTCCAGTACGAGAACCCCATAAGAGCAAACAGGAGGCACGTGTTCGAGTTATTCCGTTTATTATTGGTCACCTATCCACAGTCTGACCGCGGCGAGACGTGCTTAACTGTTAGATCGATACTCACAAACCTTAGAAAATTAGTTGTCCTAATAGAGTTCTCCCTCATTTATCCCAGTGTGAATAAAAATATTATGGGTTATAAAATTTTAGATATTTTTCCTTTCTAAAAATAAAAATGTTCTCGACCCATGTAATTTGTTGGGTTACTTTCGAACATGCTAACGAAATTTAAATTCTTCTAGATAATGAAAATCTAAACCGTATTAATCTTCTGAAATCATAATTTTTTGCTGGCACTAATTGATTTCGAGCAGAAAATCTTTATTACCCATGGACACAAAGGCCCGAGTGTCATATTTGACATAGTATACGAGAATAATTTATTGCGAATTCGACATTGTAAGAACCATAAAATCTGTTAATGTCTGCTAAAGCCATTTCCGACAGAAAAATCCATACGAACAATGGCAAAAGCTCAGCAGACATTAGCAAGTTAATACGATTTCTACATACTTTTGTTTATATACACACTGTCAAGTTGATGTACTTTTATCTGCAAAAATTCGATATCAAGTGTCATATTTTCAAGAAATGCAGAATTTCTAACGGTAAAATTTGATGACTGTAAAATAATAGTTCTTAAAAAAATCATAGGTATTTTCCATGAATAAGTACGCACATTATCCATAATTTTAAGTGGAAGAACATTCCCTGAAAATTTCAAGTAAAGAACTTCGTCCTATAGTTTTATCAAAGGTAATACCACGAGTCCTCCAAATTTTATCGATTAAATTTTTGGTTTTCACGAAAACGGCTTTATTTGGAAAAACCACGAAAACAAACTGATTGATAAAATCACGAGTCCGTAGGACGAGCGATTTTATCTCAAATCAGTTTGTTTGAGTGGTTTTGCCTAAAATAAAGGCGTTTGAGTATGAAGATCAAAAATTTAATCTATAAAATTTCAGAGGACGACTCGTATTTGAAAGGATTATTTTTTTGAATCATTTTGTATTAAAAACAGAGAACATAGTCATTTATGCAAAAGACACTTTACACACAAATATTGAAAATTTTCTTTACCAATTTAAATTGAAACCTGAGCTGTTATAGTTTTACATACAGGGTCACCAAGGCGATTTTTTAACTGGCTACCCCGCGAAACGACACCGTAAATAAAAGCGAAGAAGAAGAATGAAATGAAGTCTTTCTTAATTTAATTAATTTTAAGTTTAGTGTTAAAGTGAGGTATGTAAAAATGTTAAAGGCGTTTTAAATAAACTAATAAAAACAGGTTAGTTTACAAATACATTTTGAAATTTGGTTATTAACATAGATTTGCAATACATTTTAGTATAATAATAATTGATAAATGTTTACATTTGACATCTCAAATAGGTAAACACAGTTTAATCAAAAAACAAAAACGACGAAGCGTTTTTATCAGTATAAAACACAATTATTGGTTAGGATCCTGAGTTATTATTGGCTGAAACCACAAATTCTAACTGTTTTGACAGATGAAAAAAATAATCAAAGGTAATACCACGAGTCCTCCAAATTTTATCGATTAAATTTTTGGTTTTCACGAAAACGGCTTTATTTGGAAAAACCACGAAAACAAACTGATTGATAAAATCACGAGTCCGTAGGACGAGTGATTTTATCTCAAATCAGTTTGTTTGAGTGGTTTTGCGTAAAATAAAGGCGTTTGAGTATGAAGATCAAAAATTTAATCTATAAAATTTCAGAGGACGAGTCGTATTTGAAAGGATTATTTTTTTGAATCATTTTGTATTAAAAACAGAGAACATAGTCATTTATGCAAAAGACACTTTACACACAAATATTGAAAATTTTCTTTACCAATTTAAATTGAAACCTGAGCTGTTATAGTTTTACATACCGGGTCACCAAGGCGATTTTTTAACTGGCTACCCCACGAAACGGCACCGTAAATAAAAGCGAAGAAGAAGAATGAAATGAAGTCTTTCTTAATTTAATTAATTTTAAGTTTAGTGTTGAAGTGAGGTATGTAAAAATGTTAAAGGCGATTTGAAATAAACTATTAAAAACAGGTTAGTTTACAAATACATTTTGAAATTTGGTTATTAACATAGATTTGCAATACATTTTAGTATAATAAAAATTGTTAAATGTTTACATTTGACATTTCAAAAAAGGTAAACACAGTTTAATCAAAAAACAAAAACGACGAAGCTGTTTTATCAGTATAAAACACAATGATTGGTTAGAATCGTGAGCTCTTATTGGCTGAAACCAAAAAATCTGGCTGTTTTGGCAGATGAAAAAAATAATCGTTAAAAAATTATATTTTAACACTAAGTGGTCACAATTCAAAGAATGTTACAGCATCATCTAAGGCATAGTCCCAAAATTATAAATGAAGCTGTATTTCCACTTTGTGTTTCTGTTTTTTCTTCATTAATTTTTATTGTTCTATTTCTAAATTTTTTAATTTACCACCAATTATCCCACAAAACATCCCAAAATCACATCTCTAATTTGCCAAAAAAAACTCCATAAATCACTCATTAAAATCGACTGCGGCCATCAGCGATGGTCATCCGTGTTCTCTCGGGATATAAGAAGAAGAAACAGTAGAGGAGAAAAGAAGAAGTTCATTCGAGTGACGTCATTAGCTTTCATTAGGCAAGTGGTTAGATTTATGTGTGCCGGTGAGATCAAAGTCGTCTAGGTGTGAGACCAATTGTTCCCTTGACAAAACACTGCTAGCTAATTTACGGTTCACTTTGAATTGTTAGTTCGATCCGACTGATAATGGCCGGTAAGATGCGGCAGCGGCTTTGCTTACGGTCTACGAGGGACACACCAAAAGTTGGGATAGGTCTAGTAAGAGCGAAAATTGAATAAATGTATTGAATACGAAAACCAGTAATTTGAGATGGTAACAGAATTTGTGTATCTTAAATCATTTGTTGAGGTTTGATTAAAGTTTCTGAAAATATCAATGATTTTGTTTTTGGTTAAAAAATGATTGGCCCTGGTCTATTGGGTCAACTCAACCTTGAAAAAAATACACATAAATGTATAAAAAAGTTAACTGGAAGCTTCAATCAATCAATTACAGATTTCTACTTTCTCGCAAAATCTTTGGAATTAGATTGATTTACTTTACATTACAGTCTAGACGAGTGTTGTAACTCAAACTTTGTTGGGACAAAGCCAATTGTTTGGGGTTTTTTTTAAGTCTTTAAGGGGGTTCTATACCCTCCGCCATATTGGAAATGCTAATATTAAAATTGCGGGCTTAATACTAAAATATTTTTTTGTATCCTAGCTTAGATATTATTCATCGTAGAATGGCGGATGATTACTTTTTTTATATACATAAAAGAAGTAACATGAAAAAATTATAAAAAAAGTCTTATACGTATATAAGTTATCATCCGCCGTTCTTCATTTGCCACTGAACAACTTTTGTATTTACCATTTTTGAAAAAAGTAAGTAGTTTTTTCTAAAATTAAACATTGCTTCAAAATCTCAGAGGGTACCGGGAGGTGCTGCCCCCGACGGTCCTCTTTTAAAGCAATTAAAAATTAAAATTTAAGATTTATATTTCGAAAGGTTTTTCTTCTGTGTAGCCGCTCCCGGAACCTCTCGCATTGCGCTCGTGCTCTGTCGGAGTTTTACAGAATCCTGGCCAATCAGAAAAGGTCATTGTATGGCGAACCCCGAATTCGAGTTTCGTTAACGCAAACGAGGAAGTTAATTGAAGACAACAGTTATTCTGAATGCATTTATTTACATTGGATTGTTGTGTTGAATTGAATATAGACCATTCCAGGATGATGTAGGTGACAGGTCGGCCATATTTGCTGGGAGCACACAACTTTATGACACAATGTTAGTTTCATATGTAAACATCAGAAAGATTTTTTTAAAGTTCTTTATTCGGAAGAAATAAGTAGAAAATGCCACATTTTTGTAGTGTTATTAAATGCCCAATGCGTTCTGAAAGAGATAATGTATCATTCTTCCGGTTTCCTGCTGTTTTGGCAAACGGAGGGGATCATTTCATTGCGTTGTCTAGTGAATGAAGAAATGCTTGGATTAAAGCTTTGAAACGAGGTATATTTTCTGAAAGCCAAGTGAATAATAGACATGTTTGTTCTAGGCATTTTATAACAGGAATTTTTGGCGATCTTTTATATGTATTTTTTTATTATTACTTGTGTAAATTTTCGGTAAACCTGCTCTGTTAAAACACTAGTGACAAATTTTTGACAGAAAACTGTGGTTTTTTAAATTTAATTTTACGAGGTGATATTGTTTTAGCCGACAGAGGTTTTCTAATTCAAGATTCTCTACAAATATTAGGTGCGAATTTAAATATACCAGCCTTTACAAAGGGAAAAAATCAACTGCATTCCGCTGATTTGGAAAATACACATAATATTGCCACTGTACGAATTCATGTAGAACGAATTATTGGTCTTTTAAAAAAAATAAGATTTTTCATGAAACAATACCAATGAGTATGTTTTCTAAAAAAAGAGATGGTTATATACTGCATTGGACAAAATTGTAGTAGTGTGTAGTGCATTTATAAATATGTATCCATCGCAAATACCATTGAATTATTATTTTTTTCATAATTTATTTTATTTTATGAATATATAAACATCTAAAATATACAATTTATTTTATTTGTATTATTTCTGTATATTAAACGCAATTTTCACAATTCACTATGAACAGCCCTGGCCTCATACTGCGTATATGCTTGCAAACTTTTGTAAGCCTTAAGCTGTTGTCCCGAATAAAAACTGAGTTTCGGGAAGTTCAAATTAATACCGCTAGATCGCATAAAGTTGTGTGCATGTCAATAGAAATCTAATTTGCATCCACGACCACCGAAAATGCTACGTCTAGATGTCGTCCTTATCCGAGAATTGGTAACTATGCAACCGCAAATACCCAGATGTATTTCATACTGCCTAACAATTTCTTTAGAGGGGTTTGTTCAGCGACGTAAGGGGATTTCGAGGTTATGTATGAAATTGACAGAGTTTTTGGGTATAGAACACTCTTAAGCAACCTCTTTCTCGGAACTAAACTATAAAACAGATTATTGATCTCTCTCGAAGGGTTAAATTTTTGACGTAAAAAGATTTTACTCTAACATGGATCCATATGTTGTTTGACCACCCTGTACGTAACTAATTACGTGTTTATGGACGTAGTCGGCATTCTTGGGTGCCCTTTGTAGATGCATTTTATAGTCCATTAAAAGAATTACCAAGTTTGCGTTTTAGAAACAAACCTCAATTTCAACCAACGGTATGTTTCGGTGAGCCTCATTTTATTACGTAGATTGCAATCGTACTGAGAACGTTTCGAACATTGTATTCTTCTTATTGCGATCGAATTTGCTATGCAAATATTTTTCAATGATACCCTGCTTGTTGCGGAAGCACGAAAATCCGGTTTTGGATGTTATAAAATTTCATTCAAAATTTCAGACTAACTAAATGTTCCAGTGTGTTTCAATGGCGTGGAAATGTAATTCACTCTTTATAAATATACAGGAAAATTATCAATTTATTACTAGATAATTTAAAAACGAAATAACTACAATTTTTTATTATTCATTGTTCATTATCGAGTCCATTCAACATACAATAATTGGGTATCACAAGGGAATAATATTATAATGGTATTATATTGTTCTATATATTCACAACATAGTTAAAATAGTATACAGTTTATACGTTACCCGGTAATTTTCACTTAATATGGAAGTCGTGTACAACGTAAAAACTTTGTAATAAAATATTAACAACTCATTGTACTTAACCCAATAACGCATATATATACCAGTGCCGGATCCAAAATAATAACATAAAAAAATAGCAGTTTCAATTTCTACTTAGTTATCATGTATTGATAAGCGAATATACCCTTGACGACGTGGTATAATCGTTTTTGTTACTATTGAACAGTCACGAAAATATCCACTTATGAAATTAACATTATTAATATTTATATAATCAAATATAAAAATTTCGATGTACAGCCCTGGGATTCATCCATATAGTTGGGAATTTTTTTAACAAGCACCTGTTATTCTAGTTTTACGTTTACCTCTTTATTGTTATTTTTAAGCAGCTGAGTACGGTTTTATCACTCTACACGGTAGGTATTACATTTTTATCTACTTAAAAATGTATGGCTATAATGTCATTAAAATTATTATTCATTGTTTATTGGGTAATGCAAAAAAGCTTGTAGTTATTAAAGAATTTATGGATATGGGTTGAATTGCCACATTTTTTAATTAAAATATATATTAAAAATTTATTTAAAAAAGGTTAACGTTTTTTTAACTAATAAATATACCACAAAATTCAGGTCTGTATTTACTGTGTTTAATAAGGCTTTTAATAAACAGCTCGATATTTTACGGAAGATCCCTGTTTTCGTATTAAATTACAAGGTAAAATAAAACATATGAGTTGTATTAAATTTTAAATTAAAATTAAAAAGATCGAACGCTCCCTAAGCAAAAGAAGTAATTATAGTAGACACCTTAAGTCCAAAAGAATATGCCAATATTAAAAAAAATTAATCTCTCCCATCTTGGTCCAATCAGCCTTTGTCTTATCTCTAAAGTCAGTTGGAACTGTATGTTGAGGCGTGCTCAAAGTACAAATTTATCCAATAGTAAAGCGTAACTCTTGGAATAGGTATAACAATGATTGTTTAGCATATAAATCTGTTCTTTAAGAGGTTGGCCTACCGTTCTTATGTAAGGTTAGTTAGTATAGTACTCCACATAGCACAAACAAAAGTGAGTGCCCTTTAATATGGGCTACTGGGATATAAATAATGACGACACTTGTTTCAGTAAGTGGTATGTACCTAGTGTATTTTCCAACATCTTTACCTGTAAAAGAATCATCCTTATTATAAGGCGCGTCTTACAAAGAAATGTAGGTATCGTCGAAATTTATTTTTGACCAAAAATGGATGTTAGCCGTATAAAAAACACACAACTCAAATATACATTTACGTACCAATCATTTGTCCTTAATTTCAAAATAAAAAAGATTCATTAAATGGGAGTTGACAAGTCAACCATTTACACAGTTGGCACAGAACTCAGTAATTTTTCAAAAGCGCTTTTTTCTCTCTGAAAACGATAGCATCAGTTTACCGAGTTAATTAAGTTTAAAGTTTTGGCAACATTTCCACCGGATCCCAATTATTTCAAAATTATTTTATCCACCACACAAATGAGTCGCGTATGGCACATCCATATCTCCGCCTAACAATCTCTAAAGATACCTAATAAATTGATGCTAACACAAAAAAGACAGACAGTATATCGGCTGCCAGTGGCGGTTCTAAAAACGAGATTTAACCGTGGGATTATAATGTAAATTTTGATTCATTGGTCTAGCAAGTTAACTTCTGCCCCACCTGCATTTTAGTGGTAATGTATTATCATTTTAACCGATTTGGGTGATATAAAACAAATAAGCTTCATCAAGAAGATTTGAGCCCTTGCAGTTCCCACTTTTGCAGATAGAACTCGAATTTTCAACAGGACGCGACTAGCACGACTGCAGTACTGAAACCTCAGACCGAAAGGACACAAAAACTTCTGTAAACTCACGCACACCTACTGATAAACCAACATACTGGCCCACTGATCCTAAAAAAATTCCTAATCTCATTGATTTCTTTGTGATTAGGAATATTTCCATAAATTACTTGAATATACAAGAAACATCGGATATGAATTCAGACCATTCACCTATCCTTATCACCTTGAGTGATACAATTATTCAAAAAGAAAATGCTCCGAGACTTGCAAATAGACTGACAGATTGGCAAAGCTTCAAATTACAACTTAAAGGTAATATTAATCTTTCAGTACCTATTAGAACTAAAGAACAACTAGACAAAGAAGTAGAACTGCTTGTAAACAAGATTCAACAAGCCGCATGGGATAATTCACCAATTATCACACAAAGAACAAAGGGTAATAACTACCCAAAAGAAATAAGGAAGCTTATCAATGAAAAACGAAAACTAAGACAGAAATGGCATCAATCGAGAGCACCAATTGATAAAACAAATTTAAACAATTCTACTTAGCAATTAAAAAGATAAATTCAGAAATTAAAAAATGATTCAATTAGAACTTACCTGAGTGAGTTAACAAACGACAATAATAGTGATTATTCGCTTTGGAAAGCAACTAAAAGATTAAAAAGACCTATCCTACACAACACACCAATTAAAAATATGGATGGAACTTGTGCAAGAAACAATATACAAAAAGCTAGCAAATTCGCCGAACATCTAGAAAATACATTCATGCCTAACGAAGGAGATGAACTCATGATTACCTCACCAAAAGAAGTAAGTACAGAATTAAAAGAAAACATAAAACCTAAGAAAGAGCCTGGGTTCGATCTTATTACGGAGAGATTCTAAAACAACTTCCGAGGAAAGCTATAGTAATACCCATTTAATGCACCATTTAGAATGAGATATGTTCCACGGATGTGGAAAGTATCAAAAGTCATCATGATACCAAAACCAGGGAAACCACCACATGAAATTACGTCTTACAGGCCTCTATCCCTACTTCCTGTAGTCTCGAAACAGTATGAAAAAATATTACTAAAAAGACTAAAACCTATTATAGAAGAAAAGAAACTAATTCCATCACACCAGTTTGGATTTAGAGAAAACCATTCAACTATAGACCAAGTCCATAGAATAACAAATATCACCGAAAAAACCTTAGAAGAAAAAAAAGTTAGCTCTACTATCTTCCTTGATGTAGCGCAAGCCTTCGATAGAGTTTGGCATGGACTCAAACACAAAATGAATCGATTATTGCCAAAACAGTATTCAGAATTATTAGCATCATATATCAGAAAGGTTCTTTAGGATTAAACAGGAAGAAGCATACTCTAAAATTAAAGAAATTAAGGCAGTGATATTCCTGAATTAGAGCGAAATAAAATTACCCCCTTTGCAGATGACACTGCTATCATGGCAGTAGGGAAAACCCACGAAGAAGCTGCAAGAAAACTACAAAAATCAATAGATACAATTAATAATTGGACCAATCGTTGGAGAAACAAATTAAATGAATATAAATTGGTACATGTTAATTAGACTAACAAAAACAATGAGTATATACCAGTCAGAATAAATAATATCCAGATCCCTTATGCTAATTCAGCAAAGTATCTAGGTATTACTTTAGATGTGAGACTACGCTGGAAGGTCCATGTCAAAAAGAAACGTGAAGAACTCAACATAAAATTCAGAAAAATGTATTGGCTGCTTGGAAGAAATTCTACCCTGTCATTATATAACAAAATATTGTTATACAAACAAATTCTGAAACCGGTATGGACATATGGTATCCAGCTTTGGGGCTGTGCCAGTCAGAGTAATTTACTCATAATACAGATTCCAGAATAAAGCATTAAGGAGCGTAGTCTATGCTCCCTGGTAGTGCAGAAATAGTGACCTCCACCGGGACTTGCAGATGGACACTCTTAGCCAGACAATTAACAAATTTGCAAGAAGTCACGAACATCGACTCCACCAACACGTGAATGTCGAGGCTATCCAGATCCTGGACAACAGTTATCTAGTAAGAAGACTCAAGAGGAAGAAGCCCTTTGAGTTAGTGTAAGTGAAAGTGACAGAAAAAAGCAGAGCATAGTGCGCAGTAGTGAATACACGTTAAGTAAGGTGTCAAAAAAAATTATCAGAACCTAATGTATACTAGTGAGTAGACTTTAGTTATCCAATCTTCACGTATTAATTTAAGTTGGACAAAAATTACTCATTGATCGTTATGTGATCAGATTGTAATATTAACAAATGCCCCGTAAGGGGTATTTTAATATAAAAAATAAATAAATAAATTATTTACCATCAAAGGCGAATTATTTTGTTTGGGAATATTTTCTTTCAAAATTAGATCTCACAATTAGGATTTTTCAGATAACTCTCAGCAAAGTGTTTATAATTTAAAAAATTCTTGCTAATATTGTAAAGAACTATAAGGATTAATCAAAAACTGTTTTGTACATCGTCGATGAAATTGATACTGAAATTAACAAAAATGCATTCAAGAAGCAACGTGTCGATTTGGAAACAATTTGAATCATTTTGCCAAAAAAGGAGTTACGAATTGAAAGCCAATATACCAACAACAAAAAAACTGGCAGACATTTTGAAACAATATAAAAAAACAGAATGGAGAAGAATGTGGAATATGTAATATGACAAATTTAACAGGTTTGACTCTTTCAAAGATATCGAATTCTACCCATTTGAAATGCTAAAAACACAAAATTTATTACAGAAAAAACCAGAAACGTGGAACCAAAGTTTTGCGAATATAAACGAAATCTAGGAAACGATAAAATACTACGACAACGAACAACGACGCACCGTATGGGTTGCAGAAAAAGTTTCGCCTCCTACAAATTGTCCTCGCGTGAAGGAGAATGGTCTCAATGTTTGGTCCATTATTTCAATAAAAAAACGAATAATTCAGGTTTGACAACTGGAGGAAGGGAAGTGAATAATCTGACTCCAAAACAGCTCGAGGTGGAGCACAATACCTTGATTTCTGTCGTGTCTAATTGCTAAATAAATTGCTATGTACTAAGTTGAATCTGAATATTAAAACTGAAAAGCTTTTTTAACAGTGAACAAAGCTTGAGATGAAAGAAGAAGAAGAAGATATATTAAAAAATTGTCTCAAAACGGTGAAAAAATGGAAGAGTTGCCTCTGATGAAAACTCAAAAAGCGCGCTAATTTAGAGGTAGACAGCTGCTTGGAAGTCGTCCAGGTTAACTTATTAGCCATGAGCTAATATTAAATATCCTAAATCATGGCTGAACATTTCACTGTCAACTATGCGAATTTGTTGGAGAATTATTTGCATTTTGTAATAGGTAAACATGTTTTTTTGCTAATTAGACTACCTAACTAGACCAACTGCTTCGGATATAAATTTAAAAATGTCGCTTAGTCGCGATTTGTAAATATGTAATCATTTTAATTGGACCGTGTTTATCAGACAGGGACTAAGTGCCAAATATTAAAACTCACAAGTAACAGTAGTGGTTTTATTAAAGGTAATACCACCAGTCCTCCAAATTTTATCGATAAAATTTTTGGTTTTCACGAAAACGGCTTTTATCTATTATCAGGTTGTTGAGTGGTTTTTCCTGAAATAAAGGCGTTTGAGTATGAAGACCAAAAATTTAATCTATAAAATTTGAAAGGACGAGTGGTATTTAGAAGGTTATTTTTTGAATCATTTTGTATTAAAAATAGAGAATATAGTCATTTATGCAAAAGACACTTTACACACAAATGTTCAATATTTTTTTTATCAATTTAAATTGAAACATCAAAAAAAATTGAGCTGTTATAGTATTAAATACGGGGCCACCAAGGCATACGTGATTGTCTTTAGCTTAATTCGGATATAGAGTTTGCCATTTGTCAGTTCTAAAGAGATTTATGGATTTTTAAGTATTTGGGTATTCAAAAACTGATGTGTGTGTGAATAAACGAATAAACAGGTTAGTTTACAAATAAATTTTGAAATTTAGGTATTAACATAAATGTGCAATACATTTTATTATAATAATAATTGATAATGCTAAATAAAAGGTTTTAAATGTTTATATTTGACATTTCAAAAAAGGTATACCTAGTTTAATCAAAAAACAATTACGAAGAAGCGATTTTATCAGTATAACACACAATAATTGGTTAGGATCCTGAGCTGTTATTGGCTGAAACCACAAAATCTGACTGTTTTGACAGATGAAAATAATAATCAGTATAAAACACAATGATTGGTTAGGATCCTGAGCTCTTATTGGCTGAAACCACAAAATCTGACTGTTTTGACAGATGAAAAAAATAATCAAAGGTAATACCACGAGTCCTCCAAATTTTATCGATTAAATTTTTGGTTTTCACGAAAACGGCTTTATTTGGAAAAACCACGAAAACAAACTGATTGATAAAATCACGAGTCCGCAGGACGAGTGATTTTATCTTAAATCAGTTTGTTTGAGTGGTTTTGCCTAAAATAAAGGCGTTTGAGTATGAAGATCAAAAATTTAATCTATAAAATTTCAGAGGACGAGTCGTATTTGAAAGGATTATTTTTTGAATCATTTTGTATTAAAAACAGAGAACATAGTCATTTATGCAAAAGACACTTTACACACAAATATTGAAAATTTTCTTTACCAATTTAAATTGAAACCTGAGCTGTTATAGTTTTACATACAGGGCCACCAAGGCGATTTTTTGACTGGCTACCCCGCGAAACGGCGCCGTAAATAAAAGCGAAGAAGAAGAAAGAAATGAAGTCTTTCTTAATTTAATTCATTTTAAG
This sequence comes from Crepidodera aurea, assembly GCA_949320105.2. NCBI lineage: Eukaryota > Metazoa > Arthropoda > Insecta > Coleoptera > Chrysomelidae > Crepidodera > Crepidodera aurea. Next base: position 12,592,785 of record OX439479.2, read on the forward strand.
TTTAGTGTTAAAGTGAGGTATGTAAAAATGTTAAAGGCGTTTTAAATAAACTAATAAAAACAGGTTAGTTTACAAATACATTTTGAAATTTGGTTATTAACATAGATTTGCAATACATTTTAGTATAATAATAATTGATAAATGTTTACATTTGACATCTCAAATAGGTAAACACAGTTTAATCAAAAAACAACAACGACGAAGCGGTTTTATCAGTATAAAACACAATGATTGGTTAGGATCCTGAGTTGTTATTGGCTGAAACCACAAAATCTGACTGTTTTGACAGATGAAAAAAATAATCAATTAAAAATTTTTTGGTGTACTTTCTTGCACGTGTTTCGAATTATTAAGCCTTCATCTGGGAGTAGTTCCACAGTTTCTGTTTCTATTATTGACTTTGAAACAAAACATTATGGTTGTGAGGGTGTTCTGGATTTTTCCTACAACTGTAAAGTCGCCCTTGAGCAACACGACAAATGATAATATAAAGTATATCAGCATAAATCTAACTCTTATTTTAATAGCTGCAACAGAAAAACTATTTATACTGAAAAATCGTTTCAGATACCATAGAAAAACAGAACGACGTTTTAGACTATGCCCTTTGCCCATCCCTGTTACGCCTATGCTCTTGTATCGTATCAAAGCATAAAATTTAACTCGATTCACTGATTTCTGAGGTAAAAATTAAGTTGTTATTTTGTTATTTATTCATTAATTCCACGTTAATTATTCAGCATCTACGGAAACTTTGTTAGAGTTGCTAACGAGTAGGTAAGTCACTGATTAAGTAAATAGTTAAGAATTATTCGACGACTGGTGCGGGTTATATGAATAGCTTATTAGACTTTCGATGTAAATCAAAATAGAATGAATTTTTGATATAAAATTTATTATAATCCCTCTGATTCTGATTCCGCTATACGAGGCGTTCAAAATATATATTTATCCAGTGGCATCCAAATCTGTTTGTCAGAGGTTGGCTATCCATCGTCATGTACATTTAATTAGTATAGTATTCCATCTAGCACAAATAAAAGTGATTGCCCATTGTGTATTTCAAAATGTAGCCGACACCTAAACCCTTTCCGGGAGGAGAGGTATTAACACCAAAAGGATACAGATATGTTGTTCATAGATTTCAAAAGCTGATATAATACATTTAAAAGAACGGCATTAAATACTTTAAAATTAGTGAAAAGTAAAAACTACCAAATTCGATGTACTAGTGAAATTTTGACAAGGTGATCCGAATGTCAACAATTTTTATTTTATATTGGAAAATACGTTTAGAGACGCAAACTTAAATAAATGAGGTCACCCATCAACACACTAACCGCGGAGAGGCGTACTTAACTTTAGGAACTTTTTGCTAATAGATATTAAATTTTGCTGATGTTAATTTATATTCCCCTATTAAAAAAATATCCGCCATCCATGGTTTAAATATTTACATGCCTTAATGGCTCAATAATTTTAATTTAAAATCAATGAAAAGGAAAAACAGAAAACGAGTAAAAATAACGGAAAATTCCTCTTAGGTAAATAAATTAATCCTTTAAAATTTCAGCCATTGATTTTGGTGAATTTAATGATTTTATTTAATTAAATAATGACACTGCAACAATTTTCTTTTAGCTTTTTTACCTGTTTAACTTTTAAATTTTACAATTTTATTTTTTTCTCAGTACCGCCACCTACTGTAAAATAGCTAAACTAAGATACTCTGAAGGAAAGACGCCATTTTTTATCCACTTGAGAAAACAGTCATTATATTTATATTTGATAAGAAGCAAATTTTTATTACATCTTCATAAAATGTCGGGATTAATTTTTCTGTTATATTTTTATATTAATGAAATATTTTGTACTTAACATGTTTTTTTACTTGAAGAAAACTACATCCATTTCGAATAAAGTTGAGTTAACCATCAGGGGATGGCGCCAAAAGCCCATGAAAATATTTTATCTTAAGAGTATTATATACGACCATTTTTATTCCAGGTTTACATTATTTAATAATTTTAATTACACATAAATTAAAAATTAAATAAAAATCAAGTATGACAGGAAAATTTTCGATAGATTCAAATTAAATACCAGCGAATAAATATTTGCTCTTAGGTAACGATTTTAACTTGCTCGCTTATAAAAATAAAATTTAATTGATTTCTCAATTCACTAAGCAATAAATTTCTCTAAACTATCAATACTTTAATCTAAAAAACGCTAAAACGTTGCTGTAAATTAACCATTTAAATGATTAATAGTCATTATTAATACACAGTAGCCCGTAAATTCAAAATTCTGTTATGGCAACACCGTTAAAGAAGAACTACTATGATTGCCGCTATTTTATTTATTTTTTGACTTTTACAAATAAAAAATTTGATGCCAAAACTTAGATCATGTATAATATGTTCTTAAAAATCAAGTAAAATTGAATTTTTAACTGTAGATTTTATCAATGAAATATTTTAATTTGCTGCATATATGCATCACAGACTATTCGGGTTACATCCAACGGCAGCCCCAGGGGGGAGGCAGTAGGGACAGCCCCCCCCTCCCAAGTTCGCCAATGAGAGAAATTTCTCATATCTGAGAAAACCAAATTTTAATTTTTATTTGTAGATTCTAGGTCCATTTATATCTTAAAAAACTCACTTTTACCCCCAAAAATGGCCCAAACATTTTTTTTCGTTAATTTTGACATTGCCAATCGTTTCTTATACAAAATTCATTCTGCGTAAACCAAATTTTAATTTTTTTTAATTGTTTTTGTAGATTCTAGGTCCATTTATATCCTAAAAACTCACTTTCTCCTCCAAAAATAGCCCAAAACATTTTTTTTTCGGTAATTTTGGCGTTGCCAATCATTTCATAGACAAAATTCATTCTACGTAAACCAAATTTTAATTTTTTTGAGTTTTTTTTGTAGATTCTAGGTCCATTTATATCCTAAAAACTCACTTTTCCCCCCAAAAATGGCCCAAACATTTTTTTTCGGTAATTTTGATATTGCCAATCGTTTCTTATACAAAATTCATTCTGCGTAAACCAAATTTTAATTTTTGTGAATTTTTTTTGTAGATTCTAGGTCTATTTATATCCTAAAAACCTCACTTTTTACAGCTCTATTAACCTAGCAGTGACATGGCGGCAGAACCAAATCGGACCTAGTAGGTCAATTGTCGCTTTTTTGTCGCTTTTTTGTTACGCTAATTCCACTTTTGTCGCTTATACCAGTTCCGAGAAAAACTCGATTCTCAAAAAAACCCTATTAACCTAGCAGTGACATAGCGGCAGAACCAAATCGGACCTAGTAGGTCAATTGTCGCTTTTTTGTCGCTTTTTTGTTACGCTAATCCCACTTTTGTCGCTTGTACCAGTTCCGAGAAAAACGCGTTTTTTAAAAAAACCCTATTAACCTAGCAGTGACATAGCGGCAGAACCAAATCGGACCTAGTAGGTCAATTGTCGCTTTTTTGTCGCTTTTTTGTTACGCTAGTCCCACTTTTGTCGCTTGTACCAGTTCCGAGAAAAACGCGTTCCTGCTAGGTTAATAGGGATAATTCGTTAATCGGCGGCAAGATCAAATCCGGTAGGATAAGTCGGCCCTAGTAGGTCAATTGTAGCTTCTTTTGTTACGCTAGTCCCACCTATCGATATCATGTCGTTTGAAGGCCAAGGTGCATTTTTGTAATTTAAAACATGCTCTCCTGACTATTGTTCACTGCCGATTTTTTATTTATGTGGAATTGTCGAGTACATGAATTCTTATAACAGGAATTTTTACAAAGTCTCTAAGAAACCATTTATTTAAATATTTTCAGAGTGCCATACAAAAGAGAAACAAACGAATAATTTTATTAATCATTTATTACAAAAAATATACAACTTAATAGTATATTAAGAGAGTTGTAAGTAGCATATTATGTACGAGTGACAATTCTACACATCTACAAGTACGTAATATACTCACAACTCGTATTACGTACTATACTTTATCTACGCCTCAACAAAAATAACTATTATTTTTAAATATAAATTTTAAACATGACATTTACATAAAATTTGACGTTTCTAATTAATTTCATAGTAATGACAGATTTAAAAGTGTTATATCTCTGGTATATGTAGTGGTATGTATAAATTTATTTCTTTAGTTTCTAGTTAGTTTTAGGAAAGCGAAATCATGTAATTAGTGTTGAGGGTTCTGGAACCAACCCTATGTTGTGCCAGTTTACCAGGACGACCGATGTGTTATCATCGACTTTTTAAACTGCATCGTAGCTTCTAAATGGACTGTAGATGGACTGTATAATTTATATGGATTGTAGATGAATTGTAGTATTTTATCTTCCCAACTCCATTGACAAAAACAACGAACACTTTTTATTTAACGGTTTATTTAAAATTTTAAGTAAATGAGTCACAAACGACTAAGCAATTATTAGTTAACAAACACTAACACATATTAGTAAAAAGAATTAAAAATGATCACATCATTCAGAAAATATTTGCTGCACTAAGGAGCCATATGTTGTATGTGAGGCACTGAGCTTAAAGTTTGCGAAGTTTGTCGCTTCAAGTTTACCCCCGCCGGTCCGCGATTCTTCTAGAAAGAAATATTCGTTATCTGATACACGAATCGCTTTGTTAGATATGTAAGTTTTTTATGTCTGTCTCTCTCTCCCGCTTGAGTAGACAAGGATTGATTTAATTACGTCGTTATGAATTTCGGGCGGTCGTGGCTATACTTGCAGGTTCCTAGAAAACGTTCGTTATAGATTCTGCGCGATAGATATTGGCCTACGTGTTTTTGTACATATAAACTAAAAAAAACCGTTAGAATCTGCGTCATATCGAATGGTGTGATATTGGCGTACGTGTTATTGTGCAAGTAGAATAAAAAAACTATTTGTTGAGGCTTCCTGTCTGAGCACTGTTTCCAAATGTTTGGTGCGACGTTGCCGGTTGAATGGGTTTATATGTTTAATTTGTTTTGAAAATTAAACATTCTCCCCCCACGAAAAGAGGCGGAGTATAGCGAAGCAATGATATTGAAAGTTCTCTTAAAAAAAATTTAGTAATTTGGGTCATCACCCTGTAGTTTTAGAATGAGTTTAATTGAAATAAGTTTAAAGAATGTAAAAGGTTTTTAAAATATTTGGATATTTGGATCCTGGCCGCTTGTGGGCGCATAAGTTTGATTGAAATAAGTTTAAAAAATGTAAAAGGTTTAAAATATTTGGATATTTGGATCCTGGCCGCTTGTGGGCGCAAAGTTTAATAAATAATTGGATATTTGAATCCTGGCCGCTTGTGAGCGCAAAGTTTAATAAAAATTGGATATTTGAATCCTGGCCGCTTGTGGGCCCAAAGTTTAATAAAAATGTGATTGGTACAAACGATTTGTGATTAGGCATCACCGAGCCATGTTTCCTATTTGGAATTAAAAAACAAAACATGCCAAAATCTTAGCGACATTTGCAAAAATTGCAACTATAGGCGTTGGCTTTCCCAGATCTGCTAGCAGGAATATCCCAAATCAATTCCTTAGCCCTCTCTCTATAACGACTACCTCAGCCTACAATAACAGTACATGAATGTTTGAACGAAGATGGGCAAAAAGATCCCAAGGGTATACGATCACCCTGTATGAAAGTAGAATTGTATGAATGTTTTAAGAAATGTTTATAATTGAATATGGGAATATTTTCCGCTTGATGGAATCACGCTGTATGAAAATGTTTAAAATATTTGGGAATATTTTCCGCTTGAGGGAATCACCCTGTGAAAGATTGGAATTGTCAGCGAATATGGGCACGAAATGTCCCTAGGGTATAATCTTTGGATGAGATCGCCCTGTATGAAAATGTTTAAAATATTTGAATGATGGATATGAAATCCTAAGGGTGAGCAAATACCCTGTATGAATGAAAAAAGTTTAAAAGTTTTTGGGAATATTTTCCGCTTGAGGGAATCACCCTGTAAAGTTGAGAATTGTCAGAGAATATACAACCCCTTAGACCTAGTATGGTACCAACGGGAGATGTCTCACCATAGAGATCATCTGAAAATTGACAGCGAATATGGGCACGAAATGTCCCTAGGGTATAATCTTTTGATGAGATCACCCTGTATGAAAATGTTTAAACAAATGAAAAATAGAAATTGCAACTACCGGTCCGATTTGATCTTGCCGCCGATTAAAGAATTATCCCTATTAACGTAGCAGGAACGCGTTTTTCTCGGAACTGGTACAAGCGACAAAAGTGGGATTAGCGTAACAAAAAAGCGACAAAAAAGCGACAATTGACCTACTAGGTCCGATTTGATCCTACCGGTCCGATTTGATCTTGCCGCCGATTAACGAATTATCCCTATTAACCTAGCAGGAACGCGTTTTTCTCGGAACTGGTACAAGCGACAAAAGTGGGACTAGCGTAACAAAAAAGCGACAAAAAAGCGACAATTGACCTACTAGGTCCGATTTGGTTCTGCCGCTATGTCACTGCTAGGTTAATAGGGTTTTTTTGAGAATCGAGTTTTTCTCGGAACTGGTACAAGCGACAAAAGTGGGATTAGCGTAACAAAAAAGCGACAATTGACCTACTAGGTCCGATTTGGTTCTGCCGCTATGTCACTGCTAGGTTAATAGGGTTTTTTTGAGAATCGAGTTTTTCTCGGAACTGGTACAAGCGACAAAAGTGGGATTAGCGTAACAAAAAAGCGACAAAAAAGCGACAATTGACCTACTAGGTCCGATTTGATCCTACCGGTCCGATTTGATCTTGCCGCCGATTAACGAATTATCCCTATTAACCTAGCAGGAACGCGTTTTTCTCGGAACTGGTACAAGCGACAAAAGTGGGACTAGCGTAACAAAAAAGCGACAAAAAAGCGACAATTGACCTACTAGGTCCGATTTGGTTCTGCCGCCATGTCACTGCTAGGTTAATAGAGCTACTTTTTACCTCAAAAATGGCCCAAACATTTTTTTGGGTAATATTGACATTGTCAATCGTTTCTTATACAAAATTCATTCTGCGTAAGCCAAATTTTAATTTTTATGAATTTTTTTTGTAGATTATAGGTCCATTTATATCCTAAAAAACTCACTTTTTCCCTCAAAAATGGCCCAAACATTTTTTCGGTAATTTTGACATTGCCAATCGTTTCTTATACAAAATTCATTCTCTGTACCTAAACCAATTTTTAATTTTTGTGAATTTTTTTTTGTAGATTATAGGTCTATTTATATCCTAAAAAACTCACCTTTTCCCTCAAAAATGGCCCAAACATTTTTTCGGTAATTTTGACATTGCACAGAAGAAAAGGTGTACTATATTCCAGATGAATGGTCTTATTTCAATGGTTTGTTGTGTTTAAATAGCCGCAAGTAGTACTAGTCTTAATTTAAGATTATAGTAATGCTTGTTCAACAATTGATAATTAATTTTGCTTCAAGATTAAAATCAAGTTGCCTTAACTAAAATATCTCCATTTAATTTAAGACTATCTGACATTCAATTGCAGTATATTCTAATCTTAAATGAAATACACTTAAATCTTCTTTAAATATACTTTATTTTCGTTCAAGAAACTATTATCTTATAACAAGATATATTTTAATGGTTCAAGTTTAATATAAATTACATTCAATGATACGTTGTTCTTAAATCTAGTACAACTAAGTTTGTTTCAAAAAATGTTAATACTAGCTATAAAATATATTGATTTTGGTTGAATATTACCACTGGTAAGCTTGATAACTCTTTTAATTCTTTCCACTTTTGTAAAAATTTAATCCTCTGGCCTATAATTTGGATAATTTCTTTAATTAACTCCTCATCCAGTTTGAAGATGTTCTCAAGATTTATTTCATGTGCTTAAAAAATAATAAGACATTTTATTTATTGCAAAGCATTAGGTAGGTATAACCAACAAGTTAAAGTATAACAAGTAAGGTGTTTTCTCAAATAATTGTATTTACCTACCTACAAGTAAGTGAACTCAATTTACTTACATTTCAATATCGGTATTAGCTCACCCAGGTCCCAAGAAGTTAATAATTCTTCCATTTCAATTTCACTAATTTCTCTCAAAAATACAATGCAATCTGCACTAATAGGAAAGAACAAAGAACTGTCTCGAACTGGATCTTGTTGGGACATTGAACGCGTGATGCTGATGAGTTTATTCTCACTAGTGTTATGTGAAGTACATAGATTTTTGATTCGAATTTTTAATTCTTGCTCTGAAATTTTAATGCTTAAGATAATATTAGTTCCATTTGAATTTAATACCATTATATAATTGAATTGAGTCCTAAACCATTGGATTAAGTACGCATTGGTCAGTTTTAAGAGCAAATTATATTTACAACAAACTTAAAAGCATTCTTGGATTTGTTAACAATTCTACAATTGGATGAAATAATTTAGTTTCAGATTAATTATTTTAAATCTTAAAATACAAGATTAAAACTACATTTGATTCAACATTTATTTTCTTATTGTATCGAGAAATATTATTTGCCGCAAACTGTGCTTTACTTTAAAGAAGTATAATCTTCCGAGTACAAAGCTTTTCTTGAATATAGATTTTAATTTTTCTCTGTGTGCCAATCGTTTCTTATACAAAATTCATTCTCCGTACCTAAACCAATTTTTAATTTTTTTGAATTTTTTTTGTAGATTCTAAGTTTATTTATATCCTACAAAACTCACTTTTACCCCCAAAAATGGCCCAAACATTTTTTTTCGGTAATTTTGACATTGCCAATCATTTCTTATAAAAAATTCATTCTGCGTAGACCAAATTTTAATTTTTTTGTAGATTCTAGGTCCAATTATATCCTAAAAACTCAATTTTTCCGCCAAAAATGGTCCAAACATTTTTGTTTTTCGGTAATTTTGGCGTTACCAATCGTTTTATAGACAAAATTCATTCTGCGTAAACCAAATTTAAGTTTTTGTGAATTTTTTTGTAGATTCTAGGTCTATTTATATCCTAAAAAACTCACTTTTTACCACAAAAACGGCCCAAACATTTGTTTTTCGGTAATTTTGATATTGCCAATCGTTTCTTATAGAAAATTCATTCTGCGTAAGCCAAATTTTAATTTTTTTGAATTTTTTTTTGTAGATTCTAGGTCCATTTAAATCAAAAAACCCAAAATATTAAACTTTTATATAACATCCGACGACGTTGCCCCCCCCCCCCAATCTTGTTACTTCTTCCTCGTAGCTATTCCACAGAATCCAAGTCCTTAAATATTTTACTTATTTCTTCCTCTCTATGCCTATCCTGTCTATTTCGAAAGTTTTGAGGTTTTCTTTTTTTTAAAGATTACCAGTATCCTTTTACTGGATGTTATACCCCCACCGAATCGGGGTATAATAGAATAAATAATATTGCCAGTAGTATAGATACGCTAGAGCTATTAAGAAACGTAAGATGATTTTTGATTTTCTCGTTTCCAGCTAAAAGTTCCAGAATATTTTAATAAGGCCCTTTTCATATGGTAATGTACAACAGCACCGGGAGAAGGAATAAGGAACTGACAACTTTTATAACTCAAATTGGTTTTGGAAGAGATTAAGGATATTTTAAGTTCCTTTTCAGAATATTTTAAGTTCATATCCGTTAAGAAAATTTGTTGCAAGTTCTATACGTGCAACTTTTGGCTTTGCATTCATTGAGATGTGTACGAAGTAATCTTTATATATTCGAAAATATGATTCGTTTTTAGTTGTCTTTGTAATAGATATTTTTTTCGAGAAATTGCGCCTCAAATTTCGGAAAAAACGGGAAACCAAAGTTGAACATCTAATATTATAATAACTGGTTTATTTTTTGTTTAATTTAAACTTTTTGTGTTTTAATTAATAGAATTGATTTCTTTCCTACACAAGAAAACAAAAAGAACGAATAACATCAATCAATTTTAGTAGAAACGTTCTGGATTTTAATAGATTAAAAGGTTTTTCTGTTGAAGCAATAAAGACCGAAAATAAAATTGTGCTAGTCAGGGCAGGCTTAAGTATCGATAATCCCAGCAATTCTAAGGAGTTTTTGAAAAATGTAAATTGATAGTAAATTCATGATAAATTAATTTAACTTTTTTTAGTGTAATACTTTTCTATTTAATTTAGAAATTATAATAAAAATCTTGTGGGGATTTTTAGTTTTTATATTTCAAAATTAATTAATTAAATTAAGAGAGGTTGGCACATAAAAAATTGTTGTTTGAAAGATTTCTAAATGTGTTTTAGTACAAAAATAGGAAACAATACCATTTGTTTTCAAATATGTAGCTTTGTAAGCAAACATGCATTGATAAGGGGATATACCCTTGACGACGTGGTATAATCGTTTTGGTGATTTAAAAATTTAGGTGACCAGCAGACAACCTGTTTTGGCTTATATCCATCATCAGGTATAGTTCCGGTAAACGCTTTAGTGCAGGAATCTCTCAAGTGTTCTACTTTAATATATGTATAGTTCGGGAGCCAGAGAGTGGAAAGCGTATAAACTAAAATAGTAAAAACATGTGCAATCGCTAAGTTATAATCGAATAATGTGTCGCCTACCCGACTAAATGGAGGTTGAAGGATTTGACTTGACAATCTATTTTTTTTATATAGATATAAGAATTTGATTTGATATACAATTCGAGAGTTTGATTTGAAATCAAACTTTTTACCTTCAGAAAATGTACTAAAATGGTGGAAAAGGCATTTCCAATACTATCTAAATAGTCCAGTAAATTAACCCCAGATAAACCCCAAACCTGGGCATCAAGTTGGTCCGGCAAATTTTTTTTTTAATTTGTAGGTGTTCATAGGTACATTTACCTTCGAAAATCTCAACTACGTGGAATTTGTGGAAGGGTGGAAAAATGGCCCTTGAGTTCTTGAAAATCCGTTTTTCGACGATATCTGCCGAAATATGACCCTTAGAGCATTTGTTTGTTTAGACAAAAAATGAAGAGCAGTTTATTACCTACAAAAGGTGTCTCTATGATTTTTTCCGCTACACTAATATTTTTTGCAAAAACAGCGTTTCAAAAATTCCCAATTTTGAGAATCTGAAAATTCGCAAAATTATTATGGTGAAAAAGGAAAATTTGAATATCCTCCCAAAACTTGAATATCCTCCAAAAGATAAGGTAATAATAACCAACTTTTTTTCACTTTTTGCACTAGATTAATAAATTTATTGTAAAAAAATCAAATTTGAGAAAGTTTGAAGGCAGAGTTTTTTCTCGTGCACTTAATAAAATACTTAATATATTGCAATGAAATAATCACCCTGTAATTAGAAGGTAACCAGGTGACGAAAAAAAGGGTGACAGGGGATATTTTTTTTGAGAGATTGACGAAAAGAAATGTCAAAGGTTTTTTAGGAAATTTGAGAAATATTAAAAAAGGAAAATATAAATCCACCAGGAGTTGCAGGAAATTGCAATTGAGCAATAATTTATGTTAGTATTAATTTATATGGTTTGTAACTACATAAGAGTTTTGTCAATGTACGAGTTTTGAACGAGGAAGTTTAATTGAGAAGACTAATTTGATTTTGGAGGAGATGGAGTTAGAAGGACCTTGACTACTATAATACAGGTCAAAGGTATTTCAAAACTTTCAGTGTTAGAATATTTGGTTGTTTTGTGTAATATTATTTAATTGTGAGAGAGTGAGTGTGAATGTTTTAATAATAATTAGTTTGTAATTTTCAGCAACGTTTAATTTTATTTTTTGTGTCATCACCTGAAATTGTTATAATAAATAATTTTTGACATTTCGTTTCAATATATCTATATTGATGAAAAGGTCAGAATGTGATCTTTTATTAAGTACAATTGCTAACCCCTAAAAGTTTTAGCACGAAAAGAAAATAATCCTCAAAAAAAATGTCGATTTTTCATAGGGGTGAGAATTTTCTCAATTTTCTGGAAAACCAAAAAATATGAAAAAAAAAAGTGAGAATTTTCTCAATTTTCTGGAAAACCAAAAAATATGAAAAAAAAAAGAAAAATGGCATCGACAAGGGGACAAGCCGATAAACCCGAGCATTTTCGAAAACTCCGGAAATTAAAAAAAAACGCCCTAAAAAAACATGTTGTTTATGAAAATACACAAAAATAATGTATTGACTCTTTCTGAATATATTTAACACCTTGCAAAGCCCCATTGTCCAAAAGGATTCGGTGAAATTAATTTTGATAAAAAAAATTGAATAAATTTATAGGAGGGTCAAAATATCGAGTAAAAACAAACTTTGGCCCGGTTTTTCAATAATTCAGAGAAATAGATAAAAGGAAAAAATAACATGATATTATAGCTACAGGTTCCTTCTTTCATCTGAACTTTGAATGATGAAAAAATATCAATTTTTACGTGATTTATTGAAAAATTTGTAATCCGCTTGAGAGTGTCATTCCTTTATAGCGTGCTGTCTAAATGCAGGGCAGGAGCTAAAAATGGGGGTGCGTTTTGGAGCCGGTTATGTCGAAAAGTATCAAATTTTTGACAAAAATGATGAAAATGATGAAAATCATTTTTGTAGGTAATGAACTGATCTTCATTTTCGTCCAAACAAAAATTCTCGAAGTGTCATATTTTCGGAAATATCGGCGAAAATAGGAGAAAAAATACATTTTCGGGCCCTTCCACAAATTTCAGACAGTTGAGATTTTCGGGGGTGAATGTACACAGGAATACCTGCAAATATTGCCGGATCAACCTGATACCCGGGTTGATACCTTCGTTTATTGAACTATAAAATAGCTAGAGATTTTCTAGGGATCCTGCTACATCAGCGTCAATAGGTTGAATTTTTTCCAGGGCTTAGCGCCTTAGAGCGGCTCTGGCTACATTACATTACGTACGCGTCTATTTGTCAGAAAGAAGTTCAACACGACTGGTTGGCCACAATGAAACGAACAAATGTTTATACAAAGTGAAATTAAAGCCAAAATTACAGTGACGTCTGTTCTCTGAAACCTGAAATTAACTTCTCTTAATATACTCTCGCTTTTAATGTTACTTATAAACATGTAAACAATCTTCAGTGTTCTGTTTTCTACACCATTAAAATTTTTAATACCTATCCGTATTATTATATCGAAATGAATCATTTGTAATGATATGACATCGCTTCACGAAAAATCGTAAAATTTAAATTAAGAAATTTCTGTAGGATGGAGAATTTTTGAGAAGCACTGTTTGTTTAAAAAAAATGTAATAATTTCTATTTTCAGTTCCGTTTTGTGGAATAATTTACTATTCTTTTTACTGGACCAACTGACCCATGTGACCCGAAATTGAGTTATAAATTCATGCTTGATTGGGTACGTATGCCGTACAAGTTATCGTATCCAATTAATCGCATTGTAAAAATAATTATCTAATTGTCATAATCAACGAACAAAATAATACAAAATCGTTCGAGGGAAAATACCTAAAAGAAACAGAGTTGAATTTAAGGGTGAGAGGGGGACGGTATTGGCATCGATTCTGCAATTTCTGCCGACCCCACGAATCTCTCTTGAACAAAGTATAGACAGAATGGCATCTGATTGGCTAACAAAAAAGTTTGTCGAAGTTGTCAACGGCTCCTCGAGAATCTTTACTTTAAGATTGTGCTCTATCGGTACAGTCTCTGATATAACTTTTATATCAAATAGACATTTTTCCAGTTAGGTGAAAATATGAGGAAATCTTTTAGCAATATTTTTGAAATAAATATGTTATTAGTTTGAAATTTGCTTGTATTTTTGTAAAAACAAATCAAAGTTCTATTGAATAATCAAAAAAATAAAAAATTGAAAAAATATCTGTCTTGGAATTGCCCCATGTATCGTGGTAGGTGAGGATAGTCCTTTATTTTAATACTATATGAACATATTAAAAGTAAATTTGTATACCATACAAAATAAAATTGTAATTAAGAAAACAAATCAGTATGTTTAATTTTATGGTGTTAAAAAAACGCTTCTCAAACATTTTCATACCTTTGGAGAATTTCTCCATTTTATTAAATAAACATTTCAGGATTTTGTTGGCGTGGGTGACGAAATTAAAGCTAAACCAGTTGAGAATACTCTTCTATTAATAAAATTTTAGATCGACAGTTCTCATTCTAATCAACACAGCCACAGTCTACTCACTTTTACCAAAATCGTCATTCACTATGTGCCTACTATAAATTCAATGTCATTTTAAGACATATTGTGCCGCCTTCTGCTGCCCATTCGTTAAGGATGTCTTAACCAGTGGCGGCTCGTGAACTTTCTCATAGGCCTCCTCTATGGAAAATAACAAAATTTTGCCGTAGTTCAGTCTTATGAACTTGATAGCAAATGCTCGACAAATGCTAAGTAATGCATATATAATTATAAAACCGTGCTATCAAATTTCAAAAAATAACAATAAAAGACTAAATTAATCGATGTATGCATAAATATATGTATACTGACCATATATTAATGTTTTTGGATATGCTAACTGAACAACAAAGATTTTTCGGTATGTAAGAATATTTATTTACAGTTTCTCTGTCCGAAAATATAATACTTTAGTCTTTAATAAACATTAAAACATTCGAATAATAAAATTTTAACTATTCTTGCATTCAATTCACTAAAATTATTATTTAAAAAATATTCCACTAAATCATGGCAATCAATTATATTAGGAAGACTCATTTTAAATTTGTATTCGGTAATTTAATTATTAAAAAAAATTCCAACTTAACCTCAAAACCATTCACGCACATTATAAACACAACACAAAGACTATAAACTATAAAGGAGAGAGGAGTGCAGTAAAAGTGGGGATATAACGTCACATTCCATAGGCGTACTTTGCAAAATAAGTTTCTATAATATAAATAAGGTCACAGCATATAAAATATATATACGCACTTCGTAGATTAAATTTTGAATGAAAAAAGTTACATTATTTACAAAAAATAAAAATAAACCTTATGCATCTCACACTTTAACATCGAACGAACTAGATTTAACCAATAAATAACAAGGAGGATTATATGTTGGGATTAAACTTTTTTTAATCTCTTGGCATTAAAAGTAACGCTTCAGATTAAAAAAAAAGTTAGTTCAAGAACTATCTTTAAAAGTAACTGTCTTCACTAAAACTACTGGTATCACTATCATTTACATCTGAAACTGAATTCAAAAACAAATTTCGAACATCAGGAAATTTAAATGTTGTCTTGTTTTGGGAAACATAACCTTTTAATAATTGTGACCAGATCAGTTCAATGGGATTTAACTTTGCGTGGAGGAGGCAATCTGAGAATTTCAATTCCTTTTTCTCGGGCCATCTCATCTATAATATATTTTTTATATTTTGCATCTATAATATTTTACATTATGATACGCATTTGAGTACTCTAATGTTTCATTAGAGTACGCAACTTTTTGTGTTATACGGTTGGTAATATGAATCAACAAATGACATGAATTGACAGTTGTCTATTGAAATTAAATTTCAAATCTGTCAAATTTTAAAAATTCTACAATAGTGCTACGAACTCATTTTTTTAAAGCAAACTTCTCTATAATATGCAAAGTATAAATTTATTAAAAAATTAATAAAATGGCAAAATATACACTTGGACTCGTGTTATAACAGAATGCCATATGAAATGCGTTGCTTAATGTACTATTTTGAATTTGTTTTTATGTTGCCTTGCTATTACTAATAATTCTGCATTCAAGGATTTAGGAGGACGGATAATATTTTTAGAATGAAGCCATTTTGAAATATATATTAATACAAAATTCCGAATCAATTAAAATACATACGATACGGCTAGGAATAAGTAAAGTCTGACTTATCTGTCAAAAGAACAGGTTTATTACAGTAAAAACCATGGAAACAAGATTACATCTAGACAAAAACTATATCAGGCCGATCAGAAAATACTTTAACTGTGTTTAGGACTAAAATTAAAAATAATTAAAATAAATGGAGGGTCTTTTGTGTAAATATTTCAGAGGAGGCTCAGCCTCCGTTGCCTCCTTGGGCCAGCCGCCACTGGTCTTAACGATTAGAGCAGTTCCTCCAGTCCTAATAGTTGCGTTACTTCAGTCAGTGCTACTTAAGAAGGAAAGGTGGTATTGGTATTAGACTTCAAAAAATATAGATGCCCTCATTCAAGCTAGTGAACATGGAGCTGCAAGTTTGGATGTTGATTTTTTAAGCCAATGGAAAGCAATTTCATCAAAAAGCATCTAGAAATTCTCTGAGCACTAATCCAGAAAGTACTGGCTTTCAAAGAAAATTACACCTATATTCAATGAAGCTTCCCTGATCTAAATTTTGAGTTCAAATTCATTAACCCACAAAACTGGTATGTGGTTTATGGTTTTTATATAAATTTAAATCCACGTGGATATAAATAAGTAAATATATACCGTTGACACCTTTAGAGAAAGAGTGAACTAGAAAAACATCTAAAAGAAGAAAATTCCAAAGTCTATCCACTTTAGGTTTGAAGGAATAATCATATCGGTCGGTTCTGAAGTTTTCAGCTAGACCAAGTAAGCCGTGGATTGGACTGACATGTTATTTGGATAGATCTATCTAGTGATGGAATAATGAAAGAAAGATTTTGTAATTATAGAAAATGTTTGCTTTG
This sequence comes from Crepidodera aurea, assembly GCA_949320105.2. Taxonomy (NCBI): domain Eukaryota; kingdom Metazoa; phylum Arthropoda; class Insecta; order Coleoptera; family Chrysomelidae; genus Crepidodera; species Crepidodera aurea. The sequence goes on from OX439479.2 coordinate 12,609,468, forward strand.
GATGACATCTAGAACGCAAATAAATATTTAAATTAGGTATTATCTTAGCCAGATGATTAGGAGGGGAGGACTTCATGTCCTAAAGAGTAACCCCGTCTTAACAGATACAGCGGCAATTAATGACAGATATTCTAGATCAGCTTACTTTATTATAAGCACAGGATAGTGGTTGATCGAAAAGGTCCTCTAAAAGAAACATTATTGTGTAAAATAAAGTATGTTGGAATCAAAGTTGAGCATTGAGGTTGCTGAAATGCTACAAAAAGGGTTTCATTGATAAGAGTGCATATAATAAGTGGGTTTTGTACAATTTCATTGGTATTTTGTTATGTTAAAAATGTATAATACGTTTCTCTTTTTAATAGTGCAGTAAATTCCGTTGTTTATATTATCACTAATGTCATTAACGTAATTGTATTTGTTATATTATTGTTGAAAATAATCTTGTAAAATAGATTCGTAAATATTTTTGCCTTGGAATGTACAATGTCGACTTGTTGACGAGGATTCGAGTTAAGTTGTGGCAAAGTCAAGGGTCGCTTGATTGAAGCGCCGTTTTCAAATAAAATCGTCGGTCTCGTTCCGAGTCGTTTCGCAGTCCCATTACGGGCTGTTAGAGGCTGTGGTTAGGACAAATTGATCGTGATTCCGAAAGAATATCACAAGATTGCCCGCATTTTTATTCTGCCCTCACTCTCACCCAAGCTCAATCGGCAACTAAAAGTCATTATTTAATTGGAAAATTGCAGTGACGACTTTTTTCTCTCGCGAGCTATTAGCGCTCATTAAGAGTTTGGGGTAAGCTCTCTCTTTTAGAGGGGGAGATTTTGTGGCGATTTTGCTAAATTGTCACTTCGTTTTATCGGTATCAATGCTTAATTTTTCCTGTTAACTAAAATTTGTTTTGTAGTTTTGAAGAACCAATTCTAGTACCGTTGCAATTTTTTTATAACACATAAAGTAGCGATTAATTCTCAGCCTAACTGCAAAACATTACTAGAATATACCGTGTGTCCCAAACAACTTCTTGAATTAAATTATTTTATTACATTTATAATCAGGATTTGTCGAGGGGAGTTTTCATTAAAAAAAAAACGAAGGAACTATAGTTTATCCATAGTGAATAATTTTTTTTCTAATATTTCAAATAAAGATACAGACGTTTTCCTCCTTAGGGGCAGTGCCGGTCCTAGACATTTTTCTAGTGGATGCGAACAATTCACTGGCGCCCCTCACCACTGGCGTAGCTTGGAGGGGCGTAATACAAGGGGGCCTGGGCAATGGCGGCGCCACGGGGGGCAAAGGGGGGCAGTATAAAATATTAAACGTTTGTTGATATACATGGACCTAGAATCTACACATTGTATAAGAAACGAAAGGCAATATCAAAATTACCGAAAAAAAATGTTTGGGCCATTTTTGAGTTTTTTGGGATATAAATGCACCTAGAATCTACAAAAAAAAAAATCAAAAAAATGAAAATTTGGTTTACGCAGAATAAATTTTGTATAAGAAACGATTGGCAATGTCAAAATTACCGAAAAAAAAATGTTTGGGCCATTTTTGAGGGAAAAGGTGAGTTTTACAGGATATAAATGGACCTAGAATCTACAAAAAAAAATTCAAAAAAATTAAAACTGGGTTTACACAGAATGAATTTTGTATAAAAAACGATTGGCAATGCCAAAATTACCGAAAAAAAATGTTTGGGTCATTTTTGAAGGCCACTGGGCCTGGGAAAATTTTTAAAATTTGAGTAGCCTAAAATGCTGATTTGGACTACTTTTTATTACACTACATTCAGAAAAAGTAATTTTCCAGCTGTGGCGCTCCCTGGCCGCGGCGCCCGCCTGCGGCCGCATCCTTCGCGTACGCCTTAAACCGGCCCTGTTTAGGGGGGGTTCAAACCCCTAACCAGTTGCGGATCTAGGGAGTTTTTCAGGGGGGGGGCATCAGTTAATGGAAATTTGTAACCAAAGTGATTAAGTGATAAAAAGGGATGTTTGAGTCTTCGAGAAAATATTCAATACAACGAATAATTTTGGTTTGTTTTCTGCTTGTTGAAAACCAATCAAAAGGTTTACTTGCATATCCAGTCTCTAGTTGTTGAACCAATATCAACTATTCAGAATTCTAGGGGGGGCATGGCCCCCTCAGATCCCCCCCTCAGATTCCCCCCTCAGATCCCCCCCCACCCCTTGCGCACGGGCCTATTTATAATTACGTCTTGAGTTATTTATAGCTTCACATGTTTCTGCACTGATAAAAAAGGTTAGGTAACCAACGAAAAATCATGTGAAAATGCAGATATTTCTGTATGAATTCTATTACCTTATGAATTCTGTAAAAATACTATGGAAACTCACTAGATTCATGTGTAATCTTACGAAATGATTAAGTACTGTGATTTCTTCATTAATCTGTGAATGTAGGTACAATCGCATAAAGGAGCAGATGAGTTATTTGAAATAACATTATTCATTATGTACGATGATAGTGGTGTACATTGTGTTTTTCATATGTGAAATTAAATAAGGTATACTTTGAATTCACCCAATAAGGTAAAAGTAATCTCTAAAATAGCACCCTGTACATCAGATTCTTTAAAACGTAATTGGATACCTATTTGAAAAAAAAAAAAATAGAAAATACTGAAATATTTTTATAAGTGTACATTTGGTTTTATTACTAAAATTCATTACATGTATTATGTCTTAATATTACTTACTGGCTACGTACTTATTGGGATCGACATTTAAATATTCACAACTAAAAATTAAAACTGTATTTTTTTTTGTAGAACGCACTTGTGCACTTATAACAACATTTCGGTGTAACACAGTTTTTTCCTTTTTTGTTTCAAATAAGTATCCGATTATATTTAAAAAAATCTGATATACAGGATGGTGTTTTAGAGATTACCAACTTTTACAAAATTTTTCTTAATCCGGATCAGGATTTTAACTGTAGTTCTTGTATTGTACGATTGGGCTATTTAAACAATCTACCTGTAGCAAATATGAAAGAAATCTACAGGGTGTTTCCAAAGTTATGGCTTATAAAAATGACAATAAGTATTCCATTAATTGAATTTTAACTTTAAAAGTTTAGTAATATCTAGAACGAGATGTGTATTTATAATAATATGTCAGTATATCTCATTTTTGTTCCATTCTTTTCGAATGTCTGATCCAATTTAAAAAAAATCCGATGTACTGGGTGTTGCTTTGGGGATTTTCAAATTTTAAAAATTTTTCTTTCTGTATCTGGATAATATGGAAATATGAAAGAAATCTACCAAATGAAAATAATGCATTTGATGTAATTTGAAGTTAAAACTCCAGTAGTAGAATGGGATGTGCACTTAAAAAAATTTGTCACTTTAACTCATTTTTTCCGTTCTTTTTAAATATCCATCCCGATTTAAAAAAACTATAATGTACAGGGTGTAGTTTTGGAGATTTTCAAATTTTACAATTTCTTCTAAACCCAGATCTGGATTTTAATTGTAGTTCTTACACTTTAGGATTGGGCTATTAACACAATATACATGTACCAAGTATGAGAGAAATCTACAAGGTGTTTCTAAAGTTACGGCTTATGAAAATATTGGCCGAAATGGATGAAAGACACCGTATCTCGGTTATTAAAAACGTTAAACCCAGTAACTAAGATTATTTGGAATCAACTAAGTGTACTCTATTTACAGTTAACGTATGTCGGTTTTTTACACCCTGTATAATACATAAAATAAAAATTTTTAGTTATTTTTCGTCAAAATCAAAATTTTTCTTCGAAAAAAAACTTTCCCGCTGCACCGCCACATACGTTTTTCTTTTTTGAACATCTACATCAGTTTATTTACGAATTTCCCGATACATTTCCGTACACTCCGGAAATCTTCTGTGCCCGGCGACGTCAGTTCAGTCCAATATCAAAATTCACCCCATTATAAAAAATTTTAAAGTTCGATATTGTTACCGCAACTTATATCCGATGTATGATTGCTTTTTATAAAAAATCCACACATTCTCTTACCTTTGCACGAAAAATAAACGCAATTGTAACGCCGCGCCACTTTCACTATACTGGAAGAGAAAATAAAAATTATTTGTTTGAAAACTTTGTTTAATATTTTCGTTTTTAATTACAGAATTCTAATTTTTTGATATTTTAATTATTTTTTAAACCGGATCTAGATTATATTTGTTTTAACTTGATAATAACGAAAGCTCATCATTACCTTACAGTTTAAATCAGTTTGCATCTCTATCCAAAATTGAAGTCTTCTTATCTTAGATGAACCAGAATTTGTAGAACTTATTGGAATCTTCATGGTATCTGTAATAAAAAATTTAAAAATAAAATAAACATTAAAATACGTCAAACAGACCCAAACACTTTGAAAAACCTTCTATTTGCTGTTATTATAACATCACATAAAAAAAATCCCAACCTTTTACATCCTATATTAGGAACCTCTAGTAGTTTTTAACAAATTTAACAAAAATTTAATTCTAATTAAAATAACTTTTCCAAATACTATTTACATGTTTAAATTTATCTTAGTGTAGGTTCATGAATACCTTAAATATTATCCAAATGTTGAACTTTTCTTGTATTAGATGAAACTCCGTAAAACTCATAGGAATATCAATGTATCTGTTATAAAATTTATAAAACATAAAAAAACATTGTTACATATACATTATACAATAAAGTATGAGCCTGACCTATCTGCTACACTCTGTATAGTGCTATTTATATCTGATGAAATCATTTTTTACTATATTGTAATGCGATTTTAAATCACTGATTTTGAATGACAAAAAACGGCGTCATACAAAGAGATATACCTACGAACTTTTATACCAAAACTTTGTTAAATTACAAAAATATTTTACCTTTAGACACCTCAATTTTTAATGGAAAATTCATTTTTCACGATATTTTATTTGTTATTATAAAATTGAAATCAAATTTTTAATTTAATTATCACAAAACTTTTCTTCTAACAATTTAATGTACGTCTAACATCTTTCTTTCTAATCAACTACAGCGTCAGAGATTTTTGATTGGTTGAAATTACCTGTCATCGTAACCTGCCGACTAGATAAGCATAAATCGAAATGTTCTGCGAATTGTCAGGGGCGGCTTGTAATACATTTAGGAATTAATAGTTTATGTGAATGTGATATTCTGTTAATTTTTATAACTAGATAATAAATAGTGTAATTGAATTCGTCCACATTTGCTATTAAAAAAAAAGAACAAAATACTTGTATAGGAAATACAGGGTGGGCGAAAATTTTTAATTCGGAGTATTACGTGGTGATGGAAAAAGTTACAAATTTCAAATTTTTGTCGAAGTCCTTTACATATTAGGTGCTTATTTAAAAAATATTTTCGACTATACAGGGCCCATCAGAAGAACGGGGGTAAAATGAATAAGCATAGTTTTTTCTTTATTAACAATACATACGTTAACTGTAAATAAAGTACACTTAGTTCATTCCAAATAACGTTGGTTACTGGGTCTAACGCTTTTAATAACCGAGATAGTTTCATGGTTTCATCCATTTCGGCCAATATTTTAATAAGCCGTAACTTTAGAATCATCCTGTAGATTTATCTCATACTTGGTACAGGTATAGTGTGTTAATAGCCCAATCCTATAGTGTAAGAACTACAATTAAAATCCAGATCCGGATTAAGAAGAATTTGTAAAATTTCAAAATCCCAAAGAGGTCATTTGGAATCACCTAAGTACACTCTATTTACAGTTAACGTATGTTGATTTACCTATGAAACACCCTGTATAATGTAAAATGTAGTTCACATAGTATATTTTGCGAAAATTACCATACTTATCAGTTCTTTCACAACGATTTTTTAGAGTGTGTAATGAGTCTCTCAAGAGGGGTAATGTCTGGAGACCTTGGAGGCCTAGGCAAGTTCATGTAGGTAAAAATATGTTGTGACATGTTGGGTCCATATTTTTTTGTCTTTCATTTAGTGGTAGGCAATCAAGTAATTCAGGGTTCAAGGTTAAGTCGCCCAATATGAATCCCATTTTTTATATGATTCAAAGGTATGAAATTAGGGAGACATTAAAGGAAAGTTTATTTGTGTCAAAGTGCAAATATATTCTTTGGATTCAGGAAATACTAATACACTAAATTAAATATAGTTGATCTGAAAGTGACACCTCTTTGTGAAAAAAATATAAATAATACATGAAGCAACCTTGTATATTCACCATAGTAGCTAGTACTGTCCAAACATTTATCTGAACACACAAATAATCGATTGATTTAAACGCCTGTCAATTAAACACATCAGAGTCTTTAAATTTACAAAGAAAACAATCTGGTTTTAGAATAATGGAGTATGTAAAATGATTTAGCTCTCAATCATTTCGGATAGCCGGTACGATTTTGTTTCTCTCAGAATAGCTGTTAACATATTTTAAAATACCTCACATGCAATTACCGCTTAGATATACGGGGTATTTGAAAAGTTTCCAAACAAAAATATTTTATTTACAATTTAAATCGAGCAAATTTATAGACCTGAGATGTTACAGCTCTACGGTATTGAGCTATGGGGTTGCGCCAAAGATAGCAATCTAAAGCCAATTCAAACATTTCAGAACAAAGTGCTGCGTAACATGACAAATGTCCCTTGGTATAGTCGAACTCAATCCTTTATGAGAATGAAAATACAGCAAAGGATTACCGCCAATAGAACAAATGCTCATGAATCTGGACATTTTTGAGCACTTAAAAGTCGAAAACACGGTACACTGTCCATATACATAAAAATAAAATATTATTTTGGCTATTAGGACCACTGTGCAAAGATTCAATAACCAACTTAGCTGGATATCGTTATAGGGGAGAATGGCGTATAATTATTAATTATGAGTTTAATATGAATTTACATTTTAATTTCTATAACGCATATTAGATTTGAATTACTAATTAAAATTTTGTCTTAAATTAATTTAACTAAACTGTGGGGTGTGAGGTTACACTCATAGGAGGCGACAATGGAAGTGTGGTTATAGTTTTTACATTTTCAATTGCAGAAACAAAATTCTCAGATGTGCAGACAGATTACTTTGGCGGCTTGTAGATGTGCCGATAAGTGGCTTTGTCGGTATTAGCGGCATGTAGATGTGCCGACAAGTGGCTTTGTCGGTATTAGCGGCATGTAGATGTGCCGACAAGTGGCTTTGTCGGTATTAGCGGCATGTAGATGTGCCGACAAGTGGCTTTGTCGGTATTAGCGACTTATATAAAGCGGGATCATTTTGTTCTGCAATTAAAGTAGGATGTAGGAAGTTAGACAAATTTTGTCTTCAGTAGTGAGGGCTAGGAAAATATTCATACAGTGATACACTGTGCTTGTGTTCGCACTTTATTTTTGATTTAGTGAATAGTAGGTGGTAGGTGATTCGTGGCGTTAGTTTATTTCAATTAATATTATTCTTGGCTTCCGTGTATATACATACTTTTTTTTATTTTGAAACATTGTTACAGTGTACTTCTTATTTATTTATTCGGTGTCAATTTCAATATGTTTCGTCCTTGGGAAAATACAGTTTTTTTTAAGTGGATCTAAAAAATCGGAACAATCACTAAATGATATTCCAATGGATTATGTGGTATCAGGTTGTAGTCCCAAAGTTCCTGGCTTCAAAAAGGGGCCACGAGGTATTGCGCCTTCCGCCCTATTTTTGTGTATTTGGGGACAACTTAAAAAAAGAATAAGGCGTCATAACGTGTTAACCAAATTTGATGGGTTGATAGCAAATTTGGTAAAAGAAGAAATTAACAAAATTTCAGCTGATGATTGGCAGAAAAAATCAAACATGTAATCAAAGAAGAAAATTCTTATATAACGAGTCCGACCAAATTTATTATCAATGTTGATGACAGTGATTCCGATGGTGAGGGTTGAGGTAGGGTAGGTAAGCTTAATTAATTTATAATATTTATGACTTTATTCACCGTGTTTTTAATTTTAGAATTAAAATTTGAGACAAAATTTTAATTAGCAACGTTTCTGAATCTCACAAGAGATCAGAAAATGAAGCTATACTTAGGCCAGGTGGAGTGGTCAACCTCTATTCAAATCTTATATCCGTTATAGAAATTAAAATGTAAATTCATATTAAAGAAAGTTAATCAATATAGAAATTTTACGCAAATTACCCCTAACGATCTCCAGTAACTTGGTTATTGAATCTTTGCACAGTGGTCCTAATAGACAAAATATCATTTTATTTTTATATATATGGACAGTGTACGGTGTTTTCGACATTAAAATACTCAAAAATGTCCAGATCAATCAGTATTTCTATTATTGGCGGTATCCTTTGCTGTTTTTATAGCGTTTTTTCTTTCTCATAAAGCGGTGGGTTCTACAATACGTACGAATCGGTGACCTACATAGAGATGTCGATATCCCAATGGTTAAGGATCAAATTAAAAGTTGTGCTGGCAAACATGAAGCCAGGCTACACCTCCATGAAAATGTAGAAGCCTTTCAGCTGCTGGACAATCGGCATCTGGTTCGAAGACTTTGAAGAGGACTAAGCCATTCGAGCAGAATATAGTGCGCGAGGATATCGTTAAATGACATTTAGTGGTATACATATAAGTATTTAGATTTAAGATTTTAGCAGACTTAAATTAATGGTCAATTTTAATATCCCAAAAAAAAGTTCTCTAATTATGTTTGACTCAACTATACTCTGGAATTTTGATGTCACTTCCGATCTACAAAGAGTCCATATAACTTCTTTGTTCTATTTAAGTCTGTGTAGGATTCGAGATTTGCGGTACAAAATAAAACGAAAAAAACTATAAACAGCTTAAATCGTGTAATGTGGAGTCGTAATGTAATCATTTGTTTACATTATAACAAAATAAAACATTCCGTCAGTCAGATGTCTTTGCTACAGCTCAACCGGACGCGTAATGGGCCTATTTATGTTATACGGGGTATCTCAAAACTAAATTTCAATAAGAATTTTAAGCTAGTGGAAATTTATTTTATTTTTAACATTACCTATTGTTTACATAACATTCAAGACTTTTATGAGAAGTAGAAATTAAGCTTACTGCTTAGAAGGTATAATTTTTATGTAAGAGTGAAATATTGTTGCATGTAAGTCACTTAAAAAGTAGAGCTTTAACGTTATACAATAATAGTTATTTATGCACCAAGTCTGTTATATCGATCCTGGAGGGCCAGGAGGGCGTTAGAATGAAGTAAATTTATTTTAGTTGAAAATTGCTGTCAGTGTTTTATTATATTTAGTGAAGATCATTGCTGCTTTATGTTATATACGTCTTATAAAAGTAATGGAAATAAATACCGATTTACCAAAAAATATCAAAGAAAATGCAGCCAAAGCAACCAAAAATTTATTGCCGGAGAAATCCAGACCTTCCTAGTACAATGAGGGGGCGTATTTAAGGTAAAATAAATAAAAAATATACAGGTGAAAAATAAAAATAAGTAAAGCATCAAAGAGATTTGAGTGCTTCGAAAGAATGCTAAAATAAAACCTCATAAAGGCTAAAAATATTCTAAAACTTGGCTTTTTTTCAGCCTTTAATGCTTCGGTCTATCATTATGTCCTTGAGGTCAAATACGTGTGACTTGGGAAAGAAAAAAAATATTTTTTTAAACCATGTTTTAATAATTATTTAATTGTAGATTAGTTTATATATTGAGAGTAGGTAAATTATAGGACGTAATAACACATCTCGAAGTTACTAATTTATCGATTAATGGCAATCAAATCGTATAAACAGTACATAAAACCATACCATCAACACGTTTTATGCCCATTCTCCAAAAACATCAGTTAATAGTATTTTTATGAACAATCAAATGGCTAATTTCTCTTAGGAAAATAATCAAATCTGATGCGGTTCTTATACTCAGTAGCGCACCACACTTGAATATGGGATATGAACTTCGATTTTAAGTTGATACAGTTTATTTTAGAGTGAGTTACAAGATATAGCGCAATAAAAAAATCAACTGAAATATTAAACATTGTGTTTGTTTACAAAATTTTAACTGTTTTTGGTAACACAAACTCAATAAAGAGATCGATGATCATATTTTAAAATAACATTCTCGCTTTGATTACTCTATGATTCGATAAAACTTATGAAGAAGACAAGAGAGTCTGAAAAAACAAAATGGAAAAATAATTTCAAAATTTGGATGTAACGTTTTGTTTATTGTGATAAAGGAATCACTGATAATAGGGATAATAATATTGATAATAAAGAACACGAATAAAAACTTTTCGTATAATTTTTTGAAAAAAAATTATGAACGATCTTCTGACATGTCAATATTTTCTAACATTCACAAGAAATTTATTGGCTCAATACATCTTTAATTTAGATTAAGTCTAAAGTCTTCAGCCCAGTTGCCAGTGAAGGATATTGACCAAAAGATCGCACAAAATGTGATATCGATGAAACTTGGTACTTAAGTACTTGAAAGGGTGTAGAAAACGATGAAAAAATCTTTGCTGCTCTAAAGTGTATGCTATTTCGAAAATAATAATAAATAATTAATAATAAATAATTTATTAACAGGATAAGAAATGACTACAATATGTACAAAAGTAATATAAAGTGTGAATAAGTTCCATCGATATCACATTTTGTGCAAGGTTAAACTCTCTGAAAACTGGGCTATAAGTTTAAATATTATTTATAGTGAAATTTAAAAATATATTTTTCTACGACCACCTATGAAAATGGCAATTTCCGAATTGTTTTGACACTTCGAAAGTGACAAATCTCATACGAGTTCCGTTAAGTTAAAAAGAAGAAAATATATCACACAGTCGTGTGATATATTTTACTTTCGCGCACGACATCTGTCAAAGTGTTGTCAATCGTTATGAATAATTAGTAGTGAAAATGGAAAGTGATGAATTTTTGATGGAATTTACTCCACCAAAAATATTGGAGGCGGTTAAAATTACCAGCTTACAGCCGCTGCCCCAAAAATCAAAAGAAATGTAGGTACTCCTATTCATACAACTAATTCATGGACTGAAGAAATATAAAAGGCATTAAAGCTTCTTTTTCTGAAGATATTATTTATATTAAGTTTAAATACCTATATTAGAATTTTCTTAAAAGCAGAATAAAAGATTATTTTTAAAATTTTAAATTTTAAATCCTAAAATTAATATACCCAATGATTAATATTAAAAAAAAACAAAATTAGAATATTAAAAATGTTGGGGTCGTAGGAAAATTAGTGTACATAACTCGTTGGAAAGTGCATTTCTTGCACTCGTTACGTTTCCGCACTCGCCGCTAAACGGCTCGTGCTAAACGCTACTCGTGCGTAATTGGTCACTTTCCACACTTGTTACGTAATATACTATTTTTGCTGATAACACAGAAGTACCACTAATTTTATATTCTGTTTATTTTGTAATTAATTGAGCTGTTTTTGCGTCAAAATAAATGCTATATTAAAAAAAAATAGTAAGAAACAGTCACTGAAAGTATTGTCCATCACTAGATAAAACTTTCTTATATGCGAGTGATAGTCCAATCAGGTCTGTCCTGCACCATTTTTTTTTGCACGTATTCATGGGTACATTCACCCCCGAAAATCTCAGATGTACTGAAATTTGTGGAAGGGCGCGAAAATGGCCCATTGGTTTCAAAAATGTGTTTTTGTTTGGACGAAAATGAAGATCAGTTCATTACCCACAAAAATGATCCTCATCACTTTTGTCAAGAATATGATACTTTTCGACCTGCATTTAGAGAGCACGCTCTAAAGGAATGACACTCCCAAGCGAATTACAAATTTTTCAATAAATCACGTAAATATTAATATTTTTTCATGATTCAAACTTCAGATGAGAGAAGGAACCTGTAGCTATAATATCATGTTACTTTTTCCTTTTATCTATTTCTCTGGATTATTGAAAAACCGGGCCAAAGTTTGTTTTTGCTCGATATTTTGGCCCTCCTATAAATTTATTCATATTTTTTTTATCAAGACTAATTTCACCGAATCCTTTTGGATAATGGGGCTTTTACAAGGTGTTAAATATATTCAGAAAGATTCAATAAATTATTTTTGTGTATTTTCATAAACAACATGTTTTTTTAGGGCATTTTTTTTTTGGATTTCCGAAGTTTTCGAAAATCCTGGTCTATCGCGAATTAATAGATAATCAAGGACTTTATCGGTTTTCAACGCACATCATTAGAAAGCTTCACTTGCCCCCTTGTCGATGGCATTTTTCTTTTTTTTTTAATATTTTTTTGGTTTTCCGAAAAATTGGGGAAATTTTCACCGCTTTGAAAAATCGACATCTTTTTTTGAGGATTATTTTCTTTTCGTGCTATAATTTTTGGGGGTTAGGAATTGTACTAAATAAAAGATCACATTCTGACCTTTCCATCAATATATATATATATATATATATATATATATATATATATATATATATATATATATATATATATATATATATATATATATATATATATCAAGTATTTTATTAAGTGCACGAGAAAGAACTCTACCTTCAAATTGGATTTTTTTACAATAAATTTATTAACCGAGTGTAAAAAGTGAAAAAAGTTAATTATTGCCTTATCTTTTGTCTTCAGACAAAAACGGGAGGATATTCAAGTTTTGGGAGGATATTCAAATTTTCCGTTTTCACCACAATAATTTTGCGAATTATTATTATTTAAAATCGCGAATTTTTGAAACGCCCTTTTTGCAAAAAATTTTAATGTAGCGAAAAAAATCATAGATACAACTTTTGTAGGTATTGAACTGCTCTTCATTTTGTCTAAACAAAAATGCTCTAAGGGTCATATTTCGGCATATATCATCGAAAAACGGATTTTCCTACGACCATTGTTTTGACACTTCGAAAGTGACATCTGTCAAATTCGTTATGAATAATTAGTAGTGAAAATAGAAAATGATGAATTTTTGATGGAATTTACTCCACCAGAAATATCGGCGACGGTTAAAATTATCAGCTTAAAGAAGCTGCGCCAAAAATCAAAAGAAAGGTAGGTACTCCTATTCATACAACTAATTCATGGACTGAAGAAATATAAAAGGCATTAAAGCTTCTTTTTCTGAAGATATTATTTATATTAATAAAGATATTAGAATTTTCTTAAAAGCATAATGAAAGATTATTTTTAAAATTTTATTTTAAATCCCAAAACTAACATACCTAACATGCCTAACATGCCTAACATGCCTAAGGCAGATAACCCATTGGCGCGACACGTCCACGCGACAAGCCGCGCGCGATTTTGAAAGCGCGACTTTTGCATAGGCGGCAAGCCGCGGCTCGATATATAATTTATTATTTAGTCTTTAGTCTTAAAATGGAGGTGGACGTCAATACTCATTGCATCCATTGTTCAAACACAACTGCCGAATTACGCCGAACCTTCCACCTCTCTCTGTGAATTGCGCTAGAATAATCGCGTGTATGGGTTATGCTCCATATGAATCTATAGTAACATTGGCCGCGCGCGACAGAAAAGTCGCGGATTGTCGCGGCCAGTAATTTTGCCGCGTGCGACCCCGCTGGTTTGTCGCGTCAGTGGGTTTTGCGCCATACATTTACATATCAATTGTTGTCGCACGCGACTTCTCGGGGCATGCCGCGCGCGACGTGTCGCGCCAGTGGGTTATCTGCCTAACTCGTTGGAAAGTGCATTTCTTGTGCTCGTTACGTTTCCGCACTCGTCGCTAAGCGGCTCGTGCTAAACGCTACTCGTGCGTAATTGGTCACTTTCCACACTTGTTACGTAATATACTATTTCGGGAACTCTAGAGCCATTTTCCCTCACTTCCACAAATTCCACGTATATACCTGTGATTTTCGGAGGCAAATGTACCTATGAATACCTGCAAATTAAAAAAAAAATTGACGGACAGACTTGATGCCCAGGTTTGGGGTTTTTCTGGCGTTAATTTACTGGACTATGATTTAGTTCCAACACTTAGAAATTAATTCTGTCTATGGAATACCCTGTTTATATTTTGTTTGAGTTACAACACTGTTATATATACACACTATCTACCGTTTTAACTGCGTTTTAAATGGTTATTGATGTAAACAGAGAACGACGTGTTTCCGGAGTTGGTTGGACCATCACTTTTAACCGGAAACAGCATCCACATCTAAAGAAAATACAGACGTCCCTGAAAGGAGTACTGCTTTTCGAATTATGTTTGTGATGTGATGGCTTGGCGATTAAAAGCCGCTATTACAGCTATATACATACACGTGTGCTTTGTTTTGTTTTATTTCGGTCTTTTGGAAGAGTTCATAAATCTGTAGAATGGAAAATGTTGACTTTACGGAGAAGGTGCATAGCAGTTTTATATCATCGGGGCGTCCTCACAATATCTTTATTTTTAAAACGCTTATTTATTTAATTATAATATAAAAAAACTACTGTTTAACTCCAAAAAAACTAATAGAGCAAGTGGAAGACATAAAAAAATGTAAATGATAAATTAGAAGAAACAAAAAACAAGTAATAAAATAATTAAAAAAATATTTGATACAAGAAATGATGACCCAATGAAAATTAAAATGCTAGAAGGGGAGAAAAAATTTTAAATAAAAAGAAGATGAAGAATACCTAACAATAAATAAGAATTGAAAAAAAAGATAAGAAATGTATCGGAAGATATAAACGAATAAAAAATAATTATGAAATGGAAGAAATAAGAAAAAAATGGGAGACGAAATATACAGGGTGGTCCTTGAGTAATTGTACATAGAAGTATGGTAGATTTCTCACTTTAAAACATTACGATTTGAACCAACTTGCTCCAATAAAATGTTGCTAATAAGGAATATACAGGGTGTAAAAGATTAAATTTTAAGATTTATTTTTTGCAATAAATATAGCGTTTTTGGATATGTATACATAAAAATTTGGAACCGAGGGGTTTTGGGCCCGGGAAATCATAATCTGGTACCTACTTCGATGTAATTTGTAGATGGCGCTAGTTAGACCACATTTGTGTCATAAATGTGCGATATACTTTTTTGCTCATTAAGTTAGCGCTATTCTTGTAAAAGAATGTTGAAGCCACGTTATTTTAGTAGAAAAAAGCATACTTGTTATTAACCTTAAAACTTGTTGTAAAATTTGGTTTCCGTAGAATGAATTTTGTATAAGAAACGATTGGCAATGCCAAAATTACCGAAAAAAAATGTTTGGGTCATTTTTAAGGGAAAAAGTTAATTTTACAGGATATAAATGGACCTAGAATCTACAAAAAAAAATCAAAAAAAATAAAATTTGGTTTTCGCAGAATGAATTTTGCATAAGAAACCATTGGCAATGCCAAAATTACCGAAAAAAAATGTTTGGGCCATTTTTGGGAGAAAAAGTGAGTTTTTTAGGATATAAATAGACCTAGAATCTACAAAAAAATAATTCACAAAAATTAAAATTTGGTTTACGCAAAATGAATTTTGTATAAGAAACGATTGGCAATGCCAAAATTACCGAAAAAAAATGATTGGGCCATTTTTGAGGGAAAAAGTGAATATTACAGAATATAAATGGACCTAGAATCTACAAAAAAAAATCAAAAAGATTAAAATTTGGTTTACGCAGAATGAATTTTGTATAAGAAACGATTGGCAATGCCAAAATTACCGAAAAAAAATGGTTGGGCCATTTGTAAGGGAAATAGTGAATTTTACAAAAAAATTAAAAAAATTAAAATTTGGTTTTCGCAGAATGAATTTTGTTTAAGAAACGATTGGCAATGTCAAAATTACCGAAAAAAAATGTTTGGGCCATTATTAAGGAAAAAAGTGAGTTTTTTAGGTTATAAATGGTTACTGCCCCCCCCCCCCCCCCCCCTTGGAGCCGCCGTTAAGAGCAAGTTGGTTCAAATCGTAATATTTTAAAGTGAGGAATCTACCATAGTTCTATGTACAATTACTTAAGGACCACCATGTATAACCAGTTTGAAGTATTTAAAAAATATACACCTTTTGTCAGCAGTTGCACCATCAGAACATTTTTTTCATTTCTCGTTTTTATAATTAATTTGTTCTATCAATCTAATAATTCAACCCGTCAATGATAATTTCAATTAAGATGTTTACAAACTACATTGTTATTAAGATTTGTTTATTTTAAAATTTAGGATTCAATTTATTACAGTCTTTTAAGACTTACACATGCGTTTTCACTTCAGCTAAGACCTGAAGATAACTTTTTAAGTCGAGACTAGTCATCGTTCTATCTATTTGTTAATAAATTGTGTAAGATTAACTTTCTATTCATTTATAATAACCCTCAATATCCTCTACGTACAAATAATACTCTAAATCCCACGAAAATAATCGTATCCTCATACTCATTGTAAAACAAAAGCAGAAACGGCATTTCCAAATTTCTCGAGTGGCTGGTCACCAGTATGAAATTATAGATCATCAACAATACCCTTCTTTAGGGACGTTTAGGGCACGCGTGCGTCTCTTACAAAGAACGAAGAATACCCATCAAATCAAATATTCAAGCATGTGGCTTACTTGGCAGAACAATCGAGGCCATTTCTCTAACAGCATATGATGCAACAGTGCCTTTCAAGTGTCGGGAATGTGGCTAATAAAGGCATTAACGCTTTAAATTTGTTTAATTCGAACATAGAAAGGGACACGATTTTTGGATGAGAATGTATCAGAGATTTTTATCAATAGCTTTTTCGTTAATAATTATTTCATTGAAATTTTCCTCTGCCAAAATGTAGTAAATGGAAGTACTAATTCATGATATATCTCGAAATTTAAATTCTGGCGATTTTGGAGGAGTTATATGGATTTTTGAGTGATATTCTAAAAAATCCATATGTCGTATCTCCCTTATTATTAATGATATGGTACTAAATGGTACTAAAGGGCATTTTGTAGATTTGGACGAGCAGATTCCGAATCTTTTTTAATTTTTGAGCTATCTCTTCGGATAGTGGAGAAATAGGCGTTCAAAAAATGACCTAAATCGTCCTCGGCACCCCCCTCTAAAATTGAAAAATTTGAAAAAATTTCGATGTCTGTTTTTGATGTTATCTTATAGATCGGAAGTGCCTTAAAACGCATTTAAAATTTTCAAAAAACACTCCGAAAACGCAAAATCTTAAGAATTCGCCATTTTCGTATAGTCCATCTTATAGTGCTCGACGAGTAGATAAAAAATCATATGTCATAGTTGACAATCGGTCCACGGGAAGCTGAGATATTGCATTTTAAAGTTTATGCAAATACGCATTTAAAATTGTCAAAAAAAAACTACCAAAACTCAAAATTTTAAGAATTCGCCATTTTCGTTTATTCCATCTTATAGTGCTCGACGAGTACATTAAAAATCACCCATCAATATCGATTTTTACGTTACCGGTTGTTAACATATCGCGGTTTGAAATTGACGAATTCTTCCAAAACTGAAAATAGCTTTTTCGTTAATAATTATTTCACCGAAATTTCCCTCGGCCAAAATGTAGTAAATAGAAGTACTAATTCATTATATATCTCGAAATTTAAATTCTGGCGATTTTGGGGGAGGTGAAATGGATTTTTGAGTGATTTTCTAAAAAAATCCATGTGTCGTATCTCCTTTATTATTATTTCATCTTTTTCTACTGGTTGTTCTAAAGGCCTTTTCTGAGCTACCAAATAATCTGCTAAATCAGGATTTGCCTTCTAATGGTGTTTTTTTCTAGGTTCTCCGAGGTTCTTCAACTTGGAACTGGTAAAAGAAACAGGAGCAGGAGAGAAATAGAAATATTAGCACAAGTATAGCCTATTTTTTCTCCACACCTCAACATGGTATGTATAAAAAATATACGAAACAACAACAAAAAAGATCTCTTAGAAATAATTATAGGCATAATCGACTGAAAATAAAACAACTGAAACTGTGACTGTGACATCTTTATTTTCATAAAAACCACAACAAATCTGACAGTTTTCATGTTACATCGATATTAGACAATATCAATTAACTTAACCTAAAATGTCTATTGTTATTTTTGGTTCCGACAAATTGCCGAGTAGATTATACTTCCGATGGTCACGTGTCTAACCTTTCAGCATATTACGAATTTCATAATTATTTGTTTCAGTTAAAAGGACAACCAAATTTCCGGTTTAATCAACAACTGGTAGTTTAGATCGATAGACAACCAAATCAGTGTCCAAAAATATTAGTTTGTGAATGTAAAGGGGAGAACTTGTGCCGAAAATTTTAGGTAATAATAATATTTAATTTCTGACAGTAGTATGAGGTCTGATAACCTTTAAAACTAAAGGACATTAAAAGGTGAACACAAAAATTAATTTTTGAAATACTGGGTCATTCGATACGTTTGTAAGATGACTAATAAAACAATAACTTTTAGGCAAAATTTGACTTTTTTGTAAGTAACATTAAGGGGGTTCTATGACCTCCGCCATATTGGAAATGCTAATGTTAAAATTGCGGGCTTAATACTCAACAAAAAAAAATATTTTTTTGTATCCGAGCTTATTATTCATCGTAGAATGGCGGATGATCACTTTTTTTTATATACATAAAAGAAATAACATGAAAAAAATATAAAAAAAGTCATATACGTATATAAGTTATTATCCGCCGTTCTTCATTTGCCACTGAACAACTTTTGTGTTTACCATTTTTGAAAAAAGTAAGTAGTTTTTTCTAAAATTGAACATTGCTTCAAAATCTCAGAGGGTACCGGGAGGTGCTGAACCCCAACGGTCCTCTTTTAAAGCAATTAAAAATTAAAATTTTACCAGAATATTTATATTTCGAAAGGTTTGTCTTGTGTGTAGCGGCTCCCGGGACCTCTCGCATTGCGCTCGTGCTCTGTCGGAGTTTTACAGAATCCTGGCCAATCAGAAAAGGTCATTGTATAGCGAAACCCGAATTCGAGCTTCGTTAACGCAAACGAGGAAGTTAATTGAATGCAACAGTTATTCTGTCTGCATTTATTTACATTGGATTGTTGTGTTGACTTGAATATAGACCATTCCAGGATGACGTAGGTGACAGATCGGCCATATTTGCTGGGAGGCACACAACTTTAAGACACAACGTTAGTTCTTTATTAAGAAAAAATAAATAGAAAATGCCACATTTTTATAGTGTTATTAAATGCTCAATGCGTTCTGAAAGAGATAATGTAACATTTTTCCGGTTTCCTGCTGTTTTGACAAACGGAGGGATCATTTAAACGCGTTGTCTAGTGAATGAAGAAATGCTTGGATTAAAGCTTTAAAACGAGGTACATTTTCTGAAAGCCAAGTAAATAATAGACGTGTTTGTTCTAGGCATTTTATAACAAGTATTTTTGCCGATCTTTTATATGTATTTTTTTTATTATTACTTGTGTAAATTTTCGGTAAACCTGCTCTGTTAAAACACTATAGTGACAAATTTTTGACAGAAAACTGTGGTTTTTTAAATTTAATTTTAACAGGTGACATTGTTTTAGCCGACAGAGGTTTTTTAATTCAAGATTCTCTGCAAATATCAGGTGCGAATTTAAATATACTAGCTTTTACAAAGAGAAAAAATCAACTACATCCCACTGATTTCGAAAATATACTGTACGAATTCATGTAGAACGTATTATTCGTCTTTTGAAAAAAATAAGATTTTTCATGAAACAATACCAATGAGTATGTTGTCTAAAAAAAGAGATGGTTATATACTACATTGGACAAAATTGTAGTAGTATTTATAAATATGTGGCCCTCGCAAATACCAATGAATTAATTTTTTTTTCATAATTTATTTTATTTTATGAATATATAAACATCTAATATTTACAATTTGTTTTATCTGTATTATTTCTGTATATTAAACACAATTTGGCTAAAACACTATGAACAGCCCTGGCGTCATACTACTTCTAGGCTTGCAAACTTCTGTAAGCCTTAAACTGTTGTCCTGAATAAAAACTGTGAGTTAGTATGCAAAATTTATAGAAAAGATGTTTCTATACAAGTTACTCATATTAGTTTCGTTCGCGCTCAAATTCAAATGCTCAAATGTCAAACTGCAGATAAACAAACAAACATTACGCGTTTCGGGAGTTCAAATTAATACCGCTAGATCGCATAAAGTTGTGTTCATGTCAATAGAAATCTAATTTCCATCCCGACTCAAAATACTACGTCTAGATGTCGTCCTTATCCGAGAATTGATAACTATGCAACCGCAAATACACAGATGTATTTCATGCTGCCTAACAATTTCTTTAGAGGGGGGCGAAGACGTAAGGGGCGAGGATTTCGAGGTTATGTATGAAATCTCGCAAGTGGTTTCGTGTCAGTGATGCATGAATCATTCAGGAAATGTTATAATTAGTACATACTTGATAGTTTTTATTGAAAAAATCGGGCCTCTCCAAAAATTTGCGGTTGTATTAATTTGATTTTTTTTTAAATTTAACTTCATGAAACAATAAGTAAAAGCGGATATTTTTAAAAGGGAATAATGTCTAACTTAAACAACAAATTTTTAGTACTTCAAATACTTACATTTGGTTTCATTTATACGCCATTTTCAGACATTCCATCGAATATTCAAACGCCACAGTTGATTCCTCATGAAAAAACAATTGTTTAAAAGGTTCCAAATATATTATTCCTGGAATAAGTGAGTAAGTGATTGAAAAGCATCTACCCGATTTAATTTTCATTAGCCTATCGAAAACGTGAAAGGTTTGGAATTAGTTTCGGTGGAGAATCTAAATCGACATATTTAATGGATCTTTGCTTGTGTATTATCCATTAGATACATGAAATATATACTCACATTGTATCAGAATTAACGTTTTGCTTTTTCTTTATCAATTTTTTAAAGATTCGACTTAGTTTCAAATCAAACTCAAACTAAGTTCTTAAAATCAAATCAAACTCGTGAATCTGTAGCAGAAATCAATATTATTCATCGTGTATATATTAAATAAGTACTATTAGATTACCTCATTTCGTAAAATTGCACCTGAAACTCTTTTGTATACAAAATTTAACCAAAATATTTCTCTCAAAGTATGAAATAATAAACATATCGGAATTTTTCACAGGTACGTTCCATAATAAACACAATAAACTTAAAAGTTATGATGCGATATTTTAATAATACTCTATAAAATATTTACAAAATCCTTCAACACCGTAATTTTCTTCTCCTTTTTTTCACGTAAACCGGGAATGTTTGTGTAAGGACTGGTTATAATAACCATATGGGTCCCAAAGTGGGCCACTTTGTTCAAGTACGCGTACTTACGCAGACTTGTTTGTAAAATAACTATTTTAAACATATTAAGTGGATGGTATCGAGATGTTTTTTGAGAGGCTCAGGCTTCCTTATGTTTTCTACATGTATCTACTTATTTGTAAATACGTTTACACGTACCCAATTTTAATAAAATGTGTGGATTCGGAATTAGTGTCACTCAGTGGACTCAACGGAAGAGAAGGTTGTTGTAACATTTACTTTACTGCTTGCTAGTATTTTGTAAGTACGTTTTTATCATCATGATTGTTATATTTGAAATTCACCGTCGTAAATATATATTTAAAAACTATTATGACTAAATCTTCAACATTTTTCCTGTGTCTGTGACTTGATCTGCCTTCGAAAGTGAGAGGATCCTCATGCATTCATTCATTCTAGCCTGACAAAATGGGGAAAACGACTGGATTAGACATCATGGTGAAAGAAACGGATTATCCTACAGGAAAGAGATTATGTGGATGATGTCATGTCATGTTTTCCTTCACTGTCAAATTTGTTGGGAAAGAAAGCCAGTGAATGAGCCGTTAATGTAAAAAAGAAAGTGGACCATGCTCTCACGTTCTTTCCTGACAAACTATCCTTTTGATTGTGAAGAAAAACATGGCACAATTACCATCCACACAATCACTTTTGTGCTCATTCCATCCTGTTGTCTTTGCCCTCCTTTGCCAATCCACATGAAAATGTACAATCTTATCATTGCCTCTATTGTGTCAGGGTAGAAAGTACCAATGCATGTGGGTGATCTCTTTCTTCTCACTTTTAAAGGGAATATTGTTTCGTTGAAGAAAAGTGTGTCCTGTCCCATATTATTTGCAGGGCCAATCCCTTATTCCATCCTGATGTTTCCGTGTAGCAATCCCTTATTTGTCCATTTACATAAAAATGTATAATTCTGTCGTTTGATCTATTTTGTCAGGATTTAAAGACCAAATGCATGTGAGTGCGGTCTCTTTCTTCTCATTTTCAAAGGACAAAGGGAATGTTGCTCTTGAAGTCATGCAAACTTGTTTTTCTGTTTGTTGGAATGAATCTTATTTAGAAAAATGGAATCCTTATTTTGAATTTACCGCACAAATACTAGAAAAGTATGTGATCTATGGGTTTCTCGTCTTTTGGGGAGTGGCAGTTCTGTAAAACCTACTTAAGTGACCTAAATGACAATAAAACACAGCTATTTATATTTTATATTTCCTGGTAAATTATATGACTATATGTTAACATAATTTATCTTATAAGATAGTAATTAGGGAGTCGCATTTAACTGACCCAGCAATAACGATATTGAACTACCTGATCTTGTGTTGTCAGTTTTAATATTACTCTGTAAACGTAGTTCATGTGATAACACCCATAAATTTTTCTCTGGATAATCAGTTTTGACGCAGGTTTTTGCTCAAGCACCTATTCCACTATTAATATTTGTGAATTAGTCGGCAATATATTGGTCGTTAATAGCAGGTTTTATGATATAAACAAATTTCTCGATCTGGAAAATTAATGGATAATTTATAATATTAAGTCAGTTGCATAACGCGAAGCACAAGCACGTAGGATATGAAAAATGCGGCGAGGCGAGGCATAAGTGTTTTAAAAATATGTTAATAGATGCAAGTTGATAAGCAACAAAAATTTATAGTGGTTGAGTTTGCCAATATTGATTTTTAATTATTTCCTGTTTTTTTAAGATGAACATGAAGAAAGCGTAGGACTACAGAAACTGTAGAAATTATTTAGAGGACTTTTAATTTGTGAATTTAGAAGTCACAAAAGATACAATAAGGACCAACATTTTTCACGAAAAAGGGTTAATCAATTACACTAATATTAAATTTAAATATTTAAAATAAAATTCGAAATCAGTACCACAGCAATCCTTCAAAAAATCACGGAAAGATTCATCTAATCAGAACATCAAGAAACTTCTCCCAGGATATAATTCAAGACTTGATGCATCTGTCCGTTGTTCCTTTGATCTTTTGAAGACTTTTTTGATGGTCCACTGTATAATTCTCGCTGAATGATGAACTAAAGAGACCGTAGGCGTATCGTTAGTAGGGGCAATTGTTCCCCCCCCCCTTACCCCAAGTCCGGCAATGAGCGGATATTTCTCATATCTGCGTAAACCAAATTTTAATTTTTTTGATTTTTTTTTGTAGATTCTAGGTCCATTTATATCCTAAAAAACTCACTTTTTCCCCCAAAAATGGACCAAACATTTTTTTTCGGTAATTTTGACATTGCCAATCGTTTCTTATACAAAATTCATTCTGCGTAAACCAAATTTTAATTTTTTTGTAGATTCTAGGTCCATTTATTCCCTAAAAAACTCACATTTTCTCTCAAAAATGGCCCAAACATTTCTTTTCAGTAATTTTGACATTGCCAATCGTTTCTTATACAAAATTCATTCTGCGTAAACCAAATTTTAATTTTTTTTATTTTTTTGTAGATTCTAGGTCCATTTATATCCTAAAAAACTCACTTTTTCCCCCAAAAATGGCCCAAACATTTTTTTTCTATAATTTTGTCATTGCCAATCGTTTCTTATACAAAATTCATTCTGGATAAACCAAATTTTAATTTTTTTGTAGATTCTAGGTCCATTTATATCCTAAAAAACTCAGTTTTTCCCTCAAAATGGTCTAAACATTTTTTTTTCGGTAATTTTGACATTGCCATTCGTTTCTTAGACAAAATTCATTCTGCGTAAGTAAACCAAATATTATTTTTTTTGTAGATTCTAGGTCCATCAACAAACCCAAAATATTAAACTTTTATATATATAACCCTAACAGCCGACTACGTTGCCCTCCCAAAGCTCTGGGCTGGAGCCGCCCTTGGACCAAGGGACAGTTAAACCAATGGATTTTTTCGTGTGAATCTGCTTCGAAGAAGACAAAGACGGTCCGATCTGTTGGAAAGGTCATGGCCACGATTTTTTAGGAAATAATCCTCATGTACCTTTTGCAGAAAGCAAGAACGATCGCGGGATAGTATAGTGAATTATTGGCAAGAAATTGAAGGAGACACTGCACCATTTTGGTTAAGAAAAAGTGTTGTTTCACCATGACAACACACTTGCACATTCATCCGGAATTGTCGTGGCCAAATTACTTCAACTGCGCTATGATTTATTGCCGCAATCATCGTACTCGCCCGATTTGGGTCAGTGCGGTTTTTTTCTGTTTCCAACCTGAAAATATGGCTGGGTGGAAATGGATTCAGCTGAAACGAAGAGGGTATTTTGAACAGTTTTATAAATCGTATTTTTTTGGAGGGATTAAAGGTTAAAGAAATGGTAGAAACTAAAATATAAAAAAATTTTCAAAAACTTGCTTTCCAACACGCGCCTGGACTGATGTAATTCAATGCCTAGCAAACCTTTACAATGTAATCAAATCAAAGTTTTTTTGGGAGAAACCATAAATCTGCAATTGATCTTATGTAAAAAATTGTTGTTTAAAAAAATATATAAAAATTCGTGAAAGAAAATATTTTGGTAACATTTTTTTATATTAAAAATCAATCAAAACAAATAGAATCAATATTTCTATTAACTATTTAGTAGATAGTCATTTTCTACCATTTTTATTAGCTACTAATCTTCTATAAAATTAAAATTAAAAATACCCAAAAAAACTCGTTTTTTATCGCCATACGATATTTAAAGGACCACTTTAGTCCCACCCTCAACGAATCAAGATATCGTAAAAGAGGGACAATGCCTACCACAAAATAGGTAAGAAAAAGATAGAGAACACGCGTGGCGCGCTGAAGCTCGAGAGTCGTATCTGCGATAATTTACGGCTTAGAGTGAAATCAGTATATTGGCAGAACTGAAAGCGGGAACACAGCGATACTGAAAAAAAAAATCAATTAAACTTTCAGTTTCAGTTCTAGTTAATTGTGTAGTGAATTATTTATTGCCAGATTAAATAATTAAAAATACTTAGTTCGGATATTTAAAAAAATTATATACCAAAAAAAATATGGAAGATGAGAATAGTCAAAGTAGTCAAAAAATTGAGAAAAATTTAAGTTCTGTGACACCTTTTTCTATAAACGATATTTTAAAAAACAATGATAAAGATAATGAAAGTAGCGATGAAATGCAAGAATTAGCTCTGGATATGTCGAAGAATCAGAAAAATATTGATGGTAAGTTTTTTTTATTTCATAAATTAAGTCAGGAAAGAGATGGTAGTAAAAATGGGTAAAAAATGGGAACTACCATTGGTGATGAGTTAAATGTATTCGTAGGAAAGTATAAATATCAGGATAGTTTATAGAAGAAATTAAAACGTATAACGTTTTTTATATAATTTCATAAAATGCTTGCGATGAAAATTTAGTTGTGTCGAAACCGGTATACAGGGTGTTTCTTAATTGAATCCAGATATTTCACGGGGAGATTCTTGAGACTTATTGAAGATACAGGGCGTTGAAAAAAAATTTTAAAACGTTTTTTTAAACCCAAAATATTAAATTTTTATATATATAACCCTATCAGCCGTCGATCTTGCCCTCCCCCCCTCAATCTCTGGGCTGGAGCCGCCCTTGCTCTCAGCTCTAGTTGGGTTCTTCGTTCTCTTAATTTGTTGATAAAATATATTTGTATGGATTCAGTTTGTAACTTCCCTGCATCTTTATCTACTGCTAGTATTGCAGTATTATCTGCAAAAGTCGTATTGTCGATGTTGTTAGTGTATAAATATAGAATAGGGCCAATGACACTCCCCTGTGGTACCCCTAATGATATATGTTTTAATTCTGAGTACTGTTCATCTTGTCGTACCCAGAACATTCGATATGAGATATAAGAATGCAATAATTTACAATGTTGTAGTGGTAGAATTTTATAAATCTTTTGTAGTAGTCCTTTGTGCCAAACTTTGTCGAAAGCTTGGATCACGTCCAGAAATAGAGCTGTTTTCTTATTAGGTTCTTCTCTTCGATTATGGGTTTTAATCTTTATATGCATAGTTTTTCAAAAAGTTTTGACATGACTGGAAGTAGAGATATCGGTCTGAATGAACTTACTTCATTTGGCGCTTTTCTTACCTCAGATATTTTCATGTTCTGGGTACGAACTGGACTAAGGTGCGTTATTTTCACAATGCCTTTTTTAGTTAACTTTTTTAAGATTTCACCCGTTATCATAAATCTGGTGCCCTCTTTTGGAGTTACCATTTCTATGTCTTTGTCTTCTTCGGATTCCTCTATGTCAACTCCTTCGTCAATTTGTACTAACTTTTTGATGGTTGCTTCTGACACAGTCTCCATGGTCCTTTCATATTGGTTGATTCCAATAAAGAAGTGATTGATGCCAAAACTAAAGTCTATTGGCATCGAAATATTAGAGAAGCATTCTTCCAACTTATTGAGTTTTTATTTCTAGTGATTTTTCTAGCTAAACTTTTATTCCATTGTTTCTGTTTTCATTTTTTATTGAAATATTAATATTATAAATATAATAATATATCTATTTAACTATTGGCTACTATTAAAGATTCAGAATAAAATGATGTATCACAATTATAATGCATGATATAGGTGAAAATTATAGGTTAGCCGGACAATATTCAGGTAAATACTAATAATTTCATGAGCGGTTTAGAATTTGATGAAGATTAGTGTTTAACGTCGTCCCAATCAATTAACTTGAAGTACTATTAATTTGTGATGACTATTTGATTTTATTGATGTAACGCATATTCCTAGATCTACTTAAATACGTATAGAAATGTCTAGATAAGTTTTCAAACGACTCCATTGCATAGGTTTGTTATTTTCTTGATAAAAAATCAATATGGAAAAATTTTAGGCTTATTTTTTCGAAAAAATATAAATGATACAACATTTTATTATATATTATTACCACACAAGTTCTACACTAATTTTAATGATATTTTTGTCAAAAAATATATAGTTTTTTTTAATAAAATTATTAAAACTAATCAAGATTCACCAATAATTAGTTGTCTCAGATACATTCATTGATATAATTTATAAAATGAATAAAAGAGGAGTGCAGTAAAAATGGGGATATAACGTCACATTCCATAGGCGTACTTTGCAAAAGAAAAAGAGGGTTGTAATGGGATTAAACTTTTTTAAATCTTTTGGCATTAAAGTACCTAAAATCAAGGATTAAAACAAAAGTTTAAGAACAATCTTTAAAAGTCACTGTCTTCACTATAACTACTGGTATCATTAACATTGTCTTTTCTGAGGTTCTATTAAGTTTTCCATTGCTATATCCTCTTTCCAAAAGGAATTTTCCACTTTTCTCAAATGTTCTCCATTTACATCTGAAACTGCCTTCAAAAACAAATTTCGCACATCAGGTAATTTAAATGTATTGTTTTGAGAAACAAACTTTTAATTGTGACCAGATCAGTTCAATGGGATTTAACTCTGCATGGTAAGGAGGCAATATGAGAATTTCAATTCCTTTTTCTCGGGCCATCTCATGTATAATATATTTTTTGAATTTGTTTTTATGTTGCTTTGCTATTACGAGTAATTCTGTCTTCAAGGATTTAGGAGGACTGATAATATTTTTATAATGAAGCCATTTTGAAATATATATTAATACAAAATTCCTAATAAATTAAAATACATACGATACGATTATGAATAAATAACTTATCTGTCAAAAGAACAGGTTTATTACAGTAAAAACCATGGAAACATGATTAAATCAAACGAAATTTTTTATTAGGCCGATCAAATGTATTAAAATTTTCATTTTAACTACAAATAAGCATTGAAGGATGAGGTAAAAATAAAATTTCTACCTCTTAAACCTGTACTATTTCTACTAATTAAATTATTGCACTCCTTTCTTCTCTAAACTATAGTATGTTTTGGCACTACCAATGATCTGCATTATGACATGAGCACAAATACGAGCTTGGGTCCCTTTAATCAGCAAACAAGCTACATCGGTGACTTTAAAGTTAAAGTTATTATAAATGATTAAAAAAATAAATAAATATAAAGTAAAATAAAAAAAATATAACGCGCGCTCAACTGCATTTAAATTAAATTAAATTAAAAAAATCTAATAATAAAATTTAAAAAAACAAAAATTTATAGGTATTAACAGAGCCATGTAGAACTCTATACAAATATACTGTTATATTATATATATTATTATAATAAATTTGAGCCGTCAGGCGAATCGGGAAATTTTAATTGATTTACTACTTTATATTTTTTGCAGCCCGAGGGCAGAAAATATTAGTTTAGGTCTGATTTTTAGTGTTGATATGATTCATTTTCATATATGGTATAGGCGAAAAAGAATTTTTCCTACGACCACATAGAAAGGTAACAGATATCGGACTTTCTATTCCGACGGAAAGTATTTTCCTATCTGTTCTACAAGTTCAACAAATGTTAATTATCAATATTTGTATTTATTCTACTACAAAAGTAATTGTAAATAAAACATTATTTATAATATAAAATAAATACAAACAGACATATAACCTGTCACAAATAAAACGATCGTGGGATTGTCTCACTCGGCTTAGCCTCGTGCGACAATATTTCCCACTCGTGTGAAAAGTATCACTTTCCGCACTCGTTATGTAATATACTATTTGAGAACCTATATGTCAAAATATATCACATTACAGATAGAAAAACAGGAAAACACAGCAAATTTTATATTTTTTTGAAAACTGTTTAAACCAAATGTATAATTTTTTATGTTGTATATATTCTCGTGATGACGTTAGAAGAAACTTTTAAATAAATATGTCACTGGATAAAAGCCAAGAAAATGACATGCAGGAAAGAACATGACAAAACAAAACAAAATGGTGGATGATACTGGCTGGCACCTATACTTTCGACCTTTCAAACTAAAAGCTTTTTGCACTTTGCTTACGTGTGTTACTTAATTTCAGTAATTGGTGGTTGAATTACGGCATTGTGCCACACAAAAAAAGATTTACGACGTTCATTTAAAAGACATTAAGGGTGCAAGACAATGGGTGGTAGATCTATTTTTGCGCGTGGTTATAGAATTATAACCTATTGGGGATAATGTATTAACGTTTAACATAGTTAATGGAAAAGGTTTTAACAATTTTTGCTTTCTGGCTATAAGTATTCGATAATTTTATAGATTAGGAGTTTTGTTTAAATAAATTGTGAATTACAACTTTTTTTTATAACTGTTAAACTAGTAAACGTTAAAAGAGCCTGAATTTTATATTGTTTTTTTTTGTGTTTTCAAGAAAATCTCTCGAGAGGTTCCCGTATCAGCATATTGATAAGGATTTCATTCAGTAGACTGGTAAATGAAAAAATTATTTATGTTTTTTGAACGCTACAAGTAGTACCTTATATCCACGGCAGAATGATCCAATCCCGACAAAACACTCGTTGAACTAATACTAATATCACTATGATCACCGAGAAATCAGGATCATCACCAGCGAGATCACGTGATTTACGTGCTGCTATAATTATCTTACACTTGTCAAGCGTTTTTGGCTTAAATAGCACAATTTTTTCGTTTCCACTTTCATTGTCACAGAATATGCACTTTTTAACGGAATTCATTATATAAGTTTCAAGGCGAAATAATAATAATAAATCGAAATAATTTCGTGCAGGTATCCAATAATAATACAACAAAATTTTCTTTTCTGACAGCTAGAGAAACGTCATTATATACATAGGCGACTGAGTGATTTTTATGTGGACCATGATGGTGACGGTGACCTACTCGAGCATTTATAAGTAAAAAATGTTTACATTGTTTCCTATTAATTATTCTTTCATGTTCTTGCAAATTGTATTACTAAAATTGTTAACTTTGTAATGTGTTTCTGTTTCTATTACAATTTCATTTTGTTAGAACATTTTGTTTTCAAAATTGTATGAATCTGTCAAATTTTCCGACAGCGGCCTACTCGATTCCTTTTTTTTTCTCGAATAAATCGTCAACATTTCTTATTTTGCAATAAATCTCCCAATTTTTGCAAAAGAAACCCCACAAACCCCATATCAACAAAAAGCTCTTAAAAAATGCCATGCAATGATGTAATAAAATATAGGGTGATGCATTTGAAAAAGTCGAGTTATTGCTATTTGTAATTTGTTATTTTCAAAAAATCCTAGTAAGCGATAGAACATCGACTACAAGTTCGCCTGCATCTCGAAAGATGCGCTAAATGTTAAGGAATCGACTGAAAAAAAGTTTATTAGGTTATCTTAAATAGTTCTGAAGTTCTGAATTTTTTTTCGGATCTCTGCACGACACTATTTTGACACATAAATTTGATGGAGATATAGAAGAAAGAACCAAGAACCATTTATAAAAATCAGTTTTGGCTTTTTTAAAATTTGATAAATAATTTTAAAATAACTTTGTAATAAATATCAAAAAAAATGGTACTTAGAACTCTTAAGGTAAATAAAAAGCATTATTTTATAGATTTTTTAATATTATTTCTTCAAAAACCGGTCTGTTCCTCTAATAGAAGAAACCCGAGAGCGTTATATCGACAATTTAATGGCGAATCTAAAAATGTAATAAAAATGGGGAGTTGCCCATTAAAAAAAAGAACTTAGTTGTGTATCTTATTTGGGACATCCTGTATATAAACAGAAATATTTTTAGAATGTGCCTCATTGTCGGACCTATCGTTAAAAAAAATCAAACCGATAGTTTGGGTAGAAAAAAATCCAAAAAAGAACCATGGACCATGGAATTTTTATGGTTCAAAAAATTCCACTTTCGTTATAGTTTTCTATAGTTTTGCAAGCTTCGATTTTGTTATGAAAGTGAAGATGACGCTGGGCTCTCCTCGTTCGTGATATACGTTAGGGTGGGCCAAAAAAACCTTTTTTTTATTTCGAAGTTGTAATAGCGCGGGAAACTTGCGAATCATATAGACTAAAAAAAAGAAAAAAAAATATTAAAATCGGTTGATATCTTCCATTCGCGCATAGGCCCTAAAGTTTGACAAAATATGAAAAAACTTCATGTTTGAATTAGATGTTTTCGTTTTTGTAACGTCTTCAAATAGAGCCTAAAAACATTGTGTTTTAATTTGGTTTAAATCAGTTGATATCTTCCAATCGCGCATAAGCCCCAAAAATTGCCAAAATACTGAAAATTTCACATTTTTACGCATTTTTGGTATCACAGGCCCACAAAAAAAAGTGGAATGAACTTTACATGTGAGTATACTACCACTATGGATTTTGAGCCGCTGAATCCGAATCTGGTCTCAGAATTTCCCCTGGACCCCCCAGTTTTCCCCTAGCCTAGGGGAAATGCGTGAAATCTTAGAAATTTCAGTATCTGTGAAAGCAATTTCGATCTACGAAAAACGATAATGTTTTCACGTATCTCGAGTGGCTTAGTTCTAATCTCACTGTAGAATTTCTCTAGAGTGCCTCAGAATTCCACTAGCCTAGGGGAAAAAGTGTTAACCTGAGCAAAACTTGTAATTCTATTTTTGCACAAGGAAGCTTATATATTTTCGTATTTTGAGTTCCTGAATTTGTATCTGACGTACAAAATGTTCCACAGTACTTCAGAATTTACCTAGCCTAGGGAAAAACGTAGAAAATTGTGCAAAAATTGAAGTTTCATGAAGGCCTTTTTCGTACGGAAAAGCTGATATCTTTCCGTCTTCTGAGTTGCCGTGTTCATTTCTGTGATCAGAATTTTCATCCAAATCCTCACAATTGCCATAGCCTACGGAAAATTCCATTATTTATATATTATTAGGAAAAGCCGAATCCTTGTTCTTTTATAGTCAAACGTCCGACGGAAAAATAGAACCTTCCAGAAATCACAAGTTTTGCTCAGCTTAACACTTTTTCCCCTAGGCTAGTGGAATTCTGAGGCACTCTAGAGAAACTCTACAGTGAGATTAGAACTAAGCCACTCGAGATACGTGAAAACATTATCGTTTTTCGTAGATTGAAATTGCTTTCACAGATCCTGAAATTTCTAAGATTTCACGCATTTCCCCTAGGCTAGGGGAAAACTGGGGGGGTCCAGGGGAAATTCTGAGACCAGATTCGAATTCACCGGCTCAAAATCCATAGGGGTAGTATACTCATATGTAAAGTTCATTCCACTTTTTTTTTGTGGGCCTGTGATACCAAAAATGCGTAAAAATGTGAAATTTTCAATATTTTGGCAATTTTTGGGGCTTATGCGCGATTGGAAGATATCAACTGATTTAAACCAAATTAAAACACAATGTTTTTAGGCTCTATTTGAAGGCGTTACAAACTATTACATTACGAAAACATCTAATTCAAACGTTTAAAAAAATAATCGCAAAAATGAAGTTTTTTCATATTTTGTCAAACCTTAGGGCCCGTGCGCGAATGGAAGATGTCAATCGATTTTAATAATTTTTTTTTCTTTTTTTTAGTCTATATGATTCGCAAGTTTCTCGCGCTATTACAACTTCGAAATAAAAAAAAGGTTTTTTCGGCCCACCCTAATATACGTGCTCTAACGCAAACACTTTTATCAAGAACGAGGCGAGTCGAATTCATTTTCAGACATCCTTTAGAGATGGGATGTCGAGCTAGCCTGCACTGATGATGTACAATAATACCGAAACCGGTCTAAGAATGGCAAGCTCCTTTAATAACAAAATCGAAGTTTTTGGTTTAAAGCCCCGACTTGGTCGGGCACCAAACCACGTCTGGACTTTCGTAATTCAATACCTGGTGGGGCATATAGCCTAAGGAGTAGTTGTTGAAGTCCAGACGCTGGTGCAGTGTAGGACATTTTTAATGTCCTTGTTCTTGGGAACAAGTGTAATTTTATTTCACATCCTTAGGCAGTTTTGTTACGCCCATGGTCCTTTTTTGGAATTTTTATGGTTCAAAAAATTCCACCTCCGTTAAAGTAAATTCCAAATCAGTTATTATCATTTTTGCAAATATTGGAGTGAAATATCCTCGATTGTTTCAGATGCACTGTCAGATATCTCGACCCTCCACTCCGACTACTCGTCCGCCCACCAATCAGACGAGGGGCCGCGGGACCCCAACCAACCTAACCGCAAGAAGCGGTCGCGCGCTGCCTTCACGCACGCGCAGGTCTTCGAATTGGAGCGAAGGTTCAGCCAGCAAAGATATCTCAGCGGTCCCGAAAGAGCTGATTTGGCATCTGCATTGAAGCTCACAGAGACGCAAGTCAAGATATGGTATCAAAATAGACGGTAATTAAATTCTTAATTGTATAATAATGATCAAATGTCATAATTTTGGTGCGGTAATAATTAGGGAATTTTATTGCATGAGTGATGCATGGAAATTGCATGAAAAGATAAACAACTTTCGAGGGACAAAAACGTTTTCTTGGAAGTTAGATTTTTGTACCAAAATTCACTATTTGTCATCAAAAACCAGTTTTTTCAACGAGACGTTTTCATATGCCGTCAGATAATCGTCTATACCTAAATTTCTTCAAAAAAGTGAAATATCTAGTATGTAAAGTTCAGTTTTTCTGACCTGACTTCGGCAATTCGCCTCGGCTGCAAACTCTGGGTTATAATAAGGGATTTCTGAGCCTGTTATACTCCGTTTGAAAATGCATGATAGCACAGTTTTTATGGTAGAGGTCTTTATACCGGATTATTCAATGCAGAAAAAAGTAGGTAAATATTGATACCTTCTTATCTGAATTTTCACTAGATTTTAGTATGGCCACCTCGAAAAATCTGGAATCATAAAATGTAAATAAGCAAACCCTAAGGGACTAACCAATAATTCTATACATCAGTGACGGGGAACACGAAATTACTTCAATATAAATAATAGTAAACTGTGAATACCCGCAATACCAACATTTATTTTTATAAAAATAGTATACCTACTAGATATTAGGTTAGGACATTTCCTTAAACTTTAATAATAAATATACACACAACCAAATTTATATGGTTTAGATACTAAAAAAAATCTTTGCAAAAAATATTTTCTCATAAAACACTCATATTTCGTTTTTAGAAATGCGGGGTGATTCCATATAAATTTGTTTGTTGGTATTTCGGGTACTAGCGTCATATAAACTTATTAATAAAAATATAGAGTTACATACCTAAATAAGTAAGTCGTTTTCTCCCGATAAGGAGTCATCATCATCAGTTTCCTCACTTCCCATAGAAATAATAATTGGTTCTATTGTTTCCTCTATTAACATATCAAGTTTCCAGAATTTCTCTTCCTCTGCTACGACATGTCTTATAGCGTTTTACCAATTGTTCGGTGAAATTTTTGATATAGAGTCACATAATAGTTGACGAACATCTTCAAGTTTAAATGCTGTATCATTTCTCGCGACATATCCCTTCATTTGAGCCCAGATTAGTTCAATGGGGTTAAGTTCACAGTGATAAGGTGGTAACCTCAACACTTTAACTCCATGTTCTTTTGTTATTTCATCTACACTATACTTCTTAAATTTTGGTGAATGTTGTTTACCTAACTGCAATAGCTTTTTTTTAGTAATCCTCTTCTGCCACTGCCACTTTTCCATTTAGTGTTAAGTAACGGTTCCTTAATCTTGAATGGTAACTGGCATTGTCTATAACTATTACAGAATTGGTTGGTAATAAATCTATCATTTGACTGAAATATTCCTCAAAAACATCAGCAGTCATTTCTTCATGGTAGTCTTTCGTAGAATTTGTAACAAATTCTAACAAGCCTCTATCAACAAATCCTTTATCTTCTCCAATTTAAGTGATAATTAAACGGGGACCTTTACTATTTGGAAATTTTAAGACAGTAGACAAACCTTCTATAAATGCCTGATGAGCATTTGTAACCTGTTTATCTTGCCAAACTTTTTTTACAAAATGTCCTTCATTTGTCCATGTTTCATCTAAATAAAAAATATTTTTGTCTTCTCTTCTTAATTTTCTAATTTCCCTTAAATATTGCCTCCTCCAACAAATAATTTCATCTTTGTCTATGAGCGTATATTTTCTATCGTTCTTCTCCCAAACGAAGTCTAATTTATGTAAAGTTTTCCACAATTTGTTTCTTTTAACGTTTGGCAAAGTTTCGTCTCCATTAATGTCTACTAAAAGTTTATCCAAAGTAGGTATCTTTTTTTGAAAATAAAACGAATGCCCTTTTTTTCGGATCAGTTGTTTCATAGTACCGTCTATTTAAGTGGGTTTTCTCCCAGTTGACGTTTTAGGTGCTATTGTAATACTTCCGGGTAGACTTCAACTGAGCACCGTCCCTTCAAGTCAATAAAAGTAGATACTTCAACTGAGCACTTTTACCTGGTTTAATAAATCTTCTTAATCCTTTAATTCTAATAATGATAAGTTGATTGATTGATTGATTGATTTTATTTGTAAGAGTGCATTTGCAACTAATGTTTTTTTATAAATATTTTGAAGGAAATTAAATAAAATAAAATTTTGATTTACATAACATATATTAAACTTATATACAAAAGAAATATCAATATAAAAATATAAACTTAAAATAGATTGATTATAATTTGTATCTATTTGCGATCAATTTCACATATTCAAATTCTGTAATTTCTCCATTATTTAATTCTAAAATTTTTTTATTTGTGAATGTTTCTGCCTCTTTAACTTTTTTAGTTATTATCCTGGCAGGCGTATTAATACTTTGTATTTTAATATATACTAAACACTGAAATTCAACAAGTGTTTTTACAAAGATAGAAATTTTACAAAAAAAGTAACTTACCTTTTGTATGGCATTTTGCTTTACAACAAATCCAATATATGGCACCATCTTTTAAACATTTCCTTTTCCTAAACTTAAAGTCATTTATAACAAACATTTGTTGACCACTTTCACTTAAAACAAAACTTGTTACTAATTCCATTACGTCTAAACTTTGTTTGAAATATTACTTTTGACACCTAAGACTTTTAACTGATAACTGTTACAAATTTTGTACAAACCATTCGTCCTTTATAATTATATTTTTGGAAATGCAACTTTTCATTCATAATCCCAAAATTCCCAAACATTTTCCAACAACTCGGATTCAAATTAACAAGAATTAAAGGGATAAGTATTAAGTCATTAAGTGTTGAATTGATGCATCTACGAGGGGTGCAATAATTTTCCTGAGGGTAATAAAGTGCTGAGTTGATGCCTGTCCATACTTCCATCCTTTCTTTGCTTCAAAAGTCTATAAATGGTTGCTTCTCCAACTCTGGTCATATGTGAACACTCAGAAACTATACTCCGAACAGTACTATTGAAATGATAATGTACAAGAGCGTCGTGTTCATTTATCACTAAAGTTTTCATATGCACGGTTAAATTGCACTTTAATTTCACAGGAGTATAATTAGACGTTTGTGCCATTTTTATTGCACAAATTCACTTGATCAATATTGCTTTTTATTGCCTATTATTACAGAACTAACAATTCTGCGTGTTACAATCACAGGACTACACAAACAGAAATGTAAATTTTAACTAAAATAATTTACAATCTGCACAACACTTTCTGCCGATTAGAAATTTTAATCCATTCTAAGAAAGTTGAGGGCTACTTAAATTGATCTTGAATTGTAAATATTTTCTACCTGTAGAAGAAAACCCAATATTTCATTCTGTAACAAATAATGCTAAACATTTTATTTTAAAAATTATCCGCCACTGATTTATGATGTTATATTGAGGTTTATCTTCTGGGTCATAAAAATTTTGCTATTAATCATTTTCAAACAGAGTATAGATAATATATACTATTCAAATTAAAATACATACGTTTCGTTTAGATTTAAAAAAAATGCTGAAAGATTTTATTTTATTTTATTTATGTAATATTATTGAACATTGTTGATATTTTATCTTACGACCAATAAAACTGTATTTATTTTGTTGCAGATATAAAACCAAACGAAAACAACTCCAATTGCAGGAATCGAACCTCATGAACCAAAACGCAAAACGTGTAGCAGTGAAGGTTCTAGTCAAAGACGACATCCCCGTTTTTCTTCAGCAAAAGAATCCCCTCTATCAAAAATCCTACTACCCCGACCAATCAAAAAGCGATTTTTTCATGGTTCAAAAATATCCGAAATCCATACAAGAATCCATGCTGAGTTTGTGTCAACAATATTCTAGTTCGATGCAACTTTTTCCTTACTTTAATTATTATCATCCTAGTTTAGTGGGGAATATGAGTCAGCATGAGGAGGGGGATAATATGGAAATGAGGGACGAACATAATTGAGAGTAGATTTTCACTTGTTTGACAGCGGCGTGTCGGGGATGACGTTTATAGGGGATTACTAACTATTTTAGTAATTTTTTTGGTATCTATCAAAAATTGCGGAAATTGTGTTAGCAATTTTAACGATAAATATTAAATCAAAATATTTTATGTTGGTATAGTTATTTAAACTTAACGTACAGGCTCCATCTTGGGCAAAACTTCCTATTATCGAGTTAGAAGTGACTTATTGCTTGGAATTGAAAAGCTACGTATAAATTCGATACAAGCATTATGGACAAAATAATCCTTAACACTACTAAAGGACGAACCACTAGTTCCTCCAACCCATATATCTACAGAGTGTTTCATGAATGATGTGCCAAATTTTAACTTCAAGGGTCATTACTGAATTAGTAATTATTTTAGAAAATATGGGAAAGTTGAATAAAAACTAAGGATTTTTCATTAAATCTGCATTATTATCAGTAGTAATATCACAAGAGCTTCGAAAATAATCGATTATACTTCCGAGTCACGAGACGTATTTGGCGAAACACCACGAGAGCGGAGCTCGAGTGGTGTTTTAAAAGAAATACGTCGAGCGAGGAGGAAGTATAATCGATTATTTTTGTATGCTCGCGTGATATTCGATACGATTATATAACGAATTATATAATTATTTTTGGTGACGTTTGCTCATTATAAACGTCAAACCTATTGTTACTATGACAAACTTTTCAAGATGGAAGGATGCGGAAATCAAAAACGGTTATACAACGTCGTCGCTTATCGCTTATCAATACATGGTACAAGTAAAAATTGCAACTGCTATTGGCTAAATTTATGATGAGTTGTATAATCAATCAATTATTTTGACTTTGGTATCTGCAGTTCAAATTTGACCTATTACTGAAGAAACACCCTGTGAACTGGGTGGCTCCCAGCACATAGGAACATTTTTATAACTTTGAAATGGGCCATACGTTTTTTTCTTCAAATTTGAGGTACAAAATTTCCAATTATTTCATGTAAAAATTTAAAAATACCGTCTATCCATTTTCAAATGATATTTTGGTCCAAATGTGCAAAAATATAGGTACAGTGTTACGTTGAAAAATCCAAATTTTTGAAGTTTTTTTAGAATTTTTAGAATAGGTATTATCTATTCTAAAAAAAATAGCTAAAATGTTTTTTTGTTGTTAAGTTTTGTATAATGGCACCAATTTAAAAAAAATGTTTTATTCATTCAAATATTATAAATTTTATGTCACTTGGCATAAAACTGTAATAAAAAGTTTCTTGCTGTATTTTTGACTCTACTAATATGGGACATCCTTATAATGTATCCCCTTTTCTAAATCACTGACACGCCAATATTTGACACTAAACACGACGTATTTAGACATAAGCAATAGGATCTCTTAGATGATATAATTAATTTATAAAAAGACAATTTTTGTAAGTTTGCATTTACAAAAAAAATCACACTATCGCTAAAATTATAGAATAAATTCACAACTGCAGTAGAAAGATTATTTATTTACATAAATACTTTATTATAATATGATCACTACCTTTTTTTTTAAATTTTATCTGTAGTAGGAAAAAAACTTTTTGAAAAATACGAGGATATATTGATAAATTCATAGCCTACCCAGAAAATGTTGTTCTACAAACAAATTAACCACATCATCTATTACTGCTTCAGTTGATTAATACTTTATAGCCATTTAAAGGTTTTTCTCTCTGGAAAATTATAAATTAATTTATTGTAGCGTGTTTAGGAGATTGCCTGACTCCCTCACCTTGTATCCGCGCCTGTCACAATGACTGCTCGTTTGTCCCAAAAAACTGATTCTATCACTTTTCCTCTATACATAGAGAAAGAATAATTATGTCTCAGCTACTTTGGATACAAAAAGGAGAGTCTTGTTTAAGAATTCAAGCATTTGAGAATATTTTTAGTAGAAATTATAGAAAAATTTTTTTTACCTACTGAATCTTGTGAACACAGAAATGGTTTTTCGGGCAAACTGTTCATCTTTTACGTCTTTTTTTTTTCTTTTAAATTCTGTACCCTTTCTTTTCTATTGACTTTGGAGGAATACTGATGCTTGAGTGTTGTCGTTTTCAAAAAGATCACTAATCAGTTCTTAATTTCGCTTTTACTTTCAATTTAAATTCCAAGGCTAGTTATATATCAATTCACCTCGTATAAAAAAATTATATCTATTTGTAGCTATTTTTCAAAATTTTACATATGTTTTAATTGCTTAATCAAGTTTGATCGTATTTCGATGTATGAAAAAAAAGTTCATTTTAATCATATAATTGCTGTTTTAAAAATCAGTTCCTGAAAGGTTTATTTTGGCTTCAATATTTGTTTAAATACCCACGTAAATTTTGTTGTATTTTTCTACAAATTTGTTGTTTGTACCTACAACGTAGGACGTTTTTATTTTGAAAATTTCACACCAACATTTTTTAACCAATAAGAAGCTTTCGTTTCAGCTCGTTACTATAGCAACCACAAAAGTTTGCCTGATGGGCGTGATTACAGCGATAGTATTATTTATATATATTTTAGTATTATATGATGTTAAATTCTGAACTTCTTGTCTTATAACTTCCACACTTTCTTTCCAGAAAGGAGACATTCTACAAAAATGCCACAAACCTAAAGCAAAAAATGTGAACCAATGACACATAATTTACCTGTTGACAGGCACAGAGAGTACTTGGTAATTTTAGTTTCCTACTGGAATTTCTGAAGGAAAATGTCATGTTATAATTTTTTATATTACTTTGGTGTGAAATTTTTTTTACCGAATCTCCAACGTTCTTGAATTACTACCAGGAAATATTTCCGATAGTAATTCAAGCAGTATAGGGAGATTATTAGTGATAATTTTATTACATTAAAAATACCAAAGATACGTACCTACCTA
The DNA here is from genome assembly GCA_949320105.2 of Crepidodera aurea. Classification (NCBI taxonomy): domain Eukaryota; kingdom Metazoa; phylum Arthropoda; class Insecta; order Coleoptera; family Chrysomelidae; genus Crepidodera; species Crepidodera aurea. Next base: position 12,650,045 of record OX439479.2, read on the forward strand.
GTGTATATTGTATTATATGTAAATATATTTTTGTTTTTTTTCCTTATATAGGTATAGATTTATGGTCACTTATATTTGCACTAAGATGTAATAAAAAGTAGTTATGAAAAACTTGTTTAAATGTTATCCTATTGGGGGAGGTTCAGACGGTCAATATAATTTTCTTCAATATAACGAAGGAAAAATATTGTCAAGCCACTCAAATATACAAAATCCAAGAAAGGAAAATATTTCTATAACGAGAAATCCAACGTTTTGGCGAAGGCGCCCAATAATGTTAGACTTTTAAAATTTGGGTGGATGCGATAATTTGGCGAATGCGATCAATATTTTTGCGGAAAACGAATTTTTAATTTGAATATGAATATTTTACATAAAGTTTAATTTAATTTAATTTACAGCTCTATATTCAGACTCATAAACTATACACGTATTTTAATTTTTTTTATCAATTTACTGTAAATGATGTCGGATTCGCATTAGACATTTGTGTAAATGAATAATTTAACGTTTTTTCTTTATTATATATAATTTTTGAAAATATGTAACGTTGAATTTGTCGAATCAAAGCTCCTGTTATGTTATACAAAGGCTATAACTTAAATAAAGGCCAAAGAAAGATCTAACAACAAAGTGGCTATGTCCTTTAAGGGCGCAGTCTTGTACGTCAAATATCAGCCAAATTATGTCAAATAAGATGCTGCCCGGGAGGTGCTGGTATCTCGTGATAAACGCTTAAATTAAACAAAATAGTTACAGAAACCTTCCTTTGAAATTTTCTCGTTACAGAAATCATTCTAGAAATTCACTGTTTATTATGTTTAATACAAGGGGAGAACAATATTTAGTATCATCAAAATGTATAATCTTAACTTTTTATTTTTTATTTATTTTCTTTGTAGGTATATTTTATTTATACAGAGCCTTTCAATGAAAACGATTCTTCCATAAGATCTTTCTTTTAATTCTTAAAATTAAAATAATTTGTTACTGCGGCATTGATAATATCAAAATAACATTTTCTTTTCAGTTATTTGTTCCTCGTTATGAAGTACCTACTTATGTGAGAAACGAAAGAAAAATTAACCACGCGAACGATGAATAATTACGATTTAGGTGGACATGTCAAAGATATTTACAAGTCGGAAACAATTCGAAATAAAATGCCCTTTTCAAATGTATAGATACAGAGTGATGTTATTGCTCATTTCAAAGTTAGTATATAGCTATGATAACTATCGACACGTGTTAAGTTGCATCGGCGCTTCTTTGTAGATCAAAGAGCCACTCTTTAGGTCAAGGCGGCAGGCTTCCTTTGAACTTTGGTTCAGCTCACGGTGGCCCTAGACTCCTAGATAATTGTATCAAAGGAGTAAGCCGCTTTAGCAATATTGTTTCCTCGGTTTTATTGGTTCAAATTTTCTCCCGAATTTTTCTTGAAGATTATTTAAACCCGAGATCCTTGATTTTATCTGATAAAAAGTAAGCTTTATCATCTATTTATATTTTTGTTGTTGAACTATGCTTATTATTTTCGACACCTTTGAACATGAATATTGACTATAGCTCAATGTTTAATTTGTTAATCCTTAACTAAGACCTAAATAGAATTAAAAAATGCAAAATCTTCCATCCCACTGTAATAGGTTATGCCGTTGTCTCTATAAAGGTATATGCAGACAACACTCGTTATGCTATGGTTTTGTGAACATCTGAATCATGGAAGAATCACAGTACCTATACAATCTCAAATTTCAAATTATCCGCCAAGCCGGTGTAAGGTCGGAAAAGATTTCGTGAGCAATCGGACGGCGCCGGCGTTATTTAACTCGGGTTACTGAGACAAATAATACAATACGCTTACCGTATTATAGATATTAACTTTTTACCTTTTTACTAATTCAAAATATTCACGAAGTGATAAATGGCAAAGGTCCGGAATTGCACAAGAGTTCTGCTGCCTGCGCATGCGTGTGTGAACTTGGGATTTGTTTTGATTTCAATGTGTTTACAGTTTACACTGTTAAATTCTTTTGTCGTTTAGTGTTCTTTGAAGCCTAAAAAAATCTTACTGCTGTATTTCTTGAAAAAAATATTCCATAGAGTGTACAAAGCAGCGTTGATAAAAGTACTATTAAAGATTAAAAAAAACTGTCTGGAAATTAAATTTTAAATCCTATTACATTCGGAAATCAGTCGATTTAACTTTTGGTCTACAGGATAGGATTTTATACACAGGAATAAGATCCTTAAAGTATGCAATATTATTGTTTCTGCACGGAAGACCGAAAAATATTTTTTTTGTGAAAACGTTCTTTTTTTTGTTTTAAATAAGCAGCTGTAATTTTTTCAAAGCAAAATATTTATTTTTAGATTTTATACGAATTGAAATTCTATACGAACAATATTTTTTTCATATCATCTTAAAGCCGAGAGGTTTTACGAAGAAAACGAGCACTCTGATAAAGTTAAACAATTGAAAATTTGTAAACCAACTTTTTCGATTGAAAATTAGGTTTTCTTTTAAATTTTTGCACAATTGGACAAAGTGACGGGTCAGATTTTTTAAGATAATCAGATAAAATCAGAACTTCAAACTTTCGATATTTTGCTTCGTGTTAGAAATATCGAAAAACATTAGAAAAAGTTGTTCAGAATATTATTTTAACCCCATATACCGATTTTCATGACAAAATTCGCATATTTAATTTTTTCATTATATTGGTCTATACACAAAATTATTACATTTTTTTTAATTTGATAAATAAGTGTTCCATGGAAAGTAATAATTTGAAACATTGACAATTTAGTAGTGATTATAACTGATTAAGAAAAATCATGATTCCTACACATACTAACTATTAGAAAGTAAAAATTAATTTATTATGAAAGTCATACAAAATATCATATATTTTGAATATCATTCTTATCGTTTACTTTTTAATATTACCTCTTTTCTCTTTTCTAAAATACTTTATATATTTTTATTATAATGGAATCGACACAAATAATTTTGAATTATTTTTAAAAATTCCCGCGTTATGACAATTAAACGACATGCGCAACAAGCATCTCGTGTTCAGAGTAATAAAAAATATACATGCAAATATAAATGCTCTAAAATCTCGTCAACTTTCAGACGAAACGTTAGCTAACCAACGTTGCCAAATGAACTGTTTCAGCCAACAGCTGTGAGTTCCCGCGAAAATTTAAATTCATGATATATTATTAAATTCGTATAGGTACGTATATTTTAAAGTTTTATTGCGTACTTAGAATGTTTCTTTCTGATTAAAGTTTTTTAAATATTTATGAGAATAAAAAAATTGCATAAATATAAAAATGACAAACCAAATAAGAAAATTTTATTTACAAATACAATAATACAATTGCAGCGTTCTTATTTTTGTGTTTTGAGTTCATGTTTCTTTTATTATGTGCCAACTTTGCTATACCATAACAGATAGGAATACGATGAAATGGGAAAAAAATTGAATTTTTTGGAAAAATTAGAGATAAAAAAAATCAGGGTTTATTGATTTTCTTGAGTTGTACAGTAAAACCAAAAATGGCATTTTTATAGTTTGAGATAAAATTTGCTATTAAGTATCAACATACCAGTAAACCGTCGATAGAATATTAGTGACGTTTATAGTTTGCAAAATATCAATAATTTATTCTAGAATAATGAAAACAATTCAATGAATAAAATAAAACAGTTAACAAACAAAATATAAAATTAACAATATAATTTGAAAAGAAATATTTAAGTTTATTACATTAAAATAAAATTTAAAATGAACAAATGTTATCTGAAATATAAATAATAGTAAAATTTTCTGCTCTTTCACGTGCTGTGCTATTAGTTTTTCGAATTTAGCATACACTTTAGAGCAGCAAAGATTTTTTTATCGCTTTCTACACCTTTTAAAGCGATATCACATTTTATGACAGGTTAAAGTCTCTGACAACTGGGCTAATTATGGTATGACCCCGCTAAACATACCAGCTCATCCATTTGCATGCGGTGCAAAGTAGATTTGCTTAGGGCACCATCTTTCTTGCAGTGTTAAAACCTATATGATTATATATAATTATATACATATATACTACGTACTTATGGACTAAGAAGTGTCAGTCGCCATTTTTTGACCAAACTATCAATTTAATTCGAAGTTTCTATAAAATGACTTCAAAATTTCAAATCGACTGATTTCATAAATTAAAGTATTTTGATGTATTCTGATTAATCCACATTGTAGATAAAGGTTTAACTTAGGTCAAGTTAATGTTTATTTTTCTTATTTTTTCAGAATCGAGGATATATAGATTGTTAAATGCCACTTTTAAGGTTAAAAAAATTGGATGATTTTAAAGCGGTGGTTTTCATAGAAAATAATAAATTTATCGATTTAAAATAGTAAGACTACCTAAGTTAGACCTTTATCTTTAATTTGTGTGAAAATTATATTTTAAATCCCATTATATTCGGAAATCAGTCGATTTAACTTTTGGTCTGCAGCATAGGATTTTATACACAGGAAGACCGCGCCCTTAAGAAAAAATAGCTTGCTCTGGTAAGCTTAAGATAAATTAATTTTGTTATATTTCAAATGAATGTAAATGTAATCAAATTACTGCCAGCCCTAAGTCTGGAAAAAATGGGAAAGAAAGTTGCTATATTTTCTTCGAATTTTCGTTAAAAGCGCTTATGATATTATTTTAATATTATAATAAAAAAGGCTCGCACCATCCAACTTATGGTCAGGCGAAACACTACTACAATTTGAGCCGTCAGGCGAATCGGGAAATTTTAATTGGTTAGACGGAACAGGTGTAACGTTTAAATTCGGTATTAAGACCTTACTACATTAATTAGTTTCCATACCTTGTATTTCTTGGGTAGATGTGAGCCACTGTAGGGACCGAATTATATTATTTAGGAACCATATATCACATAAGATATTTTACATTCAGCCTCAAGTTTTTTTGACTCACTTTATATCCATTTGAACGAGCTATTTAGTTTCGTATAAAGTATATCTATTGGGTGATAAGTGTAACGTGGTTTAGACAAAATTTTGAGGAATCGTCCGGTGTTTTATGAAGATTATTTCGTACCATTGATTGGGATAGACGAGCGATTCCCGTATTGTTAGACTTGCAGGGTGCCTATTTGATTTGTTGTTTTTACCCTGGTCTGAATCTCTTGAAGAGGAATTGATATTTTGTACCAAACCAAGCCACGTTCGTAACGACGCCATTTTTGTCAGGTAAGGCGTTTTTCATGAAAGTCGAGTATTATGTTATTTGGCAAGTGTGTAAGGCCTATTAATATTATAGGGATAGTACCTTCCCCGGGAGACGATTTGATTCTCCGAGGATTCACCTTCCACGGAAGCATCTGTCAGGAAAGTTCCTGATTCGCCGAGAATTCCCCTTCACTGTATAAAAGGGTATGTTGAGATATATAAATGTTTTTATTGTATAAACTGTTAGAGTTTGTGTAAATTTCTTTCTGGGCCGAGGGGTATTCGATTAGGGGTTTAATGTATATTATTTTAGGGTTCTCGTATTGGGCGGATGATTACCAGCTTCTCGTGTTGGGCAGATTGTTAACCACCTTCTCGTATTGGGCGATTGTTAACCAAACTCTCGTGTTGGGCAGAGTGTTGACCACATTCTCGCACTGGGCGGATGATAATCAAGTTGCCGCAATTTAATTTCTGAGTTGGTGGAAGAAAATCCACTTTTTAAAAGCGAGGGAGGTTTGGAACAACCGCAAGTTTTTCATATTTTTTTTTTGTTTGTTCATATACATTTATTTGTTAATTAGTAATTTTCAAAGGTCTCTAAATTAGTATTTTCATATATTTTCTCTAATTAAATTTTTGGAATTTTGTAAGCGACTTATAGGGGCGAGTGGTATTTTTTTTTACGCCCAATTCCAACGACCTTGAGAGCTCTCGCGGACAGTGTAACACCCCTATTGTTCGTAATCATTTAATTAATTTAATCATTTTTTTTTACTAGCGCAAATTTCTTACAATTTTAGTGGGATCCCTTGGATTCCTTTTTCTTTTTTTTTGACCTGTGCAATTTTGCTAAGTGGAAACATTAAATAGTTATTTAGTAATTAGTTACTTTTCTTTCATTTACTAATAGTCACAAATAGTCTTGACCCGAACTAAGGTAAGCAATTTTTTCGTTGCGACGTAGTTTATTTTTTTTTATTTGTGGGTTCAATTTAGGGCGCCCATTTTTCTTTTTAATTAACAACATTTATCAATCCACACCCCACTTCACTGTGGTTAGCCGGTATCCAAAGCGGATTACATAATCCCACGAAGGAATATCTTTAACCGAGAATAACTCGTGGCACATGAACACTCATATTTAATAAAATATAATTAAAAAAGTTTAAAAATAAATAAAATTAGGTGAGAATTAGGTGGTACATACATCCCCTTATAACAAACAGGAGCCATCCCTGATTAAAAAAAATCTTGGGTGGCACAAAATTAAAAATTCTGTTCATCGGGTTTAAAGTAACTCGATATCGTGAGTCTGTTATATATTTATTCGAAATAAAGTCTGTAAAATTCATATTGTTTACTCTTAAGTGTGTGCCACATGCTTCACACTTGACGGCAGATATCATGTAAAATAAATATTTATTAATGAGTCCAGTATTAAACTACTGTTTGTTGAGAAGGTACGTAGCAAATTTAAAATTTGTAACTAATATTAATAGTGTGGAACGGTAGACAGAAGTATTCAAATGTGGCATTTTGGCAAGCAATTTTGTTGATTCTTTGAATTTCATGCCAAATAGATTTTTGTAACAATAACAAGAAAATCATAAAGAAGAAATTATTTTATAAAAATCCTAATTCCTATTTTTTTAATGATTGTTGAGCTGTGGACATAGTAGGTACAGAGACAGAAATAGACATGAAAAAAAAGTTATAACTAAAACGGCTAAGAGAAAAACCTGGAAAATATTTTCAAGTTTCTAAAATGGCCGCTAGGGGGCGTAACTGCAATCTTGAATATAAGAAAGTGATGTTTCTGTGAATTCCGCTATATTAACCTAACAAAAAAATACATGATCTTTAAATAAGAGATAATCTGAATCTTTTTTGTTTGACAATTTTTGCTGCATTTTTAAAAATAAAGTGGTGGGGGGTATTCAAAGGTTTCAGTAAAAAACACCCTGTATATTCGAAACGGCTGAGCCGATTTTAACAAACTTGGGCTAGTTGAAAAGTTCTATTCTTGGGCTAAAAATGCTATAATATTTGAAGTTTTGTTAGTTTCAGATGTCGCCGCCAGAGGGCTTTTTTCGACATTTCGACAGAAATGGTTAATTTTCTCAAAAAAATTAAATTTATTGGTATGATTTCTTTTTCATGAAAAAGTAGCTAAATGATGCCTAAACAAGCTCGCGAAAACCGCATCTCGGTATCTTGTTGCTAACCTAAAATTTAGGCCAAAGAAAATTTTATACGGAAATCTCTTAAATTTTTATTTTTTAAACTAATTAATTCCTTTTATTATGTAAGTTGTGGCCCTAAAAAGGACCGAATTAAAAAAGATAGGTTTTTAATGTCCCCGTAAATGCTCGAAATTCTGAAGCCTCTCATGGGTAGACAAAACTGCAGCTTCAATTTCGGCTCTCGGTATGTTACGTAATGCATTACGAATCCGATTTTTCGTATCTCTCTGGTCGTAGGTTGAGTCTGAAAATTCAAGACAAGTTAAGTCTGGTGATCGCACAGGCCATGGAAACAGACTTCCTCTTCCAATCCAACGCTGTTGTAATACTGCATTAATATGCTCTCACACAATAATGGAGAATTTTTATTTCTAATTCTTTGGACCGATGAAGCCACCTTTACTGCACAATATGCATTATTGGTCTGCAGAAAATCCGCATTGGTTGCATGAAGTTCAGCACCAAGGACGTTGGAGTTTAAATGTGTGGTGTGGCATACTGGGAGGCAGAATTATTTTTTTTTAGCAATCCCTAAGTGGTGTAAGGCTTTTTCTTGCCACTAAGAAAAATATTGCCTTACAAGATGACGCTTTAGTACGGAGATTGCTCGAGCGCCAGTTTTTTTATGTGGTATGCTCCACAACCCTTAGAAACGGCCTCTTAGGGGCACAGGTAACTTCAGATGGAGATACGGTATTCTCCAGGGGTCTAGTTGACTTCAGACTTAATTATTTTTACTTTATTAGATACCTTTAATATCCCTGAAAAGAGGTAAGGTTGGTGAATATAAACCAGGAAATAAACGTGACACATATATTGTTTTTAGCTAGTGTAACAAAATAAAATTCGTTCTACTTCAAAGCCCAACCCTATTTAACCCTGAACAAAAAATACTACGTTTAAAAGAAACGTTCGATTCGGCCTTATAGTGACTGTAGTGACGGAGTGACTCAATCAGACTTTAATTAAATTTATCAAATTACGGAAACAAACGGAAAAACAAAATAACTTCTATTAAATATCTAAATCACTATGAAAGAGTTATTTAGCCTAATTAATTTATGAAATACATCGGCAGGGTTTGCCAAAATTTATTATGTTCTAGAATTAACAAGAAAGTTAATACATTTATTCTTAATTACTTTTATTACTTTAAATTAAAACAGGAGAGTTATCTATCAAATTCGGAAATTAAAATCGGCAACTATTTTATGACTCTCTTTCTAAAAATGCTAATTAACCGGAAACGTAAATTAATACTATTAAATTATTTAACTTAAATCGGGTGAGTTAGTTAGCTTTCTTATTTTACGGAATAAACAGGGTAATCGCGGGGGTTGAATTTACGGACCTAAGCATTCAGAATCTGATATTGTCTGGGGGTTTTTGCCGAAGCCACCACGAAGATAAGATCAGTCCCGAAGCTGTGATACTAATACAGACCGGCCGAAACTCAGGTAGATATTGTCTGGGGGTTTTTGCCGAAGCCACCACGAAGATAAGATCTGGTCCCAAGATTTCGGAAACTACACGTCGAACTAACTCTGCAATTGGGGAGATATTGTCTGGGGGTTTTTGCCGAAGCCACCACGAAGATAAGATCTGATCCCAATGCTTTTAAATTATTTCACGACAACCTAACCGTGCCAAAGCGTTGAAAATTATTACCCGGCGAGCGAACTTAGCTATGGGGAGATATTGTCTGGGGGTTTTTGCCGAAGCCACCACGAAGATAAGATCTGATCCCAAAGCTACTACTTCACGGCGAACTAACTCTGCAATTGGGGAGATATTGTCTGGGGGTTTTTGCCGAAGCCACCACGAAGATAAGATCTGATCCCAATGCTTTTAAATTACTTACGCGACAGTCGGAACAATTAATGCGGTAACTACTATTAAATTTCGGACGTGAAAAGGTAACCAAAGCTAACTGAGATTTAATTAAAAACAAACTAACTCAAGAAAACCATCAATAAATGAATCAATTTCGGTTAATCTAGCGGAAAAGATAATTATCAAAATTAGAAATGTAATCGTAAATAAAATTAAAAACTGAGAACTTAAATAACTCTCCTAAAATTCGGCCACGAAAAGAAACCAAAATTAAATTAATTTTTCGGAAATTAAAATAATTAACAAAATTAAAAATGAAATTACGGGTCCCTAAAATGAATAAACTATTCTCGTTTACTAATTCGGAAAAATAATGATATTTAAAATTAAATTAAACCAGGTACGCCACTGAGAATGAAAATTTAATTATAAATAAACTAAATTATAAAACCGGAAAAATGATCAAACTATTTCAGCCAAATTATTCAAGAAATAAAAACGAGAACTAAAATAAAATCTCACGCAATTCGGTATTTTGATTTTTAAAAACTCTTTGTAATAATTAAATGAATTCTTTTACTAATAACTAAATTATTCTCAAATTAATACCGGCGAAACAATCGAACGAAAAGCAAATGATATAAAAAGAGAAAGTCGGAACGGTACAAAAAAACGTAGGTAAACAGTACACGACGCGGCGTCTTATCTTTTAAAAATAAACGGATGTGATTTCGGATCAAAATTAACGCGATTCTAATTTATCTTATTAACACGGCAAAATCAAATGAAAAATTACGGAAAACAATACTAATAACTTATACCTCGGAATATTGCTTGCAATTTTAAAACGACGGAACGGCTAACGAATTTTAAACGCGGCTGTTGATTTCGGATCGCAGGAAAAGAATTCATTCTAATTTCAAATTATTTCTCACCTAAGCTCTGAAGAATTCCTACTACGCAAAAATCCCTTCCAAAGCGACCGGATTCGCGGCGCGCGCAATACTATCTTTAAACGGCGTTAGCTCGTGAAATATTTTAAAATATGTATAGGGTGAGCCAAATAAAAATCGAACGTTTTATTTAATTTCAAATAAATTTTCATTGAATCCCGAAATTATTCAAATTATTTAAATTGTGAAAAATAACTTCATTACAGTGGCAATATCTTTCTTGACTTTTTGGCCAATAAATTACCATTGTTGTTGGAAGATGTTTCACTGGAAACACGTCAAAACTTGTTTTTGCAGTTGAATGGTTGCCCAGCACATTATGCTGTTATTGTACGAGAGCATATTAATGCAGTATTCCAACAGTGGTAGATTGGAATAGGAAGTCTGTTTCCATGGCCTGCGCGATCACCAGACTTAACTTGTTTTGATTTTCAGACTCAACCTACGACCAGATACATATGAAAAACCGGATTCGTTAATGCATTACGTAACATACCGAGAGCCGAAATTGAAGATGCAGGTTTGTCTACCCATGAGAGGCTTCAGCAATGCATAGAGCGTGATGATCAGCATTTAGAGCATTTACGGGGGCACTAAAAACTTTTCTTTTTTAAATCGGTCCTTTTTAGGGCCACAACTTACATAATAAAAGGAATTAATTAGTTTAAAAAATAAAAATTTAAGGGATTTCCGTATAAAATTTTCTTTGGGCTAAATTTTAGGTTAGGAACAAGATATCGAGATGCGGTTTTCGGCAGCTTGTTTAGGCATCATTTAGCTACTTTTTCATGAAAAAGAAATCATACCAATGCGTTTAATTTTTTTGAGAAAATTAACCATTTCTAACGAGATGTCGAAAAAAGCCCTCTAGCGGCGACATCTGAAACTGACAAAACTTCAAATATTATAGCATTTGTAGCCCAAGAATAGCTTTTTTCAACTAGCCCAAGTTTGTTAAAATCGGCTCAGGCGTTTCGAATATACAGGCTGTTTTTTACTGAAACTTTGAATACCCCCCACCACTTTATTTTTAGAGATATAGCAAAAATTGTTAAACAAAAAATGTTCAGATTATCTTCTACTTTAAAGATCAGGTATTTTTTTGGTAGGTTAATATAGCGGAATTCGCAGAAACATCACTTTCTTAGGTTCAAGATCGCAGTTACGCCCCCTAGCGGCCATTTCAGAAACTTGAAAATATTTTCCAGGTTTTCCTCTTGGTCATTTTAGTAATGACTTTTTTTCCGCAAGCCTCTACGATGGATGGTTTCCAAGATACAGTACCTTGCATTCTTATTTGGCCACCCTGTACATATATTAATTTTAAGTTGCTCAGACTCTTTGATTTTTTTCGCAATCGTTTTAATTTCGTCAAAAGGTGAATTACATTAAACTTTATCTTCGTCATCACTGTCATCAGATTCAGAAACGTACATTTTTTCATTCGAATCATCAACATTAATTTGAAAAACGTTCATAAAATCAAGCGCCGCCAAGTTTAAAACGTGAGCAAAACAGACAAAATGCATGTTTTGCGAATGAAAATTTTCATTTAAGTTTGCTAACTCTGTAGCAAAAGTAAAATTACTGTTGGTATTGTCTGTATCTGTTGTTACACCTTAAATACTGACTGTTGTGTAGGTCGGAATCTGAGACTTTTGTCTGGCATATATCGGTACTAATCTCATTAAGCAATCAATGGTAACTAAAAGTAGACAGTAGATAGACGGCGGCAGTTTATGCTGTGTCACTGAGCACGTGACAGGGTACGTGTTCCACGGCCATCATAGCTGAAAGCTTGATAAAGCTTTGTAAAGCTCGATAAAGCTTGGAAAAGCTTGAAAACCAAACTAAGCTTGTATCCGTTAAAATCAAGCCAAACCAAGCTTTCCTTTTTAAAAAGCTTGACATTCACTTACCTTGTTTTTTTTTATAAATTTTTACTTTCGCCTTCGCGTTACTCTCAAATGGAAAACGCTTTAAAAAGTTATCCTGCTGGATTTGAGTTTTCTCAAATTTTTTTGTTGTTTTTTTGGAGTTGAAATTCTTCAGAAGGATACTTCTCCTGCTGATGGCCAAGATTTTGATGTTACTGTACTATAACTATCCATAGTCGATCACCATCAGCAATGTTTACAAATTCTCTTAAGGATAATTTTTATCAAAACAATCATATAATACTCGTTTTCCTGTTGACTCGTATTTCACTGCCATCATTTCATTTTATTTCACTTGTTCTGTTTACTCTGCTTAAAAGGCTATTAGGGGGCTTTGATTTGATTCCACATTCTGACTCGCCGTAAATATTAAATACACCCATGTCAGTCTGGCCAACTTAAAAGCGTTCCGATGCTCGAAGGACCCTATGTTTACTTCGGCGCGGCGGTTTTAATATCGGTTGGTTTAGCGTTTTTATACAATATTTGGAAATTTAGTATCTGATCGTCCCAATTGCACAATTTTTTGTCTGGAATAATTTGAACCGGTTGCAAGGTCCATTATCCAAACGCTCCCGATAATTAAATCTATATGTAGAAGTGTACAGGGTGGCCAAATAAGAATGCGAGGTACTGTATCTGGGAAACTATCCATCGTAGAAGCTTGCGGAAAAAAAAGTTATAACTAAAACGGCCAAGAGAAAAACCTGGAAAATATTTTCAAGTTTCTAAAATGGCCGCTAGGGGACGTAACTGCAATCTTGAATCTAAGAAAGTGAAGTTTCTGTGAATTACGCTATATTAACCTAACAAAAAAATACATGATCTTTAAAGTAGAGGATAATCTGAATCTTTTTTGTTTGACAATTTTTGCTGCATCTCTAAAAATAAAGTGGTGGGGGGTATTCAAAGGTTTCAGTAAAAAACACCCTGTATATTCGAAACGGCTGAGCCGATTTTAACAAACTTGGGCTAGTTGAAAAGAGCTATTCTTGGACTAAAAATGCTATAATATTTGAAGTTTTGTTAGTTTCAAAAAAATTAAACGCATTGGTATAATTTTTTTTTCATGAAAAAGTAGCTAAATGATGCCTAAACAAGCTCGCGAAAACCGCATCTCGGTATCTTGTTCCTAACCTAAAATTTAGGCCAAAGAAAATTTTATACAGAAATCTCTTAAATTTTTATTTTTTAAACTAATTAATTCCTTTTATTATGTAAGTTGTGGCCCTAAAAAGGACCGAATTAAAAAAGAAATGCTCGAAATTCTGAAGCCTCTCATGGGTAGACAAAACTGCAGCTTCAATTTCGGCTCTCGGTATGTTACGTAATGCATTACGAATCCGATTTTTCGTATCTCTCTGGTCGTAGGTTGAGTCTGAAAATTCAAGACAAGTTAAGTCTGGTGATCGCGCAGGCCATGGAAACAGACTTCCTCTTCCAATCCAACACTGTTGTAATACTGCATTAATATGCTCTCACACAATAATGGAGAATTTTTATTTCTAATTCTTTGGACCGATGAAGCCACCTTTAAAATCTGCACAATATGCATTATTGATCTGCAAAAATCCGCATTGGTTGCGTGAAGTTCAGCACCAAGGACGTTGGAGTTTAAATGTGTGGTGTGGCATACTGGGAGGCAGAATTATTTTTTTTAGCAATATCTTCTCTACTTTTTGGCCAATAAATTACCGTTGTTGTTGGAAGATGTTTCACTGGAAACACGTCAAAACTTGTTTTTGCAGTTGAATGGTTGCCCAGCACATTATGCTATTATTGTGCGAGAGCATATTAATGCAGTATTCCAACAGTAGTAGATTGGAAGAGGAAGTCTGTTTCCATGGCCTGCGCGATCACCAAGACCTAACTTGTTTTGATTTTCAGACTCAACCTACGACCAGATACATATGAAAAACCGGATTCGTTAATGCATTACGTAACATACCGAGAGCCGAAATTGAAGGTGCAGGTTTGTCTACCCATGAGAGGCTTCAGCAATGCATAGAGCGTGATGATCAGCATTTAGAGCATTTACGGGGGCATTAAAAACTTTTCTTTTTTAAATCGGTCCTTTTTAGGGCGACAACTTACATAATAAAAGGAATTAATTAGTTTAAAAAATAAAAATTTAAGGGATTTCCGTATAAAATTTTCTTTGGCCTAAATTTTAGGTTTTCGTGAGCTTGTTTAGGCATCATTTAGCTACTTTTTTTATGAAAAAGAAATCATACCAATGCGTTTAATTTTTTTGAGAAAATTAACCATTTCTGACGAGATATCGGAAAAAAAAGCCCTCTAGCGGCGACATCTGAAACTAACAAAACTTCAAATATTATAGCATTTGTAGCCCAAGAATAGCTCTTTTCAACTAGCCCAAGTTTGTTAAAATCGGCTCAGCCGTTTCGAATATACAGGGTGTTTTTTACTGAAACCTTTGAATACCCCCCACCACTTTATTTTTAGAGATATAGCAAAAATTGTTAAACAAAAAAGGTTCAGATTATCCTCTACTTTAAAGATCAGGTATTTTTTTGGTTGGTTAATATAGCGGAATTCGCAGAAACGTCACTTTCTTAGCTTCAAGATCGCAGTTACGCCCCCTAGCGGTCATTTCAGAAACTTGAAAATATTTTCCAGGTTTTCCTCTTGGTCGTTTTGAGTAATGACTTTTTTTTCCGCAAGCCTCTATGATGGATGGTTTCCAAGATACAGTACCTCGCATTCTTATTTGGCCACCCTGTACCTGCAAATTACGTATATGTAAATTATTTGTAAACTATTTTAATGCATTTTAGCATTTTCTTAAAAATTTAATACATTAAATTTTGAGATTAAACTCAAAAAGTCATAGGTTATTAGTTTGGTCGATTTATTCGTTTGTGTAACTAACAGTAATATAAGAAACCGCATTTATGATTTAAATTAAAGTAATTTTCATCCTCGTACAAAATTCCAAAAATTGTCAATTATGGACTACTCAAAAATTTTGGAAACAAAAACATTTGGGGAACAAAAAAAATGGTTAACAAAGATTCAGTTTTCTTAAAAATTATTTATTTTTGGGAAAGTATGCCATATATTTGTAAAAATTAGGAATTTTCCTATGGGCAATCTTGACCGGACTAGTGTAGTCTTTTTTTAGTGTTAATATCGCCATCTAGAAATCAAAACCAATATTGTTACGTTGGTTGAAGAAACGGAAACGATAATAAAATATCTCAGACTCCAAGCACTATTGGTTATTTTAACTAGATGGCAGTGTAAATGAATAACTTGTATCCTAAAAGGAAAAGTATTCTATACTAGCCATTTTATATCCATTTAAATTTTAGACACTCGTTGCAAATTTAAATGTGAATATGAACCAAGTTTGGTTTTTAAGAATATGTCCCGAGTTTATTTTAGTACAATTTTACTCACTTCTGCAATAGCGTGGTTAACCTCATGCACCTGCATGGGCGTAATTTCACCTTCTTATCTGGGGGGCAAGACCTACCGGGGGGTCTGGGGGTATGGAATACTCCCCAGGTTAAAGGACGGTCCGGGTGTATGGAATACCTCCCAGGTAACATAAATGTTAGAAAACTTATATTGTTCTTCATGTGCCGTATTACACAATAATGTTTAATTTTAACCACCAATAACAAATTCTTTTAAAAAATAAATACCATCCATAAAAAACCTTGTAAAGTTTGGTCTGTTTTTGATAATTTGAATGCTTAACCTAATTAAATAAAAATTAAGAAAACATCATACTAAAATAAATCAATATTTTATTGAACTTTTATTTGATACCACCACATGTACAATAACTATTTCATACAAAATGATTTGAATTAAAAACGTCAATTACTTTGGGAATATCTACTTCAATGCTCCTTTCAATTGACAGAAGGGCCAATGACCACACCCTCTCCCGGCCAATTGTGTTTCTAGTGTAAGTTTTTAACCTACGCAGACATGAAAAGACCTTTCACGGGATGCTGAATTCATGGGAATTATAAAATTCAAGCGAAACAGTTCAAAAAGAGGGAACACACTTTTCAAAGATTTTTCTACCAATAGGTCAGCTCTTTCTTGAATACTCTTTTTCTTTTCTTCCATCTTGTAAAAACACCTTAGTTCAGAGAGGAGCAGTTCACTGTCAATACTGTAATAGTTGCACAAATACTGTACACTGGATAGGTCAACGTCAGTTGCACTCAGAACTTCGCTTAAGTGGTTCAGAACATCACCAATTTTTGAAGGAATTTTCCCTCTTCTTGGCATCTCCGCTGCTTGGAATTCACAGGGCTCAGAGATTTCTGCGCGGTGGTTGAATAACTGAGTAAAAAACTCATCTGTTCTGAAGGATTGTAAGACTTCAATTGTGCTGATTTTTACAGATTTTACAACTTCGTAGGTCACATTGCTTACCTGTAATGTCTTTGACAGTACCTACGTCACATTGCGTAAGAACTCTTCTCAGTAACAGCAAGTCAAACACAAAATTGAAATCTTCCATGCTCTTTAACAAAGCATTGGCTTGTCCACCACTATCAGGTCATAACATGTAAACTGTTATTCTGGGCTAAAATGTTTCTGAGACAAATTTAATGATCAATCAAGATTGAGCCACGTTTATAAACCGTAATTTTCCTGAAGTTTGTAAATAAATGAGATATTTAATACCGGGGTGGCAAAAAGAGCGGTTTGGGAATTCTGCCACCCCGTAATTACGCCAGCTGTTCGTGTTGACTGGAATCATATGGTAAATAATTAATTAATTATTCTTTTCTACAGGTATTATTTTAAAAAAGGTTTATAAATATTCTTTTGCATCACCAAATATTATGACCACGAGCCGGCACTGAAAATTAGTCCTTCTACGACAGCTGAAAACTGAAGAACACCAGTAGAAACATCAGAGACTTGTTCCAATTGCAGGATTGAAAGAAAAGTAGAATTGATCGAAACTGAAGCAATAGTAGAAGAAATGAATTTAAAAGTAGATGTTTTGTTACACAATCCTGGGAAATATCCGGAAATTATAACTCCTGAATTTGCGAAATTTTTTCTGGAAAGAGTACATTCTCGTAACACCTGAGAATTATCCAACAATGGGGTTGGACGTAAGTTTACCAAAAATTATTATTACCGTTAAGTTAAATTCATTCATTCATTGTTTTTGCTGTAAAATTTTTAACTTCCCCTTCCAATTTTCACTTCATGTTAAAACATTGTAAGATTCGTTCTCCATAACCTCATGTCTCTAGTTTATACACAATATAAACAGCGTGCAGATCCATTTATGATTTCTTGGAAATTCGAGGCTATACCAACCGACTTTATTTACTTAATTAATGAACCGTTCATATCCCCATTATATTTCAATCAATACCTTCTACTGAAACAACCATTTACTGGGCAATGCTACATCATTCCTACTAAATACAGGGTGGCCCAAAAGTCAGTTTTAATTAAGCAGATGAGTTTATGACTATCCAGAAGACCGTGATCACGTAAGACAATGATTCTTTTTTGAAAGGTGTTCCCCTTCAACTTACTTTTAGATGATAGACATTGTTTTTAATTTTTTTGCTTTTTTTGGAGTATTTGTTACATTTCTGACGTAAGTTAACATATTTTCCTTATTTTGTCATATACTAAATTGCGAATTCTAGGTTTTAGCTCTGAAGATCACCGGTTGTCAGGTTGAAAACGCTTAGCTAAATAATTTAATAAATTTTAAACATTTTGCCCCAATAATGCAAAGTTTTATTTTCCTTACCTACCTACTTATAAGCGTGTACAAAGCATCTGTACAGATTGTTAAGAAATTATCGTGATTCTGTTTTGTCCAGAATTTTTTTGTTAAATTTTCAATATATATCTCAAAATATTTTTTATTTGATTAAAAATCAAGGGAGGTTCTTGTACTTTAACTAAAATAGCATTAATAAGAGAATTTTAAGGCTTCTGTACGTATTATTACAGTATTCTGTCAATTTTTAAATGATAAACTTTAGTTCCTTTAAAGGATTATATCCTGAAAATTTGCTCTTAAAAAAATTCTAATAATAAAAAGCATTTTTTTTCTTAAACGTTTTATTTCGTAGTAAAATATTTATAACTAGAATAAATTATGTACAGTTTTGTTTTTGTAATACAAATTTTAACAAATTAATTAGTAAAGGACATTTTTAAACTTAACATATAAAGCTTTATGTACATCAGTCTAATCCTAAATTGGTAACAAAGATTTTTGGTTTCATTTTTACATTAAAGCCATATTGATTCTTCATTAAAGATTTTGGAGAAAAAAATATTTTCCACGACTACTAAGGCTACTATTAAGGCTACAGCGAATTTGTAATTAGTTGGAAATTCACTTGATATCGGAGATTTTTTATTTTAATTTCTGAAAAAGTTACTATTGAATCTATTTTCTCAATCTACGGATACCAAAATAAATGGGGAAATTTGTTTGTTGGGGTCGAGCATATAATATTAAATAACCCAAACATTCTTTAAAGAATTATTTGCAATTTATTTATCTATTAAAAGTTTCAGATTTATGCTAGAACCTAAAGATTTTAAATAACGATTATTAACACGTACATGTACTTTTTTACAAAATCGATAATTACCGCTCCATCAACATTTCAGCGAGATAGGATAATGATTGATCATCTTGAAACAATCCATGTATTTTTAATAAAAATATCACGTCATCAAAATTTATAAAGCTTTCACACAGAGTTTTTGTTTAAATCTAGAGTGCACAGAGAATTGAACATTTGAAGGTTGGTTCCTTTAATTTATGTATCATTAGTTAATAGTCGTGGAAAAAGTATGGCATTCTACTCGCTTTTTTTACTAAAAATGCAATTCTATGGAATTTTTAAAAAGCCCTTTGACAAGCTAGATGCACTTGATTGCAGAAGTTTCTGATTTTTACGGAAACGTCATATTCATGTCATTATACCTCTCTTGGCAGGCGTATTCGTTGTGATTGTAGAGATCGGAGTTGTTTTGAAAGAGGTAAGCATTTTGAGGAACTGGTTGACCTAAACAGAAACCTGTCGTTGTATTTATGTCGGTTTTCTTTTCTGTTTCGTTTTTCTCGATTTTCTGTCGTTTGTTTTTGTATCTGAAAAAAATTTAAAAAAAATTATGGTTAAAAAGAAAATAGTGAGGGGCGGGCAACTGCCCCTTTCTACATGGCTTAATGATTACTGCAATAGATACAGGTCCAGATCCCGTCGTTGCATTTGTGGTCAGACATTTTTCATAATACAGGGTGTTTCCAAATGACACTTACAATGTCTGGCTGTAGATACCTCTCGTAAAATTGGACAAAATCATATAAGGAATGAGGGGTCCAACTCGATTACTTTTCAAAATACAGGGCGTTAAAGTTAAAAAAAAATAAATGTTTTTATTTAAAAACTTTAAGCAGGTCGTTTTTAAATATAAAAAGACATGTTTTAGTAAAAATACATGTTTCATATCTAGATTCAGTGGCGTGCAGTTAGAAGAGTATGTCCCCATTTTCCCACCATTTTCTACGCCCATGGTATTTGAAGGTATTTTTAATTTTTTTTGTATTGCTTAACAGTTTTCACGTAAAAAACGAATAACCTTTACATACCGAAAATGTTGTGGTCTTTAAGATATTTAATGGTTTTATGAAGTCTGTAAGATCTTTTATTAATGAAATAACCAACAATATTTTTCTTGGATTTCTTTAATAATTTTTTCTTAATTTTTTTATAACCATTAGTGTCTAGTGTCTAGTTGTTATAAAAAAATTAGAAAAGATTATTAAAGAAATCCAAGAAAAATATTGTTGGTTATTTCATTAATAAAATATCTTACAGACTTCATAAAAACATTAAATATCTTAAAAATCACAACATTTTCGGTATGTAAAGATTATTCGTTTTTTACGTCAAAACTGTTAAGCAATACAAAAAAAATTAAAAATAGCTGCAAATACCATGGGCGTAGAAAATGGTGGGAAAAAGGGGACATACTCTTCTAACTGCACGCCACTGGATCTAGATATGAAACATGTTTTTTTACTAAAATTTGTCTTTTTATATTTAAAAACGCCCTACTAAATTCTGAATTAATATATTAATCCGTTTTAAAGTTTTTAAATAAAAACATTTATTTTTTTTTAACTTTAAGGCCCTGTATTTTGAAGAGTAATCGAGTTGGACCCCTCATTCCTTATATCATTTTGTCCAATTTCACGAGAAGTATCTACAGCCAGACGTTGTAAGTGTCATTTGTATAAAGCATGTGGTTGCTTTTGATTGTTAGGTATTTGAATAATAATTTTAGTATGTTTTCATGGTACTTAACATCTTGAATGAAAAGAGAGTAAATTGTTATGGTCTATTTTTATGTATGAGAGAGTAATAAAACAGCATTTCTAATGCAAAACTTAGTACGGTCATTTTAAATATTTTTACGGAATAATCTAAATATTTCCTAAAATTGTCATAAATGTACCTGAGCTAATACAAGTTTTGGGTGTTTTATTGGTCTTTTATAACCATAAGCTGTACAGAACAATAGAAAAAGGTTTGGACAGGCCAAAAGCGCTGTGTATTAAAGATAACATAGCCGTATCTTAAGATTATTTTCAATAAGTACCTATTTGCCAATTTTGTTTTATTTTAATTCCAAGAATTTCTTACAGTAATCGAATTATAAGTAGATAAATCCCTTACAAACAAATTTCACCGAAAATGCGATTGTAGGTTTTCCATTTAGTAAGGAGGTCCAGTTGTGTATTCTTGACAGCTTACTAAATGTCGTTTAGTTGCAACATGCAAGGTGCAGTGTGCAGTCTATTGTGAATTCTAGTGTGATCATGGAAAATTTGGAAGTACCGCGTAAACGACAAAAAATCGGTCCTTTAACAGTTAATGAAAAAACATTAATATTTAATTGTTTTAAATCATTTACAGACAAACATTTATGTAAAAGTGTTGATAACACAGTGGAATTAGTTAGTAGTACGCTTGGTGTTGGGAAATCTACGATTTACAGAGTTGTTAAAGAAGAGAAATGTGGCGAGTTTCAAACAGCACGTAAAGCTCCAGGAAAACCAAAATTTCAAATAGAAAATCATTTGAAAGAAAGACTTCGAAGGAAAGTGCATGCGTTCTTCTTTAGAAAAGAATTTCCGACAGTAGACAAAGTTCTTGCCACGGTTCGAGATGATAAGGATTACCCTGAAATGAGTCGAAGCACACTATGGAAACTTTTAAAAGAAATAGGTTTTCTATGGAAAAAGCATTCCAGAAAGTCTATTTTAATAGAAAGAAGCGATATTGTAGTATGGAGAAGAAATTACCTAAGGACTATAAAAGAAATGAGAAACCAAAGAAGAAATATATTTTATTTAGATGAAACATGGATCAACGAGGGACATACACCAAATAAATTTTGGCAAGATGAAACTGTTACAAGTCGAAGACAGGCTTTTTTAAATAATTTATCTACTGGTTTAAATCCACCATCAGAAAAGGGGCGCAGACTGATAATAGTACACATCGGTAGTTCAAACGGTTTTGTTAAAGGTGGTTTATTGACTTTTGAATCTACTCGTACCGGTGACTACCATGAGGACATGAATGCTGATGTCTTTAAAGAGTGGTTCGAACAAATGATAGATCTTCTTCCTCAGAACTGTATAATAGTAATGGATAATGTAAGTTATCACTCGAGACTTACAGAAAAAATGCCCACAACCAAGTGGTTAAAAAAAGATTTACAGAATTGGCTAAATTCAAAGAATATTAAGTTCCATCCCGGTTCTGTAAGAAGAGAACTGTATCATTTGTGTTCCCTTCATAAAGAGAAATTAAAAAAATATGAAATTGATGAAATTGCAAAAAATCGTGGGATGACGGTGGTTAGATCACCACCATATCATTGCGAAGTAAACCCGATTGAACTGATATGGGCACAGATAAAGTGAGAAGTTTCAAGAAAAAATAATTCTTTTAAAATGAGTGATGTTAAACAGTTGTTTTTGGAGGCTGTAAATAATGTGAAGCCTGAAAACTGGGAAAAGGCAGTAAATCATACGATTAAAGAAGAAGAGAAAATGTGGAAGTTGGACAATATTACTGATGAAATGATCGAGCCACTCATTGTAAATATTGGTTGCGACAGTTCATCTTCTGATTTCGATTCTGATTTGGATTTGTAGGTAAGAAGTAGTTTTTATATTAAAATTATTATTTATGAACGTAACGTTGTTTAAAAGTCAAAGTTTAAATCCTTATACCTACATAATCCGTTTGACACAATGTTCTTAACATACCTTGTGGAAAAATAAAATATTTTAGAAAAAATTGCACTTTTTTACCTTCAGCTGCTTAGAAGTTATAAGCAGGTTAATTAGGTGAAAATATAAGTGTACACCCGATATATTTATTATATTTATACAAAGGTTATTTCATACGAAAATACTCGAGGTATAACTTCACAAAATATTTTAACTGTCTACTAAAAGAAGTGGTACGCCTATGGATTACGAACGCTTTATTATTTTAATACTCTCTCATACATAAAAATAGACTATAATAATGGACAACGCGATACTGTAAAATTTTGTTCCAGGGAAGTTAGTTTGAATGTTTTTAATAAATTTGTGAGTAATAAATATTATTTATTTTTCATATTACTGTAAATTTCTTAGTCTAAATAATAAAACTGAATACAGTTTAACCATATTAATGTTTTATCTTGAAAATTGAAAATTAACAAGGAATTAAATAGTCATCCTGTATCTATCCTGATTCAAAAAAATACTAAAGTACTGAATTCTACATAATTGTATAGATATATTATTCAGCGAACTTTTTTGTTGATGTGAAAATATAGTTTTACATAAAAATTCTAGTAATTTAGTTAATTATAAAAAAATACCTTCTATTTTGGAACCATATTTTGACTTGTGTCGGTGTCAATTTCAATCCTTGCGCCATTTGTTCCCGTTCTGGGGCCGAAAGGTACTTTTGTTGTTTGAATCTTTGTTCCAATTCGTAGACCTGTGCCTGGCTGAAGAGCACGCGGGGTTTTCGCTTCGACCTTTGACGTCCGGACTTCCGGAGTTCCGTTTTCGAACTGGTCACTTGTTGGATTTCTGAAAAGACAACAATGGGGTGATTTATAGGGGTCGTTGGATACTGTGTGGTCGGATGGTTGAATGTTATTTTAGAAATTCTTAGCTATTTCTGAGATTTTATATATTATTCTAATAATCAAGTTGAATTAGCCCAGTTTTAGTTACTAATTTTGAAAAATCAGGATTGAACAAAGAAGTGCCATTTAGAAATTAAACAAAATATAGGTTAATAAATTGACTAAAAAAGAAACAAATTGAATTTCCTGCCAAGGGTTTGATGTGCCCTTCCGTACCTCTTCTAGAACACCTTCAAAATGGGGTCTAAAATATAAAAATTTTGAAGTTTAAAATGACATTGAATTTAAAGTAGACACATACTGAATGACGATTTTGGTAAAAGTGAGTAGACTGTGGCTGTGTTAATCTAAAATTTTATTAATTTCATTACAATTTGTTCGGTCTATGGCAATGCTAGAAGAGCATTCTTAACTGGTTTTAAATCTAACAATCCATAGGTACATGTATAAAACATCAAACAAATGATAAAATTAACCAAATCCAAGAAAGGAAAATATTTTTAAAACGAGAAATCTAACGTTTTGGCGAAGGCGTTCAATAATGTTAGACTTTTAAAATTTGGGTGGATGCGATAATTTGGCAAAGGTAAATAATATTTTTGCGGAAAACGAATTTTTAATATGAATATGAATATTTTACTTAAAGTTTAATTTAAAGCTCTATATTCGGAATCATAAAGTATACATGTATTTTAATGTTTTTTGTATGGCAATGCTAGAAGAGCATTCTCAACTGGTTTTAATAATACAACCGTTTTATTTAGTTAATTTCCAGAATCGGCTTTCAAAAGGTATAAGCTGTTAAAATTATGATTGCTTCCCATATAAATCTGTTTGTCAGAGCTATCCGTCGGTATGTAGAATTAATTAATATAGTATTCCACATAGCACAAACAAAAATAATTGGCTACTTGGAAATAAATCATTTTTATTATCAAACGGCGTCAGTTGTTGCTAAGTGAGTCAGTGGTGTAAGTATTCTAAAATGCCACCAACATTTAAACCCTGTACAAGAAGCATACAAATCTAAAAAGTCTTGTTTGAAAAAACGAGTTTTCAAATTTTTTCGACTTCTCATTACCATCATATAAAAATGTAATATTAATAATTTCTATGAAATCTGATTTATATTTAATACTCACTTACTGTAACTGTGAACAATCAGTAAGTGTAAATTTTCAGTAAGTAAGTGTGAAGTTTCATTAAATGTGATTTTTCAGTAAATGTGAACTTTCACTAAGTGTGATCTTTCTTAAGTGTGAACTTTCATTAAGTGTGAACATTCATTAAGTATGATTTGTAGAAAGTGACATGGTATCTGCCAAAAATTCGCAAAAATAACGGTTAAAACTTACCAAAAAAGTGAAAAAAAAAACGATTTTTAAGAGTAGCGCTTCATATACGTCTAAAAATCTGAAAAAATTAAGGGTGGCAGATTTTTGAGTAAAAGCAATATTCTAAAATGCAATTTTATATATCAGCAGTTTCTGGCAAGCTGTAACGATTTTAAATGCTGCAAAAAATATTATTAAAGAATCTCCGAAAACTGTCTTCAATAATTTTTTCAGAATTTATCATGAAACAAGTGCCGAGAAAAAAACACGAGAAAATCTCTATTTTGACCGCCTATATAAGAGAAGAGATTCCCAGGACCTGTGAACCGTACCAGTCATGTTTTTTTTAACCCCCAAAATACTATTTCAGGTTATTTCAAACATTTTCAATAGCATTTAAAGTGTACTTATTTTATTAAACTTGTGAAACGAGTGATTTTTATTAATTGTTTATTGATGCAACTTAAATTAAAAAAAAACATTTAACTAATAACACAAAGACAGGGAAAAGATCGATTGCACTCAAATATGACCATTTAATCTGCTATAAAAATATTCATTTAAAAATATTTGTTTTCCATTTTAAGAAGTGAAGCTTAAGGCTTAAGGGTGACTTCTATTAATATATTTATATCTGAAATGCATGAATTTGATTTTAAAATTTAGATCAGTAGTCACATGATACAAAATAAACTAACTTTTTATAAAATCGTTCATAACTTCACTTCTCAGAAAATAAACTTTTGAAATAAAGTTTTCCCTCAAATTTCAGAGAATCTTCATTACATTTTTGTTTTCAATTTGTATTAATATTTTAGTTTATCGTCCAACATGTACCAATTTGCTTGAAGTTGGTTTGTGATAAAGGTTTCATTCCATGATGGTTAAGGCTAAAATTGACAGCGCATTTATTGGTGACTGCATTTTTGTTTGAATTTTTCTCTTTTATGAACACGCATTATTAATAAAACAAATTTCAAAAAAGCAAAACGTTTAAAACCATTGTTTTCTCAATTAAGGTAGGTACCTACAAAAAAGTTGCTTTAGAAAAATGATAAATAACTATTCGGGATTTTTCTGAATTACCAAACAAGTTTAATAACTTTATTGTCCATATGATCAGTTATACATGAATTTCGACAAGTCAAAAGACAGTTTAGAAGATGTGGAACATAAAACATAAAAATACAAAAAATATAGGAAGGAGAAAGAAAATGAACTTATAGCTAAAATTTTACAGTTAAAATGTATACGCCAAATGTTCTTCAACAGAATAAAAACAGTTGTCCATCAATAACTTTTCTACTGTTTTCTTAAATAGTTTCAAAGAACAATATTGATTTCATAATGTTTATTTATTATAAACTAAAATGTCCATGTATTGAGGGTTTTTTTAAAGAGTTATGTGTTGGTATCATCAAATCATTTGTTAGCTATTTAAGAGTTAAATAATTTTATTGATTTGACACAAATTAAAAGTTCTAGAATATAAATACAAGGAAGTGGTAATATACGAAGTTACTGCCTATACCTCAGTGACGCTATATTTCTTAAAGCTTTTTTTTAAGTTTAAAAAAACCCTCAATACATGAGCTGATGAGCCCCAAAAAATTAAACCATATCTAATGAGAGAATAGTAATGTGCGTAATAATATGCCAACAGAACAGATTTACTAGTTATATTTCTAAGCCTAAAAAGTGCAAAACATATAGATGAAAGTATTTTACACAGTATATCAATATGAAATTCCTAGCTTAAAGAGTTATTTATGTGAACACCTAAGAATAGATGACTCAAGTATATCATTCACCCTAGGAGTAAAATGAATAAACACAGTTTTTTCTTTATTAACAATAAGTTTATTTTCGTCAAACCATTGTACTAGCTTATTTATTCTAATTTGAAATTCAACAGTTAATTGGAAGAGTATTACGAAATAGATAGGAAGTATCATCGACAAATAGTCAGATCTAAGTCATTGATAAAGATTAAAAATAAATGAGGCCCAAGGACAGAGCCCTGAGGTACGCCACAATTAACTAAACGTGTTTCTGATAGACAAGAATTAACGACTGTGAACTGATTTCTGTCAGATAGGTAGGAACTCAACCACTCACCAACTCTTCCTCTAAAACCATACTTACAAAGTTTAACATTAAGTAAACCATGATCTACTAGATCAACCAGTCCTGAACCTAGCTACCAAACAAATTTTAAACTTACTTGGACTTTCCACCTTTATATATCCATCCTCCTTATTACTCCTATGCACCTGTTCACTCTGATGGGCACTGTATAAATTATTTAAATGTTGCAAATGACTCTGATGATTCCCTTCTCCATAATCACAATTCCAATAGTTCCTATTGACAAAATTCTCATTATCACTATTAAAATAGTAGCCGTACTGATCGATCCCTCCAAAATATCCCGAATTCTCCCAATAAGTTTGCTGTAAATTAACGTTATCACTGTGATGTTCCTTCTTAACACTATTCGCAAAAAATTCGTTATCGTTAATAGCGTTTATATTTAAAATGTCTTTAACAGAAAACGGTGTAGTGGTAGTATCGCACTGTAAATCGGTGTTACTGATATCAAAATGCTGCATCATAATTTCTCTATCAATTCACACTTCTGAAGCGCTTGAAGTCTAAACTAATTATGTATTTGGTTCTTAATATTTTTAGACAAATCATTAGAAGTCAATCAGCACACCAAATTCCCCATCTCTTTCTTAAAAACCGTAATCAAAGCTAAAAACACTCGTCCTTATGGGTTATTCTTGCATGCGAGAACATTCAGCGTACTCTGGCCTTAAATCAAGGCGCTTTAGGACGAGATTGTATATTATGTGGGTGACGTCATGTAGGGGATACGCCCCTGACCAATCGGTGAGGAGGTAAGGCTAATATTTGCTTTCAGTTGATTGATTAAAGGTCTTGTGTGGGTTATTAAATGGATTTCAGCAGTAAAGAAGTATGATTTGTTGTATTTACACTATGATTAAGGATCGGGTAATGCTTTTAATTATCTACGAGGTGGTAGAGAAAGTTGTTATTTTTATTCATTTTTTCATATCTACAAATAAAAATCGTTTAGTACAAACTGCAATCGCTAGATATCAAAATGACATATTCGTTCACAAAAAAACGATGCAATTATCTCAACGCTTGCCTTCTTTGTAGAATGATTTATCTTTGGCCTCGAAAGGGCCTTCAGTTTCTGCCATCACTTCTTCATTGAAGCCAAATCTCTTTTTGCGAAGCATTGTTTTAGGCCTGCAAACAGGTAGTAGTCGCTGGGACACAGATCTGGAGAATACGGTGGACAGGGAAGCAATTTAAAGTGCAATTTTGCGATTGTTACGATCGACTTGTGACACGGTGCATTGACTTCATGAAATACTACTTCTTCATTTGTCTTCTAAAATAATATTCAGAACAAACTTTTTCTAATAAATTTTTTCGATATCTCTAACGCGAATCGGCCCTATTTTTCAATTCGTAGTAGGCTGGAGTTTAAAGTTTAGAATTTTGCTGATTATCTTAAAATATGTGACCAATCTCCCTGTATGACTGTGCAAAAATTCAAATCTGTTTTCCTTCAAATAAAGAAAATATGGAGGTGTCTTCATCTTAAGTGCGACACACTGTAGATCCAATCTGCAATTGCCCACTCTAAAGCTCTACTAGATCATCCGCCAATAAAAAAGGATACACGAAACGTACATGTATCAACTTTTAACTAAATCCATAAATGAATAACCAAAAGACCCTTTTTTTTAATAACCTTTTTTACCATTTTTTATTAATCACCCTATATATCTATTTACATAACTTATTTTCATTTAAAATATCCTGCTTATCTCTAATACCGAATAATTAATGTGTTCTTTAAAGGGCCCCGCAATAATCTTATGGAAATTAGGTTTCGGTCAAATCGTCATCCCAAGCAAAAGCTCAATGGACACAAAGCTCGAAAATTAATACTTTGGCTGCTACGGAGCTTGAAAGCTGCAAAGGTCCACCACAGATTTATTTATTCGTGCAGTCTTTATAGATTTTCTAGGTTTATGTTTTTGAGGTTGCTGAATTCAAATCCGATGTCAAATTGTCCAAATTGATACCTGACAGCTGTCAAAGTGGCTTAACAAAGTGCAAATCTTATTTTTTTTGTTATGACTTTATGCTTTTTAGGTAACTCAGTTCATACATGATATGAATACAATAATTCGACAATTGTCAGCTGTCGACAGGATGTCAGCTAGCTGTCAAAGTTCAATAACAAAGTGCAAATCTTATTTTTTTGTTATGACTTTATGCTTTTTAGGTAACTCAGTTCATACATGATGTGAATACAATAATTCGACAATTGGCAGATGTCAACAGGCTGTCAGCTAGCTGTAAAATTGCAATAACAAAGTGCAAATCTTATTTTTTTGTCATGACTTTATGCTTCTTAGGTAACTCAGTTCATACATGATGTGAATACAATAATTCGACAATTGGCAGATGTCAACAGGCTGTCAGCTAGCTGTCAAAGTGCAATAACAAAGGGCAAATCTTATTTTTTTTGTTATGACTTTATGCTTTTAAGGTAACTCAGTTTACACATGATGTGAATACAATAATTCGACAATTGACAGCTATCAACAGGCTATCAAATAGCAGTTATAAAACAAAAATCTTCAGTTTTTGTTATAACTTTATGTTTTTCAGGTCGCTAAATTTAAATATGATGTTAGTTTTACGAAATTGAAAGTTGACAGCTGTCAACTAGTTGTCAAATAACGATCGAAAAATAAAAAAATTAAATTAATGTTGGAACTTGATGTTTTTAGGTCACTGAATTTAACTATGATGTTAGATTAACGAAATTGACAGTTGGCAGCTCTTAACTAGATACTTGTCAAATAGCCATCAGAAAATAAAAAAAATCAGTTTTTGTTAGTTATAATTAGCTAGTGTTATGTTTCACCAAAACAAGCTTTTGAGTAGTCATACGTATTCAAAAAATGTGAACAAAATTCAGTTACGTTTAGTTCTTTTAATAAATGTTTGCGTACTTTCCCAATTCCATTTCTATTAATTTTTAATAAAGGAGAGTAGAATTGGACACAAAAAAAATGTATGAACTGAGTTACCTAAAAAGCATAAAGTCATAACAAAAAAATAAGATTTGCACTTTCTTATTGCACTTTGACAGCTAGCTGACAGTTGCCAATTGTCGAATTATTGTATTCACGTCATATATGAACTGAGTTACCTAAACAGCATAAACTCATAACATAAAAATAAGATTTGCACTTTGTAAAGACACTTTGACAGCTAATTGACAGCTGTCACGTGTCAATTTGGACAATTTGCCATCGGATTTGAATTTAGCAACCTCAAAAACATAAACCTAGACATTAAAATAAAAAAAAAGTTATTTAAGCATTTATAAAGACTGCACGAATAAATAAATCTGTGGTTGAGCTTTGGAGCTTTCAAGCCCCTTAGCAGACAAATTATTGATTTTCGAGCTTTGTGCCTAATGAGACTTTTGCACGGGATGACCGAGGGAATGACGAAACCTAAAACATATCAAAAATTCAGACGATTCGACAGAAACACAATTTCCATAAGATTATTGCGGGGTCCTTTCATGTTTCCCGGACCAGCAGTTTATTCCGGGCGTTGATGTGAAAAATTAATGTTTAAATATATAAAAAAATAATTTGTAACATCCTGTTGTTTGCTTTACTTAAAATTTTATCTCCATAAACGCCTATTAATAGTGTAAAGTGGATTCCAGATTCGACCATCACACACACACACACACACACACAAAAACAAAAAGTGAAAAGTGGCCAATATGTTATCTAGTTTCCCGACAAGTCTAGCCTCGTCGGCTCCCAAGCAATTATCTGCCAAATTATGACACTTTTCGCATCAAAATCCAACACACCACGGTGCCCGACTACCATCTAGATGGCTTAGGCGCCACCGGCCCCGTAACAAGTGAATACGTGTGACATATATATTGCATAAGTCGGTGGTTAGGTGGTTTCACCCTCTCGAGGACAGGGCTTGATATATATGCATATAAAATAAAAGGAAATATGTTGAAAGAATTAAGATGTTCGGGTGGGTGAAGGAATTTTTATGGGAATCGATTGTTTATATTAACCAAATGGAAATACAACAGTTTAAAGGTTATTCGTTATACAAAATAGTATACAATGTGTCGCTTTTAAAATAAAAAAGGCAAGCTCAACGGGGTAAAAAGTTAACATGATCATACGTTATACAAAATATTATACAATGTGTCGCATTTAAGATGAAGACACCCCATATAAAATAAAAAAAGGCACGCACCATCCAACTTACGTTCAGGAGAAACGCTATTACAATTTGAGTCGTCAGGCGAATCGGGAAATTTTAATTGGTCAGGCGAAACGGGAATAAATCCTCTTCCCCATCAAACAAAATTCTGGTTGGCTTTAATATAGGCAAGTTAATAAGATCATAGGATGACATAAGTATAGATGGTACCATCTTTGGCTGTTGGGGTTGAAACCCCCCGAAATTCGATAAATTATAATTAATCTAATAAGTTCAAAGATCTTGATATCTGCAATGAAACTGCTTTTCCTAATGAAAAAATACTTTCGTTTTACTATGAGCGAAAATCAACTCTGTCTGCACTGAATATTCTTCCGGACGTTGAAGTTCATATTAATATAGTATTGGACAAATATTTATAGACAATAGTTTATTGAAAGAATAAAAAGTTAAGATGCAAATGAAAGTTCTGTACTTATCTTTACTTGAAATATTAGAAAAAAAATTATTTCAGAAATATATAAAACTGATATCCTATAATTTTGAATATGATAAATCATAATTTTACTTTGAAATCAAAATACGAAGGAAAAAAATCGCTGAATGACAGATAAAACAGTTATTCAGGAATGCGATTCCTTAATTTTTTTAGTACGCCCTTTATATAAACCACAAATTTCTTAAAACATCCCACAGCCCAAATGAAAGCATCACTCTCTGGTAACGTTTATTACGATTTATAAAAAAATATACTAATTTCAGCTATTAGTTTACACTGTACACGTTCTCCGTCATAAAAATTCACTTAGCGCCGTGGGAATTTACAGAAATTTGAGTCAAGTGCATTAGTAGAGCGAGATAAGGTGTATGATATGAGGGTAACCTGCAGATATGAATTTAAGAGTTACTTGTAGGTAGGAATTTTTTTCTCATGCACGGATTCTTGAACGATGAAACGATTAAATAGTAAAAATATTTTTTTAAATAATTTTAGCGAAAAAATTGAGTAGTTCGGAGAAAAACGGATAAATACTAAGTTCCAAAGACATAATGAGGGAGTTCTAAGGGATGCGGGTGAGGGTGATTCTTTATCTTAACACAAAGCTAAAAACAGCTCGGAGAAAGAAAGAAAAAATCTCCTTCTCTCCAGAATTTCACCGTAACTAACATAAATATAAAGTGAATTCCAAAACTTTAAACTTTAATTATTCATATCTGACAAAACACTGAAACATTATTTGAAACTCTCCAGGAACGAATTAAAGTTTTAAGATCTAATTCTTTAGGCAATTCTAAGAAATAAAGTTCCTGTTTATTTAATTGTATACATATTGGAACAAAAATTACATTTTCATACCAGGCACGCATTTGAACATC
The DNA here is from genome assembly GCA_949320105.2 of Crepidodera aurea. Taxonomy (NCBI): domain Eukaryota; kingdom Metazoa; phylum Arthropoda; class Insecta; order Coleoptera; family Chrysomelidae; genus Crepidodera; species Crepidodera aurea. The sequence continues at coordinate 12,682,521 of OX439479.2, forward strand.
AGGTTAATAAACATGAACTCACTAGCTCTCAGCAACTTTTTGAATTTGTAGAAGATAAATCTAGCTATGAAAAATGCTGCTAGTGCAGATACAAATCAAAAATTAGTATTTCTAGTCAACATAACGTTCTAAATCAAAACATTTACAAATACATCTCAAAAAACATTTTTACAAACAAATAATGCTTTTAATACGACTAACAAGTACCTCACTATGATAAAAAAGGTACCTAAGCTAAGAACATAAAATATACTCGTACAATGGAAGTCAAACTTCGTTCATCACCGCCTCCCTAGCTAACAAACTAGGGTTAAGCATAAAAAGCTTCGTCATATTAATAATAATTGATGTTTTGAATGGTATTTCTTCAAAAGAAGCCATTAGAATCCAGAAACAAACACAGGTTTATAAAGAGAATCAAGATACCTTTCAAATGGAGGGACTCTCGACCCCATATGCCAAAGTTTTTGGGTGAGGGCTGCCGGGTCCAGAATTTTTAATTTTGTGCCACCCAAGATTTTTTTAATCAGGGGTGGCTCCTGTTTGTTATAAAGGGATGTATGTACCACCTAATTCTCACCTAATTTTATTTATTTTTAAACTTTTTGAATTATATTTTATTAAATATCAGCATTCGAGAAAGTGTCGAACACATCTGACGCCTCAAATTGTAGTAGTGTTTCGCCTGACCATAAGTTGAATGGTGCGTGTCTTTTTTACAACATCATAAATGCTTTTAACGAAAATTCGAAGAAAATTTAGCAACTTTCCTTCCCATTTTTTCCAGACTTAAAACTGGCAGTATTTTTTGATAGGTGCAAAAACTATTAATGTGATTAAAAATTTATACATATATACATATTTACATTAATTTTAACTATAACAAAATTAATTTATCTTAAGCTTACCAGAGTACCTAAGCTATTTTTTCTTGAAGAACATCGCCACTTTGTCGTTAGATCTTTGTTTGGCCTTTATTTAACTTATAGCCTTTGTAACATAACAGCTGTGATTCGACAAATTTAACATCACATATTTTTCAAAAATTATATATAATAGAGAAAAAAACGTTAAACTATTCATTTACACAAATGTCATGCGAATCCGACATCATTTACTGTAAACAGTTAGATTTCTCGTTTTAGAAATATTTTCCTTTCTTAGATTGGGTTAAATTTATCATTTGTTTGATGTTTTATACATGTACCTATGGATTGTTACATTTAAAACCAGTTGAGAATGGTGCTCTAGCATTGCCATAGACCGAAAAAATTATAATGAAAGTATTAATAAAATTTTAGATTGACAGTTCTTACTCTAATCAACACGGCCACACTCTACTCACCTTTACCAAAATCGTCATTCACTGTGTGTCTACTTTAAATTCAATAATAGATATTTTTGACATTTCCACTTGCAGAAGACCCATAAAGCCATAAAGTGAGATATTTGGGATTGTTTGAATTTAAATAAAAGATTTCCTAACTCGGAATAGGTTTACCATTCAAGAATATTTTAAGTAAACATTGTTCGGTATCTGAATTCGATCTGTGTGTATGTTGATTCTTTGTGTTTATGAATTTTAAAATTCTGACTTCAGATTTTGATAGAGCATCAAAAAGTAAGCCCCTCCGTACTTCTTCGAGAATACCTTCAAAATGGGGTTTAAAATATGAAAATTTTTAAGTTTAAAATGACATTGAATTTAAAGTAGACATAGTGAATGACGATTTTGGTAAAAGTGAGTAGACGTGGCTGTGTTAATTATAATAAGAACTGTCTATCTACAATTTTATTAATTCTTTCATTACAATTTGTTCAGTCCATGGCAATGCTAGAAGAGCATTCTCAACTGGTTTTATTTTGATTTTAGTTGACGTTACTGATAACCAGTCATACAGGGTGCGCCAATTATTTCCACTCGATCTCTAGCACCGAAACTAAAAGAGATATCAACAAGATTTTTTATAGGGGTAGACAGTGTCACTCGGACTACAATTTTAAAATATTTTGATGTATACAGGGTGGCTAATTTTTGTGGAATGAAAATTAATTTGGTTTTTTTAAATTGAACACCCTGTATACAATTATGTCTTCTGATTCTACTTAATATTAGATTTACGGTAGTTTTTTGTATTTATAAATCCGACGCGGCGTTGACAAGTTATTCCTATTTTAAGCAGATTTAATGAAAAAACAGCACTTCAGAAATATTAGCACAAAAAACACATTTTTTAAAAAATTCCTCAAAAGAGCTACTATGATGTAAATGAAACATGCACCTATCACAATAATCACACAACATCTTCACCTGTTGCACAGGGTGTTTGCCGATGGCGTGCCAATAGTCTAGTTTTCAAATGGCAATAACTTAATTTTTTCAAATGGGACACCCTGTATATTTTTCTTCAGTTAGAAGCTATCCCTAATACGCATTAAAAAAATATAGGGTTTTGCACATCTAACTTTACTATTTACTTTAATAATTGACGTTAAGTGACAAACAACATGTTTTACACAATTTTTAATAAGTACAAAATTTTACAAAGTTTAATCGTAAGAAAACTACAATAGTAAAAGTTAAAATTTATAGTAGGTGTTCAAAATGTCTTCAATTTTCTTGCCCTTTTTTTCATTGATTTACGCACATCTCTTAGCATTGCAGGGGTCACCTGTCTAAATGCTGCAGTAATTCTTTCTTTCATATTTTCTTTTGTGGTAACCTCTTCTTTGTAAACAATATTTTTAATAAAACCCCACAAGAAAAAATCGCAAGATGTAAGGCAAGGCGATCTAGTAGGCCAATTTATAGGTCCTCCCCTTCCTATCCAACGATCCTGAAATTCCCTATTTAACCAATTGCGAACATCTAATAGGTAATGTGGTGTGGCACCATCTAATTGAAACCACATTCCTTGGGATAATTTTGAGGCACATTTTGCAATAAGTTGCGAAAATCATATTCTAAAAAATCTAAAAATATAGCTCCATTTACAGTCCCATCAAAGAAATAGGGACCAATTACATAATCACCTATTATTCCCGCCCACACATTCAAAGACTATCGATACTGTGATGTGGTTCTAAATAAATGTTCATTGTGGTCCGAATAATAATGGAAGTTGTGTCTATTTACACAACCGTTCTTATGAAACGTGGCTTCGTCGGAGAATAAAACTTTGTTTAAAAAGTTACGCTCTGTATTTATCTTGTTTATTAACCATCTACAGTATTCCACTCTACGCGCGAAATCACGTGGTAACAATTCTTGGTGAAGCTGGATATGATAGGGGTGATATTTATTCTTTTTTATTATGCGTCTAATTGTGGTATTGGAAATATCTAACTGATGGCTTAATTGCCTTGTGCTTATATTGGGATCTTCAACTATACTGATCATTACCTTATATTCGTTGTCAATAGTAACAGCTGTAGTTTCACGTGAATGTTTTTCATACTTGACGGTTCCTGTTCTATCAAATCTATTCTTTAAATTCTCAAAAGTATCCTTTTGTGGATGACGTCTTTCTGGGTATCTTTGACGATAGACCCTACTAGCAAGAAACGCATTTTTTTGACATTCACCCAGTATCCACATCATATCAATATTTTTTTGAACACGATAATTCTTATTAAAATCCATTTTTTATACACAATACCGATTAAATGTAGTAGACGTGATACAATACAAAATTTTATGTTGATAATTAATGCCTTAACAAAATATATCTACTGTCATTTTGTAACTTGATTTCTTATTAAAAATTGTGTAAAATATGTTGTTTGTCACTTAACGTCAATTATTAAAGTAAATAGTAAAGTTAGATGTGCAAAACCCTATATTTTTTTAATGCGTATTAGGGAGAGCTTCTAACTGAAGAAAAATATACAGGGTGTCCCATTTGAAAAAATTAAGTTATTGCCATTTGAAAACTAGACTATTGGCACGCCATCGGCAAACACCCTGTGCAATAGGTGAAGATGTTATGTGATTATTGTGATAGGTGCATGTTTCATTTACATTATAGTAGCTTTTTTGAGGAATTTTTTGAAAAATGTGGTTTTTGTGCTAATATTTCTGAAGTGCTGTTTTTTCATTAAATCTGCTTAAAATAGGAATAACTTGTCAACGCCGTGTCGGATTTACAAATACAAAAAACTACCGTAAATCTAATATTAAGTAGAATCAGAAGACATAATCGTATACAGGGTGTTCAATTTAAAAAAACCAAATTAATTTTCATTCCACAAAAATTAGCCACCCTGTATGCATCAAAATATTTTAAAATTGTAGTGCGAGTGACACTGTCTACCCCTACAAAAAATCTTGTTGATATCTCTTTTGGTTTCGGTGCTAGAGATAGAGTGGAAATAATTGGCGCACCCTGTATAATGTGTGCGGTGTAGGTTCAACTTGAAGCTAGTTTATTTGTTTTTTGTTTATAACTTTTAATGGGTTAATAAATTTTTTCTTTCTTAATAAATATATAATAAAAGGTTGGTAAATTACCCCATAGGTTTTTATAGTGGGCTAGAATGGTTGATGGAGCTTCAAAGTACTGAATTTGTGCCTTATTAACAAAAAACAGATTCTGATTATTTATTAGATACATATTTTTTTGGGTACTAATAAAATATAAATTTTGAAATCCATGGCAAATAAATAGTAGATATTTTTTTATTAGCCACAAACTATATAAATAAAAAATGCTAGACAACTGTTAAATCACACAAGAAGTAAGGTGATACCAAACAAATTGCTCGCCGGCATATATCACAAATCATACAATAGCCTTATTTCTCGGTCCATTACCATCGTATCTTGCAGTGTTGTCGATTCTTTAAATGAAGAAAATGTTAAAAATAATATGATTATTACAAAAATAAAGAACACTCTATGAAAGCGATTCCGAAGTCGTATTATTTTTTTGAAGAAAGTCATAGACGATTTTCTAAAATAATGTCAAAGGAAATTAGAGATTTTCGATTTTCTTAAAAATATATTAATTAAACAAGTGTTATGGAATGAACCACTTCAAAATTTTAATTTATATATTTATATGGGACCATAATGGGTTAAGGGTAGAGATAAACCAAGGGATGGTACAAGGTTCAACTACATAAAATATGGATCTTTCAAGATGAACCCATATGTAGATTATGCAATGATGGGGCAGGTAAACCCCCAAAAGAAAATCTGGTGAAAAGGCTACTCATCCTGATAAAGGTAACAAAACTTTTCACCTGAACATAACGATGTAACTGACATAGTACAATAAGTATTGAGGCATTTATAAACCTCCTTCAGATACATCAATCAAGGGAGGGCAAAAACTGCCTATATCTATACCTAACCAGTTTATTCTGATTAAAAAGGCAGAAATATATTGATTTTAATACATACATTTCAGTATCCTACTTCACAAAAACACAAACACACAAATTATACTTATTCGTTAAATCATGTAAAATAATTTCAATATTTTGGAGGCTCCCAAAAAATTTGTCTGGCTTCCCTAGCCAACTCCTTTTTTTTCTTATAACTTTTTTTACTTGATGAGTTGTTTCTTTGTATATCTACTAATCTTTTCTTTATCACTTATTCTATATACATTATTCACTAGAATGCATTTTAATTATTTACTTTCAAAATTGCATTGTTATATTGTGTTGTACTTCATCAAAATCATTAAATCTAGCCTGAAATAAATAGCAGTGACAACAGTGAAAACGATATAGTCGCTGGCAATAAGGAACCGACAGCCTGTGGCCTGGATGGAGTTGGTCATCTGGTTTGTGTAAAGAAGAGCGAGACCGTGTGATCGGTGGGATATGGGATGCCTTTACAAGCTCAGCTCCAGCAGGTCGGCGCCACCGCGAAGCCTCCAAGAAAGTGAAACACGCTCGGCGTGCCGAAATTTTGAGGATTTTTACATGTAATGTCGGCGCCGGGACTCAACGGGATTCTTTGTTTTGGTGAACAGTCGAAGATCGGTGGATTTTAGTCTGGAGCCAACAAGACGATTTAAAAACGCGAACTTGATTTTTTGATTATTTAAAAACATCGTAAAGAATGGTTAAAACTCAAAACAACATTGATAATGAGATTGTTTCAACGTAAAAAAGTGTGTCTAGAAAAGTTAGGACATGTTCTTTATATTACTAAAATAAAATACCAAAAAACCAATAGTATAAGTAGTGTTATAGTCGAACCCACTGCTTTATGAGAATGAAAAAAAAGTATAAAAACAGCATAGGATACCGCCAATAGAACAAATTGTGATGCATCTGGACATTTTTGAGTACTTTAATATCGAAAACACCGTAAACTGTCCATATACATAAAAATAAAATAATATTTTGGCTATTAGGACCACTGTTCAATGATTCAATAACCAACTTAACTGAAGATCCTAATAGGGGTAAATGGTGTAAAATTTTTATATTGGTTAACTTCTTTAATATGAATTTACATTTTAATTTCTATAACGCATATTAGATTTGAATAGAGGTTGACCACTCCACCTGGTCCATAGCTTCCTTTTCTAATCTCTTGTGAGATTCAGCCATTTTTTAATCCAATATTGAAATATTATACTCCCAAACGGTGAAAGGTGGAAACATGAAATTTAAGGAGTGATATTTGTAACATTGGCTCAGAAGATATTTTTATTAATTTTACTCACGTGGGGATAAATTCGCCAAAATAAGTTAGAACCGGCAGATAGTGTGCTAATAACAAAAAAAATCAAAGTAGGTAAACAAATGAACATACAATAAATCAAATTACTGGATAATAAGAGATATTATGAATATGCTACCGAATGCGTGGCCCAAAATTAACTGTATTATCCTGGACTATAAAATATTCAAAGTACAGTGCCATGAATCGGTGATACATAAAGGATGACTGTATGCTTTGTAATCGGTAATACTTTTTATTAATCTGAAGGCAGCAGACTGATTTATAAGTGTGATGGTTTCCTTCTGAGTAAATATATCTATGTAGTGCAGTTTTTACTACATTTAATTTATATTTTTGTTTTTTTATGAAAAGTAAAAAACAACACATTCCATACTATTATTAATGAATAAAAATAAAAAATAAAAAAGATTTTAAGAAGCTAGAATTAATAGGCCAGTAATAGACATGATGTTTTACAAAATTTAACAGTAATTACAAAAGTTATAAAACTTCTTCTTACAGAAGAGTAAGTTCAAATGATATTAGGTCTGATTTTTCTTCTGAACGGAAGATATTGAAAATCCGGATTTAATGAATTTTCGCATTAATAGCGCGAAAAAAATTTCAAAAGTTTTGCAAACTTTCGAAGTTTTGAAAAATAGCATTTTACATTCTCTGATAAATTTCTGCAAATTTGAAAAAATAACTAAAATAATGTTCTTCAGAAGTGCTGTAATTTGCAACCTTTTGCGACAAACGGAAAATATATTTTTTCATGAAACTGTTTTTTCTATTAAAATAAACATCCAAGTTTTTACAAGTTTTGAATAATGGTTGTAAATGAAGATGTCCTAACGTACAATGCATTGCATCCTCGCCCGTAATATGGAAATGGAGGTAAAATTTAAAAAAACATATTTTCGTATTTGTACTCTACCAAAAAAGACAGACGTGTGTGAAAATGCAATCAACCAGTACAGCGTATAAGAAATGTACTCTATTGATAATCACGTATTTAACTGGACCACTGTCGCCCTTTTTTGTGTTGCACTAATTTATTCAGCTAGATTCCCAAATTAATGAGTAATCTTAAAACTATTTGCAAATAGTTTCCAATTTATGGGCATATTGCGAACAAAAAACAAAACAATTGAATAAACAAATGTTCAGTTGAAAAAAAGACAAATCAATGAACGCTTAAAAGGGGGGTGTAAAGTACGTGAGTGAACGTGCAAAAACAGACTTCAGGGATGTATTTGGAGTAGTTAGGAAATAAATATACTAAAGGTCCCGGAGCCTAGGAGGTGCGAGGGCTGCAGAGGGACACGGAGAAGGTCACTTTTTTCAGCTTTTAGCTTATATCTCGAAAAATATGCACCCTAGCAAAAAGTCGCCCAATACAAAATTAAATATCATAAAATTTACTACAAGATTGTTTAAATTCGTTTTTCCTATCTCTTTTGGTTCTAAAGATATTTGCTAGCAAAAAATGCAAAGTTTTGAAAAACGTTTTTTTACCTCTCGCCCCAAGAGACTCAAGACAACGCAACATTAATTTCTTAAGTAATATTTTTTTAGGTATTTCATAGTTTGTTTTCATTAATGCACTAACATACCATCGAAGTTTCAAAACTTTTGGAATTAATGTTAATTGATTGTCTATATCTACTGACCTATAAAATAAAAAATAAAAATACTTTTGTAAAAATGAATTTCTATGAAATTAAATAAATTTTTTTTATATTTGAAACAATATGAAAAATTATGACAGCAAAAATTTACGACTAACCTCACTTTTTTGTTGTCTATTTAAATATTCTGTATCTAATTTACTAGTAATAAAATGTAAAAATAATTCTTTCATTTTTCAACCTCGAAATATAAGATTTATGAATGCCACAAACCACGTGGTGATGATACCCGCAAAAAATAAATCTAACACAGAAACCCCACAACGTATTAATAATAGCATAATCTGAATATTATGTAGTATTAATAGTCGTATTATCTATCGGTGCTGTTTTCTGTCTTAAATTCCAGCGAAAAATTCCATTAGTTAGCACCAGATCACCTTTTAACCTAAAAGCTTTTGGCACCGACTTAGATAAGCCCCGAGGAGATATTAACCCTTTATATTTAGTGACGGTGTGTTTATTATTATAGCTACGTACAGAATCTACGGTAGCCGATTTTGATATTTACCACGCCAGGTTCTATCGGAAACTCTAGATAAAGGCTGTTAGACATATACCGACATGTTTAGTCAGTGTACGTTATGGATCATTATTCGAAACCTTAGTTTCATTAATCAAAAATGTATAAAAAATAGTCAAATCAGATATAACTAAAAATCCAACTAACCGTATACAAACAGAGTGTATTTAAATTTCAGTGTTTTTTTTAGTCTTTTAAGTGTGTTGTTGACATCTATTTAATTTCGTACATATAGCGCATTCCCATCTTTAAATAAAAAATTAGATTTTTGTTTCTTTTACGCTTCTACTCCAAACTTCACAATTTTTCATAAGGAAGGTTAAAAAATAAAAATAAAATGGATGGTAAATCTAATGTGACATTTAGATCCTAGTACAGTCCTGTAAACCTGGTTTTATAGGCCTAAATGACTAAAAAATTTTTTGGTATAATATACTTTTAAACCAAATAGTTAAATACTAGCCAAATAATATTGATTACCACTTAATTAAACACGTTGGTGCCCCAAAAATGTAAAAAAAACAACAATTTGGTAAAATATTTTCGAAAATTTACTAAAATATTTTTGAAAATTTGACATACGGGGTGTTGTTTATGTGCGGAACAAATTTGTTAATTTCTAGTGAAGCCGGGCCTGTATTTTCAATATTAATGATATCGCAATTAATTTGTTAAGATACAGAGAGTATGTACCTATACCAAATATTATAAAATTATTCAGAGAGGTTAAAAGCACTGGAAGCAATGATTTGCAAATCTTATTGCTTTTTGTTAATTACTTCTAGCCCATTTACCATCTTCCAATCTGATTCGCATTATGGGTCTTTTCAATCTCTTAGTAGCTTTCCAGAGTGAATAATCAGTACTACTGTCGTCTGTCAATTCTCTTAAGTAAATACTAATCGATTCTTCTTTAGTTTGTTGTATTTCTCTTTTGAGTCTTTGGGTAGCATTGTTGAGTATAGTTTTATCTTGTGGGGCTCTATAGTCTATTTTTATGTATGAGAGAGTATTAAAATAATAAAGCGTTCGTAATCCATAGGCGTACCACTTCTTTTAGTAGACAGTTAAAATATTTTGTGAAGTTATACCTCGAGTATTTTCGTATGAAATAACCTTTGTATAAATATAATAAATATATCGGGTGTACACTTATATTTTCACCTAATTAACCTGCTTATAACTTCTAAGCAGCTGAAGGTAAAAAAGTGTAATTTTTTCTAAAATATTTTATTTTTCCACAAGGTATGTTAAGAACATTGTGTCAAACGGGTTATGTAGGTATAAGGGTTTAAACTTTGACTTTTAAACAACGTTACGTTCATAAATAATAATTTTAATATAAAAACTACTTCTTACCTACAAATCCAAATCAGAATCGAAATCAGAAGATGAACTGTCGCAACCAATATTTACAATGAGTGGCTCGATCATTTCATCAGTAATATTGTCCAACTTCCACATTTTCTCTTCTTCTTTAATCGTATGATTTACTGCCTTTTCCCAGTTTTCAGGCTTCACATTATTTACAGCCTCCAAAAACAACTGTTTAACATCACTCATTTTAAAAGAATTATTTTTTCTTGAAACTTCTCCCTTTATCTGTGCCCATATCAGTTCAATCGGGTTTACTTCGCAATGATATGGTGGTGATCTAACCACCGTCATCCCACGATTTTTTGCAATTTCATCAATTTCATATTTTTTTAATTTCTCTTTATGAAGGGAACACAAATGATACAGTTCTCTTCTCACAGAACCGGGATGGAACTTAATATTCTTTGAATTTAGCCAATTCTGTAAATCTTTTTTTAACCACTTGGTTGTGGGCATTTTTTCTGTAAGTCTCGAGTGATAACTTGCATTATCCATTACTATTATACAGTTCTGAGGAAGAAGATCTATCATTTGTTCGAACCACTCTTTAAAGACATCAGCATTCATGTCCTCATGGTAGTCACCGGTACGAGTAGATTCAAAAGTCAATAAACCACCTTTAACAAAACCGTTTGAACTACCGATGTGTACTATTATCAGTCTGCGCCCCTTTCCTGATGGTGGATTTAAACCAGTAGATAAATTATTTAAAAAAACCTGTCTTCGACTTGTAACAGTTTCATCTTGCCAAAATTTATTTGGTGTATGTCCCTCGTTGATCCATGTTTCATCTAAATAAAATATATTTCTTCTTTGGTTTCTCATTTCTTTTATAGTCCTCAGGTAATTTCTTCTCCATACTACAATATCGCTTCTTTCTATTAAAATAGACTTTCTGGAATGCTTTTTCCATAGAAAACCTATTTCTTTTAAAAGTTTCCATAGTGTGCTTCGACTCATTTCAGGGTAATCCTTATCATCTCGAACCGTGGCAAGAACTTTGTCTACTGTCAGAAATTCTTTTCTAAAGAAGAACTTTCCTTCGAAGTCTTTCTTTCAAATGATTTTCTATTTGAAATTTTGGTTTTCCTGGAGCTTTACGTGCTGTTTGAAACTCTTTAACAACTCTGTAAATCGTAGATTTCCCAACACCAAGCGTACTACTAACTAATTCCACTGTGTCATCAACACTTTTACATAAATGTTTGTCTGTAAATGATTTAAAACAATTAAATATTAATGTTTTTTTATTAACTGTTAAAGGACCGATTTTTTGTCGTTTACGCGGTACTTCCAAATTTTCCATGATCACACTAGAATTCACAATAGACTGCACACTGCACCTTGCATGTTGCAACTAAACGACATTTAGTAAGCTGTCAAGAATACACAACTGGACCTCCTTACTAAATGGAAAACCTGCAATCGCATTTTCGGTGAAATTTGTTGGTAAGGGATTTATCTACTTATAATTCGATTACTGTAAGAAATTCTTGGAATTAAAATAAAACAAAATTGGCAAATAGGTACTTATTGAAAATAATCTTAAGATACGGCTATGTTATCTTTAATACACAGGGCTTTTGCCCTGTTCAAACCTTTTTCTATTGTTCTGTGCAGCTTATGGTTATAAAAGACCAATAAAAGACCCAAAACTTGTATTAGCTCAGGTACATTTATGACAATTTTAGGAAATATTTAGATTATTCCGTAAAAATATTTAAAATGACCGTACTAAGTTTTGCATTAGAAATGCTGTTTTATTACTCTCTCATACATAAAAATAGACCATAGTTTGCTGCCATTTTCTTTTAAGCTTTCTTTTTTCAGAGATTAGTTCCCCTTATTTCCCTAGGATAGTTGTTTCCTACCGACCTTCTATTAATAACAGGTGTATTTTCCCAAGCTGCTTTGGATATTATCATTAAGCAATTTCACTTCGTCGTCTAGTTGTTGTTTATTTCTTAAAGAAACAGATAGATTAATTTTTTCTTCAAGGATGATTTTGAAGTTTTTCCAATTTGTTAGTCAATGTAGGGTTATTTTCTTGTTCAATAATGTTTTCACTAAGTGTTAAGATGATAGGGGAATGATCAGAATTCATGTCCCATCCTTCTTCTATTTCTAAAAAGTTGACCGATATATTTTTGATTATAAAGAAATCAATAAGGTCTGGAATCTTGTTGGGATCGGTTGGCCAATAGGTAGGCTTTCCAGTGGATAAAGCTTCACACTTATATTCTTTCATATCTTCTAAACGTTCTTTACCTTTAGTGGTCGTTAATCTAAATCCCTAGTGGGTATTTTTGGCATTAAAGTCACCACCAATAATAAATTTGTTTCCCTGATTAGATAGGAAATTGGTAGCAACTAGATTAATCTGAGAATGCGTAGCCTGGATTTCTCTGGTCTTATATTCTATTTCTTCACGATGTAAGATATGATCCTTAATTATTATGCATTGTCAGGATGGTTAGTATGATAAATTTTATAATTTTTAAATTTAATATGTGACTGATTAGTAAAATGCGTTTCAGACATGAGCCACGCATTTAATTTATTTACATCTAGGATTGCTTGCAATTCTTGTTAGTGTTGCAAGAGACCATTAGCGTTCCATTCCATTATTTTAAAATTAGCCATTCTTCTGCTTTGGAATAGGTCCTTTGGCACTATGTTCTAAAATCGTTCATCAAATTTTTGGAATAACTGCTCCTGTTTCTTAAGTTGTTCTATGATCAATTGTAAAGTCTGGTCAGTAGTTGCTTTAATTTGTGTTCTAACATTATTGTTTTTACTGGCTTTTGATGACCAAAATAAACAAAAATATGAATTATTTGGAATCACCTCGGTGACTCCAATCCACTATTAAAACATTGCCCTTTCCCAATGAAACACCTTGTATATTTTAAAATATGGTTGAAATTAAATATTAATTTTTAATCTTTATAATCGTTATATCATCTTCAGTATGAAATTTAAATTCAAAATTATAAATGGATCAAAAATGGTGCTTACCGAATACTCCACTCTAATTCAGTTAAATTAGTTATGTAAAGATGTCAGCATATGCAGGAGAATTAAAAGTTAGTGTTCTATAATATATCAGAAACCTGTAATTCACAGTAATATTTCAACTATCGTCTGCTAGATGGAAAAATATAAAAAAATTAGATTGACTTTTTCGCTTTTGTAGTTTGATAGGTAACCCTATAAAATATTGTTGTACAACGTTTTATTACCTGATGTGTATTTGCAGTTTTTATTTAAAACATTAGTTACTACCAGTAAATTTTAATTAACTGGATATATTAGTGGTATAAAGATGTCGATAGTTAAATTTTATTGTGAATGATTGAGCTGTTGTCCAATAGATGGGAGGCGAAAAATGAAATTTTAAATAGTTTAGTTCGTCATTTTAATACTAGATGGCAACATCCATACCAACAACAGAAAAACATAAGTGAATCAATTGGGTGACTGCTAAGAAATCACTGATTGGTCTTTTGCACCCTTTTTAATAATCACATGCTGTCAATACATGTTAATTTTAAATACATATACATTCCAGCCTGTTTAAAATTTTTTCTTTAAAAATACATTCCCCCTTTTCTACCTAATGTACGCTGCTGCTGTCTTAAATAACAGAGTTGTTCAAGCAGCATGGGATCACTTACCACCTCCCAGCAGGGGCTGTTAGCGACGGTGGACCTAGAAATCGGAATACACCACGAGTATGGGGCCATGGACAATGGACAGCCGGCCACTCCGCACGAATAATAATGATACGTTTCATTGTTATATCTTGATAATTGCTACTACCATTTGCCTAATTTTTTGTTAAAAAATATCAAATATAATGTATAAAAACTTCAAATTTTTTTAACACTCCCTTTAAAAGTGGTTTCTAGCCTCACACGCCCAGGTATTATTGTTGCAAGCTTCAACACGAACTGATCATTCAATTCCTGCACTGAAGATGATCACAGCTGTGATCGAAACATGTTTGTACTACTATGAAATATATATTAAATATAACCTGTTTTTTTTTCAAATCTTTATACTTCACTTTGAGTTATGGACTACTTCCTTCGATTATTGTCTAATTTATTTAAAAAATGGAATTTTTTCCTTTTGTGATGTTAATTCAAACAAAGATGTTAATGTAAATAAACATTGTTGCATATTTGAACGTTATTTTTTAATCTATACAACTTTTCTTTATAACAATTTTCGATATTGTCAAAAAAAGGTAATTTACCCTATTTTTTTGACAAACTTTCTTTCCTAAAATTAATAATAAAAAGGTTTTCTATATGTCGCCAACTTACGTAGACACACTGTATATTGGTAAAGGTAATTTTTTTATTATTATGTTGTAATAATATAAGTATTTAGATTTAGTTTATTGGATGCATCCAAATATATCATACCGTATATCATTTTATATTTTATAGTTTATTGAACTGTTTAAAACTAGGTTAAGCAATTTCTTTATTATTAATTATTTTATATTGTTATAATTTATTAATCAACACTATTCCTGACGACGCAGCAATTCTGCAGTCGGTTGGAATAGTCGATGAATGTTTTGGGATTCAATAAATGACTTTAGAATAGTAAAGATGGTTTTTTATTATTTTATTATCTTGAGTATTTGAATATACAAACTTACTAAGAACCTGTACCATCACAATGTTGCCAGCTTTAATAAGCAATATCTTATTCCATAGCAACGTTTTATAAGTGCATTATTTATTATTTAATTCTTATATTTTGGTCCAAATAATCTGATCAACTCCCAATTCTCACGAGTATCCTGACAAAAATTTAAATTTAAATATTAGTGTGGGAGAATTTTTTGATACCTGTTCACCTTAAAGAATCCCAAATATTATCAACACCATTTAACTTTACACCAAATCTTGAAAAATCTTATAAACTTTGAGTGGCGAAACTAATTTTTGAATGGGCCAAATTTACCATAAAATTGTACCCGCAATATCTATCTGACCTGTTCAACATTTTTATTCTTCTACTGACAATAATAACGACAAAAGTTTTATTGTGGAGTTTTGTATTTTGAGCCTATAAATAATGAATCTATTTAAAGGTGAAGTTTTATCTAGTAGTTATGGATGTCGTGGTCTTTGATAGTGTTTGTGATCGTGAGAATTTTTTATCACAAAATACTAAAGTAAGATCGTTACGGTTCAACTTATGTTCGTTAAGAAAATCTGGTAAGGGAATATAATATTTTTAGACTATTTCCCTCGTTTTAATTTCCGCCAATCACAAACGCGCAATTTTGAATTACAAATGGTTTCTAGGTGATTATTTTTTTCATCTGTCAAAACAGTCAGATTTTATGGTTTCAGCCAATAACAGCTCAGGATCCTAACCAATCATTGTGTTTTATACTGATTATTTTTTTCATCTGTCAATACAGTCAGATTTTGTGGTTTCAGCCAATAACAGCTCAGGATCCTAACCAATCATTGTGTTTTATACTGATAAAACCGCTTCTTCGTATTTGTTTTTTGATTAAACTGTGTTTACCTATTTGAGATGTCAAATGTAAACATTTATCAATTATTATTATACTAAAATGTATTGCAAATCTATGTTAATAACCAAATTTCAAAATGTATTTGTAAACTAACCTGTTTTTATTAGTTTATTTCAAAAACGCCTTTAACATTTTTACATACCTCACTTTAACACTAAACTTAAAATTAATTAAATTAAGAAAGACATCATTTCATTCTTCTTTTTCGCTTTTATTTAAGGCGCCGTTTCGCGGGGTAGCCAGTCAAAAAATCGCCTTGGTGGCCCTGTATGTAAAACTATAACAGCTCAGGTTTCAATTTAAATTGGTAAAGAAAATTTTCAATATTTGTGTGTAAAGTGTCTTTTGCATAAATGACTATGTTCTCTGTGGGGTGAGTGGCGACGACCTCCAAGTACGCGTGACCTGTCCATCACGCGGGGTTCACCCTGGGCAATGCATTGTAATGTTCAATGTAGCTGACAGTCGCCTACCCTTCCCACCTCAACTCCTTCCTCACTCCTCTATCCCCCCAATACCCCAACCCCTTCCATACCCAACGTCAAGGTGGTGTGAGCACCGTGCCGAGGAATGAAAGGCTGGGGGTCAAACCAGCCGCTAACGTAGCTCCCTCCGATGCCCAGGCAAGGTCGGTTGTATAAGTGCCTTATCCTGGTAAGTCGGCTCTGCCAGGATGGACCGCCTTTCCGAACATATTCGTGGGAACAAATATGGAAAACAAACAAGAAAAAAAGAAAAAAGAAAACAACAGCAACTGCAGCAACAGTTGCACCCCAGCTCGTCCTCGGAGGACGAACTGCTCAAGTCCAGCGAGGAAAGCGACACTATGGTCAGCGCTTGTACCAGCCACAGTACTCCTAAGGCTGCCATAGATGATACCCATGCCAGACAAAGCATCGTTAGTGAGATACTACCTAGCGGCAGCGCTGGCACCAGCCATAGTGCAGCGAAGCCCCTAGGTAAAAAACCCAGAAGCCATGGCTCGGTCCTTAAGAGACGTTACGAGAAGGCTAAATTCATCCTTGGCAAGATTGCTAAGAATGAAGCGGCTGGAATCGTCAACGTGAAGGACGAGAAAGATAAAGAGACGTACGGTGCGATCGTGCAAGAGTACGAAGCAGGCAGCAAACCAAACCCTACGAAAAGGGGTCGGTCTCAAGATGAGTTCGGCTCTTCCCTGGGTTTGCAAAGGGCCAAGGTCGCCAGAAAGGAGACCAAGAATCAACAACCGACCAAGAAGTTTAGTGATATAGTCAGGGATCACTTACAGCTGGCGGTTGTAAACGAAAAATCAAAAAACCGGCAGGTCACGGCTGATCTGTGGACTAAAATCGAGAACGCCTTGTCGAGCATAGTTTTCGATTATGTGTTGGAGAATGCGGGGGGTCCTCTTCCGTGTTTCGATTCATCCGAGGTGGTCAGGGGTTACCGGGTGATCAAGTGCGAGGATCAGTTCTCCTTGGAGTTCCTTAGCAGCAGTGTGGCTAAGATTAGTGACACCTGGGAGGAAGCCAAGATTGGCCTAATCCCAGCTAAGGATATCCCAAGGAGACCTAGAGCCCGCATATGGCTACCTAGGGTGGATCTTGACGGGGAGAGGATTCTCAAGCTTTTGCAGGCACATAATCCAGCTGTGCCTATGGACAATTGGGCCATCCTGAAGAAGGAATCAGATATGCCAGATCTCCAGAAGAGTAGCGTATCGTTCCTTCTTCTGATAAACGAGGAAAGTCTACAACCTCTAGAGAAACTGGAGTATAAACTTCGCTTCGGGATTCGTCTGGCGAAGCTAAAAATCTTCCGTTCAACAGATCCAGAAGTTGACGAGTTGAACGAAGCTAGCGATCGGCTGGAGGAACTGTCGCTAGCTAAAGCCCAAGAACGAGCCAGTAAAAGCGATGAGGGTGGTGCAGATTAACCTTAAGCACTCTAAGAGTGCCTCGGATAATCTGCAGGTCTTCCTAGCTGAGGAAGATCTCGACATTGCCCTCATTCAAGAACCCTGGGTCAACACCTCCAGAGTCAGAGGTCTAGGCCAGAGAGATTACAACCTGTTTTACAAAAATGTAGAAGCAGACAAAGGTAAGCCCAGAACGTGTATTCTAGTCAGGAAACATATAAACGCATATCTGTGCAATAATTTTAGCTATGAAGATCTAACAGTGGTGAAAGTGGAGCAAAGTGACGGCAAGGAACTATACCTAAGTTCAGTGTATATGGCCCACGATGCACCGGTTCCGCCACCTAGGTTCCAGCAATTAGTGCAGACCATAGACGGAGGACTGCTGGTTGGCTGTGATGCGAATGCCAGACATACCCTGTGGGGTAGTTCGGAAACCAACGAAAGAGGTGAGTCACTGTTTGATTTTATCTTAAATACTAATTTAAATATATCCAATAGAGGTAATACCCCCACGTTTACCTTCCCAAGCTCGGACAGGTATGCGGGATGGGAAGATGTCATAGATATTACCTGTATCAGTAATGATGACACCCTTAAAGTGGAAAACTGGAGAGTGTCCGAGAAAAGATCCTTCTCGGATCATAACTGGATACTCTTTGAGTTAAATCATAAAACTGAAAGTCCCAAGCTCTATAGAAATCCTAAAAACACTGACTGGGCAAAATTCAGGTCAGTGCTAAAGCGGAAGTTACCAACCATAGGTAACGATGACATGACCTCCTCAGCCGAACTTGAGGAGAAGACGGTCAGCTTTGTGAAGGCTATGCAGGTCTCTTTCAAGGCTTCGTGCCCCATTAAACGTAGTAAAAAAACATTCCCTGTCTGGTGGAATGAAAACTTAACAAACCTACGGAGGCAGACTAGAGATGCCTACAACATCTGCTACCAGCAGGATAGCTGGCAGCTCTACAAGGACCTCCTGCGAGAATATAAACGGGCTCTTAGATCGGCTAAAAGCGAGTCATGGAAAGACTATTGCGAATCCATCGAGAGCACAAGGGACTCTGCCAGACTAAGCAAGGTCCTATCAAAAGAACATTCCAACCCTTCCTTCCTAAGAACCACGGAGGGAACGTGGACAGAATCGTCCTCAGATACGCTAAACCTTCTTATAAACACACATTTCCCCGGGTGCACGGAAAGCATCCAGTTGAATGATGAAGGGGAAATCGTGAGATCAGAGAGTTGGGTTAACTCGGTAATAACGATTGACAAGATTGCCTGGGCAATTGACAATTTTGCACCATACAAATCTGCTGGTTTGGATGGTATCTTTCCTAAAATGCTACAGGAATCAAAGGAACAGACCGTTCCCTTGATTAGAAAACTATTTAAAGGCAGCCTCCTGCTCGGTTATATTCCAAAGACGTGGAAACGGGTGAAGGTTGTCTTTATACCAAAATCTGGAAAGAGGGGACACGAAACGGCAAAAGACTACAGGCCGATCAGTCTCTCATCCTTTCTGTTAAAAACTCTCGAACGAATTCTGGAGCAGGAACTGAGGAGTATCCTGGAGTGAACTCCACTTTGTCCCTCCCAACATGCCTACTGCAAGGGTAGATCCACAGAGACAGCACTGAGTCAAGTGGTGCGAACGGTGGAAGAGTCTATCCAATACAAACAATACACGCTAGCCACATTCTTAGATATAGAAGGTGCCTTTAATAACGTTCAAGTGTCAGCTATCCAGGATGGACTGGTTGAACTGGGTGTAGACCCAGCACTCAGTCAGTGGATAACTAACATGCTACAAACGCGAGAGATCTCGGCGGATCTTGGTAACTATCACATTACTCGGTATGTTAGCAGGGGTACACCTCAGGGTGGCGTGCTATCACCTCTGCTGTGGTTACTTGTGATGGACAAAATTCTCAAAAAACTCCAAAGGGAAGGTATAAAAGCAGTTGCGTATGCAGATGACCTAGCAATATTGGTCTCCGGTAGGTACCTTCACATAATTAGCGAAATTATGGGCAGGGCCCTAGGCAGTGTTGGCAAATGGGCCAAAGACTGTGGTCTGAATGCCAACCCGGCAAAGACGGAGCTAATGTTATTTACGACCAAAACTAAGATCCCAGCTTTCACAAAACCGAGTTTGGAAGGTGTCGTGCTGGACCTATCCCCTAGTGTGAGATATCTGGGAGTAATCCTAGATTCCAAGCTAAATTGGAAACTAAACGTTGAAGAGAGAGTTCGTAAGGCCTGTATAGCCTTATACTCTACAAATAAGATGGTAGGTAGGAAATGGGGATTAAAACCACGCATGGCCTTGTGGATGTACACTGCTATTGTACGCCCCATTCTTACATACGGTTCAATAGTATGGTGGCCGGCCCTTGGGAGAGAATATATCCGCACCAAGCTTGGTAGGGTTCAGAGGAGTGCATGCGTGTGCATAACGGGGGCGCTGAGATCAACGCCACGGGATGCTCTGGATGCTCTCCTCTTTCTCCTCCCAACCGACCTTCACATTAAATACATAACTACCTGTAGCGCGGTCAGGCTCAAAGAAAACGGGCACTGGCCAGCAAAACCCTATGGACATAGCAATATTCTCAGCTCGGAGGTGAGGCAGATGCTGCCCGCGTCCACTGATTACACCATTCCCAAGCTGTGTCTTGGCAAGAATTTCAGAGTCAAGATACCTGCTAGGGGTGAGTGGAAAAATAATAATCTACTGAGTGGGGTAGACACGGTGATCTACACTGACGGTTCAAAGATGGACTGCGGTGTAGGTGCAGGTATTTACTCAGAATCACTCCAAATTAGTCAATCATTTAGACTACCAGATAAATCTAGCGTATTTCAAGCAGAGATGCTAGCGATCTGGCGTGCATGCCAAGCGGTGAGACACGATCCGTCTCCGAAACACAACGTGGTGATAGCTACGGACAGCCAAGCCGCCATTTTGGCCCTTAATGCTACTACCATATCATCGAAATTAGCTAGCAAATGCTCAGAGGAGCTTGCGTTAATTAGCAACCTATACATCGTGACGTTACTCTGGGTTCCTGGCCATAGGAATATACCTGGGAACGAATGCGCCGATGAATTAGCAAGGAGAGGCGCAGCCATGGACGTGACAATGTCTGAACAGGTTGAACCCCCAATTAATACGGTTAAACGAGATATTTATCTACACTTCCTAGCCTTAGCCGACGCTAGGTGGAAAGCCTTAACAACGTGCAAGACGGCCAGGCAAACATGGCCCTCGTACGTCAAAAGCAAAACGGATAACTTTCTGAAGCTTTCGAGGAAGGACATAGCTAGGGCTACGGCTGTTTACACGGGACACTGGCCAATTGGAGAGCATGCTTCTCGGCTTGGTATTCCGTTTAATCGGTCGTGTCGTAGCTGTGGAGATCCCAGCGAAGGAGAGACAATTACGCACTACATTTGCAAGTGCCCAGCGCTGGCCAGGGCCAGGAATTGCTCTCTCGGGAATTACCTCCTTAATGAACTCACCGATCTATCTAGTAAGTGGCCTACGGAAACAGTACATTTCCTGAACACCACGGGATGGATCTAAACAACCAAATAAAGCTCAGGTTCGCGCGATCGTGGTAGCAAAACGGTGCTAAAGCGCTAATTGGGGTTCGGGACAGTTGGCCGGAGCCCGCCACTTGAACCAACCAACCAACCAATGTTCTCTGTTTTTAATACAAAATGATTCAAAAAATAATCCTTTCAAATACGACTCGTCCTCTGAAATTTTATAGATTAAATTTTTGATCTTCATACTCAAACGCCTTTATTTTAGGCAAAACCACTCAAACAAACTGATTTAAGATAAAATCACTCGTCCTGCGGACTCGTGATTTTATCAATCAGTTTGTTTTCGTGGTTTTTCCAAATAAAGCCGTTTTCGTGAAAACCAAAAATTTAATCGATAAAATTTGGAGGACTCGTGGTATTACCTTTGAAAAAACTGTATGACAGCTCCTGTCAGTAGTTTTTTCGAGTTTACCCGCGGCAAAACTTGACAGTTGTTGTCACCAAAAATTAAAATACCTTTCATAACAAGTAATTATGGTCTCCTAGGACACCAGAAAATCAAGCTAAACAATTTTTCTGATTTTATTGTCAATATATTTTGAAATATTGAAGTTTGTAGCTAACTAGCACTCATGCTTCTTGTTAAAATATTACTTAGCAGATCAGATGCCCTTATGATATTACTTACGACAATCTTAAATCAAACAAACTGGCTTTATAAAATGGTGATTCAAAAAATTTAAAATTTCCTTTATTCAACGTTGCAGGTGTGAAAATTGCACGCGTAAACATTTAATTAAGCAAACCAAACTTGCTAATTTCAATCTCCAACAATTATTCCTAAACATTAGCGGATACCTTCTAATATAAATTGGAAATAATTGAGGCTAAATAATCATATCGAATTAGCATCTTCCGCTGATCGAATTTGTTGACCATTTGCCCATTGGATGTTTCTCGAACTGAATGGTATCGTTATTGGCGTTAATTGACTCTGCTGTAAGCAAACCACAAATCAAGTCTCTAATTTCTAACCGGTTAACCGGTTTCGTGGAATTTTGCTCTCTCGTTACATGATGTGTTGGTATGGATAGCGCGATTTCTTTATTAATGGATATTTTTTTTTACTTTATTGGTTCTGAAGCTAATATGGATTAAGATTGTTTATAGAAAATATTGTTTTTAGCAATACCGGAAATAACGCGTATATAAGTAAAGCGAATAAAATAAAACCAATCCGATGTTTCGTTCATATATTCGGACGTCTTCAGTGATGCAAACAAAAGTTAATATTACAATTATCTTCGCTGAAAAAGTTGAAGAAGTAAGTCCAATTAATGAAGAAGAACTTATAAACTGATATAGAAGTTTATGAAATGTATGATTTGAAAGTGATGGTAATTTAGTACATTTTTTTAAAATTAGACTTTATCCAAAAAACGCAATACATTTAAAATTATTGTCCATTTTCACTTATATCAAATACTGCTAAAATCCTCGAAGAAGCTGTGAAAAGTTCCCTATAGTCTGAATAAAAGAGGAGTGCCGTAAAAGTGGGGATGAGAATTTCAATTCCTTTTTCTCGGGTCTATATTATATTTTTTGAATTTGTTGTACTAGGCAATACAAAATAATTCCGAATCAATTAAAATACATACGATATACGGCTATGAATAAATAAAGTCTGACATATCTCTCAAAAGAGAAGGTTTTATTATAATAAAAACCATGAAAACATGACTAAATCAAATCGAAAACTTTTATTAGGCCGATCAGATGTATTAAAATTTTCATTTTAACTACAAATAAACATTGAAGGAAGAGGTAAAAATAAAATTTCAACCTCTACAGTAAATTCAATCTTTTCAGAGAGTCGATTTGGATTCCAACATACGAAATAATATAAAAAATTTAACCTGTCAAAAGCATTTAATCAAATATGCCACAAGGAAATAGAGAAGTTTTAATAAATAGTAGGTAGTACATAGAATGCTAACTTATTTAATCCTGTAATCCCGTTACCCTTTGGTTCTAGGTGTAAAGGGTGGTTTGGAGTTGAGTCTTTTCCAGGTCCTTTTTTCCAAAATATTTTGTTCCGCCCCTTATTTCTTTTAGTTTCTTCTATTGCTTTGTTGATTTCATCCATCCATTCTTCGTTTTTATTGCTTTTGCTTCGATTATTCGTTTTGTGATCCTGATCTCATCCATCATATTTACATCTCCAAATCATCTGAGCTGCTTTTCTTCTATACACTCTGTTTAGTCTTTGTTCGTAAGTCCTATTTCGTATGAGGAGTATTCAAGTTTTGTTTCTTATTTTCCGTAAAAGTCACATTTCTATCGCTTATAATTTTTTCCTGTTTCTAGTTATCGCTGTCCACAATATGGAGATATGTAAGTTTAGAGACAATCATCTTTTTAAAAAAGTGTCCTCTTATTAGGTGACCTAACGGGACATCTTGAGATACTAAGGATTGGAGCCACCCAATCCATGAAGATGCCCACGGACTTTATGTCTGCGAAACAGGATTTCGAACTCACGTTAGACGTTATTATCAATGACCGTGATTTAACACAAAACGAAATCACTCTAATCACAAGACGTGTACTCAATTATTATACTGATGGGTCAAAAACAAACGAAGGAGTAGGAGTAGGGGTTACAGGTCGTAATACTAGTATATGAACAGCCCTATTAGCAATAGATTTCTGTGCTTAAGAGTGCTCAATTAAGAAAAGTGTGTTTTTTAATCTTTTTTATTGAAAAATTCTGAAATTATTAAGCCTTTGTAAACATGAAAACAATTTAACGAAAATCTTAATATTAAAAAAATTAAACCTTTTTGTTTTAATTATATTCTATACACTCAATCACTCCAATTCATTCCAATCTAAAAAAAAATTAATCTAATCTAATGGTGGGAAGATTAAGTACCACCTAAGCACTTTAATGGCGCAACAATTGTTTGTAAAAGTTAGTGTTAGTGTTTCTTTTTGGAACAGTCCACTTAATCTCCACTTCCGATTTCCGATACAGTTCCTTCCGTATTGATGTCGTCGATGTTAATGATCGATGAAATAAATGCACATTGCTAATCCATATTATTGACTTACTCTGGAGAAATGTCATCATAATACGTCAAATAGTAAGTATTGCATCTTTGTATGGCTTTATCTTGACGCAATTATGATATAACTTCACAATATCCTTATAAATAACTTTTACATCAATTTTAAAAAAGTACTTTGTTTCTCTTTATCGTTTTTTCAATAATTATTATCCCATAAATTTTTCCCTCTTAAATTTATTCAGTACATTTTAAGCTTAAGTACGAATTTAATAGGAACAAATCACCCGATATTTAACGAGTTCTAGAGTTAATAGTTGTATTGATTTTAGTGTGATATGTAACCAATTTAATTTTTAATGAAACGGTAGTGAATGACATCTGTCAACAAACCGACGTTGCATTAACATGTAAACATGGTCGATGACTAGGTGACTAGATCGCGAGCGCGGGGTCCTTTTAGACCACCCAATCACAATATCACAACATTACCATTGTTACCTTATAATAAATTACGTTAATTGTTGACAGCTTGCAGCATCGTGGCAGCCATGATAACATCTTAATTGCAGCTTGGTCTTGCTTAAAACTCTCCACTCTTGAGTACGGCCTGTGTTTTCTTAATCAGACACTCTGTAGACTATTGCGAATTCTGTCTTTTTTTGAATACCTAATTGGGGTTAAGCAAAAGCAAAACATTCATATATAAATTACGCAAAAAGTTTTTTTTAATAAATACATGCAACAATATTTTAATTAAAAAAAATTAAAAAAAAAACAGCATTTTAATGTAATATTTTTAGGAAATGTTATTTTTTGACTCAGAGTTCTTTTGAAGTTGGAAGTTAAAGGTAAAATGCTATGGGGGCATTTCACTTATTTTAACCAGTATCCTTTGTATCCTTCTGACGTAGACTACATTAAAAATTGTTAAATTACTACTGCCATAATCTTAAATGGTGTCAATAAATAAGACAAAGTACTACCCTGAAGTATCCAATTTAAATTTGTTTGTAACAAAAGTTACAAATGATCAATTTCGTCAAAGTCACGAGACCCCATCTCTGTCTCACTGTCTCTCTCTCTCTCTCTCTCTCTCTCTCTCTGGATCCATACTTGTGTAACAAAACCAAGTTATCTAATGATTTTTTCTTTTCTTAATTTAACATTCTCCGATGGCTTCAAAAATGGCACTTAGACTAATTTCGCAATTTATTTTAAAAGTGAAATGAACGTGTCTCTATATTACCAAGAATGCCTGACTGTAGCAATCACCAATCAGAGAAAATAAACCAACTGGACTCAATATGAATATGTTTTTAATCCTTATAGGGATGAGAATTTTCGCAAATTATTTCAAATCCACGTTTGGTTAAGATGTCGTAGAAAATTATGAATCGGATACAAAAAACTTGTTGAGCGTTGAAAAAGAAATTAAAAAATTTGCAATAAGCTCTGTTTGAAGTGGTGGTACCACGTTTGCTCACAGTCCATCAAAAACAACAACGCTTAGATGTTTCAAAGTCAAATCGGCAGTCAGAAGGGCCAAAAGCCGGAAATATTTGGAAAATACAAAACTAGCTATAATTTAATATGGTAACTCCAGACTCAAGAAAGGCTGTTAGTCTAAACCTGGGGTCACTTGCAATAGTCTTCCAGGCTGAAGTAGCAGTGCTCAGATCATGCTAAATGATTCTCTTAAGCCAGGTAATCTTTAAGGGTAAAAGTACGATCAAAATAATATTGGACAGCCAACAATCTCTCCAGGCCCTGGTAGAAACATCAGTCTAGATGGGGTGCCGAAACATGAGGGAGTGTTGGAAAAACGAGATAACAGACCTCATAGTTAGGAAGGGAGCTGAAAAAATTATTACTGGACCCTAACCCCACATCCAAGAGTAGACAAAACCTACTGTTAAATCCTAACACGAAAGAACTCAAAACCATGATATGGCTCTAGAAAATGTGAAAAGAGGCCGAAACTTCCAATCACTTATTATGCTAATTATCTCGAAAAAATCATAATATAATGTACATTTAAAAAAATGTTTTTTAAAAATTTAATGTAAGTTTAATACAATTTATAAAATCAATAATGACGAAAGTAAAAAAGTCTTCATGTACATTTAATATAAGTTAGAATAGGAAATAAATTATACCAAAATCATTCTTTTTATCAGGAATGATTTGGTAATAGTCAAAAAGCATATAAAAATTTAAATTTTTTTGAACTTTATAATAATTTAATTGAAAATTATGTCAAATCCCGATCTAGACGGCTTTCACATGATGGTTTATAAAAACCAAAACTTGCTGTCAAGCGAGGCTTTAGCTAAAAATCTTTCGAACAGTACACATCAATTCTTATCGTGAAAACAAAAGAAAACCAAAATCAAAGTCACTCTGATCGGAGAAAGAAATTGTAAGGAAATTTTACCTGTCAAATTTTAAGTGAGGTTAGAATCGATGTTTACAAGAAAACCTTGGAATAAAATCAATAAAAGAATTCCAATTAACATTCCATCGTTTGTTCCTGAAAGAAAATCCAGCTCCTGTTGTTTCTTCATCTATTATCCAGATCCAATCACATCCCGTAGCATTTTTATCCCGTATTCCTGATTAGAATCCTAGAAGATTTATTTTCGTCACATCGTTAATTTGGAAAGAAAGTAACCAGAGATAACTAAAAGATTTAAATAGTATTAAAGGTACCTACGCATTTTTGAATATCGATATTTCAAACTTTTACAAACAAAACAAGGCCAAAGTATTTAATTGATTAGGTTAGCTTACATTTTAGTAGATAATCAAATTAGAATAAGGTAAGAGAGTGATTTGTTAAATCAGTGGTAATTGTTAAATTCACAAATAAATAAGAACATTACGCTTACCTTCTTCTGCCCAATAATCATCTCACACACACAAGTTCAACCGTTATTTTTGTTGTTAATAAATACTTCCATATTTTATTGAGGCGTTATTATCGATTATTATAATTTTGCGGCCAATTTCAGAAGAACGACTGAGATTTAAGAGACTCTCATTTCTCTACTGACCGAGTAGGTGGCGCCCAACAGAAGTTAATTACGTTCTGACTAAGATTACGTCGGAAGGTAACAAACAAAAAATTAACTTAATAAAATTTGAAAAAAATTAATAAATTAGAGTCTAGAATTTATTTATTAAATCCAATAATGAAATTAATAATTTTTGATGTTACTTACAAGGATAAAATTAAAATTTCAGATAAATTAAAGTTAAATTAATATATTGAATAAAAGTTAAGTATTTCACATTTTGCTTCACTCGAGAACGATTTGAGAAATAGACGGCAAGTAACAATATATAATCTTTCTATTTAGTTTTGATTTGGTTTTTATTCTTAATCTGTCGAGGGCAGACGGCATTTTCCCCCATGTGACTGGAGTACCTATCACCAATACGGGTAAGGTATCAAAACGACCGCGGATCCCATCAGAGTCTACTGCGATGCAAGTAACTCACTCGGCCCAATAATGGAAACAAGATAATAACTATAAAAACAAAGCGGCTCTTAATGTATGGCTGCCAGTAATTTACTAAAAAAACTATTAACAACTCCTTTTCTGCTTATTATTGATTCTCGGCTTCTGATACCCCATTAGGGGGAGAGTGGGACAAAGCTGAAAAAATGTGCTCTTAGATTTTACGACACCCATTTGATTTGTCTGGGCTTTGTAATAATATTTTTCTCCGCAATTTTTCATTCAACTATATTTAATCATAATAATATTTTTCATTAAATTATTGATTATCATTTTTGATCAAATCATTGGCCAATGTAAAATAAAAAGTGTTCTGTCGCTTTCATTAAAATTTATGATTTTATTAATAAATATTTTTCAACCTGCCTCATCATAATTCCCTTTATCTTTACCCGTATTTGCTTTTTTGTATTTAATTGCTTAATACTCTCATAAAAAGAAAATGGTACGTATGACACTAATCACCTGTATAATCGAACGTGCCGAATTTACCGCGTCTGACGATCATTAGACGAGTCTGGTAAGGCTTTGGGGGTGTTCCACATTAGCCTGATTGTATTTTAAGCTTTTATCATAATATAGGCCATACATTTTCATGACTTAGCTTTAATACCAAATTTATTGCAAATCAATATCAACTGTTTTGCCACTTAACATTTTTTTTAATTAATAAGTAATTTAGCAACCTCGAATGTCTTCATTACTCAACTACAAACAATTTATACTATTCATCAAGCCAAGCGAAACGAGAAAACACTAAATACTAGATAAATTGTTCTTCTAATTGATGTTATCCCCAATTAACGCCAAGAAATCGTTTTAGCTTGTATTCAAAGGAAAAAATATACCAGTTGAATGATTTACCGAAGGATTATGGCAATATAGCATCCGTTTGTAATTAGTATTAGCTACAATTAAAGAAAAATATTTATCGGATTTAATTGCATAGCGGATATGATTGCAATCGTTCTATAAATCATTGAGATAGTCATTGGTGGCGTATAGTCAAATTTATCAAGGATTAATAATAATTAATAATAATAATAGGTTAAAAGCCGAAAATTTTTAAGGCACAGCAAACTCCGTTTCTCTAAACATCGATCAAGATTTTGTTTGTAGTCTAGAAAGTTAAATAATCTTCTTGAACATGGCGGTAAAGTTCCTTGGAAGTTTGTCATACTAGACTTTTTTGACGTGCTTCAGATTGTCATGAAATTGGGATACGTATCATTTAAAGGTAAGTAAGTACTTTCTAAAAATCATATGGATTTGTTAATAGTGGCCAGGTCTATTTACATGAAGGCCTTTTCTAAAAATTAAATAATGAGATACATATCTGTAGCAAATATGCCATTATATGGACAAAACGCTAAAACTAAAACGGTTTTAACCTATCTAACTTCTCACCTGTGTACACGTAGTAAAACTCATTAGTAACTTATTGAAAAGTACAGTCGAACCAATCGAATCGGACAATGATCAAATTCTCTCAATGCAATGACAAGGGGTGCCTTGGAATCCCAGACATTCAGAGTCTTGGTTTGTTAGTCATTTATTACGGCTAACATGATGGGATATTTGTTATGAGGTCTGAACGGCCGCTGTGTGTTAAAAATACCGACGCTGATGCTGTTTTGTTTTGCGTTTTTTATTTTTAAAATGTTTAATGTTGTTTGCTATTCTTGATTTTATGGGAATTTTGGAGAATTTATTTAGGTGTTTTTCGTTTGTAATTTATTATTTTATTTGAAAAATGTTAATTTTGAAAATTTACTTCAATTTTTAAATAGATAGATAAATTAAAAAAGCAATCTGGAAATTAGACAACCTTACTTGTTCATTATATATTTATCATTCTCAAAAATTTTGGTTTTGGAATTTCATTAAAAACAATTGTCGGCGTGATGTATCAAATTTCAATATATTCGTTATTATGGAAGATATTAAAAAAAATGAAATGATTGTAAGGAGCCTTAAAAATGAAAGTATTACCTCAGTTTCCACAAAAGTCTCAGAAGTACATGTCCTAACAAAGAAGACGAAAATATTAGGAAAACATATATTCATTTCTCTACAGACTCTCCTTTTAGATCAATATACCTTTCCCGGCGACTTTCAATAGTTGCAATACCCTGTTTCAAAATAGCCATCAAGTGCAGACTCCACCTCTTCATTGGACGCAAATATTTTACCACTGAGACACTTTTTCAAGTTTTCAAACAAAAAGTAATCCCAGGGTGCCAAATCTGGTAAATAGGGTGTGTGACGTAGGAATTCAAAGTTTAACTCAAAAACAATACTTCCTTTTTAGCCAAATGTGACTGTTTTTTTTTATTTCATCACTCAAATACTGCAGTAAGCTCGCCGTTGACTGTTTTTTCTTTCTGAAGGTAATAAATGAAAATTATCCTACGCGTATCCAAAAAACCTGACGCCGTGACCTTACCTGCAGATGGATGCTCCCCTTTCAGTTCATTGAATTGACTGTTCCTTCATCTCAGGTGATTTATTGCTGTGAAACTTCGCCAAACACTTGATTAAAACATTCTTTCGATGCTGTTTTTCTTCTATTGTGAGTAATCGAGGCACCCATCTTGCGCTCAACTTTCTCATGTTCAAATTTTTAGTAACTATGCTATGTATAGTCGAACTCAATCCTTTATGAGAATGAAAAAACAGCAAAGGATTACCGCCAATAGAACAAATGCTCATGAATCTGGACATTTTTGAGCACTTTAAAGTCGAAAACACGGTACACTGTCCATATACATATAAATAAAATAATATTTTGGCTATTAGGACCACTGTGCAAAGATTCAATAACCAACTTAGCTGGATATCGTTATAGGGGAGAATGGCGTATAATTATTAATTATGAATTTACATTTTAATTTCTATAACGCATATTAGATTTGAATTACTAATTAAATTTTTGTCTTAAATTAATTTAACTAAACTGTGGGGTGTGAGGTTACACTCATAAGAGGCGACAATGGAAGTGTGGTTATAGTTTTTACATTTTCAATTGCAGAAACAAAATTCTCAGATGTGCAGACAGGTTACTTTTGGCGGTTTGTAGATGTGCCGACAAGTGGCTTTGTCGGTATTAGCGGCATGTAGATGTGCCGACAAGTGGCTTTGTCGGTATTAGCTTGTATAAAGCGGGATCATTTTGTTCTGCAATTAAAGTAGGAAGTAGGAAGTTAGACAAATATTGTCTTCAGTAGTGAGGGTTAGGAAAATATTCATACAGTGATACACTGTGCTTGTGTTCGCACTTGATTTTTGATTTAGTGAATAGTAGGTGATTCGTGGCGTTAGTTTATTTCAATTAATATTATTCTTGGCTTCCGTGTATATACATACTTTTTTTTATTTTAAAACATTGTCAATTTCAATATGTTTCGTCCTTGGGAAAATACAGTTTTTTTAAGCGGATCTAAAGAATCGGAACAATCACTAAATGATATTCCAATGGATTATGTGGTATCAGGTTGTAGTCCCAAAGATTCCTGGCATCAAAAAGGGGCCACGAGGTATTGCGCCTTCCGCCCTATTTTTGTGTATTTAACCCCATAGAATTAATTTGGGGACAACTTAAAAAAAGAATAAGGCGTCATAACGTGTTTCCCAAATTTGATGGGTTGATAGCAAATTTGGTAAAAGAAGAAATTAACAAAATTTCAGCTGATGATTGGCAGAAAAAAATCAAACATGTCATCAAAGAAGAAAATTCTTATATAACGAGTCCGACCAAATTTATTATCAATGTTGATGACAGTAATTCCGATGGTGAGGGTTGAGATAGGGTAGGTAAGCTTAATTAATTTATAATATTTATGACTTTATTCACCGTGTTTTTAATTTTAGAATTAAAATTTGAGACAAAATTTTAATTAGCAACGTTTCTGAATCTCACAAGAGATCAGAAAATGAAGCTATAGGCCAGGTGGAGTGGTCAACCTCTATTCAAATCTAATATGCGTTATAGAAATTAAAATGTAAATTCATATTAAAGAAAGTTAATCAATATAGAAATTTTACGCAAATTACCCCTAACGATCTCCAGTAACTTGGTTATTGAATCTTTGCACAGTGGTCCTAATAGACAAAATATCATTTTATTTTTATGTATATGGACAGTGTACGGTGTTTTCGACATTAAAATACTCAAAAATGTCCACATCAATCAGTATTTCTTCTATTGGGGGGATCCTTTGCTGTTTTTATAGCGTTTTTTCTTTCTCATAAAGCGGTGGGTTCTACTATACAGCATTTTTTAAATGTGCACCATGTCTGCTATGTCGCGCACTTTCAATCGGCGGACATCCAATAGCATTTTATGAATATTTGTTCACCAATTTTGGCGTGGAACCTTTATTGAAACTCAAGCCTTTTGAAAATGTTTTCTATACGTCATATCGGGTACTTTTGGGACTACCCTCTTATTCGAAGTACTTAGTCGTAAATTCTGTATTTTATAAAACCATATATCTTAAGTAAGTACTCGAAACAAACTGTCAGTATCCCTTTAACAGAATACATTACAGCTCGTTTTGCATAAACCTCGCAAACATCGTTTTAAGTCATTTGTATTCATTTAAAATCTATTCATTACGCGATAGTCTCGAGTACAAATGTGCCCGCTAATAATGATAAATTAGTTATTTGAAATTATACAACAAAGGCCTGAGTTTTGCAAGGTTGTAAACTGAAAAACAATAAAGATATAAATCTCTCAAAAATAAAGAACACACGACAACCAGGCGATGTTTACCGAAAACCAGCATATTTTATCCATCGGTATCGATATATAAATGCTGAGAGCAGTTGCTGCATAATATACAGGGTGTTACTAAAGAAACAACTATTAAAATATATCCCAAACTATTGTTATTTGCTCGTTCTCCCAACAGATTATTTGTCTTCCATTGCTATTGGTAAGATTATTCCGACTACTCTCATTTGGAATCCACGTATCTTCGAATAGTCACCAGGAGAAAGAAAATTTCAAAATTTAAACATTAGAAATGAAAAACCAATCAAATTTAGAAAAGAGGCAATTGAAATGCATAAAGGACAAGAGAAATCTGGATGGAATCATGAATGATAAGTATATCTCTGTACTGCGACTGCCCATACGTGAACACTCTTTAATATTACGTCTTATGTAGATCTTATGAAGTCTCAGGAGATTGGATAGAAATATTTCTTTGTCCTAAAGAGAAATTCTACATTGACTGAAACCACATCATCGTGTGCGAGTTAAGAGTTAGGTATATTTATTAATTTGCCGTATATGAAAAAGAAAAACATTGGTTTGTTAATTTAGCTTCCTGCTTCTAATTCTCTAAGAAAGCACCAAACAAAAAAACTCATATTTTTGGCAACTGCGGATTTAACCACCCTGTAGAAATGCATGCAGCAGTTGGAACGGTATATAAAAGAATACATAAACATGTTTATATTCGATCGAATCGTGTTTGGTCTGTTATAATGAAAGAAACTTTAGTCTTTTACTGATGTCTTAATCCAGAGTCGTGTGGCCACCTAGCTGACTACATGAAAACAGTCTCCGAATCACGGGCGGGCTCTAGATTACATTCAAGGGGTTGATTTAAAAATAAACCTAAAATTAAAAAAATATTTGAGCTTGACAAGTTAAATGAAGGACAATTATTCTTTGGTAACTACATTTGCGTAAATTTGTTATCTAAACAAGCCCTTTAAAAACTAATATTTTATCAGCGAGTGTTAAAATTTAATTTTATCTCAAAAAAATATACTCAAGGTATAACTAAATTAAATCAATAAAGGTATATATATATTGTTACGTACTGTTACTTTGTTGTGATAGGATGTTGTTTAATTTATTTTATTTTTATTGACTTTTAATTTTAAATTTTAGTACATAACCTATAAAATTTTGTTTTATTTTTGAATCAATTGACCTCGACTGCAGCTCTTTCCCCTTTTTTATTTAATTTAATTTATTTCTAATTTACTTACTTTATTAACTAACTTTTCTTTTTAAATAAATTTAAAATTTATGGGAAATATTTTTATTCTTACCTCCTTCGTAAGCTCAGACAGAATGTAAATTCTTACGTTTGACAGAATGCATTGGGCGCCATCTACTATGCAGATAGAGATTCTTAACCTCAGGTATGTTTCTAATTGGCTTGTAATTTTAAAAATCAATAATAACGACTACTGAGATAAATTCATAAACATTTATTAATAACAAAAGAAATCAGTAACGAAAAACGTTTTAATTGAATGTGCAACAAATATTTGATCGAATAAGGTAAGTGTATTTTTATTTACTACAAAGAAAAATTGACAGTTACAAGTGAAATTTATTGTCATTTTCTCACCTTATTCTCCAATACTCTAACTCATTTTTATCCTTAGAAAAATTAGTTTAAATATCGATATTTAATGAAAATTGGTAACTTTATTTAAGACTAGGTCTTCCTTATTCCTACAGTTATTGTTGTTAAATATGTTCTTCAAAAATACAAATGGAATGTTTTTCAAAACGGAAACTGGATAAATTTAGTCAGGATACAATTCGATCAGGATACTCTGGATGTCTTAATCGGGATGCAGGACAGGATGGATAATTGTGGCTTCTTCTCTTGATTTGAAAGTTTTTTCTTGAAAAATAGCGTCACTTCTTGACAGGTAATGATTTTTATTCTTTTATCAGTGTTGCTTTGACTTGATTTCGTTTGTTTTTAGTCATGCAGAGTGATATGAACTGTTGAAGAGTTTTAAGCAAAAAGCCTCGCTTGACAGCGAGAAATAGTTTTTATAAAAGCCCAAGTCATAGCTTACTAGATTGGAATTTGACAGTTTTTTAACTTAAATTTTTACAAAATTCTAAAATTATTAATTTTTATACAATTTTTAATTAGCACCAAATTATTCTAGAGACAAAAAGAATAATTTTGATGTAATTTTCGTACAATTCCTACTTACATTAACTTCATACAAAAAAAAAATTTTATGTTCGTTATTATTGATTTCTTAATTCTCATAAAACTTTATTATTATTGTTCTTTTTTACTGTATTTCTTCAATTTTAGAACCCAACACTCTATTTCCCCGATTTATACTATTTCCCTTGAATTTGAATTGATTATATTGATGTATCATGACATTGAAATTTGAGTTTAAAATGTCTTTTTCTCTAAACACTTAATATAATAATGTTCTCATTGTCATTTTGATCGCAGACTTATCTGAGATTATTTTATTTTAAATTTTTCTATTCAGTTCTTTGCTAGATTATTTGTAAATACTCTAAATCTGTTGATGAAAATCTCTTATGGAATTACCATGTTAAATTTTGATACATGAAATTTTATAGTTTCTTTTACAATTACTATGTTAAAATTAGTTTCAAACATTATTTTTGAAATCACATTCTGTCCTGTGATTACTTGAAGTATAATAAATAGTCATTTAATTGGTATTAATAAAATTATCTGTTTCTTTTTTTACTCTTCATATTGAATATTAAATTTTGTATTCTCCTTTTGAGCTGGTCAATTTAGTTAACCGTTACAATATATATTATTGATATTGCTAACTTTTTCTTAATCTAGCGGATCACTCGATTAAAAGAAAATAAAAAGACCGTTATAATCATTTAATTCTCATTATTTTTTTAAATTAATTAATACTTCTTTGCTACTATCCTGATAGATAGATACTAGTTCTGTGATGTCCTGGTTTAGGGCGCTGCTTAGTGGGAGTAAGTGAATGAAACTCAGCCCTAACAAAACGGACGTCTATTTTATGGTAGTACTTATTTACAGGGATCGACCATTATGACAACTAATAATAATTCGTATTGAATTCTATAAGAATATCAATATCGATCTGAGGAAGGTTGACCTTAAACGGTTATATATGCAAGTAATGTCTAAATAATAACGAACGTGGTAAGACATCAACCTTCCTATTTACACGTAATATAAATATGTACAATAACATGACCTTAAACTATTATTAAAAATTATGTGAAAGATTATACTGAGCGAGGTGTCTCTACATGCCTCAGTTCAATTGTTTTTGTCTTGGGCTTATAGATGCATAATAATTCAAGATTGTAAAAAAATATGCTTCGTTTTCAAAAAACCCTAAATAATAACTATAAACCTATCAAAATTATAGGTTGGCTGCGTTATTCTCAGAGATGAATCTTGTCCTGTTCAGTGCGCTTCTGACAATATTTATCTATGCCTGTTCTGAGAGCACTTGCTATTTTTTTTTCGAGTTATTGACATATTATAATTTAAAAATCGCATCGGACAACTCTATTTCGAATACTGATTTATATTCATCGATTCTCTTTGTTCAGCGATATTAAAATAACAGAGAAACAATAAAATTCGAAACATTTAAAGTGTTCTATTGTTACAAAAACCACAAATCGTTTTATAGCGGGAATGCGCACTCGACGCCCTATAAATATACCGGGTGCATTTTTACGTTCAACCAAAACCCAAACAAAAATAAAATGTTTTAAGTGGGAAAAACGCGAGTGTTTGGACAAATCATTAAAGAACTTTTTTACGGAATCAAAAATAGAAATATATGCTACATGAAATATGGAAAATTATTTAACATTTTACCAAAGAAAATTTACTATCTTGATGATTAACAATTTAACTTTAACAAAAGTGGACAAAGAAAACTGAACAAATTGGATACAAAAAAAAATTACTCATACATGGAAGAGCAAATAATTCTGGACAATATTGAATTAGATATTGTTTCATAAAATTCGGAAGAAGATGGTACTGACGAAGAACTAGAAAGTTTTTATTCAGAAAGTAACTTTTAAAATAACAAGTGTTCTAAATTTTTGACATTTTTCGACAGGGTTGTTATAAACTTTTCTTCAGCTTTTATTTTAGTTTGTTTTGACTTTTGAAATTATATCTGGAGTGCCGCAGGGATACCACTTTGGACTCCTGCTGTTTATCAGTTAGGAGAGATGAATGGATGTTGTTATACAGCAAATCTCGACACTATCGAATGTCGAATATATTATTTCAAATTGTTGAAGCTTTATTATGTTGTTTATATTGTGTATCGACCTCCGACCTCGTCAATTTTATTTAACAGTCTCGAACTCACTGATGGTTGCAGCCTGACATGTAATTAAACAAAAGTTATTAGACGTAATTAATCAAGCAAAGAAGGCATTGTCTAACGGCTTTGATTTATTTAAAACAAATGAAATTTATGAATCGTCGTTTTTCTTTCCTTTTGAAAGACCGACATTCATTAGGTACTGGCGCTGGGTTCGCTGTCGCCATGATTGATTGCCTTTTGTTTTTGTGGGCTTATAACCATTCTGCGGGCCATAGTGTCGGCCCATTCATGGGAATTAAAAAATGATGGGATTTTACGATAATGACGGAAATTAGCGAACGTTACTTTTTAGGCAGTTGTTCGATTTTTTTTTTCATTTTGGGTCATAGCCGATACATTGAAGGCAAGAACTTTTCGTCGACAGAATAATCTTTTAACAAGATCTTTTTTATCGTAGTGTTAAAAAAGGTTTGAATGAAATAATAGTATTAATAATATTAAAAATAATAATTGGTTTGCCGACTGAAATACATTTCATGTCAGACGACCCATTAAAAGACCAAAACCGCCTAAAATAGAATTGGATGATCGTTTGTGAGGTTTAGAACGATAAATCAAACTCCTTAATTAAACAAAATGTACCAATACAAAGATATTACACTATCACAGAGGAAGAGTCCAAATCTACGGTAAGCAATACACACAACTGGAAATGCCGAGGTGCTGCCTAACTACTGGTACAAAGAGTTTACTTCTACATATAAACACTTAACAAGAGAAATCAACAGAATAATTGAGAACCCACACCTCCTACCACAATTTATAACTGAGAGCAGAACCTTCATTAAACCCAAATGCGAGGAAACAGATAACCCAGCGAACTACAGACCCATAACCTGCTTACCCACAATCTATAAAATCATCACAGCAGCACTTTCAAATAAAATTGATTCCCATCTAATCGACAACATCTTGTCAGAAGAAGAAAAGGGCAGTAGAAAAGGAAGCAAAGGATGTAAAGAACAACTAATAATAGATAGTACAAGACTTAGGCACGTCGAAATCAAACAACACAACCTACACATGACATACATAGACATACATAGACATGGTTTCTCACAGGTGGCTTAAAAAAATATTATTGACCTGACCTGACCTGCTCTTAGCCTATTGTGGTTCTGTATGTGCCTCAACCCCCTATCACACTCCCTAAATGACACCAAATATGGATACAAACTTAAACAAGGAAACAGCACTACGCAAAAAATAAGCCATCTTCTTTATATAGATGGCATAAAACTATATGTTCCAACACCTGCACACATGCAAGGACTACTGCAAAGGAAAACAACCGAAATCATATCAAATGACATCAACATGGAGTTCCACTCTTCCATTAAACAAAAACTCTAAGACAACTACAAAAAAGACAAAGCTTACTCCTTAAAACCCATCTTAACTGAAGAAACTTGTTTAAAGCTATTAACACCTTCGCAACACCTATCCTTACCTTCTCATTTGGTATAATAAAATGGTCCAGCACGGACTTGGAAAATATACACATCCTAACAAGACAGCAAATAACAAAACACAGAAAATTGCATCCTGCATTAAGACGAGATCAGGGAGGTAGATTAAAACCGACAAAAACTATACACCCCTAAATTTAGCAGCAAAAGAACAAACTGGCACTATACGATAAAGGAAAAGCTACAGAAATGGTCAAGTAAGCCGCTCCATGGCAGATATTATAACAGCGTAAATCAGGATAACACCGATACATATTACTTCCTAAAAAAAGGTCAGCTCCACCCTGAGACAGATGGATTCATCCTGGCAATACAAGACCAGGTTATTGCCACGCAAAACTACAGAAAATACATCATTAAAGATGGTTTTGCGAAGGATGACAAGTGCAGAAAATGTCATCTACTCACTGAAACGATAGAACATGTAATATCTGAACTGAAACTGAACGTAAAAAGCCATGTTAGTTGTATTTTTAATTGTCTAACAATTGTTTTATATGTCTACTACGGACATCTGAAACTCCGAATTAAATTCAAGGTATTTAGAAATTAACCGAACCTCAATTAAACGTTTCGAATCTCTCTTCCACCCTCCTCCCGCGTCTCCTTTCAACGGATTTATTATCGTCGATAAGATCAGTTCTTCTCCTAATTGGAATGCTCTGAATTATTAGATTTCTTGTCTGTTCGTGCACACACTAGGAGTCTTTGTTTGTTTTTAACCTCATTAGAGGAGCACTTTTAAGCCGTGCCATCGTTCTGACATTTGCATTCAAATGTCTTTAATTTGTTTTGACTCTCTGATTCGCAAACTGGAGATTCTACAAGCAAATGAAGACGTTCCGAAGGTATATACCAGACCAAACGTTGAATACGAGGGGTGGAAGGTGTGCTAAATTTGAAAAAAATGTGATGTTCTTATTAAAGTCATTAAAATGACGTTTTTAGTTAAGCATAGCCGGATAAAAATTGAATTATATCATTAAGCGTTTTTAAAATTTAGGCACTCGGAAAACTTTCAACATATAAGCTCGAAAAAATTGACACTAATGAAACTAATTGAACAAAACTTGCAGGTTCTTTCACATTATTTCAAAAAGATGCTGAGAGGTGATCTTTTTTGCAAATGGATTTTATTAGTGCTATCATCCGAATGTGGTTGTTTCAAATATGGAGCGGTGGAAAACCAAATTTAGGGCGCTCTGGTGTAGCAGTTCTAAAGTAGACGTTGTCGATCTTAACTACAGGCGAATAATGCCTGAAAAAACAGTGAAATTAACTCCCAGATAAATTTAACTCCACAAAAGTATCAGAGAACTAGTCCAGGTAATCACAAGTTGTAAGCAGCCACAAGACAATTTATAGTATACAATTCTGGCCAGCCAACATTGCATTAAGTGTCGCTTTGTTATCTGACCAATATATTAATATTTTCACTAGATCTTCTAATGATCTCTTTGCAGAAATATAGAGGTAGTTCCCTAAAACTTCTGGTAATAAGAGAGATGCACGTACACTGGTAAATTTAAATATCTAAATTTACCTATCAAACCTTCTGTACACTTTTATACAATAGGTATAAATCAATCCCAGTCGTCTGAGTAGAGAGTGAATTCGGGACTTTATATTTCAAGGTGGATTTATGCTAGGAAATGAATGAAATTTACATTTTAATACAGAACACATTGGGGAAAACCTGGAAAATGTTATTTCCTAGTACAGTATTTATTACAGGAGGTTAACAATGGAAATGCCTTAATAGGATTCCTTAATTTAGCGTTTTAAACTGTAGGTATTTTCTTCTTTGATTTCCTCTTGTATTTTCTTTGAATTTTAATAAAACGAGTAACAATCTTTCTTTTTATTTGAATTTATAGTACAACCAACAAGTCGAGTAATATTTAACTTCCTATATTTTAATTTATGGGTGACGTTTTAATGATTTTAATGTTCAACGTAGTACAGAATGGCCAAATAAGAATGCGAGGTACTGTATCTGGGAAACTATCCATCGTAGAGGCTTGCGGAAAAAAGTTATGACTAAAACGGCCAAGAGAAAAACCTGGAAAATATTTTCAAGTTTCTGTAATGGCCGCTAGGGGTGTAACTGCAATCTTGAATCTAAGAAAGTGATGTTTCTGTGAATTCCGCTATATTAACCTAACAAAAAAATACCTGATCTTTAAAGTAGGTGGGGGGTATTCAAAGGTTTCAGTAAAAAACACCCTGTATATTCGAAACGGCTGAGCCGATTTTAACAAACTTGGCCTAGTTGAAAAGAGCTATTCTTGGGCTACAAATGCTATAATATTTGAAGTTTTGTTAGTTTCAGATGTCGCCGCTAGAGGGCTTTTTTCGAGATCTCTTCAGAAATGGTTAATTTTCTCAAAAAAATTAAACGCATTTGTATGATTTCTTTTTCATGAAAAAGTAGCTAAATGATGCCTAAACAAGCTCGCGAAAACCGCATCTCAGTATCTTGTTCCTAACCTAAAATTTAGGCCAAAGAAAATTTTATACGGAAATCTCTTAAATTTTTATTTTTAAACTAATTAATTCCTTTTATTATGTAAGTTGTGGCCCTAAAAAGGACCGAATTAAAAAAGAAAGGTTTTTAATATCCCCGTAAATGCTCGAAATGCTGAAGCCTCTCATGGGTAGACAAAACTGCAGCTTCAATGTCGGCTCTCGGTATGTTACGTAATGCATTACGAATCCGGTTTTTCGTATCTCTCTGGTCGTAGGTTGAGTCTGAAAATCAAGACAAGTTAAGTCTGGTGATCGCGCAGGCCATGGAAACAGACTTCCTCTTCCAATCCAACGCTGTTGTAATACTGCATTAATATGCTCTCACACAATAATGAAGAATTTTTATTTCTAATTCTTTGGACCGATGAAGCCACCTTTAAAATCTGCACAATATGCATTATTGATCTGCAGAAAATTCGCATTGGTTGCGTGAAGTTCAGCACCAAGGACGTTGGAGTTTAAATGTGTGGTGTGGCATACTGGGAGGCAGAATTATTTTTTTAGCAATCCCTAAGTGGCAATATCTTTCTTGACTTTTTGGCCAATAAATTATCGTTGTTGTTGGAAGATGTTTCACTGGAAACACGTCAAAACTTGTTTTTGCAGTTGAATGGTTGCCCAGCACATTATGCTATTATTGTGCGAGAGCATATTAATGCAGTATTCCAACAGTGGTAGATTGGAAGAGGAAGTCTGTTTCCATGGCCTGCGCGATCACCAGACTTAACTTGTCTTGATTTTCAGACTCAACCTACGACCAGAGAGATACGAAAAATCGGATACTGAGATGCGGTTTTCGCGAGCTTGTTTAGGCATCATTTAGCTACTTTTTCATGAAAAAGAAATCATACAAATGCGTTTAATTTTTTTGAGAAAATTAACCATTTCTGAAGAGATGTCGAAAAAAGCCCTCTAGGGCGACATCTGAAACTAACAAAACTTCAAATATTATAGCATTTGTAGCCCAAGAATAGCTCTTTTCAACTAGCCCAAGTTTGTTAAAATCGGCTCAGCCGTTTCGAATATACAGGGTGTTTTTTACTGAAACCTTTGAATACCCCCCACCACTTTATTTTTAGAGATATAGCAAAAATTGTTAAATAAAAAAGATTTAGATTATCCTCTACTTTAAAGATCAGATATTTTTTTGGTAGGTTAATATAGCGGAATTCGCAGAAACATCACTTTCTTAGATTCAAGATCGCAGTTACACCCCCTAGCGGCCATTTCAGAAACTTGAAAATATTTTCCAGATTTTCCTCTTGGTCGTTTTAGTAATGACTTTTTTTTTCGCAAGCCTCTACGATGGATGGTTTCCAAGATACAGTACCTCGCATTCTTATTTGGCCACCCTGTACAAATGTTCCTTTTTTTTAGTTAGAGGAGGTTTAAATCTTTATAGACACCGATAATCAGACAAAGTCATGTGGTATGATCAGGTTATCGAATGTTAGTGCATTCTGTGAGTCGGACGAACATACAAATAATTTTTTGACGTTTACACCTCCCCCTCCCTGCATTTTCGAGGATGCTGAACACGGTGGCCCCCAAACGGTCCTGTCTTATCGATTCTCCTTGAGTAGGCCTTGGAAGATCAATGACCCTATAGATTATTCCATATTCCAGTAAAAAACTCGATGTCTGTTTTTGACTTTCTGATATTAGGATTTCAAGTGAATGAAAAATTGGCGCAGTCACGGGATATTCTGAAAAATACAGAATTTTCAATATGTCAATTCTGCTTTATTTTCTCTCACAGAATAAAAAACTTAAAATTTTCTTCTCTTCCAACTTTAGCGGTGAATTAATTCCGCACCGCAATAAATTGAATTTTTCCTCACCCTCGGCGAGCAAGAAAACGCGCTCTCTTCGAAAAACTGATGATGAATAGCAAACGAAATTTCCTCTTCGAAACGAATATCTGAATTTCTAAATGTCGTCTGAAAAGGATATAATTCAGTAATTCAAATTTAAATATTTCAAAAGTGAAACGTAATTTACTCCAATAATTCTTCGGCATCGTAAAAATGTCGGGAGATATTTAAATGTCGCTGAATTATAGCGAAAGAAATTAAAGTTGGGTTGGGTGGAAAGAGTAACAATCTTATATTCAGAACGGGCGAGAGGTTCTTTATTGCGTCATTTCTTGTTATTACGTCTTTAAATATCAAATTTGAATCACGCTCGGTTCGTTGGGGGTGCGACTATTAAAATGGAATCCTTGAATCCTTAGAAATCCTTCGGAGATATATGATACTGGTTTTTAAAGACTACGTAATTACAAGAAATTACGACTCAATTCTTCTTACTTTTGATTTTGACTTTGTTTTACGTATATCAGGAGAACAAGTAGAGGCGCTGATTAAAAATGGCGGATCTGTAGCTATAAGTTTTGCTTTAGGCCTTAAATTAAAAAAAATCTGCTGGTAAGGCCGGTCGAATAATTCTAGAAACTTTTTTTCATCTCGTTGTCACTCTCAAAACTAACAAAATATTGGGGACACCGTGGCCATGCATCGACCCAATATAAATATCGTCTTAACTTTAGTTTAAAGCATCTTTTGGATATCCAATAATAATTATGATAAAGGATGGGAATAACCCTGTACAACGTTACCATAAAGTAGCAACACATCAAAACAAAACCACTTACAAAAACACCTTTTTTGCCTCTGTCGGCGCATCTTTGATTTACCTACTTAACGTCGGGATCACTCCAAATATTTATCAACTCAAAAACCATTCAAGAAAATTGTATTTATACAGGGGATTATCGGTGTTTCCGGCGCGTTTTTGAACAAACGTCGGTAAATACAGGTGCGCCAACTTAACACATGTTCTACCTTCTCTCTAGACGCCACTTAGTAGGTATTTCCATCGTTTGATTACTGTTAAAAAGCAATCAGCTACGCCCGTAAAGAAGAGCCTGTAATTAAGACTGATTCCTGGACTAGCCTAAACATTCCACCAAAAATAGAGAAAAAGATTGTGGCGTTTTCAAGAGTCCAGGTGTAATTTAGTATAATTTAATTTGGGATGTTAATGCCACTGCAAATAAAAGATTTATTGTGCC
This sequence comes from Crepidodera aurea, assembly GCA_949320105.2. Taxonomy (NCBI): domain Eukaryota; kingdom Metazoa; phylum Arthropoda; class Insecta; order Coleoptera; family Chrysomelidae; genus Crepidodera; species Crepidodera aurea. The sequence continues at coordinate 12,726,658 of OX439479.2, forward strand.
TCTATATGTCGTGCTCCCAGGTGCTCCTCTATATCCTGTAAGGCCGCATATTCCGCAAGAAGGACTTCGTGGGGTTTAGCTTGATGGTGTTAAATAAAATTGAGAGGTAGTAGCTGATCTAGTGCATAGAATTTCCTGGACTAGATTCAACTTTAATTAGAACGTTTCAATACCAATACAACAAGCTTGACTTTAAGTTGTAATGTAATTTTTAAATAAGACGGACGATACATTACTCATGCGCTAGGTTCAACTAACTCTAAATTTAAAAGATGAGCTTTTTTGAGGTCATCCAAAAACTGCCGTTTCTGACAAATACGTTGTGGTAGAGAGAGATGATTATGATACGGTTCGCTGGATTTAAGCACCCCTGTATATTGCTGCAAAACTGATTTTAACACAAAAATATAAGTATACAAAGCTATTTACATTATTTATAATATTATAACAAGAAAGGTAAATCATTCTAGTGATTTCCCATGATTTATAATACTTCAAGTAGACTTTTGAGTGAAGTTGGTGGCTTGAAATATATCCCAGAGGATATTTAATAGAATGGAACACATCTTGTTCTGTCCAAGCTTTGTTACCACTTGCTAAAGCCTCTACAGCAACAATGCAGTTCTCTACTGCTAACAATAAATGGTCGACTGGACCCAAATTGCTTTTTATTTTTATCTGAGACTTTCTTATGAACCGCGGTGGAATTATTCGATTGGCCGACATGTAAGGGATGCTCTTAAAAACTAACACCATCAAAATCATTGGCACTTAATGGTGTCTAAATCTTAAAAAGGGGGACTAATAGGTGATGAGCGGTAATGAGCACTTATAATGTTTTCAAATTGCTAAAAGGGTACAAGTGAAAACGATTAATATATATTTTTTTATTTTTGTAATGAATAATTGTAATTTCCTTTTTTAAAGTGGTTTAGTTGCCACTCAGGAAACGGGCCACTGGATGTTTTGACTGAGTATAATGGATTCAAGTGAGAATATTTTTTTAAATCAATATTATACGAGGTGGTAGTGATATTTAGTTATATGTATCATTTTTCCTATCGCGTACCATGACAACGATATAATTTTGTCGTAAGTAATATCATAAGGGCATCAAATTTTTTTCACATGAAAAATTAAAAGCCCGAATGGTATTTGATAAGACTATTTCATGAGTAACAGATTATTCTGCATACACATAGCTTACAAAACATAGGTACTACCTATTATATATGCATACATAATAAATATGTAGGTATTAATTTGAAAACTGAAAAACAGGTAATTTATTTAATCACAAAATACACAAACTTAATTATTTATGGTACAATTAAAATATAAATTGCAATTTTGGTACACAGTAGAAGTATTGTTTGAAATCTTTGTTAACCCATTGATAAGGTTGGGTGCAGGTAAATCATTAATGTTGTTGATGGGTCCAGCTGTAGAGTGAGAAGCTCGAGGAGTGGCTACAGGATCTTCTGTTTTCTGTTTTTTAGCTGGAGGTTCTGAGGCGTCATTTCTAAGGGTGTTTATGAGGTTGGAATAATGCTCATTATCCATTTGTAGATAAGGCTTAATTGAGTTGGCTGAACTGTGGCCAGTAATTTTAATTAATTGTTGTTAACCCACCCCTCCTTTAGCCAAATTACTGACTGCTGTCGAGCGCATAGAGTGGTTTGTTATGTTTATTTCTTTTGTATTTAATCCTGCCTTCTCTGCTGCTTCTTTAGTCCATTTAGAAAGTTCGTTTTTCCCCCTGGAGTGTTTTTGTACCATCCACTTGATTGTTCTTTGTTCTATGATGGGTTAACTGTTAAGAATAATCTATCAGTTGTTATTCTAGATGAACGTTTAACCATTAGAATTTTAAAAAGGCGAAGTGGACAAAAGGTAGGGTTCTTTGTGTTGGGGACCAGCCATTTACTATCGGCCATTTTTTTAACTATGTTATCTACCTGTTTTAATCCCAGAATTATCCACTTCCTCTTTAAAATAATGAACTCTGCAATTGACTACTTCTCCACCTTTCCAGGCAAGATTTACTGAAGCGATATCGTAAAATTTTCGCTGGACTCCCGCCGGAGTGTCTTCGTCGCATAATAAAACCATTGCGTAGTATTCTTCCAATTTTAATGAAGCAGAGCTCGATTTCCTTTTTTTGGTGCACATCTGCAAATTCCTTCGTTTCGCATTACGAGCTTCCCTACTAGACTTGAAGATAATATCTTTAAATGGATCAAAAATTATTTTCCTCTTCATAAAATACATCACTTGCATTTTTTTGCAACGGTGTTCTACATTGTCTTCACAACTAGTTCTTTGTAATTTTCACCGTTTTCTTTCTTCATATTCCACGCCCAATCTTTCAGGATTAGGAGTTGTTGCTCTAAACTTATAGTTTCCAAAAGCTGGTATTTCTTTGCCTTGCAGAATTCCGTAAACTGTTTCCACATTGACGTATGGGTTTTAACGGTATTGTACGGTACACTTTTCTCAATCGCCAGATCAATATTAGTCATAAAATCACTTCCAAAGCGACTTATTTTCAATACATAAGCTGACTAGCACTGTTTAAAAACAATATTACAAAATTTATTAACAATAAAATCAGAAAAATTGTTTAGCTTCGTTTTCTGGTGTCCTAGGAGACCATAACTACTTGTTATCAAAGGTATTGTAATTTTTGGTGACAACAGCCGTCAAGTAACAGCTGGGGTACCACAGGGATCGGTTTTAGGGCCGACTCTGTGGAACGTTTTTTAGGACGGAGTTCCCAGACTGAAACTAGGCCAAGGAGTTGCATCCTATGGGTTTGCCGATGATCTGGCCATTTTGGTAAGAGAAAATAATCCAGACGAACTTAGACACAGGGTCGAAATGTCGCTTGAGAAAATCGATGTATGGATGAAGGCAAGGGAATTAGAGCTGGCAATACAAAAAACAGAAGCTTTGATAATAAATGGTCACGGATGGAAAGCCCAGAGACAGAGGATCAACTTTAATTTCCAGAGAAAAAAAATAACGCCCAAAAACAACTTAAAATACCTAGGTATGACCATAGGTTTTAAGGGACACTTTGGCGAACACATTAAAACAACAGTTAAAAAGCAGAAGATAATAGCAGGCTAGGAAGAATAATGCCCAACTTAAGTGGTCCCCTGTTTTGGAAACGGAGACTGGTGTTGGAGGTAGTACACTCCATTCTCCTATACGGAGCACCGGTATGGGGAAATATAGTAGAGGTTAAGTACTGCAGAGAAATGTTAGAGAGGAAGGAAAGCAGCTTTAAAAGTAGGGTCTGCATATAGAACCGTATCAACAGCAGCCATCCAAGTCATTACAGGAACAATACCACTGCATTTGCTCGTCCAAGAGAGGAAAATGATTTTCGACTCAAAAGAAACAAATATAGAAAAAAACCGGAGAGAGGTAAGAAATGAAACCATAACAAAATGGCAGAGAGAATGGGTGGCACATGAAAGGACAGCACAGTGGACTAAGAAGCTCATTCCAAGCGTAGAAAAGTGGACGAAGTGTGGACATCGCAAGACAAACTTCTACTTGACACAAGTACTATCCGGAAACGGTTGTTTCGCAAATTACCTACACAGAATCTCAAGAAAAGACACCGAAGAATGCATGTATTGCGGCATGACGGATAGCCCTGAACACACATTAATGGAGTGCGGAAGATGGAATAGGATGGAATAGAGAGAAAACACAAATGAGGGTGGAATTAGGAAACATTCAGTCGACGGTAGAGTTAATAGGAAAAATGATAAAGGGAAAGGTAGACTGGGAGAAAGGAGAGAGGTACATCACGAAAGTTATGGAAAAAAAGGGGGAAGAGGAAAAAACCATACAGGAAGCGGAAAGACACTGAAAGACACTATATTCGGCTGAGGCAGTAAATGATGATTCCAGACGCATATGGTTACGGGTGAGGTTTGATGTGGTAGGCAGGGTTTGCACTACTCTAGTAAGAGCTAGAGACCCTGAGTCCCACACTCCCAGCCGCGATAGACGGACTAAACGCTGGGGTAGCCATGAGGTTCCTCACCCGCCAAAAAAAAAAAAAAAACAAAAAAAAGCCGTCAAGTTTTGCCGCGGGTAAACTCGAAAAAACGCTGACAGGAACTGTCATACAATTTTTTCATCTAGAAACCATTTGTAACTCAAAATTGGGCGTTTGTGATTGATGGAAATTAAGACGAGGGAAATAGTCGGAGTCAATCGCTGTATTGTTTTTTACTTTCACCCTATTTAAATGTATTGAAAGGTGTATCATGCATTTTGCAATTTAATTCGTCAGAATTGTAAATGGCAAAAGCGTGCTAATAAATAATTTATACATTTATGAAAATTGACACTTAAATAATTTATGTTCTCAGAGAGCGATTATGGCTATCGAACTAATTTTAAAAATCTCTTAGAATTGAATACAGAGTCGAGTGTATTTACCCAATGAAGCGTATTGTCAATTGAATACATTGTTTATTATACAAAAGGTTTCGAAGCAGTGGCAGCCTTTGAGGCAAAAAAATATTTACTGTTGTTAATATTAATGTCCAGAACTATTGGACAAGAAGCTAAAAAGCCCGTTAAAAGATTTGTATACTAATAGGCATTTAAACCTGCCACAAAACACTGTTTTCAAAATTAATGAAATTTTAGAAGAAAAGAAAAGAATTTTTTATATACCCTATTATTCCTAAAACCTCTCTGTTTTTCAAAACCCTAAATTCAAACAATGGATTTTTATTCGGAACCCAAGTCTGAATTTTCTTAACTTTATTCATAGAAGTGACCATCGATTATCATATAAAGCGTTTCAGGATGCCACCTGATATAAATAAAATTTCAATACGACCATTAATGGCCATCAAAAACACATAACAACAATCCTGAGGGATTCAATAAATCATTTTTATGTGTGTTGTTTTACTTTACCGAAACTAAAAAAAAAAGTCGGGAAAGGTGTTGCCAAAGAAAATTTGTATTATTTTAGATCTTTTATATGAAAGAAAATGAGCAAATTGAATAAAAGATGAGGGGTTTAAAAAGGTTTGGTATGTGATAAAACAGAAACTATGTTTACCGACCATCTTGTAGCAACTAAGTTGGTAAATGTTAGGTTAGGTGCTTCACATACAGTTCAAAGAGCCTACCATCAATGTACCTCTCAGATTCATGCTAGATTGTTTCTCTCTATGCGCACCTTTGACAGAAAAATAGGCTCTTCTGTACACCCTGTATACTACTATGCCGTTTTTCCCATTCAATTCGGACCAATAAATGCCCTTTTGGCAACGTTACTTTTTGGCCTGCCCTGTGTCGTCATTTGCCAAGTTTCTAACCAGTCTTAGCCAAGCTTCGAGACACTTAGCTAAGTTCCGAATATTGGGACCCCCATGTTAAAATATTTGTGCCCTTTACCCCTGAAGCCGAGTATTAGTCATCTTACGAACTTATTGAGCGACCGATTAAATAAAATGAAAAGACTTCAGGCAGTAGCCACCCCGTAATCGAATTCAAACAAAATTATATTGAAAATCCGAAGTCTTTTGTCGTAGGAAATCTTATAAAATAAAGAATAAAGGAATGAGTACAAATAAAAAGTTCGGAAACGGGCACTTTCAGCATTGTGAACTGATAAATCCGTTTTATCTCCCTGCCTTCTTTTCCCTATTTTTCTCCCTAATAAATGATCACTACTTATAACTTATATGCCGGTATTTAGAACATATATTGGCATCTAGTAACGATCTAATAATTGTGAAATGTAGACATATTTTGTGAACGAAGAAGATAGGAAATGTTGAGTAAAAACCATTAAAATAATTTAATCAAGCACGTAGAATTAATAATAATATTAATAATAAAAATTAATAGATTACGATGTTTGTAGATATTTAAATGATAAATATCTGGTCACCGAGCTTCGCTCTTAATATTCAAATCTACATTTTTAAGCAGCCCAATGAGTATATAATTTAAGTATATTTATAACATGACAAATTATTAATTAATTCGCGAAAATCGCGGGGTGGGCGACATCTACTTGAACTACTGATAGGGAGATAAATAAAAAGTTGATTGGCGATTGGCTTGAAAATTAAAAAAGCTGTCAGTGTTAACTTTCAATTGGCTGCAGCTGTTGTTGACGTTTATTAACTGCTTGTCACAGAGGTTAGTTAAATGCATTAAAAGTTGCCTAGTTTCTGGGGATTTCACCTTTTTAGGGCAACATCTACTGACGCTTGATCTTCGCGAATTGTCACGGTGGACAGGCCCCGTTTCCGGGACGGGCAACAGCAGCGTGTAGGGCACACGTCCCGTCAACAGAAGATCGCTCAGCTCACTCTATTTATCACTATATAAGAAAAACTCTATGTTCAATTGATTTTATTATTTATTGAGCTGCAATGAAGGAAAATTATAGGTCTGATATTCATACTTGGGTAAAAACCTGTGACCAGACTCTCGACGTGTGGCAGATATTGATATCATATTTTTTCAAAAATTTTCAGTTACAAAAATAGTTCATTCGTACATTGCATTACAATTTGTTCTTGGAAAATACAAAGTCACAATCTTAAAATGTACTATGAAAATAGAGAATTTTAAATGTCTCTTATTATTTCTCTCTCTCTCTCTCTCTCTCTCTCTCTCTCTCTCTCTCTCTCTCTCTCTCTCTCTCTCTCTCTCTCTCTCTCTCTCTCCCTCTCTCTCTCTCTCTCTATGATAATGAAAACTTAAATATTAAAACTGTAATAAATAAGGAAAAGTACGATACGTGTGACATTTTGACATTTGTTACATTCTGACAGGTGTCATATTTTGACATTTGTTCATTTTGAGATTTGTTCATTTTGACAGTTGTTACATTCTGACACGTATCACATTTTAACAGTTGTCACGTTTTTACAGGTGTCACATTTTGACAAGTGTCCATTTTAACAGTGTTACTCAACGTTCCTATAAATATTTACCTAAATCCATGATTTGTGAAATTGAATTGGCAACGTTGTATTTTCAACTTTGAATTTATGAGATGGCTGTCATTTGACAAGCAAATTATTTATGTCCGTCAAATGAATCTTTCCTTTTTTATATAAAGCGGCAAATTTAAAATTGAATTCTTTCAGATTAAAACGCCAGAAATAAAATAAAGTCAAACCTTTTTACTACTATACTATACAGAAGAAAGGAGTGCAGTATTTAATTTGCAGAACGTAGTACAGGTTCAAAAGGTAGAAATTTTATTTTTACCACATCCTTCAATGCTTATTTGTAGTTAAAATTTAAATTTTAATACATCTGATCGGCCTAATATAGTTTTTGTCTAGATTTAATCTTGTTTCCATGGTTTTTACTGTAATAAACCTGTTCTTTTGAGAGATAAGTCAGACTTTATTTATTCATAGCCGTATCGTATGTATTTTAATTGATTCAGAATTTTGTATTAATATATATTTCAAAATGGCTTCATTCTAAAAATATTATCAGTCCTCCTAAATCCTTGAAGGCAGAATTATTAGTAATAGCAAGGCAACATAAAAACAAATTCAAAAAATATATTATAAATGAGATGGCCAGAGAAAAAGGAATTAAAATTCTCAGATTGCCTCCGAACCACGCAGAGTTAAATTCCATTGAATTGATCTGGTCACAATTATTAAAAGGTTATGTTTCTCAAAACAATAAAACATTTAAATTTCCTGATGTGCGAAATTTGTTTTTGAAGGCAGTTTCAGATGTAAATACAGAACATTGGGGAAAATGCATTGGTCATGTTAAAAATGTAGAAAATTCATTTAGCAAAGTGGATATATCAATGGATAATTTAATAGAACCTATAATAATAAACCTCAGAAAAGACAATTATAGGGATACCAGTAGTTGAGACCTACATTTTTTGCCGATTTAGATAGGAATTAGTCTACCCTGAAAGTTTCATTGAATTCTGACGAGTGGATTTCGAGATCCTCTGGATACACATACATACATACATACATACATACATACATACAAACCTTGCTCGTTTAATAGTATTTAATTAAATTTATGTATAGAATATTTAAAAATTTTTGGCCATTCACTCAAGTCCTTTAAAAATATAATAAATTTTTTGGGAGAAATCGAGATAATTAAACAATGTTGTGTTAAATGTCACTTACGAGCTTACTTACAAATCAATAGGTTAAAAAATGTCTGATGGAAAATAAATTATACAGATGTCACAATATGATCTAAACAGCCGATTTTTTAGAAAAGAAAATTTAAAAGCCTACATTATAAATCATCGATAACATAAAAATTCACAAAAAGTGATAATTTTGGATGTTGGCATTATTGAAATTTACGAAAAAAATACTAATGGGTAAACAGAAGATAAAGAAGCAATAATAATTTTTTAAATATATGTAAGAACAGTTCAAATCATAAAATCGTTTATCCTTTTGATGAAAATACATGAAAAATTGTGATTTTTTCAGCACAACACCAGAAAAAATAAAAAAAATTGAAATAGGAGATTGTGAGAGATAATTATACATTTCTTAGTACTTAGTACTATGTAGTTGTCCTCTACTGGCATATAGCCTACTCTTCTCTATTATTCTCTTTAATAAATGATGATCAGCTCGGAAGTATATAGCTATGGCATTTTCCAAAAGGGCCATCAATAATTGGACTTGCGACGTCTCTAGCACCGATTTCCTGTTCTCAAACGAAATTGTATTAAAATTTAAATGAAGACATTTCCCAATCAGCATCCACCAATAGATTTCCGGAGTCTTCGATAGAATCTCGAAGGAGATTGGCAATCGCTTATACGTCACATCCTGCATGCAAATATTATTCGGTAGTTACCACAGTCGTGCGTCGGGTGGGCCTCTACTTTTGTCAATTTGAATTGTCCAAATGGAACACACAAGTTTATTTTTAACTAGAATAAAAAATTACATAGAAATAAAAATAATTAAAATAGTTTAATACCTAATATAGGTGTGCAATAAATATATATAAAAAGTTTAAAACAACATCCTGTAGTTTGCATTATCAATAGTGATAAAGGTAATGTAACTGTTGCAATGTACATTAATAAAAGCCAAATACTATAAATGATACAAAATATTACAAACCACTTAAAGCAGATCCATCTTGCACTCTACAACAAAAAGCTAATAAAATTGTTTCTGAACTAAAGAAGAAAAATGATTGATGCAATAACTGCTAAAAAGTTAACTATCTATAACTCAATTACCACGTTTTTATACTTTACCAAAAATTCATAAACCCGATTTATCAATGAGACCAATTGTTTCGTCTATAGACTCCCCAAATAGTAAAATAACGAAATTTATTACTGAAATATTGACCAACTCATATGACAACGATAACAGATATCATATTAGTGACTCTTTCTCCTTTAGTGAATTCATTAACGATTTTCAATTAGCACCAAATTATGTTCTTATAAGTTTAGATGTGGTATCTCTATTCACTAACTTAGTTAAACTCTGCATCGACAAAAATAGGAACAAAATTAACAACTTCTGCAATATTAAAAAACAAATTGATTTCCTTTTTGACTCTACTTGCCTTGTCTTCAATCAAAAATTCTTCAAACAAATTTTCGATACTCTCATGGGTTCTAATATTTCTCCAATAATATCAAGTTACGTTTTAGATGAACTCCTAGAATATTGCACAAATAAAATCACATTCGAAATTCCTTTCATCAAGAAATATGTAGATGCTCTTATCCTCTCTGTACCAGGAAACTGTATCGATGAAACTTTAAATATAAATCATTACTAGATGGTACAGAAAATCAATTAATAGTTCCTTCAAACCATCCCATGAAAATCAAAATAAATTTATTTAATAACCTCAAAAACAGAGTGGTTAAGGTCACTCATCCATCTTTAAGAGATGAGTATCTGAAAGAACTTCAAAGCATTCTTTTAGAAAACTCATATCCCAAATCTTTAGTGAATAAAATTCTATTTAGTACCTCTATTTCTGTTTCAAATTCAAACCATCCACCAACAACTGACCAAATTTCAATTTTTAAATCTTTACCACATATAGATGGTTTGACATCAAAACTCATACATTTGTTCAAAAATGAAGACAATATTAAAATAGATAAAACCAATTTGAAAACTATTTCACAAATACATTCTAAATTGAAAACACCTATACCAGTCAAAAATAAATCAAATATAATCTATGATATAATCCATGCAGCAGCTCTGATGAAGTATACATGGGTCAAACAAGTAGAATGCTTAAAGACAGAATAAACTCTCATAAAAGTGACTGCAGAAGGAATGTGAGATCTTGTCGCCTTGCTGAACATGTAATAGATAAAGATGAACGACATCTCAATAAGCGTCTCTTTCTTATAAAGAAAATTTCTCAACTCGTCCTCCTTGAATTGATTTTTTTATATATTTATACATACTTATACATTTTATAATCTCACTCTGTATGTTTCAATTGTATACTGATATTTTTAGAAATTGTCATTTTGTCATTTAAATTTTAATATTGATGTTTATTTGTGTATGTAATTTTTTCTGAATTTTATATTATTTTTCTTGATAAAGAGAATAAACATTTTCGAAAGCTCGACCTAAAACGAAGAAATCGTACTATAATTTATTTACTATTGACTGCTTCCCACTAATTTTATCTACATAAATTACTATTGAACAGTCACGAAAATATCCACTTATTAAAAAGTTTAAATATAATTTTTTATTAATAAAAATAAATTTCAATTAAACAATGTTTAATTCTTTTAAAGTTTATTGAATGAATAATATTAATATCAATGTTGCGTACGCTCATTTTGTAAACATCATACGATTTTTTTTTAAGTTTTGGACGATTTTTGACTTTGTTTTAAAGTTGTCTTCAAAATATGATTAAATAAGAGTAAATCGAAATCCATTGATTTAGGGGAAAGTAAAATTTGTCTTCTGTAGTAAAACAGTTACATAATGATTTACCAAAGTTACTAATTCAAATTTCTGGACCATTTTCTTTGACAATGTTAAAATTTCTACTTGAAATATGGCTGACGCTAATCAAATCAAATCTAAAAGTAAAATAGTTCCAAAATAAAAAAGATGGTTGTTGCAACAATATTAAATTTATAAAATTTGACAATAGTAAGAAACTGTTTCTGGGGTAATTAAAAACAATATTCCCCTTTTAAAAATACCAACGTAAGCCACTGTCAAGTGGCCATTTACATGCCAAGCTTAGGCGGTGATTTAGTATCCCTGGTAGTACGTGAGGGGAAAAGAGGTAGGTTGGAAATTCTTGCTGAACTAAGCTGGAAAACGTTTAAAATGTGTTTATTTGAATTTTCTCGGTTGAAATGCGAGGCCCTCCCCTAGAGCTGAGGACGGATTGAAGGGGTGCGAGATTTGAATGTCGAACAGGAAAATGTGCGTAAATTTTAGGGGGTGTGAATGGGTTCGGGATTCGAATCAGAATGAGAATTAATTTCCTTTTTATGGCCTTTTTAGGAAGTAGGAGGAAACTTGATTTGGTAACGAAGTTTTTGAAATTCAACGAATGTTATTTTTTTTTTTCAAAATAGCCTCTTTCTTGTTCCTTAAATGTATAGATCGTGAATCGGAATAACTGATGCAGCATATTGTTACGTAAAAGAAAAATTAATTTTATTGAATATTTATTTTTATTATTTGATTTATTTAATTTTGAGTTTGAGTACATAACCTACAATGGTATTATTGATTTTATTAATAGATTAACCAACCTCGACTTTAGCTCTTTAATTTGGTTTGTTGTTAATTTAATATTTATAACAAATTTTAAATTTTACCTATATCTTTTAGTTCCTATTGCCTTCTGCCGTAAACTCAGACAGAATGTAACTATTTGTTTGAATAATTTTGTTGAGCGCCATCTACTATCAAGTAGAAAATTTGAGAATCTTAAAATCAGGAAGTGTTTCTATTGACCGCGTAATTGATAATAACGACTCAGTAAAAATATGTAAACATTTATTAATATTCAAAATAAATAACGGTTAACCTTTTATTTTATGTGAAAGAGTTGTTTGTCAGAATAAGGTAAGCGTAATATTTTTCTTATTTACAAAATCAACAATGAGCACAAATCTTATGATTACTCTCTTACCTTACTCCAATGTTATATTCTAAGCTAAGTAATTTAGTTATAGTTTAAAAAAAATCTAACCTAATTAATTGTAAAACATGTGGCCTTTTTTATTTTTAAACGTTTTTAAATATCGATACTTAATATAGTAAATTGGTACCTTTAATACGACTTAGACTTTTTTATTCTGATTATTTTCCTAGTCAATTCAAGATGGGATTTAGTACAATATCTTCTAGAAAAAAAACCATATACAGGAATAAGATAAATGTATGCAGGATACAACAGGATCTGGATTATTTAACAGGAACAACGATAGGATAAATAATTGGACTTCTCCTCTTGATTTTTCTTTAAGTGTTCTTGTTTTACAAAAATATAACCTTACTTATTTTGACAGGTAAATTTCTTTTAATTTCTTTATCTTCAATCAGTATTGCTTTGATTTGATTTTCTTTTGTTTTTATTACGAGGATCGATGTGAATGCTTCAAAGGATTTTGGTGAAAAGCCTCGCTTGACAGCGCGAAATAGTTTTTATGAACCATCAAATCACAGCTTACTTGATTGGAAATTGACAGTTTTTTTAATGTAAATTTTTATAAAATTCAAAAATTATTAATTTTTTTACTACTTTTAATTAACACCAAATTATTCTTGAGACAAAAAGAATAATTTTGATATAATTTTCTCACTATTTCTATTTATATTAAATTTATATCCAGACTTTTAATGTTCGTTATTATCGATTCCTTAAATTCCATGAAACTTCATTATTATTCCCCTTTTTTACTGTATTTCTTTAATTTTAGAAATCCGGAACTCTATTTCTCTGATTTTTATTATCCTTAAATTTTAACTAATTACTTTGATCCTGACCATTAATATAATAACATTCTCATTGTTATTATAGTCGCAGACTTATCTGAGACTACATTACTTTGAATTTATAAATTCAGTTCTTTGTTAAATTTTACGTAAATACCTTAAATCTGGTAGTAAAAATCTGTTATGGGCTTTCAATGTTAAATTTTGATATGTCAATTTTTATAGATTCTTTTACAATTACCATGCTAGAACTAGTTTAAAACAATTGTTTTTAAATTACGTTCTGTCCTGTGATTACTCAAAATTCAATAAGTAATAATTTTATTCATATGAATAAACTTATATGTTTCTTTTTAATTCTTTGTGCTAGATATTAAATTTTTTATTCTCTTTTCGATCTATTGGAATTAGTTAACCGTTACAATATATTACTGAATTAGTAAGTTAGTCATCATCAGACTTATTTCCAGAAGTTTTTAAAACAGTAATAATAGACCAGGGTCAATCATTTTTGAAACAAAATAAATTCTTAGCTGTATGTGGATGGTCGGAAAATTATAAAACTCAAGACAACTGAGTAAAAGTTCCGGAACGGGGGTGGGGGTAGCTAAATATTCGTTTTGACGGTTGGATGTGGGTTTTTGGGATTTATGGCTGAAATATGCGTCCTATCGAAAAATGTTTAACATAAAAGTTGTAGATAAATAGAAAGTATAAAACTTTTGTATTGACCATTTTTCAACATAACCTCAAAATTATCAAGAAAAACGGTAAATTGGACAAGGGGGTCCAACTACATGGCCAACACGCTCTTCCGGTTTAAACCTGTATGTATTTTTTTGTTTAGTAAAATCTACACCTGTCCAGATAAGGAACGAGGAATGTTATTTCAAGTGCAAAGATCTAACCTTTGCAAAACGCAGTATGTGAAATGGTTGCAATAACGAAATCTTATTTAAAATTTGGATGTAGATTGGTTAAACTCGAGGAAAAAGTCGGATAATTTATGGTTTCCATTTTGTGCCTACAATAGCTCCTTTCTCCAGACTTTTCTTTAAATTTATACATATAGTCAGTTGTGCTAATACAAAAATTCAAATAACCTCGACCTCTCTCACTCCGAACGACGACGTTTGAATAAAAAACTACTTATACCCGTAGAAATGGGTGTGAGAATACATTTTCATTTCTCCAGAGCAATTTTCCTTCTTTTCTCATCAGTGTTGTACGTTCAATGAATTATAGAGGGCGAATAGTTTTTCGTTTTAATATTTTTAAAATTATTTGAGCTTTTCCAATTGTGAGATGTTTTGAGTGTGAATATTTATGGTCGCCGAGAATAAAATTATTTCAAGAGGCATTTTTTATATTCAAAAGTGCGGAAAAGTCAAGGCTTCAAATACTGAAGTGTTGACAGTTAAGGTAATACATATAAGAGTTATACCAGAATAATTAGCAAATCCATTTAGTAGGTCTAAAAGATGTTCCAGTAATTTTTCTCCATATGATATTCCGGACCTTATTGGAAAAGCGTATTCTTGTAAGTTAATAGGCGTATAAATTATATCTTTACGCCCTGCACTGGTAAATGTGCTCAGAATAAGATTTCTGACCTTCCTGTATATATTGAAATTATCAGAAAAGATTCCCAAGTTGCTAACGGATCAATCAAGCTTTTTATTATGATTAATTTCGCTTTGTCTATAAAATTTTTGTAATTTTTCTATGACAATAAAGCATATTCTCTCTCTCTCTCTCTCTCTCAGTTCGAAACTTTCAGATTCACCTCCAGACACGACATCAAAAACTTACTTAGTTTAAGTCCACAGTCCTTTAGTATTGACTTCTAAGAATGTTTAACAAACTAATAAAAGTATGACGTCATTTTCCCCAAATTTTTGTAATTTAAATCTATGTTGAGCAATACCAAAAGACTGGAACGAAAATTCAAGTAGGTGTATATGCGGGATCGACTTGCCTGAATGGATATTTTTGGAAAATCAAAAAAACCTGATTAATTAACACATGGCGACCCCTTTGAGTCCTCGAAATTCTTAAGTAAATGCTCTGGAAAGAAGGGAATACTTAATTGGAAAGAAGATCGGTCAAGGTTCATACAGATGTCTGGTCTTTGGGTATAATTGTATAATTCTATTTATAATGTTGATGCAAAACAAGTGCAGTAGCACTTATCGGTAATCATTCATTGTATTTATTTAAAGTAAACCAATTAATTGAAACTTTTAATGATGTTCAGATCATCTGATTTAAGTATTTAATAATCCAAAACGGAGGGAGGCAAACGCAGGTTTTATTTGGATTATAATTTTTTTCTACAGTATTACTAAGAAGGATTAACAATAGTTGTAAGACAGGCTGGTGTATTTTGAGAAGAAAAAGAACGCCACTGTTTTGCCACCCCCTCCAGCAAGATGGGAGGCAGTCAGTGTTATTCTCTCATAAGCAAAGCCACTCTATTCTGAGAGCCAGAAATGAAATTGCCAGAATATTGGATCACCCGAATTTAAATATAAAGTGGAACTCGTAATAAAATGGCGTAGTTGCCAATTCAAATGGAGGCATTCTAATGCATTTTCCCGGGCTTACGACTCGTATCATCCAATAAAGTTTATGGGCCACTCTATTAACTCCCTTACTCGTCGCTTTTTTATTTTCCCCTTTATATTTTATGAGGAGAGTTATATTCCGGTTAAAATTCGACTGAGAGCTTGGATATTCATGAGAACTTTTTTCATATCTACTCATGAGGTTTTCTTCATTTCTTTTTTTAAGTTTAAAGAAATTTAGATTTATTTCATTCTGTTTCAGCAGCACAAATATGGCTTCTTATGAAAAAAGGAGTTACTTTTTAAAATGAAGAGGTAAAAATAATGTTTCCGAGGTATATACCTATAAAGTTAAATATAGAAAATAATATAAACTATTATACCATAACTCAAATTTAACCAAAGTCTGCAAGATGCTTCAATTGGTTATGCAAGTTCGTCATGAAGTCTTCTTTCATAATGTTCAGACCAATTAAATCACACTCATAAGTTTTGGTAACTCTAAGATTTTCGTTGAATTTGAGGTTATGGTATGTGTTTCCATTATTTATTTATTTATTTATTTATTTATTTATTTATTTATTTATTTATTTATTTATTTATTTATTTATTTATTTATTTATTTATTTATTTATTTATTTATTTATTTATTTATTTATTTATTTATTTATTTATTTATTTATTTATTTATTTATTTATTTATTTATTTATTTATTTATTTATTTATTTATTTATTTATTTATTTATTTATTTATTTATTTATTTATTTATTTATTTATTACAAAATGGATAAATCCTTATTAAATGTTGCTTAACAATAAAAATAAGAAAAAAATATATATTATACATATTATATGAACAGAAACTAGTGAAGATGAGATAGATATAATTTTTTAATAGTGTTTGTAAAAGTTACCAAAGAGGAAGAGAAGATATCAACATCGGTGAGTGACGAGATTGTATTGTATGATTTACTGCATCTTTGCAGAGGAGAATTTAGGTAGTAGTTATTAGAGCTTTGACTAATTTTGAGAAGAGTTTTCCCTCGCGTGTTATAGGATGGAGTAATGAAATTAATTTTACTTAAAATTTCGCTAGATTCAATTTGCCCGTTAACGATTTTGTGAATAAATTTAACATCTGAAAGTTGACGTCTGTCGACTAGAGATATGAGCTTCAGTTCTCGTTTGCAAATATCGAATAAATTTTTTTTGAAACATTTTATAAATTTATCTTGGACTTTTTGTAATCGCTGGATATAACAGTTATAATAGGGATTCCAAATAGAACAACCGAAGCTTAAAATACTATTGACATATGACATGTATAGATTTCTAACAGACTCTACCTCTTTGAAGTCGTGATAAACGCGCATTAGGAATCCTAGTGCTTTATTAGCTTTTTTTGAAACATATTCGATATGTTGGCCAAAAAAAGTTTGAAATATATATAAATACCGAGATCTTTGACCACCGAAACTTTTGTTAAAAGTTTATTATTGAGGAAATATTCGTTTTCGATAGTGTCTTTATTCCTTGATAATGTTATACATTTTTTTGTGTTCAGGTAAAGATGGTTTTGCTGGCAATACAGAATTAGATATTTTTCGAAAAAATTCGTCAGCAAACGCCAAGAATTTTGTATTAATGAAACAAGAGGAGATATCCTTAATGTTTATGTTGAACAGAAGGGGGCCCAGGTGTAATCCTTGAGGAACCCCTGAGGTTATTCTAGAAATAGGAGAACGAAACTTACCGATGTATATAGATTGGGATCTGTTGCTAATGTAGGAACCGAACCACCTAAGCAGATTGCCAGGTATACCGACTTCGGAAAGCTTTTCATTACAAGGCGGGTTAAAAATTGTACTGAAGTGGTCAGAAAATAAATGGCAAATATGTTCGATATCCGTTACCATATGATTACCAACCTTCAGAGCATTAATAGCAGAAGACCTACCCTTTTTAGATTTGACGAAGCTCCAAAAATGCTTCGGATCATCACACATACGCGTTTCTATTTGTTGAATATAGTTTTTATAATCGATGTCAATGAGATATTTCGATCTCCCGCGGAGTAATTTAAAAGTTAGATAGTCTAAGTGATTTTTGTATTTTTTCCACTTTATGTGAAATTTCCTCTTTTCTTTGATAACTTTTATGGTAGCGATGTTAAACCACTTTTTAAGGTACTTAGGAACATGTTTGGTTATACTACTACGTAAGATATTGTAAAACTTCTGAAACCTCTCAACTGCATTTATAGCAATATATTTTCAGAGATGTGGATTGAAAGAGGAATCCAGCGCCCTCTTTTACTTGTTTAAGTATTAGAATGAATGTGACATATAAACTGTGAATCATCAAATACTTTTTTTTAAATGCCATTGATTGAATGCTTTTTACTTGTTTGCTTAAATTTTAGTATAAATAAATCAAACTTAGACACTGACTCTTGAATATTACATTTTTATCGTCATTTAAAATCCCCTTGACGCGATCTAATTTCTCACTTCCTATAAACGAAAAATTATATCGATTTCTTTCACTCCAACTCCCCAGAAATTACCCCAAACTCCGCGGTTGACGTGATAAACTCCATGTCAAAAAGATAATAGAACAGTTGAACGTCTTTGTCGGGATCAAATGAGTGTTCTTAAATCAAACTCCAATATGGCGTCGCTAATCGACCGGAAACTTAAGATTAGACTCCGCTCTTCCTACTCCTTCCATTTCGGCTTTAGAACCTCAAAAGATATCACACGTGTCGACATACAAATATATTCGTTCTCGCGTAAAAGAGTTTTATTTTTTTGCGGAGATACTCTCATAGAAAAGGCAGAACGTCATTTTTCAATGTTTTCATATCTTTGCACTATTGAAAATGTGATGAATTGTGAATTTGTAAGTAATGGTGGAATGGTCTTCACATTTTTTCTTCTCAAATGCTTTCTGGCATAAGTTGTATATATACTCTTAAAATGATACAGCGCTTTTTTACTAAAACCAGTTTTTTCATACAGTATGTTCAATATAATCGACACTGGTTACAAATTCAGTAATATAGAAAAATATGCGAGGCTACTCACCTTTTTAATATCGCTTTTGATTTTTGAAATATTTCCCCTAGTGGACATTATTTTAACACCAGAAGACTTACCAGTACCTTCTACCAGCATCTGAATTAATTGATTACAATGCTTCAACTTCAAATGATCTATCAATAGTTAAATTAACCAACTATAACACTTCAATGTCACACGATCTACCGGCAGTTGATGTACTTAACAAATGGCTTTAAATTTAGAGAATCTACCAGAAATCGACATTTGTAAAAATCCAATCTTTGGGAATACAGTAGCAGAAGAAGGATATGTATCGAAAATTTTATGCTATTTGTGTCAAAAAGAAGAGAGCATTGTTGAGGGTTTCTGGAACTATCCCTATGGTGTACCAGTTTACCAGGACGACCGATGTATTATCATCGCCTTTTTAAACCGTATCGTAGCTTCTAAATGGACTGTATAATTTATGTGGACTGTAGTATTTATCGTCTTCCCAACTCCATTAACAAAAACAACAAACACCTTTTATTTAACGGTTTATTAAAAAATGTTAAATAAATAAATCACAAATTAACAACTTAACAATAAAATTACTTTAGTAAGTAATGAACGAACAACGCACAAATTATTAGTAAACGTATGTTTTAACAATCACTAAAACATATTAGTAAAGAAGTAAAATAATCACATCATTCAGAAAATATTTATAATGAGCGTTTTAGGTGTTTTGTCTATGAGTGATGATGTTGCACTAATTTAAAAGTTTTCGAAGTCTGGGCCTTTTCGAAGTTTTTTTCCCCACCCGTCCGAGTATTCTAGAATTTAGTTGTTATCGCGTGGGCGAATCGATTTTGTTTAATGGGTAAGTTTTTTATGTCTGTCTCTTTCTCTCACGCTGGAGAAGACAAGGATTAATTTGGTTGCGACGTTATGAGTTTTATGGCGGACGTGACTATTTGTATGTTCCTAGAAAACATCCGTTAGAAATTCTGCGCCTCAGCGCTGTATTGAAATGGTATGAAATTGGCCTACATGACAAACTCCGCGTAATTCAAAACCGTTAAGACTTCTGTGTCTCTCGCGGTGTTGTCGACTTGAGTTTATGTTTAATTTGTTTTTGAAAATTAAACAAGCATTAAAGATCAAGGGGAAAATGCTGCAAAACACCGGATAAAGTGAAAGAAGTGCCTTTGAAGAAATTTAAAGACTTATTAGTGGATTCCAAAGTTTTGGTTGATGCATCTAAGGTAGATAAAGGCCCATTAGATGGAAATAACATTGTGGGTATCGTATTAGATATAAAAAATAATTTTTACCAAATTGGTACCTCATTTGGAATTATAAAAGATTGGCTACCTAGAAACGCTTTTCAAATAGCTACGACAACATTTACCCAAACAGTTCTTCAAACTATCCTAACTCTGCGCGAGATTGCAGGAAAATTATCCTTATTTTAACATTAGTTAAATTATCAGTTTTATCGAATTTAAGTTCTGGATCCGTAATTTAGTTAATGAATATTAATTCCACCATTTTATTTGCACCTTTTTACACTTGGTAAGATTTATAAAGACTTCATTAAACACATTTCAGAAGTCCCGCCTTCAATATCTGAACTGTCTAATTAAAACTCATTAATTTATGTCCATTTGACATGTTTGCCTCATCACAACTTTATTTACCTTAACGTTGATTATTGTTATCGATAGAACCTTACCACCTTGTAGGTACTTCAATCCCTCGATCTAAACTAATAAATGCCGAATAAGTCGATGTTTAGCGGTACTAGATCTCGGTTTGTTAATGGCATATTGTGTGCTGAGGTACGAGGTTAACGCGGCCCCATTGGGCGGTACCGCCGCCTCTTCGTTACGGTCTGACTGACACCGCCACCTCGCACTGTCTTGTTAGTACGACCAGCTTGGCGAATCCACTTTACATTGAATGAAGATATCGGCATAATAAGCCAAATGGACAAAGATATTTATCACCGGGAATTTATTTTACGTTTTTATTTTCATTTCGTCTTTTTTTCATCGAGAGCAAGACGGTAACTAGAACGGTTTATGGGTCTTCAAGATAGTTCGAGAGAATTCAACGGAGGAAATTGTATATTCTGTGATGTTTCTTTGTTTTAGATCGTTCGAAATGAATATTTTATCTTTCTACTACCATCTGGTCGAAAAAATGAGTATAATTTGTTACGTCCCTGCATAAAATTATGAAAATCCTTGTGATCCAACTAGCATAAAGATGCTTCAAATCAAACTAGTTTGATTTGTCAAGTCAAGTTTGATTTGAGTGGAAAAATCAGTTTTTTAATATAAGAAATTGATTTGATTCGATATACAATTCGGGAGTTTGATTTGAAATCAAACTTTTTCAAACTGTTTGAATTAAGAAAAGTGTTACCTAGCGCGCTTTTAATTTGTCACTGTGCATAGGTTTAGTTGCTATCATAAGAGGAAACATTTTTTAAATGAGTTCAAAATTTAAAAACTAGTGGACTCTCACAAAAATCATATCGATTAAGAGCTAGAATATTTTAAAACTGAAAAGCATTCCGTTATTCCAGGCTTAAGTATAGCCGATTGCAATGTAAACGTTGGTGATTTTGTAAATCACGTTTTTCTAGAATCCCCAGATTAGTCGAAACTTTTGTCTATATAACAAAGATAATTATTCAACCTTATTTGTTAATTAACATAGATGGAGGGAAACTGAGGTCATATTCGGATTCAGGAGATCATTTTACATAAGAATCAGCAAGAATGGTGTCAGGACCAGAAAAAAATTTTTTTTTGCCTACCAGCATAATCATTCAGCTGATCCCTAAAATGCGATTATCTCGTAAACCGTTAAGTTTTAAGGTTAATAACAAGTATGCTTTTTTTCTACTAAAATAACGTGGATTTAATATTCTTTTACAAAAATAGCGCTAACTTAAAGAGAAAAAAGTTTACCGCCGCAAATGTGGCATAACTAGCGCCCTCTACAAATTACATCAAAGTAGGTACCAGATTCTAATTTCTCGTGCCCAAAAACCCCCAGTTCCAGATTTTTATGTATACATATCCAAAAACGCAAAAAATAAATTTTAAAATTGAATCTTTAAGACCCTGTATATTCCTTATTAGCAATATTTTATTAGAGCACGTTGGTTCAAATCGTAATATTTTAGGAATCTACCATTCTTCTATGTACATTTACTTAAGGACCACCCTGTATACAGGGTTGCTCAGTACATTTTTTTTGATATTGATAATTAAAAAAAATTAAATAATGGTCTTAGAAACAGCTTTAATATTATAATAATATTGTTTAATTATTTACACTGTATTTTTTTCAGATTATTCAATTATTTATTGTATTTAATAAACTACATAGGAGAAATATAATTTTCATGTGAAGAATCTCTCGTAAAAATTAAGAAACGCATTAAATAAATATATAGGGTGGTGTAATAGGAGGTATTTCAAAGCTCGATGGAATAATCGATTTTCCACAATTGCAATTCTCCAAAAATATCAGTTTAATATTCCTAAAAAGGGATAACAAGTAATCCAAAACGCTAGGGCTTTAACGCATTGGTGCTGTAGAACCGAGCTTAAAATATGAATCATGGGTTGGATAAAAAAAGTCAAATATACCTACCTATTTTTTATTTATTGGAACAATAAACCTTTTAATTGTTTGGCAGCTGTTTTAGATTTGTCGATTTTGTCATCTTACAAGCTCAAGTGAGATCACCCTGTAAGTATGAATTTTTAGCCTGCCTCCAATTAATTATAACGGTGCAATATAATCTAATACAGTGTGTAAAAATATTTAGTTTACAATATTTCGTTTATTTTTCATTATTAATTACCACATTTTTCTTTGCTGGGCTAGTGCATATTGTACATTCATTATTCACTTTCTTTAATTTAGTATAGAATTTTTTGCGTTTTAAATTTTTAATTTTGTGCTTATTTTCCCATCTAAATACTGAAATATACAATAATTTTCTTGTAAAGATAATTCTGTATAAGTAAATATTAAATGCTAAGAATGCACTATTCCAATAACTACAAAACAAATTATAACCAGTTTTTATGACACAGATTCTAATTTTTTGGAGGTTTTAAAATTTAAAATTGAATAAACAGTGTTAACAAATGTTCCAGACTTATTATATTAGTAACAAATTTTGTTCAATTATTCGTAAATAGAAAGCACGCGTTTTGACGTGACCACTTATCACAATTTTTTTCTCATTATGTTTCCACGCGAGTCCTAAACAAACTTTTTGAAATGTGTTAATGAGTGTGGAACGAGCCAAATAACATTTTATACGTAGTAAAAGATACAGAGAGGGACTTTTTTTAAGAATCAATATTAAGTAAAAAAAAAAGTACCATTGGTCAGGACGAATATAAGTACTTTAAATTATAAAATATTGTATAAAATTTCTATTTTTTTTTTATTTTTTATTAAATAAAATTTATTTTCTCAAGAAATTCCTCAACTAAAATTTTAGTTCTAGAGCTTAGAGCCACCTCTTTAAAATGCTTTCTTTTGTTTCTTTGCGTACATTTTAGGCAAAGATACTTTAATTTTTTCCGAACGCCTCGCCTGAATATTTGTATTCAACGGCTCGGCGCGCCTTGAGTTTTCGAATTTGCTTTCCTATTTTTTTTCGCGATATAAAGGAAAAACCAAATTTTAGATTTTATTTTCGAAATGTTGAACTTATTCCTTTCAAGTACTTAAGTGCCAAGTTTCATCGATAACACATTTTGTGCGAGATTTTGGTCAATATCCTTCTTTGGCAATTGGGCTTAGGCCTTTTGTACATTTTATGCAACGAGAAGTCAGCTGATGTTTAAAGTATATTGACATTGACAATCATTTTTGACAAGGATTGGGCACTTTATAACAGGAAACTTTAAAATTTAGAGCATGATACTCCTACACTTCAGTTTAATGTAATAGCTATTTATATTACAAGTGCATAAACAAGGGCTTTATTAAACGGAATGTTTTATAGCCGAGCGAGCTTCCGAGAGAGGCTATAAAAGGATTTCGCAAGCTTGCTCGGCCATAAAACGATTCGTTCAATAAAGCCCTTGTTTATGTACTTGTAATATAAATATTATGTAACTTCGGTGTTTTATCAATATATAAGCATATCGATTAGAAAAGTAAGAGACAGAATACTGTGCAACCTATTTTGTGGTACATGGGGAAAGATTTCTGTGAAAATGGTTTTCCTAAACCTTGCTTTCACAGCCCTATATAAATTTCTGTCCAAAATATACCGAGAAAATTTTGTTCCTGATATTTGTTAATTAGATTTTCCAACTCTAATTTTTTTTATATACAATTGTAAATGTTGATAACAATTTAAATATTTTTACAAATTAACCTTTCTCGTAGAAATAACTCTATTCTTTTAATAATTTAATAAATAAAAAAAAGATAAAGATAAGTATTAATAAGTAACTTTAAGCTCAAAAAACATATGCGTCTCTAACAGAAAAGTTGATGCAGATTTTGAGGAAGATAATGAAAGTTCATTCAAAAATTTGCGACATTATGAAGGTATGATTATGATGCAGATTCTAGAATTGGTCATCATTGTTTTATTAGTAATCCTAGGAGTTTATTGAATGACTAAGTGGTTGTAATTTTACAAAGTATAAATCATTTTTTTCTTATTTTTACCTCCGATTTTCATATAAAGATGTTCCTTAATTTTATTTATGTTAAATACTTCGTGTATTTAATTTTTACAAAAACATTATTTATTCTTATCTGCAGCCCCTCCTGTATCATTAAATGTTGTCCTAAATAAAAACACATTTAAAGTAGTTGTTAACAATTTGTTCATAATTATCACAAAACGATTTTAATAAGGAGTCGCTAATGGCGATAGAACTGTTAAAGTATTTGTGATAATTGTTAATAAATATTATTTTTTCGAAAATTGTTTAGTAATCCCCGGTAATTTATTTTATATAGCTACAAAATGGTTGATGCAAGCCTATATTAGTAAAGAATTGTAAATGTTTTTTGTAAATATTTATTGTTAAATCGGTAACCTTGGAACATTTAAATGAGATATTGTTTGTGTTACACACAAAGTACGTTTTCAGACGTCTGATGAAGATTTTTTTCAGGGTAGTAAAAAGTTAAATGGCTTTATACTAGGTACAAAATAAACCAGTATTATTTTAGAAAAATAACTAATCTACTTAAATGTAACTACACTTTAAAACCCTCTGTATTACAAGTACCAACAAAGCCGTGCAATCCGGTTGGTAACATTCACATAATTGAAAAACAAACAGGGCGGTTAACTTTAAATAAACCGATTAAGGGCTCTTGTTTAAACACCCTTACTCCCTTGCTCAAATAAGGGTGAATTCAACCACCCCCGAATATAATGTTACAAAAGCCACCGTACCCCACGATTTTAACTTTACTAAGGGTCTAAATTGATTTTTGTTAAGAGGGTTGGCGAGTGCTTATTAATTTTAAGAAAGGAATTACAGAAATTTATCAAATTTTTGTGTGTTTGAAACTTGGATCTTTGAAAATATCAGCAAAACTTTAAAAGAAGGAAATAAAGTGTTTAGGCATAATCCAAGATGCCAAACTAACCAAATACTTTTTTTAAAGCGTTTGATAGAGTCAACCAGATCCAATTGAAGTTTCTTCAGGGGTACCTCAAGGATCTCACATGGAACCACTATTATTCAATATCGTTATTAATGATCTTCCTATTGTTACAATTAGCAGTTTCTTTCTATTATTTGCTGATGATTTAAAGATTTTCAGAACAGTTCAATCCATGTCTGATGCTGAGAGGTTACAGTTTGATTAAATAACCTTTCTAGGTATTAATTTATTAAAACAACTTGGGTAAATGTTAAGAAATAACTTTTTCACGAAATTCATTTTTTGTACAACAAATTATGGCCAAGAATAATGAAATCATCAAACACTCACACAAATCGGGCCTAATACTCTTAATAATATTGGTGAAAATCCATAAGGGTCTGTTTGATTATTTGATTAGCAATCAGGTGAATTAATAACTTTAAGTTAACGTTTTTATAGCTCACCAACAATTGCTACGAGCAATAAAATAATGTATATCAAAGTTTGCTGCAAATAATTGATAAAGTTATTTGTCCGTTATATTAAAAACACCGATATTTCTTTCTGTAAACCATCTTTTTGGTTTTCATCTATATAATTACTTCACTCTTATTTCAAGGATGTTAGTATATTTGAATCAACCACGCTATTAATGATACAAATATTTTCGGTTTCAATGAACAAATCAAACAAAAACGAAATCTCTCTTAACCTAACTTTTTATATGAAATATCAACATTCAACTATCAAATCTTTGAGATCAAGTTGAATTCCTCTTCTGCCAATTAAAAACTGCTGCTTATATGTATAGTAAGACCATTACTAGAAAAAATCAATCTAATCCCGGACTTACACTAAAACATTCAACGATTGAACAAGTTTATCATATTAACCGATATTATTGAGCAAGCGCCCGAAGAAAAGCAATCTGCTTTCCAGTCTCATTAGATGTTACAAGTTAGATAAAATGCTATTAAAGCAATACGTACACAGTAACATCATATATCGAGAACAGACTTTTTAGGATCAAAGCTGGCTGAAATCATACTTGGAAGCTAGAAAAATTATTGTTAGAATTGAAGATCAGAAGTCCCTTCCCCAACCTGTAGAAATTGGCGTACCTCAAGGATCAATCTTAGGTCCACTGATATTTTTATTATACATAAATGATCTCTCTAAATATGTTACCACTAATCTTTTGATACTATATGCAGATGACACCACATTAGCGATTGATGCTGAATCTCCAGATGAGCTAATCTTAAAGATGAATATTTTATCAAAAGAATTTATCAGTTGGTGTGAGAGGAATTCTCTGATAGTAAATTCGACAAAAACCATCCTTACGCATTTTTTTACAAGGACAGATATTCCTGAAAATAGTAGTATCTCAGTTAAGGATACTGATGTTTCTTTTTCGAGTTCTACCAAATTTTTAGGTAAGATAAGATATTAGTTGAAATACCAATATCAATCAGATTTGTAAAAAATTAAACAGCAGTTACTTTGCTATACTTCAGTTAAAAAATATGTTTACAACTAGGCAATTGATTAATGTCTATTATATGTCGTATAATGTCATACTCTGGGGAGCTGCGGCCAATGCATCAAGGATTTTTATTTCCCAGAAAAGGATTATCCGTCTAATTTTTAATCTAGATTATAGAGAAACATGCAGAAATCATTTTAAAGAGTTCAGTATCCTCACTTTTTATTCTATTTACATCTACAAGTGCATATTATACACAAAAAGTAATTTTAATGATTTTAACCTAAATTCTGATTTCCATGATTACCCGACCAGGTCTGGCAAGCTTATCAGGGATCCAAAACATGTTTACTCAGTATTTTAAAAAAGTCCTGTTTATAATGGAATTCAATTCCTGAATCATTTGCCTACCTGTATAAGAGCTATTTCAAACGAAAACTTAAAAATTTTTAATTGAAGAATGTTTTTATGATGTACCAGCGTTTTTAAACAAACGTTTTTAATTTAACTAGCGTCTATGTAAATAATATTTCAAGGTGCATGCTGTTTTAATGTAAAATCTGTTTTTGACCTGTCCTATATCATGTATTATGATCAAAAAGGATGAATAAAGTATTATTATTATTATTATACCGTGTGACACAGACTCATGGTACACCCCCATTTTTCTCCTTTGTTGCTCTAGCTATATTTCTGAAATTTGGAACATTGAATATACTCACTAGACGGCACTTTTTGACATATTTGGAAAAAAATATCAACTTCCGGTTTTTCCGGAAATAGCATCAACTTTCAATTTTCAAATGGAACACCCTGTATATCATTACATTTTTGGAATCTTCGTAATTATCTGAATCCAATGATACCTCATAGTTGATATTTTATTCGTCAGAATAGCCATTTTATTTTTCGATCTAGAGAGCCATGAACCCCCTAAAATTATTTCAAATAATCAAAATAATCGTACACTATCGCATTTTCGATTAAAATAGTATTGTGGTTCGAAATACGTGCGAAAAAAGCAAAACAAAATATTTTTTTACCCAAAACTCAAATTTTTCAAATGGTACTATAATGGTACTCCGATGTCATTCGAAAGTACCATCGATGGGGTATCCATCCATATTAACTCTTTTTGTCTATATACATTACGAACAAAATAATGTAGTTGAAAAAAGTTTAAGTATCTTCTTGTTCAATAACAATAATTTATGAAGGTGGCTATGGAACACAAGTTACACTTTGACATTTCGATAATCTGAACACTTAAACTTTCTTCAACTACATTATTTAAGATTATTTCATTCACATATGGCTGCGCCAATGAAAAGTCATGAATTTAGTCACATGATATGCAATATGATCGGATATTTAGGTAAATAAAAAATATCAGCGGCTATTTTAGTCGATTGTATATTGTTTGCTATTAAGTGTCAAAATTTGACGTAACATTCACTTAAAATTGAAAATGTCTCGTTTTGGTTCATGTTCCACTACGGAAATCAGTGTGAAAATTTAAGCAAATCTATCCCAGAAAATATCAAAAAGAGAAAGAGTCTGTTTGGTGACAATCTTAGCGAATGAATTTGTGGGGTTCATGAAATAATCTTCCTGAATATCACTCGACTATGACAAATAGAGACTACTATTTTCTTTAATTCATCTCGAGCAACTTGCATTTCGAGACAATTCAATTCGACCATATGAACTTTAATAATCAAAGAATAACTTCCTCGAGCTAAAGCTCTCGGAAGTTATTCAGATTATTAAATGTTCATATGGTCTCATCAAAGTGTCTCAAAATACAAGATACTCTCGATAGAATTGGACAGAAAATAATAGTCGACTATTTGTCATAGTCTTGGGATATTACCTTCGATTATTTCCAAACTGATTTGACGCAGCCAATCAAAACAAAATAAAGCGACTATTCACCTTGGTGGTAAATATTCGGCTATTTGATCATCGTCCTCAATATTCAGTTGAAGGACGGTATCCAACAATAAAGAAGCCGCCAGTAAATTTCAAATTTTTCAAATAAAACCTATACTAATAGTATTATATAGTTGCTTATAGTTAACAAATTATCGATCTTTATTAGCAAATACACAAATCCAACTGATTTCGCACTTTTTCTGAAACTATAAATATATTAATTCATTCCTTTCTATGTAATACCGTCCATTTTACGACAAACATAGTAGGCACGCTACTGTCAATCTGAATTTTGAAAGTTTGCCATTAAAGTTTATTACAGAATTAAATTTGACACATTTTGTTAAAAAGTATTAACAATGAGTAGATCGGGAGTAAAGATCTTCAAGAAATTGATAATATAATTAAATTAAACGTACCTGCCAAGACAGTAAAGAGCAAAACTAGTATAATTTATACGTACGTACAGAATTTTTTGTAACTCGGGAAATAATCTTATTAAATATAACGCGACCTTGACAAATTAGCTACTATTTTTATTGGTACTAAATTTCTCGTATATTTTACAATTTGTCTCGACAATTTTGGCATTAATAATCAAAGATTATTAATGCCAAAATTAAGTCTCGACGAATTGATCCTAAAATAAACTCGAAATTTAGATACAATAAAAGTAGTCGGCTATTTGTCAAGGTCTTGGGATATTGCTGTCGATTATTTGGAATCATTTTAGGAGGTTCATGGCTCTCTAGATCGAAAAATAAAATGGGTATTCTGACGAATGAAATATCAACTATGAGGTATCATTGGACTCAGATAATTACGAAGATTCCAAAAATGTAATAATATACAGGGTGTTCCATTTGAAAATTGAAAGTTGATACCATTTCCAGAAAAACCGGAAGTTGATATATTTTTCCAAATATGTCAAAAAGTGCCGTCTAGTAAGCATATTCAATCTTACAAATTTCAGAAGTATGGCTAGAGAAACAAAGGAGAAAAATATTTAGTCCTTTGCAAAAATAAATATAATATAATCAATAACTCAATTATAGTTGCAAATGTTGGCTTTTGTCGGAATATTTGTAAAACGTTTTAGGTTCATTAAGTCGTTAATACTTAATTTCGATTTTTTTCAATTAAGCGTTTATTGAAAACCATTTGTATGTCATAATCATAAAATATTGAAGTACCAGCTAAATGATTTTGCCGGCTTTCTTTACTTGCAAGAAAACAATTCATTAATAAATAATAAATACTACAGAGGTTATTGTTAGGTTTCTCGTCAATAATACAGCTTCATTTCCATCTATTGAACCCTACATTATTTCTTTACGTGATCACTGACGACGTTCGAGCATTATTTTTACAACCGAATTAAAAAACTGTGATTTGGAAATATCTCTGTTAGTAAAATTATTATTCGTCCCCCAAATCATCACCAAATTAGGTTTCATTCCTATTATTATTAAGAATAAAACTTGCCTGAACAACTGTATTGAAATAAAAAACTTTGTTGTTTTAAATAGCAACTTAAATGTGGTGTAAACGTAGCTTGTGACATGGTTCCTGATGGGATCATTTGTGTACGTGCTTTGTGCCTTCTGACACCACAATATATTAATCTTGGTTATGATCTTCGTGTTCTCTGTCTGCCCACCGAGGTACCATCTCGTAATGAGCGCAATTTATATAAACCAAGGATGAATGAGTTGTTACAGGGCTTAATTTTTCATCAGATCGTTTGTTAGCCAAGCTCAAATTCCGATTAACTTGTTCCAACGTCATTCCGGTTTATTTAAACGTTTTATTTCTGATATTAAAATGTGTTTTACATATAGAGATATGACGGAGAATAATAACTTTATTAAAACAAATTTAGTACTGTTATCGGTACTATTGAGAACATTATTCCATGTCTGCAATAAGAATTCTAATAATTTAATATAATAATTTATTCATTTAATATGTTCTCGTGGGATTTGGATAATCAGGTGCGTAAATATTATTGTTTTATTAAAAGAATTTGCTTCATTATTCCGTTTATTCTCTTAGGTTGCATTTTTATTTGGTCACGATGTTTTGGCAAATTAGCACCTTGGGCGTTTTTCAAATAATTGAAAACATTATACTATAAAAGTAAAATATGCCATGCTTGACGTACTTTACGCTGACACTTTACCTCTTCTTTGTCTTCAATAATGCTAGAAAAAAAGTCAGCCACATGTGGTGTTCTACAGGGATCGGTGTTGGGGCCAGCTCTCAAAGTTAAACTCTAACGAGAAGCAAAATTGAAGAAACCTCTGAGTATTAAATATTTTGAGAATAAGAAGCTGAGCTATATAAATACAATTCTTGGACTTCAACCAATAAATGGATGGAGTAGAAAATGTCCAATTAAGTAACAGCCGCTTTGTGTCGACTTATGCCTAAAATAGTTGGACATATGTCTAGTAAGAGGAGGATACCTAAACCGGTGGTACACGCCACGCTCTTTTATAGACTTAAGGGCTAGGATACTAAAAGTCAACTGTCCATACAGCATAATGCCTTAAGAAATGACTAGAGTGCCAGTCGACAATCGAGCCGGCCATGTAGTAAGAGTAAAGGCAGTAAGAAAAAGTACCATGGACAAATAGTAAGAGAAAAGAAGCACAACCAATGAACAGTGGATTAGGACCATAATACCTGACCATAAATTCTGAATGAACCATAGTATCCAGCATGTTTGTCCATAAAGGATTTCATACAGCAAAAAAGATAATTATTTCTTTTCCATCTATGTTTGTATCTGGGTAGGCTTTGCTACTGTTTCCCAGGAACAGCACTGTCGTCACACAATTTCTAAATTTTAAATTAATTGATTAAATGTGGATAATATCAATAGACAAGGTGTTTACTTCTACTATGTTGCTAATGAAACTGAAGTTTAGATCCTACTTTAGTTTTGGGCAGATGTAATTCACGGGCAGGACATGGAAGGAGGAATCGAATGAAACGGCCCAAGCAGTCCTCTAAAAGGAAAGTTCGATGCTCTCGAGCAGAGTATCAATATCTGGAAGGTCCGTCAATATCACCAGCCCAGCTAGACTAGGTAGACGATACCTCATGTGCTGAAAATTCAGATTTATGTATGTTATTTTCTAAAACTTAAAAATAGCACAACACCGAGAATAAACCCTCGATTGACACCCATTGATACATAAGTTTCTATTGAAACCATAGTTTGATGTTACGGTTGACGTAAATAGCTCAAAAATGAAATACACAGCAGTAAAACTGATAAACTTTAATAACGTTTGGTATTCATAAAAATCAATTGTATTAATTCGTTCTTGCGTCTCGTCTAAATAACAAAAACTCAATAGGCTTCTAATATCGTTGTGTAAGTTATTAAACATACTACCTACAGAGATAATTTAGACTAAAAACTACCTATAGACGAACATAAATCAGAGAAATATGATTGATATCCTAGAATTTGTTCATAATATTTTTAAAAACTTACACATAATTCATAGGAAAACAATAAACGTTCAACTAACCATAACTGCATGATATATGACTAATTTCATACTATTGTATTCTGTTTTAATTGAAATGAAAGAATATCTACTCAATGAAAAAATACATGGGCGTACAAGGATCTTTAGATTAGCTTTGGAGAGCTGATTTTGTCAATAATTCGTTTTGATCTGACCTTTTCGCTAAAATTATCGTAATATTGGATTTTGCAAATATTTTCCAACTTTGACAAACCGTTTGGAAATCTTTGCCCCATGAGCTTGAAGAAAAAGTTTCTAGTTTATAAAAAAGGAAAAGTATAAAAAAACTTATTTATTTATTTACGACATTGTCATTTTAACAAAAATCTTTTACATTGTAATCACGGTACAAATTGCCTTACTTACTACTTAATTCTACAAAGACAATAAATATATATTAGAGAGTTATTGCAACCTCTTTTTGGCCGATCTTTTAATAAAAGATCCCTTATTTTGACATGTACGCATGCGCAGTGAACAGTTCCTTAAGTTTTGCTTTTATTAAAATACAGGCGTCCTGTATTTAATTTAAATACAGGACAGGTTACCTTTAATAAAAGAAACTTTATTTTGACTTATGAAGGGCGGTTCTGCCAACTTAATGAAATTCAAACTGTTAAAAATCAACAGGCACCAAATAAAATTAAAAAAAACTTGTAAGTAGGGCCATCAATAATTTGTAAAATAAAAAAAATTCTTAGCACTATGTGGATGGTCGGAAAATTTAGGGTAAATTAAAAAAATCAAGTGACAGAGTAAAAGTTCCAGAAGGGGTGTGGGGGTACGTAAATATATGCTTTTAGGGTTTGATATAGGATTTATACGATTTCTGGCAGAAATATACATTCATTTCGGAAGCTCATAGTGGTTTGTATTTTAATTTCTCTCTCTCTTTCCACTGGATTAAAACCACTTAGTTGTTAAGAAAGCCGAAACGTCAATAAAAAAGCTTTTTTACAACTATGAGCTTCCGAAATGAATGTATATTTCTGCCACAAATCGTATAAATCATACATCAAACCCTAAAAGTTTTTTAACAATTAAGTGGTTTTAATCCAGTGGAAAGAGAGAGAGAAATTAGAAATATACATATCCTATCGCAAAAAGTAGTAGATAATTAACCAAGCAAAAAATACAAATTATCTACGAAGAAGCGGCTTGGACTATCTCAAAGAAAAAATGAGAAAGAGATGGCATTGGAACAGAAAAGGTTAAACATTGAAGGAAGAAAAGTAGGTGTGGCAGAACAGAATGTTGCCCTAGCAGAGAAAAAGTTTCGTTTGGAGTCCGAACAGCAACAAAAAGTGTTCGATAATCAGACAGTCATTAATAAATTACTAGAAATAGTTCAAAAGCATATTTGATGTAATACATATTGTATATATTTTTCATTCACAATAAATATATGTACATATAGAAGTAATACATACTTTTTGTTAAGATATTTAGATATTTACGGGCCCATTTAAGATATAAATTACAATTTTAAATTATAATTAAAATACAAAGACAATATATATGTGTAAGTACAAATCAAAAAATTGATATAACAAAAGATATAATAATAAATTATTATTAGTAGTCTTCCTGGTCATTAGATGGTCTGCATATATTAGGTCGAACTGTACCATCAATAAATTCCAGTTTGGGGCAGCTGCTCCCATGTTGGTTATCGACAATGTCCATGATTTTCCCCAATAAAATTTGCAGTTGTTGTAATAATGTGGCATAAGGATAGCTTCGTCTTTTTAATAATATACATAGTGCTGTCATCACTGTAAAGTCACATTTGAAATATTTAAAAAAAAATTCATTTTGCAAGTTACCTACCATTCACATTGTTCCTGGTGTTAGTGATAATGTGCCGTGGAATCAGCAAAGCATTTCTCAATCGCAGTATATCGTCACTATGAAAACGAAAATTCCGCGGGTTCTATTACATTATTTTCCTCACTAGCTTCAACGGCAACACCAATTATGTTGTGTAGAAGTAAGTTTTCAATGTCTTCGTTATTAACATCCGCTAGAATAGCTATTTCCAATTGTTCTTCCAGGTTC
Organism: Crepidodera aurea; assembly: GCA_949320105.2. NCBI lineage: Eukaryota > Metazoa > Arthropoda > Insecta > Coleoptera > Chrysomelidae > Crepidodera > Crepidodera aurea. The sequence goes on from OX439479.2 coordinate 12,760,956, forward strand.
ATTGTATTGTTTATTATTAAGTTACAAAATATTGCAGGTTAGGAATACGATTCATGTCATTGTCAGAATAAAGGACTGTCAAAATAAAGTATGCCGATGAGGACCGTTGCAATAACTCTCATAAACCAATCGTGACATTTCGTAATACAGGATACTTTATTACAGGATCCTTTAATAAAGTTTGGCTTTGCAATAACTCTCTATTATACAGAAAAGAAAAGAAAATGTACTTATAATGTTTTTAAAGATGTGTTCGACATATGAAAGAAATCTATTCCATGATGGTTTTATATTCATATTCTCCTCTTGCATAACTTAATCTATAGGCATAGTACCTCAAAAACTTCATCTGAATGCCTTCAAGCAACTCGCTATCAGTACTATAGTATGGGCTCGATACAGTAGAGTTGTATTCAGTAATGGACCTTATCAATGAGCAATATAGAAGTTTGACAGTGGTCACATTGAAAGAATTAAAGTTCCTGAGAATGAATCCTAACATTTTCAAGGAGCGTGAAGCTACATCATTTATATGCTGTTTGAAGGACATTTTTGAACCAAATATAATTCCCACATCTTTAACATTATCTGTTTCATCAAGAAAATTTCCTTTTATTTTATATTCAAACTGCTGACAGTGATCTTAAGACACTTATGAATGTTCAACTGTAGGTAACATATTAATACCGCACCACCTTAAAAAATTATTTAGGTCATCTTGCAATGATTCAGCATCTCTTGCATTATTAATTATAAGGAACATCTTAAGATCGTCCGCAAACAGAAGAAATTCACTCTTAAAGATACTACAGTCTACATCATTAATGAATAAATTGAATAATATCGGTCCTAAATGGGACCCTTGAGGTACTCTTCAGGTTACTGTAACCGGCATAGAAATGGAATTTCCATGTTTAACATATCTCTTTCAGTGAGATAACTTAATTAATGATTGATTATTTAAGTCAAATCAAACTAGTACGAGTATTTTTCTGTGTTAAATTTGTAATTAAGGACGAACATTACCACTACGCCACTGCCTTCCCCAAATAAACCCCACCGAGCAGTGCACAGGGTGTTTTTAGCCAAAATTAAGACCCCGTGGGCGTACCTTGCTCTGGCTACATCACCAACGCACGTGACTTAAACTCCCTGATGATTGATCACATGACTTATGAAAACAATAAAGATTATAACTGCGTATCTTTTATGCAAAGCAGCCTTAGGACTATACTTGGGGTCATTACTAGTTATTGCTAATTTGCATTTATTGGAAAAAATATTCAATTGTCTTGTTACGACGATAATAAACATGAGGTTAAGGCTGACGGATATAAAATTTGATGATAAATAACAGCATGGATGGGTATTGTGTTTGTATTATTAAATATTTAGATCGTAAAAATGGTATGGGGGAGTTTATTTAATAAGTATTTTACACTTATTTTCAAACAATTGATTATAGGTGGTCGAAACTGTAATTTATCGTTGGAAAAATATTTATAAATAAAAGCCATAGAACTCAGGTTGTGCTAATAAATCAAATACCTACTTCAATTTTTAAAATGTTAAATAAATAATAAAATTTGCTTGGCACTTAAAAAACAAAATGATGCAATAAAAATATAGAAGCCGCAAGTAAATGTCCAAAGACAAAGTTATAAAATCTAAAAATTTCACAAAAAGTTACCCAAAAATGTGTAATATTTGAAAAGAAATGAATAGCATAGACAAAAAACTAATTTTTAATAATATATGCCTATTTAGGCATGCTTAATAATATAATCCAATACTTTGTTTTTTTTAGTATAATACTATTAAACCAAAATTCACATTAATGATTTTACCAAATATTACACCTCTATGTTGTTACTAACATGAACGTCAACATATTGACAAGTTACTTTCGATCACGTGGTAGTTGCTGGGCAGAGGCGGATTTTCAGTTCAGGGGGCCCTATTCACTAAGACATTTGGGGGCCCTTTCTAGTGACGTAGCCAGGAATTGAATTTTCTTAAAAATTAGAGAAAATATGTATTTTTATGTCGGGGAGACAAGGTAAAAATTAAAAAAGAATGTATTTGTCTAGCCAAAATCGGCGTTTTTCAAAAAAAAAATTGAATTGGCCGCCATTTTTGGAAAAACAATAGTAGAGAAAAATTTTTTATCTTGTAAAGAAGGATTTTGTGTGTACTTTTGTCTAAGTAAATCCAACATTTTTTTTTCTTTATTTAAAGTGCCCAATTTAGGGAATAATAAAAAAAATCGATTTTCATTTTTTCCAATTTTTTTTATGTTTATCGCGATATCTCGCGAAGCTCCAGCCCAAATTTATAGACAAATTTTTTATAGGCTTCTCTTTATGTATAAAATCGAAAAAATTAAAAAAATCTGACTAAGCTCTTACATCCATATAAAATTCTAATTTCACTCCACTAAAAGTAAACATTTCAAGATACTTGTGTATAATTTCCAATAAAAAAACAAAATAATTAATAATTTATTTAGTAACAATAGCAGTTAACCATGGTTTCATCGTTCAAGTAAATTCCTATTTTTGGGTTTTTAAAAGTTGTCTATATTTTTAAATATTATTACATTTTCCTTAAAAGTATAGTGTGTAATTTCTACTATTTTTCTATTTCGTAAAAACATCCAAAAAGGTTTCTGATTAACCGGATATAAAAACTATTGAGAATTCTTGTTTAACAAAAAAACAATCTACAGTAGCAACACCTGGACCCTATAAATACAAGAAAAATCGAGAAAAACCAGAAAAAAATTCCGTGCTCACTGAAAATAGATTTTCATTCATTAAGATCTATTTCTGATGACTTTGTTAATGGTCTTTAACACTCAGGAGTGGGTAACGTCCTTTGTTCTTGTTTCGGCTTTTCATTCATCAACATTTACCTCAACCTGCATATTATTTTGCTTATTATGTGTGTCATAGTCCAGGCAAATTCACCAAATTTCCTATTAAAATCATAACCTTTAAAAAGGAAAAATCATATATTTTTGTCAAAAAAAATGTACACGTCTTATCGCCATTTTGGATCTACCATGTCTATCAATTAAACTGAGAAAAATGTGTGTTCTTAGAAATGAATTTTTACAATTTTGCTTGAACCGACTCGGGCTATAATAAAGCAGATATATTTACCACAAATTACACAAATTAGAGTCGCAACACAGTTAGAAATTACCTTACAAATCTATCGACAAATCGCCACCTACCCACGCCGAAGTAAAGTGAAAGCCAAGTCGTACGGAATTAGGCAAGTTTCCTGTCTTCCCAACAAACAAAAGACGATCTAGCCGGCGATCATCAATCATTTATTTAAACAAGCGAGCGTCGCTTAGTTGCGCAACGCGTAAGGCACGTGGCCAAAGTGATGATCGTATTTAGATAAGCGCACACATATCGCAAATAACTTGGGGTGGGTTTTGTAATTCAGAATAAGCTTTAGCCGTAGTCAGTTTGCCTAATCACTTAATCAGATTGATGCTAAGTTGGTTAATTATATTTAGCTGTTTAATAAATATTTTTTCCGTCGATCGACTATTTATGATGTATTTTAACGCACTCAAAATCGTTGATGAATGACCCCTATTAATGAATGATTTTCTATTAATCAACGATTTTATTATATGCAACTCAACTTACATTGCTCTTATTATTATTGACAGTTACCTATGGTGTAGGCAACCAAATATACATTTGAAATCAAGAAGGTGTATTAATATTATATCTGTCATTGTATACCATTATTTAACTTCTTAAAATTCAAAAACTATGTATAGAGTTTTTGAAAAGTACGGTCGACGGAAAAGTTCTGTTACTTATTGTTATTGTTACTTATTAATACACTTGTTCATTAAATGACCATTAAGAGTGTTACGAACGATGTGCACGATGAAATAAAAATCTCGCGAGATATAATACGATAAACATCCACTCTTTTAAAAAGGTGTGACCAAGCCTTAATTACATTCTGTTCGCATGTTTGAAATTTGATTCAGAGGCCCAACTGGCGATGCCAAACGGCAGAAACCCCTTGAGGGGTATACGAAAAAGAGAATGACACTTTGACCATAATGTGTTAAAGATATGAAAAATCAAAAAAATGCTTCAATAGCGTAACTCCTAAAACAAATTAGCCTAAAATAAGTATAATATTATTTTCATTCGTCTCTAAATAAAAAAAAACAGCTGTTAAACCGAAATTCACATTATAAATTTTACCAAATATACTCTATATGCAATTTATACTAACCTGAACGCCATGGTTAAAAAATGGTATGTAGTAAAAGGTTTTAAAGTAAAACAGATTTTGGAAGAGAGGAGGAAAAGCATTTGCGAAAAGGACAGTTTTTATTCAAAGAAAGTTAAAGAAAGAAAGCTGGTTTTCTTTTTGAACTGTAAGGTGGTGTACAGTTATAGAATAGTAGTTTATGGTGCAAGGACGAGAAGTTATTCTTTTTAGTTAGTCGAAGCTGGCAAACCATAAGAGTCCGAAAAAGAAACTTCTCGGCCGCGTTATCATACAATATTTTTTATTCGAATATAAAAAATATTAATAAAATAAAGAAAAATTCTACCTAGTTCTACTTATAGTTTTTTAGTTTGCCAATGTCAATGGAGCTTGTGTTAAAAAGTGTATTAGAATTTTTAAAAAACGCGTTTTATTGCATTTGCATAGTGTAAGAAGTACTAAAATATACAGGGTGTTTCATAGTTAAACCGACATACGTTAACTGTAAATAGAGGGTACTTAGATGATTCCAAATAACCTTGGTTAATGGGTCTAACGTCTTTAATAACCGAGATACGGGGTGTTTCATCCATTTCGGCCAATATTTTGATAAGCCATAACTTTAGAACCACCCTGTAGATTTCTCTCATACTTGGTACAGGTATAGTGTGTTAATAGCCCAATCCTACAGTGTAAGAACTACAATTAAAATCCAGATCCGGATTAAGAAGAATTTGCAAAATTTGAAAATCCCCAAAACAACACTCTATATATCAGATTTTTTAAAATTGGGATGGATATTTGAAAAGAACGGAAAAAAATGAGTTAAATTGAAAAATTTTCTTAAGCGAACATCCCATTCTACTATTGGAGTTTTAACGTCAAATTACAGCAAATGCATTTTTTTCATTTTCAAAAGCAGTAACTTTCGAAATACCTGGTAGATTTCTTTCATATTTGGTAAAGGTATCATTTTTTAGTAGCCCAATCATATAATGTAAGGACTATACTACAGTTAAAATCCAGATACGGATTAAGAAAAATTTATAAAATTTGAAAATCCCCAACGCAACACGCTGTACATCAGATATTTTTTAAATTGGATCAGATATTCGAAACGAATGGAAAAAACTGAGATATTCTGACATATTTTTATAAATGAACATCTCTTTCTACATATTACTAAACTTTTAAAGTAAATTCAATTAGTGCAATACATATTGTCATTTTCATAAGCCATAACTTTGGAAACACCCTGTAGATTTCTTTCATCTTTGGTACAGATTGTTTAAATAGCCCAATCGTACAATACAAGAACTAATGTTAAAATCCAGATCGGGATTAAGAAAAATTTGTAAAAATTGGTAATCTCTAAAATAGGATCTTGTATATCAAATTTTTTTAAATGTAATCGGATACCTATTTAAAAAAAAAAAAGAAAAAAAAGGTACAGATTTAATTTTTCGGATTAATTCCGGATAGAAAAATCAAACTATCAAGTAGGATTTGGCAATAACACATCTTTTTTCTTTTTTTTTTTTTCTTTTTTCAAATAGGTATCCGATTACATTTTAAAGAATCTGATATACAGGGTGCTATTTTAGAGATTATCAACTTTTACAAATTTTTCTTAATCCGGATCTGAATTTTAACTTTAGTTCTTGTATTGTACGATTGGGCTATTTAAACAATCTACCTGTACCAAATATGAAAGAAATCTACAGTGTGTTTTCAAAGTTATGACTTATGAAAATGACAATATGTATTGCATTAATTGAATTTAGTTTAAAAGTTTAGTAATATGTAGAACGTGATGTGCATTTATAAAAATATGTCAGATTATCTCAGTTTTTTCCATTCGTTTCGAATGTCTGATCCAATTGAAAAAGTATTTGATGTACAGCGTGTTGTGTTGGGGTTTTTTAAATTTTACAAATTATTCTTAATCCGTATCTGGATTTTAACTGTAGTGTAGGGCTACTAAGAAATGATAGCTGTACCAAATATGAAAGAAATCTACCAGCTATTTCGAAAGTTACTGCTTGTGAAAATGAAAAAAATGTCAAAACTCCAGTAGTAGAATGGGATGTGCACTTAAAAATAATTTTCACTTTAACTCATTTTTTTCTGTTCTTTTCAAATATTCATCCCAATTTTAAAAAATCTGATATACAGGGTGTTGTTTTGGGGATTTTCAAATTTTGCAAACTCTTCTTAATCCGGATCTAGATTTTAATTGTAATTCTTACTCTATAGGATTGGGCTATTAACACACTATACCTGTACCAAGTATGAGAGAAATCTACAGGGTGGTTCTAAAGTTACGGCTTATCAAAATATTGGCCGAAATGGATGAAACACCCAGTATCTCGGTTATTAAAGACGTTAGACCCATTAACCAAGGTTATTTGGAATCATCTAAGTTCCCTCTATTTACAGTTAACCTATGTCGGTTTAACTATGAAACACCCTGTATAAAATATACACAATACTTTTCGGAAGCAAAATAGCATGTAGAATTTATAAACACAAAGTAAGAAGTCAATGTAAGAAGTGTAAGTGTAGGAAGTGTCAAATTTCGAACAAAAATTATAACTATTTTGACATTTTAACATAACCTACAAATATCTCTTGGTTTTTTAAAAAAAATATATCATATGTTATTTCGATAATATAATACACCAAATATTATTGACGACAACTATTAATTTAAAGCTAAAAGAAAAAGGTAAGCCAAATACCTATATTTTACTTTACGGACAGTTCACAGTTTACCGTCCGAAAAAAACGAAAAAGTCCTAGGCCGAAAAGTGCTTCTTCTTGTTATTGTGTACTGTAACGAATTTGACGTTTTTTGACATACTCGAATAAAAATAGTTATTTATGTGCCAAGGACGAAAAACTGTCTATTATAGTCGAGTCTGTAAATTGATAGCCGAGGCACAACCGAGGCTAGCAAGCAGGCGAGACAATAGACAGTTTTTCGCTGAGGCGCATATTACTTTTTTGTCGACCTCTACAAAAACGTTCTAATTTCCGAAAGAAAAATGGACCATTTTTGAAGGCTTTTCGTCCACAAACACTTTTCGTCCGCTGTGGTCACTAGGATACGGCACGTTGCTTGCTGTGGTTACTAGGACACGGCACGGTGCGAGTCATTTGAGGACGAAAAGTACTTGTCTTCAAAAATAGTTGACTTTTCATTCGGAAATTAGTACGTAAAATGTAATTTTTGTAGAGGTCGACGAAAAAGGTATTTTTGAAACGGTTATTTAATTGTTGATTTGTTTTTTAATTTTAGTGTGTTGATTTAAATTTACTGGCTGTGGGAAAATATTGTTCTTTGGAAATAGTTTTTTTTGTTCAATTGGAGGTTTGAAATATTTCATGTAGTAAAATAGTTCTTTGCGAATATTTTTTTGATAATATTTTTTTGACAGGAAGCTTTTAGCAATAAGGAATGAGTGAGGATTTTTTTAAAGAAATTTTTAATTAGAATTAGATAGTATCTTTTCAGAATTGTTTAAATACTAGCAAAACAAAAAAATGCTAAACAATAAATTTTTTTAAGTGGGGTTAAAATTACGAGGGTGGTTAAATTTTTTTAAAATTGAGCAATAAAGTTTAAATAATCAAAGTTATAGGAGGAATTTTGTGTAAGTACAATACTAAATTTTTTTAATAAAAAAAAACAAGTTACAAGATTTTTTTATTTTGAAAATAAATCTGTACTTTGGCAGAACCCACACAAAGTACAGATAACTAACTGAAACCCTGAGAAATTAAATTAAAATAAAATTTTCGGGCTCAACTAAATTACCCTATATTACTGGTTTACTAACTATATTATATTTTCTAATAAATTAAAAAATTGTAAAATTACTTTTGTTATATATTGAGATGATTACTTGAAATTTCAAAATTATACTTTTTTTAATATTTCTTATTTCCAATTTTCACATCTGACATCTTTTAATATCTCAAACAAAACATGTCACCTTTTTTTTTAAGTCCCTCTTACATATTTTTTAGTTCTTTTAAAATAAACTTCTCATAATTTTTAAACCATATCAACATTCCCAAAAGTTGTTTTCTTAATTTATTTTTTTCTTGAAAAGAAATAAGATAACCAAATTTTAATTTATATTTTTCCCACTAATATCTTGTATTTTTCTTTGATTTTTTTTCGTATTCTTAAATTTTCTTCCTCTGCTATTTCAAAATTCATTTTTATTTTTTCATTTAAATTTAATATTAAATAATAAAAATATTCAAATATTGGAAGTTGGATATTTTTATTATTTTTCATAATGTCTCTTTCTATTTCCCAAATCTTCTTTAATATTATTTATTTTGTCTTCCATATTACCAATTTTGTTTTCCACATTTGGAACTTCATCTATGATTTCCAAAAATTGATCCCAGTTCCTATAATCCCTACAAAAATATTTTTTTAATTTAATCTTCCATCTGTGATAATTTTTTTAATTTTATTTCTCAAAATCGTTCCTCTTTCCTTTTCTTGTTGTTTCATTTCTTCATTTTTATTTTCCACTTGTGCTAATTTTATTTGTGAAATTTCATTAATTTCTTCCCTCCTGATTTTGTTCTTTAAAATTTCTTCTTTTAAGGATTTATCTAAATTTTTAACATTTTTCTTATTATTCTGCTCCTGTAATTCTTCTACCTCTATTATTCTTGCAATCATTTCCTTTTTACTATCTTTTCTTGTTTCTTCTATTTTTTTATCTGTATCTTTTCTCAAAATCTTGTCTTTTTTCATAGTTTCTTAGTTCATAGTTTCATAGTTTCATATCGGTCTTCAAATCGTTCTTCAATTCTATTATATCCATTCAAAACCGGTTTTTATCTTTTCCTATTTCTTTCCATGTTCTTTTCCATCTTTTCTTGATTTCTGTTTATTACTTCTTGTATATTTGATTCATAGCAATCAACATTTGCATAAGTAGTTCATCTGATCTTCTATCTTCTCTTTCCGGTTCTTCTGTATTATTTTCTGTGTTGTTCCTTGCTGTTCTTCTTCATTATCGCTACTTTTATTTTCCTCATTAAAATTTGTATCGTCCAAATCTATTTCAGGTGAGTCTACCCTATCTCCTTGTCCTCCCTGAATCTTTTCAATTTCTGTTTCTTTCTTTGATTCCATCTTTTGGGCAAGTAATGGGTTAAATTAATTTAATTGCCCCACGTTGGGCGCCAATTGAGTTGATTACGTGAAATTACAAGATTATACTTTTTTTAATATTTTTTATTTTTTTAATTCTTTTAAAATAGGCCATAATTTTGTGTCATTTTTTAAACCATAACAATATATTTTTATATATTTATATAATGGGAGTCTGCTCCTCTGCCCTCAGCAACGTTCAATAATAATAATTATTATGTAAATGTAACATTGAATAAAAATCGCATTATATATTTCATTACCATCATTTCCTTTCATCCAACATACTCAATATTAAAAGTAATAATCCCACCATGATTTGGGATATTGCAATCACCATCATCCTCCATAGATTAGCCCCGATCTCCTGTTGAAATAAAGAAAGAAAAAACGATTAATAAAGAAGTATACGAGCGATTACATTCGTCTCATCTCTGTGTGAAAGTTAAACAGCGTGATTCCTTATCAAACATATTTTAATAGTGGGCACGCGCTGGCATAAATCAAAATCGTTTAATATGTTTTACACGCCCAGCGGCGGGTGTCGGAGATTCAACATAATGCTTCAATAAACCTTAATAAATGCTAAAAATATTCTAGAAATTGACCTTTTTCCGCATTCAATCTAGCATTATTTACAGTTACTTTGGTATTGTCAAAGGGAAAAGAAAATATTGTTTTTGGAATTGCCTAGGGTTCCCACAATTTTTTTGGCTTAAATACTAGATATACTTTACTAAAAGTAAAATTTGATGAGTAAAGAATTTTTTTTAAGCAATTCGGTTTATTGATTTTTATTAATAATTATTTTAAAAAACGAGTTTCTGAAAATTTTGTTTTAATTTTCATTCCTCTTCCCAAAAATCACATTTTTTCTCTTCTATAAATTGGTTGCTAATAAAATTTTGTGCTCTGTTTCCTGTTTAATGATCACACACTCCCGCCACTGAGTGAAATCGTTTAATATCTTTTACACATTCAATATGCCAACGTTAAAAAGCTCGGGGGTTAATCCTTGTAAACCACATAATCCAATAGATGGACGTCGACGGGAGATTCAGTTCCCAAGCTGTCCTCGGGGGGTGCATATTATATTACAGATTTATTTATTATATTGTCGGGAGGGTGTAACTCTATATCCGAGAAAAATATGCTACATGAATATGATTTTATTGCCCTTGATTTCCACTGTTTGTTTTTGTTTGTTCTGATGGAGAGGTTTGGATTGTTTTTCTCACTGGGTTAAATTGTTTTTTGTGAAATACTGTTATTATAGACTATTTTAATTTAAAATATGGATTTAGGAATATTTTTTTACATCCGTATTAAGTACCCACACAGCACATTCACCTTCCTAGAATGTGCGAAGAATATTGAAAAAGTATATTTGAATATCCTATGAATATACTTATTTCTTCTATGCATGTCCCTAGAATGTAGCAAAGGCCAGGGTCTTATCTAGTGCTGAGGACGTTCTGAGAACATCCATTAGAATGTGCTGAGAATGTTCTGAGACATCCATTAGAATGTTTTTAGGTACTTTTATAGCAGTTTGTAAAATAAAAGGAGGATAGACCGAAAAAAAATTATAAATATTTTCTTATGTTTTATTCTTAAAACTTAAGTTATAAAAAACGTTTTAGAACTTCAAATTTTTGATGCATTTTGCTCTTCGCTAGCCATATAGTTTGATGGTAGCTTCCATGTCTGACTCTGTGGATGTCCCAAATTGTTTTCTTACACTATCTAAAAATAAAAAGTATATGAGACTCCCACAGTATTAATATTTTTTTTATTAAGGTGACAATATCTAATAAAATTGAACCATTTTAGTTATAGGAAATTAAAGCCAAAATTAGACAAAATGGTTTTTCATAAGAATTCTCCATTAAGTTACAAAGAATATATATAGTGGAAGGGTAGTCACTGATCCACATTCTTGCCATCAACACTATCTAACAGCACTACATGAGCATCTTCAGTTGCTAGAGTTTTCTTCAACCTTCTGTTGACTATTGGTAGTAGGACCTTGGAAGTCCTTTTGGCATTTTAACATAAAAACTCTACTATATTTACTCTTTAAAGTGGTTACTTATTATTTAAATATTATCTATAAGAACTATACACAATATAATCTGTCAAAAATATATTTTTATAAAGAATCCCGTCAGTATAATAATTTGTCAAAAAAACATGATTATGTAAAAAGTGATTGTCAATGTAGGGAGTAGGGCTCCAATTTTACAACTAAAAAAATATGTCATGACTTACCTTAATTACCTTCCATGGCTTTTTTTTCAATAAACCAGGGTTCTTAGTATATATATATATATATAATAATAATAGCCCTGCAATAAACTAATACTTATAAACACCTAACACCTAATTGCAAAACTCGGCAAAACTGACGGGAGTGACGGGTGACGTGACAGCGACACGTTGCCACAGTACAACGTTGCCGTATAGTATTTATCATAAGTTGATTTTTGGTTTTAACTTTTAATTAAATGTTTATTGCAAAATTAATGTACAAACCTAATTAAATTTTTTTAGTATAGGAGTATATAAATAAAAATATGAATTAATTTGTTCATGTTAGCTTTATATTACAAGATAGCGATGCTGTATTGAGCTTGCGCATTTGATTTACATTACGACTTAGATTTTACAACTACAAAATGTTTCATAGATTTTTCCTAAAACGGGTCAGACTAGGCTGGTTATCACGTGACGCGCTACCTGCTACCAAAAGTTGAACATGTCCAACTTAGCCAGCTGCTGACAAATATTCGCCGGATGACGGTGTCAGCTGCGGGTTCTGTGATCACACCAAGCTGATAGTAGCGGCTTCTTTAATTCGCGGCTGGTAACCAGCCTAGTCTGACCCGTGCTTTAGGTTTCAAATTAACGCGCTTACGTTTTTACACTTATTTACTGTTGAAAATATGAAAATGACCAACATAAAAAAATCCATCAATATTATTTTTAATAAAAGATAATTAGTATGTACATAGAATGTATTTAGAATATTCTATATTAATGTACTAGGAATATAATATATAAATATTCATAGAATATTTTAATATATCCAATACATTCTATGATCGTTCTCAGAATATTTGCTTAGGAATATTCTGCAAAAAGAACATTGGTATATTGTGAGGATATTCTGGAAATATCCTGTGCTGTGTGGGTATACAGGGTGTTAGGTAAATAAGTCTCGTAACTTCAACCGATGATTCTATGTCTTATGATTTGCAAAAAGTTTATTACAACATAGGTCCTAAAACCTACCGTTTTCGAAAAATTGAACATTAAAGTTTGGATGTGTCAAAATACAAAATCCATGCATGAATAACAACTATTTTATTATCAGTTCATAATATTCAACTTATTGTCTATGACATATATTAGTTGTTTAATTTTAAAATTAATGTATTAACATTTTCGATCAAATTTTTGAAAAATAAATTTCCCGAACAAATAGTTTTTGGTTTCAAGAATGTAATTTCCGAATATAGATGATTTTCACTTCATACCGACTCGTCACTGGTTATTTTTAGGGTTTTTATTGAAGATATGATGGCAAGCCTGTCATGTTAACACGTGTGTGCTCGCTTTTTTTACACTCGGTCCTCTCTTTTTGCTTTGTTTTTTTTTGATATTTTGTTATTTGGCGTGATTTCGAATGGGATGATGTCTGGCTGGCAGTTGATTTCATTTCGATAGGACAGGACCGGCTTTGTAATTGAGAAAGTGAAAGAAAAACTTCATAAAACATTTCAATTATCATAATTGATAATGAACACAACAATTTTCCTAATAGCCATATATTATTGACAACTGGAGAGACCGGAGTTGATTCTCGTACACATAGACACATGTCTTAAGATCATTAATAATAATTTCTATAGTTCATAGAACTGATTTTCCAAGAGAATTAAAGTCGCTAAATTAGCTCAATAAAGGGGAAGTTGCTTGACTCCTAATTTTTTTTTTAAATTACAACTTTGCCTGTGGCGGTGAATTTTTATATTCCCTCTTTGATTTTTAAAATTTCCGAAAGTTCATATCACATTTTTTTTTTGGTTCACACCTCAAAAGATACACAATTTCATTATATATTTTTTAGATAAATGTTTAAGAAATACATTAGAGTTCGATACTATCAGTCCTGACAAATTTCTAAGTCATGGAACTTTAGGACTTTTTGGCGCATTCAATTTTTATTTGAAAAATATTTTGTACAAATACCCAAAATTTTATTAGGCTCTTTTTATTTAAATTCGTATAAAATCGAAAAATAAATATTTTGCTTTCAAAAAATTAAAGCAAAAAAGTTTTATAAAAAAAAATTTTTTTGCGGGAGATAAAATAGTTTTGACGTTATGTTGAAAAATGATCTATACAAAGGTTTTATATTTTTTAATTACCTACAACTTTTATATTAAAGTTTTTTTAGGATACATATTACAGCCACGGATCGTAAAAAACCAATATACAGGGTGTAACAAAAAGGTAAGTCATAAATTGAACCACACATTCTGGGGTCAAAAATAACTCGATTGAACTTACCTTTATGCAAATGTGCACACAAAAAAGTTACAGCCCTTGGAAAGTACAAAATGAAAATCGATTTTTTCCAATATTTCATGAACATTTTGTAATGAAAATGGATACATGGCTTTCTTGCCGTAAGAGCATCTTTTTCATATAAAACCACGAAATCTGTACAGCCCATAAACATTTTAGGGTGGTTTTGAACCCCTAAAACTCCCCAAACTTTTCTATGTGTTACAATAAAATTAGTATTGTGACACCATTGGTTTAATACATCATTTTGAAATTTTTTTGCCTCTTAGCACTTTTTCGAAAAGTCAGTTTTTATCGAGATGCGGTCTCTTTTTCTTTATCCTTCAAAAATGTTGAGTAACAAAAAGTAAGTTATAACTGAGTATTCATGTTATTCGCAGGAATCACAGATATAAAAAATATGTAGAAATGTGTAGTATTTACTATAATAAATATTCAAAAGTCATTACAATTTGTTCGGTCTATGGCAATGCTAGGAGAGTTCTATTTTAGGCTCCAGTTTTGTAGGTCCAACCCTGCTGATTGGCTCGATTTCATTCTATACAGAGTAATGTGTTGGGATTTTTCACTTTTTATTTCAAGCGTTTCGATTTAATTGAAATATGACGGGACATATTTCAGTTAGATGAACATGCCATTCGATAACGAATACACACATTCACATAGTTTTTCAGAGGTTTTATTTTTTCGCCCATCATCGCTCCCGGCTAATTGAAAATTTATATCAATTTTTAATGAAAGCCACGCTTATTGATAAACGTCAGTGCGTTTCCTGCTTTTCGGATTTCGATATGATATTTCATATCTAAATATCAAAAAAAATAAATTACATATTATCAATGTCGATATGAATTCCGGTTTATGCAACGTCCTAGTTATATTCCTGAAAGGATGCTTTTTAGCCAACTTCGTTAAGTAATAAATAATCTATTGTTTTCGGAGATTCACAGGCTTGACTTGGTTTTTAAAAGCGCCAAGCTCTTGAATAATCAAGCTAAGCCTTTGAAAAACAAGCCAAGCCTTTGAAAAACAAGCCAAGCCTTTGAAAAAACTAGCCAAGCTTTTCTTTCAGAAATCAGAAAGTACCTTTATTTGTGACAATATCGAAAATTGTTATAATAATAATAATAATAATACTTTATTCATCATTTTTGATCATAATACATGATATAGGGCAGGTCAAAAATAGATTTTACGTTAAAATAGCATGCACCTTGAAATATTATTTACATAGACGCTAGTTAAATTAAAAACGTTTGTTTAAAAACTCTGGTACATCATAAAAACATTCTTCAATTAAAAATTTTTTAAGTTTTCGTTTGAAAACATTGAAATTGCTCTCATATCTTATACGTAGGCAAATGATTCAGGAATTGAATTCCTTTATAAACAGGACTTTTTTCAAATACTGAGGAAACATGTTTGCCAGACCTGGTCGGGTAATCATGGAAATCAGAATTTAGGTTAAAATCATTAAAATTACTTTTTGTGTATAATATGCACTTGTAGATGTAAATAGAATAAAAAGTGAGGATACTGAACTCTTTAAAATGATTTCTGCATGTTTCTTTATAATCTAGATTAAAAATTAGACGGATAATCCTTTTCTGGGAAATAAAAACCCTTGATGCATTGGCCGCAGCTCCCCAGAGTATGACATTATACGACATATGGGAGTATACTATTGCATAATAGACATTAATCAATTGCTTGTAAACATATTTTTTAACTGAAGTATAGCAAAGTAACTGCTGTTTAATTTTTTACAAATCTGATTGATATTGGTATTCCAACTCATATTCTTATCAAGGTAGGTACCTAAAAATTTGGTAGAACTCGAAAAAGAAACATCAGTATCCTTAACTGAGATACTACTATTTTCAGGAATATCTGTCCTTGTAAAAAAATGCATAAGGATGGTGTTTGTCCAATTTACTATCAGAGAATTCCTTTCACACCAACTGATAAACTCTTTTGATAAAATATTCATCTTTAAGATTAGCTCATCTGGAGATTCAGCATCAATCGCTAATGTGGTGTCATCTGTATATAGTATCAAATGATTAGTGCTAACATATTTAGAGAGATTATTTATGGATAATAAAAATATCAGTGGACCTAAGATGGATCCTTGCGGTACGCCAATTTCTACAGGTTGGGGAAGGGACTTCTGATCTTCAATTCTAACAATAATTTTTCTAGCTTCCAAGTATGATTTCAGCCACGATAGAAATTTGCCCCGAAATCCTAAATCTCGTAGTTTATTTATTGTTATATCAGTACTAACCGAGTCAAAAGCCTTTGAAAGATCAAAGAAGAGTGCACCCACATACCTTTTCCTATCCAATGAGGTGTGAATAAAATTAAGTAGGGCTATGGATGCACTCTCAGTTGATCTGCCAGGTAAGAAACCATGTTGATGGTCAGATATAACATTATACTTTTCAAGGAAAGAAAACATTTGCTTATAAATACATTTTTCTATTATTTTACATAATAGTTTGGACTGTTATTGGGCGATAATTATCAAGACTAAGAAGGCTACCTTTTTTATGTATTGGTGTAACAATTCCTATCTTTAGATTAAATGGAAACGTTTCTGTTTCTACTGAGTAATTAATAATGTCTGCTAGAGTGCAAGCAATTTGTAGACCTATACTTTTAATAATCTTTGTTGAAAGACAGTAAACACCCTCGGCATTAACATTTTTCAGGCAATTAATTACATCCAACACATCTTCAGGGATAACAGGATTGAAATAAAAAGTATTAGCGACATACATTGTTGTATAATGTAAAGTGAGTATTTATTGCTTTTTTAGTGTTCGTTGCAAAGAAAGTGGCAAACAAATTAGCAATTTCGTATTTATTTCGCGTTATTTCTCCATTTAAATCCACGGCGTCAATTGTAGTATGTCTCTTTTTTCCTATTTTTTGTTGTACTGTTCGCCATATATATTTTTGTTTTTGCTTTACATTTTTATTTTCAAGATTTTTTTGGTAGAACAATTTTTTTGATTTGTTAATTTCAGTGACATAATTTTGCTTTAACCTTTTATAATTTAAATGATCATCGAGATTTGGGGAATATTTTGTTAACCAAAACAAATTCCTAAGATCATTACCCATCTGTATAAGATTGCGATCAACCCATGTTTTTTTGGTTAGATTACATACGTTTTTTGTTAAAATAGGGCAAATAAAATCAATATAGTAAAATATAGTATCTAAAAATTCATTATATACAAGATCAACACTTGAAATGTTTGTATTATTTAGATATTCATAGACTGACAAGAAACGTTCATTTTCTAGATGAGTTTGTAAACTCAGTAAATTCGATGGTGAGACATTTCTAAAATTTATCTTTCTTTTATTTAGGTTATTTTTGCAATATGTACATACTATACTCGATCGATAATCTACTTGAATGTTAAGTCCTAAATGATCACCAAGTTGCAAATCAATCACGTTTTCGTTATATTCAAAAATCATATTAGTTAAGAAATAGTCAACTTTAGTTTTTGTCGTTTTTAAATTTTTATTTGTGAAAATCCTCGTTGGATCACAATTTTTTAAGTTTAAGTTAAAACTCTCCATTAAGTCAATTAGTAATGTTCTTTCACGTGATATACTTAAATAATCAATGTTAATGTCTCCACAAATAATAGTATCGTCATAATTATTTGAACAAAAATTTAGGACTTTAAAAAGTCGGTCCATGAATATCTCACTGTTTCCTGATGGGGATCTATATATATTTACAAGACAGCAGCTTCTTCCTTGTAAATAAAAGGAAATATTACATACTTCAAAATCAGTATCAATTGATAAATTATTTACAAAGTCAAGATTTTTATATTTAATCTCTTTTTTTATAAGTATTAGAACCCCACCATGAATTTTGTTGATACGATTAAAGTAAGTAGACAAAATATAATAGCCACTAAATCGATATTATCAATATTACACCACGTTTCAGACAGACAGAATATATCAGGTTTGTTACATTCCAATATTAAATCAATTCTATTGGTCTTATTAGTCAAGGATTGACAATTTACATTCATGATATGAAAAGTTTTAGTTATTTGTTCTGTATTACTACACTTACAAACACTTTTACATAAAAAATTTTGCGAATACACTAAAGTTGCACTAACATTTTCTAGACTTGAGGAAGTCTCTTTGAACGCAATTGAAAAAACTGCTGGACATGGACACCATGCGGCCATATTGCTGGATTCATTGCAGTATTAAAGTTATCACCATATACACTTACTTTAAAAGAGCTGTAAATCTCCGGATATCTAGAATTTAATGATGTTACCACTGCTTCCGTAAAATGTGTTTTAATTATTTCACGTAGATCATCTGCTGTCATGCTGGGGTCCACTCTGTAGACATGGAGATCAACAAATTTGGGAACACCTTTAATATCCTATAGAAAATGTGTTTAGATTAAAAAATAACGTTCAAATATGCAACAATGTTTTTTATTTAGTACAGTTACAATTTATTGAAGTTTGAAAATATGACAAAATTACGCTTTATTTCCAAAATTAAGACGTTTAAAATTCAGTGTCAAAGAAACTGTAAGTAACCTTTTCCGAATTTGTTCGAGGAAAAATCTAACTAGACGATTTTTTTTTGCACTGACTGCACTTATCAATAAACCCTAAAGCAGGTGCTATCTTCGTTCTGGCGGTTCTCGCTCGACTGTATAGTTACATTCCATTAACATTTCAAAAGTATTGTTTACGAGTCTCGAAATCATCTCCTCGATGTAGGTAACAAGCGATGCCGTTACCGCCGATCATAATCCTTCACGTGATCGTGCACCATCCCACACATCGTAGTGTGCTCTCTGCTGAATTGAGATGTATCAAAAAGAGCGAACAGATCGCGAAGGTGAACCTCAACTGCACTAGAAAGATAATCCAGGCATTTTCTGCATACATGCCGATCCACGAGAAGGGCCCATAACATGCCAATCATCGAAGGCGATCTTTTTTTGTTATCGATTGTTATTTTACTAATAACTATCTATCTTAAAACTCGAGAATATTAATTAATTCAAAAGTCGTTCCTTAGGAAACTACTGATTTGCAGATTTACTTTAACAACATGAAGCCTTCTCGTATCGAGTTTGACATCGTACCAATATCGTCTTTATATCCAGCGTGTAGTATTATTATGCTTGCAGAGTGCAATTGCTTTTCCACTTTACGCGCGCGGCGCTGGCGGCCAATATGGCGACCATAGTCAGGCCTGCCATCGGAGCCGTCGCGCAGTCCTACCAACGCATAGGAAATAAATAAAATCCGCTGTGACTGTGTCTGCGACAACGGCAAGACATAACTCTAAAAGAGCGGCTACGGACAGCAGAATGGATATCGGACACGACGAGAGTATAACAACCCGGAGTAACAATGATGGAGTGCATATTGTCTAACAGCCCTGGGAAATAATTGAGCGCATCTTGACTTATTGGCTGTTTAACCGAAGAATATGAGTTAGCGCTCATGTTTGGAGCTAAGGAAGTTAATGATGGATCATTTATAAGACTATAAAGTATACGATAGTTAAGCAGATATGCTATGATGTGAAGAAGGAAGATTTAACTAATTTAAAAATAATAAACAATATCAAACGAACAACAAGAGAATATTAGGTAATAATTTGATAACATCAGAATAGAGAAAGTCGCAGAAACTGCATGAAAGATTAAAAACTACAGAGAAATACGCCTCAAACCAAAATAGAGTGAAAACAGAAAAATAATCGACAAGAAAATAAACAAAACGATAATATAGGTACACAGATATAAAATAAAAAGGAATATTATTTTAAAGAAAATAAACTATTTATAACATTAATTATACTGCGTTTGAAAATGCATGATAGCACAGTCTTTATACTCGATTGTTCAATGCAGAAAAAAGCAAATGTTTTACCTTCTTATCTGAATTTTAGTTATTTTAGACCACCCCAAAAAATATCCTCCCCTCCAGTAAGGGATGAAAGTAAGGGATGAAATTAGGGGTAAACTATTCATACAAAAATGTACATTGTAGAAATCAAAAGTCGACTTGTCTCGGCAATTTTCCTAACAAGAGTCCAGTAACGAGTTAAATAGGGGGGGTAACACTTATGATCCGCACTGTATAAACATAGTTACATACCTAAATAAGTAAGTCGTTTTCTCCTTATAAGGAGAAATAATAATCGGGTCTATTGTTTCCTCTATTAACATCAAGTTTCCAGAATTTCTCTTCCTGTGCTATGACATGTCTTATAGCGTTTTGCCAATTGTCCGGTGAAATTTTTGATATGGAGTCATATAATAGTTGACGAACATCTTGAAGTTTAAATGTTGTATTGTTTCTCGCGACATATCCCTTCATTTGAGCCCAGATTAGTTCAATGGGATTAAGTTCACAGTGATAAGGTGGTAACCACAACACTTTAACTCAATGTTCTTTGTTCTTTTGCTATTTCATCTACACTATACTTCTTAAATTTTGGTGAATGTTGTTTACATAACTGCAATAGCTCTTTTTTGAGTAATGCCTCTTCTGCCACTATTTCTTTGGTTATTAGCCAATCGGAGAGTTCTTGCTTTTTCCATTTAGAGTTAGGTAACGGTTCCTTTAATCTTGAATGGTAACTGGCATTGTCCATAACTATTACAGAATTGGTCGGTAATAAATCTATCATTTGACTGAAATATTCCTCAAAAACATCAGCAGTCATTTCTTCAGTAGTCTTTCGTAGAATTTGAAACAAATTCTAACAAGGCTCTATCAACAAATCCTTTATCTCCTCCAATGTGAGTAATAATGAAACGGCGACCTTTACCATTTGGAAATTTTAAGCCAGGCTTATTATCAGAACCGTCATTAGTTGCAATTTATATGTATTTTATACTTCTTATGGTCTTTGTTTATTTAATTCTTATGAGTTTAGATGAGCAAAGTTTTCAACAATATACTTACAAGATTGGTACGTATCTAACTATTGAAAGATTTCATTGTATTAAACTTTTTAGCGCTGCAGGAAAAAATATGCTTATTAACATCAAGTTTTGGGAAAGTCTCTTTACTTACGCTATTAAAATATTGATTTCTAAACTCCCTACCACATTCCAATTGATCAATTATCAAAAGATCGTCACAAGAGATAGACGTAAACGTGAGAATTTTAATCAATATGGCGCAGGTGGAAGACATAATACGAGAAAAAGACGAGAATAATAACAATGAAGCAAAGCGGCGAACTTCAGAGTCAGAATATGGTGTCGCCATGGTAACGGGAAGGGGAAAACGAGTTGTTTTTTGATGGTTATGGAGTATTTTTTCACAAGCCTTTTACTTCAAAAACAGCATAAGCCATTAACGTGAAAATCCTCGAAAATTAGACAAGAATAATGGTCGTTTTAGAAGAAGGTGCTGGTCCTCCTGAAATTTATATAGATCTTATTATTTTTTTTTAGAAATTAGTTTAAAATTAAAGTAATATACAGAGCTGACAAAACTCACCTGATAAGCATCTATTGTTAACGAGTCTACTCCGATACTGTTAATATTAAAAACATGCTTGATTCTCCAGATTGATAGCGAATAGAAGTAAACAAAAAACACTAATGGAATAAAGAAAAGATCCTATCAAACTGCGCCAAATATATACATAGTACAAAACCTCAACGATAATTCGAGCGAAAAAAGATAACACTTTGTTGAATCTCGAGTTTGATATCGAAGGAAATTAGTAAAGCATTTTGAAAGCATCTCGATGGCGGTAAATTTGACCCGAATGTCTCCATTAAGGCCCTATCGGTCCCTATTTTCGATAGATATGGCGGCTGCAAACTGCTCTGAAGGGTCATTCTTACACTACGGGAATTCGTTATCGCGTATAACAATGTGAGGAAATTGGATTTTGATTTTTTGGAAACGTGATTTATAAGGCAACAGGCTGAAGCCATTTTGTTCCGGAAAACTAATGTGTTTTATGGAAGTTAGTCGAATAATATCAAAGTAAAAATAGTCAAAGAAACAAAATTATAGAATTTTATTTATAAAGAATTGAAAAACTCTTTCACTTACATAAAAATGTTACTGTATGATAAAACAAATTTCTATAGATATAATAGAATCATTTTTTAATTCTACGAATCGTAAGTGTATATTAGATACGGAAAAAGAGCTAAAATTGATCCTTGGGGGACTCCAGATAGTGGAGTGAATGGTTGAGAGATGTGGCTTCTCACTTTAACTCTGATTGTTCTGTTCGTGAGGTAAGAGTATAAGAGCTTGATAAAGGTTAAGGGGAGCTTAATGACTTCGAGCTTTTGAAGAAGTCCAGCGTGCTAGTCTTGATCAAAGGGTTCCTGCATATCTAGGAGAATGGTTGAGGCAGCTTATTGGATGTTCATGGCTATGGAGCCTTGGATGTGGAGGTTGAGGATGGCATCGTTGGTGCTGTGTTGGGGACGGGGACGGAAGCCATGTTGGTAGGAGAGGATGAGTCAAGTACGTCCCAGTTTCTCTCTTTGAGCCAGAGGTTAAAAAATTTGCCTAAAACGTTAATGAGAGTCTGTAGGATTCGGGGTTGTTGGAAATCGACAACTATGGAATTTTATTCTTACAACAAAACTGGCTCATTGTCACCGGTTAAACAATAACAAAACTATTAATCCCAAATCTATTCCTAGACACGTTAAAAATCAAAAAGCATAAATTAACGGTTTAGCGTTATTAGTTTTAATTCCACCGTTAAACTAACTAGCAGTCATAACATTCTTTAAATAATTTATTACAAACATTTAATTGAGTTGTTACATGGCTTATAAACCACAAAATAAAAAAAATATTCGTAAATACAAGCGTGGTGTGCCCTACCAGACCGCCATAAACTAAATGAGACGTAGCTGTTCAGTGGCGTTCGTCTGAAATGATGTCGGGTGAAAACCGTATAACTAACAAAATAATACATTTATTTAGATTTTAAGAGCGACCTTATCTTATTAATTTTTGTTGTAATTTTACCATTGTTGCGATTGCCTTATGAAATGGTGCATTGTGCATTGTCCTGGTGAAATAACACTTTTTTCGTCTCCAGTTGTTTCTTCGTAATTTCTTCCTTCAAACGCATCCCAAAATACGGAGGTTAAACCCTCACCAAACATTTGCGTTTTTGGCTGCTGTTTAATCAGTTGACAGCTGATTTGACTCAGCTATCTCACGCAATTTCCATTTTTGTTGAGTCAAAACTGTTTTGTGTACTTTTCTCTTTATTTCTCTGGATTAAAACCACTTATTTTTCTTAAAAAAGTTTTAATTTGGCGTTTCGGCTTTCTTTATCGAAAGCCTTTTTCAAAATGACATAACAAAATAAATAAATTTACTATAGAAACAGAACACTTGATAATCTTGCAAAAATATGACATCAACATAGTATACATAGAATAAGATTTTGAGATTGAAGATGTCAAAATCTGTTTCAATCATATTTTTGTGACGTTTCTGGGAACGAATTTTGAAAGGATAGCGCATTTGCATATAAGAGAATTTATACTTCGTCATAAATGAAATTTTCTTATTAATATTATCATAAGAAAATAAGAAAAAACCAGATAAAAACTTATGATACTATCCCGATATAGAGGGTATCCTTTTTGCAATTAACTCTTTTTGTAAAATAGGCATCCAAATTTTTTTAAAAGAAAGCCGAACAATTAGATACACATTCGTTATTATTTAAGCATATCAATGCTGCTCCTTTAACTTTGCGGTTATAATTTTTTTTTTCTTTACTTCTGTGTCAACGGCATCGACTACTATGGCCATTAGCCTCGTGTTCTGTGTAGGCTTTGTTACTGTTTCCCAGCGCCACTTTAGGAATAGCACTGTTAATTAGAACCCAACAGTGAATGGTCGAGTGAGGAATCACACCTGGTATATGAAAATCAATTTCTAAATTTTTAATTAATTAAAAATCAGAAAATGATTTCTGCCTTTGGTGTGATTCGAACCCACAACCCTTGGATTATGAGTCCAGTGCTCTACCGCTGAGCCACTCACCCCCCTGCGGTTATAATTATTCGGTTCTTTTAATAATCTAGTTTTCTAAGAAAAATAAAACGATGTATGTATCATTTTGTAAATTTTGAACTACCTTAATGGGTATTTTTGGGTTTTAATGGGGTATTTTTGGGTTTTTGAGGGGGTATTTTTATGGTTTTAATGGGTATTTTTGGGTCTTAATGGGTATTTTTTTGGGTTTTAATGGATATTTATTGGGTAAAACGTCACCTTTTTTGGGTTTTAATGGGACATTTTTGTGTTTTAATGGATATTTTTTGGGTTTAATGCATAGGTATTCGTAAAATTAAATTTTGAAATAGATCGACAAACTTCAAAAATTGGTCTTTAATTTTTTTATGTTTCAGAGAATTTATTTTGAGAATTTGTGACCGTTTCTTCTGTAAGAGAAACAATGTGTTTATCATTCTGTAAATTTCGAACTACCCCAATGTGGGTTTTTTAATGGGTATTTTTTGGTTTTAAGGGAGTATTTTTGGATTTTTAACGGGTATTTTTGGGGTTTTAATGGGTATTTTTCGGGATTTAATGGGATTTTTGGGTTTTAATGGATATTTTTGGGTTTAATATATAGGTATTCGAAAAATTAAATTTTGAAATATTTTTTGTAAACCACCATTTAGTTCGACAAACTTCAAAAATTGGTCTTTAATTTTTTTATGTTTCAGAGAATTTGTGACCCTTTCTTCTGTAAGAAAAACAATGTGTTTATCATTCTGTGGCACTTCCCCAATGTGGTTTTTTTAATGGTTATTTTTTGATTTTAAGTGGTATTTTTGGGTTTTTAATGGGTATTTTTGGGTTTTTATTGGGTATTTTTGGGTTTTAAATGGGTATTTTTGGGGTTTTAATGGATATTTTTTGGGTTTAATGCTTATTCGGAAAATTAAATTATTGAAATATTTTTTGTCAACCACTACAGTAAAATGGTGACTTCTTAAACATTTATTATTTTTATTATTCGGCTTCACAAAAGAATTTTGAATTTTGATATTGGAGCAAATAGTAGGAAGGGGTAATAGCGCCTTCTTATTCCCCCAATCTACGCCCGTATAAATGAGACGTAGCCGAAGCAGTATGTTTCTTCGGTTATTTGTCAGTGACAGATAGTATTTATTTAAGACAACAGAGATTTAAAGTTAAAGATCTACGGAGTAAGGTTAGAATGAGAGGAATCCACGAGCTGTCTGGACTTTCCTCTACTCCTCTTGGCGGACCTCTCACAGTATAATTCTTTAATTCTCGATATTCAAAATATGTGCGGTCGATGAATTTGTTAAAGAGATTATAGACCGGTAACACTTTCAGAAAATATAAAAAAAACATATAAGTCACTTTGAAAATTTAAAATTGTATTTTCTCTAAAAATAATAGTTTTAATATTAGAATAAATTTTTTTAAATTTTATTATACTTACGTAATGTAATGTTGAGATTGGTCAAAATGGCTAACCATTATTTTTTCTAATAATTATGAAAACTATATACTTAATTGCTAAAATTAATTCACTCATGTTCTTTAGTCAAGGAATTCAAATGGAAAACCGCCTTTTCCCAATAGATGGCGCCAGTAAATGCACTAGATTTGTTATAAATCGGCGTCATATACTTTTTTTGCGGAAAATTTTGCTTTTTCCCTTCAATTCCAAAAAAATATGCGGCTTAGGCGGATTGAATAATTATAGAAATTTATGGTGAGGCTGCTATTAGTAAGAGAACGTCTTGCGATTGGTTTCAATGGTACAAAATGGATAATTTTGGAAGGAGCAATTTGAAGAAGCAGAACTGGAGGCATTACTGGGCGAAGAGTTATGTGAGACGCAACAAAAACTTGCAGATTCATTGGGCGTTGATATCAAGAAACATCGAACGGCGTTTTTTCACGTGCAAACAATAATTTTATACTTAGCGCTAGGTTTATTTTTTAAAGAAAAATAAAAAACACACATTTCTGGTCTATAATTTAAAAATGGGGGTAAAACTCGTAAATAACCATCAGATTTGGCCGTTTCTCCGGCGTCTACCATAAATTACCCGATGACAAAATTCTTTAAACGAATTTATTTAAATGATTTGTTTTTTGTCGGCGCCGAGATTAGCTACAACCGACGAAGTATGGGACAGAAGAATATTCAATTTCTTTATACATTCCGTATATTTTATGGAAATGCAAGGAATATCTCGGTTTGGATCTCGAATATCTTTTTCTGGTAGCATCGACTATATGATAATTCACTTTAGGTTGCTTTGCTGGGATGCTGCTTAAATAATGGCTATTCTGCCGAATGGACTTGTTGGAAGGATTATTATATTACCAGTGGCGGATCTGTGGGGTTACTCTTCTGAGGCTGAGCGAAAAGACTTGACTTCGTTTGTTACAAACGCAAAACTGAAAACTATGTTAAACTGGTAAACTAGATGCTTATCAAGGAACTTTTTCTTGGGTATAACACTGGTGAATCAATAACCTTTAATCTAACTAGAAATATCAGTCAGGAGTACCAAAATTTGACTTATGGTACTTATATTTCCGATTTGTCTCGTATTGTAATCATATTGATTTTTGTAGTACCAAATATTTAAACATGGCTACAAAATAATTTGTGATGATGTGGTTCTAACACTGCAAAACTTTTATTTTATTTTGGAAAGGGATTTTTTACCATTCAATGTCAAATATATTGTAACGGTTAAATAATGTGAAAAGCCAAATAAAGAGAATACAAAACTTTTATTCGATAATAGAGAAATTATCAAACAAAATAAATTAATTAAAACCATTAAATAACTATTTATTTTAATTTAAATAAACACTAGGCAGAACGTAATTAACAAAATAAAGTTTGAAACTAATTTTAGAGCAGTAATCATATGACAAAATATTAAATTTCTAATAACAAATTTTAACATGGTAATTCCATAAGGAATTTTCATCGACGATTTTAGAATAGTTACAAACAATTTAGCAAATAACTAAATAGTAGAAGTTAAGACAAAATAGTCTTAGATAAGTCTGCAATCATTACAACAATGAAAACATTGTTATTTTAAATATTAGAAGAGAAATAAATTTTAAACTTAACCCCAAAGTGCAGTATGTTAATTTAACAATATGATCAATGTAAATTCAGGGGAAATATAATAAATCAAGAAAATAAAGTGTGAGGATTTCCAAAATTATTGTAAAAAAGGCAGTAATAATAAAGTTTAATACAATTTATAAAATCGATAATGACGAAAGTAAAAAAGTATTCATGTACATTTAATATAATCATTCTTTTTATCTCAGGAATGATTTGGTAATAGTCAAAAAGCATATAAAAATTAAAAATTTTTTGAATTTTATAATAATTTAATTGAAAATTATGTCAAATCCCGATCTAGACGGCTTTGACAAGATGGTTTATAAAAACCAAAACTTGCTGTCAAGCGAGGCTTTTGCTAAAAATCTTTCGAACAGTACACATCAATTCTTATCGTGAACACAAAAGAAAACCAAAATCAAAGCCACTCGAAGAAAGAAATTGTAAGGAAATTTTACCTGTCAAAATTTAAGTGAGGTAAGAATCGATGTTTACAAGAAAACCTTGGAATAAAATCAATAAAAGAATTCCAATTAACATTCCATCGTTTGTTCCTGAAAGAAAATCCAGCTCCTGTTGTTTCTTCATCTATTATCCAGATCCAATCACATCCCGTAGCATTTTTATCCCGTATTCCTGATTAGAATCCTAGAAGATTTATTTTCGTCACATCGTTAATTTGGAAAGAAAGTAACCAGAGATAACTAAAAGATTTAAGTAGTATTAAAGGTACCTATGTATTTTTGAATATCGATATTTCAAACTTTTACAAACAAAACAAGTCCTTAATTAATTAGGTTAGCTTACATTTTAGTAGATAATCAAATTATAATAAGGTGTTGAGGGTTCTGGAATAAACCCTATGTTGTGCCAGTTTCCCAGGACGACCAATGTGTTATCGCCTTTTTAAACTGCATCGTATTTCTAAGTGGACTGTATTTCTTTTTCTTCCCCACTCCATGGACAAAAACAACTAACACCTTTATTTAACGATTTATTTTAAGTTAAATAAATAAACAACAACGTAACAAAGGATTACATTAACTGATAATCAATGAACAAAGTATTATAAGTACCTTATGTGCTTAACAAACACTAGCACATAGGTAAAAAACTAAAAAGACCGCATCAGTCAGAAAATATTTTTTGTGTGGTCTGAGATAGACACTGTTTTTGCTGTACTACGAAGCACTGAGTTTAGATTTGAATATAAAATGAACAATAAAGTGGACAGCCTGATACGCAGCTAATGTACCACTGTGAAAACGAAATATTTTTAAAATAAAATGGACCGCTTGATTGCAGCTAAGTCCCACTGATTTGACGAGGCCTTGTTGCCCCGGAGCGTCGATGTACACTGATTTGAAATCTGCCAACTTTTGTCGCTTCAAATTTTTATCCCTTCCCGGCTCGCGATTGTTTCTAGAAAGATTGTTAGATATGTAAGTTTTTTATGTCTGTCTCTCTCTCCCGCTTGAGAAGACAAGGATTAACTCAAATTACGTCATTATGAATTTCAGGGCGGACGTGACTCTTGTAGCATAAGCCTAGAAAGTTCGTTATAGATTCTGCGCGGTAAAAATTGGCCTACGTGTCAGCCGTAGCGTAATGGGAAAAAAAACTAGAAAAAAAAACTATTTGTCGAGGCTGCTTCCTGTCTGAACGCAGTTTGCAAATGTATTTGGTGCGGCGTTGCCGGTTGCGACGTTGCCGGTTGAATGAGTTTATATGTTGAATTGTCTGAAAATTAAACATAAGGTAGGAGGGTAATTTGTTAAATCAGTGGTAATTGTTAATTTCACAAATAAATAAGAACATTACACTTAACCTTCTTCTGCTCAATAATCATTTCACTACAACTACAAGTTCAACCGTTATTTTTGTTGTTAATAAATACTTCCATATTTTATTGAGACGTTATTATCGATTTTTATAATTTTGCGGCCAATTTCAGAAGCACGACTGAGATTTAAGAGACTTTCATTTCTCTACTGACCGAGTAGGTGGCGCCCAACAGAAGTTAATTACGTTCTGACTAAGATTACGTCGGAAGGTAACAAACAAAAAATTAACTTAATACAATTTGAAAAATCCAATAATAAAATTAATAATTTTTAATAAGTTACTTACAAGGATAAAATTAAAATTTCAGATAAATTAAAGTTAAATTAATATATTGAATAAAAGTTAAGTATTTCACATTTTGCTTCACACGAGAACGATTTGAGAAATAGACGGTAAGTAACAATATTTATATGTTGTGTCACGATCAAATATTTTTTTCCAAAAACGTTAAGATGCAAATATTAAAAATAAAGTATAAGTACGCAAATTTTATCCTTAATTTACGCCACATGGTACATTTATTAAATAACTTTCATGGTGTTTATATACAGAAAGTTTTGTCGTATCATTTATTCCTCGCTTTATCAAATTTCATCAAGTTCATCTATAATCAGAATCAATTTCTCCATAATAGCCAACACCCATGATGATTCTCCCTAAGCCATGATTATGTATCATTTAATAATTCTGAAACCATAGAGAATGAGAATAATCGTTTCAAACTGGGGTGCGTCAAACGAGCTGGTTGTGATAACAAGCTGGAACTGATAGTGTTATTACGGCTTTTATTTTCGGCTTTTTTTGGTGTCAAGTCATCGCAGCCCTAACCCACTCGAATGAATCTATTGCTAGTGATAACAATGATTTAGTACGTTTATCGAC
Source organism: Crepidodera aurea (assembly GCA_949320105.2). Taxonomy (NCBI): domain Eukaryota; kingdom Metazoa; phylum Arthropoda; class Insecta; order Coleoptera; family Chrysomelidae; genus Crepidodera; species Crepidodera aurea. Next base: position 12,790,906 of record OX439479.2, read on the forward strand.
TGGATATGAATTAACCCAAACATTCATCAATATGGCTTGAAGGAATTTGTACTTTTAAGTTTCTTAGTTGATTTTTAATGAATTCTGAATTTAATTATAAACAAAAATGTATTAAATCTGAAAGAGATATAAAATAAGTAATAAGTGGGATAGTGAAAAGTATATAGGAAAGCCTAATAATAAAACACGATGGGCGTAAATGTTTTTCATATTCTCAAAACTGTGAAACTTGATATTTGAATTCAAAATTTTTTAACAACTTTTTATTTTTATCAACTGTTCCCTATAGCAAAGTTTAATATTTCCAAATTTTTGAGAAAATCAAAATCAAACTCCCGAATCATATCAAATCAAATTCTTATATAAAAAAAATTGATTTCAAGTCAAATCAAACTTGTTTTGACAAATCAAACTATAGTTGATTTCTTAGCAGGTATAAATCCAGTGATCCTACAGCAATAAAAACGTTGTACGGAATCTGGGATGATTTTTTTCAAAGTTTTACGGAATCTGGGTGATTTTTAAGCTGTACAGAATCAGGGTGTACGGAATGTGATGTCCTAAAGGACGGGCAGGATTGCCATGTGATGTCCTTGATAAGGACGTTTAATAATAGTGGTAAATAACTGCAACCATACTAGTGATAGGATATATTAACAACAACGATACAACAACATGAATCTTAATGAATAGTAATCGAATTCTAATCAATAGGAATGAATTCTAATGAATAGGAAGATTGACATTGACCGTTTTATATACACAATATTTAATAACATAAATTCTCTACGTGTTGGTTTGTCGACCTTCCTATCTCACGTAATATAAATATATACAAATACCTGACCTTACACTAATACTAATAATTACATATTTTAATATACTGGGCGATGCGACTCTTCATACATCTATAGAGACAACCGATTCATCTACTACACAAAAAAAAGAATCTCTTAAATCAAATTGTAACCGCATTAATTCAAGAGAAGGTATTCTTGAATAGGTCCAACCAAATATTAGTTTGATTTTTTTGATACTACTTGGTAACAGAAAGTTTTGTGTCAAATGTAAGATGAAGCTGATTTCTCAGCACATGTGAACAATGATCCTCTTGATTCAGGCTGAGGTATGGATACAGCAATGAATTATTATTTCAAGAACATGAACTTAACCTGACTTATGAAAAATCGTAATAAGAACTTAACCTGACTTATGAAAAATCGTAATAAGTTATTGACAACACAAAACAAAGCATTCTCAACATACAAATAGTTATGATTGAACAGAGTTTTCAGATCATTGCAAATGATACTCAATGAAAATCATTGAGTGACACAACGCCACGTATACATTTGATTGAAAAGAGCCCACTTACACATGCTGACTCGTTTTAAATAACAAAACAGAGTGCGGGCCTATCGTCGCTGTAGAGTGAAAATCACGTATGTTCGAAAAGGTAAATTTTACAGGAGGCAATAAAAACCGATTTACTTATGATACGTTAGAAATGTATACGTGTTTATCAAGGAGACTACTAGACGGCGTTATAGGTCTTTTTTAATTAAAATGTTTCGTGAGAAAGTGCGCTACGAGGTTTTTAAGCTTATTAAGCAATAAAACTATTTTCTGCTTTGGAGCTAATACTTAATTTTGCTTATTGGTCGAGGAGGTCATGTGTACTTGCTTTCGTCGTCAGAACACGTTTGATAAGAAATGTTGTTCTTGGGCGGAGAGAACTATGATTGACTGAAATTGTTTTCTAAGGTGAAGAGTACGGATGTTTCGGTTCAACCAAATTCATTTCAAGAAAATTCATGTAAACAGGCAAACAACGAAATTAGTTGAAAATAGAAGTATGTTGGTCAATCTAAAATTATTATTCTTGGGGGAAGATTATTGAATTCAAGAATTTGTATATATTTGAGTTAAGAGATTCTTTTTTTCTGTGTATATGTACATAATTATTTGTGAGCAAAACTAGAGAGTCCTGACTCCACCCAAAAGAACATCGAGGAAGTAAACCAAAACAGGAACTTTCAAAAGGACAATTAGACGAAGTGTACCTACATGAATTTTATTTTAAAAAAGAATTTTTTTTCTACAACATAGTCTCCCATGATTCCCACCATACCACTTTAATATAATTTTAAAAAGTTATATTGCAGCTTAATCCTTTATATAACTCACCTTTGTTTGGCTGTCTAAGAGTACAAAATCTTTTTTTATTATATTTCAAATAAATGGTACGATTGGATAAAATGTCATTATTAATTTACGATAATTTATTTTTATTACTTATCATCAGCAACCACCCTCCTTTTTTTGTGGAAAATTTCTATTAACCGACCCTCCTGCTTTCTTTTTCATCCCCGTTTGATCCTCTTCAAGAGAATTAATAAGGCGAGACAGGATAATGGAGAAAAATCCCTCCTAACTGCCGGCTGATATATTCTGGCAGGCTAGAGGAAATTCGGGCTGGTAAAAATCTAATAAATATCGCATTTCCAATATCCGAGTGGCCGTGGTTTTTCCGGAAGTAGACTGGGGCGTTTTCGCAACCGCAGGGAGGTGTGAATGAAAAGACGTGCCACACTAAGGCCAATATGGCAGTTGTGCCAATGTCAGCGGCTAATCCTTGAGTTTAGGGAAAGAAATCAGTGGCGGACCCAAGATTTCATTAACATCTTGGTAACAGAAGTTTCACACCAGACAATAAGTAAGACGAGAAAGATTATAACAACATTAATTTAAATATTAGCGTCAATTATCATTCTAATTAAATAAAAGTAACACTTTAGTCCCTGTCATAATGGAGTGAAGTTGTCACTTTAGTCTCGAAAGTACGAAAAACTATATTTTGTGGATAAGTACAATTGGACTACAGGCTCAAACAGGAGTTGATTGTTTTGAGAAATAAATTAACGATTTATATCTATAAGTAAATTTTTAATTTGTATAATTTCTTATAAACATTCTTGTTACATGAAACTGTGCGATTTAACAACAAACGAATGCTTGATAGGCAGGAAAGCACGCGCCAATTGCGACCGATAATGGAAAAATCCCTTCAGTAAATCGAAAAAAAAGCAAACAAAATAAAAAGCCAGAACAGAGCAGCTAATAGAAAGCCGTACGTGGCAAATGTGCGCAAGACCTTATTTTAACGTTGGCCGTTGTGTCCCTGCGGAGTTCCTAACGACCGCAAAACTAATATACCAATTACGGTTGGTCAATACACTGTTAAAAACAAGGTTTCAAAATGACATTTCTCGGTCGGAACCTCAAATTATTTATAATTATTATTTATTTGTCAATAGTACATATGTCAACCTACGAATTTATTGAGTTAGCAGGTATATAAGCTCAGGGAACTATGATAGAGAAGGAAAGGGAGGAAAGAGCTAGACAATAGGCTGTAGATCGAGGCTCCAACCCTCAACACTGACGCAGGCCAAAGTAGGCGATTCAAGTGTTGGGATTTTTTAGTGGGTATCTATTTGTTGCGACCTATAAGATCTATTGTGCCCCCTTCTGCTGCCCATTCGTTAAGGATCTCTCAATGATTAGAGCAGTTCCTCCAGTCCTATTGCTTTCAAAAAATTCAGGATGTCGGTAGGCTTCTGGTTAGGTAGATCTCCCTCTTCTATTTGATATTCTCCGAGGTATTGTACCCTTGGATTCTGCAGGGTTATGCATTCAGAGAGAATGTGGATAGAGGTTTCCTCCTCTTCCTCGCAAAATCTGCATTCTTCTTCCTCTACTAATCCGAGATTCTTTAGGTCCCCTCTCAAACGTCAGTGCCCTGCTCGGATACCCGTTAGTATTCTGAGCTTGTTTTTACTTTTGCTGATGCAGTCGTCTGATCTCTTCTGGTTATAGTTTCCCAGTAGTGTCTTGGCCTGCCTCATTCCTTGTAGTCCTATCCAATATTGGGATCTTTTGTTATTTACTTCTTTTCCAAGTTCATCAAGTATTGTTCAGGTCCCAGAAGTGGTGTTTCAGTGCTCCAGTGTGTCCCGGAATCCACAGAAGGGTAACAGTGTTGTTCTTGCCTAGTTTGTTTAGATTCTCTAGGCACTCCCAAACTATCTTGGAGTTGATTACGTGGGAGTTCAAAGCATTAATGTCTGACATGATGATGATGTCTTGTCGGCGAAAATTTCTTTCTATGTTGAACTGTGCACATTTTCCGATATCGTAGATTTCAGCTTGGAAAATGTTCGGAGATTTTTAGTGGGTATTAGAAGTCTAGAGTACTACACTACCCCCCAGAAGACCCTGGAGGGTATATAAGCTCAAGATAACATATTCCGAAACACTTTTTAGATACCTTAGACAAAATAAAAATTCAAAAAATTTTAATGGTGTTTTTTCTGGCATATATTGATTTTTTTGCATAATATTGACAAAAATAATGCATGTTTATGCGCAAGTCCTCAAGACATCTCAGGTATGGTTGGTAAGCATGTTTCGCCGCGGTTAGTTTATAGATGGGTGACAACTGACGCGCAGGTCGGGTTTTCCTTTCGGCAATGCTGGAAATCGCACTTCATTTCTAACACGAACAAGCCTTCTGTTGAGATGAAATATTTTTTTAGGACATTATATTTCACATTGTGTTTCAGAATGAATGAGTTTATGTTTCTTATTTTAAAAATTTCGCGTCTATTTCGGCCTAAATTCGCTTATTTTGAACTCATGCGCTTCTAGTACCAAAAACCAGTGAAGCGACCTTGAATTCACAAGTACAATTTCGTTTTGTTTTTATTCCGCTCAATATAATTTACTTTTTTATATAAACCAACGATTGTGCAATCGGGATCAATCATAACTACATTTTGTTTGTACCGCTGCTACTATCAAGATCATTCCTGACACGGATCTATGCAATAACAGGTAAGCGTGTTTGAGACTCGTTCACTTGGATTTTCTTTTAATTGTTTAAAACCAGGTAGTATAACATTCATTCTACTACACATTTTATGCCTCTATGATTATTACTATACTTCATAAAGATGTTAAATAAAAAGTAAATAAACAGAAGATAAATTTTTTAAAGTGTAGGCTATTGTCGACTCTGGTGGCAATAACTGTTGGCTATCTCGTCTCTTTCTCGGCTCGCTTGATTCCTTCTCGTTCGTTTCTGCCGTCTACTAACGATCTCATTGTCTTCGTGGCTCAAATTACAAAATTACTTGCTCCTTAATTAATACTGACCTAAAGGGGATGTTTCACTTTATTAAGACATTAGCTTTGGAAGATAGGTATTATTTTTTTTTATTTGTTGGCTTGTTTAAGAACCACGCGTTGGAAAAACAGTTTTAGTATCCAATGAGAAGAACAAATAAATTTCTCTAAAAGCAACTTTAAGGCATTGGTAAGCGGTGCTTTAGACGTAACTAATTTGTATACCCAATATTATATAGGGTGTTAGGTAAGTGTCGTAACTTCAACCGATGATTCTATGTCTTATGACTTGCAAAAATGTTTATTACCGTTTTCGAAAAATTTAACATTAAATAAAATACAAAATCCATGCACGAATAACAACTATTTTATTATCAGTTCATTACTTAATCGTCTAATTGCACTTCAACATTAATTTAAACCAAAAAAATGAATATTTTTTAAAAGCAACATGAACAGATATTGAAATGTGCGTAACTTGACAACACTGCTCCACTATTTACTACAATAATTCTAACAAAAAAGTTATGTTTTTCTGTCACGCTGGAATGTGGAATAACTCAGTTCGGAAATCGGTATCGTCGTTAGAACACCGTAGTGATTTATTTGTTTTATTAGATTTGTGTGATTACATAATAAGTTGCCGGATTGTGAAAAACATTTTTAGATGATTTTCTGCATAACAGCTACTTTTAAGACCTATATTGTAATAAACTTTTTTGCAAGACATAAGACATAGTACCATCGGTTGAAGTTACGAGACTTATTTACCTAACACCCTGTATATTATATACTAATATACAACTATACTATACTATTAATCATATTACTAAGAATTTTTGCATTTTTAATTACAGAAAATGTTGTTTAAGTAGATATTCTGAACCAAGTGTTATTGACCCATAAAAAATTTATAGTAGCTAAAATAAGATAAAAAGGGCATCACCATTAAAAAAATAAGGAAACTCGCCCATTAAGAATTTGTTTTACAGATAATATTTATCGATTAGGTACGTGATTGAGCGATATTATGGGTTAATGAAGTGATTAAAAAACCATAAAACAAAAATTTTGATTGCTCCTTTATGAGATCCAGTTATAATAAATGGTTATTAGTAAAAAATAAAAAATAATGGGCTTTTAGATAGATAGCGAGACATGAAATTAAGATATTTTAAATGACGCAAATTGTAATCAATTTAAATGAATTTTTTTATACCTCTGTTTAAATCAACGGGTTTTTAGCTGCCGAAAAGTCTCTTTAGCTAATTTAGGCCGATAAGAAATTTTCTGTTTTATAAATTTTGGTTGATATCACAGATAATGTGGTATTGTTGATATTATTTTTTGTCAAAAATTATTTAAAACCTAAAACTTATAACGAAAAACAAAAAGGCACATATTGCAAGAAAGAAAGATTGCAGATAGAGAGAGAGAGATTTAAAAAGGAGTAATTATCCAAAACGAGAAATGTAAAATAAAAAATATCATTTGTTGTTGTTTTTCAAACATATTGTATAATAAACAAATCCTCATTTTCAAATTAAATTTAAGTAGAAATTAATGTAAACGTATAATTTGTTAAAATGATTAAATTGAAAGAAGTTAATCAACGTAAAAGCGCGTTCTAACTCATACTGTGAATATAACAATTAAACAAGGAACGATTATAGAGATTAGCGAAATCTGAAATCTCGCTTACAACAATTTTAACAGACAGATCCGGATTTTGGGTTTTAAGTCCTCCAAATTTTATCTATAAAATTTAAGACGACAATTTGTAATTGGAAAGATTTTATTTTTTTGAGTCATTTTGTATTAAAAACAATATTTTTTTTATCAATTTCACACAAATCTATTCGCTTCCATTTTTTAAATTTAAATATATAAATACAGGGCCCAATTATACCAACGTAATACAAGCTGCCTATCTAGTTTAGAGTTTGAAAAGTTGTTGGGCTTTTACTTCACAAACTCTCTCTGTTTGGTCTTTCAGATGCTCTCCTTGCCCTCTTTAGTTCTTACCTAAATAACCGAAGGCAATCTGTTCAGATTAATGATTTCAAGTCTGTCGAATATCTAGTACGTCCGGCGTTCCCTAAGGATCCAATCTGGGTTCGTTATTATTCAACATCTTTATCAACGATATATGTAGTAAAATAGAAGTCCCATTTGATATATATGCTGATGACTTTAAAATATATTACACTGTGACGCGTGAACGTTTGGCTAAAAACTTAGACGTGGTAGTTGTATGGTGTAAGGATAAATGTAGTGTCCTTGTCCTACCCTCTAAAAAATAATCCGCTGATATATAACTACATGATAGATAGCGAAACCATAGAGAGCCCCAATACTGTTACTGACAGGAGTGACATTTGACTGAGGCTCTCATTTAATTTTCACATCGATACAATCCTCAATTCAGCATATCGAAAGTATGAATATCTTTAAAGCTATTAAATTATGAATTTATCAGATCAAAGTTAAAGCAAAGGATCCTAAAATAAAATATCAAATTCCGGGTTATTTCCAATAATGTTGTTAATGTTTTCCAATCCGTGACAATTCCAAAAGGTTATGAGAAGTTTTTTGAAGATGATGACGTTTCATGTTTATTAACTTTAAATGAAATGAATTTGCAGTTGAATATATTTGCAATAGTTTAATTTACCATCTAGCAATTTATTACAAGTATTTTTAAATCATCCCTTTACAATACGATGCCGTCCCTGTACCCATTTTACTAACTGCAATGAGAATGGCAATTGTGTAGGGGCCCCGGTCTGTGTAACAATTTAATTTGCACATTAGCTCCCGACAGAGAAAGGCTGAATTAATTAACGCCATTATCGCCTATCATCTGTTTTAATTGCCTCGCGAGGGCGCCATGTTGTTTTTACTAGAAATTAAAATGGCCGCCCCTAACAATGGTGTTGTCATTATATAGAGCCATAATCAGAATACAGAAATGGTAAATTGCTCCAAAGATAAAGAGAACGGTTTACACTATACCGTTTTCAAAAAAGCTACTGCGTTTATTTGCTTTTTGTAATCTTATAGGGTATTTAGAGAGGATAAAAAATTCAAAGATTTAAATGCTAATATAACTTAACATAACTTCATGGAATCATTAATCGATTTGTATCTAATCGCAGAAAATCATGGGGATATCCCAACCATGCTTCCAAGTCGACGGTGAACAAAATTTTTACTGCTCCAAGGCCATACTCTGTATTTGGTAGCACGACTATGCTGCGAAAGTGGTCAAAACATACTTGGAAACGTTGAAATCCGAAGTCTTACTCCACCCTCCGTCTTCTCCAGACGTTGCTCCCTCTGACTATCACTTGTTTCGATCAATGGCACACGCTTTGGTCAAATTATCCCTTTTCTTAAAGCCACGATAAATGCATTGGTAAAATTGCAGTTGATAGCAATGGTTTGATGAGGCCTTAATATAAATCTGTTGATAGAGTATCAGAAAACGATTGGCGAAATTACCTAAGGATGGATGAAAAAAGTTACGTAACGCTATTAAAGTTAGGATCTCTAATGGTAGACAGACATCTTTGCCATTTTTTGATCGTTCACTGGCAAACTTCAACGCGCGAACATGTATAACAGCGTTCAGATCTATTCTTATTTTTCTTTAATTCTTTAAATGCAGGGAAATGTTGACCACTAACCAACAGTAAACTTGAGCAACCCTTAAACGATTTGCCCTGTTGTGAACTGGGCTCTATTTCGCAGAGAGTGGAGATAGCCACGAAAATGAAGTAATTAAAACTATAAAGGCCAGGTTAATTGTTTTCCCTACCATCACGTAAATTAAAACAAGCCAATTATGGTTCGCCTTTGTCGCACTTATTGCTATATCTCTCTCTCTTTCTCTCTTGCAGACTCTCTCCTGGGTTTTCGCTAACGCTAACGACGAGCCGTTTGGACTTTTTGAAAAATCGCCTCTTCGCAAACTTTTATTTCGAGTAATAATTGTTACATTTATAAATTTGCTTCAAGACGAGTTGGGTCTTAATTAATTTTTCAGTTGCTTTTAATTCGTAGAGATTACTTAACATTACTTTTGAAAAAAGGGTGAAAATGACGATTATTTCACAATTGTAGGAGCCCTCTTTATTTTTAACAAAATACTATAAGTAGAAGAAGGATAGATATAGAAGAAAAAAATGAGGCAAGATAAAGTTATAAGTTTGAAAAAATTAGCAGACCAATTACACATATTCTACTAATTTAAAGTGGGCCAGACGAAACAAAGAGAAACCACCTAGAAATATATTCCTCCTACTTAAAAGATTATACTTACCAAAGGCATTCTCCAAAAAATGTCACATCAATAATAAAATTAAAACTAACATACATTATAAAAAAGGCGCTGGATCTGATCTGATCACAAAATTCTCGTAAGGGCATCTAATTTTTCCGAAAAAAATCGAAAAAACACGTTGCTAAGTAATATTTTAACAAGAAGCATAAGTGCTGGTGGCACCTGCACGAATGCATTTTGTTAAAAAAATATTACTTTGCATTGTGTTTTTTCACAGGAAAAATTAGATGCCTGAATGGTATTTGACAAGACTATTTCATGAGTAACAGATTATTTACAGTCATCCAATGCTCTTGATGATCTAGTTTCTTCAGGTGGTAATCCATTTGCAGATTTTGGAGCACCTGCAACTAGTGCTCCAGACACATTTACTACCACCACAGCTGATACTGACAATAACATATCCTCTAATATGTGGGGGTCCAATGGGTTTTCTGGAAGCAATAATATGTTTCAACCACAGCCCACACCCCAAGCGCAACCTTTTGGAAACGCCAATGACTTAAATGGGTTCTTTAATACTAATGAGCCATCAGTTTTTGATCCCTTAGGTGATATTAGTACCACCAAGAGTGCCCAGATCATTCAGCAACAGCCTGTTGCTCCACAGCAACCGAAGGCAGCACCTGCTAAGATACTTACTGGAGATTTGGAGTCTAGTTTAACATCGCTGGTCGAAAATTTAACTATGGATTCAGGTAATTATTTTATTATTGTATATTTGTATAATTATTTGCATGCATTTACATAATAAGAATATTACAAATTCAATATTTTGAGTATTGATCAACAAAATTGAAGAAATACCAGTTGCATTTACATATTCACAAATTTTTTATACATTCTAAATAACAATATTCATAATTAGTTTTGATGCCATTTCGAAAGTTCGTTTTTTCCCACTGGAGTGTTTTTGTACCATCCACTTGATTGTTCTTTGTTTCATGATGGGTTTACTGTTAAGAATAATCTATCAATTTTTATTCTAGATGAACGTTTAACCAATAGAATTTTAAAACGACGGACTGGACAAAAGGTAGGGTTCTTCGTTTTGAGGACCAGCTATGTGCTATCGACCATTTTTTTTCTCCATCCTGGGCCGTTTTATTGAAGAGAGGATTATTATATTCTACTCTTCCTAAAAAGTAGGATTTTTCAAAATCAGTTATTTTAGAAAATATGTAACTATGTTATCTACTTGTTTTAATCCCAGAATTATCCACTTACTCTTTAAAATACTGAACTCTGCAATTCACTGCTTCTCCACTCTCTGCAAGTTCTACTGAAGCGATATGGTAAAATTTTCGCTGGAGTGTCTTCGTCCCATAATAAAACCATTGAGTATTATTCTTCCAATTTTAATTAAGCAGAGCTCGATTTCCTTTTATTTGCGCACATCTGCAAATTGCTTCGTTTCGCATTTTCCATTTCATAAAATACATCTCTTGCATTTTTTTTGCAACGGTGTTCCACATTGTCTTCACAACTAGTTCTTTGTAATTTTCACCGTTTTCTTTATTCATATTCCAGGCCCAATCTTTCAGGATTAGGTTTAGTTCCTCTAAACTTGTAGTTTCCGAAAGCTCGTATTTCTTTGCCTTGCAGAATTCCGTAAACTGTTTCCATATTGACGTATGGGTTTTAACGGTATTGTACGGTACACTTTTCTCAATAGCCAGATCAATATTAGTCATAGAATCACTTCCAAAGCGACTCATTTTCTCTATATAAGCTGACTAGCACTGTTACAACAACAGCTGTCAAGTTTTGCCGCGAGTAAACTCGAAAAAACTGCTGACAGGAGCTGTCATACAGTTTTTCATCTACAAACCATTTGTAATTCAAAATTGCGCGTTTGTGATTGGTGGAAATGAAGATGAGACCTTGTATTTCGAGACAATTTGATGAGTCTATATGAACATTAATAATCTGAATAAGTCCCGAGAGGGAGTTATTCTTTGATTATTAAAGTTCATATGGTCGAATTGAATTGTCTCGAAATGCAAGTTACTCGAGATGAATTAAAGAAAATAATAGTCTCTATTTGTCATAGTCGAGTAATATTCAGGAAGATTATTTCATGAACCCCACCAAATCATTCGCTAAGATTGTCTCCAAACAGACTCCTTTCTCTTTTTGATATTTTTTTGGATAGATTTGCTTATATTTTCACTGATTTCCGTAGTGGAACATGAATCAAAACGAGACATTTTCAATTTTAAGTAAATGTTACGTCGAGTTTTGACACTTAATAGCACACTTATACAATCGACTAAAATAGCCGCTCATATTTCTTTATTTACCTAAATAGTCGATCATATTGCATATCATGTTACTAAATTCATGACTTTTCATTGGCGCAGCCATGTGTGAATGAAATAGTCTAAGAAAAGCTGCAGCTAGTAAAATTACCACACAGTTTTTTTTATTTTAATGCGCATTTACAATCTACGCATAGTAAGTACAGAGTAATAAGTAAATTAGATAAAAGACTCCAACATGAATGAAGAGATAGTCCATTGACCATTCTTCAAAAACACTATCACTAGGTTGTATGGACCTAAATCTCGTTTAGTGCTTGTTTCATCCACTTCTATTCGGTCGAAATAGAGTATTGAGAACCTTTTAGACTGTATTTTTTTAAAAATTTTCGAGTTTGATGGTTTTGTGCACCCACACAGATAAATTCCACACATCCAGTTTAAGAATACAATTGTACAATCATATTATATTGTCTAAAGATAGTTTGAATTTTTATCCCATTAACCATGACATGTCTCTTAATTTTAAGTTAATTTGCTGGCTTTTAGTTTTTTTAATTAGTGAGTTTTTGGTCAAGATGTAAATATTTCCTCCAGATTCCTCCAAACTTTTCTCCTCCAAACTTCTCGATCTTGCGCAGTTGCAGCCCAATTATTCGAAATTCTCTTTATTTCATCTGTCCATCGACCTGACCTGTCCATCGAGTAGGTGGTCTTCCTCGACCTCGGTCTCCACTCCAAAATCTTTTTTGTCCACCTACCATCTCTTCTTCTTGCAATATGACCGGCCCACCTCCACTTCAACCTAGCCATTCTTTTTATTCCATCCTCTACTTCTGTTCTTCAACGTATTCCCTCATTTTTATTTTGTCTTGTAGTCTAATTGCTAACATAGATCTTTCTATTTTCCTTTGTGTGATACTAAGAATATACCCAACATAAAAATATTTATTCCTGTCACTAAAACTTAACCAATAAATATCAATCGCCAGTGTACGAATTCCTACTCCGTCAGTCTTAATTGTGTTGTGTCAGACAAAGTGCATAATATGAGCCACTTGGTACAAAAGAAGTATAAAGTATAAAAAAAAGCAAAAATAAAAGTTGTAGATATAAAGTTTTTTTATTATTAATTTACTTTCCGAAAAAGAACAAAAACTAGCTAAGGGTAAACAGTTATCTACTGTACGTCAAAGATATTACAAAACTTAACTAATATTAGGTTGTTTTATACTATGCCTTTTCTCCGAGGATAATTTAAATTTTATTAAAAGTGTGGATAATATTTTTAGAAAGCAACAAATGGCAAATAAAGTGTCAAATAATTAGAATTAAATAAATTGTTGGCTACTTTAAAAAAAGTGGTCTTAAATTTAAGAAATGATAACGTGTCAGTGAGAACTGGCCGATTACACTCTAATAAACACATTACGTATCAGTTTATTTAGATTTTATATACCCGCGGGGGATATTAGACCACCACCAATCATACAGACAAATGAGCGTTGTTAATAAATTAAATCAATAAAACTACACCGTTCGAATGACTCATAAATCAAAATAAATCATAATTAATTCACATTAGAATACGCGAAGCAATACGGCCAAGTGTTAAGTTGAAAATAATAGGTTATCAAGCAGCCAGATTGAGGGTCAGCTGTCTACAGGGGGTTCGGCATGAAATGGGTCCATAATTGGACCCCTGTGGGGCACCGAGACCCCTCGTTAGACCAACATCGGAGGGAGACGATTGTTTTTATGCCTTCATTCTCGGAAACGGTTGCCCAATTTTTTTCGGCGATTGTAAATTATTTTTTATAATTATAGGGGCTTCTATAAGTGTTGATTAATTTTGATTTGTAGGTCGGTGATAGCATCTAGGAATTTTTATGGACATAAATTTTGGAATTTACTTTGTTGTTGTTTAGCTTTTATTGGGCGATTAATTATATTTTTCGTTCGGTGTGGTAGCGGTCAAAATATTTAATTACGTTATTAAATTTTGTGTGGATAATTCATAATTCACGGACGGAAATTAAAAGATTACCGTGAGAATTAAAAAATCAATAAAAGATAAAATATACGCTAGATCTTAATATATTACACGGCATGTAGTAGAGATTTTATTTAACTAATTTGTACAATAGGCGTTTGTCACCTTTATACAAAAATTTGGGACTTTTTCTGCGACTACTACAGAATATAGTACACTGAAAAAAAAAACGAATCCCGGGAATTTCCGGTCAAATGAATTCCTGTTGGTTAAACGCAACTATTGTTATTATAACAAAAAAAACCGATCTGAGAACAATCTATACTTGCAATCTAACAGGCCGATTCCAGTTAAAATGAGTCCAGTCGTATGAACAGGAAAAAGGTAATTATAGCAGTAATAAGGTACTTTTAATTTAACAGGAAGATATTCCTGTCATCTGTACGATCGTAGAACGGTGGTTTTAACAGAATTCCTGTGAATCCCACAATTCAATCCGGTACTCCGAGCAGTATGCGCCGAAGCAGTAACTCGTAACTGACTACCTCTTCTACATCTTCTGTTTTTTCTTTAAAAAATTGCTTGATTTCTATATCAAGTCTATGTTTGGTCAATGAATTTTTTACAAAATCTTCGTCAGTTTCATCTAAAACAGAATTAGTACCCATTCGCTCCTCATACATTCGTTCCAAATACACACAAGGTGTTTCTCACTGTATACAAATTTTACATTCCCTACAATATAATATCCTACATTCACTCTCACCTGCTTTGTTGAAACTTATGTTATATATTTTCTTATCTCTTGCAGATTTTACCTAAAACTTTCCTGATACTTCCTAATATTTTACTACTTTTACCTCACTCTTCATTGCGTTGATTATAATTCTGTCTTGATAATTATTGGCATTGGGTCTTTCTCTATCTAATATCCTCTTCCACATTTTGATGTCTACTAAGTCTTCTATAGCATCAAGTAACCTCTCAATTGTAACCCTAGCATTCCTGTTCAACTGGTTCGTTTTCAGCATGTTGTTTAAAGTTTCTATCGCCATATTTGTGTTGATTCCTGCATTCTTTCTATAACAGTGGACCCACATGTTTTTCCTTTCTTGACTTATGAAATATGTGACAAAATCTGTTTCATTTGCTTCTTGCAGTTTGAGTAAATAGGTATTTGTTAATAAAAGGAATTTATCTTCATCTGTTTCCATTTAAAATCTTCTTCATCTCAGTTTTCATGTTTCTTTTTAAATAGAGATCTTTGATTTTCTTTTTCCCTTGAATAAGTATTCCAGTTATTTACCACATGCCATGTGCACAACAGCCTTTTTGGTTTATTTGCCATAACCTTCACCCATGCATTAAAATATTTTGGATCATCACCACTCATGAAATATTCTGGTTTAATTTCCTCTTTTATTTTATCTTTAAGGGCACCTAGAATTTATACAATTTCGCTGTAATTTATATATTTAAAAAATTACGGTATTTTCATACTTAAAAATACTTCCTGAACTTGTTGATCTAACCTATTTGTTAAGAAAAAAGCCACTGGAAATGCTGCATTTTTATCATCTTTTATAAGCATTACTGTCAAATCCATTCCACTCCTGCACGAATTATTTATGAATTATTTTTTGTAGAATAAATACTTTTATAAATAAATCTCTGCAGTACTGTAATGTATGAATGAAAGATCTTTAATTCAACGGAAAATTCCTGTTAAATCGATACTACAGTTCCGATTAATTACTGGAAATTCCTGTAAAAACTGAAGTTCGAAGCTTCAAATACAACTAAGTATCTAGTTTATTTATTAAACATTAAATTCCTGTTAAATCGAAATTACAGTTCCAGTTTAATCAATGTAACGATTCTGTAAATAGTACAGCATATTCTGGTTGTTTCTAGAGGAATTAAAATACCGGAATCGTCAAGTAAAATTAACAAATATTCCTGCTGTCACTTATATAGGGGGAATTTCCTGTAGAATTCCTGTTGTATATACGGGTAAATTTCTTTGAGTGTAGCAAAAATGACTAACAAATTAACCTTCAATGATAGTGGAGGTTAGAGGTCGGAATGACACCCGAATTTTCCGGACAGGGCCAATTTAGTTTTCGAGCTCGCTGAAACCGAATCTGAGGGTAAAACAACTTTTTACCCTGAGCAATCCCTTCAAAACGGCCAAAAAACACCCCTAGAAGGGTTAAACGCGCTTTGCAAGGTTTTCCTGTAGAAAAACATACTTTCCCCCCATTTTCGAGGATATTTATTTGTATAAAAATAAATCAAAAGTTGTAGTTTTCCGTCTTCAATAATTCAACATGAATTTCCACCAAATAAAGAATTGAACAAGTTATAAATATTCAAGCTTCGTATTTGAAATACATTTCCACAATAAGCTTTTCAATCTCAGATTATGATTCTTCCAGCTTTTTTTGCTGGCTTGTAAAATGGACTTAAAACTTTTTCATCACTACAGTCACTTTCATATGCTGCATCTCTTATGAACAGACTAACATTCAGAACCTGTAGAATATATTAAGAGTGTTCTAAACCCATCAACTCTTTCAATTTAATACATAACCTCGAACTCCTCGCCTCTTACGTCTTCGCTGAACCCCCCTCTAAAGAAATTGTTAGGCAGCATGAAGTACAACTGTGTATTTGCGGTTGCATAGTTACCAATTGTCGGATAAGGACGACATCTAGACGTAGCATTTTAAGTCGTGGATGGAAATTAGATTTATATGAACACAACTTTATGCGATCTAGCGGTATTAATTTGAACTGCCCGAAACGCGTAATGTTTGTTTATTTATCTACAGTTTGACATTTGAGCATTTGAATTTGAGCGCGAACGAAATTAATATGAGTAACTTTCTATAAATTTTGCATACTAACTCACAGTTTTGATTCGGGACAACAAATTGTGAAAATTGTGTTTAATATACAGAAATAATACAAATAAGACAAATTGTAAATCTTAGATGTTTATATATTCATAAAATAAAATAAATTATTAAAAAAAAAATTAATTCAATGTTATTTGCTAGAGACACACATTTATAAATGCACTATACACTACTACAATTTTTTTTGTCCAATGCAGTATATCTTTATTTTTAGACAACATACTCATTAGTATTGTTTCATGAAAAATCTTATTTTTTTTAAAAGATCAATAATTCGTTCTACATGAATTCGTGTCAATATTATGTGTATTTTCCAAATCAGTAGGATGTAGTTGATTTTTTCCCTTTGTTAAAGGCTGGTACATTTAAATTCGCACCTAATATTTGTAGAGAATCTTGAATTAAAAAACAATATCACCTGGTAAAATTAAATTTAAAAAACCACAGTTTTCTGTCAAAAGTTTGTCACTATAGTGTTTTAACATCAAAAATTTGTCAGTATAGTGTTTTAACAGAGCAGGTTTACCGAGAATTTACACAAGTAATAATAAAAAAAAATACATATAAAAGATCGTCAAAAATATCTGTTATAAAATGTCTAGAACAAACACGTCTATTATTATTCACTTGGCTTTCAGAAAATGTACCTCGTTTCAAAGCTTTAATCCAAGCATTTCTTCATTCACTAGACAACGCATTTAAATGATCCCTCCGTTTGTAAAAAAAAAGCAGGAAACCGGAAAAATGATACATTATCTCTTTCAGAACGCATTGAGCATTTAATAACACTACAAAAATGTGGCATTTTCTATTTATTTCTTCTAAATAAAGAACTTTAAAAAAAATCTTTCTGATGTTTACATATGAAACTAACGTTGTGTCATAAAGTTGTGTGCCTCCCAGCAAATATGGCCGACCTGTCACCTACGTCATCCTGGAATGGTCTACATTCAAGTCAACACAACAATCCAATGTAAATGAATGCAATCAGAATAACTGTTGCCTTCAATTAACTTCCTCGTTTGCGTTAACGAAACTCGAATTCGGGTTTTGCCATACAATGACCTTTTCTGATTGGCCAGGATTCTGTAAAACTCCAACAGAGCACGAGCGCAATGCGAGAGGTCCCGGGATCTGCTACACACAAGACAAACCTTTCGAAATATAAATCTTCTGGTAAAATTTTAATTTTTAATTGCTTTAAAAGAGGACCGACGGGGGGCAGCACCTCCCGGTACCTTCTGAGATTTTGAAGCAATGTTCAATTTTAGAAATAACTACTTACTTTTTTCAAAAATGGTAATTACAAAAGTTATTCAGTGGCAAATGAAGAACGGCAGATGATAACTTATATACGTATATGACTTTTTTATATTTTTTTCATGTTATTTGTTTTATGTATATAAAAAAAGTGATCAACCGCCATTCTACGATGAATACAAAAAAACATTTTTTTTTGTTGAGTATTAAGCCCGCAATTTTAACATTAGCATTTCCAATATGGCGGAGGGTATAGAACACCCTTAATAACAAACATGTTTATCAATAACTTTTAATCACACGCACATTTTTCAATTTACATCTCATCTCATCGAAATAAAATTTGAAACACACTAGTGACGAATTCCTGTTTCGATTTTTATGCTTTGTAGACAATCTTTAACTCATCTCGCATCGGTTAGTTGAAACTCTTTTATTATAAAAAAAAAAACATTCAGAATTTAGCCGGTTTACAAATTACAAAAAGCTTTATGTCCCTTTAGAAGAGGAAGATAAAATTTAATTGGCTTCATTGTTAATGGAACAAATCCAGAATCTATCGGTCGTCAATGATCTACACAAAGAAAAATAAATTCTTATCAGTACGTCAGTCAAAAGTATAAAGCGAGGATTATAATGCGTCAATTGTTCACTCTACAACAAACAAAATTGATCTAAATGTGCGATCTAAACATGATCGTCCCCTAAGTGAGGGTTGCGAACGCTCAGTTATTGGCTTTATCTCCATAAACGTAGCAATTATATTTCCTAAGGGGTTTTGAAACATCAACAACTATGACTATGACGTAACACTAATATCTAAAATTTATAAAACGACTCACCAGGTGCGCATTAAGAGCTCAGTTTATAGCCATCCGAAAAATCTTGTTCACCTTGTAAAAATGTAGCTGTCATATGTTGTTATAGATTTTAAAGAAAAATAATGATATCGGGGTCACATAATTGTCAAAAACTGTTAATATCAACTTGCTTTCAAGATCTCCCCTAAAACAAAAATCATCCTCGATTTATTGTCCCCCCTCTTAGGCATGTCGCTGTTCGGCCAACGTTCAATTATTGGCGTTATCTCACCCCTCAGTGAGCCGCCCGTATCTCAGCGCCGCCTTTTCATTTAAAACTTGTACCCCCGGATAATGTCCTTAATGCGTGTTTCTTACTAACAACCTATCGTTTCGAATTTAGAGTCGGTCGTCCGGAAATAACAGGACACGAGGACGAACGCACCATCGCCTTATTTTCAAGCAACTCCACTTCCAGTAGATGATGTGTACCAGTTGGGAGGGATTGGAAGTCAATAACAACAAGCAAAATGAAGGAATGTGGAATTTGAAAATGAATTCTGACAGCAAGTCGACTCATAAGAATGAAAGTGTTGCTTGGCCACGGTATATGGCCATCAATCGGAATAAGTGATAATCGAAAGGGGCAATGTCTGGTGAATACGGTGGATGGGGAAAACTTTCCAAATAGGCTGTTTTTCCTTCAAAGCTTGTCTCCAATGCATCAATTGTAGTCGATAACGATCTCCGGTCATTGTTTCGTTCTTTTTGAGCAACACATAATAAACTGTACCCACCAAAATATAGAGCAGAAGCTTGGAACCATGAATATTCTGCTTTGTGGGCGATGTTGATGCATGGCTACGATTTTATATGCTTAAGGTCATCTAGTTTTCATCGCGTCACAATATTTTTTTTTATTAAACGCCCATAAAGGCATTTAGTATATTACAATCTGGTCAACAGTGACCAATGAGTAATTTAATTCTAACTTAATCTAATAGAGTTTCAAACTTAAACCTAAGGTATACTCATCAGCGTTCCTTAGGTTCTGTTCTGTAGAATGGATTGCACTAAACTTTAACGTACAAACACAAGCTCTGCTTTTGCACTAAAAACACTAAACTAACTCAAAGGGCTTGATCCTCTTAAGTCTTCTTTCTAACCCAGTATGATGATGAAAAGTATTTCCTCATAACTCTTGGCTAATTACTTGATGGTCTGGTCAACATTGTCTATTTCCAGATGCCTATGTAGGTCACTATTGCGAATGCACCAAGGGGCATCTACTATGTTCCTCAGTGCTTTGTTTTGAAATCTTTGGATGATTGCTACGTTGCTTGTTTTGGTGCATCCCAATAGTTGGATACCATAGGTCCATACAGGCTTAAGTATCTGCTTATAAAGCGTAAGCTTATTATGTGGAGTTTCTTCCAATTAGCCAGTACATTTTTCTATATTTCAGTCCAAGTTCTTCTCTTTGTTGAAGCAGCTGTTTACACATGAAAAGAGGTCTTTCGACGTATCTCGGCTTTTCATCATACGGCACTCATTGTTCCTCCTTTTGAACCATTCCTAATGCTTTCCAATATTTAGAAACCGTTGTGTGATCAACTCCTAATAATTCTGCAAGATTGGTTAGCGCCTTCATGAAGTAATTCCTCCAATTCTTATTTTTGAAGCGTCTAAACTAACGAGTGAAGCCATGGTGTGGTTCAGCTGAAGATTTTTTTTAATTAAGTAATGCAGTAAACGAAAAATAATTATATAATCTTTATACAGGGTGTCCCGTTGGTAAACGGAAATATTTTAAAGGTAGGTAGAGGTCATAAAGGCGATTCTAAATAAGCCATATATAATGGGTCTCTTGGTTTCCATAACCGAGTTACAGGGTGTTTTATCAATTATGCATAATTATTCATTTGGCCAGAACTTTTGAATCACTTAGTATATTTTTTCCATTTTTGGCATACATCTTACACTTATCAGGACTAATGTACTGAAATATTGAGATATATGAAAATCCAGGTTCGGCTTTATGAAAAATTGAAATATATTAAAAATATCAAAACAACACCCTGTATGTCACAATTTAAATATTTCCATTTTAGATTTGAATAGAGGCGAAAAAACTGAATTGAAACAAGTTGTTGTTTTTATCCCGCCACCAATTCGAATTGGAAAATTTTGAAACTGAAAGTAAAATTTTAATTTAATTTAGAAAAAACATATTATGAAACCCATTTTTTCTTTAACAATTTTAAAAATTCACTTCGTGTCATTTACCTATTTCTGGTTTATTCGGCTTAAAATAATTTTACACTGTACTGATGTATCTACAGGCGCGTACTTAGGAGAAAATATTCAATTAGGTATTTATTTTTTAAACGCCCAGTATAAAGTAAAGCGGGACAATAAACGCCCATAGTAACTAACAAACATTTATTAATAATTAGAAAATTGCTCAAAAAGTCCACCATTTTGTTTTATGCACTTTCTTGCACGTTTAATGATGTCTCTTACTGATTTTCTTATAATAAATGGATTGTTTCTTAGTTCCTCGCAGGCTTCCTCAATTCTTCTCTATTTAGAATACACCTTGGATTTCAGATATTCCTTATACACTCTGCTAAAATAAAATTATACGAGGCGATCGAAAAGTAATCAATTTAATATTTTGTTTAAAGTACGGATCTGCAATATTACTTAAAATAGTGTTAAAACGGACAAATAATAAAAATATGAATAATATAGGACTGTTTAAATGTCGAAAATAAATCCATTTTGAATATTAAGTAAATGATAAAAAAATAATTTCTCTTTTTGTTTCAGTTTCAAAATACAAAAACAACAACTAGTTTCAATTCAGTTTTTTCCCCTCTATTCAAATCTAAAATGGAAATATTAAAATTGTGACATACAGGGTGTTGTTTTGATATTTTTAATATATTTCAATTCTTCCTAAAGCCGAACCTGGATTTTCATATCTCTCAATATTTCAGTACATTATTCGTGAGAAGTGTAATGTGTATGCCTAAAATGGAAAAGATTCAAAAGTTCTGGCCAAATGAATAATTATGCATAATTGACAAAACACCCTGTAACTCGGTTATGGAAGCCAAGAGACCCATTATATAAGGGTTATTTAGAATCGCCTTTGTGACCTCTACCTACCTTTAAAATATTTCCGTTTACCAACGGGACACCCTGTATAGATTTGAGGAGTGTTTTGATTCCCGGACCACAACTCTCTTCTGATTGGTCGACACATTGACGGTAAGTAATGTGTCTTTTGTTAGATTAGGCAACATACTTTACAGCGAAGTATAAGATATTATATAACTTAAATTTCTTACATTTTTAAATTAAATATACCTACTAGGGCATTTCGATTTGTTGGATCGATTCCTGTATTGTTTGTATTGTACTATTCGCTCATTGGTTGAAGGGCGAGTAATTAGTTTTGTATATTAACAGTTAACAGTTTAAAGTCAATCCATTTTGTTATTTCTAACGTTTCTTTATTTATGTGCTAGTATAATTGTTACTATTTTCCTCGTCTTAATTTCGACCAATCACAAACGCGCAATTTTGAGTTGCAAATGGTTTCTAGATGAAAAAACTGTATGACAGCTCCTGTCAGTAGTTTTTTCGAGTTTACCCGCGGCAAAACTTGACAGCTGTTGTCACCAAAAATTACAATACCTTTAATAACAAGTAATTATGGTCTTCTAGGACACCAGAAACAATTTTTCTGATTTTATTGTCAATAAATTTTGTAATCAGCTTATGTAGTGAAAATGAGTCGCTTTGGAAGTGATTCAATGACTAATATTGATCTGGCGATTGAGAAAAGTATGTCGTACAATACAGTTAAAACCCATCATCAAATATTGGGCGTGGAATACGAAGAAAGAAAACGGTGATAGTTACAAAGAACTAATTGTGAAGACAATGTGGAACACCGTTGAAAAAAAAATGCAAGAGATGTATTTTATGAAGTGGAAAACAATTTTTGATCCATTTAAAGATATGATCTTCAAGTCTAGTGGGAAGCTCGTAATGCGAAACGAAGGAATTTGCAGATGTGCGCCAATAAAAGTAAATCGAGCTCTGCTTCATTAAAATTGGTTTTATGGTAATGGTTTTATGGTTTTATTATGGGACGAAGACACTCCGGCGGGACTCTAGCCAAAATTTTACAATATCGCTTCAGTAGAACTTGCCTGGAGAGGTGAAGAAGCAGAGTTAATTATTTTAAAGAGGAACTGGATAATTCTGGGATTAAAACAGGTAGATAACATAGTTACATATTTTTTTAAATAACTGATTTTCAAAAATCCTCCTTTTTAAGAAGAGTAGAATATAATCCTCTCTTCAATAAAACGGCCCAGGGTGGAGAAAAAAATGGCCGATAGTAAATGGCTGGTCCCTACCCTACCTTTTGTCCAGTCTGTCTTTTTAAAATTCTAATGGTTAAACGTTCATCTAGAATAACAACTGATAGAATATTCTTAACAGTAAACCCATCATGAAACAAAGAACAATCAAGTGGACGGTACAAAAACGAACTTTCTAAATGGACTAAAGAAGCAGCAGAAAAGGCAGGATTAAATACAAAAGAAATAAAAATAACAAACCACTCTATGCGGTTGACAGCAGTCAGTAACCTGGCTAAAGGAGGGATGGGTGAACAACAATTAATTAAAATTACTGGCCACAGTTCAGCCAACTTAATTAAGCCTTATCTGCAAATGGATAATGAGCATTATTCCAACATCATAAACACCCTTAGAAGTGACGCCTCAGAAACTCCAGCTAAAAAACAGAAAAATGAAGATCCTGCAGCCACTCCTCGAGCTTCTCACTCTACAGCTGTACCCATTAACAACATTAATGATTTACCTACACCTCCTACTGTTTTTTCGATTTTTTTCGGAAAAATTAGATGCCCTTATGATATTACTTACGATCATTTCCTGTGTTGTTTGTGTTGTACTGTTCGCTGATTGGTTGAAGGGCAAGTAATTAGTTTTGTATATTAACAGTTCGCCGTTTAAAATCAATCCATTTTTTTATTTCTAACATTTCTTTATTTCTGTGCTAGTATAATTGTGATTATCGATAATTTTTCTAAAAGTTTTATCTTTGTTTTATTGATACCAAATATATCATCTTCTTTGAATAAAGAAAAAGTAGTGTGTTGGTTATTGCACATGTTCTTTAGTGCATATGTGTTCAAAATTCCTCGAATTCTATTTAACAATAAATACTTCTGACTACTTTAATTAACCACAAAATTTGAGTTTTCTGTTTAATATTCCTATCAGATAAACGAATATCTGTTTTGTTCAAAAACTATTCAAATTTAAAAAATTTCCATTAAACTGATTATTTTAAGTTACGAAAGTTAGATCCTATCGGTACATACGTAGCAAGGGACCACCATAAAAATTTAAAATTATTTTTCCTGAATCGAAAAGAATGTTAACTGTAATCAATTAGACTCGCTTTTCAAAAATTTATTCAGTCTTCTCAGTTTACAGCTACACTTCCGAGAATCAACACAAATTATAAATTACTCGCATTAGTTTTTATAACTAATTAAAATAATAGGTGATAAAACCGTCACGAAAAAGACCAAATAATATTAAAAATTTCGAGTGTTATGACATCGATTAGAATTCCGATAAGTTTTTTAATTAACCTTCTAAAACTGAGATAACGAGCATAGTAGCTACCAGTGTTGTCTTTGAAACATTTGGAACTCTGCCTGAAATTAAAACGGAATCGTATGACAGAGTATAAGGCCCCGTACACACAATACAGATTCGGTTGTATTATTGTACACCAAAAATAGTTGCGAAAAAACTTAATTTTCACGAAATATACTATGTGAACTACATTTTACATTATATATGCCTCAAAAGTACATTGTAAATATCGCCAACGTGAAAATACATTGTGTAACGTGGAAATTTGATTTTAGGCTTTCTCATTTATTTAGTGACTTTAAATACCTTATGCAGTTGTTTCTCCTTTTATTTCGGTTCTTAAAACATGCCTTTTGTCTTCTTGGTTCATAAAAACTCATATTTTATGTTTAGGAAACGTTTCACCTCGACTTGAACTAGTTACTATGTCCTTTTATAGGGTTTGTTTTGGGTAAGAGTGCTAAAAATATGTTGAGGTTAGTAGTGTGGTGTAACTCTCACTTGGTGACTCACATTGTATTATCCGCCACACGCCTTTTAGGTTATACTCTTCCTAGCCGTCCGTGGACAATGTTTTTCCCATTAAATCGATCAAATTATATAGATTGTTTACAACGAGAATAATTATGTCTCGTAATAAACTTTTTTAAACCTATTTATATATATTTTTCTGAGCTGTTCATTTAATATTCTGACCATTCAGGTGATTAACCATACACCTAATTTATTTGTAAAATTTAGTAAGTCACTGTTTGTTCAGTTGGTCTGATTTAAAAAGATTGACTGTAAATTCATTTTCTTTAAAGACACTATCTTATGAAAGTTCAGCCTATGTAATTTGGGTAACCCATTGGGTTCTGTGTCCTACTATATATTTACTTGTTGGTTACTGTCTATGATTAATATATTAAAATATTTATTGGATAAAAGTTGTTTTTCATTTGCTAACAGTCACTAATACTTATTTCCCAATCGAAGCAAGGTAAACAAACGATTTCTTTTTGTGCAACGTGGTTGTCTTATTTTGGTGTGATCAATTTTAGAGTCATTCTGGGGGTTGAATGGCTGAAATTGATTTATTTATTTTGGATGCGGGTAAATAATCCCCTGGCGCCCAAATTTAAAATTAACACCTTCATTAATCCACGACCATTCTTCACTGTGGTTAGCCGGCATCCAAAGCGGATTATATAATCCCACGAAAAATATCTTTATCAAGAATTCATTCTGTGAATGAAATTGCACGGGTTTAGTTATGTGAATACCCCACCACCTGGACTGTGCACTATCGGATTTCTATTTTTAGAACTCGGTGTTTCAGAGGAACGCTGACGTTAGGAAAATTAGTTGAGGGTTACGCGAGATTGGAACGAAGGTACGTACCTACTTATTCTTTTAAAATTATGTTTGCAGGATATAGTTGCCATAGAAAAAGATGAACTACCTCTTACTCCAACAATTATTGAAGTAGGTGAGTATTCAATTGAATAAAATTGTAGTTCTTCTAGTGTCCACAACAAATGTTGTATAACTAAATTCTATAATAAATATTTCTTCTGTATATTTCAGACACCTGTTTCTTCGCATTTCAGAAATCTTCAGTTTAGTGTAAATTATGACCAGAAACGATGAAAATGAATAAAATAAGGAGGACCAATATTCATCACTTGAAGATGACGTTTAAATCGTATTGTTTGGTTAAACTTTATTTAATTTCAATATGTTGTGTAACTTACTTGTTAATATCAAACTTTGTTTCTTTTGTGATACTCATTTTAATCTCAACGCCTTTGTTGTACTCAAATAGAAATAATACATTTCAATCATAAATATACTTATCTCAAATTCACAGATTAATGAAGAAATCACAGTAATCATTTCGTAAGATTACAAAATGAATCTAGTGAGTCTCCACAGTATTTTTACAGAATTCATAAGGCAATAGGATTCATACATAAATATCTGTATTTTCACATGATTTTTCGTTGGTTACAAATGGCCAAAGTACATAATCTTTTTTTATCTTTTTTTTTCATGTATTAAGCAGCTTTTTTAACTAACGATTTAATTATTCAAAATTTGAAACTACCTAGTTTGATCAAAATATTTAATATTTCAAACGTTAAAATTTTATAGTTTGATTTGATTTGATTCACAGCACCTCTAGGCTTGATTTGATTTCATATCAACAGGGCTTTCTAACCCTTTATAATACGAGTTGATGCCTGAAAATGGATTCAAAGCCGAAACGTCGAGATTTTTGCATCTGGGCAAGTTAAATTCGAACCTCTACCCACACGGTTAATTCCAGTCACTAGAAGAAAGTAACGCTTTATATTAAATAAAGTAATTTGTCACGTGTACACACATTTGTTGTAACAGAATTCACAGAATCAGATTGACTTGCTGCCAGAGCATTTGTAAGTAAACTATATACACAGTTCCAATAACTCCCGACCATAAAATATTCTTACAGCTCTTAAAACTCCCCGTTAATTTCATTTATTTTCATTCTAAATTACTGCCCTATAAATCACGGTAGTATCTGTTAAATCTGATGTTGGAAACGTTGAAAAAAAAGCAAAGGAAACTGCTCATATAATTTAAAACATGCGGCTGATGATATTTTCGGAATAGGCAAATTAACAGCAATAAAAGTTAGTGGAATCTTGTCTCGGCTTAATTAAGGGGAACATTTTTAGTCACGGACACTTGGAAAAGTTGAGAAATATTTTTTTTTTATCAAGATTTGGCCAGCTGTACAATGATATGTTTTGAATTATAATAAATAAATGTTTGTGTAGTAGTTTGGTAAGCAACGCCCTTTGTGATTTGTAGATGTGTTGCATAGTGTAAATAAAAATAAAACAAAATGTTTGTTGTACATTCTAAGAACACTTTATTACTCAGTTTGGGATTATCCATCTAAAATTTTAGCTCCTTCTGACGTTACCCACGTACAGAACTAACCAAGCATGCCAAATAAATTGATAAAACACCCTGTAACTCAGTCATGAAACGAGTAAGATATGTCAAATGTAGGTTTTTCTTATTCCTGTAAGTGTCCTTTATCCACAGTTAGCGTATGTCCATTTATCTATGAAACACCCTGTATACATAGAATAATTATAGTCTTTTGTAGTCAATCCCGTATACATTTTGAGCCGCCTTGTAAAATGCTATATTTAACCCTTTCGCTGCTGAAAGCGCGCTTGTGCGGCCGGTTGATATTTGGCCAAATGCGGACAGCGCACTTGTGCGGCCTGTACACCTATTCAATTAATGGTATTTTGTAAAATCCGCAGTTAAAGCAACTGTACAAAATTGGGTCCATAATTTGCTTCAGCAAGAGGGTTAAAATTAATAGAGGTTGTTTCTCCTATATTGGTCATTCTATTAATCTTATTGATTGAAGAAACTTAACCTATAAAAGGAATTGGTGATAAATCTAAAAAAGATTGAAAAAAACCACAAAATTTACTTAATATATTTTATTTAATCCAGTAATGCTTATCACTAACAAAGTGATATCTATCAATTCTATTCTATTTTCGAATTTCTACTTTCTTGTGCTTACATTTTATTTTTACAATTAAAATAACATTTAAATAATTTACACATATACATCTGTATATACAGAGATTTGTACAAAATATTTACATTGTTGTGACAACGCTCTTCATAAATGCTGTTTAAATCATAATTATTATTATTATTATGATAGTGCCCGTCAGGCCCATGCGCAGGATTTGCTCAGGGGGGGGGGGGTCATTAAAAAAAAAATCGAAGGAACTATAGTTTGTCCATCGTAAAGAAAAGTTTTTTATAATATTTCAAGTAAAGATACAGAAATTTCCTCTTGAGGGGGGTTCCAACCCCCAAAACCCCCCATCTGCGCACGGGCCTTGTGCCCGTAACGTATATAAGCCCAGGGTGATAAGAAAGAGGATATTATAATGTAGTCCCATCTTGTTAGAACTATTATAATAAACGAAATAATTAATCATGTATTCTCCAACTAATTAAACTTTATTTTAGCCACAGGCAGAAGACAAATAATCTGCGTGTAAACAATGCGGGGCCAAAGGTAAAATTTATACAATGAGTGAGATTTTAGGGTTAGTTCTACATTCAATTAGGGGGGGCGGGGGGACAATAAAACCGATATCAACTTTTTTAAAATGTTGCCTGTGATTCACGTACATTTTTGAAAGTTGCTTAATACATAATTTATTGATAAAGATAAATTAAATGATTCTTTTTTATCCAAATTTATTATTTCTTCTTACCCTTAATCTTCCTGGGCTTATACAGGTTACTATACACATATTCCAGGCAGGTATAGTGCAGTCAAATTTTGTTTGAATTGGGAATTCATTTTAAGAAAGTTGATTTAAGACCAAAATGTTTATGATTAGTAATAACTTACACTCGGTTTTTTAGAAGGTTACAGTAATTTCTAACTCATTTTTGTCGAATTTGAATTGTTGGACGAAAGTTTATTTTATTAATTTCTTTTTCATCGTTTAATAAATTGGAAGTATTTTAAAATGTTCCATAATGAAATGTAATGCATGTATTTTATTTGGTCATAAATTTTTGGTGTACAATTCTACATGTTGTAAAAGGTGAAAAAATTGATGAAACAAAAAATTATGCTTATTATAAGTTTTCCCAATTTCACCAGATACCATTATTACTCAAAATATTTATTCTAAACAGTGACTGACCTCAATTTAAGTGGCAGATAACCCCTGAATATAATTTATTGAATTATTACTGATAAAGAAAATTAATTTGTCTCAAAAATTAAAAGAAAACAAACACATTTATTACCATAATTAATTTTGTAACGCGATATATGTGAGTTCATTCCTATAATTAAAATCGGTTTTTAGAACTAATTAGAGGAATCCGATCGTAATGTATACAAAAAAAATCTAAACGAAATTGCTTGTTGCATAGATTGTGTTTGCAAGAAATGCTGACCTTTGTATGGATGTTCTAATTAATTATACTATCAAAAATGATAAATACATGTGTTAAGTAATTAAAAAATTAAAAATTATATTATTTTGCAAACATGATAATGACAAAATATCTATGACGTCACTAAAAGCAAAACAAATACTAACATGGAAAATTTTTCTTTAACACTTAAGTCAACAGCGACCGAAAAGTTGATGAAAATGGTGCTTTACTGGAAGAGAAAACTTGTTCCAGGACGGGCAGAAAACAAGTCTTTGAAATTTCCGAGTTTTGTTGATGTAAGTACAGAAATTGTGTGGGAAAAAAATGGGGATGTAACCCAAAGACCCTGCAGTGGATGTACACGTCAATAGTGAGACCGGCCATCACTTATGGAGCAGTAGTATGGGGCAGCAAAACTAAGCTCGCCAGAACAAAGGCAAATCTAGCGAAAATCCAAAGATTAGCCTGCCATGGAGGTAATCCTAAGCCTTATACCTCCCCATATAGTAGTGGAGAGTATAGCGAAACGGTGGAGAAAGCAACTGATAACTATATCAGAACAGAAATCTTGGAATGGGTGCCTCTGCACCTCCATCAGCATGCGTACCAAACGGGCAAATCCACGGAGACCTTATTGGTGCAATTAACAGATGAAATCCAGGATGTACTAGAATACAAAGAATCTGTAGTGTGCCTTTCTAGACAACACACCACACGAAGCCGTCAAAAGAACATTAGAAGAAAGAGGGGTAGACAACACGACAACCAGATGGATGTCGCGACTATTGTTTACCAGAATAGCAGAGACTAAAATGGGACAAGACACTATTTCCATCTGCACAACCAAAGGATGCCCACAAGGAGGAGTGGCCTCCCCTCTTATGTGGAGTCTAACAGTGGATCGACTCCTCTGCGATTTGACCGAGATTGGTATATCGTGTCAAGGCTATACAGATGACATAGTCATAATCGCAAGAGGCAAATTCGAGAATACCCTCTGCGATATAGTTCAAAGAGGGCTTGACTATACTAAAGAATGGTGTCAATCGATGGGACCCCATCAAAACTACCTTAGTTGCCTTTACACGGAAAAGAAACATTAACCCCAGAACCATCGGAAAAGTTATTGAATGGAAGCCAGATGTCAAATATCTGGGACTAATACTAGATAATAAACTCATCTGGAATAAGGAGGAAACAGAAGTAACCAGCAAAGCCACGAGAGCTCTAATGGTGTGCAGAAATTTTGCGGGAAAAAACTGAGGATATAACCCAAAGACCCTGCAGTGGAATTTACACGTCAATAGTGAGACCGGCCATCACTTATGGAGCAGTAGTCTGGGGCAGCAGAACTAAGCTGGCCAGTACAAAGGCAAATCTAGCGAAAATCCAAAGAATAGCCTGCGTATGCATAACAGGTGCAATGAGATCCTAAGCCTTACAACCCTTCATGTAGTAGTGGAGAGTATAGCGATAAGGACAACCTACAGAATGACCAGAGAAGGATCAACCAAACGCAAGTTTCGAATCACCAAACCTGGGACATGCCCCAAGATGAGATGACAAAGAAATTTAGCTTTGTGAAAGAATTCAACACAAAGCTAAGTAACAGAATCGAATGTGACAAAGACATCATCCCAAAACTTAAGAGAAGTGCCATTAAATGGTACACAGATGGTTCCAGAACAACAGAAGGAAAGGAATAGAAGTATATGGGCCTGGAACCAAATATTCCGAAAGTCTAGGCAAAAATTAGTTGTTCAGTTAATTAAAGTTATTCCAACAAATTACAGGGTGTACAAATTCTAACTCTAGCCCAGGGAAAAGGTTTTTTGCATCCGATTGTAGCTTGAGTTGAGTAGTGGATATTCTCCGACAGCACCAAGAAGAATAAATACTTCGCTAAGCCCTGTCAATTGTTACCATCGTCCTCAACATCGACACCAAAGCCGAAAATACATGGTGGGACCACAAGAGCGAATTTTATTTATCTTTTCATTGATAAAGCGTATGCGTGTTTTTAAAGCAAAGCAAAGCATTAAATTCTCTGGTAAAATCAATTAAAGGAAAAACTAGAAAAAAAATAATGATAAATAAATATTCTCGTATGCAGTATTTTTATCACCGCAATCATAGAAACTAATAACCAGTAATAAAAATATAATTCAACGAAAATTAACAATTTCCACACTTCAAACATACATTGTATAAAATTAAATTTGTTATTCGAAAAGTGTCTTGCAATAAATTAAAAGATAAACACAATGTTTAATGAGTCAATCAGTATCGATGTCAATTACTTTTTATTATGGTGTAAAGATCACAAAATACTGCCATTATTGATAAATTTAATTTTATGGAAACGTTTATTAGGCCATTATTGTTTATCAAGAACCCCAATTTATTACAAAATAAACAATTTAAAGCTGGAAAGAATTATATTTAGTACCGTCAACAAAGACGTAGGTTTACAATTGTTTGGAAACTAATTGCAAAATTAGTTTTTGTCGCCGTGTTTTATCAAGCAAACAAAAAATACTGACATCTATGTTTATTAGCTCAGATCAGACCGCAAATACCTCTACTTAAATTTTTACTCACAGGCCCTCAAATCACCGGGATTCATTCGTGTTATGTTATCGAAAATACTCTTTCCTTCATTTCCCTCCGAGAGCTCTAGTATTATACGATTCAAGATAATATCAAAAGATTCCAATACTGGAATACAGCTGTGAAATATGTTCGTTTAATTTATTCATACTTCCTGTTACTTAAGTAGTACAAGAAACGTAAACTTTTCACTGGGCAACAAGTATGTGTAAATTGATAAACTCAAAATTATTATGGTAATACTGCAGAAAAGTATCTCTAATGAGTACATGAAAGAAAAAAATATTGGGCTTCTTCCAAATGTTGCTTTACTTTAGTTCGAGCAAAATCAAATGCAATTGTATCAAAGGTCAAATGCACACAGGGACGTATCGAGCTTCATAAGTTTGGGGAGGTGAATCATGTTGAATGAAAATGAAAATTTGCCGATTACGGCATGAAAATGCCGACTCAGACGAAAATGCCGACTCGGTACAAAAGTTTGGGGGGCTGTCACACCCCCAACACCCCCGCCTCGGTACGCCCCTGAGTATACATTATCTGTTAAAACAATTATTCAACTCCTACTTTCCTTTTCCTGCAAGATGCAAGATGCACTGAAATGTCGCCACTACGCATGGGGACCGAGTACTTGTCACATTTTAAACAAAATTCATCGAGTAGTTATCAAAAAACTGACCGATTTGTAAAAATATCAACGATATTTATCATTATGGTTCTAAATATCTGAACTAGTAGTTTAGTAGGTACTTGTACCTAAACTTCAACTTAATAATAAGAAATAAACAAAGAGCAGTCAAAATATTTATGTCTCACTACTACCCTACATTTTCTTAATTCATATGCGGGCTTGGTGACCTGATGCTCCCCTGCTGAGACGCCATGTGGGGAGACGGATGTTGGGGAATGAGTCCGAGGGGACCCATCGGTGGTCTGCCGCCCAGTAGGGAAGCCAGAGGGTGCGCCCCTGGAGAAAAGTAACCCTGGAGGGCGGGATGGGGATACAGAGCGTGAGGGTGGCGAGAAAGAGAGGCCATTTTTAATTTCTCTAGTTCTGCTTCTTGGAGACGTTTCGCTTTGGCTCGCCGGTTTTGGAACCAGATTT
Organism: Crepidodera aurea; assembly: GCA_949320105.2. NCBI lineage: Eukaryota > Metazoa > Arthropoda > Insecta > Coleoptera > Chrysomelidae > Crepidodera > Crepidodera aurea. The sequence continues at coordinate 12,824,073 of OX439479.2, forward strand.
TCACCTGAAATACAAAAAAAAATCTTTGCAAGTGTAATATACTTGGTGTTTCTCGAGTATCGATAATAAAGTAAAGATATTAATTAAATAATCCAACTGGCTGTTTTTTCTGGTAGTAGTAAATATTCATTTTTAATTCCTAATTTCGTTACTTTGTATTTTGTAAGAAAATAGCCACAGCTTGACCAAAATCGATCAAAAACTTTGACAGTTCCATCCACATGCTTATTTATTCTCCATTTGAAAAATTCATATTATAAGTAAAAAAATAAAAAAAAATTAAAAATTGATTCCCTAAAATTAATATTTTGACCTATATCTTGGCTTCCAAGCTTCCTAAAGCACCTGTGGACGTCATATTTAAAAAAAATTGTTTGACTTAATTTTCCAACTGTTGGGATTTGAACCCTTTTGTTGGGATCCAAATCTTATCTAGCCAATTTTTTGAGCTAGTGGATTTAAGGGCGGCTCCTGCCCAGAGACTGGAGGGGGGGGGGACAACGTCATCGAATGTTAGGGTTATATGTTTATAAAAGTTTAATATTTTGGGTTTACGCAGAATGAATTCGGTATAAGAAACAATTGGAAGTAACAAAATTACCGAAAAAAAATGTTTGGGCCATTTTTGAGGTAAAAAATCTACAAAAAAATTGAAATTTGGATTACGTCGAATGAATTTTGTCTAAGAAACGATTTGCAATATCAAAATTACCGAAAACAAATGTTTGGGCCATATTTCCAGGGAAAAAATAAGTTTTTTAGGATATAAATGGATCTAAAATCTACAAAAAAATTAAAATTTGGTTTACGCAGAATGAATTTTGTATAAGAAACGATTGGCAATGTCAAAATTACCGAAAAAAAATGTTTGGGCAATTTTTGAGGTAAAAAGTGAGTTTTTAGGATATAAATGGACCTAGAATCTACAAAAAAATTAAAATTTGGTTTACGCAGAATGAATTTTGTATAAGAAACGATTGGCAATGTCAAAATTACCGAAAAAAAAATGGTTGGGTCATTTTTGGGGAAAAAGTGAGTTTTTTAGGATATAAATGGACCTAGAATCTACAAAAAAATTCAAAAAAATTAAAATTTGGTTTGAGCAGAATGAATTTTGTATAAGAAATGATTGGCAATGTCAAAATTACCGAAAAACATGTTTGGGCCTTTTTCGAGGGAAAAACTGAGTTTTTAGGATATAAATGGACCTAGAATCATAAAAAAAATTCAAAAAATTTAAAATTCGGTTTACACAGAATAAATTTTGTATAAGAAACGATTGGCAATATCAAAATTACCGGAAAAAATGTTTGGGCCATTTTTGAGCGAAAAAGTAAGTTTTTTATGATATAAATGGACCTAGAATCTACAAAAAAATTCAAAAAAATTGAAATTTGGTTTACGCGGAATGAATTTTGTATAAGAAACGATTGGCAATGTCAAAATTACCGAAAAAAAATGTTTGGGCCATTTTTGAGGAAAAAAGTGAGTTTTTTAGGATATAAATGGACCTAGAATCTAAAAAAAAATTCAAAAAAATTGAAATTTGGATTACGTCGAATGAATTTTGTCTAAGAAACGATTGGCAGTGTCAAAATTACCGAAAACAAAGGTTTGGGCCATATTTCCAGGGAAAAAATACGTTTTTGGTATATAAGTGGACCTAGAATCTACAAAAAAAATTGAAATTTGGTTTACGCAGAATGAATTTTGTATAAAAAACGATTGGCAATGTCAGAATTACCGAAAAAAAATGTTTGGGCCATTTTTGAGGGAGAAAGTGAGTTTTTCAGGATATAAATGGACCTAGATTCTACAAAAAAAATCAAAAACATTAAAATTTGATTTACGCAGAATGAATTTTGTATAAGAAACGATTGGCAATGTCAAAATTACCGAAAAAAAATGTTTGGGCCATTTTTGAGGAAAAAAGTGAGTTAAAAGTATTATATAGGTACAAATATTATTGAAGAGGTGAACTTCACGAATAAAAAATCCTATTAAAAAAGGATAAATAGTTAATTAAGAAAATGAATAATTGTTTTTTATTGTTCATAACAAATTAAAAGAACTTATACACAAATATTATTGCATATTTAAATCCTAAGGAAAAATATTTGGGTTTAAGAAAATTATCTCGTCGTCAAAAATTGGCTGTGTTATACATTTGTTAACCAATTTTTCTAAATATTACCCATAGAAGCTTTAAGAAGCAAGGAACCTTGACATACGAATCCACAGGAATAGGTCTATTCTTTGAAGTAATACTTTTTTGTTAGATAACCAAAATAAAACACCAAGTCGTCTCCACACGTATAATTAAAAAATATTTAAACCCTCAAGGGGAAAGTTGAACGGTTTAAAGTCAAAAGCTATAATCGTTATACAGGGTGTTTCCAAATGACACTTACAACGTCTGGCTGTAGATACCTCTCGTAAAAGGGGACAAAATGATATAAGGAATGAGGGGTCCAACTCGATTACTTTTCGAAATACAGGGCGTTAAAGTTAAAAAAAAATAAATGTTTTTATTTAAAAACTTTAAAACGGATTAATATATTAATTTGATTTTAAATGTAAAAATACATATATTAGTCAAAAATCATGTTTCACATCTAGATCCAGTGCCGTGCAGTTAGAAGAGTATATCCCCTTTTCCCAACCATTTTCTGCGCCCATGGTATTTGAATCTATTTTTATTTTTTTTTGTATTGCTTAACAATTTTCAAGTAAAAAACGAAAAACCTTTACATACCGAAAATCTTGTGGTTTTTAAGATATTTAATGTTTTTATGAAGTCTGTAAGATCTTTTATTAATGAAATAACCAACAATATTTTTCTTGGATTTCTTTAATCATTTTTTCTTAATTTTTTATAACCACTAGACTTTTGTATAGTGTCTAGTATCTAGTGGTTATTAAAAAATTAGACAAAAATTATTAAAGAAATCCAAGAAAAATATTGTTGGTTATTTCGTTAATAAAAGATCTTTCAGACTTTGTAAAAACATTAAATATCTTAAAAACCACAAGAATTTCGGTATGTAAAGGTTATTCGTTTTTTACTTGAAAACTCTTAAGCAATACAAAAAAAATAAAAATAGCTTCAAATACCATGGGCATAGAAAATGGTTGGGAAAAGGGGATATACTCTTCTAACTGCACGCCACTGGATCTAGATATGAAACATGATTTTTTACTGAAATATGTCTTTTTACATTTAAAAACGACCTGCTAAATTTCAAATTAATATATTAATCCGTTTTAAAGTTTGTAAATAAAAACATTTTTTTTTAACTTTAACGCCCTGTATTTCGAAAAGTAATCGAGTTGGACCTCTTAGTCCTTATATCATTTTTCCAATTTTACGAGAGGTACCTACAGCCAGACGTTGTAAGTGTCATTTGGAAACACCCTGTATATAGAACATGTTTTCTATAGAGAAACATTGTTATCGTTCTAGTTTTTTTTATTTGAAAACTTGTTCTATATTGTTATAGTATCAAAATTTTGTATATTTGAAAGGGACTTTAAAATTGAAAGATGTATTATGACAGTTTTTGTTTTTAGGTAGTTAGTTTTATTTGAAGCTTTAAAATAAATAAAATGTCAGATATGAATTTAAAAAAAATAAAGATTATTTAAAAGTTAAAAAAAGAATTTACTCTTCTATAACAATATATAACGGTTATAGCTTTTGACTTTAAACTGTTCAACTTTCCCCTTGAGGGTTTAAATGGTGTTTTATTTTGGTTATCTAACTGAAACTCCACTTTGAGGATGGACTATTTCCTCCAGACTTTTTTGTTACTATTTGAATTGGAGGGACGGATATTATTATTATTTGCCGTGGCGTTTTTGCAATGCGACAGTTACAAATGGCGAGTGAAAATTGTGGTCTTTTTATATCTACAATAAATATAGGTTACCTGGGTCTCTGTCAGCCTTAACGAACTGGAAAATTCAGCCCTTTCAGCTATACTGAGGTACTGCTTATCACGGAATTTTTTTTCTAAAGCCAGTAACTGTTGGGTAGTAAAAGGAGTCCTGGGTTTCCTATTTGGTTTGTGTTTCCTTAGATTACACTTCAACTTTGGCGGTTCTCCATTTGAATCAACTGTAACAAAGAGAAAATAGGTATAAATTTAATTTTGATAATTGAATCTAATTAAAGGAAAACTTTCTTTACAAAAATAATAATAATTTTACTGCAATCTCAGTCGATGGGTATATTTACTTTTAATCTATATTTTTTCTTAAATTCAATAAGTATACCATCTGATCTTTCCCGTAAACAAATACCTTAGCTCAAACTCCTACTCTAAGGGCTGTAAACCACGGGAAGTTCATCGTATGACGCTTTTTATTTTCAAAAATATCCTCCCCTTCGTTCCCATTCTCTAGTACAATCATAAAAATCAATTTATTTGCCAAATATAGTACATTAGAATGACCCTAAAGCAGTATATCTTTTGCATTTAATGAATTCAAGAGGAGGAAATCGACATCTTTGCCAAAATGGCTGAATCGTACACATTTCAGTACAGCTTAAAATGGCATATACACCTGACTCTGAATTGGATTTTTTTTATGTAATATATTATTCCGCTTGTCAATTATGTACAACTTTTGACTCGGATAACGAAGTTATTATAAAATAAGGCAATAATTAGTAAGATATATTGCAACTCACTGTCAACACACCTGTCCGAAATAATTTGTATTCGATCGATTCGATCAATTTGCTAAATATTTGTTTAACGAATTGACTGAGCCATACCAGATAATGAGCTTCTTACACACAGTCTTTCAATAATTAAAATATATATAATACAAATGTGGTTAATAACTGGAAGTTTTTGTTAATGACTTTATTAAGATTCTAGTGAAAATAGTTGGATGATAATTACAATTATGTAGAGAAGAATTTTGAAAGATATTTAAGACAATACAAAGTGTTTTAAAAATTGTGACAACATCTTAAAAAAATAAATTAAATCTGTTTAATAAACACTAAGCACTAAGAGATGTAGAATGCCGAAATTGATCAAAAATAATAATACTAAATAAATTAATTCAAGGGCGGATTTAGCTTTTTTTTATGGGGGGGGGGGTAAAACTTACCAAGTAGTCCAAGAAAGCTAGTAATTTTTTTTGTAATATCGAGCGGAAACTAGTAACTGATCAGATTGACTTAAATTTTTTTGCAAATTGCTAGTAAAGGTGTCTAGAAGTAGAAAACTTTCGTTAGTTGCGTTTTGAGTGGTGGCAGGTGGGGGTGTGAAAAAAAAATTCGTAATTGATAAATTACCTTTTTTAATGTATTAATGTTCCCTCCCGAGTTATAGTGCGCAGAAAAATACGATATTCACCACAATATTCGTACATTTCTAAAAAAAATGTATTTTTTGCCCGTAACTTTTTTTGGCTGATAATATTAAATAATGTAGAATAATCCATTTTAAAGCTTAGGATATCGCCGAAATATCATGTTATGACAAACTTTTTCATTGGAATGACCGTTTTCTCAATATTTGACCCGAAAAAATGACATTGACGGTTATAAACGCAAAGATAAAAAAAATGGTAATTATTCGGAAGAACATTTGCTCAAAGCCTTGTTTCTTTAATTTTTTTTTCAAAAATCAATACTTTTCACGGTATTGACCAAAAATTGAAAATGTCATAAAAAACAAAAATTTAGCTCAACTTTAACAGACCAAAACTTAAAAAATAATTATCCATAGGGCTAAAAATTACTAATTGTAAAAATTGTAAAAACATATGTTACGACTTTCTGCAAAAGGATTTTTTTGTCAAATACCACAGTCTAGATGGCGATAAAAAAATAGCGTGAAAAAATTGAAAAAAATTTATTTTATCCATAACTTTTTTTCTGCTTATGTTAAACGGTTCTGGATGGTCTTAAAATGTTCCCAATATTGTTCTCTCATTAAGATGTTTTTTTTTTTACTTATAAACATTTTTTTGTGGAAGTCATATTTTTTCAGATATTTACGCTAGAACAGCGGTTCTCAAACTTTTCAAATTTTGTACCACATAAATATGAAACAAAAATATATGTACCACCATAAAAGCATTTCGCCGTTAAAAATCAATGTGTCGTGAAATTGTTCGAAGTTTTTGGAAAAGTCGTCATTTCAATATTAAAGCTAGAGCCGTTAAAGTCAAAAACTTGAAGAAAAATATATGTGTTTCTGAAAACAAAATGTTAAATGTTAAATTGTACCACTAAAACATTGTAATGTACCACCAGTGGTACATGTACCACAGTTTGAGAACCCCTGCGCTAGAACGATCCAGTTTCTTAAAACACCCATTTTTCAATTGCCAGATCTTCCTTCGTATTAATCGTAGAAAAATAAAAAAAAATTATTTTAATTGTTAGCTCAAGGCCATAAAATTAGTTCATATAAATTTTTACGTAATGATATCAGATTTTCGGTTATATTTAAAAAACTAGAAATGTACGATTTTTATGGTGAAAATCGTAATTTTTACGCCCTATAACTCGGGATGGGTTTATTCTCATGAAAAATTGTATTTAACATTAATTCATTAACAAAGGATAATTTATCGATTGCGCAAGTTTATTTTCTTTTTTTCCCTCACTTTTTGATGAAAAACACGCCACTATCGAAAGTTTTCTACTTCTGAACAAACACCTTTCCTAACAATTTGCAATAAATTTCAAGTCGATCTGTTTAAAAAAAAACTTTATTAATACTAAATTATAATCACAAGGAGACTAGGAAAGTACTTAGAAATGGTTAAAACAAAAAAAAACACTTTTAAACTGCTACTATTAAAAGTCTAGTAAAATAAGGAAGCTGCATACATTTTTTTATCGCGTTATAAGAAGCACCACTTTCTTTATGATGTAACAGTTTTGTGTGTATTATGTTTTATAAATTACAATCATGGGGGGGGGGGTAATTACCCCCTGTACCCCCCGTAAATCCGCCCTTGAATTAATTTTGTTTCTTTGTATATTTATTATTTTATTTTCTGATACGAAACTATATAAAAAATAGTCTCAAAATATGGAATTTGATTACTTTTAGAAAGAGCAATAATTATTTGATCAAAAGTGGTATCAGTCCGACATAATGAGAGAGAAGCTTGTCATGAAGTTGACGTATTTAATTCTGTAGTGCATAGTGGTTTGTTATTTTAAATGTTTTAAAAGTGACCAAATTATTAGACCAAATGCGCTTTTTCACACAACATGTAAATAGTACAGAACATTTCACTTCATTAAAATTGGAAGAATACTACCCAATGGTCTTATTATGGGACGAAGACACTCCGGCAGGACTCCAGCGAAAATTTTACCATATCGCTTCAGTAGAACTTGCTTGGAGAGGTGGAGAAGCAGTCAGTTCATTATTTGAAAGAGAAAGTGGATAATTCTGGGATTAAAATAGGTAGATAACATAGTTACATATATTTTAAAATAACTGATTTTTCAAAAATCCTACTTTTTAGGAAGAGTAGAATATAATCCTCTCTTCAATAAAACGGACCAGGGTGGAGAAAAAAAATGGCCGATAGTAAATGGCTGGTCCCCAACACGAAGAACCCTACCTTTTCTCCAGTCCGTCTTTTTAAAATTTTAATGGTTAAACGTTCATCTAGAATAACAACCGATAAATTATTCTTAACAGGCATGCTATTCTTTGGATTTGATCCAATTTGCGTACGACTGTCCGCTGGCTAGTTTTGACTCCCCAGGCGTTGCGATTACGTTAGCATGAGTCTTATGATTGCAGTGTAGATCCAGGCCGTAACCTTAGGTGACATTCCCCAGGTGCGGCCAATGGTTCTACGGCACTGTTCATAAGATATGTATGCTCTTTTGACTCTGTTTTCTAGGTGAGAGTTCCATGTTAACTTGCTGTCAAAGGTGACCCCCAAATATTTCACCTCTGCAGAAAAGTTCAATTTAGTATTTAGGAGCTTTGGGGCCTCGATGTTTGCAAGCTTCCTTTTATTCGTGAAAAGAACCATCTCCGCCTTTTTTGGGTTTATTCACAGGGAGTGGTCTTTGCACCACTGTTCTATGATATTAAGGGCCTGTAGCATTCTAGCACAGAGTATTCCTTCAAATCTTCCTGTTTGCAGAATCACTAGGTCGTCTGCATAAGCTATAGTGTAGAAATTGTCATCGTTGAGGCGATTGACTAAGGTGTCTAGGACCATATGCCACAGTAGTGGTGAGAGCACCCCTCCCTGTGGACAACCTTTTACAACCATGCCTCTTATGGTGACATCATCTACACTGATTTTTATTGCTCTCTTTGAGAGCATGTTATATATCCATATCCATTTACTGTGTTGGGGATATTTTTATTAGCTAAGGAGGCTGTGATGATGACCATGACACGGCTACGCTCTACAGGTATACAACCTGACGTAGGATCTGGTCAGTCGAGGTGTAACTTGTGGCACGACGTCCTTGGAGAGGTCCCACTGCTACAAGCCAACACAGATTCGATTGCACCAAGATATGCCTTTCACAGGCCCTACAGGGTAATAACAAAAAACGTACAAGAGGCTACATTGGCAGCAGGTGCCTTGTGCATCTACACCGATGGGTCTAAAACAAATGAGGGGTCAGGCTGTGGAATTTATTCCAGATCCCTAAATCTCAATATAAAATGGGCAATGGGTTCTAATGCCAGTGTAGCTCAAACAGAGCTCACTGTTATCTCCATCGCCGCAAAAGAGACTACCAGAAGAAACATTACTGGTAATAATATTTACATCCTCACTGACAGCAGACAGGCACTACTAGCTCTGGATAGACCACGCATTACATCAGGTCTAGTACTAGAATGTCACCAGGCCCTAATCGAAGCTTGCAACAACAACGTGGTCACTTTAGCTTGGATCAAATCAAAAGGCAACCGTGCAGCTGACTCTTTAGCTAAGAAAGCAGCCTCCCATAAACTTTTGGGACCTGGCACTTTCATAAGCTCATCGACATCAGCTGTGGCTGACCTACTGAAGAAACACTCCCTTGATAAGTTTAAAACAGGTTGCAAGCTAGCCAAGGAACTATTACAGTATCCGAACAGCGAAACAGCCAAAAACTACATGACTATGAACAGACAGAACTTGCGCACAGCCACAGGTATCCTAACTGGCCACTGTCATCTACGAAAACACCTCTACAGGATGGGGTTATCTGACACTCCACTGTGTAGAGGATGTGAACAGGAAGACGAAACTGTCGAACACATTCTTCGCGAATGCCCGACACTCTCACAAATGGGACATTTTCTTTTCGGCGAGCGGTGGCTAACACATGCCAACATGAGGGAGCTACCTTCAGGCGACGTCATCGCTTACTTTAAACAAGTAGGCTGGCTGACGAGCTAGAAGGAAGGCTCAACCTCAGAAGGACGCACAATGGGCTTCTAGATTTACAGATACAGAGATACAGATTATTCTTAACAGTAAACCCATCACGGAACAAAGAACAATCAAGTGGATGGTACGAAAACACTCCAGTGGGAAAAACGAACTTTCGAAATAGATTAAAGAAGCAGCAGAGAAGGCAGGATTAAAACAACTCTATGCGGTCGACAGCAGTCAATAACCTGGCTAAAGGAGGGGCAGTTGAACAACAACTAATTAAAATTACTGGCCACAGCTCAGCCAACTCAATTAAGCCTTATCTGCAAATGGATAATGAGCATTATTTCAACATCATAAACACCCTTAGAAGCGACGCCTCAGAACCTCCAGCTAAAAAACAGAAAACAGAAAATCCTGCAGCCACTCCTCGAGCTTCCCACTCTACAGCTGGACCCATCAACAACATTAATGATTTACCAATTTATATTTTAATTGTACCATAAATAATTAAGTTTGTAGTATTTTGTGATTAAATAAATTACCTGTTTTTCAGTTTTCAAATTAATACCTACATATTTATTATGTATGCATATATCATAGGTATTATGTTTTGTAAGCTATGTAGAATAATCTGTTACTCATGAAATAGTCTTGTCAAATACCATTCGGGCATCTAATTTTTCCTGTGAAAAAAATCGAAAAAACAATGCAAAGTAATATTTTTTTAACAAAATGCATTCGTGCAGGTGCAAAAATCCTCGTCTTCGACTCGGTTTTTTGTTGCCACCATCACTCATGCTTCTTGTTAAAATATTACTTAGCAACGTGTTTTTTCGGTTTTTTTCGGAAAAATTAGATGCTCTTATGATATTACTTACGAAAACAACATTGACTAGCTGTGAATTGTTTTGATCCCAATAAAAATTTGCAGAAACAATATCTTGTTTTCCAATATTCTTATTAGTATAAATAAATAGTTGTAGGTGCTTTTTTTAAATATACTTTTTATTTTATCTGGTATTATTGCAAATTTCAAACATGGTGTGAACTGCAAAAACACTGAACTTAAATTTCCTCTTCTCAAGTTTAATATACATATCGATACAAGTCCTTTTCCAGTGTCACAAAAAATGTGGTTTAATAAACTTCAATAGTTCGTCAATTATAAATAACATAATTTGTTAACAAGACAGTTTTAAAGCAAGCCAGTTGATTTAATAATTGATTAATTATGCAGAGAAAAATAAAAATTAATAAAATACTAATTAGTCGAAACTCAGAATTTCGTGCTACTTTTTATAATCGTAAAGTAGCAAGGTTATTTCTATAATTTTGTTGAAATTTATTGACCATTTAAAACAATTAATTGCTTTTTTATTTGAGAAATGGTTGGAATGTCTAAAAAATCGCTAATTTATTAAATTATTTGCAATAATTAAAATCTAAAAAATACGTATTTGTTGAAGATTGTTTATCCTCATTAGGGTAGAAGTTTATGAGTTTACAAAAAACCGGAATTTTCTAGAGCCATCTACTCTAGTTGCCAGCGTAGATTTCTTGTGTACATTTGTCAAAGACTTTTAACTCACAACAACATAGTTTTTCATAGCGTTGAACATGTCGAATTTTGTGCCTGATAACTACAATTTGGGGACTGATTTTCTATTATTATTTGCAGAAATCTACTACAGAATTGTAAATGTCAGTGTATTTGGTGGTTTTTATAAAATTTAAAAATTGAGAAGACCACCGAAAAAGTTTGAAGACGCCGAATTGTTGGATGACGATCACGCTAAAACGAACATCAATTAAATGAAAAATCCGTTTGAAAAACATGTGAAAAAGATTAGTAAAGCAATTGAAAATACAATTTATGCAATTCTGCCATTGTTAAGACCTACTAGTGATACGGTGCGTTGTCTTTGTGACTTTTTCTTCTTTATTTAAGGTAGTATTTTCGCAATTTCTTCCCTCAAACGCACCAATAACGCCATATAATATTCGCTATTGATGTTTCTTAATTTCAAAGGTAATCGATGAATAAAATACACTCAACAGCTGACTTTTTTGGCTTTGGGCTGCTTTATCAATACAGGAAATTCAGATTATTCCTTTGTTTTTATACTTAAAGTTTAGTGATTCCTAAAACATATGGATTTGTTAAGAGACACCTGGTAATAGCGATAAACATGTACCTATATTCTCTGACACACTGAAAGGTAAAATACCGTCATTTTTAGGAATTCAAAGCCCAAAGCGCAGCCGAATATTTTCCGTTAGCAGGAATGTTAAATGGCAGCGAAGATCTTTGTATGTCTAGTCCGTGATAGATGGATATTAATCCTCTAAAACGCCCTGGCAATAAATATTTTGTAATGATCATTTAGTTGGCTGTTTAACTTCCGACACAGATATGCGCGTCGGGTTCATTCTCTGGAGATATTTGTGGATGATTTTTTATTTGGGATCGTGTTGCGAGTGTGTTAGTCCGTGAGCAAATCTTTTAAAACCTTTTCATCTCTGAATATCAAATAGAATAAAATTAAAATTCGTTGTAATCCAAATGCCATTGTCTTATTAATATTCTGCACAATTAGAAGATGGAGGTGTGATTCATAACCATTTTGTTCTTATTTTTAATTAACCAATCACTCTTATCCCTGTTAGTCCAATAAATGAAGGTGCCAACCCCGGCATCAGGTCTGTCCGGCACCATTTTTTTTGCGAATTTTTGAAACGCCGTTTTTGCAAAAAATATTAGTGTAGCGAAAAAAATTAGAGGAACAACTTTTGTAGGTAATAAACTGCTCTTCATTTTTTGTTTAAACAAAAATGATCTAAGGGTCATATTTCGGCAGATATCGTTGAAAAACCATCATGCTTATTCTAACTGTGTTTTAATGACTTCTTGTGTTACTTCTTTATGATAAGAAATCCCCCATTAAAGACAAATAGGGATTTGTCACACGAAAGCGATATAATTTACATTATAATCTCCAATACGCAACTCTGTCGAATGCTTTCTTGAAATATCAACAAGATGCTGATATCAACGAATATTAATTTTATTAGATATTCATACAGACCCACAGACTAAGATATTTCCATGTACTATTTTTTATTTTGAATCGTGTCATGTTCACTTAAAAATTGCCATGGAAATATCACTTCGGCTTCTTTACTTTCTTCCTTCTCTTTCTGTCTATTTTTTTTTTGTTCCATTGGAACAGATGTTTTGGATGTTTTGAATAATAGCCCATTAGTTGATGTAGCGGTTCGCGTTCTGTGTTCACTGTCATCTATTCAGGTTATTTATTTTTTCGAAAATTGAAAACCTAAATTAATTTTGTGGGCGGAGAAAAGATCCAAATTTAAAAATACGTTGAATGAAAGTTGTTTAAAAATACGATTTGCAGTCTTTTTTGGTTTGTTAATTAATGAAAATTTAAAATTAAAACACGATAACAAAATATCAATAAAAATGAGTGAAGGAGAAGCTGCAGATCATGTGCCATCCTCTGTCATAGGATATGAGGTGATATACATATTATTTTGTAAAATTCACTAAAAAAATTATCAAGCAAAATAATTTCTCTGAATTTGATTGCATCATTTGGTAATAACTTCATATTTTAGTTTAACCAATTTTCACTTTATTCTTTGGTCATTGAAAGCTTTTTCTGTTCATTTCTATAACAGAAAACGGTTATTTTTTATTTCGAGGAGACTTTTAATAGCCTCCAATGTACCAAATACATCAATACACCCTTCTAAAATATATTCCGATAGATTTAGTTAAAGGAATTCCAAAATAAATCTCGATGCCTTGTCAGAGATCACTGAAACAAAAGAGCGTATTCTGTCAAAGCCTACTACTCAAATCTACATTCGAATTTAGATCCAGCAGGCTTTGCATGTCGTTGTACCATTGTTTTTGATTTTGATGGATTTCCTTTAGATCTAGACATCTATTTTCGGATATAATTGCTAGTAGAGATTATCTTGTAGAGAAGATATGTGAATATATGTATATTGAATAGTTTATATAAGGGATGTCTCAAGAAGATTTTAATTCATGTCACTATTATTACTTGGAAATTCACTTTGTGTATGTTTGTTTTAGAATTTTAACAGATCTACAGTTTTCCCACGAAGCCAGCGACGTACTATTGTTAGGGATCCCAAATTTATACTCTTATTTTAAAATATTTGATGGTATAAAGAGAGAATAAAGAATCATCGATTTAATTGCTGACGCGTTTATTAGATTTTTTAAAATTTTTATCTAGACTTTAGGAATACTTTTTAAGTTGCTATTAACATAGGCACACATGGGGCACACCCTGTATATACCTGATTGGATGTTAAATTTTATATTTTAATTTGAATATCCAACAATAAAAATAGAAATAGGCCAGTCCGGCGTTATTTAGTAAAACTTATATATGAAATCAAATAATTTTATCTCGTAAATAATTAAATTCTTATCTAATAATAAATTGTTTATATTCAAGACCTGTTTTTCATCTTAAGTTTAACTATATTATTAATTATATACAATTTAAATGATGTTATCTACTTATATTTTTCTGATTTGAAACTAGTTCAGTTTTTATAGCTTTTTTATAGTCCGTCTTTTGAATTTTATTAAACTTTCGATTTTTTTTGATAATTAAATTGTTTAATCAGAAGAAGAATCATAGGATGTGTGGATTTAACGACCAACAAAGATTCAATTAACTAGGTTGGCATGTGAAACTAAAAAACAGTTTAGAATTTGATTTATTTTTTCAAAAGGCCTCATGTTATTTTTAGTGCCAGAAAAGTACTAAACAAGACGAAAGTCTCCTCTTTAAAATGCTTTATTTTTTTCTTTGCTTACATTTTAGGCAAAGATACTTTGTATTCAGCGGCCTGGCGCGCGTAGAATTTGTGTATTTGTTTCTCACAATGCATGTTTCTTATTTACACACAAAGTAACATTTTTAACATATAAAATATCCTTAAAAAAACAGATAAGCATATAATCTAACGAGAGATTTACAAAAAAATAACACTATAGCCAATTAGGCCGCATACCGTATAACAGTCGGTAAAAATGTCACCTGCATTATCATAATTGGCTAGAAACACACTTTTAATATCCTGACAGGGAGCAATTATCATTTTTAGTTATATCTTCCTGTTCAGAATTTAATTGTCTCTGTTATATAAGCCTTCTTGATGAATGTGCTTTTAACGGTTAATATGGGAAATGAAAACGACTTTGGTATAGAAAAAAAAGTTGAAAGAAATCGAGATTCTTCAAGATCAAAGATATTGTTTTAATCGAGATCAGGTTGCCAGCGTTGAAAGATCATTAATAACTAAAGTGAAATAGAAACTGAGCTTAATTTAAAAATAGAATATTTATACAGGCAAAAATCATAAAAAAACAAGATTTATTCGGATATTTTGTATTACGAAGACAAATTTGTAAGCTTTTAATCGAAATGTAGAAAAAAATGTTAACATATATGATGTCTAGCAATAATTACGTATCGACTCCAAAATTTTACGATCAAAGTATAATACGGAAATTAAAAAAAAATTAATCCTTCTGATATTGGTCGGATGCCGCTTTTAAACAAACTGATCCCTAAGCCAGTTGAAAATGTTTGATTTACCAGTCGTGTTCAAAATACACCTATTTATCCAGTGGTGAAACGTAATAGTAAGCAGACCCGTGTGCTTCAAGTTTGCTAGTGCTAGTTTAATGATTAAGAAACATGGGAAAAATGTATTTTCTCTTTCCATCCAAATTTCGACATCTAAGGTAACCGAGTAAAACATTGATAAAATAAAAACATCTGTGTCCAATGAATAGATAACAAATACATTAAACGGAAAGGGAAAATGCATTGAAAAATCAATATTTTAATTAGATAATAATAATATTGTGTTTTAATCTCTGTAGTGTCATAATAATATTGTAATGCGCGTCATCCTTGTTGCACGTTTGAAGAAGACTTTGGTGTTTACTCTCTCCACAGCAGCATCCTAACAGTGGCAATGCAAAGAGATGCGACGCGCCGATTCAATTTCCTTCGGTTTTAAGAAATTTCACAACAATATGTAGGTATCCTTAAAACTTCCTAATTAATTTTTATTTATTTTTTAACTAGAATTTTGTTCATTAAGAGTGTCTTGATTACATCAATTTTCACTATAATTAAATAAAATCAAAAAAATTATTTAGTCGACCCTGACCCATCAACTATGTTGGAAATTAACTTCACAAGATGTGACAGTCCATTGAATGGAACTTTTTATTGCGTTTTCTGTGGCAGGATATTGCGATATGAGGGTAATTAGCTGTCAATGGGGCGTACATTTCAAACATTTGTATCTCGGCATGTCTTGTGTATAAATAAATATAAATTTTATCCTACTTTGTCATGTTTGTTCAATAAGTAGTCTCTTATGAGTTTGCGGTTTTTTAAATTGGATGAAATATGTGCATATTTGATCTCGATTATGACAAAGTTGAAAGATTATTATGTTAACATAGAGAGAGCTCAACATAAAAACGGTACAATAATTAGAAGAAGAAAAATCCAACCACTTTTTAAGATGTTCTGTAAATCTTAGAAAAAAACACAATATGAAAGTAACAAATCTACTATAAGATCACAGAAACATTTTGAAGAGTTGTTAAAATATTTGCAAGTGACAGTCAAAATAGTGCCCTGTATAAGCCAAATTCTTTTAAATACATGATAAATTAAAATCGATTTTTCTCGAAAATGGTGTATCTTGTTGCCTTCAAACAAGAGTACCTTTTTAGCAAAAAAGACTGAAAATATATGTTTGCCCTTCCCCCCAAATGAAACGCTTATGTTCGTGTTAGAAAAATCTAATTAACACCAGGAAAATCGCCATGTAAAGTTTAATAAGCTTGCCAAGTTTCATATTTCTTGAATGCGGCGTTCTGAAGATATTTGAAAAAAAAGACCTGGACACCATCTTCAAAGAACTCTAGGTTCGAAACCAAAGCTCCATGATCACTTGTTTATAGGAACTTTTCACTCTATTTTTGCATATTCTACGTGCCCTAAAAAACTGTAACGCATATTCATTAGCACCCTGTAGAAGTGTACCAACTTGCTGCCTCACTCCATATATATACAATTTACTTGACTATAAAAATATAAATTAAATAAAGTTGTAATTCAACAAACTCAAACATATACATTCAAAAGATAATTAATACGTAAACTAAACCGACGATAATTACAAAGCTTTTTAGTACAAAGAGCAAAGACAAAGAGATATTCTTACAGAAAAGAGGATTTGAGAATTAATCATTCCTCGTGTAAATTGCTTAATTAAAGTAAAACTTTTGTTCACCAGGACCGAATTCATCTTTTTTCCGAAGATAATTAATGAAAATTATCCCTCGTGCATCCCAAATAACTAACGCCATGACCTCGCCCATAGGTGAAACTATTTTCACCTTCTTTGGAGCTTATTCTCCATCAATCCATTGTTTTTACTGTTCCGTCCTCTCAGGTGCACAGTGATGGATGGATCGACGCAAAAACTCTGCTTCCGTGCTTTGAAACTTCGCCAAACACTCGATTGAAACATCATCATGGCTTTTATTGTGAGTAATCGCGGCATCCATCTTGGGTACAACTTTTCAGACAATATGAGATGCCTACTATTTGTGCTAGCCCCTTTTTGTGGAGTATCTTCACCATTTCTGGCGTGGTCACCTCATTTGGTCGACCACTGCTATCCATTATTTTAGTGTTGCAAACGAAGAAGCAGACTACCAAACAAATACTGAACAATGTAGCGTTGTGAAACTTAAGCTTTGTAAGGTTTGTAATTTCTAGCACCATCAATATTTCCAAAAAATAACCATATACGTCAGATCGGGCACTTCAAACGACACAACAACGTTGTACAGGCAGTTAGGAAAATGACGGAAAAGAAAGTTGGATAGTAGTAGTGTCCGATACTGCCGTTACCTGGGAAGGACCAAGCCCTATGGCTCAAGCTGTCCAGAATAAGACAGCTCTATAGCGAACCGAGCTTTATTCAGACTATGACATCCCGTTATCCTGGGAAAATCATCGTTGTAACACCTCTAGTCGTCAAGTCATTGATACTTAAAACGATTCAAGGCAGTATTTACTCTCATCGCTACTTTATGAGTCTATCATAGGTAGTCGGATGAAGATCAAATTCCAAGGCCCGCTATTTTCTTATCGAGCATGCGGAAATCACACTATTCAGTATGTTTTCTGTATAGGTATATCGATTTCATTCTTTTTCTATATCTTTTATATGTATTTAAAATTTTCCTTCGACAGTTTTATGTCCTGTCCATCCCTTTCCAACTCACAAATTAACTCGTCCAGCACCATGTTGAATAAGTAAGGGAAGAGTAGATCTCCTTGCTTCACTCCCTTATTCATCTCTATATTGTTGGTCAACTTGTTGCCAGCAGTAACTCTGAAATATTTTGTCCATCTGACCTCTATTTCTTCTTGTATTATACCGTCTTTCCACTTAATCTTGCTCTTTGATTTTTTTATGTCGTTTTTTCTAGTAATTTCTTACTTTCCTTTTTGTATAGTTCCTATATGTTAATTATTTTTTCTTTTTTATGCTTATTCTCATAATATATCTCTAACATTTGTCTCCCATGCAGGTTTTTGGTAAATCTTATTTTAAACTTTGCTTTATTCCCTCTTCTTCTTCTTCTTCTTCTATTTAGTTTCTCTTGTTTGCCTGGACCTATCTTGCCTCGTTTTGTATTTTATCTTTTCTTTGGATACTGTTTTAGTATTACGTATTACTTTCAAATCGTCTATCTTTGGAGTTTATGTATTTCTTAGTACAAGTTCTAGGTTATTTTAAAAATTCTGATATAATTCAATTCTGGGTTTTATAAAAATTGTTATAAAAAAATTGTCCTTTTAGGTTTATTCATAGCCCTTACAATACTAATATCGAAGATACTATTAATTAACTATTAACTTCGAGATAAAATAAAGACATTTTTGGTTTAAACAAACGGAGAGACATCAAATGAAGACATTAACGTGAATGGCAACCATCAAAAGCGCCGAGTAATTGACTTTGTTGGGAAAAAAAGGTGACGAAAGTCGTTATAATTGAAGTCGAAACATTAAAACCTAATACAAATTTACAACCGATAAATTGTTCATTTCAAAAGATATAAAATCTTCTTAGAGTACGGACCGTGACGAATTGCTCTGTTTTATAGTTGCTAAATTAACAGTTTATTCCTTTGTGAAGAATTTCCTCGGAATATACCTGTATAATTCCTCTATGAGGTTTCAAGTTTAACTATTTTTTCTTTTCATATAAGTAATTATTTTATCAGAATCTTAATTCCCACAAAAAGTATATCTATTGTAACGGTTAACTAATTCCAATAGCTCGAAAAGAGAATAAAAAAATTTAATATCTAGCATAAAGAATTAAAAAGAAAGATAAGTTTATTAATATCAATAAAATCATTACTTATTGTATTTTGAGTAATCACAGGACATAATGTAATTTAAAAACAAGCAGATTTATGTATTTAGGTAAAATTTAACAAAGAACTGAATTTATGAATTCAAAGTAATGTAGTCTCAGATAAGGCTGCGACTATAGTAACAATGAGAATGTTATTATATTAATAATATTAATCGTCAGGAAAAAAAGAAAATTGCAAGATAACCTCAAAATTCAATATCATGGTGTATCAAGGTAATTAGTTAAAATTTAAAGGAATTAATATAAATCAGAGAAATATTGTTCCGGATTTGGTG
Source organism: Crepidodera aurea (assembly GCA_949320105.2). Lineage (NCBI taxonomy): Eukaryota > Metazoa > Arthropoda > Insecta > Coleoptera > Chrysomelidae > Crepidodera > Crepidodera aurea. Next base: position 12,843,290 of record OX439479.2, read on the forward strand.
TTAATTAAAAGTAGAAAAATTAATAATTTTTTAATTTTATAAAAATTTACATTAAAAAACTGTAAAATTCCAATCTAGTAAGCTATGACTTGGGCTTTTACAAAAACTATTTCTCGCTGTCAAGCGAGGCTTTTTGCTTAACACTCTTGAACAGTTCACATCGCTCTGCATGACAAGAAACAAACGAAGTACCAAATCCCATCTTAAATTGACTAGGAAAATAATCAGAATAAAAAAGTCTAAGTCGTATTAAATGTACCAATTTACTATATTAAATATTGATATTTAAAAACGTTTAAAAATAAAAAAAAGGCCACAAGTTTTACAATTAATTAGGTTAGATTTAAAAAAAACTATAACTAAATTACTTAGATTAGAATATAACATTGGAGTAAGGTAAGAGAGTATTCATAAGATTTGTGCTAATTGTTGATTTTGTAAATAAGAAAAATATTACGCTTACCTTATTCTAGCAAGCAACTCTTTCACATAAAATAAAAGTTTAACCGTTATTTATTTTGAACATTAATAAACGTTTACATATTTTTACTGAGTTGTTATTATCAATTTCTACAATCACGCGGTCAATAGAAACACTTCCCGAGTTTAAGATACTCAAATTTTCTACTTGATAGTAGATGGCGCTCAACAAAATTATCCACAACAAATAATTACATCCTGTCTAAAATTTGTTATAAATAATAAATTAACAACAAACCAAATTAAAAAGCCAAAGTGGAGGTTGGTTAATCTATTAGTAAAATCAATAATAACATTATAGGTTATGTAGTAAAACTCAAAATTAAATAAATCAAATAATAAAAATAAATATTCAATAAAATTAATTTTTCTTTTAAAAAAGTCCAATATTAATACCAACCAATTAGCTGAGAATTATTCTTACAGCGACTTACCTAACTCCGAATATTGAAATTCGAACTAAAAGCAATTATTCCCGATGCCATATCCGCGAACCGTTCGATCGTATCACTGTAATTTGTTGATCGCCCTATGCAAAATATGTTCGACTTCGTGTGTGACTACCTTAATGGGCTACAAGTTTCGCCAACCCACAAACTACTGTTTAAGTGTTTTTTGTCACGGAACTCTAAATCCTATCACGAATAAAAGCCCTATAATTAAGTCTATACCAACTTTTAACAGAAGCATTGATCAGGGGCGGTTCGTAAAAACGTATATACAATACGGTTTGCTTTAATATAAAAAACGATTCAAGTAGAAAAAATTCTAAACAAGGACGTGATAGTAGAAAAAGATTATATCAAAAAAACGATGTACAAATGAGTGTCAGAGAGGTCGATAATCATGGGTCAGAAAGTCAAGCTTGACATATACCGGGTGTCCCAGAAGTTTCTGACCCATTTTAATTGCTAATATCTCGGAACTCAGAAACGATAGGGAGATGCGGTTTTCACTGAACAGTTTCTTTTTATATAAAGTTTTTTTCAGTATAAATTTTTATTTAGTAAAATCTTATATAGGGTGTTTTAAAAAAACGGTCTTTTTCAAATGCAAATAACGTCGATTTTTTTAACGACACACCGTATATATTTTTATTCTATCTGAAAGGTGAACTCTTTCCCTTTCCGAAAATGTATAATATGTTGAAGTTTAGATGAAAAATAAGTGAGTTATTTGATTTTTAAAGATAGGCAGTTGTGTAGACATCTACAATTTTTAATAAAATTTGGTATATATTTTGTAATATATTGTAATCGAATTATAAACTGACAAAGTAATAATTAAAAAAAAATTAAATAAACAATTAACAGGTATTTCTATTTTAAATGAATTTGTGCTTTGTCAGAACCCCATAACAATTTTAAACCCGGAGAATTTAAATAAAAAAATGTAAAAAAAAAAATTTTATGCCGCTCAGCAAAACATTTAGATTAAGGTAATTTTTATTTTCCTAAATTAACTATATTTATACAAATGGCGCCCAACGTGGAGCAGTTTAAAAACGGAAATATAAATAAAGTGGGGTTATAAAATAATATAGCGAGAATAATTTAAAATGATTTGAATAAGGATCTAAGAGATGGTAAAAGAATAGGGGATTAAAAAGACAGGAAGAAGTTGAGAAAGGACAAGGAGATACTGAAGTGGAAACAAATATGATTGAAGTGAGAGGGATAGAGGAAGAAATAGAAAATGTAGACAATTCAATCACAGAAGATAAAGAAGAAGAAATGGAACAAATGGCGCCCAACGTGGAGCAATTTAAAATCGGAATAATAAATTAAGTTATATGATTGAAGTGAGAGGGATAGAGGAAGAAATAGAAAATGCAGACAATTCATTCACAGAAGATAAAGAAGAAGAAATGGAACAAATGGCGTCCAACGTGGAGCAATTTAAAAACGGAAATATAAATAAAGTGGGGTTACAAAATAATATAGCGGGAAAATTTAAAATAATTTGAAAATGGATCAAACAGATGGTAAAATAATATGATTCAGAAGACAGGAAGAAGTTGAAGAAGGACAAGGAGATACTGAAGTGGAAACAAATATGATTGAAGTGAGAGGTATAGAGGAAGAAATAGAAAATGTAGACAATTCAATCACAGAAGAAGAAATGGAACAGGGAAAAATGAATAAACCAATGGAGATAAAAACACATAACCTCATTTATTTAACGTGCACGGTTGAATGTCTCAGGCGCGGTAAATCGGTGCACGCTAAAAGACTACGTCATGGACAATGATGACGTTTTAGCGTGTACCTAAGTTTTTTCTTTTGTATACGTTAGCGTGCACCTAGACACAGCGTTTATTTTAATGTTCATTTTATTTATTTTTCCATTTTTAACGAGCCACCACTGGACGAAGCCCTAAACAATAATTAAGTCTCCCAACTTCGAACAGAAGCGTTTGTCCTTTTTTGATACTCCCATCAAAGAACGAGACAGGCTATTACGCCGTAATTATTATTCAGGAACCATTTGTAATTTCTAATGATCGTTTTTATTACGACGAAACGTTGCCTACTCTCTTTTTTCGTAAATTTATTCTGATTATTCTGATTGATATTTATAATTAGATGCCACTCCCGTGTTAATTAAATGTTTTATTAACTTTGGGACGTATTCGTTGAAATTCGTTGGAACGACAGGCGCGGGCGGATTTTGAATGTTTTATTTTTTGTTTTATTTGAGTTGGCGTTTGAAAGTTTGAATTTTTATTACCAAAGAAAAATCTTTAACCGAATTAAGAAGGTAGACGTTTCCTTAATTTGTTTTTTTTTAAAGGGATAAGAAGAAGAGACTGACACCTTGACCGGAATATAGGTCAAAATAACTTTGAAATCCCATTATTTGGTACCTCTCAAAATTTGATAAAAAACGCAACAAAATTTTAAAAAATATTTCTTTTCGTTTTCAGGCTCGCAATTCATCGGAAACTCCAAAGGCTCGCATAATAAATTTCATAGCGGACTAGATAGGATGGCTGCAAATGAATAACGCTCACCTGTTTATATATTTAGAAATCGCAGTGTGCCATGCGTGCACGGCCTCCTTTGCTTTTCTCATTCTCTTTCGAATAAATAAACATATCCGGTGATTTGGATGTTATTTATCGTGTGTAGCTGTCAAAATACAAGTCATTAACTGTCATAATATTTAAAAGAGTCGTTCATCATCTTAAAGGCGTTAACTGTTTATCTTATAGCGAATAAACGAGAATTAAAGTAATTGTTTGAGTAATTAATGTTACTGAAACTCATTTAAGTGATAATAAATATTTTGTTAAGTAAGAATATGATACATAATTCAATTAAAATTTCAAATAAATATATACGTTGCAAAAATGTGTTTTTTTCGCCAATTTTCGCCGATATTTCCGAAAATATGACACTTAGAGAATTTTTGTTTGGACGAAAATGAAGATCAGTTCATTACCTACAAAAATGATCTTTATCATTTTTATCAAAAATTTGATACTTTTCGACATAACCGGCTCCAAAACGCACCCCCATTTTTAGCTCCTGCCCTGCATTTAGAGAGCACGCTCTAAAGGAATAACGCTCCCAAGCGGATTTCAAATTTTTCAATAAATCACTATATCATGTTATTTTTTCCTTTTATATACTTCTCTGAATTATTTTTTCTTGATATAAAGCTTGCTTTAAGCGGCCGAATTTGGTGACTTTTAAATACAAACGTTTTGTACAACACAATATCTCCTTTAAATTGGGTTCAAATTTGAGCTCGACTTAAACTTTAAAATTTCGCGAGTGGCAGGAAACGTAGTGGCGCCATCTACTATTGGTGTTTGGAAACCTAAACATGGAAATCAGTGTATTGTCAGACCCCAGATCCCAGATTTTGATATTTGCGAATTTTTGAAACGCCGTTTTTGCAAAAAATATTAGTGTAGCGAAAAAAATCATAGAGACAACTTTTGTAGGTAATGAACTGCTCTTTATTTTTGTTTAAACAAAAATGCTCTAAGGGTCATATTTCGGCAGATATCGTCGAAAAACGGATTTTGGGGAGCTATAGAGCCATTTTCCCACCCTTCCACAAATTCCACGTACCTCCGATTTTTTGAGGTAAAAGTACCTATGAATACCTGCAAAATAAAAAAACATTTGCCGGACAGACTTGATGCCCAGGTATGGGGTTAATTTACTGGACTATAACTGAAATGTTATAGCACTCAATATAAGTAATAGCATTTTATTAAATTAAACATTTTTTAAGAGAATATGCTAGACTACATACATTTCCGAGCTGTCTTAATAAATAATTGAATGCAATCCTGACTTCACAGGTCCTTCTCAACACGCAGAAAATGCCAAATGGTTACAGTTCCACCATAGAAAGACACGGTTATTACCTGCAGTTTAGCCAGGAAATTATTCAATTTATGCCTTTGATGTGTTACATTATATAATTAAGATTTATGTTTCGAATGCATATGACGAGTGAAATTAATGCGTTCGGGACGCTAGCGATAGTCAAAACTCCCGCTTTTCTTTCTACTTTATTTGCTGTAACCGTCGACTCCATTTTAAAATAGTTTTTTATTTAGGCAAACCCATGAGGTCACAATCTAAATATACTATTATGAGAAAAATAATTCAGTAAAATTTCAGGTTTCAGGTTGCATTTTGTCTAACCTCTCGCTGTATGATCCAATAGTTTCAGCAGCTCATCTTCAACATGAGTGTTTGCAACAATGTTTTTTGGGGTGTCAACAGCATCAAATGCAATGGTCATTAGCCTTATATTCTGTGAAGGCTTTGTTATTGTTTCCCAGCGCCACTTTAGGAACAGCACTGTTAATTAGAACCCAACAGTCCAGTGATGTACTTTCTTGTATAAAACTTTGTTGAGTTCTCTTATAGTGATGCCTCATCTTCAATAGATAGGTAAAGCTTCCTTGCACTAAGTTGATCTTTAGCAGCCATTTAGGGTAAGCTTGTAGATACCTTGTTTATACCACAAACAAGAAGAGTAGATTGATCGCAATGATTCAGTCATTAAATATTTTGTACTCTACCAAGCATCTTCAACTTTTTGTATTCTAGATTTCTTACATAGATTAGCCATTATACACGATTGTCTAAAGGCGCCCTTACTGAACCCCTAAGTTTCGATGGAAAATATAGGGTGTAACTTCTTCACAGCTCTTCCATTGAGAGTTACTCGATGGGCAACGAAACAAGAATTATTAATATTTTGGACACACTGTGACAATATCAATTTACGACGTAACATTTTTAACAAGTTTTTGTATACTCAAATTGAAAAAAATATATAATTCGGCTTATACATTGCACTGTTTGGACATATTTTCAATAAATAAGAACCCACAGTACGTACTTATTCCATGAAATCGTGATAATGCCTACTTAGCAATCTCAACTATGTAAATAATTCTTTCTGCAACAAAACTTCCATCAATATGTCAACATTTGATCTCTATCGCACTGCTCGTTTGTCAATATAAATAAGTATAATAATTCTGTCAACTTGTAAGGTCAAAAATGTAAACTACTCTCTCTTGTTACAACTGAGCCATCGGCGCGCGCAGGAATTTTATCAAAGGATTAAAAACATTTCCACTTACTTTTATATGATGCCCAGTCACAAATAATAGCATACCAGGTACCTACAATTATTTTTATTTTTTTAAATATTAAACTATCTGTTGATGAAGGTGTCGATAGACTGCGACCTATAAGATCTATAGTGTCCCCTTCTGCTGGCCATTCGGTAAGGATCTCTCAATGATTAGAGCAGTTCCTCCAGTCCTATTGCTTTCAAAAAATTCAGGATGTCAGTAGGCTTCAGGTTAGGTAAATCTCCCTCTTCTATTTGAAGGTATCGTACCCTTGGATTTTGTGGGGGTTATGCATACTGAGAGAATGTGGATAGAGGTTTCCTGCTCTTCCTCGCAAAATCTGCTTTCTTCTTCCTTTACTAATCCAAGTTTCTTTAGGTGCCCTCTCAACCGGCAGTGCCCTGTTAGGATACCCGTTAGAATTCTGAGCTTCTGGTTATTGTTTCCCAGTAGTGTCTTGGCCTGCCTCATTCCTTGTAGCCCTATCCAGTATTGGGACCTTTTGTTATATACTTCTTTTCCAAGTTCATCAAGTATTCTACTGATGCTTATTCCGCAGAAGGGTTCAGGTCCCAGAAATGGTGTTTCAGCCCTTTTTTTGCGAGTACGTCTGCTATTTCATTACCCTCTACTCCAGTGTGTCCCGGAACCCTTAGGAGGCTAACAGTGTTATTCTTGCCTAGTTCGTTTAGATTCTCTACGTTCTGCCAAACCATCTTGGATTAATCGCTTCTTGGATGTCTGACATGATGGTAATCTCTTCAACTGGACACATTTTCCGATGGCGTAGATTTCAGCTTGGAAAATGCTCGGAGATTTGCTTAGACTTTCGGAATATTTGGTTCCAGGCCCATATACTCCTATTCCTGTTCCTTCTGTTGTTCTGGAACCATCTGTCTAACATTTAATGGCACTTCTCTTAAGTTTTGGGATGGTGTCTTTGTCCCATTCGCTTTTGTTACTTAGCTTTGTGTTGAATTCTTTCACAAAGCTAAATTTCTTTGTCATCTCATCTTGGGGCATGTCCCCGGTTTGGTGATTTCCAGGAAGGAGTCGAAACTTGCGTTTGGTGGTTCCTTCTCTGGATCTATGCTTTATTAAAGGTTCTAAATTAGAAAGCTCTGAAACTGCTGATTATTCCTAATTTTTCATGGTTCAAATAAATATAATACTCAAACAAGTTGAAGTTAAAATATCACAATAAAAATATAATACTATTAGTGATTTAACCTCCATCTGGATACGCACATGGATTATACACCGTTACGATATTCCTCCGTTCAAAGTAAATAAATTTTACGGAGGATTTAAATAAACATAATTAAATAAATTTATAATTAATACAAATTAGTATGCGTTTGTTTATTTAAATTATCGAATAATTATAAGTTAATGCTTGAGATCGTTTTATATACGGGGTGGACTAACTTTAAATTTATTAGATACAGAAGGAAGGGATAAAAGAAACAAAGACAAATTTTGGTAAAAATCAAAAAAAAAGATGAAGTTTACCATTTAGAGTTATTGAATAAATCGTCTATAGAGAGAAGGAACAAATAAATAAAAGGAAAAACAAAGAAATAAAACCAAATAAAGGAATAAAATTCGAGAGAATAAACTGTAATTATCTTCTGAATCATTTCAAATCCCATTTTCCTATAATTAGTTTATAATAATTGGAATACGACAATTTAAGTTTGAATAAATGTTGGTCCACCTTCTATATTTACCTAACGCATGGCTATAACAACAAAAATAATGAAAATATTACTCGTTTACTTAAATTTTAATTAGGAAAGCTCAGGAATATTTTATAGAATTTATACGCACCATTAAAATTGCAAATCCTGTTTCTTTTATAGTGTCTAATAATTTTTATAGGAATTTTTCATTAATTAATTAGTAAAATTATATTCCTATTGTCCGAAAATGTCATTTCATAATAATCATTAAACCTAAAATGTAAATTTTGGTTAAATATTCTTGATTTTATCCACAAAATGTTGGTATATGTTTCCGGTTCAGTTGTATTCATAACACAGTCACACAAAAATACTTGTCAGGCCCAAGGAGTTGACACATGTATTTTTTTTTTTTCGAAAAAGAAATAATTTGTAAACCAACTTTTTTATATTTAAATGTTTTGGCTCCTTAATTCTTCATCTGAGAAAAGCATTGAACCATCTTGCCCAAATCTTTTTACCTTAACCCTTATTTAGCCAACGTATCACCGGTAATACACTATTAGGGGATGACGGTACAAGCTAAAATATTTAAATTTTAAGGGTAGTAATAGTAGAACTATGTAATTGCATAGATACAGCGGTATACGAAATAACTTCTTTATGTACGAGCCAAATTGTTGGCGTTGGCGGTTCTACGACTAAAAAAGTAAGTTGTTTTCAAAATTATCACTAATATATTTCTTTGAACATAATATGGACGTATATTATAGTATGATAGATAAATATTTTTAGCTACTACATAAAAAATGTATCAGGTATAACCATAAAAGATTTTTGAAATGTTAGTATCAGGGGTAATACATTGTCGGTTTAGCAGTAATGTTTTTTATAGTGTTTATTTATACTTTTAGGTTGTGTTATCAAGATCAGGGGGGAGTCGACCTATCAGACATGCTTGTGGTGCTATATCGGACCAAACTTAGGTCTTGGCGATGGTACCTTACTATGTTTGCTCATGTCTTAGATATGTGTCATCAATGCATGACTGTTGTATATGCTACGATAACGTGGATCATTTTCCAATATACGGAAGTAGAGGCCGCTATAAATTTTGTCGGACAGGCCAGACTAATGTTACCTGTCATAAATGTGACGCACGTCTATGTCTTGTCGAAAATAGAAATTGTTTTTTAGGTTTTCACAAAAAATAATAGATTGTTGTTATTCTGGCAGTGTATCAAATGTGATACATAGAAATTTTTTTTAGTTTTTACCAAATAAATAATTTTTTGGTTAAATTTGCTTTACTTACACCCTAAATAACAGGGTTACGTCTATCCGTGCCTGAATAAGGGTTAAATTGAATTTTAAGGATTTTTCGTGTTTTATTTTATTAATAACAAAAAAATGGGTTAATAAATAATTACAAATTTCGATTTCAATGTTTAAAAACTCCTACAACCAATCCTGCTTAAACCACCTTATGCGTATTCATTTTCTAGCTAGAAAAAATGTCATTGCTCTATTATACAACTCAAGCTATTTGCTGCAATCTTTTATTTGAATTGTGAAATGGCGGGGAATATGTTTAATATGGAAAATTGAATTTTTTTGCCACTTCTAAAAATGGCAGCGCTTTAAGATCGATTAAGTGTAATTGTTTTTGAGAAGAGCCTTTGGAAATTACTATTCTAAGAATGGCCGATTAGTCATTAATCACCAGAGGCGGAGAAAAAAAATATTTATATTGATTTAATTTTTTCGATTTAGTTAAAAAAAACATTTTGTCACAGTTTGGAAGGTACATTTTCGTGGGTAATTTGATGGATTTTTTTGTATATTTCGCACTTAAATATTCAGAAAGTGTTTTTATGTTGTTTTTGCTGCTATTTTGGCATATACAGTGCGTTGAAAAGTTATAGAATATTGTATAAAATCCTAAGATAGGTCGAATGCGCATATTTTGATGTAATTAGCAAATTTTTTAAATCACACTCCTCTTTTGACAGGCCTTTAAGTGAAGAGTTTTGTTACCTTACTGAGACTTAACTACCCCTTGAATAGGTTTAGTTTTGAAAACTTATGTTGAGGTTTGGTCGAACCTAGAAGGTTGTATCTCTAGCCTACTCAAAAATTATGAGGGCTGTTTTTATTGTATACCTTCAAAAGCTCTAAAAAATAGATTTCATTCGAACCTCAACCGCGAAAACTCTTCTGGACGCGTAAAGCTCGTGCAGAATACCATGCAAAAATAAATATGTATAAGTTATAAAGTACTAAAAAGATAATAATGTATTATGATAAAAGATTATAATATACATCCGTTTACGCGTTTCGGGCAGTTCAAATTAATACCGCTAGTGTCGCCTAAAGTTGCGTTCATCTCAATACCGCTGCTTACCGGTATTCAAATGTGTGTGTGCTAAATTTTGTGGTCAGTTTGGGCCAAAAAATAAAGATACATAGAGTCCGTAACTCGCGCTCTCCACTCACCTTCTTACTAGGGGTGGAAAATGAGGTATCATCGATTTATTTATTTTTTTCCTCTGGAAAAAAAAACGTGGTTGTACATGATATTGATATCTTTGGGATACTCTGAATACTTATATTTATAATTTTCATTGCTTTGAAGCACATTCTTCTATTTCGCCATATAATATTGAAAAATTCTACGCACGCCATTGTTCTAATTGATAAAAACCAACAAATACTTCAACTTACCATTCTGATGAAACAGAATTGAATTTCTGCCATATATCCTCTCATTTTGAATTACTATAATACCCGTTTTCGCAATCAAGTAATTTGATGTGAAAGATATGTGGCTACAGATTAATTTCTACTCGAAACTCGGTATGTATTTAGAAGAAAAAGAAAATTACTGACTGCAAATCGCGGACATTATACCACTTCAAAGTCGGAAAATGCCTTATACGTTTTTGTAACGCGATACCCAAGCTTATTTTATTTATCGTTTATTGCAGGTTTGCCTTGTTTGAAAACGTCAACGCTGTAATTACTGGGTAAAATTAAGTTTTATGTGGGAAAATTGTTGTATAATTGCTCGACAGACAGCGGAAAAATCCTTAGATAATTGATGATTTATGTTCACTCTCTTTTTTTTTTCGTAATACAAAGCTCATTCTTTAGACCACTGTTGAGTATCCTAGGTTTGCTTAATGAGACAAATCAGTGTACACGCCTGAAAAATAAGCTATTGAGAAGCTTTGAGAATCCTCTTCCTCTAGGAATTGAAATAAATTAAATGACACTCTTAATTAAATTGAGTATGTAATGCATTTTAACCTTTATACGTATAAGATTGTCTCCTAATAGGCCTATCCTACTAGTACCTATAATAGTATATAGAGTATTTTCCTAACAAAAACATTTGTTTACTTCAGATAATACAAATTAATATGTGCCAGCTGCACATGTATCAATTAAAATTATCTATGTCAACAACTCGGCGTGAGACCTGTTGAATTAAAGTTACCTAATTAATTTATAAAAAATTATAACCGTATCTTATTTCTGCCACATGCTAATTAATACTTAATACTCAACAAGTCTACACAAATGGTGTTCTCTTGTTTTTACCCGTTTTTAATCGAATGTATACACCCCGTGAATTAAATTTAATAGACCTTCTTATGAAAATAAAATATATTTCCGTCAAAATATATAATTAGCCGTGGATACCTAGTAGACCGATGAGCGCTATTCCTTTAAAATTTAGCCTGATCTTACGAAGGACCTTTAGACTCATCATAGTCGGTGCCTTTGTAACCGCTTTCGGTTATGTTTACTCAAAAAATTTCTAAACTAACTAGAATACCAATTCATAAATATGTAATTACCCGATTTAAAAACAGATATATTTCATTGAAACAAGTAGCAAAAAAAAAATTACGGAAAAAAAACTCGGTTGTACAAGTCGAGTTAACCGGCCTTTTCAATCATTGCATAATTAAATATAACACATGGGATCGTTTGTTTCATTCGTTGACTGCCGTGGTCTTAAAGTCACTCAACACTCAAACGTCTCTTTTTACAAGAAACAGGAAATGTATCATTAACAAGAGCCGTTCTCTGTTTTATCAAAGCAACTCCATTTTCAAATCACCATTTATCCCCACGGCATCCTATTGTCTCGTAATATACTGTATACTTGCATTTAAATTAATAGCTTCTACTTCTATATGTATACCTTCGGTGTTGATATGCAGTTCGACAGGGACGGCATTAGGACGAAAATTCCTGGTCAATAAGATGGGAAAATGTCAAAGATGTCAAAACAGTCAGATTTTGTGGTTTCAGCCAATAACAGCTTACAATACTAACCAATCATTGTGTTTTATACTGATAAAACCGCTTCTTCGTTTTTGTTTTTTGATTAAACTGTGTTTACCTTTTTTGAAATGTCAAATGTAGTCATTTAACAATTTTTATTTCGCATTATCAATTATTATTATACTAAAATGTATTGCAAATCTATGTTAATACCCAAATTTCAAAATATATTTGTAAACTAACCTGTTTTTATCCGTTTATCTTAACACACAACACAGCTCCATCCATAAATTCGTTTAAAACTGTCAAATAATGTCAAAGTCTAACCGTTACCCTTAATAAATAATCTTAAATGCCTACTACTACATAGGCAACTTATATTACGTTTGTAGGTATAGAAGCAATCATATCAATATTTGGCGTTTAAATGTAAATGAAAATATCGAACTTTTGAGTGTAAAGTGTCTTTCTCTGTTTTTAACACAAAATGATTCAAAAAATTACCTTTCTAAATACCACTCGTCCTGTCAAATTTTATAGATTAAATTTTCAGTTTCCATACTCAAACGCCTTTATTTCAGACAAAACCACTCAAACAAACTGATTTGAGATAAAATCACTCGTCCTGCGGACTCGTGATTTTATCAATCAGTTTGTTTTCGTGGTTTTTCCAAATAAAGCCGTTTTCGTGAAAACCAAAAATTTAATCGATAAAATTTGGAGGGCTCGTGGTATTACCTTTGATTATTTTTTTCATCTGTCAAAGCAGTCAAATTTTGTAGTTTAGCCAATAAGAGCTCAGGATCCTAACCAATCATTGTGTTTTATACTGATAAAACCGCTTCTTCGTATTTGTTTTTTGATTAAACTGTGTTTACCTTTTTTGAAATGTCAAATATAAACATTTCACAACCTTTATTTAGCATTATCAATTATTATTCAACTAAAATGTATTGCAAATCTATGTTAATACCCAAATTTCAAAATTTATTTGTAAACTAACCTGTTTATTCGTTTATTCACATACACAACATCAGTTTTTGAATACCCAAATACTTAAAAATCCATAAATCTCTTTAAAACTGACAAATGTCAAACTCTATATCCGAATTAAGCCAAACGCAATCCCGTATGCCTTGTGGCCCTGTATTTAAAACTATAGCAGCTCATCATGATGTTTCAATTTAAATTGATAAAGAAAATTTTCAACATTTGTGTGTAAAGTGTCTTTTGCATAAATGAATATATTCTCTGTTTTTAATACAAAATGATTCAAAAAATAATCCTTCAAATACCACACGTCCTCTCAAATTTTATAGATTAAATTTTTGATCTTCATACTCAAACGCCTTTATTTTAGGCAAAACCACTCAAACAAACTGATTTGAGATAAAATCACTCGTCCTGCGGACTCGTGATTTTATCAATCAGTTTGTTTTCGTGGTTTTTCCAAATAAAGCCGTTTTCGTGAAAACCAAAAATTTAATCGATAAAATTTGGAGGACTCGTGGTATTACCTTTGATTAAACAGTCTCTTCGTTTTTGTTTATTGATAAAACTTTGTTTGCCTTTTTTGAATTGTCAAATATAAACATCTACTGCAAATCTATGTTAATACCGAAATTTCAAAATGTATCTGTAAACTAACTTGTATTTATTCGTTTATTTTAAATCGCTTTAACACACATAACTCACTTCAACATTAAACATCAGTTTTGAATACCTAAACACTTCAAATTAGCCAAATTAAGAAATAATTTTTCCATTTCACTCTATAAACACGGATATCTCCATAAATCCATTTAAAATTGACAAATAATTGGTTTTTTAAATGTACTAGAAGTACCTATATCGGTACTAGATTACATAAATTGTTGGATTTAGAATTTAGAATAAGTTATGCCCATCCAGTTTTATTATAGGTCAGTGGACCAACCAGAGGAGAGTGAACCGAAAGGCATTGCCCCATTCTGGACCTGATAAAGCTTCTGTAACGTGTAAGATCCTAATTTGACTTTTCGTATGGGAGCTAAGTTTTTTCGTAGTTTAGAAATTTAGCCTAAAATTTGGTTCAGATAACTGGATCTCTAGTTGGCATATTACTTCTGTTGTTTGCTCCAGTTTACATCACCTAATTAGAAAGTTATTAGCAGTATGACGGTGCGTGTATATGACCAAGATACAAACAAGTTAATTTACGCAAAAAAGTTTCATACCGATTCGATATTTGGAGAGAAATCTCGAAGATCCCAGGTGCTGGTTTTCGGAGCAATCAACTAACCGATGATAATTCATTCGCACCAATTTGGTATAATTGGTGTCCTCGAAGTTGGTATACGGCAAGTGGAATGTCTAAAACCGGGAGCTGGTTTAATTTAATCCAACTAATCTCCCTGATCATTCGGAATACATTAATTAACACATCGAAATTTGAATAAAATGCCCATTACGGGAAAGTGATGTTCGTTTCTTGACTTCTTTTTCACTGACCGATCGTTTTTATAACTCCATTGATAAAAACCTCGGAGTGTATTTGTCGGGGTTTATTGCTGTCGTTAAGAGATATCGACTCTCCTTTTATTTTCTTACTAATTTTACTCTTATAATAAAGTGAATACTTTATTTAAGATGGCTTTCTATCTAACACACAATGTCTACTATTTAACCACATTTTTATTATTATTCTTTTATTTTATTATTTAGCCTACCAATTTTCAGAGTAGATTTTCGTAAGTAATCGAATTTTTTTCACAGGAAAAATTATTCTGTATACACATATAAGTATAAATATAAATATAAAAAAATATAAATAAATAAATGGATTTAAAAGTAATAATCTACTACCTATTATACAGGGTGGGCCACGCTCAACGGGACGGAGCTTACTGGGAAAACGAAAAATGTTATGAAAAAGTTATTTGGCAGGAGTACGTAGGTTAGTAACGACTACATTTCTAAATTAGTTAGACATATACAGGGTGTTCCAAAAAAGCGTGATATATCAAAGTTATGTTTTTTTTAATGGAACACCCTGTATTTTATTTTATTTTTGAAGTATATTGAACAAAATAATGTCACTTTATTAAGGGCTCCCTATACCCATTCTTGATAGTTTTCGATTTAAATGACTATTTTTGCGAAATTAATATGGTTTAAATACATTCATTACACTTCGTCCCATAAAAATTAACTAACGCATTTTTGTTTATTAATTGCCAATTAGGAAGGCCATCGATACGAATTATTGTAATGTAAAGTTTATTTACAGGGTGTTGTTAATTGAGAGTTTCATGACAATACAATATTTTATACGATTACTGCGTTATTCTAAATGGGACACCCTGTATTTTGTTATTGTAATAAAAGGGTAAAACAATTCCCTTTCAAATTACTACAAGGTTCCCTATACCAATATCCACCAATTTCAGACTTATTTGCATTATTTTACCTGCATCAATAAAAATCGGTAATTTTATAACACGTTTTTATTAAGTAAGCTATGAAATAGACAAAACAAATAACTTTACAACAAATGTTCAAAATGGTGCCCATTTTGTTCGATACATAATCGGACTCTCTTCTCAAATTTTTTTTTTACACTTCTTAACATTTCTGGCGTTACGGTTGCAAACGCTTCACGGATACGTATTTTCATATCTTGGGCAGTCGTGGGTGGAGTCTGATACACTAAATTTTTAATGTACCCCCATAAAAAGAAGTCCATGTTGGTTAAACAGGGAGATCTAGGGGCCCAATTGTTAGGACTACCTCTACCAATCCACTTTTCCGGAAATTTTCGATTTAAATATGATCTTACAATCAGAGAAAAATGTGCGGGAGCACCATCGAGCTGTACCCACATTCTGCTTCTTACATTCAAAGGGATATTTTCTAACAGAACAGAAAAATCTCTCTGATGGAATCTGGAAAACTTAACGTCCATTTAAAATGCCATTAAAAAAATACGGTCCCACAACATATTCTCCTATTAATTCTCCATAAACGTTTAAAGACCATCGGTTTTAAAGATCTATCGTTCTAAATTCTTTTTTATTTTCGGTACTGTAATAGTGAAAGTTGTGTCTATTCACTAGTCCACTATTATGGAACGTAGATCCGTCTGTGAATAATATTTTATCAAAAAAGAATTCGTCTTTTCCCGCTTTTTCGAGAAACCATAAATAAAATTCCAATCTACGGTGAAAATCCGTTCCATACAAATGTTGGTGCATCTGAATGTGGTATGGATGGTAGTCCGACTTATTTCCAATTCCCTGGCCATAACTCTTGTGCTAGTGTTTGGTTTTTCAATAAGTGATTGGAGAACTTCCAACTCTGTATTTTCGTTGCGAGTTACGAGCTTTCTAATATCTCGTTTTTTGTAAGAAACACTGCCGGTTTCACGAAACCTTGCTAGCAGCCTTTCAAATACCTCTTTGCGAGGATGATCTTTTAAGGGATATCTCTCGGCATAAACTCGTGATGCTAATAGACAGTTTTGAAAACATTCTCCGAGTATGAAAATCATATTAACTCTATCTTCAACTGTATATTCTTTCATTTTGTATCTGAACGACAGCTAATAACACGGTAAAAATTAAACTATTGTCACAGTTTGACAGCAAACTAGTGTTTTGTCTATTTCATAGCTTACTTAATAAAAACGTGTTATAAAATTACCGATTTTTATTGATGCAGGTAAAATAATGCAAATAAGTCTGAAATTGGTGGATATTGGTATAGGGAACCTTGTAGTAATTTGAAAGGGAATTGTTTTACCCTTTTATTACAATAACAAAATACAGGGTGTCCCATTTAGAATAACGCAGTAATCGTATAAAATATTGTATTGTCATGAAACTCTCAATTAACAACACCCTGTAAATAAACTTTACATTACAATAATTCATATCGATGGCCTTCCTAATTGGCAATTAATAAACAAAAATGCGTTAGTTAATTTTTATGGGACGAAGTGTAATGAATGTATTTAAACCATATTAATTTCGCAAAAATAGTCATTTAAATCGAAAACTATCAAGAATGGGTATAGGGAGCCCTTAATAAAGTGACATTATTTTGTTCAATATACTTCAAAAATAAAATAAAATACAGGGTGTTCCATTAAAAAAAACATAACTTTGATATATCACGCTTTTTTGGAACACCCTGTATATGTCTAACTAATTTAGAAATGTAGTCGTCACTAACCTACGTACTCCTGCCAAATAACTTTTTCATAACATTTTTCGTTTTCCCAGTAAGCTCCGTCCCGTTGAGCGTGGCCCACCCTGTATATGCATACATATTAAATATGTAGGTATTAATTTGAAAACTGAAAAACAGTTAATTTATTTAACCCTGGAGTGAACGGGTGAAATATGGGACGGGACGGGTTGGGTATGGTATACACGTAGCCAATAATTGGAAATTTTTCGAACTAAACATTTTTATTTACAATAAATTCAAGCTTCTAAGAACAAAACAAATCAATTTCTTATGAAAATTAATAAAAAAACTTAACAAAAGTCATTACGGCAATAAATACAAACCATAACGCACTCTCATAAAACTAGGCTAAATCAAGATAAAACTACCAGTGAAATAAAAATTCTTCCCCGGAATCAAATTCTTGGTCACTAGGAACTTGGTCATACATATCTTGCAAACGACGAATATTTTTTTCGTATGGGTCGTTCATTTTAACGCCTACAAGTCCAAAATCATAAGAAAAAATATACAAAAAAGACTTACGCAAAGGAACGGGACGTGTATCTCATACACCAAACTCTTAAATAAGAATAATTAACGAACTTTTTTCATTCACACGTGTTGATCGACTAAATTCAGGAGACTACTGCAAGCGCGAATGACCACAGCCAAGAACTCATCCGTGCACTCCAGGGTTAAGAACATACTACAAACTTATAGTCTATTTTTATGTATGAGAGAGTATTAAAATAATAAAGCGTTCGTAATCCATAGACGTACCACTTCTTTTAGTAGACAGTTAAAATATTTTGTGAAGTTATACCTCGAGTATTTTCGTATGAAATAACCTTTGTATAAATATAATAAATATATCGGGTGTACACTTATATTTTCACCTAATTAACCTGCTTATAACTTCTAAGCAGCTGAAGGTAAAAAAGTGCAATTTTTTCTAAAATATTTTATTTTTCCACAAGGTATGTTAAGAACATTGTGTCAAACGGGTTTTTAAACAACGTTACGTTCATAAATAATAATTTTAATATAAAAACTACTTCTTACCTACAAATCCAAATCAGAATAGAAATCAGAAGATGAACTGTCGCAACCAATATTTACAATGAGTGGCTCGATCATTTCATCAGTAATATTGTCCAACTTCCACATTTTCTTTTCTTCTTTAATCGTATGATTTACTTACTGCCTTTTCCCAGTTTTCAGGCTTCACATTATTTACAGCCTCCAAAAACAACTGTTTAACATCACTCATTTTAAAAGAATTATTTTTTCTTGAAACTTCTCCCTTTATCTGTGCCCATATCAGTTCAATCGGGTTTACTTCGCAATGATATGGTGGTGATCTAACCACCGTCATCCCACGATTTTTTGCAATTTCATCAATTTCATATTTTTTTAATTTCTCTTTATGAAGGGAACACAAATGATACAGTTCTCTTCTCACAGAACCGGGATGGAACTTAATATTCTTTGAATTTAGCCAATTCTGTAAATCTTTTTTTAACCACTTGGTTGTGGGCATTTTTTCTGTAAGTCTCGAGTGATAACTTGCATTATCCATTACTATTATACAGTTCTGAGGAAGAAGATCTATCATTTGTTCGAACCACTCTTTAAAGACATCAGCATTCATGTCCTCATGGTAGTCACCGGTACGAGTAGATTCAAAAGTCAATAAACCACCTTTAACAAAACCGTTTGAACTACCGATGTGTACTATTATCAGTCTGCGCCCCTTTCCTGATGGTGGATTTAAACCAGTAGATAAATTATTTAAAAAAGCCTGTCTTCGACTTGTAACAGTTTCATCTTGCCAAAATTTATTTGGTGTATGTCCCTCGTTGATCCATGTTTCATCTAAATAAAATATATTTCTTCTTTGGTTTCTCATTTCTTTTATAGTCCTTAGGTAATTTCTTTTCCATACTACAATATCGCTTCTTTCTATTAAAATAGACTTTCTGGAATGCTTTTTCCATAGAAAACCTATTTCTTTTAAAAGTTTCCATAGTGTGCTTCGACTCATTTCAGGGTAATCCTTATCATCTCGAACCGTGGCAAGAACTTTGTCTACTGTCGGAAATTCTTTTCTAAAGAAGAACGCATGCACTTTCCTTCGAAGTCTTTCTTTCAAATGATTTTCTATTTGAAATTTTGGTTTTCCTGGAGCTTTACGTGCTGTTTGAAACTCGCCACATTTCTCTTCTTTAACAACTCTGTAAATCGTAGATTTCCCAACACCAAGCGTACTACTAACTAATTCCACTGTGTCATCAACACTTTTACATAAATGTTTGTCTGTTAATGATTTAAAACAATTAAATATTAATGTTTTTTCATTAACTGTTAAAGGACCGATTTTTTGTCGTTTACGCGGTACTTTCAAATTTTCCATGATCACACTAGAATTCACAATAGACTGCACACTGCACCTTGCATGTTGCAACTAAACGACATTTAGTAAGCTGTCAAGAATACACAACTGGACCTCCTTACTAAATGGAAAACCTACAATCGCATTTTCGGTGAAATTTGTTGGTAAGGGATTTATCTACTTATAATTCGATTACTGTAAGAAATTCTTGGAATTAAAATAAAACAAAATTGGCAAATAGGTACTTATTGAAAATAATCTTAAGATACGGCTATGTTATCTTTAATACACAGGGCTTTTGGCCTGTCCAAACCTTTTTCTATTGTTCTGTACAGCTTATGGTTATAAAAGACCAATAAAAAACCCAAAACTTATATTAGCTCAGGTACATTTATGACAATTTTAGGAAATATTTAGATTATTCCGTAAAAATATTTAAAATGACCGTACTAAGTTTTGCATTAGAAATGCTGTTTTATTACTCTCTCATTCATAAAAATAGACCATAATTATTTATGGTACAATTAAAATATAAATTGCAATTTTGGTACGCAGTAGGAGTATTGTTTAAAATTTTTGTTAACTCATTGATAACGTTGGGTGTAGGTAAATCATTAATGTTGTCGATGAGTCCAGCTGTCTGAGTCTTCTGTTTTCTGTTTTTTAGCTCTCCAGCTCTGAGGCGTCACTTCTAAGGGTGTTTATGATGTTGGAATAATGCTCATTATCCATTTGCAGATAAGGCTTAATTGAGTTGGCTGAACTGTGTGTGCATTTTTTTTTGCAACGGTGTTCCACATTGTCTTCACAACTAGTTTTGTAATTTTCACCGTTTTCTTTCTTCATATTCCACGCCCAATCTTTCAGGATTAGGTTTAGTTGCTCTAAACTTGTACTTTCCAAAAGCTCGTATTTCTTTGCCTTGCCGAATTCCGTAAGCTGTTTCCATATTGACGTATGGGTACACTTTTCTCAATCGCCAGATCAATATTAATCATAGAATCACTTCCAAAGCGACTCATTTTCACTTCATACATATAGAGGAGGCAATGAAGCAAAAAAGTTCGGAACTAGTTGAGCACGGTCGGATCGGAACGCGGTTTTTTGCATTCGCTTCCAAAAATTATTTGTAAGGGTTTTCCTCACACGATCGCAAAAGACTATCCGAAAATCGTCTCATAATTGCACATATTCATTGCTGTTTAACTCTCGCCTGAGGCCTTCGAACAAGTTGATCCAGTCCTGTAAAATTCTAAATGCCAGGTTTGATTTTCTAGCGAGTGTCACGGAGATGACATTCAGTGCCAGGTTCCGTTGCACCAGGTTGTAGGAGGGTCATTTTCGACGTGAAATTCTGATTTAGCAGCTAAAAAACCGCACCCCCCAATGATTTTTGCAGTGTTTTTGTCGATATTGTCAGGAAAATTCTCGAGGATGACGTCCACGTTCAGGTTTGGGTGCACCAGGCTATATAACTCGGGAAGGGTTTATTTTCATGGAAAATTGTATTTAACATTAATTCATTAAACCAGGATAATTTATCGAGTGAGCAAGTTTTTTTCCCTCACTTTTTGATCATCCAGTAACCTTCGTTATCTTTATCATATTTAATTAGTAAGTCAATTTTTCGCTTCTTTTTCGGTGCTTCCTAAAAAAGGCATCCGGGATTATTATGCCTGCAATTGAGATATACGAGCCTTACTCGTAAAAGATGATATTTGTTTCTAGCATTTCTGGTTCGAAATTAAGCGTCACATTTTCTTGAAAGCAAATAGAGAAAAAAGATTAGGAACGAGAGATATAGAGAAGAGACGTTTTGCAGTTGTTTGTAATTGCAGGCGGCATAAATTAAACCGCACAAAAAGATAGTGTCATTAAACAAATGAAATTTTAAATTGCGTAGCCAACTTTGTCGTGGACGTCTGTCGCGGAACGTGGCGTAAAATAGATAGGAGGCGACGATAAATTCTGCATTATTTGCAATTAGCTGGATTATCAATAAATTTTCCACATTTCGTATTATTGTACGCTCGAGCCAGATACCATCGCATTATTTACTGTTATTTATTTATTTATTGAAAATGCTGAATATTTCGCACAATTACTACTAATCATTTTAGAAAAAATATTATATATTAGATATATGCAGAAAAATAAAATCCTGTTTTAATCTGATTTAAAGATAAATATCTCACACTAATTATTCTATTGTTAATAAATTATTTACCAACCTGATATGCAGGTTTAATTCATGACCGATTTTCAACTTGTCTCAGTTAATAATATATTTGATACAATATAGTATGGGGTATAGTAAGAACGAGGATATATAGTATCCCCAATTTATCCGCTTTTCTTTCATAGATGACTGTGCTCAAAGATTTCCTCCGATTATATCTTCCGATAGTGATATTAACACTTGTAATGACTATTTCCCTCGTCTTAATTTCCTCCAATCACAAACGCGCAATTTTGAATTACAAATGGTTTCTAGATGAAAAAACTGTATGACAGCTCCTGTCAGCAGTTTTTTCGAGTTTACCCGCGGAAAAACTTGTCACCAAAAATTACAATACATTTGATAACAAGTAATTATGGTCTCCTAGGACACCAGAAAACGACGCTAAACAATTTTTCTTGTCAATAAATTTTGTAATATTGTTAAACAGTGCTAGTCAGCTTATGTAGTGAAAATGAAGTGATTCTACGACTAATATTGATCTGGCGATTGAGAAAAGTGTACCGTACCCATACGTCAATACGGAAAGAGTTTACTGAATTCTGCAAGGCAAAGAAATATGAGCTTTTGGAAACTATAAGTTTAGAGCAACTAAACCTAATCCTGAAAGATTGAGCATGGAATATAAAGAAACAAAACGGTGAAAATTACAAAGAACTAGTTGTGAAAAGACAATGTGGAACACCGTTGCAAAAAATGCAAGAGATGTATTTTATGAAGTGGAAAATAATTTTTTATCCATTTAAAGATATTATCCTCAAGTCTAGTAGGGAAGCTCGTAATGCGAAACGAAGAAATTTGCAGATGTGCGCCAGTAAAAGGAAATCGAGCTCTGCTTCATTAAAATTGGAAGAATACTACGCAAGGGTTTTATTATGGGACGAAGAAATAACTGATTTTCAAAAATCCTACTTTTTAGGAAGAGTAGAATATAATCCTCTCTTCAATAAAACGGCCCAGGGTGGAGAAAAGAAAATGGCCGATAGTAAATGGCTGGTCCCCAACACGAAGAACCCTACCTTTTGTCCAGTCCGTCTTTTTAAAATTCTAATGGTTAAATATTAATCTAGAATAATAACTGATAGATTATTTTTAACAGTAAACCCATCATGAAACAAAGAACAATCAAGTGGATGGTACAAAAACACTCCAGTGGGAAAAAACAAACTTTCGAAATGGACTAAAGAAGCAGCAGAGAAGCCAGGATTAAATACAAAAAAAATAAAAACCCACTCATTGCGGTCGACAGCAGTCAGTAACCTGGCTAAAGGAGGGATGGGTGAACAACAACTAATTAAAAATACTTATCTACAAATGGATAATGAGCATTATTCCAACATCATAAACACCCTTAGAAGTGACGCCTCAGAACCTTCAGCTAAGAAACAGAAAACAGGAGATCCGGCAGTCACTCCTCGAGCTTCTCACTCTACAGCTGGACCCATCAACAACATTAATGATTTACCTACACCCAACGTTATCAATGAGTTAACAAAGATTTCAAACAATACTCCTACTGTGTACCAAAATTGCAATTTATATTTTAATTGTACCATAAATAATTAAGTTTGTAGTATTTTGTGATTAAATGAATTACCTGTTTTTCAGTTTTCAAATTAATACCTACATATTTATTATGTATGCATATATAATAGGTAGTATATTTTGTAAGCTATGTGTATGCAGAATAATCTATTACTCATGAAATAGTCTTGTCAAATACCATGCGACTATATACGAGGATCGTAAGTTTCGAGCCTTAACATGAAGATGGTGTTACTATACTATTCAATGGTATATGCTTTGAAAGGTGTCTTTAAAAAGTCCAACTATTTTGTTGTTTCACAGTCGTTTATCAGTCGATGTTTTGTATGTATACCAAAGGTACTTGACTAACGCCGAATCAAGATTGGAGATTTAGCAGAGGCTATGGACCTATCGAAAGTACGCATTTCTTATATATTGACTTAATATAATTGAACATTTGTAAGCAATTGGCGAGTTGGTCGCAGCGCTTACTTACTTTGTAAACACCAAAGAACCTTTAAAATAGTGGACCTGAAAGGGTGAACCTGCTTGGAAGAGGCGCAGTTGGTACCATCGCATCGGCCAGGGATAGTTCATCCAGGAAAATAGAGCTATAGGTCTGGAACTTACCTAAAGATCTGATTTTAGGTACTGGTTGATTGATTCTAATAATTTTCGATATTTTCGATTTTCCAGTCGTGAAAATTAGGGTATACGGTCGCTGTCATATTTTTAGCCATCTGTGGTAATTTGACTAGAACTAAAAACTTACTTTTCCGCATCGTTCAGCGTCCCTGTATATATACAATCATTAAAATATTTATCGTAGGCCATAAATTAAACTAATTTAATAAATGTTTTTATTATGTTAAAATAATACCATAACAATAATTTTGTCTAACATGAAACTAATTAATATAACTGTTTCAATCAACTCGACTAATTCATTATATTTTTATTTTAGTTAGATACAGTCAGTTGGAAAAATAAAAAAATTACAAATTCCGACATAATTTGTGATTATAATGATCACAATAAATAGTGGCTCATAGCCATTCCTGAGTCACCCACGCGTATAGAATCTACAATCCTCGTTTCAATTTTATAATATTGTTGTATATTTTATTAATTCGCTATTGTGATGTCTTCACAACGAATTATTGTGTATAAATTTATGTCGTAAAATAAAATAGTGAGGTACCATCGCAAATTAACACTGTCACGCCTATTAAAAGATCGGTAGTTACCCTCAAGATTATATACGAGGTCGTATTTACATCTAGTTAGCCTTGGTACTTTTATTTGAACAAAACTGAACGAGGTTCTCTGCACTGCATTCTAACTCCCTCATTGGTTTTAAAAATGTAAAGACTAACATCAGAGAGAATGGGAAATAGACAACTGAGAAAATGAGAAGAAAGGAGAGTCCTACATGATAATCTTACAGTCCGCTTCTATGAAATAATGCCTGAGGGAATTCCGGAGAAGCCTTCCAGACTCAAGAGTAGTTTTTTATTCGGTAAAAATCCGACTCTAGCTGGTGATGGCAGGCGCGGATTCAGTAAAAATACCTTTGTGACCCCCCAAATCAGTAAAATACCTTAAATACCTTCGTGACATCAGTAAAATACCTTCGTGACCTCCCCCCAAAATGGAAGTCTGGATCAGCCTCTGGGTGTAGGTCCTCTTAAGCAAGATTTTTCCATTCAACACAAATAAACTCCTTCATTGGTAACAGGATTATAACTCCAAGATGGTTAAGATGGTCTAAACGAACTAGGCAAGAACAGCACTGTTACCCTCCTATGGGTTCTGGGACACACTGGAGTGGAGGATAATGAAATAGCAGACGTACTCGCAAAAAAGGGGCTGAAACACCATTTCTGGGACCTGAACCCTTCTGCGGAATAAGCACCAGTACAATACTTGATGAACTTGGAGAAGAAGTAAATAACAAAAGATCCCAATACTGGATAGGACTACAAGGAATGAGGCAGGCCAAGACACTACTGGGAAACTATAACCAGAAGAGATCTGACGACTAACAGGGCACAGCCGGCTGAGAGGCCACCTAAAGAACTCGGATTAGTAGACAAAGAGGAATGCAGATTCTGCGAGGCAGAATGCATTACTCTGCAAAATTCAAGGGTACGATACCTCGGAGAATATCAAATGGAAGAGGAAGATCTACCTAACCTGAAGCCTACCGACGTCCTGAACTTTTTGAAAGCAATAGGACTGGAGGAACTGCTCTAATCGTTGAGACATCTTTAACGATTGGGCAGCAGTAGGGGGCACAATAGATCGCAGTGTATCGATACTCCATCGCAGATAGATAGATAGATAGAACTGAATTATAGACAAAAATTTGCACTTACTGAAACGATTATGTTTTCACTTAATATTAGAATTGACGGGAAATGATCTGGATCAAGATCAAAGTTTTCTTCTATTTTTTTAAAAGTACGTGTTATTTTTCTGGAGGAGGAGACTGTCAGTTGGCCAGTACGTAAGCTTTCCTGTTAAGTGATAGTCACAGCAGATTTAACTACACCTATAATAATGTTTTCGCCAATTTTTAGAAGTTTCCTACTTTATTTATATTTATTGGTTTTTATATTATCTACAGTTGATTGTGTTTCTTCACTTTCTGTTTTAGTATCTACTTAATTATTAATATTTTCTTAAATCATAACTGCACTTTCTCCTTGTGCAATATCTGCTGGGTGTGTGGTACTATAAACTTTATATCCTTTGAATTGTATGTTATTTTGATTTGTTAAATGCATTTCTAAAGGCACCTCCACACTATGGACCAGGCAGTGGTCCAATCCTGCTGGGCCACTGTGTAGACAGGGGTTGGCTTGTGTTGGTCATATTGGGCCAGGGTATTGGCTTGTGTTGGCTATCGGAGCGGTTTTCAACACTTACCAAAGCAGGCCAACATGCGTGAACCAAGTGCGCAGTAGATAAGTGACGCGTCCACACACTTGTCCAACATTGGTTTAGGTTATGTTTATAATTATTATATATATTGTTATAAGTAAAGAAAGTTTGATTTTTGGTTACCATGGTAAATAATTACAAATTCAAATTGTACCTGCTTTGTTCTTAGCGTCCACCATCTTTTTACCATGTTCTAGTCAATAATATGTAAGTAATAATTATATGCCCTCGCCAAACATAAAGCTGCAGCAGCAATTTTATCAATATCCATCACGGAAATAGGGTTAGAGCAACTCAATGCTGGCCCAAGGTTTGCCAGTGGTTGGCCCACAAAGTACAAGACCAGTGCCGCCATTGCGCCAGTATTGGTGAGCAATGCATTGGCCTACCTTGGTCGATAGTATGGATATCTATTTTTTCGTAGAAAGAAAAACATTTTCGTTTATTTAAAATTTAACTTTATTTATATTAGTACAACTTTTTGCCTCAACCCGTCACATTACGGGCTCTAACGACCATATCATTTTTTAATCGTTTCTAACTATATCTGTAATGATAAAGAAGATACCAAGAATAAAATAATAAATCAGTAGTCAAGTTCGAACGCAATAAACCAATTTGGACTTAAAAGTGATACCGAAAATTAGAAGCTGTCAAAAATCAACTTCTTAACCTATAATTATCTTGAAAATGGTTTATTAGCCGCCTTGGGGCATAGAAAAGGGTCATCGTCAGGTAAAAAAAGGAAAAAGATGCGGCAAAGGCAGTCCAGTATTTAAAATTGAAGACGGATAGGTGGATGGAGGTGTTAATCATATTATATTTTATTTTTAATTAGGAAAGTTTCAAAGTAGGATTTAGAAAATGCTCAACATAAAGTACCCCGCAGTTTTTGATACGGAAATTTATTCGTCCTCCCATCCCGATCAAAAGTGTCCACGGCCCAAGTCAATCCTATGTACAGATTTCGAGCTAGCGCGAGTTTAACCTGATTAGAGCCAACTCGATATATGCGCATTTATCGGCAAGTTAGGTGTTCACCGCTTTACGTTTATGGTTTATATGATGGATATATGTCATACACACCCACATACACACACGCGCACACATACAGCGTCTTTTAGAAGATTTTATTTTGATTTACTTTTATGGTAGTACATATATTTGTGTTTCATATATGATTCATGTGGTACAAAATTTGAAAAGGTTCCGTAAATTTTCAAAAGATGGTTCCGGCTGTTATGAATGGTACAATAACCTTGTTTTTTACAGTGTAGAAAATGTCAAATTTTGCAGGAGGTTTAAATGTTCTTCTGACACTGCTCCAACTGATAAAATTTGAAGTTTTCGATGTATGTAGGACCTACATTGAAGGTATAAGTGTATATTGTGTATTTTTATTATAACTTTTTGACGATTACATAATTACTTGAATCCTGTTTTTCAGGAATTTCATGCTTATGAATCAATCAATCAAAATCGAAATCAGAGTAATTCACATTTCGATTGCTTAACTGTCGAATTGAGTATTTTGTTTTATTTTTGATAGTCAATTTTACAAAGATACAAAAAAATTTAAATGAAGTCCTTATACCAGCATAGGATAAGTCGTAAATATTGGGACATATTCGGACCAAAATATGAGGATTGGACCAAATATGTCTTGATAAAATGCTGTATAAAAAGATACAGGTTGTTAAAGTTGATTTTTTGTAAAATTGTTATGCATAATAATATATTTTTATTATCAGAAAGTCCTTCATCAAAAGAATTAGAAATCGCGTAGAAATAGCCACGTAGAACATTTACTATGAGTTTGGTATTTTTATTAAGGGGGTATTTTAGTTTTTAATATCCAAAAAACAATGTTTTTACCATTTTTTTGTCTAAAATATACACATAAAATTTGTTTTCGATATACGCACTCTATTCCGAGCTATTCCTTATATAATAGCCAGCCGGCGGAAGTGGCAAATGTTTCCTAATCAAAATTACCAAATCGTTTCGCAAAAAAAGCTCATTAGAAATCGTTTATGTGGAGCCTTCCGTAAAAAAGCACATTCCTTGCCCAAAATTATGTCTTTGTACCAATTTTTAAAACGATATATGAATATGTTGTGAAATTATTACCAAAAAACGAAAAACAAGCTGTACCTGCTTCCACAGCTGCATTCTATCGAAGCATATTTGGTCCAATCCTCATATTTTGGCCCAAATAACCTAACTAATATCCCAATAGGTACGAATAACCCTTATTTAGAGCTTTAGTTATATATGTGTATTTCATTATATCAATATCTATTGTTTTAAGTAATTGTTTTATATTTGTGTATATTTATTACTCCCTTTTTATCTATTTTATCTTTTTTATATTTATTACTATTTTTATTCTGAATTGTTATTATTATTATTATTATATCTATTGTACGATTAGGATATCCTATAATAAAGATTATTTATAAGTAATATCCTATAATTTAGAATGGTATTTCATCAAAGAATTACAAATTCCATTTTATCCTTTTAAAACGTCATTTATTCTATTCCTAACATATAATTAAATAACCTACCTGCATTTATGTTGGGCACCCCAAAAGGCGTGGTATTTTGGAACATAGGTCCGGGACCAAATGGGTTCACGATAGCCTGGTGCGGCCAATTCGAATGTGCCGCTTGATAGACAGCATGGGCCAAAGCCGAAAAAGGTGTAGGTCTAATTGGACCCTGACCAGGACTCAACATAGCATCTTTATCAAAGTCCCTTTCTCTATGCGCTGAAAAATCAGCTTCTTTGGAAGGCGAATCTTCACTTTTTACGTCGGATTGCAAGTCTTCCACGTCGACTATAGAATCTTCTTGATTAGAATCGTACTCATCATCGGAAGATTGGTGAGTAGGACTAGAAGAAGGTAATGTAGAAGAATTAGGACTAACAGACTTCGTAGGCCTGGTATCAGCCAGCAAAGAAGCTACACTAAAACTAATATGTCCGTTTTTTCCGGATTGCTGAGCATCGTTACTGGCTTTATCACTGATATTTTGCATAGTTTCGCCGTTTTTGG
Source organism: Crepidodera aurea (assembly GCA_949320105.2). Lineage (NCBI taxonomy): Eukaryota > Metazoa > Arthropoda > Insecta > Coleoptera > Chrysomelidae > Crepidodera > Crepidodera aurea. Next base: position 12,872,739 of record OX439479.2, read on the forward strand.
AGTCCAGCCGATCCAAATTTTGGACAGTCATTATTTGAGCACTGTCTAACGAGTTTTTGAGCATAAGTCACCACGTAACACGTTACCTTAACGTCACGTTAGCATCATAACACGTTAACACTTCATTAACTTATTGATATGATGACGTAATCACCAACTTATAGCTAAAGGTGTTCAGGCTGCACTGAACTGACAGCGGAACATGGTAAGTTCCTAATAATATTAAGGCGGAGCTAAAGGAAGGCGGATCGGTTTGCGCCGCCTCGCCGTTAACGACGTTATTAGGCAAATCGACCAATGAGCTTCGGTTGTCCCTAACTACAGCGGTGTAGCACAGGCAATCCTTGAACGTACCTGTTACTTGTAGTGCTAATATGGTTCGTTACTCGTCTGGACGATTGTTTGTACCTTTATTTTGTCTCTCTCCGGATTTTTATTATTTTAACTGCTGCTTTAAAAGCTTACACTTGTTTACGGTCGTTAAAAAAGCCTTTTGAAATTGTTATAACTTAATTATGAAGAAGGAAGGATGGACTTTGTGGTTTCTGATGGGTTTTTAAATTTACCAGTTATTAAAAATTTTCATTTTTTTAGAGGAAAAATTGTTTTTATTTTACACTAGGCGGTAGATCACAAATTTTTGTTTTCCGCTTATCGACGAAGTAGAATATGCAGCTATTGTAATTTTCCAAAATATACTATGTGAACTACATTCTACATTATATATGCCTCAAAAGTACATTGTAAAATTATTCACAGAATAATGTAGATATGTGAAAAATATCGCCAACGTGAAAATACATTGTGAAAATTACTGGTTTACATAATTCATTCTGTGAATGAAATTGCACAGGTTTAGTTATGTGAATACCCCACCACCTGGGCTGTGGATTTCTATATTTTTAAAACTCGGTACCTCAGAGGAACGTTGATGTTAGGCAAATTAGTTGAGGGTTACGCGGGATTGGAACGCAGTAATATTGTTTTTCTCCCTAACCTAAGTAATAATTATTTGTATTCTAAGCAGTTCTGTGGTGTGAGTCGACAAGAATTCGAAATCTAGCAATAACTCAGAAATACGTAACTTTAGGTATAGGGAATGCTAATGCAGATCGAAAGAGAATAAAAAACTGATTCATGCATGATAATAAAATACAGGATGTTTCATTTGAAATTATCGACTAATTGAGAATTGAAAATATGAACATTGGACGCTTCATTCTAGACACCCTGTATAAAATATCGCATTTGACGTTTCACCGTATGTTAGAAGGATATTCTCACAATCTCTGTATAAAATAAATAGCTTAACAACTAAGCCAGATACGGAAATTAAAGTAAATGCGTGTTTTTCAAAAAAAATTACAAAAATCTCAAATATCTCGGAAACTGTTAAACTTAGACCTGTGGTATGTTGATAATTTTTTCTCCGAAATTTGATGCTGAATCCAAAAATCAAAAGAAAAATGGTACATGCCATTTGAAATAACAAAGTTGATGTCTACTTCCGGTATAAACGGAAGTGACCGGAAGTTGAAAATATTTTCATTGAATAGGTCGTACTGACAAACCCCAGTAACCCAATTTTCAAATTTCAAATATCTGTAGTTCTCTATGTATGGCTAATGAGCCACCTTCGTGACACACCCTGTAGATCAATGTCAATCATCCCTAACGTTAATAACCGACGATCGTAGACCCATGCTTTTTATTTATGGTTTTAATGTACAGAACTTTTGAATCACACCACTATCATCGTAAAGTTACATCATGAATAATGTAATTTTAAATAAGTAACTCATCTGCTCCTTTATGTGATTGTACATTTCTTTTCCAAAAACCAGAATTTATTTCTCGTTGTCCTCTTTTTTTCAAACAACCATCATTTCTTTTTAACTAACTACAATTCCCATTTTACTTGACATTTAACTTATTTTTTAACATTTACATTTTTTAAACTATATACAGGATGTTATAATTCATATAAGTATATGTAAAATTTAATTGGCGTGTATTTTACATATCATTACAATTATTTCTATTGGCTTTTTTCGTAATTTTTTCCATAAAATAGCATTTTTGTGTAAATTAGCTTCTCTATAAATAACTTTTTTTTATCAACGTATTACATTCAAAATTTAATTTAATTACCAAAAACGAAAAATAAAATTGATAAATAACTAACATTAAAATTAATTAGTGATATTTATTGCATAAATAAAGAATTATGGTTATGGATATAATTAAATTGTTTTTGTTAAATTTAGTTAATTAATAATAAAATTGATAAATTTTGTTATACAAAATTCAATAACCCTGTCTATGACCTTCTCTATCAAAATGCCTAACGGTTTCAATTGTTTCACAGAAGTTTCTGACCCATTTTAACTGCAAATATCTCGGAACTCAGAAATGATAGGAAGGTACAGGTATTCACTGAACAATTTCTTTTTATATGAACTTTTTTTCAGTATAAATGTTTATTTAGTAAAATCTTATATAGGGTGTTTAAAAAAACGGTATTTTTCAAATGCAAATATCGTCGATTTTTTTAACGAAACATCCTATATATTTTTATTCTATCTGAAAGGCGAACTCTTTCCCTTTCCGAAAATGTATAATTTGTTGAAATTTAGGTGAAAAATAACTGAGTTATAGGCAGTTATGTAGGCAGCTACGGTGTGAATGTTGTAGAATGCGTTTAATTTATTTATTCAAACTACCACAGTATTCACTTCTGGTTAGAAACTCTTTAGCAGAAACATTTGGAAATAGGTGAATTGGGACAGCCGGGCCAATTGAGTGGCCTGTCCACTCACCAGACTTGACGATTCTATAAACAACCTTATTTAAAATCCAAATAATTCAGTTATTTTTCATCTAAACTTCAATAAATTATACATTTTAGGAAAGGAAAAGAGTTCACCAGATATTTTAAACAATGCTTTTATACATTTTCGGAAAGGGAACGAGTTCACTTTTCAGATATTTTAAACAATTTTGGATCATTTCTTTTATTTTTATGCTTGATAATATTGTAGGCGAAATTATTTTATTTATCTTTAATAAACGCAATTACTTATCTAAAGAAACATTCCTTTCGTGGCCTAACTTCATTTTATTTGAAATATTTTAATTTTATATAACTTTGTAAGGCCTGAAGATGGTCCAGGGGACAGTAACTAGTCACCATTGACATATTTAAACCTTTTAACCTTTTTAACTCCAATTTTACTACTTATGTTATATTTATATATAATATCTAGACCTACAAAATTTTTTGATTCTACCATGCATTTTGTATAACGATAAGAAACATTTACATTTTTCAGTTAAAAAAAAGGCAAAAAATTTATTAAATTTAACAAACTGAGTTTCAATATTAAAGTCTAGCATAGACATACGAATATTTAACTCAGAAAAAGATGATTAAAACCAAAACTATTACACATATTTTTAACACTTTTTGACAAGTGTCCATTTTAACAGTGTTGCTCAACGTTCCATTAAATATTTACCTAAATCCATGATTTCTGAAATTGAATTGGCAACGTTGTATTTTCAACTTTGAATTTATGAGATGGCTGTCATTTGACAAGCAAATTATTTATGTCCGTCAAATGAACATTTTTTCCTTTTTTTATACTTTTCAGGTTTATTCTGGTTATAAATTGCTACTTGGGTATTTGTAGAAAAGTTGTGTATGCGTTTGTATTGGAAAAATATGTTAAATAATCGTTTCAACGCACTGAATTTGTTTGTCTTGGGAGTGAGTATCCCAACATATATTTCTTCAAAAAAAAATGTGAAAATATTTTTCCGCGCAAAAACTTCGATTGCTATATTGATTTATCATAGCATCTGTCAAAATTTCATGAAACTCCCAGCCGGCCCCATATTCTTGACGTTTACCCAGAGATGTGCGTGTCAGTAGTTGTCAAAATTTGTAGGTTATTATGGAATCTTCTAATGCATTGTAAAAAGCGGCAAATTTAAAATTGAATTCTTTCAGATTGAAACGCCAGAAATTAAATAAAATCAAACCTTGACGTTGATATTTACAAAAATAGGTTATTTTCTTATGACGATTTTCCATCATCACCCCACCAACGCTCTCACCGGCCACTGTTAGACCAACATTATATGTATCGCGACTACGTTACTGAACGTTGCTCTGGAACACCCTCGCACAAAAATATGATATGATTTCCATCGATGATCGATGATTGACATTTAGCTACTTTTGACAATGCCAAAAATTGACAAATTAAACTAATATTTATCAATTTCTCTTCTAATCGAAATAAAACCACTTATTTTAAAGAAAAAGGGGGCTTTAATTGACGTTTCGACTTTGTTGAATGAAAGTAGTTTTCAAAATGACATAACAAAATATATAATAAAAAATTTACTATAGAAACAGGTTATAGGAAATAAACTAAAAGCTTAACTTTTCTTGTAAATATCTCGGAAGATTTTCCCAGACATGAGACCTGCATTTTTGGCATTTTTAGATAGGAATTAGTCTACCCTGAAAGTATCATTGAATTCTGACGAGTGGATTTTGGATATTATAAATTTTAAATATTATAAATTTAAATAATGTGGAGGGATTTGAAATGGAATTTTAACATTAGCAAAATTATAATATTTAGATGAAATTAAATTAAAAATTAAAGAAAACCAAATACCCAGACTATGCCCAATTCAATATTTCCTCTTAAAAACATCTTGTCAGGTTAAATATTAAATGAAACATCACCTAAAAATAAAGAAATAGTATTATTAAAATAAAATTTAAAAGAATAAACAAAATGCTATTTTATTATTAAAGATAAAAGTTAAAAGTTAACCTACCTAAGGGAATGATTTAATGTGAGATCAATATTATAGTGAAAATCCTTTTGAAAAGCTCTGATATTAATGTAAAAATTAAAACCAAAATTAAATAATATTCAAAATTCAAAATTTTTAACAACTTATTTTGGGACAATCTTTATAACAAATTATAATGTCAGGACAGCCTGTATAGCAAAATAAAATAAAAGTTGTGACAACTATTTAAAATGAAATGCAAAGATACCAACCTTATTAACTAAATTATAAATTAATAAAATGTACAAAATTAGACACCAGAATATAAAGGAGAAGTATGTTAATTGTTATAATTAAAATTAAGAAAATCAAAACACATAAAATTGATAATATAATATAATAGAATCAAAATTTTGAAATAATTAGAACAAATTCAGAAACAATTTGGGAGTTTTTGTATGACGTCAGAAGGTAACATAGCAACAGAAAAAAAAGAAGGTAGGAAGTTTGATGAAATGAGAAAAAGAGGCTAGTATAAAAATTTTAAGAAGATTTTTTTTAAAATTATAAAAATTAAGAAAGTTTTAAAAGTTAGAAAATGGTAGAAAGGGGAGATAGAAAATTTTACAAAAATTATTAATAGAAATTTTAAAAGAAGAAGTTAATGAAATAAAAACTAACCTTTATATTCTGGAAGTCTAATGATAACTGCGACTATGTTTTGTAATTAGTAAGTGGAGAATCTAAAATAGTATTTAAACAAAAACTTGCCTGGAAGGTATTGCTTTTATATTTTTGTGTATCCTGAGAATTGTGTTCTGAATAATTTGCTCAAATCGAGCATATATCATTTGAAGAAGTCTAGCCACAATATATCACTGGTTGTACGAGTTAGAAGAAGATAAAGCAATTTCCATATTCTTTATTAAATAAACTCATTTAATTGTTGAACCAACATTTTATTTTCTAGAAAAGCACAGGGAAAATCAGTAGCGTAAATTAAAAGGGAGTTCTAAGAACTTGAACTCACAATTAAATAATCCCTGAGATTAAAAAAATATATAGAAATATAAATTAAATAACAAATTATTTATTTTGAAATTAGCTAACAAGATTCAAAAATTTCATATTTCACATTATTTAAATAGAAATTAAATTTTAAAGTAATAATAGCTAATATTATTACAATATAATATATGTTAAAATTTTGGTAGTAAAATGGGATGTACATATGTTGTCTATCCATTTTATAAAATTCCATATACATGGTGTTGTTCTAAAGCAAAATAATTTTGATAACTTTTTTTAAAGATGGACCTGGATTTTTAATATTCTTACTACGGTATTGATTATCCTTGTTGTTGTTCCGAATATACAGCGACTAAACAAGTGACCAAAATTGATAAAACACTCGGTAATAAAGCGAGATAGACCTAAACTATATGGGTGTTTCTGAACCCTTACAGTTAACGTATGCTAGTTTAAGTACGAAACGCCCTGTATAAATTCAGCTTTTAAGTGTAAATATGAATTTTTCAGATAGAAAGTTTCTGAGAGAAAACCGTCAATATATTAAGTAATATAAAGAAAACTGGTTACATAGATTGACACCAATACAGTTTTTAAAATTACCAAAGATTTCTTAAAACGGAAGACCCACCCAATTCGTATACAAAAACCACGCCGAAGAGAAAAACATTATTAATTTTTAATATCCGAAACCCTAATTAGTGTCAAAAGTGATATGGACCGAGTAAAAACAGTCGAAACGATGTTTATAATGAGTTAATAAATATTTAGTGGTACCCAGAAAAAGCGACCTGTCCTGTATAAGTTGAAGCGGACTGTCGATTGTCAAAAAACACCGAACGGTAGCGACATCCATAATTTCAACAAGATATCCTTTAACAAGGACAATAACTCACAATTAAGTGATCATTATATCTAATTGTAAAGACAATATCAATTCAAAAACTCATTCGCTCCGGGCAGTACCGGATTCAACAATTTGATCACACTAGACATGTTATTATTAAGACAACTCGGTATTAATCAGCAGTTCAAATTCAACAATGAAGCACCGTTTAATTTCTGTCACTTTTTATTATAACTGTAAATGCATAGAGTTGAACATTTGTAATTTGTGTCCAGTTTATTTAACTAATCTAACTAATCTCACCACACAAACCTGCGCATAGTTACAGGTTATGGGCCCAGATTTATATTTTTCGAATTGAAAAACTCCGAAAAGTTCAAAGTTTTTGGCTGAGGAAAATCGATATAAAATCCCGTTAACGAACTATGATGGAAACGCACCTAAATGAACTCGAGTTCCTGGATTTCACCGTTTTGAGGACAATCAGTACTGTATCCACCTTCTATACAGAGATAGCAACACAACAGGCTGAAACACATAGACGTGAAGTACAATTTCATCAGGGACCTTCAGATGACTCGTCAAATTGAGGTCAAGTTCATTCGTACAAATGAGCAAGTTGCAGATATTCTCACCAAAAGGAGTTTTCCAAGAGCTCAGATCTATCTAACTATCTGTGATGGGGGTGTCGATACACTGCGACCTATAAGATCTATTGTGCCCCCTACTGCTGCCCAATCGTTAAGGATGTCTCAACGATTAGAGCAGTTCCTCCAGTCCTATTGCTTTCAAAAAGTTCAGGATGTCGGTAAGATTCAGGTTAGGTAGATCTTCCTCTTCTATTTGATATTCTCCGAGGAATCGTACCCTTGGATTTTGCAAGGTAATGCATTCTGAGAGAATGTGGATAGAGGTTTCCTTCTCTTCCTAACAGAATCTGCATTCTTCTTTGTCTACTAATCTGAGTTTCTTTAGGTGGCCTCTCAGCCGGCAGTGCCCTGTTAGGATATCCATTAGTAGTGTCTTGGTCTGCCTCGTTCCTTGTAGTCCTCCAGGATTGGGATCTTTTGTTATTTACTTCTTTTCCAAGTTCATCAAGTATTGTGCTAGTGCTTATTCCGCAGAAGGGTTCAGGTCCCAGAAATGGTGTTTTTTTGCGAGTACGTCTGCTATTTCATTACCCTCCACTCCAGTGTGACCCGGAACCCATAGGAGGGTAACAGTGTTGTTCTTGCATAGTTCGTTTAGATTCTCTAGGCACTCCCAAACCATCTGGGAGTTGATTACGTGGAAGTTCAACGCATTAATGGCTGCTTGGCTGTCTGACATGATGATGATCTCTTGTCTGCAAAAATTTCTTTCTACGTTGAACTGGACACATTTTACGATGGCGTAGATTTCAGCTTGGAAAACGCTCGGAGATTTGCCTAAACTTTCGGAGTATTTGGTTCCAGGCCCATATACTCCTATTCCTGTTCCTTCTGCTGTTCTAGAACCATCTGTGTACCATTTAATGGCACTTCTCTTGAGTTTTGGGATAGTATCTTTGTCCCATTCGCTTTTGTTACTTAGCTTTGTGTTGAATTCTTTCACAAAGCTGTCATCTCATTTTGGGGCATGTCCCAGGTTTGGTGATTTCCAGGAAGGAGTCGAAACTTGCGTTTGGTTGATCCTTCTCTGGTCATTCTGTAGGTTGTCCTTATAGCTATACTCTCCACTACTATATGGAGGGTTGTAAGGCTTAGGATTACCTCCATTGCGGCCGTTGGGTACGTTCTCATTGCACCTGTTATGCATACGCAGGCTAGTCTTTGGATTTTCGCTAGATTTGACTTTGTACTGGCCAGCTTAGTTCTGCTGCCCCAGACTACTGCTCCATATTCGATGGTTTTGAGGTTAATGTTTCTTTTTCGTGTAAAGGCAACTAAGGTAGTCTTGGTCAAGAGCTCAGATTCAGACTGGGAGTTCAGCATATCCAAAGCTTCAAACGTCAAAGTTGTTATTTAGTTATTTATGTTCTATGGGAAGAAAAATGTCAGGATGCAGCCAAGAATAATAGAAAATGGGAACAAATACAAAAAAAAGGTGATGCCATGGGTCTTTAAAGCATATCGAGCTATATATATATATGAAAATACCTCTCTATAACTTAAGCATTATCTTGTTTATGTTTTAGGCAAAGTTTTCGTTTTTGACGTGCGTTGAAACGTCAAAATGTGAAAATCTAACTTATTTTGGCGAGGTGTTTGTTGAATTTGCAATGTCCTGTGAGGAGACAGAATCCTACACCAGCTTTGATATTCTCCTGTCCGTTCGTCCATATAATCTTTTATCCTCTTTTATAGTAGTATCGATACTAGTTATCAACAAAATTATCTTTCCGTAATTTTCATATTTCATCAGAATAAACGTTATAACTCCTTTCTTTTATCGTCACGCCTCCTTATCACCACAATTTTACTTTCGGGAAACATAACGTAAAAATATTGTAAACTTTAGAAAATTCGTAATGCTTTTTAAAATTTTTATAGTCCAACTCTGCGCATTTCCTCTTTTTATATCGAACCCGTCTGTCCCTATTTTCGAGCCAGTAACAAGCAATTTGCAATCCTCATTAAAGATATTCTCTCTTCTTTTAACCAACGCCAAAAACTCGCTCTGTCGCAATTGTTCGCCCCGGCAAAAAATCCATCCAATAAATCGGAATTCGCAGAATTCAAAATTCGAAGCCATAGCAAATAATGAAGCGAATAAAATAGTCAGTGGCATCATTTAAGGCAGAGAAATGGGACAGTATTAAAACAATATAGAATCGTTTAATTTTTAACTGCTGCTGACGATGTTATCTGCATTGGCAATAGAAAATTACAACACGGAATCAACTGAGAAAACAATAGGACAAGATAAAGTCAGTTTTATTAATAAAGGCGTAATAAAGAACTGCTTAGCTTAAGAAATTCTGTCTGTATGTAATAATCTTAAGGCATTCAGGTATATAGATGTTTAAAAAACGTGGCTTCATCCAAAGATTCCCAAATCAAATACTTAATAACATCGTTGATATATCCTCTACTTTAGGCACCTTAAAATTGAAACTCAAAAATACCCCAAACAAATTTATAAAGAGTGAAGAACTTACGCTTTCTTCTCAGCTTCATTTATCAGCTTTGCTAGTAAATGCTAGAACATTACCGTTTATCCCAAGCAACTGAACTTGCGCGTATTTGGAAATCGATTTATTAGATTCGAGAATCCAAAGCTACGGTTTGTTAGGACAGTCCGCTAGCGAAAAGTCACCAAAATTCCGCTGCGTAAAAACCAATTCAATGTATTTCAACATTTCTTCTTCCTCAGTTGTAAACTTCTTTATGACTTCGTCTTGCTCTGTTGTAAATCGTCTTGCTCCGTCAGAAATCCGCCGGACAATGACGACTTTTTCTATGATCAACAGATGATTTCGGCGTCTTTTCGCTATCGGGCTGTCCTAACAAACCCTACCTTAATGAAAACAGAAGTAGAAACCGATCTTGGGATGTTGAGTTTTATAAAAATATTATTGGGGGTTTGATAATTTTTTTTTGAATATATATTGTAATAATATTAGAAATTATTACTTTTAATTAAATAAAACTTTTAATAAATTTATTTGACTACTATTTGAATTTAGAATTTTAAATAATGTTCTATAATTTATTTAATTTTAATATTTTTGTTGATACCACCACGACTATGCTCAAATTGATATCTGTAAATCTTTCTAATCTCAGGGATTCTTTAATTGTGAACTCTTATAACTGCCCCTTAATCTATGCTACTGATAGTCTCTGTATTTGGCACAAAAATAAAATGTTGTTTCAAAATTTTGAATGAGTTTATTTTAATAGAAATTCAAGAAAATTTATATACACAGATCAGACTATTAACTAAAATGAGTGACTCACCCGCCCACACATTCACTCAATGATATCTTATATCTAAAAATTTTTTAAATTTGGCGCAATAAATTTTAATTTAACTAAGGTTGGCACACCCGAAATTCTAAACAGTGATTAATACGTCTATCCTAACCACACAAATGCATAACTCACTCGTTGTTTTTGGTCTGCAGTATGTGATAATTGATTGTAATGAATTGATGCCTTTGAATATTCTTATTTCTTCTTCTTCTCCCTCGTACAACCAGTGATGTGTTACAACTAGATTTCTAGTTATGTGATGTTTCCACTTTCTGTTGATTTTTTAATGGATATATGCCCGATTGAGCACGCCGTACGAACTTAATATCCAGATGATATCCACAACTAGCCAAATAACTTCCAGGTAAGTTGTTTAAGTATTATTTAATACTAACCACTTACTATTCATAAACAAATTCGCCGTAATAATTGTCCTCCCAGAATATAAATGTCCTTTTTCAAATTTTGTAACTTCTTCTTAATATTTCAATAACTTTTTAAAACTTTTTAATTAAAATCTTCTTAAATTTTCTCTACTCAAAAAAACCTCTACCATCTTATCAACTCCCTTCTTTTTTTTTTGTTGCTAGGTTCCCTTCTGACGTCATGCATTTCAAAATTTTAATTCTATTATACTTTATTCTCAATTGTATGTGTTTTGAATTTCATAATTTTAATTATAACAATTAACATACTTTCCCTTTATATTCTGGTGTCCAATTTTCTACATTTCATCAATTTATAATTTAGTTATCAAAGTTGGTATCCTGACATTTCATTTTAAATAGTTGTCACAACCCTTATTTTATTTCGCCATACAGGTTGTCCTGATATTATAATTTGTTATAAAGATTGTCCCAAAATAAATTATTAATAAAATTTTGAATTTTGAATATTATTTAATTTTGGTGTTAAATTTTTAGATTACTATCAGAGCTTTTAAAAAGGATTTTTTCTATAATAAGGATCTCACATTAAATCAATCCCTTAGGTAAGTTCACCTTTAACGTTTCTCTTTATCTATAAAATACCATTTTGTTTATTTTTCTAAATTCTATTTTAATATTATGATTTCTTTATTTTTAGGTGAGGATCATTTTATTTTACCTGACAACATAATTTTAAGAAGAAATATCGGATTGGGCATAGTCTGGGTATTTATTTTCTTCAATTTTACTTTAACTTTATCTAAATATTATAATTTTGATAATGTTAAAATTCCATTTCATTTGATAATGTTAAATTCCATTTCAATATATTCTTAAAAGCTTAGATATGGGATGAAGAATTACCACTAAAGCGAGTGTCTCAAAATAAGCAATTTTTGTACAAAACAAGCAGATTTAAAATACAAATTAAAAAAAGTTATGAGTACAAACGTTTCCCTAAATATTAAAAACATTTTATAACTATTTTTCAACCCCTAAAAGGAAAGATATTTTCGAACTTTTACTTCCTCTTCTACAAACACCCCTTGTCCCTTAAAAACGTACGACGCCCCTGTAAAATCAAGCGTATAAAAGAGTAAATAATGTTCGGCTCGCAGCACGTTGTGACAGCAATGGATTTTATATAGGATTTAACATCAATAGAAAAGCTATTTATGATGCGTATGATATATATATGTTTTATTATGCCACAACTGGCAGAATGATTACCTATCTTCAAATGAAAACGTTTCACTCAAATCTCTGAAAGCAAAAGAGATTTTTTCCATTTAAATTGTTTATACATAAATTATGATTTCCGCATAGCATTGTAGTTTTTTAATGCAAATATTATTAGCTTAAAAATTTTGAAAATATTTCATACAATTATGACAAAAAAAGCTGGCGCATTAGACACTGGACAAGTGTAGTAGATTGAATGTTAATACTACCAAATGGGCAGGTTGAAACAATTAAAAGAAAATCCAAGTTAACGAGTCTCAAACACCCTTACCTGTTATCGCATAATCCGTTTCTAGAAAACCGTGTGATGACAAATCTGAGAAAGCACCAGATGGCTAAACTCTCAGTATAACACTTTAGTTTTTTTTTTTTTATTTATTTATTTTTTACAGAATACAAACGGGACGTACCCAAATACAGTATTCACTATATATATGTACGTATATTATTATAAAAGATCTAAAAAATCTAGAACGTGGCAATGTTATTTATATATAACTTTTTTAAGTTGTTACAAAAACTAAATAATTTATCATGAAATATATCAATGTTAACATGGTTACACACTGAATTAAAGGATTTACAACACCTATCTAAGGGAGAATTTAGATAATAGTTGGTGGTACTAAAATTAGTATAAAAAACTTTAAAATCTCTTATATTATAGGCTGGAACACTAAACTTAATTAGGCTGGTTATCTCGTTGGAGTCAATAATATTATTAACAATTTTATATACGAACTTAACATCATTTATTTGACGTCTATCTTCCTGGGAAATTAAATTCAAGTTCCGCCTGACTGATGCAACATTCTTTTTCGGAAACAATTTCTTGTTGCAGTGATTTATGAATTTATTTTGAATATGGTCAAGTCTATCAATATATACTAGATACTGACAGTTCCAAATTATTGATCCGAAACTTAAAACACTGTTTACATAGGCCATGCATAAAGTCCGTAATGAGCATGAAGTTTTAAAGTCATGGCAAGTCCTGAAAATAAAACCTAATGCCCGGTTAGCTTTTTTGGAAATTATGTATGTATCGTTTTCTAGAGAAACTAATAGAGTATCATTTATTTAAATTCAGGAAAAGAAAGTTTTCTTTACAATAAGCAACAAGCCTGTTTAGGTCACCTTGTATCAGTTCAAAATCAGCAGCATTACTAATTGTGTGGTATATTTTTAAATCATCTGCATATTTTTTATATTTACAAAAATTGAAACATTTAGATATATCGTTAATATAGATATTAAATAGTAAAGGCCCCAAGTGGGATCCTTGAGGTACCCCTGAAGTAACATCACTAAAAGGTGATACATATTTACCTATTACTACCGCCTGAGACCTATTACTTATGTAGGATTTAAACCATCGGAGTAGATTGCCATGTATACTGACTGCACCAAGTTTAAGTCAGTATATATAGCATCTACCTGGAAACCTTCACTATAAATAAATAGGTTTGTTTCAACAGACCGTTTTTTCATAAAACCATGTTGCTCTTCATTAATAATGTGTTTAACATCTGTGATCAAGTAATCACAAATGATTGATTCGAACAATTTAGCGATAATGGAAAGTTTAGATATTGGGCGATAATTTTCTACTAAATATTTACTACCAGATTTAAAAATGGGAACTATTAAAGCTATTTTCCACACATTAGGGAAATAGCCCTCACTTAGGGATAATAAGCACAATGGACGGGCTATTTCGTTAACGCAATTTTTGATCAAGGAAGTTGGTATTTTGTCTGCACCAGCAGGTTTTTCCTGAAGGTTTTTAATTTTGTCAACGATTTTGTTTAAGGGGATGTGATACGATGGTATATTATTAGTATTATAATTATTAGTTATAGTAGTATTGTTAGGGTTAGGATTAGGGGCGTTAAAAACAGAACTAAAGTAATTTGAAAAAGTCTCAGAGATTACTAGGCCATCGGTGATTAGATTGTTGCTAGTATCTTTTATAGCATCGATAGTACTAGACTTGCCTTTCTTTGACTTTACAAACTGCCAGAAATGCTTTGCTCTACTTATTGGCGTATCTTTTCCATTTGCCATGAAACTTTTTCTTTTCCTCGATAACTTTGATGGTGCTTAGGCTAAACCAATGAGGGAATTTTGACTTATATTTAGGGTATTTTGGAACATGTTCATTAATGATATATTCTAAATGGTAATAGAATTTGTTCGTGCTTTCACAAGTATTTAAATTAAGGAATTCACTATTCCAGTCAATAGAGAATAAATTATTCTTAATTAAATCAAAATTTGCTTTATTATAATTAAGTTGGATATCCGGATTATTTTTCTGGTTATCACGTGGAAAATTCAAAAATTTCATGTCAAACTCCAGTGTTGTATGGTAATGGTCTTCAGAAACAAGAGGGGATTCACTTGCATTTAGATTTTCAATTATAAAATTATTGTTTAAAATTAAATCAAGTGTATTATTTGAAATATTAGTAAAATTATTAAATTGGCATAAACCACAACAAGAAATTGTATCAACGGATAGATTAGAATTAGCATCGGAAAAGATTTTAATAGATACATATTGCTGGTTAATGCTGTTTACAAAAATTACTTTTACTACTTTTGTGTGCAGATCTTCATACCATTGACCCCTTCATTAGCCCACTTGTCATGTCGCTGCTACACCCATAATTAACACCAGATAAGCTAGAATTCGAATTTCACTCGAAACACATGTCATGTCACAAATTACAAAATAAAAGCATACAAATTACATCCGACATAAAAAATCAAGTTTGAGTCTCATAGTGGGATAAGTGCGAGAATTCAAGTGTAAAATAATAATTGGGAAAGATTGCTGGATGATTTTGAGCACAAAATTAGATGGGTATGTTTTTTTGGTTTGCTGATTCTGGGAGATATACACCCGACACATGCCAGTAATATACCTACACTTATTAACGCTGTCGTTGGCGTTTTCTCAAAATTCCAATCTTAATCTTGCATAAAAAACTCTCAATTTGGAATTTTATAATTAGATTTTTTTATGATTATCCACATTCAAAGAAATCAAAACGTTGATTTAGTGCTTAGTGACAGAAAAAAACCCAGTAAGTTAAGTTTCGTCTCTAGCGACAAATAATTCTAATCTATGTTCCTGTGTTCTCACTTTTTCGAAATTTGCTTTGGTTCTTTTCTAAAAAAAATCATCAAAAATCATTTTTCCCTCGTCTTAATTTCCACCAATCACAAACGCGCAATTTTGAATTTCATGAGAAAACTGTATGACAGCTCCTGTCAGCAGTTTTTTCGAGTTTACCCGCAGCAAAACTTGACAGCTGTCACCAAAAATTACAATAACAAGTAATTATGGTCTCCAAGGACACCAGAAAACGGCGCTAAACAATTTTTCTGATTTTATTGTCAATAAATTTTGTAATATTGTTTTTAAACAGTGCTAGTCAGCTTATTTAGTGAAAATGAGTCGCTTTGGAAGTGATTCTATGACTAATATTGATCTGGCGATTGAGAAAAGTCTACCCTTACACTACCATTAAAACCCTTACGTCAATATGGAAACCGTTTACGGAATTCTGCAAGGCAAAGAAATATGAGCTTGGTAACTACAAGTTTAGAGCAGTTAAACCTAGATTAGGCGTGGAATATTAAGAAAGAAAACGATGAAAATTACACAGAACTAGTTGTGAAGACAATGTGGAACACCGTTGCAAAAAGATGCAAGAGATGTATTTTATAAAGTGGAAAATACTTTTTGATCCATTTAAAGATATTATCTTCAAGTCTAGTAGGGAAGCTCGTAATGCGAAACGAAGGAATTTGCAGATGTGCGCCAATAAAAGGAAATCGAGCTCTGCTTCATTAAAATTGGAAGAATACTACGCAATCAATCAAATACTATTAAACGAGCAAGGTTTGTATGTATGTATGTATGTATGTGTGTGTGTGTGTGTGTCCAGAGGATCTCGAAATCCACTCGTCAGAATTCAATGAAACTTTCAGGGTAGACTAATTCCTATCTAAATCGGCAAAAAATGTAGGTCTCATGTCTGTGAAAATTCGATCTTCCGAGATATTTACAAGAAAAGTTAAGCTTTTAGTTTTATTTCCTAGCAACGGCAGATATAATAACTTGTTTCTATAGTAATATATACTATAAAGGATAGATGAGTACAGTAAAAGTGGGGATATAACGTCACATTCCATAGGCGTACTTTGCAAAATAAGTTTCTATAATATAAATAAGGTCACAGCATATAAAATATATATACGCACTTCGTAGATTAAATTTTGAAATTATATTATTTACAAAAAATAAAAATAAACTTTATGCATCTGACACTTTAACATTGAACGAATTAAATTTAACCATAATAAATAGCAAGGAGGATTATATGTTGGGATTAAACTTGTTTTAATCTCTTGGCATTAAAAGTAACGCTTCAGTACTTACCTAAACTCAAAGATTAAAAAAAAAGTTAGTTCAAGAACTATCTTTAAAAGTCACTGTCTTCACTAAAACTACTGGTATCACTATAATTGTCTTTTCTGAGGTTTATTATTATAGGTTCTGTTAAATTATCCATTGATATATCCACTTTCCTAAATGAATTTTTCACATTTTTAACATGACCAATGCATTTTCCCCAATGTTCTCTATTTACATCTGAAACTGCCTTCAAAAACAAATTTCGCATATCAGGAAATTTAAATGTTTTATTGTTTTGAGAAACATAACCTTTTAATAATTGTGACCAGATCAGTTCAATGGAATTTAACTCTGCGTGGTTTGGAGGCAATCTGAGAATTTTAATTCCTTTTTTCTGGCCATCTCATCTATAATATATTTTTTGAATTTGTTTTTATGTTGCCTTGCTATTACTAATAATTCTGCCTTCAAGGATTTAAGAGGACTGATAATATTTTTAGAATGAAGCCATTTTGAAATATATATTAATACAAAATTCTGAATCAATTAAAATACATACGATACGGCTATGAATAAATAAAGTCTGACTTATCTGTCAAAAGAACAGGTTTATCTAGACATAAACTATATTAGGCCGATCAGATGTATTAAAATTTAAATTTTAACTACAAATAAGCATTGAAGGATGAGGTAAAATAAAATTTCTACCTCTTGAATCTGTACTACGTTCTGCAAATGAAATACTGCACTCCTTTCTTCTGTATAGTATAGTAGTAAAAAGGTTTGACTTTATTTAATTTCTGGCGTTTTAATCTGAAAGAATTCAATTTTAAATTTGCCGCTTTATATAAAAAAGGAAAGGTTCATTTGACGGACATAAATAATTTGCTTGTCAAATGACAGCCATCTCATAAATTCAAAGTTGAAAATACAACGTTGCCAATTCAATTTCAGAAATCATGGGTTTAGGTAAATACTTATAGGAACGTTGAGTAACACTGTTAAAATGGACACTTGTCAAAATGTGACACCTGTAAAAACGTGACAACTGTTAAAATGAACAAACAACAACAAATTTCAAAATATGACACCTGTCAGAATGTAACAAATGTCAAAATGTCACACGTATCGTACTTTTCTTTATTTATTACAAAGATCTAACCTAACCTAAAGCTAATCTTTTTTTTGGCGGGTGGAAATGCTTTATGCACATCGGGTAAAGGTTCTTCCCTTCCCCGATAGTGTGAGACTACCCCTTACGGCTACTATTTTATTATGCGGACAGTTTTAATATTTAAGTTTTCATTATCATAGAGAGAGAGAGAGAGAGAGAAAAAGAATGAATGCGTGTACTATTAACATAGATTTCAATTTTTTATTTTACAAGAAACTTTAAAGAGACGAATGAACTATTTTTGTAACTGAAAATTTTTGAAAAAATATGATATCAATACCTGCCACACGTCGAGAGTCTGGTCACAGGTTTTTGTGGAGGTTTTTACCCAAGTATGAATATCAGACCTATAATTTTCCTTCACTGCAGATCAATAAATAATAAAATCAATTGAACATAAAGTTTTTCTTATATAGTGATAAATAGAGTGAGCTGAGCGATCTTCTGTTGACGGGACGTGTGCCCTACACGCTGCTGTTGCCCGTCCCGGAAACGGGGCCTGTCCACCGTGACAATTCGCGAAGATCAAGCGTCAGTAGATGTTGCCCTAAAAGGGTGAAATGCATTTAACTAACCTCTGTGACAAGCAGTTGATAAACGTCAAGAACAGCTGCAGCCAATTGAAAATTAACACTGACAGCTTTTTTAATTTTCCCTCCTACTTTCAAACCAATTGCCAATCAACTTTTTATTTATCTCCCTATCAGTAGTTCAAGTAGATATCGCCCACTCCGTGATTTTCGCGAATTAATTAATAATTTGTCATGTTATAAATATACTTAAATTATATACTCATTGGGCTGTTTAAAAATGTAGATTTGAATATTAAGAGCGAAGCTCGGTGACCAGATATTGGTTTTATTATGGGACGAAGACACTCTGGCGGGAATTTTACCATATCGATTCAGTAGAACTTGCCTGGAGAGGTGGAGAAGCAGTTAATTTGCAGATTTCATTATTTTAAAGAGGAAGTGGATAATTGGATAAACGTTCATCTAGAATAACAATTGATAGATTATTCTTAACAGTAAACCCATCATGGAACAAAGAACAATCAAGTGGATGGTACAAAAACACTCCAATGGAAAAAAACGAACTAACGAAATGGTCTAAAGAAGCAGCAGAGAAGGCAGGATTAAATACAAATGGCTAAACGAAGATGGGTGAACAACAATTAATTAAAATTACTGGCCACAGTTCAGCCAACTCAATTAAGCCTTATCTGCAAATGGATAATGAGCATTATTCCAACATAATAAACACCATTAGAAGTGACGCCTCAGAACCTCCAGCTAAAGAACAGAAAACAAAAGATGCTGCAGCCACTCCTCGAGCTTCTCACTCTACAGCTGGACCCATCAACAACATTAATGAGTTACCTACATCCAACGCTATCAATGAGTTAACAAAGATTTCAAACAATACTCATACTGTGTATCAAAATTACAATTTATATTTTAATTGCACCATAAATAATTAAGTTTGTAGTATTTTCTGATTAAATAAATTACCTGTTTTTCAAATTAATACCTACATATTTATTATGTATGCATATATAATAGTTAGTATGTTTTGTAAGCTATGTGCGTATGCAGAATAATCTGTTACTCATGAAATAGTCTTGTAATTTTTCCTGTTAAAAAATTCGAAAAAACACAATGCAAAGTAATATTTTTTAATCAAAATGCATTCGTGCAGGTGCAAAAATCCTCGTCTTCGTCTCAGATTTTTGTTGCCACCAGCACTCATGCTTCTTGTTAAAATATTACTTAGCAACGTGTTTGTTCGATTTTTTTCGGAAAAATTAGATGCCCTTACGAAAAAACTAAATCATATTTTGAAAAAGTGAGAACATGGGAACATAGATTAATTAGATCTTTACCAATACGTACTTATTTTTTCATTCTCTCAAAATAAAAAATGAACCTAACAAGTAAGGGACTACGAAACACATGCTTACACTGTTTTATAGTATAGTACAACTTGCTCGTAAATAATAATTTAATGACTAACGAGTCAAAAGAAACTGTTACGCCACTGTATGCAGCATGTTTTCAGTTCTCCTGAAACCGATGGCTTTGGCTGGTGTTAATTATATATATTGGGTTTCAGTTTAATTGCAAACAAGTAAATATTCATTACATGTAATAATAGTTTCAAGTTCCAATCATAAATGTGTAATTATATGTTTAAACTTCTAAAAGAGATAATTTATGTTTTTATGTACTACAATATAATTTTTTTTTGTTCAATATTCGGAAAAATAAGACTTATTTCAGAAAATTTAAACATTTAAACTTTGTCAAAGAACCAAATAATTTGATTATCCACAGAGATTTTATTTTAATTTTTAATGTGGAGCAAGTTAGAGGGTGTTAAAGTTGATATTAACTATCTGAAATATTCTACATTCATATCAAATTGTTCTAGCTAGAAACATGGAATTTGGAACAATATAAAAAAACGTATTTTTTTCAAAATTCTAACTGTAGGTACTGTTGAAGTTTACATCATGTGACCCACCACTTTTAGCCCACCACAAATCGGACCGTGGGAGAATTTATTACAAATTTATTACAATTTATTACAATTTGAAAAAAATTTATTAAACCTCCCGTTTTTGAAATATAAGGTTGTGGGCCAGGTTTCGGCTCAAGATAGGGATGAACGTTGGATTGAAATGAATATATTTATTTATTACAGTAGCTCACTCACTTCTATATGGAAAAATATTATTCCCTTTAACTCTAAAATGCTCACCAAGGACATATTTCGTTAGTGAGTTACTGTAATAAATTTAAAACAGAGTATTAGAGGTGAACGTTGGATTTAAATGAATATATTTAGTTATTACAGCAGCCCACTTACTTCTATATGGAAAAATATTATTACTTTTAACTCTAAAATGCTCACCAAAGACATATTTCGTGAGTGGACTACTGTAATACATTTAAAACAGAGTATTAGAGGTGAACGTTAGATGGAAATGAATATATTTATTTATTACAGCAGCCCACTCACATCTATATGGAAAAATGTTATTCCCTTCAACTCTGAAATGCCCACCAAGGTCATATTTCGTGAGTGCACTAGTGTAATAAATAAATATATTCATTTCAATCCAACGGTCACCTCTAATACTCTGTTTACAATTTATTACAGTAGCCCACTCACGAAATATATCCTTGGTGGGCAATTCATTGAAGGGAATAATATTTTTTGACATAAAAGTGAGTGGGCTGCTGTAATAAATAAATATATTCATTTAAATCCAACGTTCACCTCTAATACTCTGTTTACAATTTATTACAGTATCCCACTCACGAAATAGGTCTTTGTTGACCATTTAAGAGCTAAAGGGAATAATATTTTTCCATATAGAAGTGAGTTGGCTGCTTTGATAAATAAATATGTTCATTTCAATCCAACGTTCACCTCTAATAGTCCGTTTAAAATTTATTACAGTAGTCCACTCACGAAATATGTCTTTGGTGAGCGTATCAGAGTTAAAGGGAATAATATTTTTCCATGTAGAAATGAGTGGGCTGCTGTAATATATAAGTATATTCATTTAAATCCAACGTTAACCTCTAATACTCTGTTTTAAATTTATTACAGTAGCCCACTCATGAAATATGTCCTTGGTGAGCATTTTACAGTTAAAGGGAATAATATTTTTCCATTTAGAAGTGAGTGAGCTACTGTAATAAATAAATATATTCATTTCAATCCAACGGTCACCTCTAATACTCTGTTTACAATTTATTACAGTAGCCCACTCACGAAATATATCCTTGGTGGGCAATTCAGAGTTGAAGGGAATAATATTTTTTGACATAAAAGTGAGTGGGCTGCTGTAATAAATAAATATATTCATTTAAATCCAAGGTTCACCTCTAATACTCTGTTTACAATTTATTACAGTAGCCCACTTACGAAATAGGTCTTTGTTGACCATTTAAGAGCTAAAGCGAACAATATTTTTCCATATAGAAGTGAGTGGGCTGCTGTAATAAATAAATATATTCATTTCAATCCAACGTTCACATCTAATAATCTGTTTACAATTTATTACAGTAGCACACTCACGAAATATGTCTTCGGTGAGCATTTCAGAGTTAAAGGCAATAATATTTTGCCACAAAAAAGTGAGTGGGCTACTGTAATAAATAAATATATTCATTTCAATCCAACGTTCATCCCTCTCTTGAGCCGAAACCTGGCCCACAACCTTATATTTCGAAAACGGGAGGTGTAATAATTTTTTTTCAGATTGTAATAAATTGTAATAAATTTGTAATAAATTCTCCCACAGTCCGATTTGTCGTGGGCTAAAAGTGGTAGGCTAGCTTCAGTCACATGTTTAGATCACACTAACAGACTACCATGTATACTATACAAGGTGGAGCGTAGAAAGAAATTTAAAAATGTCTCCAGTTGAAGCGCCTCTATTTTTGTTATATAAATACGACAATCTATATGCATAGATACGATCAACCGACTACACGATTATTAAATGTACAAGTTAAGCGGCTTAAAGACTATAATAATTGGATGGGATGCGTAATTAAAAGGTCTTCGCAATTTGGATGTTTTAATTAAAGAGATCTAAAAAACAGATATCTGCTTAGGATAGAGCGATGTAAATTAGGTCTTTTTATGTCTCCGGATTTTAGTAGCACAGTTTTTGATTTTATAGGAGTATAAGTACTTCTTACCTTGTTAGGGTAATTAATAGAGCAAATAAAGCAGTCTAGAAATGACATACCGTTTTAGTTATAGTATTTACACTGGGCAAAAATTATCTCTTCACTTTATTGTAATATTTTATACAATGGATAATATTTCTCGCTGTTTTCCAACAGATGGCGTTACAAGAACTGCGTGCTTGTAGTTGCAGATGGTATCGCATAAAAAAGCAAGCTTGAAATTCACTGTCATTTAGTCAAAATAACTTTTTTTTAGCTACGTTAAATTTCATACCAAAAAAAGAGTATTTGCGAGGAATTCTACTATACTACTTTTAGTCCAATCGACAGGTAGTTTCAGGTGGACAAAGGTCGGAAGTTAATGAAACTTTGGGATGTTGTTCGGGGATCGTTAATTAACATTTTCTCAAGTTTTTGACCTCGAGGACCTTGTGCTAAAAGATGAGGGGGAGGGACTGCAAAATTTTCGACCTTCCTCTGGTTTTTCCTTAATTGCTTTTTTCCCTTACGTCCTACGGCAAAGACATCCCTACACTGCCAAATTATGTGTGGATACATAAAATCCTCGTGTACGTATTTAAAATTTACAAATAAAAATATCTTTATGACTTGTTTTATATTTTTTTTCTTTGTTGATCATAAAAGGTCATCAATTTCTGTAAAACTCAATCAAATAATGAGCGGCACTTCTTTATTGAAAATATTTTAATGCAATTTTATTGCCAATATAAATATCTTTTACGGATAATTTTCCAATATCCCCTTGAAATTAAATTGTAATTCAACAAAATTGCAAAATTTATTATTCAATTAGTAACCAAATAGGAAGAGTCAACTCAAATAACACATATCCGATAAGTAAATAATGCAAGATGGAAGCTTTAAATTAAATAAATAAATTTTAGCATAATTTAGCATTTAGCTGCTGAGTTAGCGCACTCGCTTTTATAAATGTATCACGCGCACCTGCAGACCCTAAAAATCTTGAAAAATAGTAAAAGTACAAAATTAACTAAAAAAGTTAAAAATTAAAATTTTACAGAAACACGTAAATTATACAGGGTGACCCACGACTATTCCCTCGTTCTCTTGTGCCTAAACGGTACAAGATATCAGCTTAATTTTTTGGTGACATATGTAAATTGATAATAAGATCTTTTAGATTATACCTTAAAAACTAAGTCAACTTTATTCAACGTTCCCTATATCTATCTCTTACCAATTTTAAGAAAATCGAGATTTTAAGAAAAATATTCTATTTAAACAAGAACTAAAAACACAGGTGGAGTGTTGTAAACTAAATTTTTAATGTAACCCCAAAGAAAGAAATCCATGCTGGTTAAATCAGGAGATCTAGGTGGAAATTCATGTGAACCTGCTCTTCCAATCCATTTATTTGGGAATTATCTATTTAAATAATTCCTTCTTGTTTAAAAACCATAAAAAATTTACGCCGTTCAAGTTTCCATCAAAAAAATATGGACCAATCACATGATCTCCTACAATTCCCCCAAATAGATTGAAGCTCCACCGATTTTGGTGATACAGGCGACGGTTTTCCGTATCATAGTAATGAAAGTTATGTCGGTTTACCAAGCCGTTATTGTGGATTCTTCGGTAAATAAAAGATATTTTAAGAATTCATCATCTTCCCCAACCTTTTCAAGGCTAATCTAACCTGCGTTGAAAGTCTCGTCCATATAAATTCTGGTTTCTGGTGAAGTTGTGCATGATAAGGATGGTACTTATGTTTTTTCAAAATTCTGCAAACACTTGTTCGACCAATTCCAGTTTGTCTAGAAATTTCTCTTTAACTGACATTTGCATTTTCAACCATGGCCTACCACAATAGGAAACAATAGGAAACATTCACAGAAATGTTAGAGGAAATCCTAATAAAATCGTTAATTTATTACTTATAGTTTTTGATAGAAAATGAAAAGTTATTTCACATTTAAGTTAAGTGAGTTTTTGCGGTCTGAAAAATATAAAACTAGAAACCTTTTCCTAAACACCCTGTGCAAAATATCGAAATCCTACATAGTTGCAAATGAAAGCCCTAAAAGTCAGAATAAATCAATATAAATTTGTGTTACTGAAAGTAAGAAGTTTCCGTGTTTTTAGTTCTTGTTTATATATAGAATATTTTTCTTAAAATCACGATTCTCTCAAAAGTGAATAAAGTTAACTTAGTTTTTAATGTATAACCTAAAAATGTCATACAATACAGGGCGTTGCATTTAAAAAAACCTAACTTTGATAAGTTACAATTTTCTGGATCACCCTGTATAATTGCAAATAATTTAAACAAATAAATATGATCAATTTACATATGTCACCAAAAAATTAAAGTGATATCTTGTACCGTTTAGGCACAAGAGAACGATGGAATAGTCGTGGATCACCCTGTAGAAATTAAAAAAAAATGGAAAATGGAAAACACCATAAAATAGTGAATGATCAAAAATACAGATGTCGCGTATCCTTTTCCTCAACTAATATACACCTTGTACTCATTTTTTGTTATTTACTGAACTTTCTCGAAGATCTGACCTGGCCACGAAAAAATGATAAGAATTCCATACCTCCCCGTAACGCAAACAGGATTCGGATAACAGTGTCGATTTTTAAAAATTCAGGCAGTGATGGTACTTAAGAAAGTAATTTAAGTCGTCAATGTGTGTGAATTGCCTATATCGTAATTAACCTAAATTTTTTACGATAATGTTTATTGACATTGCGACCTGTAAAATTGGCAGTTAGCATGTAGAAGTCGTCGCCAATAAACGCGAAAACAGTACCAAATATATCCAATTAATTTGCTCCGGACGAGGACAGTGGCGCAGACTTATTATTAAATAATTCGGTTTTCTAAAGCCTGTTTTATTGGAGTAGGCACACATCTTCTTGGGTTAGACACATTTTGCAAATGGTCGATATACCTACTGCTAAATCCAGCTAACTGACCAAGACTATAACAATTTGTTAGCTATATACATCTGTCTGTATCTGGAAAGATAGAAGGGTGGGTCACCCTACAGCACGTAGGCCACATTTGGCCCATTGTGCATCCTTCTGAGGTGGAGCCTTTCTTCTAGCTCGTCAACCAGCCTATTTGTTTAAATTAAGTAATGACGTATACTGAAGGTAGCTCCCTCATGTTGGCATGTGTTAGCCTTTGCTGATAGTGTCGGGCATTCGCAAAGAATGTGTTCGACAGTCTCGTCTTCCTGTTCACATCCTCTACACAGTGGAGTGTCAGATAACCCCATCCTGTGTAGGTGTTTTCGTAGATGACAGTGGCCAGTCAGGATACCTGTGGCTGTGCGCAGGTTCTCTCTGTTCATAGTCATGTATTTTTTTATTGTTTCGCTGTTTGGATACTGCAATAGTTCCTTGGCTAGCTTGCAGCCTATTTCGTCGTCCCATCTATCCTTAAACTTCTCAAGTGAGTGCTTCTTTAGCAGGTCCGCCACAGGTGATGCCGATAAGCCTATGAAAGTGCCAGGTCTCACAAGTTTTTGGGAGGCTGCTTGCTTAGCTAACGAGTCAGCTATACGGTTTCCATTCGATTTTTCATGGCCTTTGATCCAAGCTTAAGTGATCACGTTGTTGTTGCGAGCTTCGATCTTCTTGGGTTAGACACATTTTGCAAATGGTCGATATACCTACTGCTAAATCCAGCTAACTGACAAAGATTATAACAATTTGTTAGTTATATACATACAGTCCACTATGGTTTGGTTAAATTTATTTTTCAATATCTTGCTTTATAAGGAAGCTATATTGTGACTGTGTTACTAGAACTTTTTTGTACTTCACTACTTTTTCAACAAACAAATCTTTAGCTTAAGCAAAATAAACTATTTTGATGTTGAGCTATGGCTCAGGCGCACCGAAAAGGTTTCAAGACAAAGAAATACAGAAAATTTTACAGCAAGACTTATGTCTGACTACATGAACTTGCAGGATCTTCACATAACCAACAAAACTATCTCAGGAGAAAAAAAAATAGCGACTACAATTGATGCGTTTGAGCTAAGCATTGATGGAAAAACGGCCACTATATTAGCAGGAATATGACGAAGGTAAATGAAAAGTTTGATTTATACTTATTAAAGGACTCATTTGAAATTAATTTTTTACCCTTTCTAAACATCAGAACCACTGGTAAAAATCCGAAACATTGTAGAACGAAATACAATACACTTGTATCAAATCAACAAATAAACTGTAGAAATTCCTGTATCAAACTTCCTTAGTCAGTTGTTCTACGCCATTGTGCTGACCAGAAAAATGTTGATTGGACCATAAATTCTTAAGGTTCTCTAATTGATTTAACAATATTTAACAAGTCTTCGTCCCCGGTAGCATCGAACACCATTTGTGATCCCGAATTACTGCTACTTTTTCCGAACTGGGTGGCCATTATCGTTTTTGTGACACAAAAAGGCGGGATGCATCGTTTGCACTCTCCACTCAACCACTGTAGAACGATAACATCTATGGAATTTGTTCTAATTAAAACGAACGACTTTTTCTCGTAAAACAAGAAGAAGAGGATCTATCGAGACGATTGACCGAAAACTTTTGAAGTTCACCAAATATGGCCGAACAGAGATTGATCTTTATTGTTCTTTAGTTGATTTTATATGTCTATCTAATTTCATAAATGGCTGGTGAATCGACATTTACACTGATAAAAAGAGTCTCTTGCGTAAGGAAACAATTCTTCTGAAATTAAATGAAACCTGTTGAGTTCGCAATATTTTACTTGACTTAAAATATTATTAGAAAGAGAAGGAATAGTTTTTACTGGGCTTGAATTAAATTGAAACTCAGGGTATCTTCAGTTATGATTTTCAGTCCCAAAAATAGGATTTGTGCTTTCCCCACCCTTTAATTTTATGCACAGGCCAATTGGCCGTTATCTGCTGGAGGTATAGTTGTAATGGATTTTTGTAATATGTAATTTTAAGCCTTTATCAAGTTTTTTGTTTGCTATCTACGCCATATCAGTATTGTTGGGATCCCTTATACGCTATAAAACCTTTTCGAGAGATTTTAAGACACACGTCAAGTCAATTCGACTTTCTAAGAATGCTGTTGTTCTAAAGCGACAACTAAACACCCCCTAATTAAAGCACGTTTTAATTACATCCCAAAAACATGATTAATATTAGAGAAACACATGTCAGTTTAGCACCGCATACCTCCTAATGAGCCAGCTAGCGACTAAAACCGTTCTGGCATTCCTCCTGCTCAAGGACATTAAATTTGATGCCCATATCCGGAATATCGGGAATCACAGATGGGCACTAGTCAATTCCTCCTATTCCAAAATCGACACAATGGGGGAAATACGTAAATTGGTGAGAATAGAATCTCTGTTTTATTTTTTTTAATGTATAAATATTTATATCGAAACTTTATAAACTGAAATTGGAAACTTTATGCACTGGAAGCAGGAATCAGGATACTATTGTGATTGGTTTTATTTTTATTGTATATGTTCGTTCTCTTTTCGAAACACAATACTTTTTACAATTTGATAGGTGACTGTTGAACAATCACGTGGACAAATCTTCAAAAAGGAGACTGAAAAATAATGTAATTTTTAAAATGAGTGCCTGGGTAACTATTTCAACTATAATGTCTGTCATTCTTCACGAACCTTACACGAAAGTAAAAAAATCCTCACCAAAAGCTAGACTTTCTAAGCATCACCTGGGGATGAAAAAAAGCCCCTAAAAAAATAAGCGTACGATCAAAAAATTTACCAGGATATACAAGAGGAATTCGGCGAATTCTACAGGAATTTCCCCCTATATAAGCAACAGCAGGAATATTTGTTAATTCCTCTAGAAATAACAAGTTTTAGATTAGTTAATGCAACCAAACTGCAGTTTGTCATTTTAATAGGAAAATAATAATGTGACGAAAACCAGAATATGCTTTACTATTTACAAAATCGTTACATTAATTTAACTGGAATTTTCCAGTTATTTTAATGAACTATCTTACTTTTAACAGGAATTTCCTATTTAATAAACAAACTAGATAATTGTATTCGAAGCCTCGAACTTCGGTTTTTACGTAAAATTTCAGTAATTAACACTAATCTAATTGCTTTACTTATACCCGAGCTGATTTAACAGAAATTTTCCGTTGAATTAAAGAACTTTCGTTCATATATGACAAGTACTAGTTGTATTCGTATATAACCTGAGATTTTACACGAAATTCCCGTAGTTACCTAGAATTTAACTGGAATTTCTTGCATCCTATATAGGTTAACCTACTGAACTTTGAAGAGGCTTTTGTTACCAATGCCACCTCTGCTTGAATAGATTGAAGAATTATCGAGTGTTACCCCATTTTAATATTTAAATGTAATGGAAGTTCATCAAGTATACAATTTTTTTGTTTTTGTCTATCTATCTGTGATGGGGGTGTTGATACACTGCGACCTATAAGATCTATTGTGCCCCCTACTGCTGCCCAATCGTTAATGATGTCTCAACGATTAGAGTCTCCAGTCCTATTGCTTTCAAAAAGTTCAGGATGTCGGTAGGCTTCAGGTTAGGTAGATCTTTCTCTTCTATTTGATATTCTCCGAGGTATCGTACCCTTGGATTTTGCAGCGTAATGCATTCTGAGAGAATGTGGATAGAGGTTTCCTCCTCTTGGCCTCTTGGCCTGCTTCATTCCTTGTAGTCCTATCCACTATTGGGATCTTTTGTTATTTACTTCTTTTCCAAGTTCATCAAGTATTGTACTGGTGCTTCGCAGAAGGGTTCAGGTCCCAGAAATGGTATATCAGACCCTTTTTTGCAAGTACTGCTGCTATTTCATTACCCTCCACTCCAGTGTGTCCCGGAACCCATGCATAGGAGGGTAACAGTGTTGTTCTTGCTTAGTTCGTTTAGATTCTCTAGGCACTCCCAAACCATCTTGGAGTTGATTACGTGGGAGTTCAATTCATTAATGACTGCTTGGCTGTCTAACATGATGATGATCTCTCGTCTGCGAAAATTTCTTTTTATGTTGAACTGGACACATTTTTCGATGGCGTATATTTCAGCTTGGAAAATGCTCGGAGATTTGCCTAAACTTTTTTCCTTCTGTTCTTCTAGAACCATCTGTGTACCATTTAATGGCACTTCTCTTGAGTTTTGGGATGGTATCTTTGTCCCATTCGCTTTTGTTACTTAGCCTTGTGTTGAATTCTTTCACAAAGCTAAACTTCTTTGTCATCTCATCTTGGGGCATGTCCCAGGTTTGGTGATTTCCAGGAAGGAGTCGAAACTTGCGTTTGGTTGATCCTTCTCTGGTCATTCTGTAGGTTGTCCTTATCGCTATACTCTCCACTACTATATGGAGGGTTGTAAGGCTTAGGATTACCTCCATGGCGGCCGTTGGGCACGTTCTCATTGCACCTGTTATGCATACGCAGGCTAGTCTTTTGTTTTTGTCTAACTTTATACGTGTTTGATTACTCAGAATTGTGTGTATTGGAAATGAACCTGCTCATAACTGCCAATGAACAGAATGATATGGTATTTTCCTATTTCATTTTAAGACCTGGTCAAATTGCGAATCGTACGCAGTCTCTTCCATCGACATTCTTCCTACTTTTTTTTTGTATCGATCTTTTTTGTTTTCTCTGAGCAATTATCACCCTCCCGGTATTGACCAATGCAGTTTCTTCAACGTTTGTTTTAATTAACCATCACAGATGCCATTAAATACTAATTTGACATTCGGAACAATATAGCGAGTGACCGGTTTGACAGAAAGAATGCGTTAGGAGAGGAAACACATGTCGAAGACGAAATTTTTCCTTAATTAGACCTAATAGAGTTGAAATGCTCAAGATTATTTAGTGAATTTACATAGATAAGAGAAAGGGGTTTTTTATGTATATTCGAGGGGTTGGTAAATTGTTAGGGGCTTGGAATGATATGTTGTTTGGTAATTTGGGCTATTAGTTGGGTATTCTCTTAATTAAATTAAGAATGGCTAGATAGATAACTCACTAACGAGTAGAGTTTTTCGACACAAAATTTATTTATTCGTGTAATATTAAAGAGAGCAAACTTTCCGGTTTTATAACTTATAGCCCACAGTTGTCAGAGACTTTAACCTCTCATAAAATGTGATATCGCTGAAACTAGGCTCTTAGCTACTTTAAAGGGTGTAGAAAACTCTAAAGTGTATGATAAGTTCACAATTTCGAAAACAAAATAGAAAATTTGATCATTACTTTTGATTTCCTTGATATGAATTATTTACTTTTTCTAGATTCTATAGAAAATTGCAAGAAGTCAAATATTCTTCTACTGAAAAGCTCAGTTATCGAATTAAACAGTGAACTCCTATTTATAGGTACATCTCATTTTCTTCCATTTCCTGTACACCCTCTTTTGCGTTATCCGAACTCCTGCAGATATTAAATACGAGTAAACGCACCCTTTGTCATTTTAATTACAATTTGAGGGAATAAAAAGCCTATAAAAAGCCATGGCGAGATAAAATAAAGCGATTATATTTGGGGTGTGGGAACATAAGTCACATTTAAACTGGCTGTCTATTAGGGAGTCACCATCCGGAACCAAACGTGGAAACTGATGCATTTCATTCGGTTTAACACTCACTTTGTTTGGTTTGAGTTGGTTATCCATCGTTCGAAAAACAGGCCCGGGTAAGCCCATAAAACAAGCAAAATAGCGTTGTCATATCTCATTCTTAGTTTACCAATTTTTAACAAAATCAAAATGTAAACGGTAAAGTTGAAGGTTGTGGCTAATAAGGATA
Source organism: Crepidodera aurea (assembly GCA_949320105.2). Classification (NCBI taxonomy): domain Eukaryota; kingdom Metazoa; phylum Arthropoda; class Insecta; order Coleoptera; family Chrysomelidae; genus Crepidodera; species Crepidodera aurea. Next base: position 12,904,185 of record OX439479.2, read on the forward strand.
ATACACAATAAAAGTGTGATTATGCAGAAAAATTAATTTTAACTGTTTGGATTTCATTAAATTGACAGAACCGCCCTTAAAACCGCCTTTAAATTTAAAGAAAAACTGGCGATTACCATAAGGAGATGAATGCAGAGGTGTTTGAAAAATGGTTTGAAGGTATTATTTGGAACCTGGGTCTGTCCAGTGGCAGATCCGTCAGTGGGTCTGTCATCGTCATGGATAATGCCTCCTATCATAGTCAGCATTTAGAACCATTACCGAAACAATCATAGAAATTCAACAATGGTTAATAGATAAATCATCCATTATAACAATAAATTTAAAGGCGGAATTACTAAAAACTATCCAAAAATACTTTATTGATTAATAAATTCTCGTCTCGAGATTTTAATACGCCATCCTTCTTTTCGAAATCTAACCAGTTGTAAGTAATTTAGATATATTAATTCAATCGACGATAATTTGTTATTTTTGATATCTTTTGATGTATTGTAATTGAGCGAAGAAATGCGAATCTGATGTATCATCCTACGTTTCAAGTGAATTCGTGCGTTGAAATCATACTTAGCAAAAATGTGCTCTGCCTAAGTGGGATACAGCTCGTATTACCAAGGAGTTAAGATGCCTCGAGCAACGCCAAATGCGAAAACAGTGCCGTGGTCGAATAATTTTAATTCGTTAACGTGTATTTACACGCTGTAATTTTTAATTGTTTACAATTTTTACCTTTTAAGGCTACGGCCACACTAGTGTTTATTCACGCTGCGTTTAGCGTGAAAAAACCCAACAAAAATAGGCATCAATGGAGGAGCATGTGGTTGGTCAGACACAGCGTGTTTTCTCGCTGGTATGCCTAAACACGCCGGTACTCCTCAGTAGTTTTTTCTTCTTTCACTTCAATATGAAATTAACTTTAATTTTTTTTAGGAATTGATGGTTTTATCTGATATTTGTGATTACTTCTTATTCATAAATAGTGGAGTATCAGGAAATGGTGTGGGATATTTTGTATAAATTCTTCTGGTTTGGATAGGTTCTCATCAGGAGCTCTGAGCTTATACAGATGTGGTAAAATTTTAACGGAACAAACAATTTTCAATGTATTTTGGACAAGAGCTCATGTAGAAGTCGACCAGCACAATATATAAGAAATCTGCGTGACGACGTATCAACTATTCAATTGAACCACTCTACATTGTTGTATCCCCACTCTCAGCTAGCCGGGCGCGTGTCTGCGTTAGCTTACTATCACTGAGCTGCAGCAGTATGAAAATGTGCATAAAAACGCGAAGAGAAATTATGAAGTTGGCAAATAGGGACATAGCCATAGACTCATTAAATACTAAAAGGGCCGTTTATAAAGACAAAAAGAAGGAGTTACGCAGACTACTAAACGATGCCAAGAAGGAGAAATGGGAAAGGCTACGCGATGAAGTAGACACATATATTTGGGGAAACGGGTTCAAGCTAGTCACGGGCCAACTTTGCCAGAGCACACCAGTCAACCTGAGCACGTCTCAAAAAATCAAAGTCGCAAGGGACCTGTTCCCAGCACGCCGAAACTGGGTGGGTGTACCAAGAAATATTGAAAAAAACATTACATTGTTTAACCAGCATGAACTGGTAGAAGAACTACACAGAATGAAAAACGGGAAGGCTCCGGGTATGGATGGAATACCAGCGGAGGCCATCAAGGTGATCGGCAAGCTAGCACCCTTGTTCCTACTGGGCATCATGAACGACCTACTGGCAGAACAAGATTTCCCAATAGACTGGAAAAGAGCAGGGCTAGTCCTAATACCGAAGCCTGTAAAAGAAGCAAACGACCCTATAAAATACAGACCCATATGTCTCCTAAATGCAATAAGTAAACTATACGAGGGATTGGTGAGAAATAGACTAGTAAGAGAAATAGAAGCTAAAGAAGGCCTATCTGAGAGGCAGTATGGGTTTCGAAAGGGCCGTTCCACCATACAAGCAGTCCAGAAAGTGTTGGATGAAGCCAAAGATTCAAGAGAGAAATGGGTAATGCTAGTCAGCCTTGGCGTAAAAAATGCCTTCAATACTGCAACATGGAGTAAAATAATTGAAAAATTGGAAAAAATGGAGATACCCACATATCTAATAAACATAATAAAGAAATATCTCAATCAACGAAGCATTGTAATCGATAAAATAGAGACAATGGAAATATCAGCGGGGGTACCACAGGGATCGGTACTGGGCCCTGTCCTGTGGAACGTTTTTTACGATGATGCCATAAGGCTAGATCTGGGTGATGGATTTATTTCAATTGGTTTTGCAGACGATCTAGCTATTCTTACAAAAGCGAAAGACATAGATGAACTACAATACAGAACTCAAAAAGCGCTGAACAGGGTGGAACAGTGGGTGAGAGTTAACAAGCTAGATATAGCTCACCATAAGACAGAAGCGGTGATCATTAAAGGGCATAGGTGGAAAAAGAAGAGAGAAGAAGTCGTGCTGGAGTTCCAAGGTAGCACAATCAGACCTTCACAAGGAGTGAAATACCTGGGGATAACAATGGAATATGGGGGACGCTTTGGTCTACATATAAAAAGGATAGTTCAGAAAGCGGAGAACAGAGCCAGTAGTCTGATTAGGATAATGCCGAATATCTATGACCAGGGCCAAGCTTTTGATCGTCACAAATTCAATTCTGTTATATGGAGCTCCAGTATGGGCTAACACTATACAAATCAAACATTACAGGAAGATGCTGGAAAAAGCGCAAAGGAACATAGCCTTGAAGTAGGTTCCGCATACCGTACTGTCTCACTGGAGGCGATACAAGCGATCACGGGAACTATCCCTATACATCTTCTGGTCGAAGAGAGAAACATGCTATTTGGAACAGAGGAACATCTGCTAGAACAGAGGCGAAAAGATATAAGAGATGAAAACCTGGATAAGTGGCAAGAGGAGTGGACCAGACATGAAACGTCGGCCCAGTGGACCAAAAGTATTATCGTCGACGTTAAAAAGTGGACTCTGTGCAAACACAAACGTCTTAATTATTACTTGACTCAGGCGTTATCTGGTCACGGTGCCTTCAGAACATATACGTTGAGAATAGGCAAGGTAGACGATGACGAGTGTATATATTGTGGCGAGACTGATTCTCCAGAGCACACATTACACCTATGCCCGAGGTGGAACCAACTAAGGACAAACCTGTACCTAGAGATAGGACAGTCATGCACCCCACAGACTTTAATCCGTAAAATGATAGAAAGTAGAACGGCCTGGAAAGCAGGAAAACATTTTTTGACTGAGGTCATGAAGATAAAAAACGAAGAAGAAAGGAATTATTAGACAAGAAGAGGCAGCTTAATGTATGAAAATGTTAGGAAAGGGGGTGTGTATATGTGACTTTCAGGAAGAGATTTTGCGACGCCGAAGTTCCATTGTATGCGATAAATGTAACAAATAATTTCTCTTCTGAAAATCAATGCTGTGATTCCTTCTTGCCATAACGGCTTTGAAAATAAAAATAATTAGTGATTTTACGTTAAATTATGGTTGTAACATATTTAAACCGTAATTTAATGTAATTTTACTACATCAGTTGTGTGATTTCTACATAAACTTGCCGAAAGATTACATATTGAAACTTTATGGCTTTGTTATCAAGCTATTTAACAAAACAGTTTACAAGTATGGATTCGTTTAATTCTCATAAACTTTTATACTATTTATAAACATTTTCATTCAATAAATACATCTACATTCCTACAAGAACTCGAAGTATAATCGGCGAAGATCAGAGAAACGTTTGAAAACCTCCTCGTCCAGATGGCAGCACAGAAAGAATATTAATATATAATAGGTAGACATAAATAAGTAATACAACAGCATTGTCCAGGACATATTTATAGTTCATTAGGGGTCCATTGGAGTCCGTGTGGCCGACACATCTCTAATTGTATTCGAATAAGTTTGTAATAACCGCACAGAACGACATATGTACAGGGACGGTGTGCCAAAAATTCCAAAAGACAATTTCGCGAAACTGTAACAGGAAAAGGGAGAAGTTTTTTGATTGATTCAATCATACGCTGGCATTTTAAATTCATCATCTTGTCAATTTTCAAAGAATAAGGTAATATTGACAAGCTAATGAAGAAACATCAACAAAAGTGTTTTTCTATGTAAATACAGTATGTGTATATCCTGAAACCAGCTCCTGCCATAAAGATTACACTTCGATCGAATCATTAGCGGATCCAGGGAGACTGTGGTGGCTGCAGCGTACCTTCCCCCGTTAGGTCAAGTTTTTTAATTTAAAGAAAGATTACAAGAAGCCGAGAGGTCCTTTTGAACCCTTCGAAGGTTGCAGGATTAGTTTTAAACTCGCTTTGTCATTAAATTTTTCTCTCTCTCTCTCTCTTTCCCTCTCTCTCTCTGGATGAGAACAACCATGAGAGACTTGAAAATCGGCTGGATCCGCCCATGGATCAAAAGGTGACCCTGTGGCAACAAAAGAGTGGAGGCTCCTAATTATTTTTTGAACAAGTTAAAAAATTTTCTTTTTTCGATGTGGATTTTTTTTTATTATTAAATACCCATAAAGGCAATGAGCAATGAGCAATTTAATTCTAACTTAATCTAATAGAGTTTGTACTCATCAGCGTTCCTTAGGTTCTGTAGAATGGATTGCACTAAACTTTAACGTGCACACACAAGCTCTGCTTTTGCACTAAAAACACTAAACTAACTCAAAGGGCTTGATCCTCTAAAGTCTTCTTTCTAACCCAGTATTATCAAGGAGCTGGATAGCCCTCGACATTGACATGATGATGAAGTCTTTCTTCATGACTCTTGGCTAATTTCTTGATGGTCTGGTCAACAGTGTCCATTTCCAGATCCCTATGGAGATCATTATTGCGAATGTACCAAGGGGCATCTACTATGTTCCTAAGTGCTTTGTTTTGAAATCTTTGGATGATTGCTAAGTTGCTTGCTTTGGTACATCCCCATAGTTGGATACCATAGGTCCATACAGGCTTAAGTATGTGCTTATAAAGCATAAGCTTAATATGTAGAGACAGAGTGGAGTTTCTTCCAATTAGCCAATACATTTTTCTATATTTCAGTCCAAGTTCTTCTCTTTTCTTTTTAACATGCACTTTCCATCGGAGTTTGGCATCTAAGGTAATACCTAAGTATTTTGCTGTGTTTGAATATGGAATCAGGTTATTGTTTATTCTGACTGGAATATGAGATATCCTTTTGTTTGTAAAGCTAATGTGGAGTGATTTAGTTTCATTAAGTTTAATTTTCCATCTCTTCGTCCAGTCATAGATAAGGTGGAAAGCTGTTTGCAGCTTGTGGGTTGCTTCTTCATTGCTCTTTCCTACTGCTAGAATGGCAGTGTCGTCGGCGAAGGTGGCTATGGTATTGTTTTCTAACTCTGGAATATCACATGTGTACAGTAAGTATAGGACAGGTCTTAGGACACTTCCTTGTGGTACTCCAGCCTTAATTTCTTTAAGATCGGAATCGGCTTCTTCTTGCCTAATTCTAAAGTATCTTTCCGATATATATGAATGGAGGATATCTGTATATTGTTTTGGATGGAAAAGCTTGAGCTTATATATTAAGCCTTCATGCCAAACCTTATCAAACACTTGTGCTATATCAAGAAAGATAGTAGCACAAATGTTTTTCTCTTCTAATGATTTCTCTATAATGTTGGTTATTCTATGAACTTGGTCCATCGTAGAGTGCTTATTTCTAAATCCAAATTGGTGATCAGGGATGTGGATGAATTAATTTCTTTTGAATATAAGTGCTCTATCGCTGAGCTGAGTGGGTGACTCCCCTACTTGTACATTTATTATTACTTTAGAGAGTTTGTGTATAATAATTTATTTTTAATTTTTATTTACTTAACCTGAATTTCTTTTGTCTTTTAGAAATAGTTTGACATCGTTTTTGGGTGAAGCTTTCCCAAAAATATTTTGAGTGGAGATAACAGCAACCTCGTCATCTTAAGCCGCCTCTGTACCTTCATATACCGAGTGAATAATTTATATATAATGACATTATAAATATCGGATTAAAAAGATTTGTGTGGTGTGATGAATGACCGTAAGGCCTTAAGGCTGTCCCGTGTCGCCTTTAAATAATTTAATTGATTAGTACTCGACCCGAAAAAAAAACTTCTTGTGTGAAAATTTAAATTTATAGGCAGAAAATTAGTGAGGTTATGGTGGCTTATTTATTGTCCGGTTTGAAATATGAGCGGTCGCTCGTTGAGTTGGTAGTTCTTCGAGCGGATTATTAATTAGGGATTAACTTAAAGGTGGGTCGATGAAAAGGGTTATTTATTTATTTATTAACTGTACAAGGTCGCGACTTACCGGTGTTGATTCGATACGGATATTAGATTAAAATTAGGAAAAAGCTCTTCCTACTCCTTTATATGTATATAAGCGTGTATTTAAAGTAATTGACCAAGAAAATACTAGGGTCATTCCATGTGAAAAGCATATCAGATGACACCTATTCATTAACACCCTGTATTTAATGATACCTCATAACTTATTGACCATTATAGTGTTATTTGTTCGATATGCGGTTACTTATTTCCTCATTACAGATATACTTCCCTAATTATAATTAATTTCGTATTGAAAAAATTTTTTCTTCTCTCGAGAATGTTAATTGGAGAGAGTGAGCAATTTTTCACGAGATAAAAAAAGGGAGCGCATGACTATTTAGAAAATTAAACTCTCGCATCCACTAATTAATCGGATAAAATTTATCTAAGAGATTTTTGGAATTATCCAGAACAATTTGTATTAATTATTTTAATTGGAGTCCAAAAAAATAGGACCAGATCGCGTTCGGTCCAACCCACTATTTCAGGGGCGTACTTGAAGAAAATAACTGTAATATAATACGATTTTTGACTCACTAGGTTTCATATATTTTCACGTAGTTTATTGATTCAGTATCTAATATTGGTAATAAGTAAGTTGCCAAATTTTGTATGTAATCTAGTTGCAAACAAAAAATTCGTTGTTTTCGATGGTGAACAAAGTAATCACGATTTTGTTAGATTTTATTTTTGGAATGTTTCGTTTATTACTTGTATTTATAACCTCAAATCGAATACGACAAGGATTAATAATCCCCGTGATGTTTCTACGCAAAAAAATTGATAAACATCTGAAACACACGAGTGATGAAACGAAAATCTGAAACCCTTGTGATAAATCCTTCCCCAAACAAAACGTCAAATAGTCAGAACGTCTAACCCATCATCAAGGGGTGCAAACGAGCCAAACGGTACACCGAACTAAACCGACCCTCAATCGAGATACTCCAAATATGCTGATAGAATTTATCAGCCCGCGCGTCATTAACTCCAGACAATTATTAGCTATTTGCAGAACCAATTAGGCACGTACCATTAAACTTTCTGTTAATTACTTTTCCACTGATTGTACATAATAGAGTTTCGTCGGGTTTTGTTCAAACTGTTAGTTCCGGAGAGTATATGAAGATCACGGCGGGGGATAATGGCCGCGTGACAGTTGACATTTAAATTGGATACACGGGGTGTTTAGGTGCGAATAGTACGCGTAGAGATTCACGAGTTTGATTTGATTTTAAATAAAATAGTTACAAAACATAATTGGGGAGAAAAAGAATATTTTTTATAATAAGTAATATCATAAGGGCATCTACTTTTTTTCACAGGAACAATTAGAATGGTATTTGACAAGACTATTTCATGAGTAACAGATTATTCTGCATACACATCGCTTACAAAACATACTACTTATTATATCTGCATACATAATATACAAAATCACAAAATCACAAAATCATCACAAAATACTACAAACTCAATAATTTATGGTACAATTAAAATATAATTTGCAATTTTGGTACACAGTAGGAGTATTGTTTGAAATTTTTGTTAACTCATTGATAACGTTAGGTGTAAGTAAATCATTAATGTTGTTGATGGGTCCAGCTGTAGAGTAAGAAGCTCAAGGAGTGGCTGCAGGATCTTCTGTTTTCTGTTTTTTAGCTGGAGGTTCTGAGGCGTCACTTCTAAGGGTGTTTGTGATGTTGGAATAATGCTCATTATCCATTTGCAGATAAGGCTTAATTGAAATTTGTATCGTTAAGTTATTTTAATTTTACTTTTTATTTTACTAGCTCAGAATACTTACTTTTTTTTTAAAATGATTTATTAATAATAAAAGAAAAAAATTGAGCATATGAAACTTTTACTTTCAGGTGTGAGTTCCAGCTTTTCTAATACATTTAATGAAGTATTTGAAGGGTTAGAGGGCGCCAATAATTATATTTTAATATTTTTCAAGCTAGTTTAGAATTATAAATATTCTAGCTTTGATCAAAAATAATATGAATACAAACCTTTATCATTAATACAAAATTAAGATATTTTAGAATGTTGTCACACAGCAAGGAAATATTAAAGAAAACTTAAAGAAAAAAATGATTTACTATTTATTAAAATTATTTGTTGAAATATAGTTTACAAAAGTTTTACAATTTTATTATAGCTTGTAGCTACGCCTACACCTCAAAATTTCTTAAAAACTAAATCAGTTGAAAAAAAAACCAAATATAAAACTAACTAAGATTTACCGACATTTTCACAGTTTTTGGCCAACGCTGAAGAAAAGTCTACATCGACTTTTATATATCGGCAGCTACCAGGAATCGGGATCAATTCCAGTTTCTGGACTTTCGGCTGGTTTAGTAACTGAATGTTACTAAATTCCCAAAAATAAACAAGTGCAGTGGCCGACGCTGTAGATTTAGTTCAGAACAACAAATGAACTATCGAATGAGTGAAGAATGAACAATGAATGGATGGATGGACTATGTGAAATCCGCCTCAACAGGCTATATCACAGTACACTAATTTTAAAGAGACTTTTCAAACTAAGTTCTCAATCGAAAGTGAATAAAATATTTCCTAAATTCGAATTCGAAGCCTCTGTTGTTAGATGATTCCCCACTATTCAATGCGTAGAATCGAAATTAAACTGGAATTTTGTGATATACAAAGTGTCCCAAATTTAAAAATAACAATTTTAAAAATTTGATTTTTAAAATGTTACAGTTGGCTGAACTGTGGCCAGTAATTTTAATTAAGTGTTGTTCATTCACCCCTCCTTTAGCCAGGTTACTGACTGCTGCCGACCGCATAGAGTAGTTTGTTATTTTTATTTCCTTTGTATTTTATCCTGCTTTCTCTCCTACTTCTTTAGTCCATTTCGAAAGTTCGTTTTTTTCCACTGGAGTGTCTTTGTACCATCCACTTGATTGTTCTCTGTTCCATGATGGGTTTACTGTTAAGAATAATCCATCAGTTGTTATTCTACGTTTAACCATTAGAATTTTAAAAAGACGGACTTGACAAAAGGTAGGGTTCTTCGTGTTGGGGACCAGCCATTTTCTACATACTGGGCCGTTTTATTGAAGAGAGGATTATATTCTACTCTTCCTAAAAAGTAGGATTTCTGAAAATCCGTTATTTTAAAAAATATGTAACTATGATATCTACCTGTTTTAATACCAGAATTATCCACTTCCTCTTTAAAATAATGAACTCTGCAATTGACTGCTTCTCCACCTCCCCAGGCATGTTCTACTAAAGCGATGTGGTAAAATGTTCGCTGTAGTCCCACCGGAGTGTCTTCGTCCCATAATAAAACTATTCTTCCAATTTTAATGAAGCAGAGCTCGATTTCCTTTTTTTGGCGCACATCTGCAAATTCCTTCGTTTCGCATTACGAACTTCCCTACTAGACTTGATACATAAAATACATCTCTTGCATTTTTTTGCAACGGTGTTCCACATTGTCTTCACAACTAGTTCTTTGTAATTTTCACCGTTTTCTTTCTTCCTTTTCCACGCCCAATCTTTGAGGATTTGGTTTAATTGCTCTAAACTTGTAGTTTCCAAAAGCTCGTATTTTTTTGACTTGCAGGATTCCGTAAAGTGTTTCTATATTGACGTATGGGTTTTGGTATTGTATGGTACACTTTTCTCAATCGCCAGATCAATATTAGTCATAAAATCACTTCCAAAGCGACTCATTTTCACTACATAAGCTGACTAGCACTGTTTAAAAACAATATTACAAAATTTATTGACAATAAAATCAAAAAAATTGTTTAGCGTCGTTTTCTGGTGTCCTAGGAGACCATAATTACTTGTTATCAAAGGCATTTTCATATAGAAACCATTTGTGATTGGTGGAAATTAAGACGAGGGAAATAGTCAATATTATATAAAAAAAACAATAAAGTCAAGGGATCTATAAAACAAGCTGATTCACTACTTAGCCCACTCAGCACCAAAAAACTTAGTTTTGGTTAGATCTCACAATCTTTTTTATATAATTTTTTTATGTAATTTTTTATATCTATAGTTAATTGAAATTTCAGACTGTCTATATACTTTACAGCAGGACTTTAGTCGTACCATCAACAACTATCAACCAGGTGTGGTGGAAATGAAGTAACTAATGAATAGTCGTATTGTCCACTGCCGTGAAATGATCCCTAATTGTCCAACAATCGTAATGCTGTTCAAATTCGAAATATTTCCTCGATATACAAGTGAATGGATCGTCTGATTGGATGCCATTCAAACGGTTTATTGTTGGCATAGGGGCCCTATGTGTTTGTTGACTTTTTTTTTCATTCGATTTTTATTGTAAAGTCATCGGATACTTAGACGATTAATAGCTGAATATTCATTTATAATTACTTTGTTGTTATTTTTAAAATTTATACGTAGGCATTGTTCGGAAATTATTTGATGTTGGGATTTTGTATGAGATAGGCAGTGGTGTGCATAAGTAATTTTTCTTCCTGCTATTTTAATTTTGTAGCCAAAAAAAGTAGTGCATTGAAAAGTAAACTCTCAGTTCTTAAGTGACAACTTAAGAACAGACATAAGAATTTAAAGCGACAATATACAGGGTGGGCCACGCTCAACGGGACGGAGCTTACTGGGAAAACGAAAAATGTTATGAAAAAGTTATTTGGCAGGAGTACGTAGGTTAGTGACGACTACATTTCTAAATTAGTTAGACATATACAGGGTGTTCCAAAAAAGCGTGATATATCAAAGTTATGTTTTTTTTAATGGAACACCCTGTATTTTATTTTATTTTTGAAGTATATTGAACAAAATAATGTCACTTTGTTAAGGGCTCCCTATACCCATTCTTGATAGTTTTCGATTTAAATGACTATTTTTGCGAAATTAATATGGTTTAAATACATTCATTACACTTCGTCCCATAAAAATTAACTAACGCATTTTTGTTTATTAATTGCCAATTAGGAAAGCCATCGATACGAATTATCGTAATGTAAAGTTTATTTACAGGGTGTTGTTAATTGAGAGTTTCATGACAATACAATATTTTATACGATTACTGCGTTATTCTAAATGGGACATCCTGTATTTTGTAATTGTAATAAAAGGGTAAAATAATTCCCTTTCAAATTACTACAAGGTTCCCTATACCAATATCCACCAATTTCAGACTTATTTGCATTATTTTACCTGCATCAATAAAAATCGGTAATTTTATAACACGTTTTTATTAAGTAAGCTATGAAATAGACAAAACAAATAACTTTACAACAAATGTTCAAAATGGTGCCCATTTTGTTCGATACATAATCGAACTCTCTTCTCAAAATTTTTTTTTACACCTCTTAACATTTCTGGCGTTACGGTTGCAAACGCTTCACGGATACGAATTTTCATATCTTGGGCAGTCGTGGGTGGAGTCTGATACACTAAATTTTTAATGTACCCCCATAAAAAGAAGTCCATGTTGGTTAAACAGGAAGATCTAGGGAGCCAATTGTTCGGACTACCTCTACCAATCCACTTTTCCGGAAATTTTCGATTTAAATATGATCTTACAATGAGAGAAAAATGTGCGAGAGCACCATCGAGCTGTACCCACATTCTGCTTCTTAAATTCAAAGGGATATTTTCTAACAGAACAGAAAAATCTCTCTGAAGGAATCTGGAAAACTTACGTCCATTTAAAATGCCATTAAAAAAATACGGTCCCACAACATGTTCTCCTATTAATCCTCCATAAACGTTTAAAGACCATCGGTTTTGACGATCTATCGTTCTAAATTCTTTTTTATTTTCGGTACTGTAATAGTGAAAGTTGTGTCTATTCACTAGTCCACTATTATGGAACGTAGATTCGCCTGTGAATAATATTTTATCAAAAAAGAATTCGTCTTCTCCCGCTTTTTCGAGAAACCATAAACAAAATTCCAATCTACGGTGAAAATCCGTTCCATACAAATGTTGGTGCATCTGAATGTGGTATGGATGGTAACAATGATTTTTAATAATTCTTTTGATACTAGTCCGACTTATTTCCAATTCCCTGGCCATAACTCTTGTGCTAGTGTTTGGTTTTTCAATAAGTGATTGGAGAACTTCCAACTCTGTATTTTCGTTGCGAGTTACGAGCTTTCTAATATCTCGTTTTTTGTAAGAAACACTGCCGGTTTCACGAAACCTTGCTAGCAGCCTTTCAAATACCTCTTTGCGAGGATGATCTTTTAAGGGATATCTCTCGGCATAAACTCGTGATGCTAATAGACAGTTTTGAAAATATTCTCCGAGTATGAAAATCATATTAACTCTATCTTCAACTGTATATTCATTTTGTATCTGAACGACAGCTAATAACACGGTAAAAATTAAACTATTGTCACAGTTTGACAGCAAACTAGTGTTTTGTCTATTTCATAGCTTACTTAATAAAAACGTGTTATAAAATTACCGATTTTTATTGATGCAGGTAAAATAATGCAAATAAGTCTGAAATTGGTGGATATTGGTATAGGGAACCTTGTAGTAATTTGAAAGGGAATTGTTTTACCCTTTTATTACAATAACAAAATACAGGGTGTCCCATTTAGAATAACGCAGTAATCGTATAAAATATTGTATTGTCATGAAACTCTCAATTAACAACACCCTGTAAATAAACTTTACATTACAATAATTCGTATCGATGGCCTTCCTAATTGGCAATTAATAAACAAAAATGCGTTAGTTAATTTTTATGGGACGAAGTGTAATGAATGTATTTAAACCATATTAATTTCGCAAAAATAGTCATTTAAATCGAAAACTATCAAGAATGGGTATAGGGAGCCCTTAACAAAGTGACAATATTTTGTTCAATATACTTCAAAAATAAAATAAAATACAGGGTGTTCCATTAAAAAAAACATAACTTTGATATATCACGCTTTTTTGGAACACCCTGTATATGTCTAACTAATTTAGAAATGTAGTCGTCACTAACCTACGTACTCCTGCCAAATAACTTTTTCATAACATTTTTCGTTTTCCCAGTAAGCTCCGTCCCGTTGAGCGTGGCCCACCCTGTATAAGGTAGCTCTACCGGCTCTTGAAAGTCATAAGATTGGCCCATTTCTTAGCTCTATCAAATGCTAGTTTTGTATATACAGAAAATACCTACAGTAGTGAGCTGGAAACATTAGGGTATGCAGCTGTCTGAGGTGGGACAGTCTGAGTAGGATACATAGGAGGGGGTTGGTAAATAGGTTGTTGAGCAGTGGGATCTGCGGGAGCAGCCGGAGCTGGTTGGGGGTATAACGCGACACCCCCCTGAAAATATAGCATGGCAGCTCCGGGGGGGAAAAGAAATGGGTTGGATACGCCTGCTCTGTCTTGGATAATTTTTGCGGCCTTGACAGTTCCATAGTTACTGAAAAGTTGCATCAGCTCTCCTTCTGTCGTGTTAGCAGATATCCTCCCAACAAAGATTCTGTTCGGTACCAAAGTACTATACTTAGGAGCAATATTCTCACAGGAGAAAATCTAAACGTAGGTAATTTTGGAACTTAACGAGCAGGTAAACTGGATAAACTGAAAAAATACCAAGTATAACCTACCTAAACCATATGACAGCTCATAGATATAAGTAAACTTAAGAAATAAATATAAATTATGTTTCAACTGGTGGGTACGCGGATAAGGCTCTTCAACCTAAACCTCAATACAATAGTATTGCAGACGGCCCAAGTTGTCGAGGACGTGAGCTAGAGTATGAGGCAAACGGATACATTTTGTGCGAGTGGCATGAGATCCAGGTGCGTGTGGCTACGATGTGGCCTTCCAAAAACCATCATATATCCATCACAGTAAACTGCTTAATTGGTATTCACCAAAACTGAAGAAACTATCAAACATTATAGTCTTTGATACGGTTAGGGCTCCTCTTAATGAAAAGTTTGAAGGCTAACTAGTTATCTATATTATTTGGTCAAATATTTGTTATTTCTCACTATTCAATATTGAGTACTTGCTACGTTTAAACCCAATTATCTGTTTCAATACTCATTCCGTCTCGATTGTGTTAATTTAATGGATTACGAGATGATTTTAGGAAAAGAACTTTAAATTAACAGTTCGACTGCTTGAATATTGAGCCCTACATGCTTATACATAATTATTTTCATTCTTGTAATATCTACAAAATTAATAGTACACCAGCAACCTCTTACATATTTATTTTTTGCTAAATAAATTTAATGACTTGCATTGTTATGTAATCGATTTAAACGTAATGATTAATTTTCTTTCAAAAAAAGTTAAAGAGGCCGCCTCGCATCCAATCAATAGGAAGTAATTAAAAAGGTATTAATAATTAAACAAACAGCTTTTTGCTTCAGCCGTCTTTGGGAATAATAGTCCTAATGATGAACAAAAAAAGATGGGTATATTAAAATTTTATATTCATGAAACTTGTGTTTGTGATCCAGCGTATATGCAATTATATTTTTTTATTTCTCAATTTGTATTGATCCTTCTTTAGATTCCTTATTAAATTAAAGCATTAAACCCTTGCGGAAACCCTATTTTTTTTTAATTTTAAAATGAGATGATATCTACAATAAAAATTAATTCCAAATCAATGATTCTTTATCACACACTAGACTCAAAAAACGTTTTATTTTTAAAGATCGAGTTTTGATATCATCAGCAATTATTTTTCTACTTCATACTCTGTTCTAATTTTACAGAAAAAAATTTAAAAATCCCTTCATTCACGGAAATTAAGCCAAATCTGCCTTCAAACAAACTATCTCGTTAAAACAGAATAAAATGAAAAATATTGGAAAAAAAACTGATCAGGGCACCAAATACCGTCTAACAAGCTTGAATAAGAGACATCAACGTTTTTAATAGTCATTATAATCGAAACGTAGGGCTTTATTTGCATGTGTGATCGGAGATTGAATAAACAGAGGTGGATTCAGGACAGAAAGTGCTTCAATTTATTGGTTTTTATTTTTATATTCAAACCAAAGTTGGCTGGCGTATACTAAAGCGAATTATACATAAAGAAATAAAAAGAAGAAATGATTTAAACATTTCAAGTAAAAGGAAAAGAAAAACTAAGAGCCACCCTAAAATTGCAATCTCTTTTTTAGAAATAAAATAAAATATCTAGTGAACCAGTGTTTTTGTTTATGGTAAACCAGGTATGTAAATTATTGTGATTTTTCCAATTCACAGAAGCTTCGTGGGGGAGTTGATGAATTTTAGCAATTCAGACGTATATATTAGTTTTAGTAAAGGTCCTAATTGGCTTCCTTGTGGTAACTCTGAGAATATTATAGGTGTAAGTGTATTCTTTCATCTAGGTATTTCACCGGGAACAAACTGCGGTTTAAATAGAACTGAAATTTTCGTAGCATAAATGCGGGAATGCATTTTTAAAATTATACAATAACCCGAGATGCCACACCTTGTCACATGTCTGTGTGATATCCATGAAAACACCCTTTCTATCTATCTGTGATGGGGGTGTCGATACACTGCGACCTATAAGATCTATTGTGCCCCCTACTGCTGCCCAATCGTTGAGGATGTCTCAACGATTAGAGCAGTTCCTCCAGTCCTATTGCTTTCAAAAAGTTCAGGATTTCGGTAGGCTTCAGGATAGGTAGATCTTCCTCTTCTATCGTACCCTTGAATTTTGCAGGGTAATGCATTCTGAGAGAATGTGGATAGAGGTTTCTTCCTCTTCCTCGCAGAATCTGCATTCTTCTTTGTCTGCTAATCCGAGTTTCTTTAGGTGGCCTCTCAGCCGACAGTGCCCTGTTCGGATACCCGTTAGTATTCTGAGCTTATGTTTACTTTTACTGATGCAGTCGTCATATCTCTTCTGGTTATAGTCTCCCAGTAGTGTCTTGGCCTGCCTCATTCCTTGTAGTCCTATCCAGTATTGGGATCTTTTGTTATTTACTTATTTTCCAAGTTCATCAATTATTGTACTGGTGCTTATTCCGCAGAAGGGTTCAGGTCCCAGAAATGGTGTTTCAGCCCCTTTTTTTGGCGAGTACGTCTGCTATTTCATTACCGTCCACTCCAGTATGTCCCGAAACCCATTGGAGGGTAACAGTGTTCTTCTTGCATAGTTCGTTTAGATTCTCTTGGCACTCCCAAACTATCTTGGAGTTGATCACGTGGGAGTTCAAGGCATTACTGGCTGCTTGGCTGTCTGACATGATGATGCTCTCTTGTCTACGAAAATTTCTTTCTATGTTAAACTGGACACATTTTCCGATGGCGTATATTTCAGCTTGGAAAATGCTCGGAGATTTGCCTAAACTTTCGGAATATTTAATGGCACTTCTCTTGAGTTTTGGGATGGTATCTTTGTCCCATTCGCTTTTGTTACTTAGCTTTGTGTTGAGTTCTTTCACAAAGCTAAACTTCTTTATCATCTCATTTTGGGGCATGTCCCAGGTTTGGTGATTTCCAGGAAGGAGTCGAAACTTACGTTTGGTGGATCCTTCTATGGTCATTCTGTAGGTTATCCTTATCGCTATACTCTCCACTACTATATGGAGGGATGTAAGGCTTAGGATTACCTCCATGGCGGCCGTTGGGCACGTTCTCATTGCACCTGTTATGCATACCCAGGCTAGTCTTTGGATTTTCGCTAGATTTGCCTTTGTACTGGCCAGCTTAGTTCTGCTGCCCCAGATTACTGCTCCATAAGTGATGGCCGGTCTCACTATTAACGTGTACATCCACTGGAGGATCTTTGGATTACACCCCCAGTTTTTTCCCGCAAAATTTCTGCACACCATTAGAGCTTTCGTGGCTTTGCTGGTTACTTCTTTTTCGTGCTTATTCCAGATGAGTTTATTATTATTAGTCGCAGATATTTGACATCTGGCTTTCATTCAATAACTTTCCCGTCCAATTCGATGGTTTTGAGGTTAATGTTTATTTTCCGTGTAAAGGCAACTAAGGTAGTCTTGATGATAATATAGTCAAGTCCTCTTTGAACTATATCGCAGAGGGTATTCTCGAATTTGCCTCTTGCGATTATGACTATGTCATCTACATAGCTTTGACACGATATACCAATCTCGGTCAAATCGCAGAGGAGTCGATCCACTGTTAGGCTCCACATAATAGGGGAGGCCACTCCTCCTTGTGGGCATCCTCTGGTTGTGCAGATGGAAATAGTGTCTTGTCCCATTTTAGTCTCTGCTATTCTGGTAGGCAATAGTCGCGACATCCATCTGGTTGTCGTGTTGTCTACCCCTCTTTCTTCTAGTGCTCTTTTGACGGCTTCGTGTGGTGTGTTGTCAAAAGCCCCTTCTATGTCTAGAAAGGCACACACTGCAGATTCTTTGTTCTCTAGTGCACCCTTTAAGCCAAGTTGTGATTTGGCCACCACTCGGTGTGCTTGCTCTTTCTTGTTCTTTCTTCTAATAGTTGCTGGAGCTTTTGTAAGAAAAACTTTTTAAACACATTTAAGATTGTACATCTTTCGTTTTTTGAAAATATCAACAAAAACAACGAAAATACATATGAAATCACGAATATTTAAAATTTAGGAGTGCCAATTTAAAAAATAAAAAATATAAATTGCTGTGCTCAAAAACAATAATAGTATGATGCAAGGACGAGAAATGTTACTTTTTCGGACGATTATGGAGTTGGCAAACCATAAGAGTTATGTTGCAAATGTTTTTTCTTATTATGATTTTTATTTGCCGCTTATAACCGATAGTTGGACGACAATTTTAAAATACCAATTAAGAATTTTAGATGAAAAATTCCATGATGGATGAATTAAAATTGCTGGATCCATCTCTGGCGATCAGGGATTTACTGTCCCACACAAAAATGGCCCTTGCGTTCTTTGTTTTGAAATGGTTGAACAGACGACTAGTGGTGATCCGGTATAACGAGACCATAGCACAATCGAGCCAAAGATTTATCCCATTAAAAATATAAGCGAATACTCAGCCAATTTACCTAACAGATCGTTATCTTATTTTCACCAAATGATCTGGACTTTTTCGAACATACACTGCTCCTCAAAAACACAGTGAAGTAATCGTTTCATGTATGTAGGAGCGCAAATTATATATTTTTAGGAGATATATTAAGAAATAGGAAACATACAGGATGTTACCCATGATTTTTTAGGTCCATAAAAACTCAATTTTGGAGATCAAGTAACATTTCTAGGTTTGTCGACAAATCTTTTTTGACAGTTAAAATTTCACTTATGTGGTATCATTGAATTCGAAAAATTACACACATCTTAAAATTGTAATAATATACGGGGTGAAACCGGAAGTTGAAGTGTTGAAGTTCAGACTGTGGCGAGGTTTTGGATGTCATATACAAACAGGCACTAACTGTTGTTTTCTGGGAACTAATCCGATATTTATAAAATCATTTGGTTTAAGCATCGATGTACCAAATACTTATTTGAGCATCACCAATTTGGAATTAGAAATAAGCACTCGACGATCGACCAAGTTCATATAATAACCAACATTATAGAAAAATCATTAGTAGAGAAAAACATTTGTGCTACTATCTTTCTTGATGTAGCACAAGCGTTTGATAAGATTTGGCATGAAGGCTTAATACATAAGCTCAAGCTTTTTCTTCCAAAATAATATACAGATATCCTTCATTCATATATATCGGAAATATACTTTAGAATTAGGCAAGAAGAAGCATATTCCGATCTTAAAGAAATTAAGGCTGGAGTACCACAAGGAAGTATCCTAGGACCTGTCCTATACTTATTGTACACATGTGATATTCCAGAGTTAGAAAACAACACCATAGCCACCTTTGCCGACGACATTGCCATTCTAGCAGTAGGAAAGAGCAATGAAGAAGCAACCCATATATAGAAAAATGTACTGGCTAATTGGAAGAAACTCCACTCTGTCTCTACATAATAATTTTATGCTTTATAAGCAGATACTTAAGCCTGTATGGACCTATGGTATGTGGATGCACCAAAACAAGCAAGCAACTTAGCAATCGTCCACAAAGATTTCAAAACAAAGCACTGAGGAACATGCCTCTTGGTACATTCGCAATAGTAATCTCCATAGGGATCTGGAAATGGACACTGTTGACCAGACCATCAAGAAATTAGCCAAGAGTCATGAAGAAAGACTTCATCATCATGTCAATGTCGAGGCTATCCAGCTTCTTCACAATACTGGGTTAGAAAGAAGACTTAAGCCCTTTGAATTAGTTTAGTGTTTTTAGTGCAAAAGCAGAGCTTGTGTAAGCACGTTAAACTTTAGTGCAATCCATTCTACAGAGCCTAAGGAACGCTGATGTGTATACCTTAGTATTAAGTTTCAAACTCTATTAGATTAAGTTAGAATTAAATTGCTCATTGGTCACTGTTGGCCAGATTGTAATATGCCTTTATGGGTGTTTAATAATAAAAAAAACCTTTTGTGTAAACAGAATCAAAACTTGTTGTGAATTAAAGAACACGATTCGTTATTGATTGTGAGAAAATTCCAATAAATGCGTTACTATTTAACATCTAAAAAAGTAGTTTTTTTATTATAGAGCAGTGTAGATTTCTAAAAATGTCACAACCCTCCGAATTTATGCTTTTCTTAGGCTACCGTGACCGTTATTTTAATTTGAGTGATTAATTTTAATTTGCGCAAAAACAAATGAATTCATTAAGTGGATCAAACGGCCCGAAATATTTTCGGAGGCAGCGGATAAGGGTTTCGCGATTTTTATCACCAACGACAACGACTCGATGGTCGCAGAGACGCATTTCGGCTAATTGGGGAGCTACCGACTTCACTATCCACAACTAATTTGTTTTCTTTTTCGTATTTGATAAGGAACTGGTTATTTTGAAATTACAGAAAGGCTTCAAGCATCATTAGTCGCATATTTAACAGCAGGCACACAAAAAGTGAAACAATACGTTAAAGTTTCGTTAAAAATCTCTGAGTATGGACCAAAAACTTCAAAATGTAGAGTAAGGAAAATATTACTTCGTATAATTATTTACTCAGCACTATTTCTTCAGAAATACCCCCAAAGATCACACACAAACCAAAATATTTTTTAGGAAATTGGTGCCTTTTACCTCCTTACCATCCTTATTCAAATGGTGCGGCGGAAAATTGAAATGAAAAACAAAATATAATCTAGAATTCCTTTATGTAATTGCAGGAGACGCGAAGAGTAAATTTTTCGTTCAATTTCTCACTTTCCCTGTTTGATAAGGTAACTATTCTTTTCCTAGAGGGAGGCAATGCAATTAATAGAACGAGAAGATCAATGTCTTCGTCAACGATGACGACATTAGCAAATGATGTCACGTCTGTAAGGGCATCAACTTCGCTTTGAGTTTGTCTAACCTCAAACACAAATATCACATTTTCTAGAAAATAACAGAAAACATACATTTAAAAGAAATATTTTGATTTAATTTTTATAAAAAAACTTTGGAGCCATGCGCCTTCAAATTTACATGAAATTTTACCTCCAGTAAGGTATTGACCGAAAAAAATCTTTCGTAGAAGTTTGCCAAACGATTTTAGAAACACCACTTGTAAAAATATTTAATAAGGTTACTCCGGGATGCAACTCTACTCTGACTTCGTACACCTCTGGTTTTTTTTCCGATAATAATTTCTTCTGATACAAAAGATCTCAATCATAACCTTTGCGCATTGCTAGGTCCAATCAATTTTGACAGCAACTTCGCAACTTCATTTCTAAGCCTCGTACACGCTATACCTGTATACACACATCGTAGGTACGTGTTAATTATCTTGATTACCTCCATTAGCTGATCATCACTCACCTCTCGACAGCAGATGTTTTTCACGGCCACCTTTCTTAATCACTGCCTTTCGGTTCGAACTTCATAATAATTTAGATTGCGCCTTCGAAAAATCACTGTGTGCACAATGAAGCGTATTTTTCATAATTGCCCTGCTATTATTGTAAATTGCTCTTTTATATTGGTGATCATAGACTGCCAGTCATTTACAACCGCTAGTGAAATATTTGTAATTCAACTAGACACTAAGACTACATAGACTAGACACAGAGATGACGTTAAAATAGTTATCCAAAATTTGATGCACAAATTGTTGAGCTAATTGAAGAAGAACATCAATAAAGAAGACGACAGTTTGAGTTAAAACTTTTTTTATATCATACTAACATGTCGATTATTAACTAACATCTAAATTAACTATTAATCGCGTGAAGGCAATTGCGGAACTAGCTAAACGTTACACCCAATCTCTAAAGAGACGGGATGAATTCAAGGGATGTAGATTTGTCAGGTTCACACTGGGCGATCCTGGGAAGCTGGCGTCGAAGAAATACTTGGCGATGACCAGGAAAAACCTACGTCTAGCAGTAGAATTTCTGACTGGCCACTGTCAACTAAGGAAACATCTCCATACAATGGGGCTTGTGGACACACCTCTATGCAGGATGTGTGAACTGGAAGACGAAACAATCAATCATGTCTTATGCAATTGGCCGGAGTTATCGTCAATAAGGGAGTGCGTGTTCGGTGAGTCTTGGCCTACACCTGCTGATATAAAGGAGATGTCTCCTAGTGACTTGTCCACTTTCCTAGAAAGGACAGGATAGACGATGAACTAGGAGGACAACTCCTCGGGAGCATGTACAATGGGTCAAATGTGGCCTCTACTGTACTCTACAGATACAGATACAGCATCTATAATAAGTGGTAATTCAAACTAAATCCGTTAGATAGTACGGGACCAGAAGTAACTTGATGCAGAAAATTATTTATCTAGATAAGTAATTGAGTTTATTTAGGAAGTAAAAAAAAATTCTGATTTAAACTCATACAAGTTATGTGTAATTTTCTAATAATATCCACATGTCCCTTCATATCGTGATACTTGTCTATAAAACGTGATGAGTCAAAAATAGAAACTAATTTGTTTTACTCCTTTGAGGTAGTCAATCACTTCATCGAGGAAAATTACAAGAAAATTTAGTTTGTAATCAAATTGCCGGTTAAGTTGTTAAGCAAAAGACAAAATTATAAGGTAGAAGCATAAACGTCGTAGCATGATAAGCCGCTTGTAGGTAATTTCTAAATTAGATCACGTAAGTAATACTGGAGAAATAATAACAGGATCGGATTCGGTTGGGTTGTTGGGCTTCTTCATCTTGGTGTCTACAGCTAAGGTAGAGATACTCAGAAGTGTAGAATACTAGTATTTAAGTTTGAAGTTCTTGAAATGGTGCTTGAATGTTTAGATGCTCGTGCAGAAGTGGCTGGACCTCGAAATGCATATTCTTCTTATTTTTCCATGACAAAGAACGAATGGATGAGGATCAAGTTGAAATTGAAGGATGTAGAAAACGTTTTTTTAATGTCACCTTCAAAGAGCTTTAGCTTTGACATCAAAGCTCCAAAAGCACATGTTTATAGGAACTTTTCACTCTATTTTTGTATGTCCTACATGCCCTAAAAATCTGTAACACTTATTCATTAATACCCTTTATGTATGATAGCACATATTGTGATATTTATAGTTTAGTTTATGTTGTTTTTATTTTTGTTTAATTATTTAATTTCAAGTTTATAAACACCGCCTATATTTTTGTTGTATGTCGTTAGACGACAATTGTGTTCAATTTAGTTTACATTAAACAACTGTTTTGTACCCTTAATTAATTAAGTTTTTTGTTTTATAGTTCTTCTGTTTGGTGCAAATAAGTTCAGTTTACTTATTTAACGCAATCAAGTTAGCAGTTCTTCATGAAAGATTTGTTTCTGCTTAAGCCGGTACTGAAAATTAAATTATGTCTATCGCGAAACCATTACGAAGGGAGTTTCACACCATCAGTCACGAAATGGGTTGAATTACTACAAATTGATGAAGATACTTAATAATAATTAGATGCTTTCTTATTATCTATATGAGATGTTCAAGAAATATTCATTTTTCAAGTACTTTGATACACAATTTTCGAAAATTTTTAAAATTAGAATCAAAATTTTATCAATAGTTACTACCAATTGACAGTTTCTTTCAATAATTTTGTTTTGTATATATTTTTATCATCTACAAATTTTATATAAAACAATGTTTCATAAACTTCTTATTTTTTTTTATTACCACAAGAGATAATCCTATAAAATCGATGACAGACAGACGAGTTAACACACAGCCGTCTTCATAAAAATCCACACTAATGACCTCGATCCCGGCCTATTTTCCGCTCTGGACCTAGACCGTAAAGTTGGCTGCAAAAGGTGCCCTGGCGCCCGGGTGCTCCACCCCGCAACTCGACCCAGAACAGCCGTTTGATGGGTGTGTACCCGCCGCATGGTCCGATGTGCGACACAACCTTTGATGGTTGCCGTTGACCCCATGCCGAAATGACTGACAATTCGTTCGGGCTAATAAAGCTGGTGTCAAATTCCTTCAGTAACCAAAACAACAAAAAAGTGCTGGTAAGTTTCAAATGTTTTAATGGGTATATGGGTTTTGGTTTAATTGTAAGTTATCTTAACTTTTTTTAATTTTGTTTGGTTTATTTTAGAGATTTATAATCTTAACGAAATCCCGATATGGGAAAATTTGTAAGGTTTTTTTTAGTGTTAGGCAGATAACCCACTGGCGCGACACGCCGCGCGCGGCATGCCCCGAGAAGCCGCCTGCGACAACAATTTATATATAAATGTATGGCGCAAACCCCATTGATGCAAAATTACTGGACGCGACAACCCGCGACTTTTCTGTCGCGCGCGGCCAGTGTTACTATAGATTCATATGGAGCATAACCCATACACGCGATTATTCGAGCGCGATTCACATAGAGAGGTGGAAGGTACGGCGTAATTCGGCAGTTATGTTTGAACAATGGGTGCAATGGGTATTGACGTCCACCTCCATTTTAAGACTAAAGACTAAATAATAAACTATATATCGAGCCGCGGCTTGCCGCCTATGCAAAAGTCGCGCTTTCAAAATCGCGCGCGGCTTGCCGCATGCGACTTGTCGCGCCAATGGGTTATCTGCCTTAGTGTAAAGCAAATTAAGAAAAATGGAATTCAAAAACAAACATTTATACAGTAAAATCTTATCTTCTTCTTACACACTCCATTTCAGCATCGCATGTCGCTATTTTTCTCGTTGAGTCGGAAAATAAGCAAAAGTTTGTGGGACAACTTCTTCCTCATCTTCTTGTTAAATTGGAAGAGTTCGGCTCACTCTGATTTCTATTTGACCCATGAGTTAGTTAGCTCAAAATCTATTCCATGGATAGGTTGAATTTTTTTTACAATACCTGTACGTAGAACTGAAATATATCTACCTTTTATTCTTTTTCTGGTTGGTTGAATTTCCCTATAATAAATAAATATACACCAATTAATTTTGAAATTAATGTTGGAATTTCGCAATATCACAACACCGATTAATTACATTTATTTGGCGGCGTATTTCATGCACAAAAACATGTAAATTTAAAGCTCAAATCAAATACAACTACAATATTATACATAGACGTACAATTGGATCCCGACTAATAAATAAAAAGAATTAGTCACTTATTGTGACATATGAAAAATTAAAAAAAAAAGTTAAAAGGAAAGTTTGTAAAGAAAAGAATGACATTTCGTCTGCGAACGAAGTGGTAGTTGTCCAAATGAAGCTAACATTATGGAAAAAGAACAGATAATTCTTCTTATGACTCAAACACCTACTAATGTCCCTTTGCCCATTCTTCCAGTGATGAAGACATTTTTCAAAAACTTCAAACGCCGGCGCCGGTGGATGATGCAGGATCTATTTTCTGCAACGTTTTCACAAACAAAAATGCAGCTTTTAAAGTGTACAAATAGTGTTTACAAATTGATCTAAAAATAATGACTTTGGTTTCAAAATTTAGACCACGTATCTAAGTCTCAAGAAAACAGAGGAAACTGAATTTGTGTTAATGGCTGAGGATTACTTGGTCCACTCGCCAAACCACAATAAATGATAAGTCCATTTTGAGGAAATTAGATCTTAATATATATTGTAACGGTTAAATAATGTGAAAAGCCAAATAAAGAGAATACAAAACTTTTATTCGATAATAGAGAAATTATCAAACAAAATAAATTAATTAAAACCATTAAATAATTATTTATTTTAATTTAAATAATTACTAGGCAGAACGTAATTAACAAAATAAAGTTTTAAACTAATTTTAGAGCAGTAATCATATGACAAAATATTAAATTTCTGATAACAAATTTTAACATGGTAATTCCATAAGGAATTTTCATCGACGATTTTAGAATAGTTACAAACAATTTAGCAAATAACTAAATAATAGAAGTTAAGACAAAATAGTCTTAGATAAGTCTGCAATCATTACAGCAATGAAAACATTGTTATTTTAAATATTAGAAGAGAAATAAATATTAAACTTAACCTCAAAGTGCAGTATCTTAATTTAACAATATGATCAATGTAAATTCAGGGGAAATATAATAAATCAAGAAAATAAAGTGTGGGGATTTCCAAAATTAAAGTATTATTGTAAAAAAGGCAGTAATAATAAAGTTTAATACAATTTATAAAATCGATAATGACGAAAGTAGAAAAGTCTTTATGTACATTTAATACAAGTTAGAATAGGAAATAAATTATACCAAAATCATTCTTTTTATCTCAGGAATGATTTGGTAAGCAAAAAGCATATAAAAATTAAAAATTTAATTGAAAATTATGTCAAATCCCGATCTAGACTTTGACATGATGGTTTATAAAAACTAAAATTTGCTGTCAAGCGAGGCTTTTGCTAAAAATCTTTCGAACATTACACATCAATTCTTATCGTGAAAACAAAAGAAAACCAAAATCAAAGCCACTCTGATCAAAGAAAGAAATTGTAAGGAAATTTAACCTGTCAAATTTTAAGTGAGGTTAGAATAGATGTTTACAAGAAAACCTTGGAATTTAATCAATAAAAGAATTCCAATTAACATTCCATCGTTTGTTCCTAAAAGAAAATCCAGCTCCTGTTGTTTCTTCATCTATTATCCAGATCCAACCACATCCCGTTGCATTTTTATCCCGTATTCCTGATTAGAATCCTAGAAGATTTATTTACGTCACATCGTTAATTTGGAAAGAAAGTAACCAGAGATAACTAAAAGATTTAAATAGCATTAAAGGTACCTATGCATTTTTGAATATCCATATTTTACAAACAAAACAAGGCCAAAGTACTTAATTAATTAGGTTAGCTTACATTTTAGTAGATAATCAAATTAGAATAAGGTAAGAGAGTGATTTGTTAAATCAGTGGTCATTGTTAAATTCACAAATAAATAAGAACATTACACTTACCATCTTCTGCTCAATAGTCATCTCACTACAACTACAAGTTCAACCGTTATTTTTGTTGTTAATAAATACTTCCATATTTTATTGAGTCGTTATTATCGATTTTTATAATTTTGCGGCCAATTTCAGAAGCACGACTGACATTTGAGAGACTCTCATTTCTCTACTGACCGAGTAGGTGGCGCCCAACAGAAGTTAATTACGTTCTGACTAAAATTACGTCGGAAGGTAACAAACTAAAAATTAACTTAATAAAATTTGAAAAAAATTAACAAATTAGAGTCTAGAATGTATTTATTAAATCCAATAATAAAATTAATAATTTTTAATAAGTTACAAGGATAAAATTAAAATTTCAGATAAATTAATATATTGAATAAAAGTTAAGTATTTCACATTTTGCTTCACACGAGAACGATTTGAGAAATAGACGGTAAGTAACAATATTTATATGAATTTAATAAATATAAATCCCTTACTAAAACTATCTACGCCAGTGTGTACTGGTGAAATATCCACAGATTAGAACTAAAACAAAATTGGCCTCGAGCAATCAACCATTCAGCCACTGATTGAATGTCTAATAAATTTCATCATAATATCCAATTATCGAATTGAATAAGATTCAAATATGTATAAAATATATTGTTTATTACCGAAAATGACACAATTAATTTCTTCTTTATCGCCATAGAAAATCCCTTACTAATCACAATAAATCAACTTATCTGAAATTAAGTTGATCTTTTTGACACTAATTTAAAAAGATTCGAAATTGTATTTACATCAAATAATTGCCTTTAAAAGCGTGTAAACATATACGATGGGTGGTCTAATTGCTGATAAAACGCGACTTATCTTGAAAAATTGCTGATTACTTGACATATTACTATTTATGGGCTAATAAATTTTATGTTGTTAACGTAAACAGCGAAAGCTAGAAAAGCTTTTACCATTCTTCCATATACAGGAGGAATCATTAATAATTCTTTGAAAATGATTAAAGTATTTTTTTGTGTACAATAGTAGCGATTTTTTTTAAACATTACTCGGACCATATGGGTTACCAAAATGCTATTCATTGTGGTTGGAAGTCGCCGCCCCATTGCATGGAGCCCTTTTATACAAAATGGCTGCCGCCCCCGGTGTTTTGAATTTCTTTTTTAAATGTCTCCGGTTGTATTGGTCCTATCAGAGCGGGAAACGTCTTGAAATCTCTGTTTTTGAAAGTGGAAACAAAACTGACAAACTTCGAAAGCTCAAAAGTTTAACATTACCTTAAAAAACCAACAAACATGCGATAACGAGTTATTCTTTTAACTTTACTCTATTATACCGATTTTTATAAAATTCCGAGAGATGTCACTTCTTATTAATATTTAGGTTTGTCTAAAATATGAAAGCAGTATATCTCAAAGAACTAGAAATACTGAACTTTAAAAGTTCTTAGAGCGTGTAGGTAACTGTCATTTTGGTTTTAGATGACATATCGACAATTTTTTTTATTTTTCGTTTTTATCTTCATTCAAATGAAAACTCTCTAAAGCTACTTAGTCATTAAAAACTGTACTCTAAAAATTGGTTGACAAGTATGGTAATTTTCACAAAATGTACAATGTGAACTACATTTTACATTATATATGGCTCAAAAGTACATTGTACAAAATAATGTATGTGAAAAATATCGCCAACGTGAAAATACATTGTGAAAATTACTCGTTTACAGAATTCATTCTGTGAATGAAATTGCACAGGTTTAGTTATGTGAATGCCCCACCACCTGGACTATGCACTATCGGATTTCTATTTTTAGAACTTGATGTCTCAGAGGAACGCTTTTATAGGTTTAAATAACTTAACAACATTTCTTTTAACTTTGTCGGGAGTTCGTATACGCTTTGTAGGCATAGCAAATCGTCTAGAACATAACACCACTAAGAAAATGTATTCTATCACCCTGTTATCAACTCCAAAGTAACAAATTAATATAAATATACAGCTGCTAGTTGATATAACTGATTTTTTTCGAAAGTGTTTTATAGCCTCCGATAAACTGTTGTGTGTGGTCAGTGTCAAAGTTGTTTCAATCAATTGTTCTCATTTTAACGATAAACTTAAACAAGATTTTACAATGTGTTAATAAATCAAGTATCTGTAATATAAACAATTATAATTATTTACAGTTTTTGTTTAATTGGTAAAGGAAGTAATACATTTTTTTGTGTTTTTTTTTCATGCTTTAATGCTTCAACCTCTAAGGACGCTGTGATCATTGTATTGATATTTTCAAACAAACAGTTTTATGGACATCTAAAGCTTTTGACTGCGTGGATCACGAAACACTGTTGCAAGAGCTACAACATTACGGGTTTAGGGGAAATGTATATAATTGGTTTCTGAGCTACCTTTCAAACAGAAACCAAAAAGTGAGGGCTAATGCGAGTTTTCAGATATAAACTGTGGTGTACCTCAGGGCTCAGTATTTGGGCCTTTATTGTTTCTTGTGTACTTGAACGATTTGCCTGGTTTACTTAGTCAGGAAGAATTTACTCTATATTTGCAGTGTTATGGCGAATAAAAAACAAAGGAAACTAATATAATAACCTTCAAATTTGACTATAACAACTTGGTGTTAGAATCACAACCTACAGCAAATATACTTTCAACAATATATATATATATCTATCTATCAGAAATTAAAGCAATAAAAATCTGCTTAATTATTTATAATACTGAAATATTGTATTCTTAGAAGCACTGATAAATTATCTTTACTATTTTAAAAAAATATCGTTTCCTACGGTTTTTTTTAGAATGATTTATTATAGATTTGTTAAAATAATTAACATAGATTTATGACTTGGCATTTTTCGGATTCAAAGCGGCTCTTGGCATCAGCACCAATTATCGGGGGTCGAAATCTAAAAAATGCTACTACCTCTTTGCCCAAAACGATTATTTGTGAAACCATTAACAACAATGTTGTCTCAGCGATTGACATTTCCTAAATTAATTTCTTGTCTACAAGTTTATTATAAATGATTGCGAGTTTAAAGCAAAATAAAAAATAAACGGGGTTTTATTTTTCTTGATGGATTTCGTAGTAACTTTAAAAGTTATTTCTGTTTGCAAATAGACTCATCTCTTTTCCTTTTGAAGTTAAAGAATACAGTTGATCGATCTCCAAAAAAAGATCACCCACAACAACAAATTTCCGTATAAAAGTACTTGAAATAACAAAACCACAAAAGCAACTATTTCAATTCTTCAGACCCATAATATAATACCACCTTTATATTACAAATATATGAGATACTAATAAAATCATTTTCTAATAGACTTCCAACAATACCTGAAAAACACATCGATCACAAAGACTGAATGAAAATTTTCAAATTGTACCTACCACAGTTTACTCCAGAACAATGAGAGTTACTCACAAAGAAACAAAATTGGTATTGGAAGATTTGTGTTTCCAGGACCGTCGCATAAAAATTTATCGTTTGTATAATCCAAGTAGAAGTTAGCAAAAAAAATGCAGAACAATTTTCGCACCCACATTAAAAAGTAAAATCAGTAGAAAAGATTATATGAAATAAACAACCAGGATGGTGGTACGAATACAAGAATCGCGGATTGATAAAGACACTTAGGAACAGAGACTCACAGGCTTTGCTTGGTTTTTAAAAGTTTTCACAACCCAAGCTTTTATAGTAGTCAAGCCAAGCTTTTCTTACAAAAAGCTTGAATTTTCAAGCTTTCAAGCTTTTGAGGATGATATTGTCTGAGCAGCTGGCGAACGCAGAAAAATGGCTAACCCCAAGGAAGTCTCTTAGCTTTACTCTTCAATGTCTACACCAATGTCACTCCCAAGCTGAACATTTTATTTATGCTGACGATCTTGGTGTCGGGGTGAAAGGAAAATCCTTCGAAGAGATCGAGAGAAAATTAAAGGAAGCCCTGAATATAATGGTCAAATGCTATAAAGAAAACTTCCTAAAACCGAATTCTGCTAAAACCCAGATATGTCCCTTCCACCTAAACATGCACTCGGTACACAGAAAACTCAATGTATCCTGGGAGGTACAGAACCTGGAACACACTGAAAAAGCAAGATACTTGGGTGTCGTCCTTGATAGGTAACAGGGAGCCTGCCCAGTGTGGAACAGAGCTAAACATGCCAAACAGGTCACGATCGCACTGAACGAGACATGCCGAATTGTAACTGGCAGTATGAAACCTGCCCTTATACCCTTACTATACCACGCTACAGGCTTTGTCTCCCCAGAAGACCGACGCAAGGCAGCTCAATATGTCGAAAGATTCAAACAAGTGTTTGATGAAAGACACCTTCTCCACAACCTTGAGGAACCCCACGGAACCAGCCGCTTAAAATCTAGAAAAAGATTTATGCGCAACATAGGAATAGAACCACCAGCGAATTTCCCCTCCAACAAGAACCGCCCCGAGGGATGAATCTGGAATGGAAGACATGGCGAACCCTTATTTGCATTACGACTGGTGTTGCCCCCGTCAAATCTGACATGGAAAATGGAACAGGAGTGCTGACGAGGTAATCTGTCCATCGAAATGCACCCTTGATGACTTATGGCATGCTAACACTGAAGCCGTGGACGTAGCCTGATACTGGACAGAAAGATTGTAAAGAATTCTGGATCTGGATTCGAAAAAGTAAAGTAAGTTTAGAGCAGATTCACCCGAAAAAATCTATTGCTTTGACTGTCGCTTGGTCTATAGCATATAATAATGTGTCCACAAAGCACGACAAAATAAAAAATGAAGATATTGGAGGTCAGACAAGTTAATTAGTATGGATAAATTATTACAAGCTGCACATGCTATTCCAAAAGGTGATAGAAGCACGTACAAATAAAAATAAAAAGAGCAACAACAAATATACACGACACTTTTAAAATTTTGATAGCATGACAATTTTTGTGATCCCAAATATTTTAAAAAGTAGCTGTTTTCATAAATATGACTTCAATATCTAAAGACCCAACATAGCCCAGATGCCAGAGAAGGATATTGACGAAAAGCTCGCACAAAATGTGATATCGATAAAACTTGGCACTTAAGTACTTGGAAGGGTGTAGAAAACGATAAAAAAATCTTTGCTGCTCTAAAGTATATGCTAACTTTACAATTTCGAAAATAAAATAGGAAATTTGGGTTTTCCATTATATCTCGAAAAAAATAAAATAAAAATTTCGAAAAACTAAGAGCACCACGTGAAAAATCGAAAAATTTTACTAAAAATTATATTATAAGTTATTTAAAAAAAAATTGTATTACTATAAAAAATTATTAAAAATAAGAAAGCAAATTCGAAATCTCTACGCGCGCCGAGCCGTTGAATACAAATATTCAGGCGAGGTATTCGGAAAAACTAAAGTATCTTTGCCTATAATGTACGCAAAGCAAAAAAAGGAAGCATTTTAAAGAGGAGACTCTAAGCTTTCTCAGGAAGCCATTAGTTCTCACTGATTTTTATAAAACTGAAGATATATATTAATAGAGGCATAACAAAAAAAAATCCTTGTACATTTATCATCATTATACTTTTACTTTTGATTTAAATATAATTAACATTATCTCTGTTAATAAAACTTTAAAATTATCCTTTTTTTACAACATTCATTCGAAGCAATTTTTATTTTCAAAATAGTGTTTATTTATTTATATAAATCAATTTCTAAATTATCTTTAACTTTATTTAAAAAAATTAATTTCTGATTTATACAGGGTGTATCATAAGGAATAGTCAATATTTTAATCATAGGTTAAGGATCTCGAAATATTAATTATTTACTAAATAGCTTTGGGTCAAATGTTATCTACTACTAAGATACAGGGTGTTGAAGATAAAAATTATTTTTCGTTTTTTTGCATTAATTTCTTTATTATTTAATATATTGGCTTGAAATTTGTTATGGTTATATTTTTAAGATAGAAAATTATAAGCGTGTTATCAATTTTGAGATTAGATAAAGAGGGCGCCACCTACACTCTACTGGATGAAGAAGATTTTTTTTTATTCCTGGCCTTTTTTTGAATTTTTTTCAAGTCTTTATGATACACCCTGTAAATTTAAACAAAAAAGGTATACGTGTTTTAATAGCATAAATTCAGCTCATTTAGAGATATTTGCATTTAAAATATCCTAGCCACAGTATCTATTTAATTTACTTTAATATATTTCAACGTAGTAGGCTTTGAAACTAAAATTAAAATGTACAGATGTCAAATAATTATTCTGGGATTACAAAACTGGGCTTATAAAAATTTTAAAATTGCTAATTTTCTGAAAAAACTCTGCCATACGCCATAACCCGGTCCTGTAGAACCGTCCTCGGAAAGTTCTCCCTTTTAGATACGGTACTCGAAGGTTTTTGTACTTATGAATGAGTACGAGTCACGGGTGGTACTTCAAAAATCGCACCTTCATAAAATTTCGATTGTGAGTCTTTGACTTTCCGGCAAAAGGGACAATAATAATGGGATAGGACTGTTTTTGGATTTTTAAGTGCAACAAATTTTCGAAGATGAATGTTATTACTTCTTTGTATGGAAATACTGGAGCAGCTGTTGAAGAGACTATTTTTTCTTGACAATGGCATCATTAAATTCGAATAAGAAGTTTATGTGTGGTTATTTCTGTAAATGGCACACTTCTTTGAGTGGAAGTCACAGATAATTCTTAAAATTCGATTCTAGTTGGTTTAGAAGGTTGTTTGAAAATTATGTACTGTGGCTGAAATGTTATTATTGCCGAACTTTAAACAAAATTTGTGAATGAAAAAAACCACATGCAATTTCAAAAAATTTTAAACGCATTTAATAAACCGCCATTAATCCGGTATATAGAAACAGAGACTGATGTAAATCATTTTTGAAATTGATTTGAAGCATCTCTACTAATAAGTTAATATGATTAGATAAATATCCCAAATAAAAGGCCAGCAGTCAGTCTCAAATATCTTGAATCGTGTAATACTCTGGAGGTTCACATAAAATACCGAGTTACTTAAAATTATCAAATGAAGAAACTCAAAAATAATTTTCAATTCCATACAACTTTCATTTAAACTCTTATCGATGAGATCCTCAATAATAAATGAGCACACGGTATAAACACTATCGAAGACAAACCGTTAATTTAAAACAAACTTAGGAACATTCATTTTTAATAACAAATGCAAGCATAAAATTGAACAAAGCGTCTATTATTAGAATTAATTTGAGCGAGATTGACCTCATTCCGAACCAAGTCAGCCTTATAATTAATTGTTAGCTATAAATATAATTAAATAAATCTATTGTTTAGCCCATTCAACCTATTAGAATTAGTTTAGTAATTAAGTGGAACAAAGCTCGAGTCTGATGCGAGGTGAAAGCTAATCATCCAATATAATCCCAGCTAATTATTACTATTCAATCTTTGATAATTAGTTTTGAAACGTTAATAGACTTTGCTGTAGTCAGTATATGCAGAATAAATTAGGCGTCCTAATGTTTGAAATTTCTTTTTTATACTTCGGCAACAACAGCTTCCTAAAAGGTTAAATCTTTCAAATAAAAATATAAATTAGAATCTTATTTAATAGTAATATACGTACCATAAACAAATCATAATAATTTCAAACACGTTCTGCGAATTATACATCCGTCCTGCATATTGAACACTGTCAAAATATAAGCAGGAAAGAATTCGTAAAAGGTGAGACATTTATTGACAGTTCCTGCAACGGTTAGTAACAGAGCGGAAATTTTAAATTCAAATAATTTGTGTGAAATAACATAAAAGGCCTTTCAAAAACTCGGTAGAAGATTTCTGTGTTAATACCAAAGATAATAAGCATTTAAATCTGTACAAAAGTTTCTAGAAGTAGTAACGATCTCTCAAACGTTGCCAAAAGATGGATCATACTGATGGAAATTAATTTGTTTCGGATTTTTCAGTATTTTTATAAATTGTAATTGAATCTTTGCCGAATTTCTTGTATTTAGCTCGAGTATTTTTCCTCCAAATACATTTTAACTCCCTGTTTCTTGTACAGTACAAAAAATCCATGAATTACTTGTTTATTTTTTCTTTTCTTGATTCAGCAGTCTATTATATAAGTTGACAAAAAATACTAAAAAATGTAGACTTATATAAAAAACATGAATTTAATTCCTCAAAAACTTTTCGTACAAAAGCAGGGTCGCACGCATTAAAATTAGTATCAAAATAATGAAAACCGTTTTGAACAATAGCGAACGGCATATCAAAAATCGTTTCAGAACTTTTATGAAGGCGTCAAACTGTCTGTGTTTTGAGAAGGTCCCATTCACCGAACTAGAGGGTGTATGTTCCATAATAATATAGAGAGCGAAAGCTAACACAAAAAAGATGATTTAATAATAGACTAACACCTGGCACAATGCTTTTGGCTACAATAAATTCACAATCGGTTGAGTTGACAGTTGACTTTTTTATCTTATTTTTGCATTGTAGGATTTTTTTATCGTAAGATGCCCAAAAGACATTCTTCAAGCTTTTGTATTAGCGAAAATAATCTCTATACATATAACAATTTTATCGATACAACTTTATGTACATAATAAGGAGTTCTAACTCTTCCGGATCAAAAGTGTTCTAGACTATTTAAAATGTTTCATTTTGTAAAACATATTATTACCAAATAGTTTATTGGCGTATTAGGCCTGGAACTACTCTAAATTTTCTTTGATTGAACTTGAAATTTAGAAAAAAAATTGGGAAAATTTTAATTTTGGCAACTAAATTAGTTAGAAATATATGCACTTTTGTTGATGGAACAACCTGACTGGCCGGTTGGCTTATTGCCAGTGCCATTAAATTATTTAAACAAAACTGGAAATTTTGAGATTACTTTTCAAAAATAATTCAAATATATCATCGAAGAATAGCTTATAACAAAATTACTCGAAAATACTACGGTGAAAATTATACGAATAATTGTTCCAGAATGAATTAATTTAAATTTCTTATTTTAAAATATATCGCGCTTATTTGTCTCAAATCGCTTATTTTGAACTTCGGTCCACTCATGCGCTTATTGTACTACATACCAGTGAAGCGACTTTGAATTAATAAGTACTATTTGAGATGTCTGTCGATGTACATGTGTCGGATATGCCGCAAAATCCGCTAATTATAATTTACTGTATTATATCAACATATACGTGTAATAGCGTAACTGTGTATTTTGTATATACCGCTGCTACTAGAATCAACGTCGTTCCAGAGACGGACTTATGCAATAACAGGTAAGCGTGTTTGAGACTCGTTGATTTGGATCGATCTTGATTGAGCGTTTTAATTAATTGTCTTGTCATTCGGTCTTATTATTTGAAGTAAATTAAAATATGAAACATTCTGCAGTGCAAATACGAGATGGTATAAAACTCTAAAAAAATAGAGCAACTTACTCCTGAACTAGTACATCAACAAGCTCTTGAAAGTTGATGGATCCAGACGATCCACGATGGAATTAGACACACATTATAGAGAAAATTGTAGTAAAAATAGAACCATATTCGAGAGAATTCTCTGTTTGCGCGATTGGCAGAAAATCAAGTGCATTTAAATAATTTTTTTAAACAGACCATTTACTTTTTTTTCTATTTAAATTAGGCCTACACTTCCAAACCGCTAATTTCTGATGTGAAACTATTAGTCAAAAATGTCAATTATGCCAACCAGATGGTCTTAATGACCAAAAAATTTTTCGCTTGGTCCGAGTGTTAAATACAAGACTCTAAAAGCAGACCAGGCAGGCACTTCATTAGCCGCACCATATTTCAAAAATTTCGAATTGCTTCAACGAATTTTAAACACAAAATTAATTTGATATTTCCTATGCTAATGATGAGAGCTTGGGATATATCAAATAGCAAAGACTATGAATTAAAAGTAGTACAAATAATATCAAAAATAAAACCCGATTACTTTTGAAGAGTTATTTTACAATACTTTCAAAATTGTATGGATGTAACAGATCTAAAAATAATAGAATTTCCTCTACCTAAGCGTCGCGGTTTTATTAATGTTTGCTTTTTTTTTCGTAGAAAATATCCCTGTCATAAATCAAAAGCAGGAGAATGAGATTTAATTCCTGACAAATTTCGGCTAACTACCAATTTCTCCTAATCGAATTTCAGAGTGTGTAATTTAAGAACAATATAACTTCGGCCTCTAACAATAAAAGTTTGTTTAGTGATGCATGGTATGCAGCCTCTTTAACACAAACGAAACGAGATGAAAAATCCAGTGCCGGAGGTAACACTTTTTTATAAAATTGTATACTATATAAATAAATAATAATAAATGAAGCTTCAGACAAAGTATCTTCTCGACCACTATACAACTGAACGTAGATGTTACATCGAACAATCTTGTTAAGGCGACCTTAACTAACACCAGTTCCGAGCAGAATTCTCTAACAACTTCCTGATCAATACGGGAATAAGTCAAGGACATAGATGCTCTTGTACCCTGTTTAACTGTGAGTAGGTCATTCGAACCCAAACAGCGACTTAACTTCAAGCTGCGACACTACAATTTCAATGTGACTAAGAAAGATCTTCCTAGAGACCTACATATCAAAGACCGAAAGATTGTGAGACAGATCTTTGGACCCTAACGGCTAGATAACGGAGAATATAAAACCAGCATTTTACGTGCATGCAGAAGAGATTATCACAGCCACGAGGAAGAGAAGGATTGCCTTCTTCTGACATGTAAGAATGAGGAGAGAGGAGATGCTTACCTCTAGCATCCTAAACACTATAACTATAGGAAAAGGCGGCATATAGTAAAGTAGGATAGCCTATTGTATATATATCTAGAACAAACCAAAACAAAGAGAATGATTGCCTTCTTCGGACATGTAAAAATGAGGAGAGAGGAGATGCTTACCTCTAGCATCCTAAACACTATAACTATCGGAAAAGGCAGCATATAGTAAAGTAGGATAGCCTATTTTGTATATATCTAGAACAAACCAAAACAAAGAGAATGATTGCCTTCTTCGGACATGTAAAAATGAGGAGAGAGGAGATGCTTACCTCTAGCATCCTAAACACTATAACTATCGGAAAAGGCAGCATATAGTAAAGTAGGATAGCCTATTTTGTATATATCTAGAACAAACCAAAACAAAGAGAATGATTGCCTTCTTCGGACATGTAAAAATGAGGAGAGAGGAGATGCTTACCTCTAGCATCCTAAACACTATAACTATAGGAAAAGGCAGCATATAGTAAAGTAGGATAGCCTGTTGTGTATATATCTAGAACAAACCAAAACAAAGAGAATGATTACCTTCTTCGGACATGTAAAAATGAGGAGAGAGGAGATGCTTACCTCTAGCATCCTAAACACTATAACTGTAGGAAAAGGCAGCATTTAGTAAAGTAGGATAGCCTATTTTGTATATATCTAGAACAAACCAAAACAAAGATAATGATTGCCTTCTTCGGACATGTAAAAATGACGAGAGAGGAGATGCTTACCTCTAGCATCCTAAACACTATAACTATCGGAAAAGGCAGCATATAGTAAAGTAGGATAGCCTGTTGTGTATATATCTAGAACAAACTAAAACGAAGAGAAGGATTGCCTTCTTCGGCCATGTAAGAATGAGGAGAGAGGAGATGCTTATCTCTAGCATCCTAAACACTATAACTATAGGAAAAGGAAGCATATAGTAAAGTAGATTTGAAATTTTATTAAATACTTAATGATTTTCTCAGCCCAGATAAAATTTATATTGTGAAACAAATAAAATGCAAGGTCAGGTAAGGTTCAATTTATTGTAAAATGAAAAATGAATAACATAGACTTTTTAATTTTAATTATTTTAAAAAGCATGTATACGCCAATGAGTGGGGCATTATAGAGGGCGTTTTGCCGACAGGCTAGCGGCGCTTTGCGGTCCATCTACTAATGACCGGCTCTGTTAAAACAACATTTAATTAGGTCCCTTTGACTTGTGTTATTTACAAGCCCGTACTGTTAAAATATCATCACAAATAAGAACATAAATAGTCGAGAGGTACCTACTACTACCTGCGTGACTATGGTATACTACCTAACCTACAAACAAGCTTTCTTTCACAGTTTCTCATCGGTTTCTTCGTTAGTTTTGGTTGTATTTCAGAAAATTGTCACGTTTTGGTTGGTAAAATGTTAGGCTTTTTTAGCCACTTCAATTTTCTCTTTTCAAATTTGCAGCTTTTTTGAAAAGCTTTTCAATACAATGTAAGTTTTTTGATCCCATCAAATTTTGAGGTCTATACTCTGTTTGAAAATGATTGATAGCAAAATTTTAGCATTATTTGTTCCAAAATGAAATCTTGGGTTTTCTTCCTAAAATTTTTAAAAATACCAATTTATTTCAATTCTTGGTAAGTATGTAATCTCTCCAGGTAGAAAATATTTACAATTCAAGATCAATTTAAGTAGCCCTCAATTTTCTTAGAAAGGATTAAAATTTCTTATCGTCAGAAAGTGTTGTGCAGATTGTAAATTATTTTAGTTAAAATTTACATTTCTGTTTGTGTAGTCCTGTGATTGTAACACGCAGAATTGTTAGTTCTGTAATAATAGGCGATAAAAAGCAATATTGATCAAGTGAATTTGTGCAATAAAAGTGGCACAAACGTCTAATTATACTCCTGTGAAATTAAAGTGCAATTTAACCGTGTATATGAATACTTTAGTGTTAAATGTACATGACGCTCTTGTACATGAACATTTCAATAGTAGGTACTGTTTGGAGAGCAACCATTTATAGACTTTTGAAGCAACGATAGGATGGAAGTATTACAGTAGCACCTAAAACGTCAACTGGGAGAAAACCCACTCAAATAGACGGTACTATGAAACAACTGATCCGAGGAAAAGTGCATTCGTTTTATTTACAAAAAAAGATACCTACTTTGGATAAACTTTTAGTAGACATTTGCCAAACTTTAAAAGAGACAAATTGTGGAAAACTTTACATGAATTATACTTCGTTTGGGAGAAGAACGATAGAAAATATGCGCTCATAGAGAAATTATTTGTTGGAGGAGGCAATATTTAAGGGAAATTAGAAAATTAAGAAGAGAAGACAAAAATATTTTTTATTTAGATAAAACATGGATAAATGAAGGACATTTTATAAAAAAAAGTTTGGCAATATAAACAGGTTACAAATGCTCGTCAGGCAGTTATAGAAGGTTTGTCTACTGGCTTAAAATTTCCAAGTGGTAAAGGTCCCCGTTTAATTATCACTCATATTGAAGGAGATAAAGGATTTGTTGATAGAGGCTTGTTAGAATTTGTTTAAAATTCTACGAAAGACTACCATGAAGAAATAACTGCTGATGTTTTTGAGGAATATTTCAGTCAAATGATAGATTTATTACCGACCAATTCTGTAATAGTTATGGACAATGCCAGTTACCATTCAAGATTAACGCAACCGTCACCTAACACTAAATGGAAAAAGCAAGAACTCTCCGATTGGCTAATAACCAAAGAAATAGTGACAGAAGAGGGGTTACTCAAAATAGCTATTGTAGTTATGTAAACAACATTCACCAAAATTTAAGAAGTATAGTGTAGATCAAATAGCAAAAGAACATGGAGTTAAAGTGTTGAGGTTACCACCTTACCACTGTGAACTTAACCCCATTGAACTAATCTGGGCTCAAATGAAGGGATATGTCGCGAGAAACAATACAACATTTAAACTTCAAGATGTTCGTCAACTATTATGTGACTCCATATCAAAAATTTCACCGGACATTTGGCAAAACGTTATAAGACATGTCATAGCAGAGGAAGAGACATTCTGGAAACTTGATATGTTAATAGAACCAATTATTATTTCGGTGGCAAGTGAGGAAACTGATGATGATGGCTCCTTGTCGGGAGAAAACGACTTATACTTATTTAGGTATGTAACTCTATATTTATATTAATTATAAGTTTATATGATGCTAGTACCCGAAATACAAATAAACAAATTTATATGAAATAACCCCGTATTTCTAAAAACGAAATACGAGTGTTTTTTTTTTGCAAAGATTTTTTTTAGTATCTATATCATATAAATTTGGTTGTGTGTATATTTATTAGATATTAAATTTTAAGGAAATGTCCTAACCTAATATCTAGTAGGTATATTTTTATAAAAATAAATGTGGGTACTTAATATTGACAGTTTACTATTTTTTATATTAATTTAATTTTGTGTTCCCGTCACTGAGGTATAGAATTATTGGTTAATCCCTTAGGGTTTACTTATTTACATTTTATGATGTATTGTATTCGAGATTTTTCGGGGTGGTCATACTAAAATCTAGTGAAAATTCAGATAAGAAGGTATCAACATTTACTATTTTTCTGCATTGAACAATCCGGTATAAGGACCTTTGCCATAAAAACTGTGCTATCATGCATTTTCAAACGGAGTATAGTATATAATTTTTTTATGGGGATATAAAGTTTCTAAGAACATTGACATTTTTTCAAACATTTTTTTTAACCCTCATGAACTTCAAGTATTCAACAATATAAAAAATATTTTTTTGCAATGCGTTTCCTCGTTTCCAGAATGAATCAAATCGCCCAGTGTATTTTTCACCAACCAAAACGTCAACGTATCCATCTTTTGGGGATTAAAAATTTTGTTTTTGTGTAAGCTGAGGGCTTAAATCGGATTTTCGACACCTGAAAAGATTAAAATCTAAGTCAATCATCTCTTGGGCACGTGTGTAACGCCCAAGTATTTATTTTCAAAACTTTACGTCGAGATTAGAGTCAAAAAGTCAACTTTGGATTCGCAGGTACCTGTTCTGTAAATAATAAAAACCCAGTAAAAGTTGTGATTTGTTTAATTTTAAGTTTACTTGGAAATTGTTTGTTGCAATATTTTGTTAGGAAATTGGTTTTACCGAGGTTTAAGATTCGAATTCTTTGGAGAAGATTTGTAAATTTGTTTGGTTTGTTAATCTTTTTATGACATGTGTTTCGGATATGGTACCTGAAAAATATATCTTGTTAACGCTGCATGGTACTTTCTTGATACAGGAAAAGATTCTGCTGTACAAAGAAAGTCATCCAGAGTCTCTAGAAATTTCCTATAATTACATCATGTCTCTGTTTATTCGAATTCAAATTGATTATAATGTTTTTTTTCTAATTATGAAGGTACTTTCAGCGTTTTAATTGTTTAAATCCCCGTCAATTATTTACTTTCTAAACCCTTAAACATGATATTTTTAGGTCAAAAAATGTTTTTTATGTAAAACTGATATTTAGAGGCTATACAGGGTGGCGCAAATTTAATTGAACACTCTTGCAATTTCGGAAACTGTTATAGATACAAAGTTGGTTAAATGGGAAAAAAGATGCATATTTTCAAGACAAATTGATTGGTTTTTCAAAAATTAAAATATCAGGTCAGTGTTGGGGAAAACCAAAATTTTATTTAGTATTAAAAGATACAAAAATATTTATAAACCTTTTTTTCTATCTTAAAAAAAATAAGGACTTCATTAAACAAAACAAAAGTTAAAATACATTATTTTTTTTATTTTCAGTAACTGTTATTGTTTTAGAATATCCAGAGGGACGCTACATATAATTTACAAAGAAAATAATTTAAAAATTTGCTAAAATATATATTAACGTCAAGCAATAAAAGCTTGTTAACTAATTCGCACATTCTGCAAGTCAAATCGACCCAAACTAATATGGCCACTAACGATCTCTTAACTGCTTTAAATTTATAACACTATTATACATCGTCTATAAACTCAATTCAGCCATCTTTCTACCGATCTCGATAAATGGCCTATAGGCTAATTTGATATTAAACGCCATAGAAATCCGGACGACAATGAAAAACTGTAGACATAAATCCGGACGTCACTTTGTGCCAATGGTAATGC
The DNA here is from genome assembly GCA_949320105.2 of Crepidodera aurea. Taxonomy (NCBI): domain Eukaryota; kingdom Metazoa; phylum Arthropoda; class Insecta; order Coleoptera; family Chrysomelidae; genus Crepidodera; species Crepidodera aurea. Next base: position 12,946,959 of record OX439479.2, read on the forward strand.
GTGGAAAATAAATGTTGGTAAGCGAAAAACATGTTATATTTGGGCAGTAACCATGACGACCAGTCAACAATCGAAATCACAGCCATCTGCCGGTTTTTATTGAGCTCATCTCCCCTCATAATGACTCGTAAACGGTTGCTAAATATACTGAAGACCGAAGTATATTATTTCATAGAGTCGAGAATTATTAATGTCAAAAACCAGTGGTGTAACATAGTCATCTTGTTAGAAGTTAAAAAAATAGTTGAAGGTGCAATTGCGATGGATTCATCTTTAAATGTCTAAAAGGAATACAAAGAAGAGAGTGACATCTTGACTAGAATCAGTCAAATAAAAACTTTGCAACACACAATGCAAATTGCGTGGTATATGCAATACCCAATACATTGGGAATCGTTGGTTTGTAAAGTGTCAATACTCTCTTCTAACCGTAGATGGTAGCCCATCTATAGGCGTAAATGTCACTGGAAAGGAGACTCTTACAGTAGACCTTGATATCTTAGACCAAAACCTCTTTTGTTACAGACGTTCGCCGTGCTATCTGCACAAGTACCTATGAAGAATGATTATATGTCCTAACTAACTGAAGAGATTTTGGAGGAGTCTGTAAAGGGACTCGAAAACTTAGGGCAACTTCCAATAAAACCGTCCAGATATAGTTAAAATAAGAATCAAGAGGAAACTTCATGTTAATTATAAATCATATGGTATAACAAATGCTGAAGTTGAAAAGAAACTGCCTTACTAGACATGAAAGTTATCTGAGAAAGGTAGAAACAGTGACTTAAGTCTGGTCGCCGAACAATGTATAGTGATTGCCCTGAAACAATGTTTTAGAACAGTTTGGAAACAGCGTTCAAAATTGCCTACATCTTGTATTGTATTATGCTGGTCTCTTAGCTTCTTTATTTTCCTTTTTTGCATCTTTTTCGTTCCTCCGATTTCCTTCCAATGGAATTTTCTGTTCCATTTATATATCTACTAAAAAATTGCCTTCGTATGTCCGTTATAAATTAATTATCATCCTTTTCTTTAAGTATGTGATCTATTTGGTTTACTAATTTTCTTTTATACATTCTATAGAAGATTCTTACCCTCTTTTTTCCCTCATCTACGCCCTACTTTCATAGTAAAACATTAATTTATTAACTTGACAGCCAACTGCCTGGTTCTTTGTCGTTTTATGAATAACTTCAAGAGTCATTGACAAAAGATACTTTTTCGAAGGGTGCTGTATAGTTTGTAATTTTTAATATGCTTAATTGTTGAAGTTGTTGAGTCTAGCTCCGACTGAAAGCCATTTTGTAATTATTTATAGCGTATTATATAGTAGCACAGGTATGGTAATCATTTTTTTTTCTTTATGTAACCGGGTGGTGTGTCTAGTTAGGATTTTGAATGGAGTAATTAAGGATTTTTTGAGGTGAATTTGATTAATATTAGAGGGTAAAAATGTTAAATGGGGGTATCACCTAACATTAAGGTAGTGGTATTTTAAATATAAATCTATAGAATTTAATTCGAGTAGGTAAAATAAAGGTGACGATATTTTGAAAATTTGGTGTAAATTGAACGGGTTTTTAGCGTTTTTCTCGATAATTTTGAGGTTATACTGAAAAATGGTCAAAACAAAAAACTTTGATTTTTTAATTATCTACAACTTTTGCATTAATCTTTTTTCGATAGAATGCACGTGACAGCCACAAATCGTAATAAAACAATATCCAACCCTCAAGTATATTTAGCTATCCCCACCCCCCTTCCAGAACTTTTATCCACCATCCACATACTGCTAAAATTGTTTTGGTTTAAAAATTGATTGGCCTTTGTCTAAAAAGGTAAATATCATCACATCGACAAACAATTTTGTAACTTTCACAAAAATTCATTGCTCCAATTGTATAGAGTTAAATAGTTATTTTTGTATCTAGAAATCGAGGCGCCAGTATGAAAATGCATATCAGCAATTTAAAGAGTGGTGTGAAGCAAATCAAGCAAGAAAAATATCCGAAAATCTGCTGTTGGCATATTTTGCAGAGAAGTCTATAAGAAGTTGAAGTCTTCCACGTTATGGGCAACATATTCTACATTGAAAGCAACACTTAATGTTAAAGAAGACGTGGATTTAAAGAAATTTAGCAAATTGGCTATATTTGAAAAAATTGTCAGTTGGAAACTATCCTAAGAAATCTAATGTATTAACTTGAGGGGAAGTTAATCAATTTATAAGAGAGGCAGACGATGAAACTTATTTGATGGTTAAGGTAGATTTTGATGATTCCATTTTGATTATTAAAGTACCCAATACAAAAACTAATATACAACGAATTTTTACAGTTTCAGATTTAGATTATATTGATATTTACCGAAAATATGCGCCGATTGTTTTTGAAATGGAAAAATAAGAGATGTTTTAACCAAGTTGTTGGAATAAATTGTATTGGAAAGATGCCTAGCTTGATAGCAAAACACCTAAAATTACCAAATTCTGATATCTACACTGGTCATTGTTTTCGGAGAACTTCAGCTACACTTCTTGCTAATGCGGGGGGCGATATATGTGTTTTGAAGCAATGGAAATCTTCGACCGTGGCCGAAGGATACGTGGAAAATTATATCAATAATAAAATTCAAATATCAAATAAAATAAACATTTAGAAATAAAAAAATCTCATATAGTTTACATGCATTGCGCGAAATATGTATTTCGCACACTACTTCCTTGTCATTTTTTGACGTTTGTAGAAAAAAGTTATTTTGTTAAATCAAATACTATTAAACGAGCAAGGTTTGTATGTGTGTGTGTATGTGTGTCCAGAGGATCTCGAAATCCACTCGTCAGAATTCAATGAAACTTTCAGGGTAGACTAATTCCTATCTAAATCGGCGAAAAATGTAGGTCTCATGTCTGTGAAAATTCGATCTTCCGAGATATTTACAAGAAAAGTTAAGCTTTTAGTTTTATTTCCTAGCAACGACACATAATAATAACTTGTTTCTATAGTAATATATACTATAAAGGATAGATGAGTACAGTCAAAGTGGGGATATAACGTCACATTCCATAGGCGTACTTTGCAAAATAAGTTTCTATAATATAAATAAGGTCACAGCATATAAAATATATATACGCACTTCGTAGATTAAATTTTGAAGTTATATTATTTACAAAAAATAAAAATAAACTTTATGCATCCGACACTTTAACATTGAACGAATTAAATTTAACCAATAAATAACAAGGAGGATTATATGTTGGGATTAAATTAAATCTCTTGGCATTAAAAGTAACGCTTCAGTACTTACCTAAACTCAAAGATTAAAAAAAAAGTTAGTTCAAGAACTATCTTTAAAAGTCACTGTCTTCACTAAAACTACTGGCATCACTATAATTGTCTTTTCTGATGTTTATTATTATCGGTTCTATTAAATTATCCATTGATATATCCACTTTCCTAAATGAATTTTCCACATTTTTAACATGATCAATGCATTTTCCCCAATGTTCTCTATTTACATCTGAAACTGCCTTCAAAAACAAATTTCGCACATCAGGAAATTTAAATGTTTTATTGTTTTGAGAAACATAACCTTTTAATAATTGAGACCAGATCAGTTCAATGAAATTTAACTCTGCGTGGTTCGGAGGAAATCTGAGAATTTTAATTCCTTTTTCTCTGGCCATCTCATCCATAATATATTTTTTGAATTTGTTTTTATGTTGCCTTGCTATTACTAATAATTCTGCCTTCAAGGATTTAGGAGGACTGATAATATTTTTAGAATGAAGCCATTTTGAAATATATATTAATACAAAATTCTGAATCAATTAAAATACATACGATACGGCTATGAATAAATAAAGTCTGACTTATCTGTCAAAAGAACAAATTTATTACAGTAAAAACCATGGAAACAAGAATCTAGACAAAAACTATATTAGGCCGATCAGATGTATTAAAATTTAAATTTTAACTACAAATAAGCATTGAAGGATGAGGTAAAAATAAAATTTCTACCTCTTGAACCTGTACTACGTTCTGCAAATTAAATACTGCACTCCTTTCTTCTGTATAGTATAGTAGTAAAAAGGTTTGACTTTATTTAATTTCTGGCGTTTTAATCAGAAAGAATTCAATTTTAAATTTGTCGCTTTATATAAAAAAGGAAAGGTTCATTTGACGGACATAAATAATTTGCTTGTCAAATGACAGCCATCTTATTAATTCAAAGTTGAAAATACAACGTTGCCAATTCAATTTCAGAAATCATGGGTTTAGGTAAATATTTATAGGAACGTTGAGTAACACTGTTAAAATGGACACCTGTCTTCCCTTCCCCGATAGTGTGAGACTACCCCTTACGGCTACTATTTTATTATGCGGACAGTTTTAATATTTAAGTTTTCATGATCAGAGAGAGAGAGAGAGAGAGAGAGAGAGAAAGAATTTTTGAAAAAATATGATATCAATATCTGCCACACGTCGAGAGTCTGGTCACAGGTTTTTGTGGAGGTTTTTACCCAAGTATGAATATCAGACCTATAATTTTCCTTCACTGCAGATCAAAAAATAATAAAATCAATTGAACATAGAGTTTTTCTTATATAGTGATAAATAGAGTGAGCTGAGCGATTTTCTGTTGACGGGACGTGTGCCCTACACGCTGCTGTTGCCCGTCCCGGAAAAGGGGCCTGTCCACCGTGACAATTCGCGAAGATCAAGCGTCAGTAGAAGTTGCCCTAAAAGGGTGAAATCCCCAGAAACTAGGCAACTTTTAATGCATTTAACTAACCTCTGTGACAAGCAGTTGATAAACGTCAACAATAGCTGCAGCCAATTGAAAATTAACACTGACAGCTTTTTTAATTTTCAAGCCAATCGCCAATCAACTTTTTATTTATCTCCCTATCAGTAGTTCAAGTAGATGTCGCCCACTCCGTGATTTTCGCGAATTAATTAATAATTTGTCATGTTATAAATATACTTAAATTATATACTCATTGGGCTGCTTAAAAATGTAGATTTGAATATTAAGAGCGAAGCTCGGTGACCAGATATTAATTTATATATATTGTAAAATCCACTCTTAAAGCATTTACAATTTGTCCATGTGCAATGCGCCTTCTATTGGTGTGACGTCAAATGGTCGTAACTGTCTAGGTTTGAAGGTTATGTTTTGTTTATCTTCAGTTTTTAATTCAGGTAAGTTGTATGTTTAGTGTTGATAACTTTGTATTCAGATGGAATATTTGAATATTTGAAGCCGGATTTCAAAAGGCTGACAGTAATAATTTACCAAAAATTGACTCTATTATGATGGCCTTATTTTTTGGAAATAATCCGGACTTCATAAGTGCCGAAATTTACTGGAACTACTAAAGGCTTTTTTAATTTTCCCGCCTACTTTCAAGCCAATCGCCAATCAACTTTTTATTTATCTCCCTATCAGTAGTTCAAGTAGATGTCGCCCACTCCGTGATTTTCGCGAATTAATTAATAATTTGTCATGTTATAAATATACTTAAATTATATACTCATTGGGCTGCTTAAAAATGTAGATTTGAATATTAAGAGCGAAGCTCGGTGACCAGATATTAAATTATAAAATGTATCAATATCTAATACGCAAAGTTTTCTATATCCCTCTCAAAAGAAATGTTTGACAATATTATTTAAGGACTATTCAAGGATAATTAACTTTCCTAGAAATATCCACTGCATATTTGCAAAGAAAATTAATTTTAGGTACTGTGTTAATTTCTTAAACCTTTTTAACATTTCGACTTAAAAGATTTGTATTGTAATCCTCTTAACCATCCTATTTTATTGTATATTTTCAGGATACATCTGGTAGGTTTTACTACTTTAAAATGTTTCTTTTTGGTATGGCAATGTTTATCAAAAATTGCTTGTCTAAGTTAACAAAAAATTTTTAAAACATACTTTACCGGCACTGGAAGTATGTGCTAATAATGGTCTAAACTCTTTAAAAAAATGTTTTTTTTTTACAATTATCCTAAGTAAATGGTTTATTTTTCTATGTCCCTGCTTTAGGAATCAACTTCATTTTCAGAGCAAATCGATACATATCTCTCGGTTCAGTAACTTAGACTTCAGTGATGATCACCAAATTAAATACTTTCTTTCAAAAAAGTCTTTAACAAACTTTTAACATAGATTTATTTCGGTTAATATCGAAACGAGAACGAATCAAAAATGAAAGGACCGTTCCAAATAATACTAAATACTCGTTTATAATGACTATAATGTTTCAAATGACTCTCCATAAAAAAGAAGATAAGCTTTGAATAGCTGTTTTAACCATTTAATATTGCAGCGTTTGAATTTAAAGCATTTAAATCGATGGGTTTTTGCCGGGGGTAATTATACGGGGTAAAAATATTAAATTTTATGTATTTCTAAATACGCGTTATTTTAGTTTATACAAGGGAGTGTGTATTAAAAGTGTAGTAAAAGAAAATTGTAGGTTAATTATTTTTTCTAACACCTCCTTTGAAAATTGACTTTTACTCCCTATTTTTAGGGTTGAAAGTGGCACTTTTCCTCCCTACGGGCCCTCAGCAGCAACAGTTAAACAAATAGCTATTCTCCTACATCTTCATGCACTCGAAATTGTCTACTGTTTGAGTGTAGAGGCTCTCCTAAAATAAGGGAATCTAGAAAGGTGCAAGGTAAAGGGTTATTTATTATACAGGGTGTTACAGATTTTTAGAGCATGCAGAACATGCAAAATTAGAAAATTAATACCACGAAAATATTCATGTAAAGTTTACTAAGACGTCATCTTCAAAGAGCTCTAGCTTCGAAACCAAAGCTCCAAAGCACATGTTTATAGGAACTTTTCACTCTATTTTTGCATGTTCTACATGCCCTAAAAACCTGTAAAACGTATTCATTAACACCCTGTATTAATTAACGCTTTATTTATAGTTCACCCTGTAACGTCCGTACAATTAATAACTAGAACCCTACGTCTCTATCGTCGTAAAACGGCAAAATTCAAATTAAAATTTCCATAAAAATTTTTTAATTAAACTTTTTTGTGACCGACTCGCATTTAAAAACGTGAATTTAATAAAATGGTTGTCTACCCCATTAACTTCGTTAATTTCAGAAAATACTGCCTCTGTGCGATTATTTTTTTCCTTATTTTTGCACCATTTAACTTTGTTTTAACTCGCCGTGAATTATACAGAATGTGCAATAATGATGTGAAGATATACGCGAAGCTTTTTTATCTTAACGCTTACGAGCTTTTTATTACAACTAGTCATGGAAGTGGAGAAGCTTTTATTAGAGAGCTTTCTCGATTTTTTTCTTGACTTGAGTTTAATGTATACTTTGCATTTGATTTCGGTCATTTATTCTAATGGTATTTAGTAAAACTGTAAAGGGTAGTTTTAAATATATAGAGAGTAAGGACTGTAATCAGAGGGTGTTCGGGAGGAAAATAAATAATTTAGTAATAAAATAAGACATAATTGATATTATTGAAACACCCAATATATCTAAATTTAATTAGCTAACGTTATCGCAAAGCGCGAACCGACATTGATCTTGGTAGAAAACTAGTAAGCCTTAATACCGCTCTGCTCAAATTTTTGGCATACACGCATCTAAAAATAACCAAAAATTAACCGGTTATTACAGCACGTAAATAGTATTTGATGAGATTTCTCAATTATCAAATACATTTTGAATCTCTCAACAGGCTAGCTATGTCAACGAATTCAAGTGAAAAATTAGTCCTCAGGCTCTTTTATATTGTAATAGAATAAATAACTCGCATAACTCAGACATTTGGGCAGACAAAAATCCTCATGCAATTCGCGAATCTCATTCGCAGTATAGATTCTCAGTGAATGTTTGAATACGAGTAATAGACAGACAACTAATAGTCTTAATACTTAGATTTTTTACAAAATATTTTGCTGAATCTACTAGCATCACCACATTTCTTAGTTGCTGTTCGTCAACATCTTCATGCAATTCATGGAAATAGGTGGATAGGACGCGGGGGGCATAATGCATAGCCACCTAGATCCCCTGACTTTAACCCAGTCGATTATTCCATATGGGGTCAACTGAAATAAATGGTTTTCCGATAAAAATGAGAGAACTAGGAATAATACAGTTAAGTCTAAATTGCTTCTATTAAATTAGGTCTTTCAGTAGTATAACTTGGCATCTACTGAATAAAATAATTAGTGATTTTACATATTTAAACGGTAATTTAATGTAATTTTACTACATGAATTGTATTTCTATATAAACTTGCCGAAAAATTACATATATAGTCGTAAAATTACAAATGAAAATAACATTAAAATTCTGGATTTTTACAGTAAATAAACCGGAATATTACATTAATTTATTATGTAAAATCGCCACTAAATCTCGGAAAAGTAGGTTTATCAATATGGATTTTTACTTTATTATATGAGTAAATTTACAAAATATTTCAGGTAAGTAACAGAAAAATTATGTATTTTTACTACATTTTTATCGTATTTATAATGCAATTTTAATGTAAAATTACACAATGCTATATGTAGTTTTTAGTAACTTTTCTCTGATTTTTTCAGTATTGTTTTGTTATTAGATATTTATGAATGGAAATAAAAACAATTTAAGTACATACAGAGTGGTCCTTAAGTAATTGTACACAGAAGTATGGTAGATTCCTCACTTTAAAATATTACGATTTGATCCAACTTGCTCTAATAAAATGTTGCTAATAAGGAATATACAGGGTGTTAAAGGTTACATTTTAAGATTTATTTTTTGCAATAACTTTAGCGTTTTTGGATATTTATACATAAAAATTTGGAACTGAGGATTTTTGCGCACTAAAAATCAGAATCTGGTACCTATTTCGATGTAATTTGTAGAGGGCGCTAGTTATGCCACATTTGTGGCATAAATGTGCGATAAACTTTTTTGCTCTTTAAGTTAGCGCTATTTTTATAAAAGAATATTAAATCCACGTTATTTTAGTAGAAAAAAAGCATACTTGTTATTAACCTTAAAACTTAACGGTTTACGAGATAATCGCATTTTAGGGATCAGCTGCATGATTACACTGGTAGGCAAAAAAAAATTTTTTTCTGGTCCTGACACCATTCTTGCTGATTCTTATGTAAAATGATCTCCTGAATCCGAATATGACCTCAGTTTCCCCCCACCACCCACTGTTATTTTTTCATCCCTCCAAATTATCGAAAAGCGATGAAAATAGGTGGGGGGGGGGGCACCCCCGAAAACTGTGAGTGATGGGGGAAAACTAAGGTCATATTCGGATTCAAGAGGTCATTCTACATAAGAATCAGCAATAATGGTGTCAGAGCCAGAAAAAAATTTTTTTTTTGCCTGCCTGTATAATTATGCAGCTGATCCCTAAAATGCTATTATCTCGTAAACCGTTAAGTTTTAAGGTTAATAAGAAGTATGCTTTTTTTCTACTAAAATAACGTGGATTTAGTATTCTTTTATAAAAATAGCGCTAACTTAAAGAGCCAAAAAGTTTATCGCACATTTATGCCAAAAATGTGGCATAACTAGCGCCCTCTACAAATTACATCGGAGTAGATACCAGATTCTGATTTCTCGTGGCCAAAAACACACAGTTCCAAATTTGTATGTAGAAATATCCAAAAACGCTAAAGTTATTGCAAAAAATAAATCTTAAAATTTAACCTCTAACACTCTGTATATTCCTTATTAGCAACATTTTATTAGAGCAAGTTTGGTCAAATCGTAATATTTTAAAGTGAGGAATCTACCATACTTCTATGTACAATTACTTAAGGACCACCCTGTATATATTTTTATTTGAAACCTTTTTAAAAAAATAATAAACAAAACCGTATTATCATATACTACGTATATCAATCAAACAAATAATATTTTTATATACCTATTGGTAAATTAATGAATTCTATACCTACAGGGTTTCCAATGCTTACATAAATTTATTTTAAAAAAAGGTTAAGTCTTTACATAATTTAAATTAAAAACTATGTTTCCTAGGAGACCCTGTAGGTATGACACTGAATATCTATCTTGTACATGGTTTTCATGTTAAATTATTATTTAAATCTGTCAGTAAGAAAAAATAAATAAAATCAAAAAATACCATACCAATAAAACAATAAAATATTACCATGTAATTCTAAAGATCACTATCAGAGAGATTTTTTCAAAATCTAGAATTTCTTCTAGTGTTGAAAATGGAAAACGGTCTGGAATATTTTGAGGGGGAATCAGTTTTTCAGCATTTGCCAAGTTTAGTTGGAGCTTTATCTGACTTAAGATCAACTGCTAATAATTTTGATAAAATTGTCAACACTGTTGTTTCAAAAGCTAAAATAAATAATATATGACAAATTGAATAAATATATTTTATTTACGATTGACCAATAAAACGCTGTTTATAGAACAGTTTTGCGTCAATAAAGTAGCACTTTATTTTACTGTAAAATAAATAAATAAAGTGCACTTTATTTTACTAGTAAAATAAAGTAATTGCCAACGTCACTGACATTTGACATGTTTAAAAAATAAACATCTACTTGTCATCGCAACTGCTGTCAGCCAAAATCGTATCAAATTTTAATTTTTTCAATTTATTATTATTTTTTAATTGCAATCGAACATAAAATCATGTATATAACGCGTACATAAACAGGCTTTATGGACTCATCATTTTATAGCCTCTCTCGCAAGCTCGCTCGGCTATAAAATTATTCGTTCAATAAAGCCCTTGTTTATGTACTTGTAATATAAATAGCTATTATTTTATACCCTATTTCAAATTACCTGAATTAATATGGCGATTAGTATTATTAACAGTATCAGAGCACATTGGTGTGAGAGGTGGAGAAGAATTGCTGTTAACAAATGAGGTATAATCACTGTAACTTTTATTTTTCCTTGGTGTAGCTGGAAGTACATTTTTCGTTGCTGTTCGTAGAACTTCTTTTCCTATATTCGCGTCATTTTCATCGTCTGACTGAGATTCTGTGTCAGATTCATTTCCTACACACTTTTGACAGAAACTTGCATTACTTTCTGAAGATTCGTATTTGTCACATGTCAGCATCATTATAACTCTCTAAAAATATGCATATTAAACCAATCTTTTAGAAGTATGTCAACATTTACCTACAATTGCGTTCTGAGATCAACAATAAAAACCTTAAGGGTTTTTAGACAGGATTTATTTACACACAATTTAAGATTTTTGGTCACCGCTCCATTTAACATATTGTCAATATTAGCTTCAGCTAAAAAAGAAAACTTTGATTGTTTGATAGAATTTTTGTCAAAAGCAGATATAAAATTGTAGTAGATTTGTTACCTTTGTTTTATATATCCAATTACCTATTGTTATTACCCTACCCACACCGCGGTCTAAGTCTTGTGTGTCTTAAAAAAAATGTCCTGATGGGCTCCTGGACGAGAAATGAGTGTCCCTGTTTAACTCCCTTTGAAATCATTGTCTTTTACATTCTCTTGTTTGTGGTACTCAAATCAATCTTACCTTTATTACGTTTTTTTTATTATAAATCACAACTAACACCATTCCTGCTGTTTAAACCACTGTCGCTTACTTTAAGCCCCCTAGAAGCACAGAAATTATAAAAAATCAATTACATTGATTAAAAAATGGAGAAGCGTAACCTGAGTTTGCACTTGCGTTGCCAAAAAGAATGAAAAAATGGCCGCAAGCTAGTAGTACGGAGTGAACTGACGTCACTTAAATTCCCAGATAGTACTCGCTCATTGGCTGATATATCGTGAGCTTTCGGAAAACGAAATATGGAAATGATAAAATTAACAGATTTACCGAAAAATTACGATAATTTACGTCTAATATTCCACAATTATTATAATTTAGTAGGATATTTAAGTAAAAATACACTATTTTGTTAAAATATCGTTAAATACAACGTATTTTATTTTATAACGTAAAAATACGTTAAAAATGATGTTTTTTTAGATAAATTTAATGTAATTTTCACCCTATTTTTTACAGTGTACAATCCAAACAATGCGAATTTCCATTTTTATACTCGTCATTTTATTATTCCTTTCCAATTAAAAACAGTTTTTGTTTGATTAATGATAGAAGGGCGATAGTAACGCTATTTTACGTTACTTCAAACTCTTCTGATTTTAAATGTACGAAGAAAATTGTTTACTATACGTTTTAACTTTTAGAATTACACTTGTACCTACACAATCAAACTTTGTGCACGAACGTCATCTGCCAATCATATCAATTTCTGTTGGGGAAACACAACTACAATGCGTCAATCACCAACTAATCTGGATTTTGAGCTGCTAAACGTCTTTTAAAATCCACAATGCAAAACCACGGGAGGAAACGTGCGGGGTGGTCCCTTATCTACATGCCATAATCCCATTTACTAATCGAATTTTGAACAGGCTTTTGCTCACTGATAAAGCCCTTGTCCGACAGTTAGTTATCTCCGAGAGATTCTTTGTTTTCGGGATGGCTTTTCCCCGTAGGGTTGTATTCAAATTTTTGATTAATTCCCACCCACACCTCGTACGAATTTCATTGTAAATTTAATTATTTTTTAATGAATTTGTTTTGAAAAATGTATTTCCTATTTCTAGCGACTTTTTACGACGACGTTTCGTAGGGACCCGTATAAAAATCGTAACAAAGTATACAATATTGAGAACATCTCATCAGAAACCCCATTAGCATAAAAACAAAAGAGAAACGTCCAATTACACCGGCTCTAACGGCAAAAACAAAAGAAAACACGAAACGGCGGAGCGCGAAAGGCATAACATGTTCAAAATTAATTAACCAAACAACAAATTAATCATGTTGTACAAGAATAATCGAGTGGGAAGGGGGGGAGATAATAAAAACAGGGGGAAAATTACTTTCGATCCCCCTCACTCGGCTAGTTCCTAGTTGATTGGCAGTGGAAAGAGTGTTTGCCCGCCTATGTTTCAATTGTCTCCTCCCCCCGTATCGGTTCATATCACAGAGGGGGCAATAAAATCAATTTAATGCTATCGTTCCCTTGTTTTATAGTACAGGAAAATTCTGAGGTACATAAGACAGGTCGTATAAATCCTGATAACCAAATTTTATAAATCGTCAGCCCAATTTAGATGTCATATTTTGTCACATGCAATGTAATATGTTTAGAAGTAATTGCAGGTACCTACTTTAATAATAGTACAAAGAAAACCGAATTGGGATCACTGGACCCACCATAATAAATGTTTGATCAACTCCTAATGATTCTGATGTGTCTTCATGAAGTAATGCCTCCAATTCATCGTCTTCAAACTTTTTTCGGTGCGCTAGAGCATTCTTTATCTTCAACATTAAAATCATTAGTTTTGAAGCGTCTAAATCAATCTGCGCATATTGTTTCTGAGAGAGTATAGTCGCGATAAGTCTCAACAAAAATTCTGTGTCCTTCAGTTGAAATTCGTTCATACCACTTTACAAAATGCCCTAGATCGAGTGAATACTTGTTGTAAAAAAACGCCATCTGTTAAGTGCTCAATTTTAACATTCAATAGTAAACAGGAAGACGAAAAAGATAAAATAGAATATCACACTAATAAGTTTTCTGTATGTATATTTTTAGATCTAAAGAGAGCCTTTGAGACACTTGATAGAGGACTATTACTCAATAAGTTGATGCAATATGGTGTTAATGGTAAAGTTTTAAATTGGTTTTATAACTATTTGAATAATCGCAAGCAGCAAGTCAGGTTTAATAGCTCATCTTCTTCAAAGATCTCTATTGTTACAGAAGTTCCACAAGGGAGTGTTCTAGGGCCCCTTTTGTTTATTTTATATCTCAATGATATACAATTATATGTAGATATAGAGTTTATAAACTTATTTGCAGACGATATGCTTATAATATGCTCTGATAAAGACTTGCAAGCAGCGGTGAGTAAAATGAATTCAATACTGAATAGAATTTTCTTATATCTGCAAAATAATAAACTTAAACTTAATGTTGCTAAAACCAAAGTTATTATATGTCCAAATAAATAAAAACATAGCAAAATTGAATTAAATGATATATCTCTAATGAACAATGAAAATATTGAAATAGTCACGAATTTTAAATATCTTGGTTTTTATATTGATAATATTCTATCATTTGAATCTCATTTTAATTATATTTAAAATAAAATTTCCAAAAAATTATTCTTTTTTAGCAGAATTTCAACTGAAACTAAGTTAACTGTATATAACACGATAATACAACCTCATTTTGACTATTGTCTATTCATCATAGCGATATTCACCAGTAACCAACTAGAAATAGCCATCTTCTCTATCTTTGTAGAACTAATAGAGCCAGTACAAGGAACTCTCTCTTTTTTAGAGGCTTCCATAGTTTTTTAATCAATTTCCTCCAAACCAGTCTTATTAAATTAATTCGTGGACATGTAAACATTTATATGTTTTGATTTTATGTATTTTATCTGTTAAAGTTAATTGTCTTTTTCTTTTAAATTATTACTTTCTATTGTAAATTTTATTACTTCTACTGCATTTATTGTATTTTCTTTAAATTAATGTTTGTATATTAGGGTTTCATATTTAAATAAATATCTATCTATCTATCTATCTATCTACTAATTAGCTAGAGACACAGAGGGGATAAGAAAGAAACAGGGAAACAACAAGAAAAGAAGATTGGATACCTCACTCTCACCTGCACAAACTGTCTCAATTTGTCAACAGATAAAAGCCAAAAAACCTCTTATGCCCCCACCAATAGTGGTAGATGGCATTGACAACTTTAAAGCTCTTCACGAGGAATTAAACAGAATGGTGACAGGTCATCAAATCAAAATTATCAGTAATGATAATACCAAAATGAATGTGCCATATGAAGAATGTTATAGAAAAGTCTCAAAACTGCTTGGAGATAATGGGTATTATTGGTAATACCTATGAGAACAAACAGAAGAGACCAATCAGAGTTATAGCTAGTAAATTTCATAATGAATGTGACCCAAGGCAATTGTAGATGACCTTCGAAGAAGGGGGATATAATGTATTAGAAGCCACTAAAAAACTTAAGTTTAAAACTAAGCAACTGCTAACCATGTTTATGTTGTCATTCAAACAAGATGAAGATGTAAATAAAATCTATAGTATTACGGATATACGGGGAATCAGAGTTGAAATTAAACCAATGAAAAAAACAAAATTAGTTCCCCAATGTAAGAGATGCCAGGGTTATGGACACACACAAGGTTTCTGTGCTAAAGAACCAAGATATGTTAAATGTACTGAAAAACATTATACCAAAGATTGTACAAAGCCAAAATGCATTCATTGCGGCGGTAACCATACTGCTAATTATCGAGGGTGTATCGTTGCTAAACAAATACAAAAAATTAGAGCTGATACTATGAAGAAACCATCTTTACCTAGACAACCAGTACGACAAGTACAACAGGTAAGAACTGACTCTTCAATACAAAGAAGGCATAACAGAAATCAAGTTCAAAATAGTGAAAATAGGCCATCTTCCTACACCCAAGCTGTTGCAGGACTATCAAATGCCAGTAAAAATAATAATGTTAGAACACAAATTAAAGCAACTACTGACCTGAGTTTACAATTGATCTTAGAACAACTTAAGAACAGGAGCAGTTATTCCAAAAATGTGATGAACAATTAACTCGTATAGAACATAGTGTCAGAGGAGCTATTCCAAAGCAGACGAATGGCTAACTTTAAAATAATGGAATGGAATGCTAATGGTTTCTTGCAACAAATAAATTAAATGCGTGTCTCATTTCTGAAACGCATTTTACTAATCAGTCACATATTAAATTTAGAAATTACAAAATTTATCATGCTAACCATTCTGACAATGCAGCGAGAGGTGGAAGTGCCATAATATCTAAGGAGAATATCTTACATCATGAAGAAATAGAATATAAGACCTCCATGGGGATCTGGAAATGGACAGTGTTGACCAGACCATCAAGAAATTAGCCAAGAGTCGTGAAGAAAGACTTCATCATCATGTCAATGTCGAGGTTATCCAGCTCCTTGACAATACTGGGTTAGAAAGAAGAGAATCAAGCCCTTTAAGTTAGTTTAGTATTTTTCAGTGCAAAAGCAGAGCTTGTGTATGCACGTTAAACTTTAAACCTAAGGAACGCTGATGTGTATACCTTAGTTTTAAGTTTCAATCTCTATTAAGTTAGAATTAAATTGCTCATTGGTCACTGTTGACCAGATTGTAATATACTAGATGCCTTTATGGGCGTTTAATAATAATAAAAAAAAATAGAAAACAGAATAACATCACTTATATTCAATTGGCAATGTGCTGGCTAGATCCAATTCATTTCGTGGCCTTGGTATTATTATCTTTTTCAACAGCAATGAATGTTCAAGGGCTTTAGGTGTCATTGTCAGAAATACTCGTGATTTCACGAATAAGAATACACTGCTCCTGTTGTATAATTAGTATGTTCGATCTAAAACAGAATATGTATCTATTATTTGGTGTCCATATTATAATATTAATTCAAATAGTCTTGAACGTAACTTTACTTCTCTTGCAAGTAGGAGGAACATCTGCTCTGATTTTTTTATAAGGCTGACCCGCAGCCTAATCGACAGTAATGTTGTTTGGGTACGCTCAAATTTCCTAGAATAAATTCAAGGTAAAACGTTATATTTTACCTCTAAGCCCCTAAAAATGTACAAAATAAATCATCCTTATTCAGATGTATCGGTCTAAAATTATTTTTGCTCATTTTCCTTCCTATAATTCCGAAGAAAACAATAATGTTATCGCTGATTCAGTTGCCATTCTACGCGATATTTTATGTAAGCCACGTTATATCTATAAATTATTCACAATCTATCAAAAGTTAGTGTTAAATCTGTATTACATACTATTATGCCAGTGATTCAGTCCAGTATTTTCTTCTTAAATCCATAAGATGATCACCACTATGAAGACTTGATATTCAGACCATTGGGGATAGTATTATACCCACTGTGTCCTACTTTCTTTGATTATTTGATTTCCTTTGGTCCTCAAACTTCTGCTTTTGCTTTTGTGGCTTATATTACTACAATGCTGTCAATCATAGGTGTGACTTCTTGAACTTTCATTGCCTAATTGATCTAATATTTATCAATATGCAAATACATAAATATTGTAACGTGTCTAACCATGAATTTGGTTATGAAAAATTTCACTGTACTATTATTCGATCACATGAAATAAGCGACATGTTTTGACATAATCTGAAAAGAGATGGCGATATATTGCTATACGCAAAGCACGAATGTACATTGTACATACCCACGTATACTGCAGAGTAACAAAAAAACAAATTTTATGATATGATGAATGTCGGCAGGCTGAATAATGAGAAAATGTCATAATTTACTCAGTCGTGACGTAGCATTGTATTATATTTTTTATTTTTTAATGCGGACTGCCATACGTGCCATTTATGACATTATAAGTATGATTTATTTTTATTGATTATTATTTATGAGCTATTAGGTAGAATTTATGAATATATTTATTGTCTAAGAGTGTTTGAAATTAAAACAAAAACTATGTAATTATAACATTTTTATATTTCTCTATTCTGTTCCTTCACATCATTTATAAATGATTCAAACTTCATCATTTTCAATCATATCAGGAATTATCTGCAGTAATAGTATCAATCAATACCAATCCAACTTTATCTTCTGTACGACAATTTGGACCTTGTAATGATTTACGTTGTCTTGTAAAAACAGTGCAGTATATTTTTATGTTTAAATTTATATTTTTTCGAACCAATTTATCCGTTTCTAGGTAGTCGGTCACAAAATACCCCTTATTTGTCCCAGGACTATTCTTCCTGATTCCATGCCATCGATTGTAATTTTGCTGTTAAATCCAAATGCCGAATCCCGGTCGAAAATTGCCAGAAATTAAGAAAAAAAATTTGTTACCACTTTTTTTTCATTTGAATTGGTACATCAGGACAACTTAATTGGTCGCGGTTACCCTGTGGATAGACGAATTGAGTTGTTCTTTCGGCCTTGTTGAGAAATCGTACATTAAAAGGTAAGAGGTAAAAGGTCAATAAAGATGATTACGACTATGATTAAGATCTCGTTTGTCCCAACTCGCACAAGCCTCTTGAGGATTGGTCATATCGGGCAATAAGGAAGCTAGTAAAATTAGACAGATGTATATTTTTAATAAAAAACAACATTATCTAATATTTAATGTTCAGTTTCTAAATTTATTGCAGATGAAGCAACTGAAGGTAAAAATGTTGTAGTAGATGTCATTTCCTGGTTCATCAGTACTGTCGCGTTGCAAAAGGAAGGAATAGGTCCATTCTTTGAAGTACTGCTTCACATTTTTTAGGGCTGCAGCTTAAAATTATGTTGCTTAGTCCTTTTTTATAAGTTGTGGACTCATCGATGTATCCTTCAGCTACCTCTTTTAATTTTTATTACATTTTTGAGCATTGAATATTTTGACCACTTTGTGATAGGTAACTCTCGTACTTATCTCGCGATTTGGCAGGCAGCAATTGCAAATTAGCCATGTTGGCAGCTTCTAGGATATCTTCTGGAAGTCCTTCTTCGGTGATGTCCATTTTTAAAATAGTTTTCACCGAACAAATTGTTCGGTATCTGAATTCGATCTCTGTGTGTGTGAATATCTTTTTTGTGTTTATGAATTTTAAAATTCTGACTTTAGATTTTGATTAAGCATCAAAAAGTAAGCTTAGAGTTTGATGTGCCCCTCCGTACCTCTTCGAGAACACCTTCAAAATGGGGTCCAAAATATAAACATTTTGAAGTTTAAAATGACATTGAATTTAAAGTAGAAACATAGTGAATGACGATTTTGGTAAAAGTGAGTAGACTGTGGCTGTGTTGATTAGAATAAGAACTGTCAATCTAAAATTTTATTAATACTTTCACTATAGTACTTTTTTAAAAAAATTCATGATTGAGGAGATATTTCCAGATAGTAATTCAAGATCGTCGGAGATTCGGTAAGAAAATTTCACACCAAAGTAATATAAAAAATTATAACATGATATTTTCGTAAGATACCTTCTTATATACCAAAAGAATATGTTCCTAGGATTTTAGTAGTATGAAATAAACATTAATTGGTATAAAGTAATCTATCTATTAGCTATCAACCAATCTGTATTATTTTGCAGTGAATGGAAGGGTGTATTTTTATAATTTGACACTTGATAGAAATACTATCGCTGTGGTACAAGCTCAGGATAGGAAGATACTATCGCCAAGTTTTTTGGTTGCTACAGTAACGAGCTGAAACGAAAGCTTCTTATTGGTTAAAAAATGTCGGTGTGAAATTTTCATTACAATTTGTTCGGTCTCTGGCAATGCTAGAAGAGCATTCTCAACTGGTTTGTTTTAAATAGGTGAAAATGCGAGTGAAAATATATCTGATGAGCTCTAGATTGACATGAAAGCGTTGTATGACAATGTATTTTGGAACAAACCGCATTTGACATAAAAATATTGTAACAAGACAAAGTTGACAGGCGGTTTATTTGTTGTGTTATAAACTGTACCTAAGTATTATGCCGTATACGGTTCAAAATTTTTTTTAATCTGCATTATTTTATTTTTGTCTTGTTTTTTATTCAAATTTAAAATTATTTTTACATAAAGTTCAATTGTTACATATACGTACATTACTCAAAAATCGGATGTGGCCATGCACATGACTTTACCATACTTTAACGGCCCTACGGGCTCATAATCCAATTACTCGTACATATTTAAGGCAGGTCATGCCTGGCAAGAGCGTACAATTGTCTCCATGAAACAAAACACTTCTACTGCGCTTGCGCTATTATGCAACTATGTTATTCCATATTTTATTTTTAACTCGCTTATAATACAAAATTTGAAAAAAGATTTTAAACAAAATTTATAGTAAATTTAATTTAAAATAAATTTTTTGTCTTAATATGTTTACATGAACTTAATAGAAACGATGATAATTGCGAAAATCTGAAAATTCTCAAGAGTAAACCCCCACTTCCGGTTGTCCGATTTTGCTCAAAATCTAATCAGCTCATTAGCATGTTATGAAAATTCTAAATATAAAATTTGATTAGGAAATTCCGATCGCAGTTGGAGTTAGAGCGCACACAAATTTTTCCGGACTACATACTCCATACATACATTTTCTGGAAATGGTCTTAAATGACTTAGGGGGTCTCAAAACATGTAAATCCACCGAAAGCTGAACTTTTTTTTTGCGATTACAATACTTTACCTATGGTAAAGTAAAAATTATAAAATGTAAGAAAAAACGCGTCTATAATATGTTAATTTTACTTTAAAATAATTTTTTAAAATTTTGAAAAATGTGGCTTTAATTTAGAACATCATTTTTAATGACAGACACTCACATATTTGTATATTCAGTAGGAGAATTTTGTATAGAAAGTTTTCATCAAAAATCATAATTGTTAGAGGTTTTTTGATACTTTTATATAATATTGTTATTTACTGATGTCATCCTCGAAGCTGCTTAACTGCTAGATGGATTTCCCCAATCTTTAATTAGATTCAGTGATTGCTTTATTTCAGTTTTCTGAATTTCTGGAAAATATGACATCTAAGCTAAATTTTTAAATCAAAATCATTATTTACGGATGGAAATACTTCAATATTAGTGAAATTGTAGTATCGCATACCAAAAGCTCATTTTCGATGGCACATTGTATATGTAAACGATTTGAAGAACAATATTTAATTTAAAACGATACTTTTAATGATGTAATTCTCCCAAAAAATATCCCTATATTTAGTAGAAGATCAGTTTCCTTTGAAAGACTAAAAATATTGCCAAAAATTTTTAGTCAAACATTAAGGTTTTGACATTCTGCCTAGTTAGATATAAAAAAAAGTTGTTTGAAAAATTAGCGGGTTCCAGTTTGATATACTTGTTTGTAAATCTCTTTACCCAAATAATCAAATCAATACCATTAAACAACTAGGTATATACCCTCTCCTGTTTCATCCAAAATCAATTCATCTACACCCATACATAATAATACACCCATAATCAATTTGAATTAATACTAGACACATAAGGACAAATGATATAATAAGCTCAAATCACGCTAGCATCACTCACAGCACAATTTAACTAAGGGGTCATGAATTGTCCCTCCTGATTTACCCAATAAATATTGGGCGGAGCTTAGTAGATCCCAAGCTCCGCCCGCCAACAGCATGGTCCCACTCTTTCACAGCTCGTCACTCCAGTTCAGTTTTGTTAGCTGAGGCAGTAACACCATAAAAAAACTCGTCTTGAGTGTCAAGTTGTAAACCATATTTGATGTTCGTATGTGTTTAATAGTGGCTTTGTTGAAGTATTAGTGATAAAAAAGAGATCAAAATGGAAGACTCTAAAACAGAAATTAAAACCAAAATATCATTCAGTGTCGAATCGTTACTATCCAACAAATCATCGTCACATCAAGAAGTCAAGTATGAAGATAAATACGACGAAGATATTGATGATTCTCGGTTGGATACTTCTAGTGATAGGTTAGATGATGAGGACGATGAAAATATCACTGTGGATGACGACGATACCGATGGCAGAGAAAGTCTGAGTCCGAATTCATCGCATACTGTGATTATTCCACAACCTTTACATCCTTCGATACCGAGGATGTTACCGGGTCATCCACAATGGCCGTTTCAATGGATTGGACCCAATGGATTTAGATCTTCTTCACCTCAAAGTAAGTGTCATATAAAATTAAGAATAATATATTTTGTGATGGTATATGCAACCTCATATTCGAAATTACATTATAAAACTATAAAATATAAAACACTAGAGCCTTAAAGTAAACGTGAAATTTTGACAGTAAATTTGCAATACATTTAGTTTGTATTTTCTTTATCACAAAATTCTGCATTCCAGTAAAAGCATTATTACACGGTATTGGAAAAGTCAGTTTTTTACAAAGAATATAATATATCAAAACATCGCATAACAAATAATATAAAAATGTTATACACATATAGACCGAGTGGAGAAGATACTTATTTGGTTAAAATTATAGTATTCATGTACATTATAAAAACAATTCTCTAACAAAAATTCTTTCTTAAAATAATTAAAATTTAGTTCATCTTTTATGAATTGGGGCAACTTATTATATAATTGTATTCCAGAATAAGACGGACATTTTTCATAAAACGTTGTTCTATGATTTGGAATTCTTAATAGCTTGTTTCATAGTTGTGACTTTCAATTTTTTTTTTAAATTCATTGAGTTTTTGTCTAATATATTATGCACTTATAGATGTATATAGAAGTTAATGTTAAAATCTTAAATTGTTGGAAATATGATTTACATGATATTCTTCTGTTTAGACCAAAAATTAGTCTAATAACCGTTTTTTTGTAAAATGAAGAGCCTACTAGAGGATGATGAATTTCCCCACACTATTATATTATATAACAAATGAGAGTATATCATTGCGTAGTAAATATTTATAAGTTGTTCTTTGTTTAGGATATTTTTGAGTTGAAATATAGCATAATACCCACTGTTAACTTTTTTACTAATGTAATCTATACAAGATTGAAATGATAACGTGCTATCAAGAAATGTTCCCAGAAATGTTGTCGAGTCAGACATATCTACTGTATGTAAGCGCTAAAACATGGTATAAATGAAAATTGCAAACTCAAAACTTTTTGAAAATCGATAAAAAATTTTTTTTTAAAAATTGCATAACTCGACAGGACCATTTAGTACTTATACTACATTTTGGCCCAAGGAAAATGTCGGTGCAATAATTGTTAAAGAAAAAGTAAATGGAACTTGGTAATAGTTTTTACATAAACTCAGTCTTATTTTTATTTATTCCAAGAGTACAGAAATCTGCTGATGATTTATTACAGTAGTGATAAACATGTACAGATTTCTTTTATGAGCAAACTCCCTAATTAACCAAGGGTTATTAAAATTGATCTCAAAGGTATTAAATCATTCTTGGTTTTGTCTAAATCTGTGTTTTGGTTTGTGACTGATTTCCAATTTGTTTCGGTATTTAGTTAATAATGCACAAATTACTGTTTTCAGTGGAGAAAAAAATGAATTGTGAAAGTATTTCGAATTCTAAATTGAAGCTGTAAACTTTAATAAATAACCTGTTATATAAGTACGTTTCTATGTAACATTACGACCAAGGTACACAATTAAAGTTTATTGGCAGAATTGATATTCGAGCATGAAAGTTTCCAATTTCTTACTAACATTTAGAGAATGTTTAGTTCGTTGTTCTATTATTAAAAATAATTATTGTTTTTTGAGAAATTCATTTTAAGGCGAAGTTCGACATCTTTCTTGTAAAATATTTTGAGAAATGTTACAATTTTAAAATAGGAACTGAAATATTCGCAGAGAAGAAAGTTTTTTTGTACCAGTTAGCTATTATAAAATTGGCTAGATGTTCAAATCATTGACGACTCAAATATCTTAAAAAATTTAAACTCATTCGCCAAAATTTTAAATTATTTAAAAAATGGTGGAGGATTTAAATAACGTGGGATACGAAAATATTCATTAAAAATGATTTTTTAAACACACCGGGTTCCCCGGTTTAAAACTTATCTAGAAAATAGGTGCGTGCTAATGGTGAGGATTCTTCAAATCTGCCAATTAGCAGTGGAGTTCCTCAAGGTTCAGTATTAGGTCCAATTTTATTTTTATTATTCATCAACGATATCACAGACTCAAACATAAGTGGAAGAATTACTTTTGCCGATGACACGAGTGTAACCTGGAGTAGTTCTGATATACAGACATTACAATCTAGCATAAATAACTATCAAGTCCTGGTCTGACTCGAATAGGCTTTGTTTCAACACCAGTAAATCGTGACAATGTCTTACAGAGGTAATTTACAGCCTATAACTCTAAACAATAATCGGATTCTAACAGTGAACTCAATTAAGTTTTTAGGTCTTCATATAGACAAATTCCTAAAATGGTCCACATAATTATCTTCTGCATGTTTTGCCATTAAAACTGTTTCTAAAGAGCTAACCCCTACTACTGCATTAATGACCTATTTTTCCTTATTCCAATCTCACCTTCGCTATGGTTTGCCGTTCTGGGGTTCTTGTAGCTTATACCACTTCGAATCTACTTTCAAATTACAAAAAAGAGCAAGTCGTTATGTATTTGGTTTAAGTAGTAGGACACACTGTGAAAATTACTTTAAAAATTTCAAAATTCTAACCCTTCCTGCTCTATTTATCTTTGGATCTTGTAGTGTGCATCATTAATATGAGCAAAACTGACCTTATCTCTTACCTGACCTCATTATTTTGTACATCATTAATCTGAGCACACCTGACCTTATCTCTTACCTGACCTCATATTATTTTCTACATCATTAAGACTTAAGACTGGAAAGAATATGTTAAAATTTTGTTCTTATATCTGTAAGGAATTAGATTTAGATTTTAATACATTCTCTGAACTATCAGCCCTTCCTTCAGATAAATATTTTGTAATTTCATATTTCCACTAATTTTCGCCTGGGACTGGCTTTTTTTACGAGATGTTTGAAAGAAAACTGGTACAAAATTTTCGGAATCTTTACGTTGGCTTTGGAGGCTGATTGAAGAATGAATAATTGAGGAAAATATTAAAAAAGGAATAATTCAACAATTTTTGTTAGTTATCAGATAAATTTATAGATTTTTTAAATTATTACTAACATTTTATTTATTAATACGTGTCAGTACATTTTAAACAAACGGGTAATTAATTTGTAACAAAAAATAAAATAATTTGTATGTACACTTAAATGGAATTTACAGCTGCATACGGTAATCAATTAATACACTAATTAGCCTGGTAATTGGTAATAGCACATTGTCAAGGTAAAATTCTGATAAAAACACATATAAAAAATTCTATGGTATCAATATTTTCTATAGTAGACACACCATGTTCATCATTAAAATATATTCTTCCTCTTTTAATTTTATATGCGGTCGTACGAAGGAAAATGATCCTTCAGTATATCTACTACATCTCCAGAAATTTTCTTACCGGATACCATAAAAAATACTTTCACCTACCTACTCAAACAACGAATTTCCAACTTGCATTGGGGGTTGAAAAGTTTTTTGACCTATACTGATCAAGATGTCACTTTCTTCTTCGCAAATATGTTTCAGTACATTCTATTAACGTTTGTTGATCGTAAATTGATGTTTTAAATTATTTTTTTATGAAAATTAACATATAAATACAGAGACGTGTCAAAGATTGTTAAGATACACTATCATAATTGTTTTTAAACAAAAGAAAAGTATTTTCATTATTTGTTTTTGTTTTACAGCGAATCTACAAAACCTTTCTACGAACGGGGGACCACCGATAGTCAGATGTGCCCTTAGAAAACATAAACCAAATAGAAAACCCCGCACTCCCTTCACGACGCAACAGTTGTTGGCCCTAGAAAAGAAATTTAGGGATAAACAGTACCTTAGTATAGCCGAAAGGGCGGAGTTTTCGAGTTCGTTGAGATTAACAGAAACGCAGGTAAAAAAATAATTTTAATTATTGTATTAATTTTAAGTTCATAACCTGAAAACGCAGACAATCAAAATCAGTTTGCTATATCTAGGCATGCGGTGTGAAAAAGTACGGGTATAAAAAGCAGTGTTGCCATATCTGGCATAAAATAAATGTATTGTGGTACAATTCATTTATATTTAAACCAATACAATGTTTCATTTTTAACATAATTATTTTATTTTATTTTTTTTCCTAGCAAAACACTCTGTGGGAATGTTTTCTATAATTACAATCTGATCATGAAGATCAATAAGCAATTTTGTTCTAACCTAACTTAACTTGAATTCTTAAATACTAAGGTCCTAGTCACTAGTGTACCTTAGGGTCTGATAATTTTAGTAACACTACCGGTAACGTTTAACACAAAATCCGCACAATACTCTGTTTGTAACTAGCACTGTCACTGAACTATTTAAAAAGGTTTGGTCCTCTTGAATCTTCTTACTAAATTGGTATTATCGAGGAGCTGGATGACCTCAACGTTCCCATGTTGGAGCAGCCGTTGTTCATGGCTGCTGGCAGATTTAGACATAGTCTTGTCAACAGTTTCTACATCCAGGTCCCTATGAAGATCACTGTTGCGACAGTACCAGGGTGCATCGACGATGTTCCTTAATACTTTATTTTGTAAACGTTGGATAACTTGAATGTTACTTTTGCTAGCGCAGCCCCAAAGATGGCTACCATACGTCCAAACGGGATTCAATATCTGCTTGTAGAGGAGCAGTTTGTTATGTGTGGACAACTTGGAGTTTCTTCCTAATAACCAATACATCTTTTTATATTTTATACCAAGCACTTCACGTTTCTTTTTAATGAGGACTTTTCAGCGAAGTCTAGCGTCGAGTGTCATTTCAAGATATTTTGCTGCATTAGCATAGGGAATCTGAGCGTTATTTATTCTTATGGGAATGTGTTGGTTTCGTTTATTAGTAAAGTTAACAGATGTTTGTAATTTTCGGTTAGCTTCTTCATGGTCTTTTCCAACAGCCACAATGGCAGTATCATCAGCAAATGTTGCAATAGTATCGTGCTCAAGGTTAGGAATATCATTGGTATACAGTAAGTAGAGTACTGGACCTAGACTACTTTGGGGTACTCATGCCTTAATTTCTCTTAGATCAGAATATACATCTTCCTGTTTTATTCTGAAATATCTGTTTGATAAATAGGATTTTAAGAGTTCTGAATATTGACGTGATAGTAACAAATTTTACTTGTGGTTAAGGCCCTCATGCCAAACTTTATCAAAAGCCTGGGCCACGTCTGGGAAGACGGTGGAACAGACTTTCTTTTCCTATAAAAACTTTTCAATTATGTCTGTGATTCTATGCACCTGGTCGATCGTCGAGTGTTTTTCTCTAAAACCAAATTGATGGGAGGGAATCAGATCCTTTTCTTTTATTGTAGGTTTTAATCTCTTAAGAAGCAATTTTTCGTAGTTTCGAAATAACAGTCAACAAAGAAATGGAACGGTACGACGTTACTTCTTGGGGAGGTTTACCTGGCTTAGGTATCATTATAACCTCTGCTACTTTCCATAGTTGAGGAACATAATTATTTGTGGCAAAGAAAAATTGGTACGTTTTGAGTAAATTAATGTTTTTTCTACTTTAAACCAGAACCAAAATTTATTTTGGATTATTTATATTTATTCACCACAATAACCTTCAGATATTCACAGGATTGGATCGATTCCACTATTTAAACAATAAAAACGGTAATTTAAAAACTGAAAATGTCAAATTCTTAGACAACTTGTTCCACTGCAACTTTCTATTTTTATTTTATTGACTCAAGACTTTTTTCTTTGAACTCTAAGCTTTGAAAAACTTCTTTCTAGCCAGACCTTTGCACAGTG
This sequence comes from Crepidodera aurea, assembly GCA_949320105.2. NCBI lineage: Eukaryota > Metazoa > Arthropoda > Insecta > Coleoptera > Chrysomelidae > Crepidodera > Crepidodera aurea. Next base: position 12,974,541 of record OX439479.2, read on the forward strand.
ATTGGTTGTGTGTCTTATATTTGCCGCTAAATAAAATTTGAATTACAAAAAAAATATAGTTAGATGCAAAATTATTCCTGTTTTATTTAGCAACTTTCTCTTTTGGACTTAATAAAACCTCAAAAATTTTAAATCCCAACAAAGAGTACCAGTAATATTTCAATACCTGGTGACTCTCAAAATGACCGTATCACACACAGGTAGTCTTGCTTCATTATTTATGGTGAATGAAACTTTTAAACTCCTATAAATTTCGAAACGATTGTTGGGACCTCGTAAATAATTCAAAATTTGCATAAAATGTTAATATAAAGCGGTACGATGAGGTATTAAGATGCTAACGATTAGTTCCGATCGTCGACTTTTTAGAATATCGTTTAAATTTATTGATTTTTTTTTTGTGAATTATGAACGGTAATTTTATATGAAATTTTAAAAAAAGCTACTAGAAAAGTAGCACCGCAGTACAAAATCTAAAATTAATAGATAAATACCTACATGGTGTTAAATTTAGATAAAAAAAGCCGGATTTTTCCATATTTTTTCATACGAACAATAATAATAATAATAATAGTAATAATAATTATGATATTCTTTATTTACTTAAGTAACAAGTAACAGTGTTTTAACATCGTCAAAGAGAAAAGAAGGAACATCTAAAAGTCCTAACCTAAGGAACAGTAAAGTTTTAAAAAAAAATTTGAGATAAAATTGTCACTGATGGTGATTACACAGAGCACAAAATAAATAAACTAAAATAGAAATATAAAATTGATAGTGGTCATAAAGAAGTAGATTGTATAATGCAGATTCAAGTAGTATTTTCTTAATTTTTGTTTTAAATTGATGGTCAGTAAGAGTTTGAATTTCAGGCGGAATCTGTAAAGTTTTAGGGCAGTACAGATAAAGCTTTTATTTGTTAATGTTAGTCGATGTTGCAGCACTACAAATAGGTTTTTTGATCTAGTATTGTGGTAGTGGAAATCTGCTGTGAAACTGTTTTTGTTAGTTCTTACATAGTTTAAACAATTTAATATATATTGAGGGAATAGTTAGAATTTCTAGTTTTTTAAATGGCTGCTTTTTGTAAAGTAAAGATTTTGTTACATTTGTTACCCCATAATAGAATAATTTATACTCTTAAAAGCGCGATTTTAGCAACTTTTACGTTGTATTTTTTTCTAAATATTATTATTAGTCTTTGGGGGGTGATTGATCACCTGATCACCCCCCTTATTTACGCCACTGTCTCGGAAGACCCATTGACATGATTTTTGAGCATCGAATTTATTTGCAATTCTCTAAAATTTTCTAACCTTATTTTTTGTTTGTTTCAGGTAAAAATCTGGTTCCAAAACCGCAGAGCCAAAGCGAAACGTCTCCAAGAAGCAGAACTAGAAAAACTTCGCCTGTCCGCTCGCCCCCTCCTACCCCCCAGTTTCGGCTTGTTTCACGGCGGCCCTTCATTAATGTCCCCCTTTTTGACAGCCTTGGCTCACAGACCACCTAGCTTTGCATTCTCGGCACCCATGCTTAATATTCCACAATGATTGAAAACCGACAACAGTTGAGAATTAAATTTAAATTGTGGATATTTAAAATTACCCAGTGAAGCGTTCGGTAAAACGATGTTTGGAACGCCAATGGAATGATCTCAGAGGAGTTGATATCAGGCGGAGGTTAGAGTAGTGTTTTTCGCTCCCAAAGAAAGAGTGTTTTCTATTTCTTATTTAATGTTTTAATAGTGATACCTTGCCCAATTTTTACTTATCAGTGTTTTGAAATGTTTCTGAGAATTAAGTTAATTTTTAAAAATTCTTGAACGTCTTTGAAAAGGTAAAAATCGGCAGGAGATTAAATAACTTCTCTATAAACAACAAGACATGTGGCAACTATCAAAAAGGGATATTTCAGCACTATGAACCTTGACGTGGCATCATTGTTATAATAACGAATAATGGAACAATTGAACGTTTCCGAACCACGATCCTCAATCACCTTAAACCCAGGAATATGCCTTTGTCATGCAGGTGATCTACCGTCTAACAAGTGTGTAACTGTGTCACCAACCCCTATCAGTTTCACGATATATCCGATCTCATCCGGCCTGTCCAGCGTGAATGAAACTTCGTATGGCACAAATACCTTTTTGCACTTGCCCAAAGTCTTATCTGACTTTAATTCCACTTGAATACGGCAGGATTCGAACCTACTCCCCGAACACTGACCAAGCTGAATCGGCAGACGCCTTACCAACTAGGCCACCGTGTCCGATTTTTAAAGAGTTACCAACTATGAAAAATTATCCGGGCTTGGTAGGATCTTCTGGACACCTCTTACGACGTTGCCACATTGATTTTTTTTCAAAGCACTTCAAGAAATCTTAAAAAATACATTAATCTTGATAAATTTTAATACAAAGTGTTTTTAAAAGTACTAACAGTAGAATATCTACCAAATAGTATCATCCATTATTCTGCCTGCCTTTCCCAAAAAGGTTAAAGCAAAAATATTTATGTCAAAATTTAGCAAGCAAATTTAAAATAATAAATAAAGAGGTTTTAAGACACTGAAATAATTTTGAAAAGTTAATTGTTAAAAATTGCAAAAAAAGATTTGTCTTGTGTCACTTGAATTGAATTGATGTAAATTAGGAATTTTGGTCAAAACTCATTTTTCTTGATAGATGGCAGCACAACTGCATAGTTTAAATAAAGAGTAAGAAAGTATACGATTTTTTATTCTTTAAAAGTATTTTGAATTTTTTCGTTCCTATTGTTCTAATAAAGAAAATTATCAAATGCCTTTCGTAAATTTGACGCTCTGTTAGTACTTATTAAACGACTCGCCCTGTATATTATCTTTCATGTAATTAGTGCAATCCTTACGAGCATTTCCAAGGTTTTGTATACATATATAAGACTGATTAGCGATTTCTTTAATTGTATATTTGTAATTATGTTTTTATTGTACAAAGATTTATTTAATTTTGTTGTATATTGTTGTAAATAGCGAAGATATGATATTAAATGTTTGTTTTTATAATTACATGTGTTTTACTTCTTATTTTACTGTCCCAGTGAACCAATGAACTTTGCGTAATTGTTTCATAGATCAAGAATCCTGATATTTTTATAAAATGGGTCAGGTCAGACTACTTCGATGAACAGTCAACGATATACATTGTTGAAATTTTATTTTTTCTGAAAAAAAATATCAAAAAACATTAGGTATTTGATAGGCATAGTTGAGTTTCAACCACAACTGTCCAATATATCAAAAACCAGACGGCTTTAGAACTGTCTCTACAAAATATTGTTAGAATTCGAGTCGATTTCAATAAACAGAACATATTACATCAGGTTAGGCCTCTACCCATGTTGCGAATCCAACCCTTGACCCATAGGATCCATATTAGGTCTGCTTCTTTCAATATTTGGTGTAACACCATACACCCCACAGGTGCAGCACCAACACCAGTGGTATAGTTGAGTGTTTCAAATTGAAAGAAACGTGGTGGTGTAGAAAGAGAAATTTGGTGGAGAAAAATTTGTTAAAAAAGAGGTTTCGTCTAAAAATTGTCGAGAAAAGATAGTGTCAAAACTAGTGCGCATGTCTGGTGTAGGAAGCTCACAAGCTGAAGAGGGTGGAGAAAACGAGCACCGGTGTAGCATCGGTGCAGCACCAAATATTCAAAGAAGCACGTTAGTGCTATACTAATTGGACAAAGAAACAGAGTGGTGCAGCAATTTAACCTTGCTGCAGCACTTTTAGCGCAAAGAAACCGACCTATTAATTAAATTAGAAGACCAAAAAGAACCAGTAAGGAAATATCCTTCAGCCAGATTACGTAAAATCTCTAAAAAGTTAAAGAAATATTTTCAAGTTAAGTTGAAGGTTTAAATACACCCGGAAAGGTGCATAATAAAAGCCAGCTAGTATGAAAAAAATTATAAAGTATCAAAAAAGGTTTTCTCATGCCAAGCAAGCAAAAATAAAAGATTTAGTATAAAAACTTTGTATTGTTCCTGTGCCACTTTGTATCTTTCCTGTTTTGTTGTTGCTAATAAAAATTTATATACCTAATACAGTCCAGTCGTTATCTCAAGTTGTCCCATTAGGTGGCCGGGTTTCAAAGATTTAGCCTGTTTTAGCCTATATTATAACAAATAACGTTTGAGAGTAATATATAATTTACAGCACCATAAAACAAGCAAAACAGCGTTGTCATACATCATTTTTATTTTACCAATTTTTAACAAAATCAAAATGTAAACGGTAAAGTTGAAGGTTGTGGCTAATTATGGATAATACACAATAAAAGTGTGATTAAATAATATTATTTAGGAAAAAATCATTAATGAGTAATACTTCATAAATCATTTCCTCCCCATTTCAAATAATTTATTTTATTTATTGCTTATTCTTTTATAAGACTCATGGCAACGCTTTTCAAATCTATGTTTCTGCCTTTGTCCGTTTCACTGATAAGTACATTTTAACGAGCGAGTAAGTTGTAATCCGTTTCCTACCTGCTAATACCACGAACGTAACATCGTAAGGTTGATTTAGAATAAAGATTAATTTAAGGTTTTTAGTTATCTACTACTCTATTTTTTTACAATATCAAGTAGTGGAGGAACAAAGTTAGGAATAAACCGTAGTTAATTTAACAATGTTCTTTTAATCAAGAGTAGAAATTAAATTAAGTGACAAAAAACTTAAGTTAACTTTTCTTGCAGTTAGTCTAGATTCAGAAGAGCAAGAAAGTCACAAATCATCCTCGACACCACCCTGTTGATAATTTTTATTCCTCTCACGCAATAACGTGTCCGATATCTTACATTCGGTAGCTGAAAGTATGAAATGAAGACAACCCTGTAATGCGAAACTGATACTTAATCTGAAAGTAATTACAGAAATGGTTCTAGAACATATTTATGGTGTTTAATTGCCTCTGACACACCATGAGTCTGACAGCGGTATCTGATTGAAAGTCATTTTGCATTTTAGCAGCACTCAAACATGTTAAAAATTATTGCTTCGTGTGTGATTCAGTATCGCCGTCCCGACCGTTTGCAGTTGTTACATTGCATTTCACCAGTTCACGCCTACGAAAATTATGTTGAGTAAATTTTGTGTCGTTAAATCCCATTGTCCTAATAGTTTCATAAATTTCGATGTGTTTCAATATAAAAAGTTTTTTTTATGTGGCTTATTGCACTAAGTTGGATTGGGCACATTGTAGGCATAGGATAAAATAATTTAGCCAAGGGCTTTCAAAGGGAACAGCATGTTTATAAAAAGACTTTTGTGGAAAATCTAAATTGAACAAGTAAATAATTTTAAAACATATATCAACTGCCTTAAGTATATGAAAAAATTTTAAATGAATTTCGTCAAAGTAGACGCAAATATTTGAAATTTTAGAGATGTCGTCTACAAGGCATAAAATAAAGGTTTGAATTGCTGATTTTCTCAATTTCCAGCTCTTGCTGGGTTTTAACACAAAACAAAAATGATTCCTGGGAGTCCTTTATTGTAAATTTTACATGGGTCGTCTTTCCAAATGAATTTTTGGAACAAAATTTGGTCGATGGCACCAAATATAAAAGTGAAGCATATTTTCCATCTAAAAAAATACAAAATTAATATGCTACTTTTTGACATATTATAATTTGAACTTACTTTCGTCGCACTTTTCCTTGAAGGCGTTATCTAATAGGCCTCTAGCAGCTTTATCCTTTCTGCAAAAATGCCAGTATTTGCGGAAAAGAATTCCCCGCTTTCGAACGCGACATTATAATCCATATCAACCTAAAATAAATATTTAAGTTAAAAAAACAGCAATTTTTATTTATTTTAACATCTTAGACAGAATTTTAGTATAGGTGTAATGCATGGGCGCCGTTACAAAAAATGTCAGAAGGGGGCACATTTTTTTAAATTAAAGTATTGCATTAAATTGAAATGAAGATCCTGTTTGTTGCGAGTCACATGGTCTCGACGGCCGACGAGTGACCGCGAAATCTACCGAACTGTTATTTGATACTCCAGCAAAGGACCCCGCAGTTTTTAAAGGGGAATTGGGTTTCACTCAATCTCGCTCAAACCTGTTGAAAAGTATTAGTCATATCGTTCTCATTAAATTTCTCCATGGGCACAATAAAAAATAATGAAAGGATTTTGAGATACCGGCCGCCGAAGGTGGAGATTTTTTAAAAGTCGAAAATCTTATTAGTGCATTCTGTGAGTCGGAAAAATATACAAATATTTTAAGCAGCATCTGTGCCCCCCGTTGTCGAGGATGCTGAACACGATAACGGTGGTCAAAATTCTTTTAGAGGTAACCCAACCCCCCAAACGGCCAAAAATCACCCCCAAAGTGGGGGGAATCGCGTATTCCACATATTCCATCGGTAAAATATTCCCTACCCCCCGTTTTCAAGGATGGCGTTATCCAAAATTAGTTTTGACTTGGCTCCACCTCTCAAACGGTCAAAAACCACCCCCAAAATGGGGGAATCGCGGATTCCGCGTCCTCCACCGGCAAAATATATCTTCCCCCTCGTTTTCGAGGATGCTGAACGCGATGGCGGTATCCAAAATTATTTTCGGCTTGACCCACCCCTCAAACGGCCAAAAATCACCCTGTAGAGGGTTGTTGTTGGCCGTTTGGGAGATATGGCCAAGTCGGTGTACAGATGTAACATCACCATTGTGCTCAGCATCCTCAAAAACGGCAGATGATGCGGTTTTTCTTGTTTATTAAAAAAAATCTCGTCCTGCAGGGGGTCGTTTGGGGCGCGTGACTAAGTCGAAAATAATTTTAAATACTTCCGTCGTGTTCAGCATCCTCGAAAACGGGGGGGAAGATATATTTTGCCGGTGGAAGAAGCGGAATCCACGATTCTCCCTTTTTGGGGGTGGTTTTTGGCTGTTTGAGGGGTGGTGTCAAGTCAAGTCAAAAAACGGGGGGTGGGGAATATTTTACCAATGGAATATGCGGAATACGCGATTCCCCCCATTTTGGGCGCACGCAAAATTTACTTTTCGCACGGAAATTGACAATACATACCCCCAAAAAAATGTGACATTTAAGTGACAGATAAATTGATTGATTAAAAAATTAAAATTTACAATAATGAGTTTCAACTCTATGATGATACCGGAGACTGATGAGAGTTCTGACGATGAATCCGTACCACCTGAAATTTAACACTGTCGCTGAAGGTTACGTTGAAGTATCGATCGGCAATAAAAAACGAATCGGCCAGCAAATTGCGATCGCTATTTTGGACAGACCATCTACGAATACTTCACGTGAAAATGTACACCAAATCAACCCAAATATCGAGACGACAAGTACCCATCAGAGTCAGTGCATGTGGTTGCACTTATATGGGCTATGGGCGCGGCGCGAAGAATTAAACATCTACGCTACTTGTTCGTAATATTAATGTTTGTAGAGATTGGTTTACTATTATGGTCTATTTTTATGCATGAGAGAGTAATAAAACAGCATTTCAATGCAAAACTTAGTACGGTCATTTTAAATATTTTTACGGAATAATCTAAATATTTCCAAAAATTGTCATAAATGTACCTGAGCTAATACAAGTTTTGCGTCTTTTATTGGTCTTTTATAACCATAAGCTGTACAGAACAATAGAAAAAGGTTTAGACAGGCCAAAAGCCCTGTGTATTAAAGATAACATAGCCGTATCTTAAGATTATTTTCAATAAGTACCTATTTGCCAATTTTGTTTTATTTTAATTCCAAGAATTTCTTACAGTAATCGAATTATAAGTAGATAAATCCCTTAGTAAGGAGGTCCAGTTGTGTAATCTTGACAGCTTACTAAATGTCGTTTAGTTGCAACATGCAAGGTGCAGTGTGCAGTCTATTGTGAATTCTAGTGTGAACATGGAAAATTTGGAAGTACCGCGTAAACGACAAAAAATCGGTCCTTTAACAGTTAATGAAAAAACATTAATATTTAATTGTTTTAAATCATTTACAGACAAACATTTATGTAAAAGTGTTGATGACACAGTGGAATTAGTTAGTAGTACGCTTGGTGTTGGGAAATCTACGATTTACAGAGTTGTTAAAGAAGAGAAATGTGGCGAGTTTCAAACAGCACGTAAAGCTCCAGGAAAACCAAAATTTCAAATAGAAAATCATTTGAAAGAAAGACTTCGAAGGAAAGTGCATGCGTTCTTCTTTAGAAAAGAATTTCCGACAGTAGACAAAGTTCTTGCCACGGTTCGAGATGATAAGGATTACCCAGAAATGAGTCGAAGCACACTATGGAAACTTTTAAAAGAAATAGGTTTTCTATGGAAAAAGCATTCCAGAAAGTCTATTTTAATAGAAAGAAGCGATATTGTAGTATGGAGAAGAAATTACCTAAGGACTATAAAAGAAATGAGAAACCAAAGAAGAAATATATTTTATTTAGATGAAACATGGATCAACGAGGGACATACATCAAATAAATTTTGGCAAGATGAAACTGTTACAAGTCGAAGACAGGCTTTTTTAAATAATTTATCTACTGGTTTAAATCCACCATCAGGAAAGGGGCGCAGACTGATAATAGTACACATCGGTAGTTCAAACGGTTTTGGTAAAGGTGGTTTATTGACTTTTGAATCTACTCGTACCGGTGACTACCATGAGGACATGAATGCTGATGTCTTTAAAGAGTGGTTCGAACAAATGATAGATATTCTTCCTCAGAACTGTATAATAGTAATGGATAATGCAAGTTATCACTCGAGACTTACAGAAAAAATGCCCACAACCAAGTGGTTAAAAAAAGATTTACAGAATTGGCTAAATTCAAAGAATATTAAGTTCCATCCCGGTTCTGTGAGAAGAGAACTGTATCATTTGTGTTCCCTTCATAAAGAGAAATTAAAAAAATATGAAATTGATGAAATTGCAAAAAATCGTGGGATGACGGTGGTTAGATCACCACCATATCATTGCGAAGTAAACCCGATTGAACTGATATGGGCACAGATAAAGGGAGAAGTTTCAGGAAAAAATAATTCTTTTAAAATGAGTGATGTTAAACAGTTGTTTTTGGAGGCTGTAAATAATGTGAAGCCTGAAAACTGGGAAAAGGCAGTAAATCATACGATTAAAGAAGAAGAGAAAATGTGGAAGTTGGACAATATTACTGATGAAATGATCGAGCCACTCATTGTAAATATTGGTTGCGACAGTTCATCTTCTGATTTCGATTCTGATTTGGATTTGTAGGTAAGAAGTAGTTTTTATATTAAAATTATTATTTATGAACGTAACGTTGTTTAAAAGTCAAAGTTTAAACCCTTATCCTACATAACCCGTTTGACACAATATTCTTAACATACCTTGTGGAAAAATAAAATATTTTAGAAAAAATTGCACTTTTTTACCTTCAGCTGCTTAGAAGTTATAAGCAGGTTAATTAGGTGAAAATATAAGTGTACACCCGATATATTTATTATATTTATACAAAGGTTATTTCATACGAAAATACTCGAGGTATAACTTCACAAAATATTTTAACTGTCTACTAAAAGAAGTGGTATGCCTATGGATTACGAACGCTTTATTATTTTAATACTCTCTCATACATAAAAATAGGTAGCGCCATTTTGGCGCGTTTTTAAGCAGTCAATGGTGACATTCATAGATTTAACGTTTAGTGTTCATCAAAACAATGAAAACCTTTAATTAATTTTCAAAGTTTGTAGTTCTTGGATTTATAAAAAGTTTTTATGGTTTTAATGGTAAAGTACCTTATAAACGCAAAATATTGATTTGATTAATATTTGTATTATATTAAGGATACAGTTAATTAGTTTTTGATGTTTTGCGTTTATTGCTTAACGATTTTCCGGTTATTGTTTTAATGCACTAGTTAATTATTTTATGACGTGAAATTATTCTCCCAATCAACGAATCTTAGCATTAATGTCCAAAAAATTAGCGACGATAATCGTACTGATTTTGCCGGGAAAATTCTACTGATTTCCATTAGTTCACTTAAAAATGATTGAATTCATTAACAACTGATTAATTCTACAAAAGCAGCGGTAACAGATGAGATCCATGTGGCACTCTAAAAGGCACATGAATTCAAAACGTGATTTTATTTTAATAATCAGTTGGTTAACCAGGAAGGCATATCCAATCTTTCAATTTGTGGATCCCCACCTGGTCGTATAATTATTAAGTTTTAAAAATACACAGGATCAGTTCCAACTATCTTGAGAAAAGTTATTTTCTTCTTGGTAATTAAAAAAACAAAAGTTTAACATATTTGTTATTAATAATATTAAAGCTATACAATTGAAAATAAATAAAAGATTGTTGATCCCGTCAAAATCGGTGCCTAACTAATGATTTAGTAAATTCCATCGAAAGTGGAATCTATCGAAGACCATTACAAATTGACTCCTCGAAGTACTTCATGTTTTTCAACTGTCCACGACCACCAACAAGGCATTACTCCATTTGAAGAATTCTCGTCTTAGGAATTCGCAATTCTCAATCGAATCATTCGATTCGATCCGAGTTGAAAAGAAAAGAAGAAATGAAGAAGAAGAAGCAGTTAAATTTATTTAGATTTCAAAGAGAAATACATCGGCGTAGTTAAAATTTCGCACTTGCTGAACGCTTGAACTTTCTTGGTAAAACAGCGCTCCTTAAAGAAGAATAGCATTTCTCGGCTATTGCAATATAATTTTAAGACGACTTGTAGAATCCGACAAGAGATTTCTTACACCGGTTACCAGGGGTCTACGAGATATTCTGATACCACAATATAGGTAACAAAACGTGTTAAAAACTATATATGTCATATCAACTACAATTACTATACAGCCAGAAATATTTAAATTGTTTTAGTCCACTCAAATTAGCTCCAAAAGTTGGTCGATCTGGTTGATGGCTTACCGCACTTGGGGACCAAGTACTTTCTATGTAAAAAATGCGCTGATTTCGAAAAACCTAGTTCACGGACGCGATTCCTCTCGAAATACTTAAAAACGTTGAAATGGGAAGTCCTACCTGTTGTTATGAGAAATAATACATTAAATACATTTTGTAAACTTCGACGAATTCCATTACAAATCATGGTACAGTCATTATATAGTTTACCCAAGCTGGATGATTAATCTTCTTTGGATTTTAAATAAAAGTGGACGGTATTAAAGATTGTCTAATTTTTACAGTACATAAATTTTCAATTTACTTTCTTGAATGAGGAAACTTTTTTCTTTCTTCCGGTAAAAGAAGCTCGATTTATTTTGATGCAAATCTTTTACCCCCAAATTACCGCTTAGTGGTCACCTGGCCAAGGACGATAGTATCATGTAATATGTTCTAACAATTTATTGCAGTAATTGGCGAGACTGTTCCCAACCTGTTTTGTTTTTTATACCTAACGGAACATTTTTTGTAACGAAACAGTTTATGCACGTCTTCCACGAGTTCTACTTACCAATTAATTGACTTAAATGACACATATTAAATGGTGTCTTCAACTATTTTTAAAAGTCACCGTCGTCACTGTCATTACTAGTATCTTTATCAATGTCTTCACATTTCAAACTGACTTTTTTACTTTTTTGGCGTGATCGATATCTAAAACTGGCTTTTAAATCAAATTTCGCGCATGAGCTAATTTAACTTTCTTATTGTCTCAAGAAACATAACCTCTAAGTTGTGCCCAAAGAGTACACCATCTAACAAGAGGCGAAAGAAAGCTGTTTTCCTGATAACAAATGTGTATGCGCATGCGCGATTTAACTAGTTTAACTGTCAATGTCAATCATCATTTCCGTTATTCCGATTGATTGATTTTGTTATTAAAGTGAAGATGGCGTTGGGCTTTCCTCGTTCGTGATACACTTGCTCTAACGCAACCACTTTTATCAAGAACGAGGCGAGTCGAATTCATTTTCAGACATCCTTTAGTGACAGGATGTCGAGCTAGCCTGCTTCTTACTGATGAGTCACGATAATGCCGAAACCGGTCTAAGAATGGCAAGCTCCTTTAATGACAAAATCGAAGTTTTAGGTTTAAAGCACCAAACCACGTCTGGACTTTCGTAATTCAATACCTGGTGGGGCATATAGCCCAAGGAGTAGTTGTTAAGTCCAGACGCTGGTGTAGTGTAGGACATTTTTAATGTCCTTGTTCTTGGGAGTTTGTGTGATTTTATTTCACATCCTTTGTGCAGATATATTTACATGTTAAAATACCCCCTTCCACAACTCCCTTAGCTTTCATATAGTGATCACGTGAAAGAGGGACCTCCAATCTATGAAATAGCAAAAAAAAATTCGAAAAGAGCAACTTCGTTTATCGGGTTTTTTTCGCCAGATCAACTCTACTAAACGGGGAAGTACATTCATCAACACTATTATTTTTCTTAGTGTGGTTCGGTTTGTACGAATTTAAATAAATACGTGTTACTTTTCTCAGTGTATCTCAAATAGTGTATGTGTGTATTGTGTCTATCCAACATCAAAGAAACCGATCAAGCTTTCGCCTCTTGTTAGATGTGTACTCTTTGGTTTTGCCCATGGCAGAACGGTGGGGTTCAACTCCGCGTGGTAAAGTGGCCATCTGAAAATAGCAATTCCCATTTTTGGAGCTATCTCGTCTACGATCTATGTTTTAAAATTTGCAATATCTTCTTTCTTCCATCTTGTTCTTCTAAAAATCCACCGGTGCTTCCAATGTGGGTTAATATTAACCGTTTCCCCTTTCCTATTGGATTTTTTAAACCACAAGAGACCCATTCCAAAAGGGCTTATTTTTTTATTTATTATAGAGCTATCTTGCCAAATTTTTACCACTGTATGTCCAGTATTGACCAGTTTATGTTGATTTTTGACATCTCCCGTTCTTTGAGACGAAAAATTTAAATTGCTTTTCAGATGATGATAATGTTGGGCTATTCTTCGAGTGTAAAATGTAAAAACCTGAAGAATCTTTACTACATTGTACATATTAAATTCCTGCACTCCATTCTTCTCTAGACTATATAACAATTCTTCATTCAAGATTTAGACAAAACTTTAAATCAACACAGGTATTAAAATTTATCGATTTAAGCCACCATCTTTCCCATTCTGGAATTTTTCGTCATTCGTTTTTTGTTTCCAATCATCCTTGATCTGTGAACTTGAAAGACATTTGCTAGAATAACGTATAAGGAAATTATGTAAGAGATTTTTTTTAAGATTCTTAAAAGTTCTCCCCTCGTATGTATCGAAGTCTACCTGCAAGAATCCGATAAGAGATTTCTTTGTCCAATTATCGCCGAGAAATAAGCGAATTTAAATTCAAAACTGATGAAGCAGACCAACTAAGATCATTAGTCCTTCTTTGATCTAGATCAACTTAGAAATGATCGAAAAGAGAAAAGAAAAATATGTAATTAAGGTTGGTATTGCCGTATCGGGATGTCATAAAACACATATCAGAAAAGCAATTTGTATCATTAATTAACAAATTAACATTTAAATTATTAATAGTCCGCATTCTTTGCTTGTTATAAATTACTTTACAGTGCTACCTGGTCTTGTTTTCTTCTTTCGAACATTGTATGCGAGTGTGGTTCTTTCTACAGAAGTAATTGCATCTCTATAAATTATGGTCTCCATTTTTTAGACCAGCCTTTACCGTGTGATTTGCTTTGTAAAAGTTGACGCCACGACAATCATTAAATAATATGGGCTCTACTAATGCGCTTATTGATTATTTTGTTGTTGCTGTAAAAACGACATTAACTTGCAAACTGTTACAAGAGAAAATCACGTTTGCCATATTTAGCTGATGTAACAACAAACTCTTTAACAAGATATATCTAATAGATAAGGATGACTTTATTTTTTTTTATTTTCTTTGCAGCTATATTTCATCACTGCAGTATAACCACAAGGAAGTGTACTGGAACATATATTTTATTTACTGACTTATATGAGAACAATAAACATTTTAAATACACATATTTGATGTACAAGTTGCGCTAGTAAAATTCTACTGATTTCCTTTGACGCACTTAATTATTGGATCAGTAAAAATTGACTAAACCTCGTTTAGAATTAATACAATTTCCAGTAAGTTCAAAAGTTATTGATTAACCAGAACTTATGAACTTGTTTACTGATGTATCAGTAAAAAAGGCGAGTTAGTTTTAACGCCAACAATACTTATAATTGTACTGGTTTGGCCGGGAAAATTCTACTGATTTCCATTGGTTCACTCAAAAATGATTGAATTCATTGACAACTGATTAAGTCTACATTCGATTTAGTTGATGTAGAAATCTGGCTGATATTTCCTGTAAGTGCAAAAGTTACTAATTGACCAGTAATGTTGATTTTGTGTAGTGATAAATCAGTTTAAAAGATTGTTTTAACACCACCAGTATATAGAATTGTACTGGTCGAGCCATTAAAATTATACTGATTCGTATTCACCTACCTAATTAATGAATCAGTAAAAATTATATGGAATTCATTGAGAATTGACTTATTCTAAATTCGAATATGTCAATTTCCAGTAGAAATCCGACTAATATCTCCAATAAGTTCAAAAGTTATTGATTAACCAGTACAGAATTAACATTAGCATTTTTTATTATAAAATAAAGTGCAAAAGGTCCTCAGTTCATTGAACCACTACTAAGAATAGACAATTTGCAAAAAATGTCAATTTCGAAATCATGAACTCATTATGAATAGCCAAAAAGAAAATGAGTCGTCAATAAAAGAATAAGTTTCATATCAAATACTATTAAACGAGCAAGGTTTGTATATGTGTGTGTGTGTGTGTCCAGAGGATCTCGAAATCCATTTGTCAGAATTCAATGAAACTTTCAGGGTAGACTAATTCCTATCTAAATCGGCAAAAAATGTAGGTCTCATGTCTGTGAAAATTCGATCTTCCGAGATATTTACAAGCTTTTAGTTTTATTTCCTAGCAACGGCAGATATAATAACTTGTTTCTATAGTAATATATAATATAAAGGAGAGATGAGTACAGTAAAAGTGGGGATATAACGTCACATTCCATAGGCGTACTTTGCAAAATAAGTTTCTATAATATAAATAAGGTCACAGCATATAAAATATATATACGCACTTCGTAGATTAAATTTGGAAGTTATATTATTTACAAAAAATAAAAATAAACTTTATGCATCTGATACTTTAACATTAAACGAATTAAATTTAACCAATAAATAACAAGGAGGATTATATGTTGGGATTAAACTTTTTTTAATCTCTTGGCATTAAAAGTAACGCTTCAGTACTTACCAAAACTCAAAGATTAAAAAAAAAGTTAGTTCAAGAACTATCTTTAAAAGTCACTGTCTTCACTAAAACTACTGGTATCACTATAATTGTCTTTTCTGAGGTTTATTATTATAGGTTCTATTAAATTATCCATTGATATATCCAAGTTCCTAAATGAATTTTCTACATTTTTAAAATGACCAATGCATTTTCCCCAATGTTCTCTATTTACATCTGAAACTGCCTTCAAAAACAAATTTCGCACATCAGGAAATTTAAATGTTTTATTGTTTTCAGATAATAATTGTGACCAGATCAGTTCAATGGAATTTAACTCTGAGTGGTTCGGAGGCAATCTGAGAATTTTAATTCCTTTTTCTCTGGCCATCTCATCTATAATATATTTTTTGAATTTGTTTTTATGTTGCCTTGCTATTACTAATAATTCTGCCTTCAAGGATTTAGGAGGACTGATAATATTTTTAGAATGAAGCCATTTTAAAATATATATTAATACAAAATTCTGAATCAATTAAAATACATACGATACGGCTATGAATAAATAAAGTCCGACTTATCTGTCAAAAGAACAGGTTTATTACAGTAAAAACCATGGAAACAAGATTAAATCTAGACAAAAACTATATTAGGCCGATCAGATGTATTAAAATTTAAATTTTAACTACAAATAAGCATTGAAGGATGAGGTAAAAATAAAATTTCTACCTCTTGAACCTGTACTACGTTCTGCAAATTAAATACTGCACTCCTTTCTTCTGTATAGTATAGTAGTAAAAAGGTTTGACTTTATTTAATTTCTGGCGTTTTAATCTGAAAGAATTCAATTTTAAATTTGCCGCTTTATATAAAAAAGAAATATTCATTTGACGGACATAAATAATTTGCTTGTCAAATGACAGCCATCTCATAAATTCAAAGTTGAAAATACAACGTTGCCAATTCAATTTCAGAAATCATGGGTTTAGGTAAATATTTATAGGAACGTTGAGTAACACTGTTAAAATGGACAATTGTCAAAATGTGACACCTGTAAAAACGTGACAACTGTTAAAATGTGATACGTGTCAGAATGTAACAACTGTCAAAATGAACAAATCTCAAAATGAACAAATGTCAAAATATGACACCTGTCAGAATGTAACAAATGTCAAAATGTCACACGTATCGTACTTTTCTTTATTTATTACAAAGATCTAACCTAACCTAAAGCTAATCCTTTTTTTTGGCGGGTGGAAATGGTTTATGCACATCGGGTAAAGGTTCTTTCCTTCCCCGATAGTGTGAGACTACCCCTTACGGCTACTATTTTATTATACGGACACTGAAACTGAATATTTTTGAAAAAATATGATATCAATATCTGCCACACGTCGAGAGTCTGGTCACAGGTTTTTGTGGAGGTTTTTACCCAAGTATGAATATCAGACCTATAATTTTCCTTCACTGCAGATCAATAAATAATAAAATCAATTGAACATAGAGTTTTTCTTATATAGTGATAAATAGAGTGAGCTGAGCGATTTTCTGTTTACGGGACGTGTACCCTACACGCTGCTGTTGCCCGTCCCGGAAACGGTGCCTGTCCACCGTGACAATTCGCGAAGATCAAGCGTCAGTAGATGTTGCCCTAAAAGGGTGAAATCCCCAGAAACTAGGCAACTTTTAATGCATTTAACTAACCTCTGTGACAAGCAGTTGATAAACGTCAACAACAGCTGCAGCCAATTGAAAATTAACACTGACAGCTTTTTTAATTTTCAAGCCAATCGCCAATCAACTTTTTATTTATCTCCCTATCAGTAGTTCAAGTAGATGTCGCCCACTCCGTGATTTTCGCGAATTAATTAATAATTTGTCATGTTATAAATATACTTAAATTATATACTCATTGGGCTGCTTAAAAATGTAGATTTGAATATTAAGAGCGAAGCTCGGTGACCAGATATTAATTTATATATATTGTAAAATCCACTCTTAAAACATTTACAATTTGTCGATGTGCAATGCGCCTTCTATTGGTGTGACGTCAAATGGTCGTAACTGTCTAGGTTTGAAGGTTATGTTTTGTTTATCTTCAGTTTTTAATTCAGGTAAGTTGTATATTTAGTGTTGATAACTTTGTATTCATTTACCAAAAATTGACTCTATTATGATGGCCTTATTTTTTGGAAATAATCCGGACTTCATAAGTGCCGAAATTTACTGGAACTACTAAAGGACATATTATTGCACATTGGAACAATACAATATTTGTGAAATCCTTTGGTTTTGCCTTCCATTATATCACTACAGTCATCCAGCAAGAGCAAACACAAGCAAATTAAATATTCAGAACGTTTAGAGCGATATCGAAAAGCCTAATACTAATATACTTTAATATTCTTAATGACGACAATAACAAAAACGAGCCATCTGACGTCACAAGATGGCCGCGGAGAAGCGCGCGCGTTTTTATGTGAATTTGAATCCCAGTTCATGTTTTAATTTATTACTGAGTGAAATATTCGTAATGGATTCCCCAATTGCACAGAAATGAATGATGTACGATGTAGAATAACATATATATTTTTCAGAAGATATGCAAGTTGCCCATTCTAATGTTTCCTACAGTACAATTCTACTGATTCCCATTATAACAAAAAATAGTTTCCAGCTTGAAAAACAAATGATTTAAGGGATTTCTTGTTGTATTTCCATCCAAAAAAATGTTCTCACTTATTTGATTAGAAGCCACGTTTTTTTTTTATAAATTTGCTCAATTTATAAACAAAAAACCCAAGTATATAAAACGTTTTTAGCATTCTAGTGCCATAAAATGTCGTTTACATCGCATACAAATATTATAAAGAATAAGAGTGGTGTTAGAGGCTCTCAAATGAATCCCTGCTGTGTATCATCAGTGTTTTATATTAATTTATCGGAATAGTTACTCATAATTGCGGTAGATTCTTCAAATTTTTTCGACTTTCCTTAATCACCTCACCGCAAAGGTTCAAATCTCGTCCCAATCAGTTGGAACAACTTTTTTTCTGAGAATATAAAAGTGGAGGCAAGTCGGTTCGGATACGGTAGCCGATCTATCCGTCCAGATAAGTGTTCGATCTCCCGTTCCAATTAAGGACTGATTGTCGCGTAGTTTATGGAATACCAAATTAACTTCGGGAAACAGATATTAATCTGTATGGTATACCTACGGTGACTCTCTCTACCTGTCCACTCGGGCTACGTTCACACCACTATAAATAGTTTTGTCAATATGTCTACCAAGCTGTATCGATTTGGACTTTCCAGAAAATTAAGCTCTCTCTTGTCATATTAGAGATGGGAACGAAGGAGTGAGAAACATGATACAAACAAACGAGCGAAGTAGTTCAGTTCCAACACATCTGGTTCGCATTTGGAGATTCATGGATTGGATTCCCACTGCCGGATAACTCACTAAGAGGTTTTCTCATTAGTAACGTCCTTTTATCCTCTATTCTCTAAGATCCGATCCCTAGAACATTTTTCAAAGTGGCTGAAGAGGCGGTGAAAGCTTAAATCGGCCGCTCCCCGTGGGGAGACACTGATGTCTTCCCCTTACAGTATCAGCAGTTTTTGGACTCCCTGTACGAAGCTCATCTTTCACAGATTCATAGCCAAAATAGTTATTTATAAATCAAATGTATTTTCCATTTTCAATAATAAAAAAGTTTAAGAAAATTGTTAGATCAGTCGATCGAGAATGCCATTTAATGAACTTGTTACTTCAACATATCCCAACAATTTGGAATTTTTTCATTGATCCACTGTTTGATGATCCTCGAGTGGTGTATCGAAATGCAAATAAATTGTTCCAGCAAGTGGAAGTTCATCTATTACGTCCAATAATTCATTTTTGAAAAATTGCAAAAAAGAGTGGCCATATTCTTCCGTCATTTCCGAATACTGGCTCTCGTAATTTATCATCCAGTGTGGGTTTTCAGAGGCCCATTATGAAGTTTTGAAGAACAATCAATCAGGCTTTAAAAATGGTAATTATTTTTTGAAATTTTGTGCGATAGAAAATTTTATTCGAATCATTTCTAAAATAGAAGTTATACAGGAGTGCTTTTATCTTAAAGTCACACTATAGAAGATGAAGTTAAAATGCAAATTAAGCTTTACTAGACAAGCCTCTTAAAACCCAAAATTAAATTTTATAGTGTTATTTTGGGACACCATGTATCGACAATTAACATTGAAACAGCGGTTTTGAATATTACGTGTAAACGTACCATCTATCTTGCTCCTCGGTGGTAAGTTGGTTGTAGGTAATAGATTTTTCAAGATTAAAGTGAATTACACCGTCGCGAGATTTGTTTATGGAAATGTCAATGAGGTGTATGTGGGATTTGGAACAACTATTATTAGTTTTAATATATTTGTGATGGGACGATATGCTTCTATAATAGAGGAGTCTAGTGTTAAGATTTTTCTTTTATATGTTAGTTTATTGGACCACCCAATAAATAATAAATACATTTTCCTATGGAATATATTTTGATTATATTGTAAATCGCATAGAAGTTAAACAAGATTGCATTTTAAGCGGTAATTAAGATTAATTAATAAATTAATTAATAAAAACGCAGCCAAGATTTGAAAATCTTCATCTGATTTATGCTGCCACCTTTGCTAAGTTTGTAGAATTCAAACATTCTTGGATATAAATGAAACGCCGCATATTGTCATTATTACTACGCGACCTAGTTTCGAGAACAATATTTGTCTCTGTCTTTGTTGAAGACCCGAATTACATGATCGTCGCCGTATGTCTCGATGTGTCTCAGATTAATATACAATCCTATTAGTTTAATTTTAATCCTTTCTCAGGGGCGTCCCACAAATTATTTTTGATTTTATTGGTCGGTGTGGTAGAACTTTCTTACTTTTTTGTTTTAACTTTATTTAAGGTTTTAAAGTTATAGACCAGTGCAGATAGCTTTGAAAATGGTAAACAGTGAAATAAAATAATAGTAGGATGAAACCCATTGGAAAAGGAAGAGAATATAACAAACATGAAAGAAAAAATAATTTACAGGCGCTCTGGGGTCGGGAAGTGGAAGAGGGGGAGTTTTTAAACTTACCTTTTTATGTCCCAAACACTTTAATTTTTTTGTTTTAAAATATTTATTTTTTTAACCTTATTTTGACTTAATATCGAAAAAGCAGTCTAATTTTCAATCTAAAATTATCACGTCAAAATATCTGCTTTTTTAAAAAACTTGGTAGGCCTTTTGTTCGTTGAAATCTCTACTTTTTAATGGTGTAAAAAAAATATACATTACTATGGTAAATGTTCTCTAAAAATGCAAATAAGAAACGAAGAAAACTCCGAATTTCTTTTTTTTTTTTAAACCTTCATGTACAATTTTGAGCTATTTATTTAAATTTATACTTTAATTACTCTTTTGTTTATCAATGTAACACGGAATCTTACGTTTTTTCGAGTAATTAAAGTATACATTTAAATAAATAGCTCAAAATTGTACATGATGATTTAAAAAAAAAGAAATTCGGAGTTTTCTTCGTTTCTTATTTGCATTTTTTGAGAACATTTACCATAATAATGTATATTTTTTTACGCCCTCAAAAAGTAGAGATTTCAACGAACAAAAAGCCCATCGAGTTTTTTAAAAAAGCAGATATTTTGACGTGAGAATTTTCAATTGAAAATTAGACTGCTTTTTCGATAATCAAAATAAGGTTAAAAAATAAATATTTTAAAACAAAAAAATTACAGAGTGTTTGGGACATGAAAAGGTAAGTTTACACCAAATTTCGTGAAAAAAAATTTTTTTTGTAAAAGATAATAAAAAACCAAAAACTTAGTTATTTGAATTTTTCACATAAATTTTGAGGTTATGTGAAAAAAGTGTAAATACAAAAGTTGTAGATCTTTTTATTACCTACAACTTTGCCATTTAACTTTATTCCATAGGACTTGTAGTTTTGCCGGAAATCGAGATAAACAGTTTTCTACCCTTAAAAACTCCCCCTCTTTCACTTCCCGATCCCAGAGCGCCTGTAAATTATTTTTTTTTAAAACCGGCCAGAAATTAGTACTTTCCGGTTTATTTTTAGGTCAGAAAATCTCATTTTGTCGGACCGAGCCAGAAAATTATTGTGATAGTCCGGTAAAAGCTTTTACCGGACTCATTTTTATTTACTTTCCGGCCTATCTTTAATGAAAAAAATAATAATATAGTTAGTCTAAGATAGCGGTCAATTGGTTTCTATAGTAACCGAGTTTTGTATTATTTAAAACTATAAAATAACTTGACATATTTTGACGTTTAGTTGAAAACGTGACATTTATTATAAAATGGATATTCAAAATGATGCATTTGATTGTGAATTAATGGAAGATGAAATTATACCAGATGAAATTGTTAAGGCGACCACCCAAGCAACTTTTGATTTATTATTAAATTAGTTAATAAAGAGTTCTTGTTATAAAAACGGAAACTGAATAATATGATGTTTATAGTACAACACTGCACGTTTTAAAAAAAATATTGTACGTAATACGTCCCAAACTTGGTAGGCTTTTTGTTAGACTCGCAGGCTTGCAGGACTCGCCTGCGGCTCGCCCTGCAATTTGCCCACTCGTCCAGTAAAAGACCACTTTCGGGACTTGTTACTTAAACTACTATTCCTATCATTTTTGTCATATTCTCTTCCCTTTCCAATGAGTTTCATCCTACTATTATTTTATTTGGTTTCAAAAATTATCTGCACTGGTCTATTAGTACTTTTTTGAAATGTATTAGTTTTTAAACTTTTTTTAATTATATTTTATTAAATATGAGTGTTGAAGAAAGTCTCGAACAAATACAACCTCAAAATTACCGAGAAAATCGCTAAAAACAGTTTTTAATTTTTTCTCTGCTAAAATATTTTTTTTATGAAACTTTGTAAAAACTTTATTTTTTGTGTTTTTAAGTAAGCTGCAAAATATTTATTTTTCGATTTTATACGAATTTAAATTAAAAAAAAGCCTAATTTTCAATCGAAAAAGTTATTTTACAAATTTTCATTTTTTAACCTTTATCAGTGCTTATTTTCATCGTGGAAAACTCGACTTTAATATGGCGTGAAAAAAGTATATGGAAAAATTAGGTTTTTTTTTAATTTAAGTTCATATGGGGATAAAAATACGTATCTAGGTGTAAAGTGAGTTAGTTGGGTGAAGGGGATATTAGGGTAATTGTTGATTGGTGTTGTGAGTCATACAGTTGAACAAAATTATGGTCCGGAAAACAGAAAGGGAGAGAACAGTAAACGAGAAAATTGTTTGAGTACCAAAAGATCGTCCCAACGCCGACGTCGAGTAATGTTACGGTAAGAATTTGATTATTTTTGAAATATAGGAATTGTCTATTTTCTAGTTTTTACAGCATCCTTTGCCACAATTTTTATAGTGCAGTTTTGACAGAAAAAAAATGGTTTCCTGGATTCATTATAATAGATTTCTAACTGAAAGTGCTGCTATTGTTTATTTAAAAATAAATAGATGTTCTGACCAAATTTCCTCGGCTCTATCTTCAAAATTTTATATAATAACTATATTTTTTTTTATAATAATTAATTTGAATTACATTTTTTTAATCCAAAAATTATTCGAATAATATAAGGATGAAATGGAATTATTAAAGACAATTTTTTTCAGCAATTTGTTACATACCGCTGTTTCTGTAAATTACTTACAGAAAAAAAATGTTGGCCAGAATTTGTTTATAACAAATTGTTAACTCATAATACATAAGAAATGCTTTTTCGTTATATGGAGCCATAAAGGTTGTCTAGTTGAAGAGGTGACATATATAATTTTTAAATTCAAAATGTACTTATTTCTCATGTTTTTTTTAGATTTATAAAGTTGAAAAATTTTTTTTTCAATTATTTTCTACCGGAGTTAGTGGATCCAAGAACAGCAAGTGGTTGGAAATAAGGAACAATTCCCTACAACACCTGATTGAGTGAAATTCCAATAAATCTCGATTTTTTCTACCACGTTTGTTTTATTCTCCCATTTTGTATTCCATTATTTTTGGGTTACTATTTTACATCAATGAATAAAATTGCTTAAAAAAATTGAAAACAAGCTTTTATACAAGTGCAATAAAAATAAAAATATTTTGACAAAACAAGATTTTATAAAATGCATTGAAGAAAAAATAATTTCTTTAATCGTTAGACCTAGGTTTTTCTGTGAGTAACAGATTCAAAATCTTGCATTTTTGTAGGTTGAATCAAAGAAAACATACCTCAATTCATTACCTATTTAAAACATTGGATGGTTTTGGTCACCTAATTTTTATGTTCTGCACGCCACTGGCCACTGGCTACTAAGAATGCATAAATGATTTATTTATTCGGTGGCAATATCTTTTGGTAAATGTATTTTGCTGTGTTGCCAAAGTTTGGAAAAGATTTATATTTAGGCACGCCTACTTTTGCTGCCCTAATAATGCAGTTTAAAAAATCTACTGTACAAACGAAATCGTGATCTCTAAACCCAAAAATAATTTTAGCCAGATTTTTTACCGAAATAGTTCTGTGAATGAAAATAAAAAATCTTTAAATATGCTACATATTTTTATCAACCACACCTTATGTACGCTGTAACGTCAATTTACGATCCTTTTCCCCCATTCATTCGCTCCAAATAATTTCCGAAGTGCGATAAAAGTAATTAATTAAATTCTGGGAAACATTTTCGTTTATTTTTATTAGACGACATTCGAATTGAAACAATGCATTACATCGCAATGGCAATGGCTGCAAAACGGCTATTGTGAACAAAGTTCCCAATCTCTCGCCATCTTTTCTTGCTCTCATCGCGCCGTTTGCTTCCGAGAACGAATGGAAGATGGAACCAGTCTGACGTGGGCACGGTGCAATAAGGGCCGTATCAATTCTAAGAAATAATTTCACAAATTGCACTGGACTGCTTTAATTTACGCGATGTCCACAGAGTTGGATCGAGATCTATTTATAAATAAAATCCTAAGTTATAATAGTAATTTATGTACCAAGGGCCTTAATTCCCGAAGGCAAAGTTTGTATCCCGAGGGCCTCTGATCAAAATATCCTAACAACGATAATTAAGCCTGACAACGGGAAATTAAGGCACCTCTAATATCCCAAGGGAGTTATGACCCTTGTTTTCCCTTTAAGTCGCTTTTAAAACCAAAATGGTTTGACGTATAGTTTTTCCATTTTGACTTGCAGAAATATAAATACATAATTCCCAGATGTACCGACAAGTTGGTTTGATGTGCCGACAAGCTGCTTTGATGTGCCGACAACCTTCTTTGATGTGCCGACAAGTTGCTTTGTCGACATTGGCGGCTTATATAAAGCGAGATCCAAATTCTCTCCGTGCGCCAAAATCCAAGGGGCAAACCGCTGAGGAAGTCTGGTCTACGGTCTCAAGGAAGTCCCTTGAAAATAAATGGAAGTCCGTGAAGTCTATGGAAGTCAGGATGAAGTCCATGGAAGTCCATGGACGTCAGTGGAAGTCATAGAACAAAATTTTGGTAGCGGTGTACCCCTCGTCAAAATCATTGTTTTTGAAACATCCCAGCCAATCTCCGACAGAGCATGGTCGCCGTAAGTCTCAACAAGAATTCTGTGTGCTCCAACTGAAGATTTTTTTAACACCAACGAAAAAAAAGTTGTTTACACTTCGCGAAATTATATAGGTACACTGAATTTCAGGCTTGCTTGTATATGCGTTACCATCTAAAACAACGATAACTTATTTAACATCCCAATATATATTCCTGCTATCCCAGTCCTTCTCTGTAAGGTGATCTCCATAAAAGACAACTCTTTATCCGATGTCTCCGTCCATTAATTGCTACATTTCTGAGCACGTAAGTCGTAGCTTTACAGTAGCTGAAAGTAATTATTATTCAATATACAACACGTCTTTTAATTGGTTCATTGGTTGTTATCTCAGCTTGTTTTCTGTCTCATTTTGTCGTCGCTCCTTCTCAGTACAGTCAATAAGCCAAGTTTTTGTATTGAACTGTAGTAGCGGGGATATATTTTGATTTGAAACAGATGGAAATAAAAACAAAATTGAAGAATCTTCTTCAAAACGCCGATAAAATTCCTTGGTAGTTGTTTCTGTCATTATTTATCAACATTCAAGCATTTGTGGATCCATTTAACACATATTTTTATAATTCTTGAATAATGATGTTTGATGTGAAAGATACGTCCATAGGAAATATTTAAGTTTTTGTCATAAGTTTGTTTGTCGATCATCATACAGCATAAATATTTTCTTCCTCTTTTAGTTGGGTATGTGTTTACTTTTGACCTCTATTTTTTCTTAAATCTGATTTTTCCCAGCTCTTGAATTATGCAAGGCTACACATTCCGCAAGAATATGAATGGAGGTTTCTTCCTTCTCCTCACAGAATCTACACTCATATTTTTGTGTACTAATCCAAGTTTCCTCTGAGTATCTATCTGCTTACTTCTAAAAGAAGTCGTTTTTTAAAATTGTCATTTTTGAAAATATTACCCAAAAAAGGTGAAAGAATTCTCAACTTACCCAATGTATCGCTGATGTAATTTTCTGACTAGGCTGGCTAGGAGAGGATGAAGGGGGATAAGGAAAAATGCCTTTCTTAAAACAATGTCTTAAAACAAAAAACTATCAGGATCCGAAAATTTAAACACTCGTTTTTTAATTTAATTAAATTAAATTTTGTTCTGTTCGATGTACTCTCCGTACAAGTCCTTACTCGAGGAAAAAGCAACGTTGCCACGTTTTAGAATTTTGCGGAAGAAAAATAGACGTATCTCGAAGAATACGGAACAGCCGTGAAGATCATTTGTGACATTTCAGGTAATTTCAGTAAATCTAAGTTTCGCCTTTTGCGTACACCACCGTCACTAAAGATTTTTTGTACGGGTTTACTTTTTAATGTCAACTAATTAATTATTTTGTAACTTTTAATTGCAGCAAGATGGTGGCAAATTAATGGGGAAATAAGAAGTCGGTGGACGAAAAAACGAACTAATTTTTTTTTTGCTCGTTGTCTCTGCTCTAATTATCCTTTATATTGGTAATTAGTTTGAAACTTATATTGTCGAAGGACATCGGGAGAGTGCGCTGAATAGAAATGTGATTAAACAGAGACAGCGCCAGCGGTTCAAATAAATTGGCTATTAATTATTGTTTATGCACTAAAAAAAATATATGATAAAAAAGTCGTACAGGTTGATCAATAAATAATTTACCCTTAGACACAGTCTTCAAATATTAATATTTCCATAAATAAAATCGATCTAGTATTATCTCCAAAGAAAGTACAAGAAATTGTCATTGTGTCATTTATATTTTAACACTGATGTTTCTTTTTGTATGTAATTTTTTCTGAATTTCATGTTATTTGTTTTGATAAAGAAAATAAACATTTTCGAAAGCTTAAAACGAAGAAATCGTATTTATTTACTATTGACTGCTTCCCACTAATTGAATCCACATATTTTTAAAAACCGATACCGTGAAGAATTCAAATATTTACCTTGTAATTAGCATAGTAATTGTCACCTTCTATTTATATTAAAAGCTCCAATATCATCCTGAAGATAACTGAAATTCGTTTTTTCTGTGATGAGCTTTCACCGCTTTTTTTTTAACCCTAATAAAATTTCATTGATAAAAACCAGCGATGAAAATGTTTACACAAGTTAGTAACAACTCAAAATACTATAAGGAGCCCCAAGAACAAAAGGTCGGAACAAATGAATGTTAGGGACATTATTAAATAAAAAAAAAATATAAAGGTTGCTTGATTATTGTATGGCAGAGTTTTATGGAGTCTTGTTTAGTAAATGGGAACTTTTCGAATTTATTTTCACTCATATTGAGGTATTTCTATAGCAAAATAATGAATATGACCTTACAATTGAGACACTTTACTTTCTTTAAAATATTTAAATATGTTCTGAAACTCTTCATAAGTGAAACTTTGGACTTTAATTCATTTGCCAAAAGAAACAACTGACTCTCCATTCTTAAATGAACCACAGCTGACTTGATGATGAGAGAATGCGAATCTCAATCCGACTGGTTATCAAGTGGTGCGAAACAGTCGGTACATCAAAGAAACTTGTCGGCACATCTGGGAATTTTGTTTTTAGATTTCACCAATTGAAAATGGATAAACTATATGTCATTTCGGTAATGGCGTATTAGAATTTTAATTATAAGTGGCTTATGATAAAAATTAACTTAACAAAATCTTTAGATCAGTTTTCATACTTTCAAAAAAATAAAATTTTATGGGAGACGTTTTGAAATAAGTTTCTAAACCCTAAATCTACAAAGGGGGTCAAAATGATATTTGTTTTATTTATTTATAATTTCTCTATACATTATCGTTTCTTGACTAAATAATTGGTAAACGAACAAAAGTCGTTAGTAGCCTGACAAACGTACCCGTTGATGGTTCGGAAGGTTTCACTCAAAAGTCTTTAGTTCACACCTAAGCACTAACGAGGTAGATAAAGAATAAACAAAGGTGGCTGCGATCCGACTCCAAACTGATAAGATTAACCCCGACCAAGTTGTTAATAGAGTTATTTTCGGTTTCTAAAAGGTAATAAAAGATTAAGGGCTTGAGTGTTGAAAATATAGTTCTTGTAATATATAGCTTAGTTGGCATGGATGAATAATTATTTTATTTTTTCCCAAATAAGCTTTATCTATACTAGTATCATTGTTTATATATAAAAATTGTTTTTCGTCGACCTCTACAAAAAATTACATTTTTCGTCGACCTCTACAAAAAATGACATTTTACGTACTAATTTCCGAATGAAAAGTCAACTATTTTTGAAGGCAAGTACTTTTCATCCTCTAATGACTCGCACCGTGCCGTATTCTAGTGCCCACAGCGGACGAAAAGTGTTTGCGGACGAAAAATGCTTGCCTTCAAATATGGTCGATTGTTCTTTCGGAAATTAGTATGTTTTTG
This sequence comes from Crepidodera aurea, assembly GCA_949320105.2. Classification (NCBI taxonomy): domain Eukaryota; kingdom Metazoa; phylum Arthropoda; class Insecta; order Coleoptera; family Chrysomelidae; genus Crepidodera; species Crepidodera aurea. The sequence goes on from OX439479.2 coordinate 13,002,907, forward strand.
TAGAGGTCGACGAAAAAATATAATATGCACCTCGGCGAAAAACTGTCTATTGCCTCGCCTGCTTGATATCAATTTGCAGACTCGACTATAATAGACAGTTTTTCGGCCTTGGCACATAAATAACTATTTCAGACAACTTTTGAGTGTGCAAAATTTAAAATGTTGAAAAATGCTGTGATGCTTTTAAATAAATGAAGAACTTTTTTAATTTCTCGTGCAGTCGGTGCCATTTTCCACTACTTTTTCACGCCAACGATACACTTCATACAACTTTTGTATTACAAAATGTTCTTGAAGAGATTTTAGCACTATTTTTACTCCTTTCAAAGGTTGAGCATATACTGCCGATTTAAATTTTGCAACACGATACTTTCACGGAATTTTTAACAGTACTTAAGTACTTTTTAATACCAGTAAATATTGCGCGAAAAATTTAGCTTGAACTTAATAAATAAGAGTAAACGAAAATTCAAAAAATTCTTAATTATTTTAAAATTATGTCACTAAAAAACAACCTTAAAACAATTTTGAATTAAATGGTCACATTTGGGTGTAATAGATCTTTTACCTATTTCAATAAATTAATATTTCATTCATAATTGAGAATGGATGACTTACTTAGTTTTTTAAATTAATATTTGTCGTATTCATCTGTCATAATATACCGACATATGGGAACGAATTGTCATTCCGAAAATAATAAAATATTAATATTAGGAAAAAATAAAGACTTAGTCTGGATTAAACGAACTAGAACACTCTGATTTTTTAGACAATTACCAATTGGCACAATGCTTTAATTGAATAATCAATTACCCAAAATACCTGTTAATAAATAATTACATTTCGTAATAGTGTGGGAAACTGAAATACACAAACATAAACAATCCTATTCCTATTATTCTCCTTTCTCCATACAAAAATGATCACGACTTATGAAAAAACGAACAAACGAACTGAAAACAAAACACTGCCACACCGACCCACCCAGCCAACTTATAGTTTCTTATCTCGGCCGGCGGGCACTACCATCGATATGGTAAAAGATTTTCAGGCGATTATTTTCATGGCCCACTGAGTATCAGAACAGATGCCAAGAAACAAAAGACAATCAGCCTATTAAAGGTGGACACCGTACCATAAATTTATTATCCCAATTAGCTAAATCGTGAAGATACGTGTTTTGGAAGGAAAATGGTCCCACTGCACCAGCTCCTTGTTAACGTTTTTCTTATTTTAACTTTACGTATGCCGATGAGAAGAAAAAGGATGGAGATGTGGTGAAAATAGTATCAGGGCTGCGGGGTAGGGTAAATAAATAACCAAGAATATATTTTTGCGCTTTTTCCAAGAAGTAAACCCCTGAATATGTTTGGAAGCAATTTACTAGATTTTTGCGTTGAAAGAAAATACCTATTAGATGAAGCACTTTGTTTGTGAAATAGTCTAATAAAATTCCACTCGTGATTGCATTTATCTCATAAGTTTGTCTTTTAGTTCATAACGAAACTGAGTTGCTTGAAAACACCACGAGTCCGCAGATTTATCGCGAAAATTCAATCACTTGTGGTATTACTACTGAAAATAAATCCTCATGATGTTTATAAAGAACGATATGAATTACGAAGTGACATTAATGAAGTTTTCTTTTATTTTTCAAAAATGTGGCACCTAATTTAAGTTTATGATGAATTATGTTTTTGATAAATGAAAAAATGAGCCTACTTCTTGTCAGGCTATTTACGCTAGTCAACTAAGAAAATAAAAGGGCTGTTAGCGAAAAGTTTAGGTACAGTCCTAATTCTTCTACACGAATTTGAAGTTTGCTGACAGATATTTTGGCTGGAACATTGTTTTTTTAGCAAAAAAAGTGCAAATTTTGTCATTTTTTTTTAGTTTTTGGCCTAAATCTCGGTAAGTATGCATTTTTTCGAAACAACTATCCTATACAAAATTAAAGGTGAAAAAATTTCCCACAAGTTTGATGAACAATAATTTTTTCTACGACCAATAATTCCGCCGCTAGAGTGCGTTGAAAAATGTGCAGAATTTCCAACAAATGGAAAAACGCCAAATCTTGCCTTTTTATATCCAATTTTCATGTTACAATAATTTTGACTAATTCTAATTGGTTTGTGTGAGGAAAAAAACGTTTCCTTCCTGAAGCCAGGAAAATGCAAAATTCCATCGACAATATACTCTCCACTCCTTGCTGTAAAGAATAAAACTGTTGCAGAGAATATTCTGTTTTTACATGCAATGATTGGATGTGACACAACGTCTGCACCATTCAACCAGGGGAAAACTAAAGTTTGTGAGAGTACTCATTAAAAATGCTGACCTTGGTAATGTTATCAGTTCTTTCAAAAACAGTAACGCCACTCCCCAAAGCATAGCAGCAGCTGGAGAACGATTTTTGGTCGAAGTGTATGGCTAGAATGGTCTTTGAACCACCTGCGCTTCCTCGACTACAAGAAGGCAGCATTCAAGGCATCATCAAAAATAGCTGCACTTCCCACCTCAGCAGCTGCAGCCACACAGCATAGTTACAGAGTTCACCATCAAGTGCAGCAATTGATGGGAGTTGATCAGTGAGCAGAGGATTGGAGTTGGAAGAGGACCACCAATGGTCTAGAACCTGTTACAACACTTTTAGCCCCTGCTCCCCCCGAACTGTTTAAGTTGGTAACATGCAAGTTCACCAAAACCAATGCACGAAACTGCAGCTGCATAAAAGCGGGGCTGCGTTGCACTGATCTATGCATAAACTGCGTTCACAGATCATGCGACAATGCATCGGTGGCCCTTGAACAACACGAAGATGAGACTGAAGATTTGGATCTCCAAGAGGAACTTGGTATTAAGTTTCCGACCCTTGAGGAAGTATTCGCAGCACATGAAGAATATGAGGAAACAGCAGGGTCCTTAGAAGGTATGTAACATTACCTAAATATTCCAAACCTTGTTTTGACATTAATATTCTCTTACTTATATAAGGACCATCATATTCCTGAACTAATTCCATCCTATTTCAGATGTATTTCTCCTCTCTGGTCCACCTACAAAAAAGGGGCTCATGGAATGACAACCTTCTGCCTCAAGAGATTATTTATATCATTTACATGTTCTTGTTAATTTTGTTATACTGTTTATGTATGTATCAAATAATTTAAATTTTAATAATTAATCGTACATTTTTTCACTAATTTGTCACAATTTTTTCCCATCATTTAAGACAAATACTTCATTCAGGTGAGGCTTGTGGTAGGCAGAGTCATTATTTTGTTTGTTTTTAAGTGTATTATTGAGCTCAATGTAATACGTTGTCAAAATTATTGTAACACGGCTCGTTTCCATGAAAAAATGCAAGATTTGGCGTATTTTTAATTGTTGGAAATTCTGCTCATTTTTCAACGCACTCTAGCGGCGTAACTATTGGCCGTAGAAAAAATTGTTGTTTATGAAACTTGTGGGAAATTTTGTCGCCTTTTGTATCGCATTTTTTATAGAATAGTATTTTCGCAAAAACTCAGGTTTTAGTGTTATTACAAAGTTCGGTACTTGTACGACATTCCGATAAAAATTATTTTTAACTGCTATAAGATTAATAAAAATTTTCACTCGCTTTGATAAGCCCATGGACTATTCAGAGAGATGAGATCTGGTCGTTGTGAGTCTCTCGAGCAATTCCTTTTATTTTCGAAAAATAAAAGATTTATTCAACTGTTCGTCTTTCCCAATTTAAAACACAAATTAAATTGAGATAAGATTACCTGCGTATAAAATTTTGGTCTCTTCAAGAAAAGGAAATTAAGTCCTTAATTCGGTACGTTTCGGGGTCCATTTAAACTCTAATTAAGAGGATCTGTATACAAATTAAATCGAATGATTTCGGTAATTATTTTCTGGCTTCTTGTTTTTTTAATTCCTAGAAAATAATGTTGTTCATTAAAATTAAATGCATGTGGAGATCTTTACGAAGGTCCAGATGATTTTTAACGATTTAAGAAACTGAATGGAAAATTTTTTAACGGTACTTTAGATGTCTTTTACAGAGAAAATTATTCGCCTAAAGTTTGAATACAGAGGTAAAATCTAAGCAAAATGATATTTTCAGCTTCTAATTCAACGTCAAATAGATTAAAACGACGAAAAATCGCTAAAGCTAATCTTTAATATTTTTAGGGAAAAGATTTATTGCACTCAAATGTTGCCATTTAATGCAAGATTAAATAAAATAACCAGTGCTACACAACCTTCGAGAAATCAAAGTGAAAAGTGCAATTGATTTTTTCTTTTCTGTTTAGCTAGAAGGTTAGTCTAAGGTGCCAAAAGCGTTTTTAAGATCTATAAATACATCTATTAATAGCAAGTTTTTATTGAGTTTCGCGTCGACTTGGTTACAAAATAGGTTTGAAATATTTTCAAAGATAAAAATGTCAAAGTAAGCAAGTGACAGTCAAAGGTGACTAGATAGTGAAAAACAACAAAATCGAGTTGTAAGGGACGATAAACATTATTTTCGGTAATATTTTTAGGGTTGATACGATAATAAAAATAATGAAGTAGTGTGCGAACAATGTTTTGTTGAAGCGGAAAACCTTACCTGCGCAAATCTCAGTTCATTCGTATCCAATTATTGTAGCGATCGGTTTACAGAAGCCGTGCAATTATTTAAAGGTGCGACAATTAAATCGATTCCGCCGTAATCGTATCGATTATTTATTATTGATCGGTTAGAGTGTACGCAATTAGAGATTGTCTATCGCGGTAGGCCATAATTCGTCGTTAAGGACGGATTTGGTTTGAATCCTTACAAATACGTGGCCGATAAGCATCTTTCGAAAAAATACTAGTCAATTATTGCAGCCATCTCATAGAGATAACCGGGATGGATACGACCAATTTGATCAATTCAAGTGTAATATTACATTCTAGTGAGGCCTCGCTGCCATACCCGTTCTATATACCTGTCGGGACTAATTAGGAAATAAATCAAGAGCTACCAACCTTAGTTTACAGTCCACCTGGCTTCCAGCTCCTTCTCCAAAACATTGGCGTTCTCAGAACTGTCTGCAGGAGAAGGATTCGTTAATAATATTGTAATTACAGCAAACAAAATTGCAAATTCGCATTTTTTATAAATGTTAGCTACTGAAGAAGAAGCTATGAAATAAATTATTTATGGGTATGCTTTGCAGACACCTTTTTTTTCGTCTGGGCCGTCCGATTCAAGATCTCCGATATCGCTGAACCCTATTGCCTTATTGCGTTTATTGTCCATCTATTACTCCACCTAGGTCAAGTATTTTGGTACCCTGTACTAGTTTGTACAGTTCTTTTACTGGGTGTCTGTTAAAACTTTTTGGGTCTAATGTTGGTTGCCCAAAAAGTGTTTGTCTCTTGTGTAGTACATATCTCACTGTCTCTGGTTCCTTATTGCATAGCGTACACCTAAGGTGTCCATTGTACAGTCCAATTTTGTTTAAAAACTCTTTTACTACTTTGTCCTGGTCTCCTAGGACTTTCAGTTCTTCGATGCATCCCCATACCAGTTTAGACGTCACTTCCTGGCTTGAAATTGCCTTCAGTGCCGCCTGATTGTCTGACATGATTAGGATCTGTTGGTTTTTGAGACCTCCTAACCCTCCTAACCCCTCCCTACCCATTCGTCCACTAGGTTAAGAGCCTGCATCATACGATTTCTTACCGTTGTGTTAAATGTACTCTGCACGATGATGCCCAGATCATCTGCATATCTAATAGTTGTATGCCCATTTTCTTGAAGAGTCTCTATCAGCCTGTCCATTACCAGTTTCTATGGGAGGTGAGACAATACTCCTACCTGTGGGCATCCTCGTATTACCAGCGCCGATACAGTCTCTTCAAGTATGGTTGCATTTATCACCCGATTCCTTAGCATAGAGTCTATCCAGGACACAAGATTCCTCGATTCCTTTATGCTTTAGGTCTTTGGTGATAGAATTCAAGAAAGTGTTGTCAAAGGCTGTATGTCCAGAAATTCCGCTCGCTAACATCACCTCCTTGTTTGTCTGCTCTCCACTCTCTCAACGAGTTTGTGAAGACACCAGACACCTGTTGCAGGATAACTTAATACTTAAGAAAATTTCATCCTCATCAATATTCAAACATACCATTATAAACGAACATAATTGTAAGGGAATAAACTTTTTTATTCCCTATTCCCAAGGTAATAGTGATCGCAAGGATTCTTCATGGACCTAATTTGTGCATAGGGGTAACAGGTTTCCCAAAATCATCGTAAATGAGGCAACGGTTTAAGTCATCACCATCCATGACATCACTTGAGTCTTCATCACAAATGTCAGTTACATCAACCTGTGACTCAAAATTTAATAAACAGGGATGAGCTTAAGCTTTAACAATTTTTTTTGTCTATCTTCAAAAGACTAACCCTCCAAGAAATTGAGAAACATATAAGAGACAAACTTATTTCCTTCTTCAGTTTCAGTTAATGCTTTTCTTGAATATCCAGGGTGAGCTCATCTGCTTTGCAGATGACACTGTAGTATTTTATATAATTATTATTATAAAAAGGCCAAAGATAATAAAAAGGAATCTAAATAATTCTCTTCGGGCTTTTATTGATTTACTGAGAAGCATAACAATTGATTAAGTTGAAACGCCACTGGTCTCTCTTCTGTTTTATCGTCTTCAGCTCCTTTCTGCTTCTGTTTCGTCTCTCCAATACCGAAGAGTAGAAGACCGTTCTCTTATCGTCGTTCGGCTACTGACGGTAAATAAATGTGAATAATTGTGACAGGTTTGTGTCTTTCGGGTGTAAGTGTCGATAAAAGTAACTGATTTTATCAAAAATTTTATGGCGCAAATAATTAATAGTATCTACTTTTATTAGTTTTGGTACTACAAGCTTGAAAAATGTCCTATTTCAAGTGAGATACGCAGATAAACTATTTATTACCCACAAATAAGAGCTTATTTAGAATTATCTAGGAACTTATTTACAGTAGAGAATTAAGAACTCCAACAAAATGGTATTTGTAGAACCCCATTCATTTTACCAACCTCAGGGCAAGCACACTGACCATTTATGAGAGCTTAAGGATCAGGCAAACATTACTTTGGAATCCTTGAGGTGGTAGTAGCCTTTTGGGGCGCGCGGAACCCCCAATATCCTAACATTTAAACTTCCAATTTGCAGAATTTTTTTTATTCGGTGTTTTACTTAGATAATAACTTAAAATGTATTTTAAAGAATGTCAAATGGCAAGTGTGAAATGTCAAATATCACATGGCAAATGCCAAATGCTGAATGTCAATTGTCAAATGTTAATGGTTATAAATAGCATTATAAGCATGCGCATTGTAAGCATTGAGAACATTGATTTCTAAATAGTGGACTAAAGAGCGGGATGTAATTCTCCCTTAGTCCAAATCAGGCGCTTCTTTTTGGTAACTGTTACCACTTCAAAAAGCTTTTGTAGACATGTTTAAATGCTTATTATGCTTCGCTATAATATCAACATTTTGGCTATAGAAATTGTAAACATCTAAATTTGACTTTGAATTTGGGAAAAAGCTTATTTTTTAATACTTTTGTAAATGATGTGGGGAAACATTTTGGAAAATTTAGATTCATTTTCACAAATTCAGTATTTTCTAGAATTCTAAAACATTATTTACGCAGTTTATTGAATATTTTCAAAATCATTCACGGAAAATAATTAAATAGTGCATTGAAAACATTTTTAGAATATATTTGAATAGAACTTATACATATTCGCTTGTCACTTGCTGGAATTTTAGAAAACAATGATTTATGTTAATTTTAAAACAATTTAAAAACCATAAAATAATTTTCTACATTGTTTATTTCACTCAATTAACATTAAACTCGTCCAGGTCAATTTCATTCCGTTCAGAATATTCCTTTCTTCCATTTTATTAATAATAATCATTGTTTACGATTATTGATGATTCTCATTAAAGCCCTTGAATTCTCAATTATCTAATTAAAAACACAAAATTCCATTGTTTCCAAGTCCAATGAAAATGAATTAATTATCAACTAATTCAGTTAAAGCAATAAATCAAACCATTCACGGAACTAAGGGGAGTGGAAAGGGATAAATTCTCGTCAAAGCTTTATTTTTGGATCAATTTTTTTTTAATTCGTGTTGGATGGTAAATTAGGTCAATCCATAAACCTGAAGAATTTAATTTTCATTTTCTATTGTCCTTCTTTTCGTAAGTTGTTTTTTTATCTTCAAGTTCCTCTTTGGTCTGCCCTCTTTCTTATTTCCTGTGATATTTTCCAGTTCACACTTCTATCCATTGTCATCCCTTCAATAAGACCCCCAAAAATTATATTACTTCTCTCTTTAATCTATAAAATTTGAGAGGACGTGTGGTATTTGGAAGTGTTATTTCTTGAATCATTTTGTATTAAAAACAGAGAATATAGTCATTTATGCAAAAGACACTTTACACACAACTGTTCATTATTTTCTTTAACAAATTAAATTGAAACATCAAAAAATATTGAGCTGTTATAGTTTTAAATACGGACCACCAAGGCATACAGGATTGCGTTTGGCTTAATTCCGATACAGAGTTTGACATTTGTCAGTTTTAAAGAGATTTATGGATTTTTAAGTATTTGGGTATTCAAAAACTGATGTTGTTTGTGTGAATAAACGAATAAATAGGTTACTTTACAAATAAATTTTGAAATTTGGGCATTAACATAGATTTGCAATACATTTTATATAATAATAATTGATAATGCTAAATAAAAGTTGTTAAATGTTTATATTTGACATTTCAAAAAATATAAACACAGTTTAATCAAAAAACAAATACGAAGAAGCGATTTTATCAAAGGTAATACCACGAGTCCTCCAAATTTTATCGATTAAATTTTTGGTTTTCACGAAAACGGCTTTATTTGGAAAAACCACGAAAACAAACTGATTGATAAAATCACGAGTCCGCAGGACGAGTGATTTTATCTTAAATCAGTTTGTTTGAGTGGTTTTGCCTAAAATAAAGGCGTTTGAGTATGAAGATCAAAAATTTAATCTATAAAATTTCAGAGGACGAGTCGTATTTGAAAGGATTACTTTTGAATCATTTTGTATTAAAAACAGAGAACATAGTCATTTATGCAAAAGACACTTTACACGCCAATATTGAAAATTTTCTTTACCAATTTAAATTGAAACCTGAGCTGTTAGGCTGTTATAGTTTTACATACAGGGCCACCAAGGCGATTTTTTGACTGGCTACCCCGCGAAACGCCGTAAATAAAAGCGAAGAAGAAGAATGAAATGAAGTCTTTCTTAATTTAATTAATTTTAAGTTTAGTGTTGAAGTGCGGTATGTAAAAATGTTAAAGGCGTTTTGGCGTTAATAAAAACAGGTTAGTTTACAAATACATTTTGAAATTTGGTTATTAACATAGATTTGCAATACATTTTAGTATAATAAAAATTGTTAAATGTTTACATTTGACATTTCAAAAAGGTAAACACAGTTTAATCAAGAAACAAATACGAAGAAGCGGTTTTATCAGTATAAAACACAATGATTGGTTAGGATCCTGAGCTGTTATTGGCTGAAACCACAAAATCTGACTGTATTGACAGATGAAAAAAATAATCAGTATAAAACACAATGATTGGTTAGGATCCTGAGCTGTTATTGGCTGAAACCACAAAAACTCACTGTTTTGACAGATGAAAAAATAATCAGTATAAAACACAATGATTGGTTAGGATCCTGAGCTCTTATTGGCTGAAACCACAAAATCTGACTGTTTTGACAGATGAAAAAAATAATCAAAAATAAAATCTTTACATGACGTGATTTTATCCTAGAAACTTTTGGTTTTGTACATGCTAATCAAACATGAACTCGAGAAATCGAAAATTACTGCCTGACCCTCTGCAAAAACTGCCACTGTATAATCTTTAATTCATTTTTAAACGATATTCCAATTCAAAAACAACTTTTAGAATACATAGAGTTCAAGTAGGTGACACTAATTATAATAATGTAATAAATCCGAACTCATTTGCAGTTTTACGAGCGGAAATGAACATTGGTTAGAACTAAATAATTGATTATTAAAACTTAACAGACAACGTAATTGGCGTTGCTTTCGATTGTTCGGCTGCAGGTGTGGACATTGCCTAACATTTTTTATTTTACAAATGACATTTTTCTTTAGTGGATTTGATGGCTGATTATGGGATATTTAATAGATTGGCAGCAGCTGTATAAAAGTAAAGAAAAATATTGTAGATGGAGTAGCTCAAAAAAATGACAAATAAACACGTGTCTTCTATTTATTTTAAATGGAGAAAATTACAAAATTACTTATCACTAAAGCCATCTATAGCAAAAAGGCGGAAGCTACAAAATATTTAGTGTTATGTATTAGATAAAAATTACAAATCCCACTCATCCATTTGTTATTAGTCAACAAACATCAAATACTATTAAACGAGCAAGGTTTGTATGTGTGTGTGTGTGTGTCCAGAAAAGTTAAGCTTTTAGTTTTATTTCCTAGCAACGGCAGATATAATAACTTGTTTCTATAGTAATATATAATATAAAGGAGAGATGAGTACAGTAAAAGTGGGGATATAACGTCACATTCCATAGGCGTACTTTGCAAAATAAGTTTCTATAATATAAATAAGGTCACAGCATATAAAATATATATACGCACTTCGTAGATTAAATTTGGAAGTTATATTATTTACAAAAAATAAAAATAAACTTTATGCATCTGACACTTTAACATTAAACGAATTAAATTTAACCAATAAATAACAAGGAGGATTATTTGTTGGGATTAAACTTTTTTTAATCTCTTGGCATTAAAAGTAACGCTTCAGTACTTACCAAAACTCAAAGATTAAAAAAAAAGTTAGTTCAAGAACTATCTTTAAAAGTCACTGTCTTCACTAAAACTACTGGTATCACTATAATTGTCTTTTCTGAGGTTTATTATTATAGGTTCTATTAAATTATCCATTGATATATCCAAGTTCCTAAATGAATTTTTTACATTTTTAAAATGACCAATGCATTTTCCCCAATGTTCTCTATTTACATCTGAAACTGCCTTAAAAACAAATTTCGCACATCAGGAAATTTAAATGTTTTATTGTTTTCAGATAATAATTGTGACCAGATCAGTTCAATGGAATTTAACTCTGAGTGGTTCGGAGGCAATCTGAGAATTTTAATTCCTTTTTCTCTGGCCATCTCATCTATAATATATTTTTTGAATTTGTTTTTATGTTGCCTTGCTATTACTAATAATTCTGCCTTCAAGGATTTAGGTGGACTGATAATATTTTTAGAATGAAGCCATTTTAAAATATATATTAATACAAAATTCTGAATCAATTAAAATACATACGATACGGCTATGAATAAATAAAGTCCGACTTATCTGTCAAAAGAACAGGTTTATTACAGTAAAAACCATGGAAACAAGATTAAATCTAGACAAAAACTATATTAGGCCGATCAGATGTATTAAAATTTAAATTTTAACTACAAATAAGCATTGAAGGATGAGGTAAAAATAAAATTTCTACCTCTTGAACCTGTACTACGTTCTGCAAATTAAATACTGCACTCCTTTCTTCTGTATAGTATAGTAGTAAAAAGGTTTGACTTTATTTAATTTCTGGCGTTTTAATCTGAAAGAATTCAATTTTAAATTTGCCGCTTTATATAAAAAAGAAATATTCATTTGACGGACATAAATAATTTGCTTGTCAAATGACAGCCATCTCATAAATTCAAAGTTGAAAATACAACGTTGCCAATTCAATTTCAGAAATCATGGGTTTAGGTAAATATTTATAGGAACGTTGAGTAACACTGTTAAAATGGACAATTGTCAAAATGTGACACCTGTAAAAACGTGACAACTGTTAAAATGTGATACGTGTCAGAATGTAACAACTGTCAAAATGAACAAATCTCAAAATGAACAAATGTCAAAATATGACACCTGTCAGAATGTAACAAATGTCAAAATGTCACACGTATCGTACTTTTCTTTATTTATTACAAAGATCTAACCTAACCTAAAGCTAATCCTTTTTTTTGGCGGGTGGAAATGGTTTATGCACATCGGGTAAAGGTTCTTTCCTTCCCCGATAGTGTGAGACTACCCCTTACGGCTACTATTTTATTATGCGGACACTGAAACTGAATATTTTTAAAAAAATATGATATCAATATCTGCCACACGTCGAGAGTCTGGTCACAGGTTTTTGTGGAGGTTAGAGTGAGCTGAGCGATTTTCTGTTGACGGGACGTGTACCCTACACGCTGCTGTTGCCCGTCCCGGAAACGGTGCCTGTCCACCGTGACAATTCGCGAAGATCAAGCGTCAGTAGATGTTGCCCTAAAAGGGTGAAATCCCCAGAAACTAGGCAACTTTTAATGCATTTAACTAACCTCTGTGACAAGCAGTTGATAAACGTCAACAACAGCTGCAGCCAATTGAAAATTAACACTGACAGCTTTTTTAATTTTCAAGCCAATCGCCAATCAACTTTTTATTTATCTCCCTATCAGTAGTTCAAGTAGATGTCGCCCACTCCGTGATTTTCGCGAATTAATTAATAATTTGTCATGTTATAAATATACTTAAATTATATACTCATTGGGCTGCTTAAAAATGTAGATTTGAAGATTAAGAGCGAAGCTCGGTGACCAGATATTTAATGTTTTAATCATCATTAGTAGACATGGCCTTACACTCCTCTACGTCTCCAGTGTTATATTAGTTACATCAACTTTTGAAGAAGCTGATGACACAGCCATCCTAGCAGCTGACGAAAACCCCATAGAGGCCTCTAATAAACTTCAGAACCATATAAGCGAATTTGAGCAATGGATGAACAAATGGAAAATCAAAGCCAATAGCAACAAATCAACCCAAATTACATTTACCACTAGAAGAAGTCTATGCCCGCAAATAACTTTCAACAACACACCTATTCCTATAAAAACAGACGTGAAGTACTTGGGAATTCATCTGAACCAGAAATTAACCTGGAAAGCACACATTAAGGCTAAAAAACAACAGCTTATACTCAAATCCAGAGAAATGAATTGGTTGTTAGGTAGAAGATCGCAGCTAACTATTGAAAACAAACTCCTTCTTTATAAGACTATCCTTGTACCAATATGGACATATGGGATTGAGCTCTGGGGTTGTGCTAAACCATCAAACACCAAAATTTTACAAACATTCCTCTTGGTATGTGTCAAACTTAACAATACATGAAGACCTACAAATACCATTCGTGAAAGATGTTATCAAAATACATGCAAAACAATATAGAGAACGAAATCTTGACCATGCAAATCCTCTAGTTAACCAACTTCTAGCACAACACGGTGAAAGAAGACTCAAAAAGCAGTGGCCAGAAGACATAACTGTATGAATAATTATTGGTAACCGCCAATGGGCGGTACCCAACTCCTGTCAACTGACCTTCAACCCATTTACTTATTACTCTATTTTGTACTTTTGAGTAGATTGTAAATTTGCAAATAAACAATAAAAAAAAACTTTTGAAGAAGTTTCAAAGGGTAAAATGAGATTTCTTGTTTAACAATTCTTCAAATGATTTTCTATAACGGTTAAAAAGATGACTTAACAAAGCAGTTTGAAAAAATTATCAGTGAAAAGTGGAGGAGTAGTGGTTGTTTTAAGTCCTTAGATATAGGAGAAGAAGAAGATAGAGTTTGTTTACATTTCGGCCCGCGCCAACAAGTAACAGTCTAAGCGATGAGTTATTATATTTATATTTCTAGTTTCAATCTTGTCAAAGTTATTATAATTTTTTCCTTCACTACCAAAATCCTAAATCTATGTAAAAATTGTCTTGGAAAATGAGATATTTTGTTTCGCTAAAATAATTGTACATTTACGTTAACACTATTTTTCGTAACTAATAACACAACAAATCATATTGATAGATAAAGATACTTTACCACGATTTAAGTTTAATCCATTTCTACGGAAATTTGTTAGAAGCGGCAACTAAGCGCTATCAAACGTTTTATCTTTATCAATGAAACCAGCAGATAGAATGTTTCGTATTGAAGTAGTGGCTGCCATTTCCACACAAATCTGTATGTTTATTATTGTGTTTCATAGGTTATCATTATAATTTTCTTTTTCACATTGAATTTATTGGTTTAAGTTGATTTATTAGATAAATGTGGTTCATCAGTGTGTTGTGTGCAAGAAAATGGATTATTTAAATCCCGATTTAGCATTTCATCGGTAAGTTACATGTAAGATTATAAACAAAGCTCAGGGGCGTAGAATTATTATTTTATCGACTGTATAAACTCTTTAATAATGTCTAAAGGATTGTTTTAACTTATTGCAACGACTTGTAATTATGTAGGTTTCATATATTTTGTTAAAAATTAAATCACATTTTGTTTTTCTGCCAAACTACCTAAGTACAGGGCCGGTTTAAGGCGTACGCGAAGGATGCGGGCGCCGCAGATTGAAAATTTTTTATATCAGCGGCTTCGGGGGAGTTTTGACCTGTGAAGGGGTTGGTGAGGGTCAGAAGTAATCTTCAATAACACCATCGTGTTCAGCATCCTCGAAAACTGGGAAACAGGCGTTTTTCAGCTGTTAAAGAAAGAAAACATTCATGTCGGGGGTGAGTTTTGGCGGGTGGAGGGGTTGGTGAGGGTCGGAAATAATCTTTAACACCACCACCGTGCTCAGCATCCTCGAAAACGGGGGGAAAGAAGTTTTTTTACAGTGAAATGATGTGGTGTCCGTTTAACCTCATTATGGGGTAGTTTTTGGCCGTTTTAGGGGTTCGGCTAGCGAAAAGAGAAATTCTGATACCGCCATCGTGTTCAGTATCCTCAAAAAGGGGGGGGTCGATCCGGGTAAATTTTGGTCCATTTTTCATGGTTTTTTCCGACTCACACGCGCTACTAATTCATTTCTTTCGAGTTTTAGGTTCGAAAGGAACAATAAAAACAACTTTTCGGGTGCATTAGTAGTTGAATTTAAACATTTTGGCACACTATATGATTTTCTGAATTCAACATTTTTATCAATTTTCGACGCAAACTTCAAACACACATGTCGGGAACAGAGCACGCATTGGCCGACCGTTGTAAAGTGACGTCACAGCAGCCGATGACTATCTCGGAAACTATCAGACGTATTAAAAAAAAATTTACAGTATTTTTGTATTTTTCATAGAGTCTATTGTAGGATAGAAATCAAAAGTTGGTGATATTCTTCATTGTTCGCATCCACTAGAAAAATGTCTAGGACCGGCACTGCCTAAGTATTTAGGTAATATTAATTTTTCATTTAAACAAGTTATATGAAGACATGACTTTTAGGTTTCCTGCAAATGTTGAAAGGAGAAATATTTGGTACTTCTTGTTAGGATTTGATGAAGTAAAGGTCCTACCTAAAAATGCTTTTATTTGTTCAAGTCATTTACTTTACAATAACTGAATATAAACCAAGTGGAAGGAAATATTTGAAAATAATGCAAAACCAATATTGAGGTAATATTTATTTATTTTACTAAATTTAGGCTATAAGATTTAAAAATACTTTGGCGAAGCTTTACTAAAATGCATTTGAAATGAGGTACTTCCAGTAATATTGTTTAAACATTATGGCCTAAATTTATGTACTGTAAAAGGTCCAACCAATCTTTTGAGAATATGTTGAATATTTTAAGCAATCAAAAAACATTTCCATAATACCGACTGCTTAATCTCTAGTGATTTCCCGTTAATCTTTTTATTGAAATTTTAATTTTCTATTTTTGTGTTCTGTAATTGTAGTTTTAACTAATTACTTATTTGGTTCGATTTGTATGTCGTTTCACTGTCAATGCCTTCTCGCCTGCTTCGTGGACTATGAATGTATATAATTTTAATGTAGCGTAGTGTCGAAAAAAAAAATTAAACGAGGCTTGCCTCACAAAAAAATAATAGATGTAGAAATTTGTTACTGCTTCCAACGTTTTCGTTAGTTGATATTTACTAACAATTTTTTCTGTTGTAGGTTCGATAAGATTAAAACGGTTTATATATTTTTCAGAATTTTTCTAAACGTAGAAGGTTCCTACTGCACCAACATTATTTTTTTTTATTTCGGTATGATAGAACTAATAATTCATCAGTGTTTAATTTGTAGTTAGTTCCCATTCCTACCTCAATCCCGAATGTACTTGTCACAGAACAGCCTGATAAAAACAACATAGACACATTTGCAAGGAAATGATGAATTTTCCCTTGATCCTGCATTGACGAACACTAGGGCACGGAATATTTGAAACTTATGAATGACTTGTTGGGGATGTGGGCTATACTGCAATTGAAAATGGAAAAACTTTAGTATTATTCACCAAATCTGTCGTAGACGGAACTATAGGATAGTAACCCATTTATTTCAAAACAATGTTATACATATAATATTTACATTATCAAATACTGTTCTAAAAATGTAAAAATTGACGCTCCCCGTATAATATTTTTCAACAGCTGTCATAGAAAAAACTTTCAAGTAAATAAATCACTTCCCTCAATGAAATTAAAAGGATATCAGTCCGATTTTGATGCTATTCAATTCCACATTCATTGAAAAGTTATTTATTGATAGATTCAAGAATTCCACTGGTAGTTTGTCATCTGTCACTGAAGCATACTAAAATAAAATCAATGATTGATTCCTGTAAAAACTTCGAATTCTTCTCACAGTCATTAAGGCTATCTGCAGATAACTTTACTTAAGTTGCCTTAACTGGATTCCAAGATCACTATTTTTATTTTATCACAGAATGACGTGTATGATTTATAGGTAACACAAAAATCCTTCAATAAATAAAAACTGTACCTAAAAGTAAGATATTTGCCTTGGTTTTTATTTATTCTTTAACACAAATAAAATGGAATTTTTGTGTAACAAATATATATTGATTACGCTTTTGAAAGAAGAACGAACAATGCATCTCTTTAATTATCAAATTTAAAGACCAAATGGCCCTGTACCTGAGTTCATCGAAAGATTGCCCATTTTTCATGCAAACATAAGTATGGACTGTAGCGGGCTATGTTAATAGCGTTGTCGTTGACAATCCACATATCATCTATGAAACACGTCGCAGGGCACAGTATACATCTTAGGATATAGTCCTCATCCTGCACTTCGCCACAGTCGCAAAGGTTTGATTGGTCTTTCTGTATCCCCCATCTGATCATTTTCTTTTTCACCGGTGCCACTCCTGTTCTGATTCGATTTAAGGTTTTCCAGTGAGGGAAATTCCGACTGGGGAAAATTATCTGGTGGGTCCAGTAGAGCAGACTGTTTCTGGATTTTAGTCTCCTCATTGGTTCTTGATGACCGTGTAGGATATGGCGCTCATCAAATACATGCTTAAGCTTCTCAACATGTTCAATGCCTTTTCTGCGTTCGGTTGGTGTTGAGAACCCTGCCGCTCTATAGAGTTTTTTCAGGTGGTAGCTTCTCCTGTAGAGAAGCAAAGTGCTGGTGCAGATGTTCTCAGGACTTGAGGTTTAGCGCCTCATTTACTTCCAGCAAGTTTTTTTATTAGGTTGTTCCTGGCTGTCAATTTTTGCCGAGTATTATGGCAGTGCTGTTTGAAGGATAGCGTTCTGTCTTGCCTTGTGTGTGTTAAGGTGGAAGGCGCAAATACCAGGTATGTAAAAGTGAAACTGGAATTTGCTCATAGTTGGCTCTAGTTCTCAATTGACTTCATTGGCGCCTTGTCTTGTTTTTATAATTGTTAAAGACTTTACCAGTATAACTTTCATCCAACGATTTTTCATAACGTTGAACCTTTATATTTTAAGTATTTTTTTACTCGATTTATGTATATTAGGTTATATTAGGCTATCCTACTTCATCTATTTAAATATCTAATATCTGGTCACCGAGCTTCGCTCTTAATATTCAAATCTACATTTTTAAGCAGCCCAATGAGTATATAATTTAAGTATATTTATAACATGACAAATTATTAATCAATTCGCGAAAATCACGGAGTGGGCGACATCTACTTGATCTACTGATAGGGAGATAAATAAAAAATTGATTGGCAATTGGCTTGAAAGTAGGCGGGAAAATTAAAAAAGCTGTCAGTGTTAATTTTCAATTGGCTGCAGCTGTTGTTGACGTTTATCAACTGCTTGTCACAGAGGTTAGTTAAATGCATTTCACCCTTTTAGGGCAACATCTACTGACGCTTGATCTTCGCGAATTGTCACGGTGGACAGGCCCCGTTTCCGGGACGGGCAACAGCAGCGTGTAGAGCACAAGTCCCGTCAACAGAAGATCGCTCAGCTCACTCTATTTATCACTATATAAGAAAAACTCTATGTTCAATTGATTTTATTATTTATTGATCTGCAGTGAAGGAAAATTATAGGTCTGATATTCATACTTGGGTAAAAACCTCCACAAAAACCTGTGACCAGACTCTCGACGTGTGGCAGATATTGATATCATATTTTTTCAAAAATTTTCAGTTACAAAAATAGTTCATTCGTACATTACATTACAATTTGCTCTTGGAAAATACAAAGTCACAATCAACCTTAAAATGTACTATGTAAATAGAGAATTTTAAATGTCTCTTTAAAGTTTCTTGTAAAATAAAAAATAAAAATCTATGTTAATAGTACACGTGTACAAGCATTCATTCTTTTTCTCTCTCTCTCTCTCTATGATAATGAAAACTTAAATATTAAAACTGTCCGCATAATAAAATAGTAGCCGTAAGGGGTAGTCTCACACTATCGGGGAAGGGAAGAACCTTTACCCTATGTGCATAAAGCATTTCCACCCGCCAGATTAGCTTTAGGTTAGGTTAGATCTTTGTAATAAATAAAGAAAAGTACGATACGTGTGACATTTTGACATTTGTTACATTCTGACAGGTGTCATATTTTGACATTTGTTCATTTTGAGATTTGTTCATTTTGACAGTTGTTACATTCTGACAAGATTAGCTTTAGGTTAGGTTAGATCTTTGTAATAAATAAAGAAAAGTACGATACGTGTGACATTTTGACATTTGTTACATTCTGACAGGTGTCATATTTTGACATTTGTTCATTTTGAGATTTGTTCATTTTGACTGTTGTTACATTCTGACACGTATCACATTTTAACAGTTGTCACGTTTTTACAGGTGTCACATTTTGACAAGTGTCCATTTTAACAGTGTTACTCAACGTTCCTATAAATATTTACCTAAACCCATGATTTCTGAAATTGAATTGGCAACGGTGTATTTTCAACTTTGAATTTATGAGATGGCTGTCATTTGACAAGCAAATTATTTATGTCCGTCAAATGAACCTTTCCTTTTTTATATAAAGCGGCAAATTTAAAATTGAATTCTTTCAGATTAAAACGCCAGAAATTAAATAAAGTCAAACCTTTTTACTACTATACTATACAGAAGAAAGGTGTGCAGTATTTAATTTGCATTAAAACATTTAAATTTCCTAATGTGCGAAATTTGTTTTTGAAGGCATTGGTCATGTTAAAACTGTGGAAAATTCATTTAGGAAAGTGGATATATCAATGGATAATTTAATAGAACCGATAATAATAAACCTCAGAAAAGACAATTATAGTGATACCAGTAGTTTTAGTGAAGACAGTGACTTTTAAAGATAGTTCTTGAACTAACTTTTTTTTAATCTTTGAGTTTAGGTAAGTACTGAAGCGTTACTTTTAATGCCAAGAGATTAAAAAAGTTTAATCCCAACATATAATCCTCCTTGTTATTTATTGGTTAAATTTAATTCGTTCAATGTTAAAGTGTCAGATGCATAAAGTTTATTTTTATTTTTTGTAAATAATATAACTTCAAAATTTAATCTACGAAGTGCGTATATATATTTTATATGCTGTGACCTTATTTATATTATAGAAACTTATTTTGCAAAGTACGCCTATGGAATGTGACGTTATATCCCCACTTTTACTGTACTCATCTATCCTTTATAGTATATATTACTATAGAAACAAGTTATTATATCTGCTGTTGCTAGGAAATAAAACTAAAAGCTTGTAAATATCTCGGAAGATCGAATTTTCACAGACATGAGACCTACATTTTTTGCCGATTTAGATAGGAATTAGTCTACCCTGAAAGTTTCATTGAATTCTGACAAATGGATTTCGAGATCGTCTGGACACACACACATACATACATACATACATACATACATACATACAAACCTTACTCGTTTAATAGTATTTGATTTCACTTTTTGTTTTGCGATTATTTCTTGGTCAGAACCCCACTGAACACATAATTTTAACCCCCTTAAAATACCCCACATTTCCAATTAATTATTTCAAACAACGGAATTAGCAGGACGAACCTTAATTTTTCACTGTATGCTATTTTCACCAATGACCGATTCAATTAAATTTTCTGTATACCGAAACACTTCTGCATCGAAGATAACGCAAAGGCATAAACGGTTGTCTTTGCTGGAATTATCGCTTAGCTACTGTTTCGCTCCCGGCAAGTTAATTTAGACAATCAGATAGCCAGGCAGTTTATCAAGAATTTCATTACTGGTCGGTCAATTACTTATTCTATTATCATTCATATTTGTCCGAGATCGAGATGCTCCGAGGCGGCCACTTTGATATGGATATTTCCTAAGGACTGACGATGAGAATGGTGAGAATGGAAGAAATTAATTTCAATTCAGAAGTGTTTGGTGTGGTTCATTTCGAAGATATCGTAAAAGAATTTGTATGTAAATAAGTAGTTTAAGTATGGGACAATTGTGAAGACAAGCAGAGTTCTTAATAGTTTCGAACAAAAAAATGTACCGCTTCACGAGACGATATTAAACAATTTGGAAAGCGTACAGAAATAATTCCTGTACCTACACCAAGGGTGAAAACAAGCAAAGAAAGACTCTTCCATACGTTATTCACCATCAAGGACGAAACGCAAGTTTTAATCTTTTAATTTAAAAAATATTTTAGCTCTTTTATGGCCAATTATATGTACCTAAGTTTCAAAAAAGATCACCTAAATAAATAAATAAAAACTATTAATGACCCTGGTAATGAACCTTGGAGCATTTGCAAATTTGTAAGACATGAAATATGCGTATTTTATAAAAGCTTTTAAGGATTCTTTATACACGAATTTGTAGAATCTTTATCAAAAATTTATGACGTGTAAAAAAATCGAAATTCGGCTACATTAAACGGTGCGTTATAAGAGATTAACTAAAATTCTAAAAGACCTTTTGACACAAAGCGTATCAGAACATTAATGGGATCTATCTTAATAGACCAACAACGACCTAAACAGTTGAAGTGGTTGGTAACAAATGAAGATTAATGTTCTTGCGTATTCCCATGGGCATCTAGATTCCAGAGGCCCGTGGATTCAGCCTCCCGCACCCCGGGTCCATTTATTCACAATTTTTGACACTTTTTTCGATTCTCGCTGAGCTATTGACTCTTTTCAGTGTCCATTGTTGATTTGTGAATGAATCAATGAATGAAACTATATACGCATTTATATTTTTCACTTTTATGATGACTTTATTTTTTTTTGTGAAAGAAGAGTTCATCATATTGTGGGACGATTTGAGGTCGCATAAATTATGTTTTCATAGACAGATTTCTCAGCACCGATGGGCATTGAAATGTTTTATTTCTCAATGAATGAAGGACTATTTACCCGCAAGTGTCATATTAATGTTAAATATTAGGAAGCAGTG
This sequence comes from Crepidodera aurea, assembly GCA_949320105.2. Classification (NCBI taxonomy): domain Eukaryota; kingdom Metazoa; phylum Arthropoda; class Insecta; order Coleoptera; family Chrysomelidae; genus Crepidodera; species Crepidodera aurea. Next base: position 13,024,747 of record OX439479.2, read on the forward strand.
GCGTATAATACACATTTTTTCTATTATATTAATAATAATAATAATATACGCCCTGCAATTCACTCCCTTACGAGTGAACCCCAGAAGCTCTGCAGCTTGTGCGGGGGAGGGACGGCTATTATTATTATTTACCGTGGCGCTCTGGGGCGACTTACTGATGCTTGATGGCGCATTTGCTTTACAGTTGTGGGAAAACCCAGAAAAACCACACAACACCATCATATTACGGGAAGACATGGTAAAAATTAAAAAAAAAATGTATTTGTCCAGCCAAAATCGGCATTTTTCGAAAAACAATTGAATTGGCCGCCATTTTTGGAAAAACAATAGTAGAGAAAATCTTGAAAAGAAGGAATTTGTGTTTACTTTTGTCTAAGAAAACCCAACATTTTATTTATTTAAAGTGCCCAATTTATGGAATAATTAAAAAAATAAAAATTCGATTTTCATTTTTTATATTGATTTATTCCCTCACAAAAATCTTACTTTAGAACCTGAAATATTTTTTTTATTTTTTTAAACATTTTTTGTACCGAAATACAGTTTTTCTAAGAGAATCAAGCATAAATATCGCCATAAAAAATCTTGATACAGGTCGATTTTTTTTTTGTCAAATTTATAAAATCTTGCCTCTTTTAAACGGGATTTATTTCCCTTTCCAACCATGTATACTTCAAGAAATGCAGTGGAAAATCGTAATTCAAATTCATTTGGAACTTTCTGGGTTATTTGTGAAATTTTAAATCGAATTCGTTCTTTAAGAGTTTCTAGATCGTTTGGATTATTAAAAAATACTTTTTGACTACCCCCCGAAAAGGTAATCAATCAATCAATTACTTGGATTCAGTCTAAACATTTACTGTAAAAAACGATATCCAAAAATTGACGAACAGTAACTGCATAATGAGGTGAAAAACCCAATAGGGAATAATCATGAATCGGCAGATGGCGCTGCGAATGATATAATGTCGGATTGAGGGGTGAACAACAAATATTCTGTCATTTGATCACTTTAAAAATCAGTTTTTATAAGAGTTGTTTTTTAGTATTCTCAGAGATTTAAGTTCATTTTTATTCATTTTACAATTGGATTGAAGGTTGATTTTCGAATATCAGTTGGTTTTAGAGTTACTGTCATTGGATTTTTATGATAATGCCTGTAAAAGTTGAAATATCAATGTGGGACATTCTGGATTATGTGGGTAGACGTGTTAGGCAAATAAGGAAGGTGAAGAGGTTTTTAACGTTTGTCATTTTATGTGGAACTGACGGCTCCAATGAGAAAATCATCAAAAGAATATGAACAATTTTACAATCCCCACATGAAATCACCATAAAACTGAATGATACCTGGATTTGTCAATGTTCCTGTAAAGCAGGGTTAGGCCCTAATCATTAGGGGAATATAGCAAACATTCTGTCAAACTAATAAAACTATGGCATGTCATTTTCCCCAAATTTTTGTAATTTAAATTTGTTGAGCAATATCAAAAGACTGGAACGAAAATTCAAGTAGGTGTATATGCGGGAACGACTTGTCTGAATGGATAGTTTTGGAAAATCAAAGGTAAAGAAAAAACCTGCTTAATTAACACATGGCGACCCCTTTGAGTCCTCGAAATTCTGAAGCAAATGCTGTGGAGAAAAGGGAATATTCAATTGGAAAGAAGATCGGTCAAGGTTCATACAGATGTATGTCTGTTCTTTGGGTATAATTCTATTTATAATGTTGATGATGTTTTATGACTTTCATGCGAAACAAGTGCAGTAGCACTTATCGCTTATTATTCATTGTATTTATTGAATAAATAAATAAATAAATATCATTGCTACAATGATATATGTCAACAGATTAGTAATTATTGAAGATAATATTATTTTCAAACTGCATTTCCTGTTCAACTTGTCTCTTTCATGTTTTAGATTTGAGATGTTGGAACCAGCGAGTTGCACAGATTTGACACAAAAATGGGGGAAAGAACAAATATTTCAATAAGATGATACATGGTTATTGTTTAAATAAATGATTGGCTAAGCAAAAATACGTTTTTTTCATAATAATAAATTTAGAGTGCATCTTTCATCATGTTCACTTGATAATTCTACCCCCACTTGCTCATCTCCATGTTGTTTCATTATCATTTGATTTCTGCCTAAGCCTGAAATGAATTAAATATGATGTAATGAAAGTTATTATTTTATGAGTCCTTTCTCACCTACTTTGGTTACTTCTTTCTTAATTCCTTAGTGTTTGAGCACTAGAAGGTTCTGGCTAGGAACAGATCCATTTTTCAAACGCTTTCTCTGTGTTGTTGAAGTCACTGTATTAAAATTACAAATAAATTCAAAGAATGTGATAGCAAATGACAAGAGAATTGAAAATTATATGTGGAAGTCTCTGCAAGAATCTTTATCAAACTTACCACTAAAAAATCGTCTTTCACAAAGTGCTTGCTGCAAACAAACATATACTTTGATATAGGTTTTCCTATCTTCAAGATTATCTTCCATTTCTTGATTTCTTTGGGATTCAAAGGAAAGATATGATCGAATTGCCATATGTAGAGCATTGTGGAACAAAGCACATTTTTCGTTATCTTATCTCCATATCGCCTTTTATAATCTTCTGCATTTTTAGGTCGTTCGTTGTATGGTTTATTCACAATAATTCTTCACAAAACACATTCCAAATATACCACTTTTAATGCACAAATAACTTAAAATAAATTCGAACTTCACATTATGCCCATGCAAACAAAGTTTATTGTTCACCCCTCGTGTCATTCAAATGATCAATGATAGATGTCGCCCACTCCGTGATTCTTCCCTATCTTGGAACCCACATGGCAGTATTATTTACAATTGCGGTCCATAAATTTACTTTTTGTGGATGCCAAGTGTTGTACTCCGCTATCCCATTATTTACAGTTTTGGCGATTAATTGAAGATTAGCGACACTAGAGTAATCAATAGATATCATGTGTCAGGGGACCTAAGCATTTACCGGAAAATCCAAAAATTGAAATTGACGAACCATAACTGCATATTGAGGTGAGGCCTGGATGAAGGACTGGATTAGAACAACCAAGAGAGTGGATAGAGTTGCAGCGGTCCTTCCATTGAGTAAGGGATATTTCCCCCTTGAAAATCGGCTGGATCCGCCCTTGGTTGGAACTATAATAACTGCTAATAGAAATATTAACTCTACTTTCTGAACATCTGAAGTGACTTCTGATATAGTAAGGTTTACCATTGTAAGATTTTTCAGAATTCTAGTAAAATACAATTTTAATGGGTTTTTACAAATATCGTATTGTCCCTTTATAGTAGCACCTATTCAGGTATTTGCCCGTATAAATTTTGAAGTGTCATCGTTTATTCTTTACGTTCAGAATGAAAAAAAATATTTACGGCATCGGGATTGAAAGAACTTCGAAAGGAAGAATGTGTTTAAAATGTTTTTAAGTAGTCCTTAATACTATTATTTCGATTTGCGATTGAGTATTAATCTATTGGGATGTTGAATATGTTTTCGCTGGTTTTCAATTTCATCAGAACTGTTTGATTATGTCATTTCAAAGATGTTATTTATGTAATAAGTGTGTAAAGTGGCCTTTTTTCGACAATCACATGAGAATTATGCAAAAAACTCATAACCTTCTGTGACCCTTCATATTTGAGTACAGTTTTAAAATATACTTGTTCTGGGGAATCGTAAAAATATTAATAACCTGGTAATGAACATGTGGGCACTTGGCAAGTTTATTCACGGGTGAAAAAATTCAAATGGCGATTAAACGGCAAAAGATGGTCCAACGACTTTTGTAGGCTTTTAATGTGCATGTTGGATCTTAAGCACGTTTTCAAAATATCTAATTAACAAATAACATCGGATTGTTTCTTAACATTTTAACACTGCAGGGAATTTTACGAGGTTGGGCGATTTTTTGATAGGGCAAAATATAATATTCAGTATATATTTCGTAAAAAAACTACCCAACACAAGCTTCAGCTGGCCAAATTTTGCTATTCACTGGTTTTGTCAAATTTTGGTTAATGGTTCATATTTTACCTCTGGAAAAAATCATGTTTCTGGGTGGATAAATCCCATATTTCTTCTTTATATTTTTTCGGCTAACTGTCGCCATGTTTTTCTCTCCTGTCACTTTTTCATCCACTGTTTGATTCCTATGTTGTTTTTGGTCTTCCTTTTCTTCTCTTACTAAAGTCCTTTTCTATTTCTTTTGTTATTTCTTCTTGTATAGTCGCCGTCTATTTTTTTGGGTATTTTATAGAATAAATTATGAGTAGTCAACAATTCCGTCGTGCAAGCTTGGAGAATTCATCAATTATTTTATATGGTATAACGGAAAACAAAACCAAGAAGTTTTATTCAATTAAAAGACATTCTGTTCTTGGATTTGAACGTGACTAGACACCCTGTACCATTAGGTATTCAGCTTGAGCATCTCGGAAGGTGGATGGTGGATCAAGCAAGTCGATCAGTGCCATCACACGACCGTCAATTATTTAAATAAGCATGGCTTACTGGTTATTTATTGGTTAGTTTACCAAGTGGAAACAATAGATTTGTCTCGAGACATGCCAACGGTGAGTTGTCAATGGCGTGGACAATAAGGGCTAAAAGTACAATTTTTGTTCAATATAAAAACCTTTGCATTTAAAAAATGTTTAAATAAAATAGGTTTTTCTCGGCAAGGCCGAGACATCTGTCCTTTGCAAAACTATAACAACGACTGATTAAAATTACTACATACTGAACTTGATTTCTGACAACATAAATTTATCAACAATTTCTGATGTCCCGAAACAGGAGCAGTGGTCACAAAAAGTTCTGCAGGACTGAAATCCCTATCTTAATCAATCATACATAAATAAGGAGAGGTCCAAAGATGGCTACGTATTTGACAACCAACTACTACTGTGTCATCTGCAAAACTTATGATTTTACATTTTGTATCTAAAAGGAAGAGGTTATTCAAATAAATATTAAATAATACAGGACCCAACACTTAACCTTTGGTGCTGCCAATTTTAACCATTTGTTTTCTGTCGCTTAGATAGCTTTTAAATAGTTCATGTAGAATCTCTCTTATACCCATATTGTTAAGAGTTTCTAAGAGGATGCAATGGTTAACAGTGTCGAAGGCTTTGGCTAGATCTACAAACACTCCAATTGAAGGCATTGCTTTATCAAGACTGTTGAAGATTCCTTCTGTTAATAAATTAATGGCATCTTGAGGTGATTTATTTTGTATAAATCCAAATTGTAAGGGTGATTTTTCAATTTTTTCTCCTTGCTTGAAAATTGGGGTGACTATTGCTATTTTAAAAGTAGAAGGACAATAACCTTTTTGAAGTGATTTATTTATTAATTCTGCAATAGTTGCCACGATGTAATCTCTAATTGTTTTTAGTGTTTCAGTTTTTAAACTTTAGGTATTTAGTTTTAAATACCCCTTCATGATTTTGTTGTCTCTACGCCTTTGTCGTTGTTGTGTTTACGTCTTTCAGTAGACTCTGAAATCCTCCTTTTCTGATCTCCGTTTCCATTTGAATAATCCCTACAAGGATAAAATTAAATTATTTATTTGAGGCAGCAAAAACGCATTGTAAATCCACAAATGGTGCTTATTTTGTGGAACTCGCATGGCTATTATCTTACTGGCGATACTGAAAATACCGAGTGTGCATGGTAACCAGTCAATGGATCTTTAAATTTTGAAAAGTCAGTTATTTTTCTACTTTGTTGTTGGTTACTGGATTTCCCACCTAGCTCAGTGATATTTTTTAATTTGAAAACAGCAAGAACTTATAATCTAATACAAATATCTACGGGCCTTGGTTTACCTGAAGATATTTCATATAACTAAAAACCAGGAATGTGTCCGCTGTAAGAAAATGCTGCAGATGTAGACCCAGGAATCAAAACAGCAAAGATGTTAGAGATGTTACTCCAAACGAGCGTACCAAGGATACTGAAGAGGAAAGATAACGATACTAGACAGAAGAAGAGACCCAAACACAACATGCTCTCTCATCCTTGAAGTAATTTTCAAAGCAGTTCTTTGAAGAGACACTAGAAGCACATGGGTGGTTTTTGAAATATGTAATAAAGATTATGATGATGGTATATTGAATTCCGCCGGCACTTCTAGTTTTTCCATCTTTTGTGAGTGTAATCTTATTTTGGAACACACTTGATTTCGTGTATTTTACTGTCCACAAAACACAAACTGTATCGGAACACCTAACCTCTGCATGTGGTTGCACTTATATGGGCTATGGGCGCGGCGCGGCGAAGATTTAAACACATACGCTAGTTGTTCGTAATATTAATGTTCGTAGAGATTGATTTACTATTAGGTAGCACTGTTTTGGTGCGTTTTTAAGCAGTCAATGGTGGCATTCATAGATTTAACGTTTAGTGTTCATCAAAGCAATGAAAATCGTTAATTAATTTTCAAAGTTTGTAGTTCTTGGATTTATAAAACGTTTTTATGGTTGTAATGGTAAAGTACATAGGTTTATAATCGCAAAATATTGATTTGATTAATATTTCTATTATATTAAGGATACAGTTAATTAGTTTTTGATGTTTTGCGTTTATTGATTAACGATTTTTCGGTTATTGTTTCAATGCACTAGTTAATTGTTTTATGACGTGAAATTATTCTCCATTAATGTCCAAAAAATTGACGACGATACTCTATTGATTTTACGTACAAATATTTTTTCAGTGTACTAACATTTTAAGCGATACTATTTAATCTTGAGTTTTGCCGTATACTTATATTTTTTGCATACTTTCCAAATACGAACATAATATGCATCTATGTTCACAAAATGGCGGCAACCAAATAGCTAAATGAAACTCGTCAACCCGTCATATTATTTACCGCTTACGATATAACTTCCTCAAAGTTTCATTGTCCTTCTAGCGATATAACTCAATGTCCGGTTCAATTTATATATAATAATAGAGCCCGTAATGTATAGCCATGGCGTCGTTACAACTTTTTGTCATGATTAAAGGGAAACAAAAGCCTAACGGTGACAATAACGCGAATAAGGAACAAAACAATAACAATGGCGACAATGGTACCTGCGAGCGAAGAGCAGCGCACAAGAAGAGAATCAGAGGTGGAGCAAAAGTAGTTTTCGAATGGTTTTACATAATACCAGGATGGTTAAAGGTGAGATTATGTTCGTCAGAGTCAACCGTAATATTTATTTTTGAACAGTTAACTTCTTTGAGTTAAATAAACTATATCACTGTATTTGTCTAAAAACTAAAACTGTAATGTACATTAAACTGTAATAAAACAGAAGTATAGAAGCCTGTCTTACAGCTACTATGGTGAAGGCATAGCAGACACTCCTCTTGACCTCAAGACCGTTGTCTACATTTGTTGTTATCTACAACTTACAGCCACTGCTCACGAGGACAATAATTAGTTAGAACCAAAACGAAACTGGTATTTATTTTTTATAAAGTTCCATAAAATCCCCAAAAAAAATGTTGAAAATTACAATACAAAATGATGTATTTATAATTATTAATTAGGTTTTATATCAACACCTCAGCAAAGTCTTAACTCTGTACAGTACAGTACAAAATTTGTTCGTTGACCTGTCGAAATATATATATCATTAATTATTTTGACTCGTGTTCTAATTTGTGATTCCCCTTAGGAAAAGCTACCGAGTAGCAACTCTGTGTAGGTACGCTGTGCCGTCAAATCAGCGATCAGGCATACCAACCAACAGAACTGAGGCGAGAAACAGTGCTGGCAACGGTGGCGGTGGCAATTCCCTACTCCAAACACCGAACACCGACCGCATGACATATAATGGAAGATAAGCTCTTTGTATAATAGTTCTATTGCATAATAGTCTCGCTACGAGTTGTTATCAGAAAATGAGTCATAACAACTGACAGACGCGAACAGGAAATTGGAATAAGAAATTTTGGGGCGTAAAATGAAAGATAGTAGTCCTGTAATTTCCTACCATCTACCGTGGCCATTTGTAGTCTGGAGTTGACTGGAGATGGAGTGAGAATAACCGGGAATTACTCAGGGCCGGCTCCTTCTCGCATCAATATTCCAAATTATTTGGTTTATATTTTCTGGAAGTGTATGTCACAACCTCATACATATAACAGTTTTTTAGCCATCAAGTCTAAGGCAACTTTCCTTGGAATGACCTGAATTGCTTTAGTGGTTTGTCGGTTCTGTAATCTGTAAGACTCCAAATGAAATTATTGTTTCCTCAACTCCTCACAGCACTTTCTCATTTTAGATAATATGCCTCCTATATTGGGCTTTATTCTTGTTGACGCAGCGACTTTCCCTGATGCCTTTTTGAGTATCCTGATCAAATGTTCTCTTAAATACTTACCTACCATTCCTCTGAGGAACAACTGGAATGTGATGCTGATACCTCGTCTGTCGGTCCTTTCATAACTCCTGCCTCCATCTTATGAGATGCTTAGGAGGTTGTCATCCAGCCAGATTGAGATCTGAGAAAAGTCGATCACAAGACAGAGGCTTCTATAAATTAATCAAGATTGTTTGTGCAGGTAATCGTCCAGCGATACTTCGAAATATTAAATCGCGGGAATAACAACTAAAAATTTTGTTGAGTGCTCTAGAAACAAAGCTTGCTGTAAAACGTCCATAATTTTTGTCAAAGAACTCATTTCTATGGGATAATCCTCATTCGATTTCTTATCATTACATCTAATGATGATACATATATTTTATTCCTAAAAATAGTTTAGATTAAATGCCAACAAACGGCCAATATACTGTTTAAAATAAAAATTGTAAGGTGTATAAATCCAACCCTGGAATTTTAAACGCCTCATCTCACTCTCGATTCGAGTGGAAAGTTGGAGGTTGGAGGATGGGGGAATGGAGGGAGTTGAAACGATGATATTCTATTCACTCCACGACTACCCCCATTTCTCATGTTCCTGCCTGGTGAACTCACAATCGTCTCCGAAATGCAGCCTGACAGAAATTATGTACGTCGCGTCGCACTCTCCACGGAATCGTTTGTGTTCTCTAATTCGTTACTTAATTGAATGTAATGATACGCCCATGTAAAATTATACCTAGTTTAAATTTTACTGGTGTGTTGATTTCAGGTGCTGATTAACTCAATAGTTATTTGTGTATCAAGGCCGCGAAATTTCTTTTTAGCGCCAAGGTATAGTAATCTAGAAGTTGCTAAAAAATTCGTCGAGGTCTCTGAAACCGAATCTGAGGTTAAAAAAAGGTGTTACCCTCGGCGTCCCCTTCAAACCGGCCAGAAACTACCCCTAATAGGGGTTTCTCAGCTTATCGAGTTTTCTACCACTTTTTTGAGAATAATAGTCTCTTCCTTGAGAAAAATATAAAGTTCCTCGAGAGAGATGACCCCTAACCTCCCAACCCTACCGCAGAGTGTTGAAAAAATATATTTTTTTAATAAAATAAATTAATTGTTTGAAGAAAATAAATATATAAATGGGTATAATTTTTTACCCTCAAATTCGGTTTCAGCGACCTCGAAAATGGGGGGGAGAGACTAAATTGGCCCAGTCCGGAAGAAAAAGGTGTCACTCCAACTCCTTGCCTCCAGTACTGGCAGTAAGTAATATGAGTTGTTCTGTCACCAGAGAAAAAACACATTTTTTGTTAACGAAGATGCCTACCATCCTTCACTGCATATAGAACTGGATAAAATATACATTAAACGTGAAAAGTTAGACACAAATATTAGTAATATGATGTACAATTTCAAAAAAGCTATATCTATCACTTGCTATACAATGCTCTATTACATGTCAATTGACACTTTCTTGACAATGAGGGAGTTCTTTCCAATTTGCCAACCTAGAAAAAGGTCTACCATCGGAGAAGCGTTATTTTTTGTCAAAATCTACTTCATTATTTCCGTAATGATTTAATATGTTCACAAAAAACTACTGAGCTCTCCAGAATATATCGTTTTAGAAAAATAATGATTTTAATAAACTCCATTTCTGATTGGTTAAAATTAAAGTTGGTATCGAGACTCGGGGTGAAAAACAAGGCTAATGTCGTGCTTCTCGTGACAGTATGAATATGGCTGCTGGATGCAGCATCGGCAATAATTCGCATGCGCAAGCAGAGTCAAAAATATATTTACTTGAAATATTACTTTGTACATCATTTTTATGTGCTGAGCTGACCTGACGTACCCTTATCTATGCTGACCTCACCATGTAAATTATTGATCTGTTACATTTTATTAATTTTTGCTTGCGTACAATCGCCGAAGCCGGCAGTCAAACTCATACTGTCGTGAGAAGCCTCCGGCTAACGAAACGAATGACGTAGGTAAAATGACATTTGACAACGAAACATGTCAACTGTCACATCGAGTCTCGATGCCAACTTTAATTTCAACCAATCAAAAATTGAGTTTATAAAAAGTATTCTTGCTAACGATACTTTCTGGAAAGCTCAGTAGAATTTTGTTATCATATTTTATCATTGCGGAAGTAATGCAGTAGATTTTGTCCCAATAAAACCTTTCCCCGTTGGTAGACTTTTTTTAGATTTTGAGGTTAGTAGGAAACTCCTCCATTGTGGTGACTCTAACGTAGCAGTTGAAGGTTTTTACAATAAATTTTACGAAATTCTAGATGTTTATGTCCCGCGTAATAAAAACTTTAAACACAAATATCCAGTATGGTAAACAGGTGAAATTATTAATCTAATTAAGCGTAAAGAAAAATTCACAGAACGTTTAAAAGAACTGACAATATTACCAGGGAAACAAAAAATCAATTTAGAATATTCACGCTATCTGGAAAAAAAGTCCAAACATGGCTAGTAAATGAACCTACATCTTTTTGGTCCTTTGTACACCAAAAAAATAATATTTCAAGAATTCCCGGAAAAATGTTTTATAGTGATGAATCATACGAAGAAATTGCGAACGCTTTTGGATATTTCTTTGAAAGCGTCTTTTCCTTAGCAAATCCAAATGATGCAAATCTAAATTTTAACTTTTACAATAATTGTGACATGATTGACATAAGTTCAGAACCAATTACTGAAAATGAGATTATTGATGCTGCTCGTAAATTAAAGTATAAATTTACTTCTGGACCTGATAAAATACCATCATTTCTACACGAAGGTGGAAAAAAGGACCATGGGAGTGACAAAACTGCACAAAGGATGTGAAATGAAATCACACAAGCTCCCAAGAAGCCCAGAAAATAGCAAAGAGTGTCCTGTACACAAGTCTGAAGATCGCAATGCAATTAATAATTACAGGCCTATATCTATCTTGAATAATGTTGCGAAGGTTTTGGAGTTAATTTTGTATAACCGCATATATCTCTCTTCAAAAAACATTATTTCTAGGTACCAGCATGGATTCATGAATTCAAGATCCATAGTAAGCAACCTAGCATCATTTAGTCAATTTTATGTGAATCACTAGATGGAAGAGGTCAGGTTGATGCGGTATATACGGATTTAAGGCCTTCGACAAAATTAGTCATGTGATAGGTGAGGTTGTGACTGATTTTTGATATACGAAAAACCTTCAGACGCAGAGAAGAGTATTTAAATTCTGAAAATCTCAGGTATATAATGTCATTTACCAGAAGATACACAAATTCAGTCCTTTGTCGTCCAGACATCATCAAAGATCTCTACCACTACCATTGCCACTTCTAAAATCTTTTGAGGAGACGTTTAAATGCTTATTAGCTTTGGTATTAAAAAAGAAATCTACCGGGTTGTTAATGGTGAAAAAAATTAAACTTCTCCTAAAAAGTAAAGCTAAAAGTAACATTTTCTGTGCACTTTTAAACAAATTCACAAATTTAATACAAAATATATTACAAATATTCCTTTCATTAAAGGCAAATGAAAGCGTAAAATAATTACTCGTTAAAATTGAGAAAAGCAGACGAACGGACATGTGTTTCGAAAGAAACATACGCTCGATCGCATCCCATGCAAATTTCAAATTCTTAGCGTTCTTTTCTAGCGTAATCTGATCCAGCATCTCTTCATCTCGCGCCCAACGGTGGCAATGTTCTCATATCTTCTTGTCAAAATGTCAAATATTTCATTTCTCGTTTATTGCTGACAACGCAACACCAATGAGATGTGTTGATGACTGTTTTGTTTGTTTTCTCGTCTTACAAGTAATTTTCTGGAATTTTAGATACATTTCCTTTTTACGAAATATGTCTTTGCAATGTGAAAGAAATTGTACCAAGTCAAAAACATTTTTTTAATGATTCCGTTTTTTGGATAAGATTTAAATAGTTCAAAAACAAAAAGATTTAGATACAGATAGTAATAGTCGTATATTAAAACATTAAATTACAAATTGGCGAAATTTGTAGAATAACATTGGAGAAAATGGACGTGAAGATATAGAAGTCAATAAAGGTTAAAACAAGCAATACCTTCAGTGTATGCCAACTATGTGAAGTATACAAGAAAATGGTTTCCAATCGACTAGGCAAAGCATAACATATGATAAAGATGAAAATAATATCATTATTGATTTAGGAGACAAGGAAGGGTTTTTTTTGAGATTGTTAGTTTTATTGCACCAGTACAATACTTGATGAACTTGGAAAAGAAGTAAATAACAAAAGATCCCAATACTGGATAGGACTACAAGGAACGAGGCAGGCCAAGACACTACTGGGAAACTATAACCAGAAGAGATCAGACGACTGCATCAGCAAAAGTAAAAACAAGCTCAGGATACTAACGGGTATCCTAACAGGGCACTTCCGGTTGAGAGGACACCTAATGGAACTCGGATTAGTAGATGAAGAAGAATGTAGATTTTGCGAGGAATGCATAACCCTGCAAAATCTAAAGGTACGGTACCTCGGAGAATATCAAATAAAAGAGGGAGTTCTACCTAACCTGAAACCTACCGACATCCTGAACTTTTTGAAAGCAATATGACTGGAGGAAAGACGAGTTTTTTCATATTTTGTTGTCGTGAGAAATTTTGAAATCAAACTGATATACGAAATTGGCGAAATCCCATCAATACGCACCATAGAATAAAAACCACGCCAACCTTTATCTCAGTGTACATAACAATTACTTACATACCACGATTCTTTGCATTGTTTCTATTTAAATTCCCGTTACCGTCCATCATACGTCTCTTTCACATCATCTCCACTTTACAAATTAAGCGCTGACGATCATTTGTTTCCCATTTAAGTATTTTTCTTTTTCCGCAAAAAATCCCAGACCACCCATTCTAGCGAACCGCAAGAGTCAAGACCTCGAAAAAAAAGAACATCAGCCTAATTACTGGCTAATTAACAAACAAAGTAAACCCTGGAAAAAATGACGAGATAAAACAAAAGATGTGCGCGTCTCGTTCGGGATGAGGCTGGGACAGGAATTTAGTCATTTAATATCGCACTTCCTTTCGAAAAGTTATACAAGAATTTTTGATGATGGAGAGAATTTTTTTTTTGTAGGAAAAGATTAACACTTCTTTACTTTATCGTTATAAAATTTTTATACCGGGCGTGACGTAAATATGTTGGAAAAATTAGAAAGGTAAGACAATTACATTTTGCTTTACATGTACAGAGTGGTCAAGAATGAAGTATTGTAATTACTAGAGCTGATGGTACATTTTTATTAACCCTCATCAAAATCCTAATAGTTTGATCGAGAGCTTTATAATATATTAGGAAATCTTTTGACCATTTCTTGGAAACGTAAAACAATATAAAAGCAACAAAATGTAGATGTACACTTTGGTCTCGTTGTATGGCTTTTTGGAACTTACATATATTGGGATGGTCTGCAGAAACTTGGGTCTCAAATGCTCGATGCCAGCCATCTATAGAATTATTTGTTTTTGGTAGTCATTCTACCATAATTTTATAACAATATAGTTCTCCTTATGCTGAAATCTTTCAGCAAACAGGCTGGATAAGTCCAACAGATTCAGTAATGATATTGGATACTTCTTGCGATTCCATGAATCTCATTATAAAATTTGTTTTTTTTTCTACTTCTTTGACATCGGCAGTAAGATTATAATCTGCAGTTTTTTTAAGGGGTGTCCCATTAAAAAATATATAACTTGTAAAGCTTACAATTACCTATAATTTATTTTAATAACTTTTTCTCGTAACTCTTAATGTAGCTATTGAACAGTGTTAGAGGTTTGGTATATCGTAGATAAGTTGTTTGTGAAAATATTCAAAACATATAAGATATTGAAAAACAGCTCGTCAATTTCCATCAACTAAATAAACTTCTACAGAGTACTCAATGAAACACTTCAATTAACATGGACATGTATCGTATAAATTAACCTTCGATTAAATTTATTTCTTTTACGGAATGATTGACGCCGATAATTAAAATCGCCGACCAGTGACTTGACTAACGAAAAACAAAGTAACATATACAGAAATAATTAAAACAAGTTATTTTTATATCTTTATAGGCGCGGTTTATCCATTAAAACTGATTGATGATTTTCAATTGTAGAATTTTTTATTGCAAAGATTGATACAAACTTTTTAATATACTATATTGGTATTCGTAAAGAAATTAATCGTTATTTGCTATTCCAAATGAACCAACCAACGTATTAACAGCTTTGCTGTGCCCGCACTGTCCTACACATTTGGAGATTTGAAATGGACATCAATAGAATTTAAAAATGTTGATAGAACAATAAGGACCATATTAACTCACAACCACAATCGTCATCCAAAAGCATCCGTACTCAGACCAATAAGTACCTCTACGATAGAAAGGGGGTCGCGACCTAATTGATAGGCAGTTGTTGTACAGCAAGGTTGAGATGACTGTACCCACTGTACCTTGCCGCTGAAAGCAAAAAGAGACAAAAATGGCTCAGTATCGGACAACTATCCCCCGAAATAAGTTTCATTATTGACATTCAGGATCAGGTAATCAACACTAGTGACTACAAAAAGTGTTTATAGATAGGGCTGTCGAATCGGACATCAGAAATCAGAGAGGAAGCAGCACTTAACATCGAGCTGCACGTACTTAGTCAACACCGATTACCTGCATAGACATATTGATGTCTGCACTATCCTTCATCAAAAGCTGGTCAGCAAATATGAGCTACTTGAGACTATAAGTCTATAGTTTAGAAAAGAAAGGAGTGCAGTAATTTAATTTGTAGAAGTAATACAGGTTTAAGTGGTAGAAATTTTATTTTTACCTCATCCTTCAATGCTTATGTAGTTAAAATGAAAATTTTAATACATTTGATCGGCCTAATAAAAGATTTCGTTTGATTTAATCATGTTTCCATGGTTTTTACTGTAATAAACGTTCTCTTTTGACAGATATGTCAGTCTTTATTTATGCATAGCCGTGTCGTATGTATTTTAATTGATTCGGAGTTTTGTATTAATATATATTTTAAAAAATATATTATAAATGAGATGGCCCGAGAAAAAGGAATTGAAATTCTCAGATTGCCTCCTTACCATGCAGAGTTAAATCCCATTGAACTGATCTGGTCACAATTAAAAGGTTATGTTGCTCAAAACAATACAACATTTAAATTACCTGATGTGCGAAATTCATTTTGGAAAGTGGATATAGCAATGGAAAACTTAATAGACCCTAATAATAATAAACCTCAGAAAAGACAAAGACAAAGACAGTGACATTTAAAGATATTTCTTGAACTTTTTATTTTTCTTTGATTTTAGGTACTGAAGTGTTTTAATGCCAAGAGATTAAAAAAAGTTTAATCCCATTAACAAATAACACCTCCGTGTTATTTATTGGTTTACTTTTATTTTGCAAAGTACGCCTATGGAATGTGACGTTATATCCCCACTTTTAAAGCACTCCTCTTTTATTCAGAGTATAGTATGAAACAAAGTTTGTTGTAAATGACAATTGTATATGATTTATGGAAAAATGGCTCCCTTATTAAAGTATTACCGACACCCTCTCCATAAATCCGCCAGAAGAGCAGACCATCTCTCAAGTCATGAAAAATGATATGATGTCTTGATAAAAAACGACACCGTTTAACCTTAGAAGAGTGGTCTATATGCCGGGAATGCACCTAAAAATATCGTTTAGTGCACATGTGTCTCTAAAAACACTAATATGCCAACGCTTCGGGATCATTAGTGACTCTTTAGCTAATAGCGTAACACCGCTCCACGTCAAAATAACGAATTAATCAGCGTAACTGAGCTATTCCCTTTAAGTTAAATGTTTGGTAATGTTTTTTTGGTTTTAGATTTTTTACTTTTTGATGCGTACGATTGTATACGTTCATTAATAATTATGAAAGATGGAAATGAGTAGGCAGTGAGTAAATGTTTGATATTTATTATGACTAGGTAAAAGCAAGTCAGTGGCGGCGTTGATTGAACCTAACTGGCCCACCTTAATTTAGAGCATTTGCATATTATGAGAATTGATACTTCAGGCATAACTGAAGTTTTCATAATATTATCAGGAGGTATGGGCGTACCTAAATTCTCTAATCACCTACCTGAATTCGTCCACGTTCACTCAAACTTATAAAGTTTTCCACGAGGGGTAAACCGCGAGTTAAATTTTTGTACACTAATGGCTAGTAATGGCTAGTAATAGCTCGTAAAGGCTAGTAATGGCTCCTCACCATTGGCTAGTAATGGCTCACTAATGGCTAGTAACGGCTACTAATGGCTACTAATGGCTAGTAATGGCTGAGTAATGGCTACTAATTGACGAGGTTTGTACACCAAAATGGACCTCGCGGTTTACCCGTCGGTTTTCCGTAGTGTCTTCTTTTCACAAGTAGGATTCCCCAAATACATACTAGCTACCTAACGACATGATCAAGTCCACTGGAGGTTATTATACCACTATGCTAGGGTACCCGAGTTGGTTTGTTGTATGGCGGAATTAAATAAATAAACATTTCAAATAAATCAAAAAGCTGGTTTTTGTAGTAATTTTATGTTTGTGTAAACTTAAACCTATATATCATAGTCATTCCTCCATATTTTGTTAACCTCGATCACCCTGTATCATTAGAGTTAAATATTGAAAAAAATTAAAACAATCATAAAATATTGAAATTACACAAAACAAGGAAAATACCCTAAAATATGATAAAAGACAGGGTGTAATAACAATATAAATAGACTAGTACGAAACAGCGGGAAAAAATTCATAATATAAACATTTAGTTGGGTACAGCGACATCTACCGAGTAGTAGACAAATTTCTGTGATCAACAACATAAATTTGTAACAGATATCTGCAAGAAAAATTGAAAAACATTTTTTAAAGATTGCTTAGTCTAATTTCTGTCACTAGGCGGCCATTCCTGAAATATTTAAACGTAGTTATTTTAGATCCATTTGTATCCAATTTAAGAATATACAAAAAAAATTAAACCTTGAAACCTGATATCATTAAAAAATTCACCTTACTTATAAAAAACCCTGTTAAAGTGTTTTATAATAAAATAGGTACCTATCTTTACTCCAGCTTTTATGTTCTCTATTGTATTGCCCGAAAGAGGGCAGAAAATTAGTAACTGAACAAAAACTAGTTTTCTTTTTTACCGGTTCGATATGAAATGAAACTGATGAAAGTAAGTCGTCAATGACGTTTGTCATTCGCAAGAATCGCAAGGTCCTGTAATAAAAACACCTTTTATCTATTTTAAAAGTAAATTTTCGGTGCTTGCAATGAAATGTCGTTCCGTGGAAGAGTTTTAGGATTCGTGGAAGTTGTTTTGAGAGTGCCTCCACTATTCGTGATCGATGAGATATTAAAAATTGGACTACTGGGTCTAACGGAACTGTCACAACATGACTTGTCAACTTACGAAGAAAAATATGCAAAAATTGAAAATGACTACAGTAATATTACAACAAATAGCGATATCTACGATCCACTGGTATATAGATACATCTTAATGTCTGTAATCAGACTAGTCGTTAGCACATTAGGTCAGTATGCAATTTTTTAATTGTTTAGAACGTCTGTAAATATCACCTTATCCCAATAATAAGCTGATTTACCGTGAATAAGTAATCAAAAATTTATTTGGACACGACTCTTGGCTCTCATGACAGTTTGGCATTGAATCATGACTAAAATGTTTTAAGGTTTGGGTATACTCCGGCTTATTTCTAATTGTTGATATTCAAAAAATTTGTTGCACGATTGTTCATTGAAAAATCAATTGGTTGTGTTCATTATTTATTCATAAATCATTACACGTTTATTCTCTTTACTACTTAGTTCTTACGTGTACCAATTACAATTAGATATTGATAGCAAAGCATATTTATTTCAATTTTTCGAACTCTGTGTTATCATGGAGTGATAAATATATTTAGGGTGTTGAAAAGAAATTGTACTTTAGCTATGTACTACCGTAAATAATTGAGACTTATAGAACGGGTGCAATAGCAAAACCACATCTGATATTGAATATTACAATGATTGAAATACGTGAAATACAGCTGTGATAAACTTGAGTTTTATTATTGTAGTTTAAAAATGGAAAAACAAAGGTGAACAAGTTCTGATGCTGTGAAATTATACGCTATTTACATCTTTGCTGTTCTGAAAATAAATGATAACCCGAAGGAGCTAAATCTGGCGGATAGAAGGCCAGTCAATCAATTCAAATTCATTGTAATTATTTTGGATCAGAATAATGGATATCAATTTTTTCGATAATTACAATACATACATTTAGCTGATTTTTTTCCAAATTAGATCTAAATTGTGAAAGCCACATTCATTTCCCCAATTTATTGATCTTTTAAAATCATTTAATCTATCAATATTTTTTTAAGTAGAAATAGAAAACAGTCTTCTGGTAATTCTTTTATCTTTGACATATTTAATTATTACCATACCAGTCTTTTTGATAAAAGTAGTTATTATTTCGAAGTAAAGTCGAAACATTAAAATTAAAACCTTTTTTGATTCAAATAAGTGGTTTCATTTCCAACAAGAAGAGTAATTAAAGTTTCTAGTTTTTCTTTTAAATTTCTATATTCAAAAGTAAGGTCAAGAAGTCTAGTAGCAATAGTAAATAATAATAAACAAATAAGAAATGTGTAAAATTGCTTTCAACTCCTGCCTTTGGAGGTTAAGATTTTTTTCAACAGAAGCATTTGAAAACAAACTTACCATTATGTTATATCCGAATTTGAAATTTTGATACTTGAAAAGTTTTTTTAAAAAATGATTGCTGTTTTTAATCATATATTCAATATTATATATATCATTAATAATTTTTTATTTTAAATAAGGTTTTGTATATTTTGTCTTTATTTATTTTCGAAAATAATTCTCGATAATTTCCTTAATTTTGCTTATACGTTGATTTAGAATTACACCAAAGATTTAACTCATCTTGTAATTTTAGGCTATATTTTGAATAGTTATTTATAAATGTAGGAAATAGAAATGGCTCCAAAACAGAACCACCAAATATTACAAATAGATAAATAAAAGTATGGTATTTCAATATTAGAAACTTTAATTAGTAACATATCTTGATATATGTAGTAAAAAATTGTCGGATCTTTTTTCTTGATACAGACCTACATTTATCGGCGATTTTACTGATAAACGATATCTTATAATATTTGTTATGTATTTGATTTGATACAAGAAATCAATCAATATTTTAAAACAATAGAAAATTTATAAATTATTTTCTTAAAATCTACTAACAATTTTAAAAATAATTAAATTGTATTGTTGCTTAAAATTATTTAGATGGAGGGGTACAAATGAATTTATTTAATTTTTCCTAAAACAATTTTCAAAAAAATATGCTAAAATACCGCTATACCAACTTCTGATGGGAATAATAAAAACGAGGAATGATAATTATTGCCTTTATTAAACGTACACTTATTTTATTCATTATTACTGTTTTTACAATCAAAACTCTAGTCATCGCTACATTTTTATAAATTGGTAATGCGTCATTTTTGTTTCTGGTAAGCGTAATAGATTTAGATAAATACAGTTACGGTGATTATAAGCAGGGACGTGCTGTGACATTTGGCCGCCCGTGAACAAAATACCCCGCAGTTTTTGATACGGAAATTGCTTTCTCCCAAACTTCGGAAATATATTCGTCATCCCATCCCGATCAAAAGTGTCCACGGGCCCAAGTCAATCCTATGTACAGATTTCGAGCTAGCGCGAGTTTAACCTGATTAGAGTGAACTCGATATATGCCTATTTATCGGCAAGTTAGGTGTTCACAGCTTTACGTTTATGGTTTATATGATGGATATATGTCATACACACCTACATACCCTAGTGGAAAGTCAATATTGGTCCAATATTGGCTACATATTAGAACCCAATATTGGGCCAATATAGAAGTGTGAACATTTTGCAATATTGGTTAAATATTTCTTTAAAATATTGGTTAAATATTTCTTTACAATATTGGTTAAATATTTCTTTACAATATTGGTTAAATATTTCTTTACAGTATTGGTTAAATATTTCTTTACACACACACGCACACATTCAGCGTCTTTTAGAAGATTTTATTTTGATTTCTAAACTTTTTTTTTAAGAATTAATGTTTTATTGACATTACATTTTTTATTTTATATCATTTTTCAATCACTTTTTTGTTACCATGAATACAGCTAGACTATGTCCGACATGGGCGTTTCATTAACAGGGTTAAACACAGCCGGTCACCTTGAAATAAATACAACTAAATGGAGAAATACTTTTTGTAAGTGAACGATTAACAATTATGTCCAGCAAAAGCGTCACAAGGGTTCCACCACCCACATAGAGCAAAAATGCAGCATAATCATTATGTTTATTATTCTTATTTATTTATGGCACATGTGTTATTAATCTAACTACAATTTGGCGTAGTTTTTGGGAGATCAACTCATCATATTTGTTTAAAATGAATGATTAAAAAGAAACATACGAAAAACCATCTTGCCATAAGTGAAATAACAACAATCCTTATTCCAGCTCATTTTCATAGTACCCCTATTAAAGTAACATGTATTTAACTCTTTAACTCACCTTGAGAATCAATCTAAGAATCTTGTTGACGGATCTTTCTAACATGAATTATTAAAAAGGAAAACCATCTTACCCCGTACCATGGGGTCTGATTGGGTAAGATAATTTTTTTCACAACAAACAAATGTTCATTTCTTCGGCGTCTTCATCATCCACACCGGCACAAGCATTGTTACCCCGATGTTCACAAAGCTGGCAGCCTATCCAACCTTCTAGTGATTTCAGAAAAGTATTTATGTGTAAAAAAATGGTGTTTTCGTCATTGTTCTTTTGCGTTTTGGCTGCAAGTTTAGTATTTTGTTTGTTTTTAGCAGTTTTTTGTGAAGATTATGAGGATTGGATACTTTCTTTGGCATTTTTAAATTTTCCAGCTCATTTTTACAGTGCCCTTATATCCCTTCATACCCCACACCCATTATACCGTCATGCCCCCCTCCCAAACTACAAAAAGTCACATATATATGAAAAAAAAATGTCAGCATTCTGCATTGAACATATACTGTGAAAAGTGAATCTGGTGAGATTATATTATCGACAAAAAGGACCATCCAGTCAAATCAGCGTTTTGTGCAAGATTTTCTTCCCCATTGTTCAACAGACCAGTTTTCTAGTGTTTTCTGATAGAATGAATCTAATAATCTTGTTGACAGATCTTTCTAACATGAATTATTAAAAAGGAACATGCGAAAAACCATCTTACACCGGCTTTGTTTAACCCTGTTAATGAAACGCCCATGTCGGACATAGTCTAGGTGTATTCATGGTAACAAAAAAGTGATTAATGTCAATAAAAAATAAATTCTTAAAAAAAGTTTAGAAATCAAAATAAAATCTTCTAAAAGACGCTGAATCTGTGCGCGTGTGTGTATGTGGGTGTGTATGACATATATGCATCATATAAACCCTAAACATAAAGCGGTGAACACCTAACTTGCGGATAAATGCGCATATATCGAGTTCCCTCTAATCAGGTTAAACTCGCGCTAGCTCGAAATCTGTACATAGGATTGACTTGGGCCCGTGGACACTTTTGATCGGGATGGGATGACGAATAAATTTCCGAAGTTTGGGAGAAATCCACCGAAAGCCATTTCCCTTTCAAAAACTGCGGGGTACTTTCAATATTGCACCTCTGTTTGAAAATCTGTTTTCTTAATTTTTTGGACTTTTTATTGCAGTATAGTTCGTGTAATACATATAGTAGCCCCAATTTAACAGCTTTAAAGGGCGCCTTTGTTGCTACCAAAAAAACTTCTAACGTACCGGCATCCTTTGAGACTGCCGCAAAGGATGCCGCTACGTTGCCGGGGACGCAAGGACCAGTTAAACTATGATTTGGTCGGGCGGCCGAACCTTTAGTCGCTTCGATTACATCTTAGTGAATGCAAGTTCCTATTTTATCAACTCGAGAAATATTCTCTGGCTCCCGAGCTATATATTAAAGTAGAACACTCGGGCATCGACTTTAAAGAAATGTTTAGATGGCTGGACTATAGGGATTACTTAAACTATACACAATTTTGTCATAGTCTCACACTTTTTTATTTGTACTAGTAAATAATAACTTAGAAATGGTCATGTTGGTTATTTGTACATAAAATTAGTAAAAAACGATTTACCGTTAATATAGTAATATTAAATTTTCTGTTACAGGTTGTTTCCTTGCCATCTGTATGTTTATCTTAAGCACCAAACATCTGATGGTAGTCTACATGTACCTAATGTCAGTTGGACTCGTCATCATTTCATATTGGACCAACGTAAACACTATCAATTCAGCGCTAAATTTAGAGACATTCGAAAATCGCACATTGAATATCATAAACGTGGTATCGCTGAATCTTGAACAGTTAATCCAACACAAAGTCTACATATTCAACATAGTACAGAACTACTTTTTCCAATTTTTATTAGCAGTTATCTTTACCAATATACATCTAGGACCTAGAAATCCTGTAATACAAAAAATATTACCGATAGCTTTCTTAGTACCGTCTGTGTTAGTGGTACTACCCACTCCGACATTTTTACTAAACCATATACCTATAGTAGCTGCCCTAGTACCTCTAGCACTGGTTAAATTCGTTTTATGCAGTTCAATTTTTCAAATAATACACTCCGTATACTCAGGATATCTTCAAGCAAAAAACTTTGTGTCGAACTTCGGTATGTCAGCCTTGGTGGAATCTGAATGGTTAAGATTGAACGTACCTGAAGTACTACGAACATTCTGGATACTAAGGGTTCTCGAACACGCTGGAATCTTCTTCCTATCAGGTTACTGGGATATCGAAGATGGTAATTCCCCATATTTTAGATTGTTAAAGTACCTCATGGTGACAGGATGTGATACTTTAACAGCAGTACTAGGAATAACAAGCATAGTCTCGTATATTTGTAATTACATTGGTAAATTCTTCCAGTGGATTTTACTGACCGATGACGAAAACGACAAAAATTTCGGTACAGTATCAGCTATAGTTTTCTATATTCTAGCACTCCAAACTGGTCTCACAGGTTTAGAACCTGAAGTTAGATTCGTAAGGTTATGTAGAAATTTCTGTTTGCTATTCACGGCTTTACTACATTTTACTCATAACGTTGTTAATCCATTATTAATGAGTTTAAGCGCTTCTCATAATCCTTCGTTAAGAAAGCACCTTCATGCTCTATTAGTATGCGGGGTACTAGTTGTATTACCTATAGTGTTAATGTACTTCTTGTGGAAGACTCAAGAGACCTCTACTTGGTTACTAGCCGTAACCGCTTTTAGCATAGAGGTTATAGTAAAAGTATTCGTATCCTTAGCTATATATTCATTATTCTTACTGGACGCCAAAAGGGAAACTTTTTGGGAGAAGTTAGATGATTATATATACTATATACGAGCTTTTGGAAACACCGTGGAGTTCTGTTTTGGTATATTCTTATTCTTTAACGGAGCTTGGATACTTATGTTCGAAAGTGGCAGTGCTATTCGCGCAGCCATGATGTGTATTCACGCCTATTTCAATATATGGTGTGACGCCAAAGCCGGTTGGTCGGTCTTTATGAAGCGAAGAACCGCGGTTAATAAAATAGAGAGCCTCCCCGAGGCCGATAAGGATCAGTTGAGGATACTAGATGACGTATGTGCCATATGTTACCAAGAAATGCAGAGTGCTAAGATAACGAGATGCAGACACTTCTTCCACGGTGTCTGTCTACGTAAATGGTTGTACGTCCAGGATAGATGTCCGTTATGCCATGAAATTCTTCATAGATTCATAGATTCGGACGAGGGGAAAGAATCTAGACAGCAAGAAGTTGCTGCTGATGGGGTCCAAGAAGACAATTACGATAGGTGATAGGTTTTTAATGTGATATAGGGTAATTTTTTATGAATTTTTGAGCTTGGGAGTGTTTTGGACTGATCAGCGATGGACACTTGAGAACGATTCAAAAATTTCTTGGCTGTTAATTGATTTTGAGAAGAGAGATATATTAAGATAAAAAATAAATAGATTTATCTGTAAGTGTATATAATTATATATATATTCGGATGTAAGCGTTGATGTTCCTAATGTTTCAAAATTTGGTGGCAATGTTTTTCTTATAAAACTTTTAATTATGTAAAATATTAGATACTAAAATTAAAAAAATAACTTTTTTTGATAAGAATGGGGTTGTCCATAAAATGTGATGACAATTCTTGAATTGAGCGAATAGTCTTCCTCTATCATACGGAGTAGAATAATGTTTTCGTCAGTATAGTGCTCGTAACCTATACAGATTCGGAAAAAATATATTTGTGGGTTTACGGTTTAGCGCGAGCATAAAGGAAAGCTTGTTAAATGTTGGGAGAGCATTACAATTTCTCCTCGCATGCCACGAAGAAGGGATATCATAGCAATCACAACCCGGCACAGAATGAATCGTTCGGTGCCGCGTTGCCACCTTTAGTAGATTTCTCCTTTTTTAGTACAAGGTGGCAAAATAAGAATGCTAGGTACTGTATCTGGGAAACTATCGATCGTAGAGGCTGGCGGAAAAAAAGTTATTACTAAAAAGGCCAAGAGAAAAACCTGGAAAATATTTTCAAGTTTCCGAAATGGCCGCTAGGGAGCGTAACTACAATCTTGAATCTAAGAAAGTGGTGTTTCTGTGAATTCCGCTATATCAACCTAACAAAAAAAATACCTGATCTTTAAAGTAGAGCATAATCTGAAACTTTTTTGTTTGGCAATTTTTGCTGTATCTCTAAAAATAAAGTGGTGAGTATTCAAAGGTTTCAGTAAAAAACACCCTGTATATTCGAAACGGCTGAGCCGATTTTAACAAACTTGGGCTAGTTGAAAAGAGCTATTCTTGGGCTACAGATATTATAATATTTGAAGTTTTGTTAGTTTCACATGTCGCCGCTAGAGGGCTTTTTCGACATTTTGACAAATGGTTAATTTTCTCAAGAAAATTAAATGCATTGGTATGATTTCTTTTTAATGAAAAAGTAGCTAAATGTTGCCTAAACAAGCTCGCGAAAACGGCATTTCCATATCTGGTTCCTAACCTAAAATTTAGGCCAAAAAACATTATATACCAATCCCTTAAATTTGTATTTTTTAAACTAATTAATTTCTTTTATTATGTGTGTTGTGGCCCTAAAAAGAAAGGTTTTTAATGCTCTAAATGCTGACCATCACGCTCTATGCATTGCTGAAGCCTCTCATGGGTAGACAAAACTGCAGCTTCAATTTAAGCTCTCGGTATGTTACGTAATGCATTACGAATTCAGTTTTTCATATCTCTCTGGTCGTAGGTTGAGTCTGAAAATCAAGACAAGTTAAGTCTGGTGATCGCGCAGGCCATGGAAACAGACTTCCCCTTCCAATCCACCGCTGTTGTAATACTGCATTAATATGCTCTCTTTTAGGACCACAACTTACATAATAAAGGATTTAATTAGTTTAAAAAATAAAAATTTAAGGGATTTCTTTGGCCTAAATTTTAGGTTAGGAACAAGATATCGAGATGCGGTTTTCGTCAGCTTGTTTAGGCAACAGTAACCTACTTTTTCATGAAAAAGAAATCATACCAATACATTTTTTTGAGAAAATTAACCATTTCTGTCGAAATATCGGAAAAAAAGCCCTCTAGCGGCGACGTGTGAAACTAACAAAACTTCAAATATAACATTTGTAGCCCAAGAATAGCTCTTTTCAACAAGCCCAAGTTTGTTAAAAGCGGCTCAGCCGTTTCGAATATACAGGGTGTTTTTACTGAAACCTTTGAATACCCTCCACCACTTTATTTTTAGAGATACAGCAAAAATTGTCAAACAAAAAAGATTCAGATTATCCTCTACTTTAAAGATCAAGTTATTTTTTTGTTAGGTTAATATAGCGGAATTCACAGAAACGTCACTTTCTTAGATTCAAGAGTGCAGTTACGCCCCCTAGCGGCCATTTCAGAAACTTGGACATATTTTCCAGGTTTTTCTCTTGGCTGTTTTAGTAATAACTTTTTTTGCCGCATTCTTATTTGGCCACCCTGTGCAAATTTCCTAATGAAAATGTCTCTTTATTTTTACACGCAAAAAAGGCTATACATTCCCAATTGTCCCTTCTTCAATATTTTCGTCAATTATTTTTTCTTCATTTATTCCTTCTTCAATATTTTCATCCTCGCTGTTATAGTCTATACACGATATTATTGGTGTACGGTACAAGCTAAATAATAAGTGAATCGTTTACTTTTACCACTTTAAAACAAATAAATACTAAGCACTATTATCTCGCTTTTCAAACTTACATTTGGGCGGAATGGGTAAAGGAAGGCACTTCGAACAATGGATGTTAGTGGAAGATGTTAATTACTTGTGCTAAAGCGGCCTTCAGACTTTACAAGTTACTTGAATTCAAGTAACTTGAAAGGAATAACCTGAATTCAAGTGAACGTTCATATTTGATTCAAGTCATTTCAAGTTGACATGTTTACTTAAATGATTCCTGTTTCAAGTTACAAAAATGGCGTCGAATGATGTGATTCCTGCTGGAATAAAAGTTGTAAATAAGCTAATTGTGGATGGATTACTAAAAATCAGAAAAAATTCTACACTTCATTTTACAAAAAAATACAAACCGAAAATAAAACCAACATAACCTCACCTCAATTTATTTTTTTAATTTGATATATTAGGTAGGTTTTAAAAAGGCTCGTTCAGAAACAAATTGAAAGGTGTGAACATCATTTCACTTGAATTCAAGTAACTTGAAAGGTGCTTTCAAGTTTCAAGTAGAAGTAACAGAAATCATTCAAGTAAATATTTCAACTTGAAATGACTTGAATGCAATATTGAAATAGTCTGAACGTTCACTTGAATTCATATTACTCCTTTCAAGTTACTTGAAACGTGCCTTTCAACTTCCCTAACTTGAAGGCAAGAGCTAACTTGGTTTCTATTTATACTTGAAACTTGAAAGCACCTTTCAATTTACTTGTACTCAAGGGAAATGATGTTCACACCTTTCAATTTGTTTCATGTTGCACCCATTATTGCACTTGAATTCAAGTAACTTGTAAAGTGTGAACGAGCCTTTAACACATTTCTGGAAGAAGATGGCGACTGCCCTTGACATGTTCTTCCACTAATTAAATAGCACAAAGATGTGTACATAACAACCTCTTCCACTAAAAACCGCCAGTGAATGTCCCATATTTAAAGTACATGGACCTGTTGCAGTGCTTTACATAGTTTATGGACAGTCCCAAATTTTAATGCCTAACAAAAACTGACTCTTGTTAAAATATCCATATCCTATAAATAATATAATAAATCAAGGTTAAAAGTTGTCATTGAATATTTAATAGTGTATATGAATTTAAATTTTGACAGAACCTGGATGGTTCATTCTTTATTTTTATTATTATTATTAATTAACTAAAATTTTATAAACATCTTTTACAAAAAGTCCCAAAAAATGAATATTATTTATATTCAACTTATACATATAATAATTGTTATAATTGTTACTTTAAATATTTCACGCTTAATTTTTAGTAACTATTTGCCGCTCTAGCGCGGAAAGTAACTTTTACCGCACGAGTGAGGAAATATCCTTTATCGCTCTAGAGCGGGAAATAATCCTTTACCGCACGACAATTGTGATATAAAATCTTAACATTTCGTTAAATTATTAATATAAATATTTTGAGCATTGTCACTGAATTTTTAAAACATTTGTATTGAAAAGACGCCAAAAATAGTGTCTAGAATAGTGGACATATAGAATGATTTATTTTTTGTTTCAAGTATTGTACAAGCTTGTAAATAAAATCTTCAATTTTTACTGAAAAAATTAACATTTTAATAGAATTTACAAAGAATGTTAGGATTTGGCTTTATTTAGGCTTGGACAACTTTTTATTTACGAAAACTATTTTGTTTATTTTGAAAATATTGTGAATTACTGCTAATAAAACAACATATTATTTCTTGAAAATATATTTTTTAAATCCATCACTAGTCATGTATAATACAGGTAGGTAAAAAAGTTTGATTTTACAAAACGAGGGCTAGAATAAAAGTGTTTAAAAAATCGGCGATTCCCAACTCGCGCTCGTCTTTACCTGCTCCTAAAAATTACTG
The DNA here is from genome assembly GCA_949320105.2 of Crepidodera aurea. Taxonomy (NCBI): domain Eukaryota; kingdom Metazoa; phylum Arthropoda; class Insecta; order Coleoptera; family Chrysomelidae; genus Crepidodera; species Crepidodera aurea. The sequence continues at coordinate 13,053,493 of OX439479.2, forward strand.
TCCAACTCATGCTCAAGTGTTTTAATTCTTAATAATAAAAATATTGGAAAAGTTTTCTATTATCTTCATCCAAACAAGTTATTATGTAGAAATACTGAAGGTATATTCAGTAGTAATACCCCTAGGGCCTTGATAATACCGAGATAATTTTGTCATAGAGAATGCTGAAAGCGTGTTGCTTGATAATGGCCCGAGGCCGAAGGCCGAGGGCTATTATCCTTAAGCAACACGCTTGAAGGATTCTCTATGACAAAATTTTGAGGATTTATCAAGGCCCGAGGGGTATTCGATAAGATAATTTTTTACTTTGTAGATTTAAACATTTTTAAACTAGTTGTCAGTTTGACGTTTAATTAATTTTTAATCAAAAACTTGACTTGCTGAAAACACCAAACTGAAAACACCACATGTAGGGTGTTATCGCTGTAATCCATAGCTGATTGGATGAAATTTGACACATGACTCTAAATTAAGTAATTTGATTGGTTACAATAGTTAGTAAAAAATTATCATATATATTCAAAATAAATCTACTATAAAATATATATAAATTTATTACTTATACGAATATAAAAATTTCAAACTTAATATTATTGAGTACTATTATACCATGATATTATTTTAACAAAATTAAACGTTATTTTTTAAATTATCAGTGGTAGATTTTAGAAAATCTTGTTCTTTCTACAAAACGAATTTTTTGACAGTCTAACTCTTCGACATTTTATATAGGTCTCTTCTTATTTTTAGTAATACGTCAACAAAAACAAATAATGAGGGATGTGAATTATAAAAGGAACTATTCAAATGGCTATGAAATGATTCACATCCATTTAAATCTATGAATTTATTAATTCCTAGATTTAAATTAGATTGGATACACAGGTATATTTTTCAAACGGGTACGAGTTGGGCATACGGATTTTAGAGACCTTTACACTTTTACCTTTTAAAGGATTAGTGGGCACGAGTTGGGATGTGCCCATAAAAAATACCTCGATTCGAATAGTTCATCTAAAGGGCCACATTTTTTTCTGAAATGGTATAAATTTGGATTGCATACAAAGGACCCCGCACGTTTCTTATGGAATTTGTTTATATGGTGGTTTGTTTTGAAACTATGTGAAAAATGTAGGTCTTGCCTCACTAATTAAGAGTCTGAATGGACCCGAAGCCCGAAAATGAGTCGGAGAATTAATAGATCGTACTTTTTCAGGATCTCTCGAAATAGGTAAATCGTTTCTGGTCGATTTCAGTAATAAACAGGTTTAGGGACAATAATACACAAACTTCACGATTCACTGGAAGTGTGAATGCGTTAAAAAAAAACTTTTTTAAACTTCTGTTTTGTCAAAAAAAAATCTGCTCTAAGTTTCGATATTTTTAGCCATGACCTTCACTTAAAATAATATAACGAGTCAAAACTAACTGAAAATTCGAAAATAGATGTTTGATTTTTGAGTTTTCGGTTATTTGTGACCCATTATACACTCTTCAGTGAAGGTTAGGGCTAAAACCCCATGTCAGCAGCAAAAGAAGCTTAAAAAAGTTTTTTTTTACTCATTTACACCTCCAGTGAGAAAAATAACCCTAAATCTATGCTATACTACTAAGACGAATTATTAAGCCCTCATTCTTACAATGTGGCCCTAAAAAAGACTGATTTTTACAAGGGAAATGGATTTATTTTCGGGCTATTCCCAATGAGACTTGATCAGTGACACAAGACCTATTTTTACATATAGTTTCAAATAGTCCAGGAGCCAATAACGATTTTCGGTACTTATTTTCACAGTCAGCAAACATGGATAGAATTGTAAGGTTTGTAAATCTAAGCAAAATTCATCGTTTTTTTCCAGTGTGATAAAAATAGTTCTAGTAATAAGAGGTATTTAGCCAGACTCAAAAATGTTGGACTAAGAGAACAGGTTATTTGTATACAGGGTGTTCCTTATATAGAAGTATGGTAGATTCCTCACTTTAAAACATTACGATTCGAACCAACTTGCATTTTAAAAATTTGGAATTGGGGGTTTTTGGGAACGAGAAATCATAATCTGGTACCTACTTCGATGTAATTTTTAGAGGGCGCTAGTTAGGCCACATTTGTGTCATAAATGTGCGATAAACTTTTTTGCTCTTTAAGTTAGCGCTATTTTTGTAGAAAAATATTAAATCCACGGTGTAGTAGAAAAAAAGCAAACTTGTTATTAACCTTAAAACTTAACGGTTTACGAGATACTCGCATTTTAGGGATCAGCTGCAATGATCGGCAAGAAAAAAAAATTTCTGGCCTTTATGTATAATGTATGTATATGACCTCCTATTTTTATTCTTCCATAATTTGGAGGAATGAAAAAAAAACGGTGGGGTCATATTCGGATTCAGGACGTAATTATACATAAGAATCAGCAAGAATAGTGTCAGGGCCGGAAAAAAAACATTTTTGACGACCAGTGTAATCATGCAGCTGATCACTAAAATGCGATTAACTCCTAAACCGTTAAGTTTTAAGGTTAATAACAAGTATCCTTTTTTATTTTACAAAAATAGCGCTAACTTAAAGAGCAAAAAAGTTTATCACACATTTATGCCACACGTGTGGCCTAACTAGCGCCCTCTACAAACTACATCGAAGTAGGTACCAGATTATGATTCCTCGTTCCCTAAAACCCCCAATTCCAAATTTTTACGTATACATATCCAAAGACGCTAAAGTTATTGCAAAAAATAAATCTTAAAATTTAACCTTTAACACCCTGTATATTCCTTATTAGGAACATTTTATTAGAGCAAGTAGGTTCAAATCGTAATATTTTAAAGTGAGGAATCTACCATACTTCTAGGACCACCCTGTATATACCGCATAGGAAAATAAGTACGAAAAAAATTAACTGCCCCTGGATTAAAATAAACACCAAGAACCAAATCCCCTAAGTATTGTTCGGGGTCATTTTAGGTCTTCCTTGTATACGATGAAATGTTTTAAAAATCTAACTAACTATTTTAAGAATTTAGATCAGGAACTACCTTTTAACAAGAGTGAAATTTTGTAGATCGGTTATAATTGCATATTTTTTATACTTTTACAAGCTTTGTAATTGTAATATATCATGTATATTTTTGTCATATACTTGTTTAAACATATTTTTGGTAATAGTTGTACATACCTTGATCAAATTGTATAGTTCACTTTTTTGTTTATCATTTTGGGGGCTCGATTTATAAAAAACATAATTTTTACACAAAGTGGGAAAAGATATTTTAGAGAATTAATGGATAACGTTTTGGTAGATTTTTTTAAAGCAACTTATATGTTAAACATAAAATAACGAATAAAAAAGTGCTACAAATATTTTACACCGAATTTGAAAATAAGAAACAGTTTTAATTCATGAACAATGTTTTTAGACCAATGCAGATGCCTTTGAAAATGGTAAAAAGTGAAATAAAATAATAGGATGAAACCTATTGGAAAAGGAAGAGAATATGACAAAAATGATAGGAAAAATAATTTAAGGGCGATCTGAGGTTGGGAAGTGGAAGGGGGGAGTTTTTAAGGGTAGAAATCGATTTCCGGCAAAACTACAAGTCCTATGGAAAAAAGTTAAATGGCAAAGTTATAGGTAATAAAAAGATCTACAACTTTTGTATTTACACTTTTTTCACATAACCTCAAAATTTATGTGAAAAATTCAAATAACCAGGTTTTTGGTTTTTTATTTTTATCTTTTACGAAATTTGGTGAAAACTTACCTTTTTATGTCCCAAACACACTGTAATTTTTTTGTTTTAAAATATTTATTTTTTTAACCTTATTTTGACTTAATATCGAAAAAGCAGTCTAATTTTCAATCGAAAATTCTCACGTCAAAATATCTGCTTTTTTAAAAAACTCGGTGGGCTTTTTGTTCGCTGAAATCTCTACTTTTTGATGGTGTAAAAAAATATACATTACTATGGTAAATGTTCTCGAAAAATGCAAATAAGAAACGAAAAAAACCCGAATCCGAAATTTTTTTTTAAATCATTACAACTTTGCCATTTAACTTTTTTCCATATTCTCTTCCTTTTCCAATGAGTTTCATCCTACTATTATTTTATTTGGTTTCAAAAATTATCGGCGCTGGTCTATTTGGTTAATTAGTCAAAATCCAAAAGAACCAAGACTTAAAGTCTGAAGATGGAATAAAATATATCAAAGTATCCGTCGCCGTCGTCCGGGAGATATTGGACATTAGTTTTCTGCAAATGTGCTACCATCTAACAGAAGTGAGTTTTTGAAAACTTCACAACGCAACATATTCCAACTTGCATTGGTGGTTGCAAATCCAATTTATTTTGCTTACATTAGTTTTCTGATTGGTATATTGGGATTTTTTAATTTTAGATTATTTGGAATTTTAATGAATAAAAAAAACGTCCAACCTGTGACACTGAGGTAAAGAGGGGGAGTTGCCAAAATATAAAATGTATTTAAAAATATTTTTTATACTCATTCAACTCTCTATCAAAACTGTATCCATTTTTGTGCATAGGAGATATAAATTTCACTTTATAAATCGACCCAAATTTTATGGTTATAAAAAAAAAGAACTTTTATATGCACTTCTTGATCTTTATCATTAACAATATTTATTATAGCAATAAATACGAATAAAACATTTTAAGTTATTCTACCGTATTTTTTTAATTAAAAATCAGGTCCTTGTAGTTTGAAAGCAAGTAGTAGTTGGAGATTCTGCAGTTCGTTAACGTCCTTACGACTGTCATCCTGTCTGCTCTCTCAAAATTTGCTTTTACTACTTCGTAATAACGTCCATCGCTAAAAAATAAATTCAGTTGTACGGCAACTCCATTACAAATTTAAATAATAGTCACAGAAGTTAGAAAATAGCGGAAGCGTTCACAAATATTTTAAGCCAGCCCTGCGTGTTCCGGCTCGAACGCGTAATAAAATGTCTGCCTCGCCCCTTACCGCTGCCCTTCAGGAGAAGTTCTGAAGGATACAAAGCGAAGCCTTATTATTACACCGGGGATCTAAATCTCTGGTTATTTATTTATTAAGTAAATTAATCGACTCACCTTAAACATAAACACCTTAATTTCAAACATTTCACTCTTATGGTATCAATGGCTTTTTGACTTTTATCCGAAAATCTTAAATTGTCAGGGTCCCATCTCAGTTCTAACCTTTCCAAATTAAGGCAATTTCTAGAAATGCTGTCCATAAGTTGATCTACTAATATATTTACTCCCAACCTTTCTTGTGTTCCCATAACTAATATCCTTAAAAAAAATAACCAGCAAATATAAGTAACCTCGAAGAACATTGTTTAATTGTATACTTACTGAGCATTTGTTAAAATAGGTAAAACTGTTTGCCAGAGGGAGTCAGTAATATGAGTCATTCCAGATAGGCCCAAGCCCAATAATTGATGACCGTGTTTACATAAAAATTTATAAATTGCCTCTTCTGTTAAGTTATCCGAACTGTCCAGATCTAGAGCTACCTAGAAAATTGATAAAAGAGGTTAAGAAAATTAAATGTAACTATACCGGGTGTCCCATTTTAATCCGCCAGTAGCGATAATTCTGAAACATTGCATTGAATCAAAAAGTGTTCCAAATGAAAAGTTAATGGTTCTGAGGGGGACATCTGATGCCGTAGACTGTGCCCCCCAGCCCCCCAAGGGGGGCGGGAACAGGGGGCAACTTTAAAATCTATATAGAGTTTTAAAATGTAGGTAAATTTTAGTCGGGGTATTTTTTAAAGTTGTTGATAGATGGCGCTGCAAACTTGAGAAAAAATTAAAAGCATTTCTCTATCACACAGTAAACGAATTTCTTATTTAGAAGATTACTATTTTTGAAAACGGCAACAGTATTTTTCATGGCATAATTAAATTGAAATAACTCAATTAAAACCGCCGGCATTAGCGTTACCCAAGACGTACCACGAGGAGGTTGCTCGGTCGGATTTACGTCTCGTGTGTGTGTGCGTCAGTGTTCCTGTCCGTGTTTGTTTGTGTATGTGACTCTGTCTGTGGCTGTGTGTTTGACTGTGTGTTTGGCTGTGTGTTTGTTTGTGTGTGCGTCAGTGTGTTTGTCTGTTTGGTTGTCGTATGTTACATGGGCATTTGAGTGTGCGTGTTCATGCGTTTGCGTGTGTGTGAGTTCGTCGCCGTTGCAATTCACAAGAACTGCTCGAAATTGTGTCCCTGATGGTCTCGACACAATCGTATTCGTTTGGCGAAATTCTCCACGCACGCCCGCAACGTATTTGGAGATATTTCACGACAGGCATTAGTTATCCGCACCATCATGTTCTCGCGCGTGGTTGGAGGATCGCGGAAGACGACGTCTTTCAGGTAACCCCAAAGGAAGAAATCAGGCGATGTCAAGTCCGGAGATCGGGGTGGCCAAGCAATAGGTCCTCCGCGACCAATCCATTGCGCTGGAAACAGCTCATCCAAATGTTGTCGAACCGCACGAGCGTAGTGTGGTGGGCACCGTCCTGCTGGAACCACATCGTCCTCCGGGTACGCAAATCGACTTCTTCTAGCAGCACAGGAAGATCGTTCTGGAGAAATTCCAGGTACCTCGCGCCATTTAACGTCCTGTCGAAGAAGAATGGTCCGATTATCTGCGAGCCGAGAAGTCCACACCACACGTTGACACTCCATCGCTGCTGTACTATGTGGGGGGGCCGGTCAAACACTGTTTGAGAAAAAAATGACATTCTTTTTTGAATTATTTTACCATTATTTAATTTGAAAAATAAGTACTCAATCGCTATTTTTGAGTACTTTACGTCTTTGTAGGGGGGGCGGGGGTAGTATTTGGGCAGGCTGAGAAAAAAAACAACTTTGTAAGGTTGTGAGTAAGTCTTAAGTAATAATAACAGTTAATTACGTGACGATTTTCGCAATTTAATTGACAAAAAACCTAATTTTTACATTTGCAGCGCCATCTCTCGACCAATAAAAAAATGTTTCGGATAAAACTTACATACTTTTTAACCCTCTATCAGAATCTGCAATAAAAAATAGGGGTTTCCATTTAAGATTTTAAAGTTGCCCCCTGTTCCCGCCCCCCTTGGGGGGCTGGGGGGGGGGGCAAAGTCTACGGCATCAGATGTCCCCCTCAGAACCATTAACTTTTCATTTGGAACACTTTTTGATTCAATGCAATGTTTCAGAATTATCGCTACTGGCGGATTAAAATGGGACACCCGGTATGTAAAAAAGTAGTTTCATTAAACGAGCAACTCTATGAGTTATAGGAATGAAATATAAAAGAAAACTGTTAAATGTGAAAAGTCCTTTAATGTATCTAAAGGAACATTATTATGTCCTTATACTATAAAAATCAATTTCGAGTACATCCTGATGATGGAGCTGTTTTCATATCTCTCGAAACCTATTTTTAATGATAAAGGATTTTTAACCTTACCAAATTTCGAGCGGTCCCCGAATCCATATACGACTTTAGTACTAAATCATTGAAGCCGTTAAGTTGTCCAGCACTTAAGAATTTCAGTCCTGGTATCCTCGAAAGCATGTCCTGTAGGCATTCCGTTGACAGATCAGTAGCGGTAATATCTAATTCTTGTACAGAGCATTTGTCCCATTCGACTTGCATCAAGTGTTCACTCTGCAGATCTAAAACAAAAGAAGAATAACAGTTCCATGTTAATGGTTATTTAACGAACAAGTGTAATAATAAGGGCGATTAAGAGATAATTTAACGCGCGAGCAGAGCGACAACTATTTTTTCGGGGTATAGATAACCGTAATATAATTCAGACCTCGCCAAGCAATTGTTTTTAATATTGGTTTTGACTTACTTGTTCCATTCATCAATAAGCATTTCAGTCTTCTACTCCTTTGAAATAATGTCTTCAAAGTAGAACCAGTTACTTTATTGCAGTAATTTACAGCTAAACATTCTAGCTATAACAAAAAAAAAATCAAGATTAAGTTTTCTGTAGGGTATATTATTTCGAACTCTATAATACTGTGAAGCTTCTTCAAACTTAGTATGAATAAAATGGATGATACTCTTGACTTTGTACACACTTTTTTGAATAAGAAGGGACAAACTTGCAAAAGTGCAAGCTGAATCGGCAGACGCCTTACCAACTAGGCCACCGTATCCGGTAAATCCTTATTAGAACCTCTGTTATGTTTCTAATCTTTTTAATTTACCAGTTTCTCTTGTTCATTGGTGAATAATTACTTTTTTATGCCAAATACTGTACCTAACGAACAGTGCCGGTTCTAGACATTTTTCTAGTGGATGCGAACAATGGAGAATATCACCAACTTTTGATTTTTACCCTACAATAGACTCTATTAAAAATACAAAAATACCGTAAAAATTTTTTTATGATACGTCTGATAGTTTCCGAGATATTTAATTTTTTAGCTATGCGTGCGACGACGCGGTGTCATCGGCTGCTGTGACGTCACTTTACAACGGTCGGTCTGCTTCCCACCTGTGAAAATGGACCAACATTTACCCGGATCGACCCCCCCCCTTTTTTGAGGATACTGAACACGATAGCGGTATCAGACTTTCTCTTTTTGCCAGCCGAACCCCTAAAACTGCCAAAAACTACCCCCTAATGTGGTTAACCGGGCAGCACATCATTTCACTGTAAAAACACGTCTTTCCCCCCGTATTCGAGAATGCTGAGCACGGTGGTGGAGTTGAAGATTACTTCCGACCCTCACCAACTCCTCTACCGGCCAAAACTCACCCCCGACAGGGATGTTTTTTTTCTTTAACAGCGGCAAAACGCCTGTTTCCCCGTTTTCGAGGATACTGAACACAATGGTGGTGTTGAAGATTACTTCTGACCCTCACCAACCCCATCAAAAGTCCAAACCCACCCCCGAAGCTGCTGATATAAAGAAAAATTCACGCCTTTCGGGGATGACTTTGGCCAGTTGAGGGTTGGTGAGGGTTGGAAGTAATCTTCAACAACACCACCGTGCTCAGCATCCTCAAAAACGGGAGGAAAGACGTGATATTCTTCATTCACTGGCGCCCCTCATATACCAGTGGCGTAATACCGGGGGGTCTGGGAGAATTTTTAAAATTTGAGTAGCCTAAAACGCTGTTTAGGCTACTTTGTATTACATTACATTCACAAAAAAAATTTCAATCTGCGGCGCCCCCACGGCCGCATCCTTCGCGTTTGCCTTAAACCGGCCCTGCTAACGAAAGATATATTCAATTTCTTGTAATGTCAAAATTTCCCGATGGAAATCAAACTACAGAAAATACTTAGTAATAATAATAAACAACAAAAAATATCAAGGAATCCTAAAAATGAAACAATTTTCTTTTAAGAATCGTGTACCAATAAAAATAAAATAAAAAATATGTAATAGTATTTGGGGTAACGAGGAGTATAAGTAGCAAATTAGGTAACTGTTTTACTCTAGTTAAGTACTATATTTTTTCTACGCCCAGATAAAACACATGCACAAACATTTTTATTATCTATTTCTATTTAAACATTTTTATTTACATTTAAACAATGAATGTAAGTGAAACCAATTAAGTGCATGTATTAAAAGTGTATGCACTGACTGTGTAATAGTATATTACAAGCCGAGATGGAAAATATGTCATTACAGTCGAGCGCTAAAATGGCTAGCTGAGGTTTATTATACAGGGTGAGTCACGGTAGACGCGACGGTCCATTGTGGCTAAACGGTTCATATTTTGAAAATTTTGTTTATTCATGGATATGTGGGTTGATAAAGGCTACATTTTAAAATTATTTTGAATTATACAGGTTGTCCCAAAAAAGTGTGGCGTATCAAAGTTATATTGTTTCTTATGGAAGACCCTATATTTTATTGCATTTATAACGTTAAAAATAAGATAAACTTTCCTAAGTATTCACCTAAGCTTTTTACTTTTCGAGATATTTTGATATTTCTAAAAATGCAAGCACTTACAATAAAACCAATAGCTTGGAAACCTATGGAATCAGCCAAATCCAATTTTAGGTGAAAAAATTAGACTAATAATTGAAAGCCATAATGTATTTAAAGTTGTTTAAAATTATACAGGACGTCCAAAATGGGGCGATACTCTAATGACATATTCAAACGACAATATCGTTCCTATTTTAAATAGGACATTCTGTATTTTATAATCCTATTAAAAATTATAAAGGTCTACTATGCCTAAATCTATTAATTTTGGAGTTATTTTTATTTTTGTTAAATTTTACATTATTTTTCCACCGTAATGCCTAAATAGAAATTACAGATGAATCCACTTTTCATAATAATGGCTTAGTTAACTTTCATTATTATGATACTCAAAACCAGCATTTGTTATACACAATAGATCATCAGAACCGGTGGAACATTAATGTATACGGTGAAATTATAGGCGACCAAATTATTGGCCCATATTTCTTTGATGGCCATTTAAATGGAAGGAAATTTTTGCAATTTTTAAGAAAAAGTTTCTGGGAACTGTTGGAAAACGTATCATTAGATATTAGACAAAAAATGATGTTGCAATAGTCGAAGCTGATCAAATACAGGGTGTTTAACAAAAATAACTCCAAAATTAATAGATTTAGGCTTAGTAGACCTTTATAATTTTTAAAAGGTAATAGAATTTGCTACAAAATAGGATTATAAAATACAGGGTGTCCTATTTAAAATAAGAACGATATTGTCGTTTGAATATGTCATTAGAGAATCGCCCCATTTTGGACGCCCTGTATAATTTTAAACAACTCTAAATACATCATTGGGTTCAATTATTAGTCTAATTTTTTTCAGTTAAAATTGAATTTGGCTGTTTCCATAGGTTTTCAAGTTATTGGTTTTCTTGTAAGTGCTTCCATTTTTAGAAATATCAAAATATCTCGAAAACTAAAAAGCTTAGGTATAGAGAATACTTAAGAAAGTTTATCTTATTTTTAACGTATTATCTATAAATGCAATAAAATATAGGGTCTTCCACAAGAAATAATATAACTTTGATACGCCACATTTTTTTGGGACAACCTGTATAATTCAAAATAAATTTAAAATGTAGCCTTTATCAACCCACATATCCATGAATAAACAAAATTTTCAAAATATTAACCGTTTAGCCACAATGGACCATCGCGTCTACCGTGACTCACCCTGTATATTAATATTTTAACATAGTCAGTGCATTTGTCTGTAAGTATTGAGTTTGTCTTTGTCACATATTGCCAGAAACTATTTTACTATATTTTTTATAAAACTAAATAGTAATATTTGTAGATAAAATACTACGAGACTAATTACAGAATTTTTTATTATTATTCAAATTAAAAACAAACACACTTTTATATTAGATTAAACCGTGTAGTATCCAGATTCGTCTTTTGTTATTTATAACATCCTAGGACATCTCAGTAATTAATGATTTACACTGATGGGCGTAGAAAAAAAAAGTATTTTTATTCATTTCAAAATATTTCTGAAACTTGTTTTTAAATAAATTCTTATTAATATTTAGCTATTTTATATGTTCAAGAATTATTTCGTAAATTAGTTCTACAATTTTTCTTTACCTGTATGCAATTAGAACTGAAGGCATCAATGTGACTGTCGTCAACAAAATTGATCCCGTACAAATTAATAACTCTCAAATTTGGTGTAGCAGACTTTAACTTATGAACGTTAATAACTTCGTAAATTTCCTCTTCTTCCTCCTCGATCTTTTCGTAGGTACCTATTAAGTGAAGAATTTCCAAACCGTTTATAAAATTGTAGATTTTTCTCATAAACCCCTCCATGAAGATGACCTCAGAGAGACATATGCAAAGGTACTTGAGTTTCGTGGGAAAAGCTTGCATTTCACTAAAAAATATCACATATATAGATTATTATTATTGTTTATAAGAAGTTTCCACCAAAAAATGTTGTAAATTAACAGAATAAAATAAAGGGAACATGGAAGTCTTTTGCTATGCCATTTTAAAGACAAGAATTCAATTTTTTACTTTAATTTCGAGAAGAGAAAAAATAACAACGTCCTGGACAGTGGATTTTTCATAAAAACTTCACATCTTTTGCGTTATTCGTTACGGCCCTTTCGACTATCATAACATTAACATTTTTTCTTTAACATCCCAGCAAACAATGAATCTCTGGCCCAATGCCGGCAATGCAGGCATATTGTCTCTACCGACTTTATGATTTGTAGTTTGGCAACGCTGATATCCGACATAACCTTAAACTAGACGGCTAATGCCATATGATAAAAATTGATCAATTACGAGGATGACTGGTGTCCATAATGCATGCGCATTGTGTTTGTCATATTCACCGACATAACCTTAAAGTCTATGTTCCGACATTGGCGTACCTTAGGTAAAATGATTGGGCCTAGAACGAAAATAAGTGGAATGATGAAAACAATTTAGGATTTAGGTTGGAGTTTTCATTTACTGATTGGAAATATTATTATTTTTTGAGAACAGGATGTTTTTTATAAAATAGAATAGTATAGGTATAAATAGCTGTATCGTTCGAGTAAGACATATAGTATCCTCAATTTATATCATTGAAATAACTTTCTGAAGCAAAATGCTCTGAACATATTCTTGTTGACGAGTGCGGAAGCGGTTCTAAAGGTCTTCCGATTGCTTTCAACCATTCATTACGTTAGTCCTCAGGTATTCTAAAATATCATTGTGAAGCAAATATACATTTGTTCGCGTAAAATAATTACTTTTTAGTATAATAAATGTGCGTGAATCAAAGTTGTTGAATAGATTCATGGTATATAACAATTTTATTGTGTTTCTTATATTGACTTACCTATGAAACATAACACCTTTGGGATGGTTTGTTGAACGGTTCTTACACCAAAGTACAAAACACTTCATTTTTACAATAAATTCACTATTTCTCTGGCGAATATCGGTTAAACACCAAACAGAACAGTAGACGCCTATGAACAAAAAACAATATGTCTCGTTTCCTCGAATCGGCAAAGCTCGAGAACCGAAACCCAGATGTTAGACATACTGGTGTCCATTGCGCGTTGCGCAGAGACGTTTTCGGAATGTTCGATTGGATGAGTTTCTTGTGTGGTGGGAATATGGATATTAGCCGTCTAGAATAGTGGACATATAGAATGATTTATTTTTTGTTTCAAGTATTGTACAAGCTTGTAAATAAAATCTTCAATTTTTACTGAAAAAATTAACATTTTAATAGAATTTACAAAGAATGTTAGGATTTGGCTTTATTTAGGCTTGGACAACTTTTTATTTACGAAAACTATTTTGTTTATTTTGAAAATATTGTGAATTACTGCTAATAAAACAACATATTATTTCTTGAAAATATATTTTTTAAATCCATCACTAGTCATGTATAATACAGGTAGGTAAAAAAGTTTGATTTTACAAAACGAGGGCTAGAATAAAAGTGTTTAAAAAATCGGCGATTCCCAACTCGCGCTCGTCTTTACCTGCTCCTAAAAATTACTGTCCAACTCATGCTCAAGTGTTTTAATTCTTAATAATAAAAATATTGGAAAAGTTTTCTATTATCTTCATCCAAACAAGTTATTATGTAGAAATACTGAAGGTATATTCATATATATTCAAAATAAATCTACTATAAAATATATATAAATTTATTACTTATACGAATATAAAAATTTCAAACTTAATATTATTGAGTACTATTATACCATGATATTATTTTAACAAAATTAAACGTTATTTTTTAAATTATCAGTGGTAGATTTTAGAAAATCTTGTTCTTTCTACAAAACGAATTTTTTGACAGTCTAACTCTTCGACATTTTATATAGGTCTCTTCTTATTTTTAGTAATACGTCAACAAAAACAAATAATGAGGGATGTGAATTATAAAAGGAACTATTCAAATGGCTATGAAATGATTCACATCCATTTAAATCTATGAATTTATTAATTCCTAGATTTAAATTAGATTGGATACACAGGTATATTTTTCAAACGGGTACGAGTTGGGCATACGGATTTTAGAGACCTTTACACTTTTACCTTTTAAAGGATTAGTGGGCACGAGTTGGGATGTGCCCATAAAAAATACCTCGATTCGAATAGTTCATCTAAAGGGCCACATTTTTTTCTGAAATGGTATAAATTTGGATTGCATACAAAGGACCCCGCACGTTTCTTATGGAATTTGTTTATATGGTGGTTTGTTTTGAAACTATGTGAAAAATGTAGGTCTTGCCTCACTAATTAAGAGTCTGAATGGACCCGAAGCCCGAAAATGAGTCGGAGAATTAATAGATCGTACTTTTTCAGGATCTCTCGAAATAGGTAAATCGTTTCTGGTCGATTTCAGTAATAAACAGGTTTAGGGACAATAATACACAAACTTCACGATTCACTGGAAGTGTGAATGCGTTAAAAAAAAACTTTTTTAAACTTCTGTTTTGTCAAAAAAAAATCTGCTCTAAGTTTCGATATTTTTAGCCATGACCTTCACTTAAAATAATATAACGAGTCAAAACTAACTGAAAATTCGAAAATAGATGTTTGATTTTTGAGTTTTCGGTTATTTGTGACCCATTATACACTCTTCAGTGAAGGTTAGGGCTAAAACCCCATGTCAGCAGCAAAAGAAGCTTAAAAAAGTTTTTTTTTACTCATTTACACCTCCAGTGAGAAAAATAACCCTAAATCTATGCTATACTACTAAGACGAATTATTAAGCCCTCATTCTTACAATGTGGCCCTAAAAAAGACTGATTTTTACAAGGGAAATGGATTTATTTTCGGGCTATTCCCAATGAGACTTGATCAGTGACACAAGACCTATTTTTACATATAGTTTCAAATAGTCCAGGAGCCAATAACGATTTTCGGTACTTATTTTCACAGTCAGCAAACATGGATAGAATTGTAAGGTTTGTAAATCTAAGCAAAATTCATCGTTTTTTTCCAGTGTGATAAAAATAGTTCTAGTAATAAGAGGTATTTAGCCAGACTCAAAAATGTTGGACTAAGAGAACAGGTTATTTGTATACAGGGTGTTCCTTATATAGAAGTATGGTAGATTCCTCACTTTAAAACATTACGATTCGAACCAACTTGCATTTTAAAAATTTGGAATTGGGGGTTTTTGGGAACGAGAAATCATAATCTGGTACCTACTTCGATGTAATTTTTAGAGGGCGCTAGTTAGGCCACATTTGTGTCATAAATGTGCGATAAACTTTTTTGCTCTTTAAGTTAGCGCTATTTTTGTAGAAAAATATTAAATCCACGGTGTAGTAGAAAAAAAGCAAACTTGTTATTAACCTTAAAACTTAACGGTTTACGAGATACTCGCATTTTAGGGATCAGCTGCAATGATCGGCAAGAAAAAAAATTTTCTGGCCTTTATGTATAATGTATGTATATGACCTCCTATTTTTATTCTTCCATAATTTGGAGGAATGAAAAAAAAACGGTGGGGTCATATTCGGATTCAGGACGTAATTATACATAAGAATCAGCAAGAATAGTGTCAGGGCCGGAAAAAAAACATTTTTGACGACCAGTGTAATCATGCAGCTGATCACTAAAATGCGATTAACTCCTAAACCGTTAAGTTTTAAGGTTAATAACAAGTATCCTTTTTTATTTTACAAAAATAGCGCTAACTTAAAGAGCAAAAAAGTTTATCACACATTTATGCCACACGTGTGGCCTAACTAGCGCCCTCTACAAACTACATCGAAGTAGGTACCAGATTATGATTCCTCGTTCCCTAAAACCCCCAATTCCAAATTTTTACGTATACATATCCAAAGACGCTAAAGTTATTGCAAAAAATAAATCTTAAAATTTAACCTTTAACACCCTGTATATTCCTTATTAGGAACATTTTATTAGAGCAAGTAGGTTCAAATCGTAATATTTTAAAGTGAGGAATCTACCATACTTCTAGGACCACCCTGTATATACCGCATAGGAAAATAAGTACGAAAAAAATTAACTGCCCCTGGATTAAAATAAACACCAAGAACCAAATCCCCTAAGTATTGTTCGGGGTCATTTTAGGTCTTCCTTGTATACGATGAAATGTTTTAAAAATCTAACTAACTATTTTAAGAATTTAGATCAGGAACTACCTTTTAACAAGAGTGAAATTTTGTAGATCGGTTATAATTGCATATTTTTTATACTTTTACAAGCTTTGTAATTGTAATATATCATGTATATTTTTGTCATATACTTGTTTAAACATATTTTTGGT
Organism: Crepidodera aurea; assembly: GCA_949320105.2. Taxonomy (NCBI): domain Eukaryota; kingdom Metazoa; phylum Arthropoda; class Insecta; order Coleoptera; family Chrysomelidae; genus Crepidodera; species Crepidodera aurea. The sequence goes on from OX439479.2 coordinate 13,069,761, forward strand.
AATAGTTGTACATACCTTGATCAAATTGTATAGTTCACTTTTTTGTTTATCATTTTGGGGGCTCGATTTATAAAAAACATAATTTTTACACAAAGTGGGAAAAGATATTTTAGAGAATTAATGGATAACGTTTTGGTAGATTTTTTTAAAGCAACTTATATGTTAAACATAAAATAACGAATAAAAAAGTGCTACAAATATTTTACACCGAATTTGAAAATAAGAAACAGTTTTAATTCATGAACAATGTTTTTAGACCAATGCAGATGCCTTTGAAAATGGTAAAAAGTGAAATAAAATAATAGGATGAAACCTATTGGAAAAGGAAGAGAATATGACAAAAATGATAGGAAAAATAATTTAAGGGCGATCTGAGGTTGGGAAGTGGAAGGGGGGAGTTTTTAAGGGTAGAAATCGATTTCCGGCAAAACTACAAGTCCTATGGAAAAAAGTTAAATGGCAAAGTTATAGGTAATAAAAAGATCTACAACTTTTGTATTTACACTTTTTTCACATAACCTCAAAATTTATGTGAAAAATTCAAATAACCAGGTTTTTGGTTTTTTATTTTTATCTTTTACGAAATTTGGTGAAAACTTACCTTTTTATGTCCCAAACACACTGTAATTTTTTTGTTTTAAAATATTTATTTTTTTAACCTTATTTTGACTTAATATCGAAAAAGCAGTCTAATTTTCAATCGAAAATTCTCACGTCAAAATATCTGCTTTTTTAAAAAACTCGGTGGGCTTTTTGTTCGCTGAAATCTCTACTTTTTGATGGTGTAAAAAAATATACATTACTATGGTAAATGTTCTCGAAAAATGCAAATAAGAAACGAAAAAAACCCGAATCCGAAATTTTTTTTTAAATCATTACAACTTTGCCATTTAACTTTTTTCCATATTCTCTTCCTTTTCCAATGAGTTTCATCCTACTATTATTTTATTTGGTTTCAAAAATTATCGGCGCTGGTCTATTTGGTTAATTAGTCAAAATCCAAAAGAACCAAGACTTAAAGTCTGAAGATGGAATAAAATATATCAAAGTATCCGTCGCCGTCGTCCGGGAGATATTGGACATTAGTTTTCTGCAAATGTGCTACCATCTAACAGAAGTGAGTTTTTGAAAACTTCACAACGCAACATATTCCAACTTGCATTGGTGGTTGCAAATCCAATTTATTTTGCTTACATTAGTTTTCTGATTGGTATATTGGGATTTTTTAATTTTAGATTATTTGGAATTTTAATGAATAAAAAAAACGTCCAACCTGTGACACTGAGGTAAAGAGGGGGAGTTGCCAAAATATAAAATGTATTTAAAAATATTTTTTATACTCATTCAACTCTCTATCAAAACTGTATCCATTTTTGTGCATAGGAGATATAAATTTCACTTTATAAATCGACCCAAATTTTATGGTTATAAAAAAAAAGAACTTTTATATGCACTTCTTGATCTTTATCATTAACAATATTTATTATAGCAATAAATACGAATAAAACATTTTAAGTTATTCTACCGTATTTTTTTAATTAAAAATCAGGTCCTTGTAGTTTGAAAGCAAGTAGTAGTTGGAGATTCTGCAGTTCGTTAACGTCCTTACGACTGTCATCCTGTCTGCTCTCTCAAAATTTGCTTTTACTACTTCGTAATAACGTCCATCGCTAAAAAATAAATTCAGTTGTACGGCAACTCCATTACAAATTTAAATAATAGTCACAGAAGTTAGAAAATAGCGGAAGCGTTCACAAATATTTTAAGCCAGCCCTGCGTGTTCCGGCTCGAACGCGTAATAAAATGTCTGCCTCGCCCCTTACCGCTGCCCTTCAGGAGAAGTTCTGAAGGATACAAAGCGAAGCCTTATTATTACACCGGGGATCTAAATCTCTGGTTATTTATTTATTAAGTAAATTAATCGACTCACCTTAAACATAAACACCTTAATTTCAAACATTTCACTCTTATGGTATCAATGGCTTTTTGACTTTTATCCGAAAATCTTAAATTGTCAGGGTCCCATCTCAGTTCTAACCTTTCCAAATTAAGGCAATTTCTAGAAATGCTGTCCATAAGTTGATCTACTAATATATTTACTCCCAACCTTTCTTGTGTTCCCATAACTAATATCCTTAAAAAAAATAACCAGCAAATATAAGTAACCTCGAAGAACATTGTTTAATTGTATACTTACTGAGCATTTGTTAAAATAGGTAAAACTGTTTGCCAGAGGGAGTCAGTAATATGAGTCATTCCAGATAGGCCCAAGCCCAATAATTGATGACCGTGTTTACATAAAAATTTATAAATTGCCTCTTCTGTTAAGTTATCCGAACTGTCCAGATCTAGAGCTACCTAGAAAATTGATAAAAGAGGTTAAGAAAATTAAATGTAACTATACCGGGTGTCCCATTTTAATCCGCCAGTAGCGATAATTCTGAAACATTGCATTGAATCAAAAAGTGTTCCAAATGAAAAGTTAATGGTTCTGAGGGGGACATCTGATGCCGTAGACTGTGCCCCCCAGCCCCCCAAGGGGGGCGGGAACAGGGGGCAACTTTAAAATCTATATAGAGTTTTAAAATGTAGGTAAATTTTAGTCGGGGTATTTTTTAAAGTTGTTGATAGATGGCGCTGCAAACTTGAGAAAAAATTAAAAGCATTTCTCTATCACACAGTAAACGAATTTCTTATTTAGAAGATTACTATTTTTGAAAACGGCAACAGTATTTTTCATGGCATAATTAAATTGAAATAACTCAATTAAAACCGCCGGCATTAGCGTTACCCAAGACGTACCACGAGGAGGTTGCTCGGTCGGATTTACGTCTCGTGTGTGTGTGCGTCAGTGTTCCTGTCCGTGTTTGTTTGTGTATGTGACTCTGTCTGTGGCTGTGTGTTTGACTGTGTGTTTGGCTGTGTGTTTGTTTGTGTGTGCGTCAGTGTGTTTGTCTGTTTGGTTGTCGTATGTTACATGGGCATTTGAGTGTGCGTGTTCATGCGTTTGCGTGTGTGTGAGTTCGTCGCCGTTGCAATTCACAAGAACTGCTCGAAATTGTGTCCCTGATGGTCTCGACACAATCGTATTCGTTTGGCGAAATTCTCCACGCACGCCCGCAACGTATTTGGAGATATTTCACGACAGGCATTAGTTATCCGCACCATCATGTTCTCGCGCGTGGTTGGAGGATCGCGGAAGACGACGTCTTTCAGGTAACCCCAAAGGAAGAAATCAGGCGATGTCAAGTCCGGAGATCGGGGTGGCCAAGCAATAGGTCCTCCGCGACCAATCCATTGCGCTGGAAACAGCTCATCCAAATGTTGTCGAACCGCACGAGCGTAGTGTGGTGGGCACCGTCCTGCTGGAACCACATCGTCCTCCGGGTACGCAAATCGACTTCTTCTAGCAGCACAGGAAGATCGTTCTGGAGAAATTCCAGGTACCTCGCGCCATTTAACGTCCTGTCGAAGAAGAATGGTCCGATTATCTGCGAGCCGAGAAGTCCACACCACACGTTGACACTCCATCGCTGCTGTACTATGTGGGGGGGCCGGTCAAACACTGTTTGAGAAAAAAATGACATTCTTTTTTGAATTATTTTACCATTATTTAATTTGAAAAATAAGTACTCAATCGCTATTTTTGAGTACTTTACGTCTTTGTAGGGGGGGCGGGGGTAGTATTTGGGCAGGCTGAGAAAAAAAACAACTTTGTAAGGTTGTGAGTAAGTCTTAAGTAATAATAACAGTTAATTACGTGACGATTTTCGCAATTTAATTGACAAAAAACCTAATTTTTACATTTGCAGCGCCATCTCTCGACCAATAAAAAAATGTTTCGGATAAAACTTACATACTTTTTAACCCTCTATCAGAATCTGCAATAAAAAATAGGGGTTTCCATTTAAGATTTTAAAGTTGCCCCCTGTTCCCGCCCCCCTTGGGGGGCTGGGGGGGGGCAAAGTCTACGGCATCAGATGTCCCCCTCAGAACCATTAACTTTTCATTTGGAACACTTTTTGATTCAATGCAATGTTTCAGAATTATCGCTACTGGCGGATTAAAATGGGACACCCGGTATGTAAAAAAGTAGTTTCATTAAACGAGCAACTCTATGAGTTATAGGAATGAAATATAAAAGAAAACTGTTAAATGTGAAAAGTCCTTTAATGTATCTAAAGGAACATTATTATGTCCTTATACTATAAAAATCAATTTCGAGTACATCCTGATGATGGAGCTGTTTTCATATCTCTCGAAACCTATTTTTAATGATAAAGGATTTTTAACCTTACCAAATTTCGAGCGGTCCCCGAATCCATATACGACTTTAGTACTAAATCATTGAAGCCGTTAAGTTGTCCAGCACTTAAGAATTTCAGTCCTGGTATCCTCGAAAGCATGTCCTGTAGGCATTCCGTTGACAGATCAGTAGCGGTAATATCTAATTCTTGTACAGAGCATTTGTCCCATTCGACTTGCATCAAGTGTTCACTCTGCAGATCTAAAACAAAAGAAGAATAACAGTTCCATGTTAATGGTTATTTAACGAACAAGTGTAATAATAAGGGCGATTAAGAGATAATTTAACGCGCGAGCAGAGCGACAACTATTTTTTCGGGGTATAGATAACCGTAATATAATTCAGACCTCGCCAAGCAATTGTTTTTAATATTGGTTTTGACTTACTTGTTCCATTCATCAATAAGCATTTCAGTCTTCTACTCCTTTGAAATAATGTCTTCAAAGTAGAACCAGTTACTTTATTGCAGTAATTTACAGCTAAACATTCTAGCTATAACAAAAAAAAAATCAAGATTAAGTTTTCTGTAGGGTATATTATTTCGAACTCTATAATACTGTGAAGCTTCTTCAAACTTAGTATGAATAAAATGGATGATACTCTTGACTTTGTACACACTTTTTTGAATAAGAAGGGACAAACTTGCAAAAGTGCAAGCTGAATCGGCAGACGCCTTACCAACTAGGCCACCGTATCCGGTAAATCCTTATTAGAACCTCTGTTATGTTTCTAATCTTTTTAATTTACCAGTTTCTCTTGTTCATTGGTGAATAATTACTTTTTTATGCCAAATACTGTACCTAACGAACAGTGCCGGTTCTAGACATTTTTCTAGTGGATGCGAACAATGGAGAATATCACCAACTTTTGATTTTTACCCTACAATAGACTCTATTAAAAATACAAAAATACCGTAAAAATTTTTTTATGATACGTCTGATAGTTTCCGAGATATTTAATTTTTTAGCTATGCGTGCGACGACGCGGTGTCATCGGCTGCTGTGACGTCACTTTACAACGGTCGGTCTGCTTCCCACCTGTGAAAATGGACCAACATTTACCCGGATCGACCCCCCCCCTTTTTTGAGGATACTGAACACGATAGCGGTATCAGACTTTCTCTTTTTGCCAGCCGAACCCCTAAAACTGCCAAAAACTACCCCCTAATGTGGTTAACCGGGCAGCACATCATTTCACTGTAAAAACACGTCTTTCCCCCCGTATTCGAGAATGCTGAGCACGGTGGTGGAGTTGAAGATTACTTCCGACCCTCACCAACTCCTCTACCGGCCAAAACTCACCCCCGACAGGGATGTTTTTTTTCTTTAACAGCGGCAAAACGCCTGTTTCCCCGTTTTCGAGGATACTGAACACAATGGTGGTGTTGAAGATTACTTCTGACCCTCACCAACCCCATCAAAAGTCCAAACCCACCCCCGAAGCTGCTGATATAAAGAAAAATTCACGCCTTTCGGGGATGACTTTGGCCAGTTGAGGGTTGGTGAGGGTTGGAAGTAATCTTCAACAACACCACCGTGCTCAGCATCCTCAAAAACGGGAGGAAAGACGTGATATTCTTCATTCACTGGCGCCCCTCATATACCAGTGGCGTAATACCGGGGGGTCTGGGAGAATTTTTAAAATTTGAGTAGCCTAAAACGCTGTTTAGGCTACTTTGTATTACATTACATTCACAAAAAAAATTTCAATCTGCGGCGCCCCCACGGCCGCATCCTTCGCGTTTGCCTTAAACCGGCCCTGCTAACGAAAGATATATTCAATTTCTTGTAATGTCAAAATTTCCCGATGGAAATCAAACTACAGAAAATACTTAGTAATAATAATAAACAACAAAAAATATCAAGGAATCCTAAAAATGAAACAATTTTCTTTTAAGAATCGTGTACCAATAAAAATAAAATAAAAAATATGTAATAGTATTTGGGGTAACGAGGAGTATAAGTAGCAAATTAGGTAACTGTTTTACTCTAGTTAAGTACTATATTTTTTCTACGCCCAGATAAAACACATGCACAAACATTTTTATTATCTATTTCTATTTAAACATTTTTATTTACATTTAAACAATGAATGTAAGTGAAACCAATTAAGTGCATGTATTAAAAGTGTATGCACTGACTGTGTAATAGTATATTACAAGCCGAGATGGAAAATATGTCATTACAGTCGAGCGCTAAAATGGCTAGCTGAGGTTTATTATACAGGGTGAGTCACGGTAGACGCGACGGTCCATTGTGGCTAAACGGTTCATATTTTGAAAATTTTGTTTATTCATGGATATGTGGGTTGATAAAGGCTACATTTTAAAATTATTTTGAATTATACAGGTTGTCCCAAAAAAGTGTGGCGTATCAAAGTTATATTGTTTCTTATGGAAGACCCTATATTTTATTGCATTTATAACGTTAAAAATAAGATAAACTTTCCTAAGTATTCACCTAAGCTTTTTACTTTTCGAGATATTTTGATATTTCTAAAAATGCAAGCACTTACAATAAAACCAATAGCTTGGAAACCTATGGAATCAGCCAAATCCAATTTTAGGTGAAAAAATTAGACTAATAATTGAAAGCCATAATGTATTTAAAGTTGTTTAAAATTATACAGGACGTCCAAAATGGGGCGATACTCTAATGACATATTCAAACGACAATATCGTTCCTATTTTAAATAGGACATTCTGTATTTTATAATCCTATTAAAAATTATAAAGGTCTACTATGCCTAAATCTATTAATTTTGGAGTTATTTTTATTTTTGTTAAATTTTACATTATTTTTCCACCGTAATGCCTAAATAGAAATTACAGATGAATCCACTTTTCATAATAATGGCTTAGTTAACTTTCATTATTATGATACTCAAAACCAGCATTTGTTATACACAATAGATCATCAGAACCGGTGGAACATTAATGTATACGGTGAAATTATAGGCGACCAAATTATTGGCCCATATTTCTTTGATGGCCATTTAAATGGAAGGAAATTTTTGCAATTTTTAAGAAAAAGTTTCTGGGAACTGTTGGAAAACGTATCATTAGATATTAGACAAAAAATGATGTTGCAATAGTCGAAGCTGATCAAATACAGGGTGTTTAACAAAAATAACTCCAAAATTAATAGATTTAGGCTTAGTAGACCTTTATAATTTTTAAAAGGTAATAGAATTTGCTACAAAATAGGATTATAAAATACAGGGTGTCCTATTTAAAATAAGAACGATATTGTCGTTTGAATATGTCATTAGAGAATCGCCCCATTTTGGACGCCCTGTATAATTTTAAACAACTCTAAATACATCATTGGGTTCAATTATTAGTCTAATTTTTTTCAGTTAAAATTGAATTTGGCTGTTTCCATAGGTTTTCAAGTTATTGGTTTTCTTGTAAGTGCTTCCATTTTTAGAAATATCAAAATATCTCGAAAACTAAAAAGCTTAGGTATAGAGAATACTTAAGAAAGTTTATCTTATTTTTAACGTATTATCTATAAATGCAATAAAATATAGGGTCTTCCACAAGAAATAATATAACTTTGATACGCCACATTTTTTTGGGACAACCTGTATAATTCAAAATAAATTTAAAATGTAGCCTTTATCAACCCACATATCCATGAATAAACAAAATTTTCAAAATATTAACCGTTTAGCCACAATGGACCATCGCGTCTACCGTGACTCACCCTGTATATTAATATTTTAACATAGTCAGTGCATTTGTCTGTAAGTATTGAGTTTGTCTTTGTCACATATTGCCAGAAACTATTTTACTATATTTTTTATAAAACTAAATAGTAATATTTGTAGATAAAATACTACGAGACTAATTACAGAATTTTTTATTATTATTCAAATTAAAAACAAACACACTTTTATATTAGATTAAACCGTGTAGTATCCAGATTCGTCTTTTGTTATTTATAACATCCTAGGACATCTCAGTAATTAATGATTTACACTGATGGGCGTAGAAAAAAAAAGTATTTTTATTCATTTCAAAATATTTCTGAAACTTGTTTTTAAATAAATTCTTATTAATATTTAGCTATTTTATATGTTCAAGAATTATTTCGTAAATTAGTTCTACAATTTTTCTTTACCTGTATGCAATTAGAACTGAAGGCATCAATGTGACTGTCGTCAACAAAATTGATCCCGTACAAATTAATAACTCTCAAATTTGGTGTAGCAGACTTTAACTTATGAACGTTAATAACTTCGTAAATTTCCTCTTCTTCCTCCTCGATCTTTTCGTAGGTACCTATTAAGTGAAGAATTTCCAAACCGTTTATAAAATTGTAGATTTTTCTCATAAACCCCTCCATGAAGATGACCTCAGAGAGACATATGCAAAGGTACTTGAGTTTCGTGGGAAAAGCTTGCATTTCACTAAAAAATATCACATATATAGATTATTATTATTGTTTATAAGAAGTTTCCACCAAAAAATGTTGTAAATTAACAGAATAAAATAAAGGGAACATGGAAGTCTTTTGCTATGCCATTTTAAAGACAAGAATTCAATTTTTTACTTTAATTTCGAGAAGAGAAAAAATAACAACGTCCTGGACAGTGGATTTTTCATAAAAACTTCACATCTTTTGCGTTATTCGTTACGGCCCTTTCGACTATCATAACATTAACATTTTTTCTTTAACATCCCAGCAAACAATGAATCTCTGGCCCAATGCCGGCAATGCAGGCATATTGTCTCTACCGACTTTATGATTTGTAGTTTGGCAACGCTGATATCCGACATAACCTTAAACTAGACGGCTAATGCCATATGATAAAAATTGATCAATTACGAGGATGACTGGTGTCCATAATGCATGCGCATTGTGTTTGTCATATTCACCGACATAACCTTAAAGTCTATGTTCCGACATTGGCGTACCTTAGGTAAAATGATTGGGCCTAGAACGAAAATAAGTGGAATGATGAAAACAATTTAGGATTTAGGTTGGAGTTTTCATTTACTGATTGGAAATATTATTATTTTTTGAGAACAGGATGTTTTTTATAAAATAGAATAGTATAGGTATAAATAGCTGTATCGTTCGAGTAAGACATATAGTATCCTCAATTTATATCATTGAAATAACTTTCTGAAGCAAAATGCTCTGAACATATTCTTGTTGACGAGTGCGGAAGCGGTTCTAAAGGTCTTCCGATTGCTTTCAACCATTCATTACGTTAGTCCTCAGGTATTCTAAAATATCATTGTGAAGCAAATATACATTTGTTCGCGTAAAATAATTACTTTTTAGTATAATAAATGTGCGTGAATCAAAGTTGTTGAATAGATTCATGGTATATAACAATTTTATTGTGTTTCTTATATTGACTTACCTATGAAACATAACACCTTTGGGATGGTTTGTTGAACGGTTCTTACACCAAAGTACAAAACACTTCATTTTTACAATAAATTCACTATTTCTCTGGCGAATATCGGTTAAACACCAAACAGAACAGTAGACGCCTATGAACAAAAAACAATATGTCTCGTTTCCTCGAATCGGCAAAGCTCGAGAACCGAAACCCAGATGTTAGACATACTGGTGTCCATTGCGCGTTGCGCAGAGACGTTTTCGGAATGTTCGATTGGATGAGTTTCTTGTGTGGTGGGAATATGGATATTAGCCGTCTAGTTTAAGGTTATGTCGGTGTTTATTACTCAAGTTCCTCTTCTTCTTTTCCTCTCATGTTCATTATTTTGTTACAATATAAAAACCGTGATTAATTTAAATAAATAAATTATTGTAATTGGTTAACCAACCTAAAGTCGTGTAATTGCATAGCGGTAGAAAAATCCAAAAGCATATGTGTCAAATTAGGACATTTGTTAGCTAGTTCATGTAACACCGTATGCGTTATCAACTCTATAGGCAGCTCAATGTATCTCAAAGACGGTCCAAATCTTATACTGATTAATGCAAGCAGAGATTCTAGTGAGCCGACGTGTAAACCTAAAACAAAAATTTCTATTTACTAGTACGTCATCATTGAAGGCATCTTGTAGAATTCGAAAGTTTCTACAGGAAGTAAGAGAGTCCTTCATGAAAAATACGGAGTTTCTATGGCAACCTTGTGAGTTTCGATAGCAATCCCGAGTGTTACTGTGGCAACCTAGAGATTTTCCTGACAATCTCGTAAGATCGATAGTTTTCAAAATATCATCATTTCTAACCTGAAATTTCCGGACGCAGGGATACATTTTTCCAAAGTTTGGTATCGTAGGCAATGAGGCGCCACCTTTTGGAGACTCTGGCCATTTGACATATTTCTTTATGCGTTAGGTAGCTGAAAATGTGGAGTATAACCTTGTCCGGGAGTTTTTCTATGGTCTGAAACAAACAGAAAGCAATACATAACGTCATAACGAACCAACCTAGATAAGTAACAAAAAATGTTTTACATGAAACATTTTGTGTTTTATTTTTGAAAATTTTTGACCTCATTTGAGTCGTTGATAACCTTTTGGATTTGTTATTATTTGTATCTTATTTATATACAAGAACCCCAGAACTACAAGCCATAGCGAAGAAGAGATTTTAATAAGGAAAAGTAGGTTATTAATGTTGTAGAAATGGTCAGCTCTTTAGAGAGAGAATATGCTTTATTGTCAAAGAAAAATTACACAAATTTTATAGACAAAGCGAATTTAAAACTAATCATAATAAAAATAAATTACTAGACAAAACAAAACACAAACAAAATATGAATAACAAGAATAACAATTGACAATTGCATTGGATATGCAGTATCCGTCACTAAATTAATGTTCAAATTAAGTTAATTTAATTATTGCTCTTATATGCTGCAATCCAAAAGTCTAAGGCACGTTATAGAATTCTGCCACTGTGTAAAATGGTCTTTCTTGAAGAAAAGCCCTAGTAGATCTTCTGAACTTATCATATGAATTTATATATTTTAACTGAACCTTGAGGTACTCCACTGCTAATTGGCAGATTTGAAGAATCCTCACCATTAGCACGCACCTGCTGATTCCTATTTTCTAAGTAAGTTCTAAACCATTGCAAAGGAGAACCCCGTACGCCATAAATTTGTAGTTTCTTAATTAAGATTTCATGATTAACACAATCAAACGCCTTTGCGAAGTCACAAAATACTGAGGCTGTGAAAAGTTTATCATTAAGTGATGTATATATTTCATTAAGAACGGAAAACACTGCGTCACTAGTGCATTTTTTATGAAGGAAACCATACTAATGAGGTGTTAGGATGTTTTGTTTGGAAAGAAAGGCTTTCTATTATCTTCGATAAGGTAGGTTTCGGTTTTGTCGCCACCCTTATGAAGCAGGATTATTATAGCTGCTTTTAGACAGTTCGGAAAGATACCAGATTCGAAGGATTCATTAATCAGCAAAGTTATGTTTTATTTTAGTGGACAAGCCATCATTTCCACAGGAAGATTTATTTTGAATGCTGTTTATGGTTTGCACTAGTTCGCGCTTATCTACTGGTCCTAGGAAGAAACTATTAGTGATCCTTTTAGTAGGTAGGAGCATGGAGAGAGCATCCTGACCCGGAGCTATGTTAGAGCTGATATTCTTAGTTACATTAACAAAATAATTGTTTAGTTTGATGAATGGGTTTTATTTCTTAAGTCATTTATAATAGACCAGGTTTCTTTGGAAGAGTTTTTATCTCTTGAGATGCGATTTTTATAATAGTTTTTCTAGTCTATATAAAGACCTAAAGTACCTCTGTAAGACATTGCCACGGTAACTTTTAAACACAAAATACTGAGAATCGAAGAAAAAATTTACAAATTTACAAATTTTTTCTTCGATTCTACATTTAAGTGTGTACAAGTCATACAGTCTTTTCTAAACAAAATATTGAAGCTGTGAAGAGCTTATCGTTAAGTGATGTATATATTTCATTAAGAACGGAAAACATTGCGTCACTAGTGCATTTTTCAGGTAGGAGGTGTCAGGATGTTGTGTTTGGAAAGAAGGTAGGCCTACAGTTGCAGGTTTAGGTTTTGTCGCCACTCTTATGAAGTGTGATTATTATAACTGTTTTTAGACAGGAAAGAAACCAAATTCGAAGGATTCATTAATCAGCGAAGTTAAAATGTTGATTAATATATCAGGTATATTTAAAAATATTTTAGTGAACAAGCCATCAATTCCACAGGAAGATTTATTTTGAATGTTGATTATGGTTTGCACTAGTTCGTGCTTATCTACTGGTCTGGAGACTCTGCTGAGATTACTTTCCAGTAATTGAATTAACAATTCAAAAAAATGACACATATTTTCCTAAGAACCAATTTATCGTATAGATATTAGTGCAGCTGCAAATTTAGTATGACATATGATTTATATAAATCTGTTTATTTTAGGAATATTAATTTTTTACAAGTTAAAAGGAAAACCAATTTTTAGAATATGTAACTCGTGCACTGAAAATAAACAATAAATGTATATTTTATCTCAGAGAGGTACAAAAATAAAAATCTAATTAAAACTGTAAACGTAACAAAAATTAATTTCCATTATTCTAGAACACAATTTAATTATTTTCAACATTCCTTTACATCATACTAATAAAATTCGGTCGATTTAATGCATTTTCCATTACTGAAGCACAAAAATAAAATTTCTAAAAATCAAGTTAAAAATAACCGTACCGTTCCAGCGAATGGACTCTTCGCCGCCGTACCATCTGTCAAATACACTTGGGAAGCTTCTAGGGCTAATTGACCCCAGATATCAGGCGACACTTCCATTTTTTCAACGAAAAAACAAAGATTTTACCGAAGCACTGTAAAATTTTTGGAAACTTCATGCAATGTTAAGTCAAACTCGAGCGCGAAAATAGCACAACTTATAAATAGAAAAAATTGCCGCTGTCTCATAATATTTAGAGATATTTACAGATCCGTTTTTGTTAAAAAGTTTGCCCTAAAATATAACGACGTCCAGCAACATTATAACGTTCACAAGCAGTTCATTTTTGTTGAATAATGTACAGATTATTTTAATTTAGTAAGACGAATTTATGAGTAGATAGAAATGAAACTAGAAAACCATGGACGTCTTTTTTTCTATTTTACCTTTGGTCTTTACCAACAATGAGGATTAGTAATGAAATTTTTTTATTTGCCCATATGAAACTGTATGACCAGTAGAATACATTTCCAAAATTTTTCCGCTTCATTATTAAAAAAAATCGTGACGTATTATGAACCGTGATGTAGACCAATGAAATAATTCCAGTTGTTACATTTCTATAGTTTTTTCCCGTTGGCATCATCTTTTTCTAATTAATAGAAAGAGCGAAATAGATACTTCAACAGTACCTAGTCGTAGCTCACTAGACTTCTTTTAACAGAAACATACGACTATTTCATGTTTGTGGATTCCCGAAAAAGGTAGCGTTACATGATGTTAAACTCTGAATTTATATTTGTAGGCAAAAAACCAAAGAAAATATTACTAAAAATGTTCTTATTAATTAATAATAGGTATCAGAAATAAAAAAATAATGTCCATTGTACCCTATTAATGTGTGCAATTATTATATTTAAAGAATTAAACAATTAAAAACTGTTAAGTACGTTTCAAGTCTAGACTTTTGAAACACAAAAACTAAACCTTCAAGGTAAAATTATAAAATTATTTACTAATCTCTTCCTCGGAACCTTTCTGTAGAAAGTACAACATGGATTAAGAACCAACCAGACACTCATCTGAATCAGCTGACGGCCGTGACATTTGGATATAAATATAACCTCATATATTTATAAGGTTATTCCGAAATACTGTGAGTTAAGTTTTTTTTTGAAAATTTTAACAAATAATTACACTAAAATCACATAAATAGTCAAGAAATAAAAAAATTACTCAGCAATACAGAATTTTACATTCGCCAATAACAAATAAGTAATCAACACTTCCTATGACAGACTTACGTCGGCCTAGTGACTGGTGTAAGCACGTGCTAAGAGAAATTAATCGCCATTGGTTAGATTTACCAAAATATTGATTATTCTTTAAATTGCAATTTCTCTGGAAACGGGTAATTATATCTTGAGATATTTTTACCTAGCAACACTAAATCCCCTTCTTTACCTTTCTGTATGAATTCATTGAGAATTTCCGACCTAATGGTAAGCCTCATTTAGCCAGTATTCAACTTAAATGAAATTATTATAAGTGTCTGTCCAATAATTGGGTTACCAGCTACAGAGTTACTTTGCGTAGTTTGGTGGAATTAATCTACATACATGTAACATAGAATGCCTAACAGGCAGAGCTGGGGAGAATTAATCAGTTCAACTCCACTAATGGGTTCGAATCCTATGTGATTCGAACCCATTAGTGGAGTTGAACTGATTAATTCTGTATTCTCCCGTTTTCTTGTTTATAGCGAAAAAAAAAATTTCACACTTTTGTGGGTGGTTTTTGGCTGTTTGGGGATTAGAGTCGGCTTGGGGAGAAGATCCAACATCATGGGAGATGACTTGGGTTTTCTCGTGTATAGCGAAAAACAAATTTTTCATCCTTTCGGGGGTTATTTAGGCCGTTTGAGGGGTGGGGTCAACTCTAAAAGAATTGTTACTTTAGATTTGCCGGTAATGATTAGGAATCATACAATCTTACAAAGTACATGATTGCATGGTATTACACTGACATGATCCGTGATTCGTGATCCGAAAAATGGATTCGAATCAAGTGATTTTTTAGTAAAAAGGATTCGGACATTGGATCCGTGATTCCTATCACATCTCGTGATTCGGATCCTTCTTTTGAAGCTCTGCTAACAGGGCCGTAACTAACTCTTTAAATTGGGCCCTTTAATAAAAAAAATAAAACAAAAAACTTACCAGCGATATACGATAGTTCTGAAGCTCCTGTTCTTTCATTTATTTAAAGTTTTATAAATAAACACAAAATAATTATTCTTTCAATTGTTTATGCCCATAATTTTATATTTATGAAAAAATAATAAATAAAACATCAAAAAATTTATTTAATTAAATCATTTGTTGCACTATATCATGTTCAATAGATATAATTAACAGATTAGTTGTGAGAGGGCCGATCCGAAGTAATTTTGCTCACTGGCAGGGTTACAAATATTCCACGATGCTCTGGTATAATTCGACTAATTCGAAATCGTGTATGATCTCTAATAAATTTTGAGGAGTTGCATTTTTGAGATTTTGCATCAGTCCACATACTTGAAACTTGAAACTTTCAATCTCACAACTGAATTCACAACTATTCAAACGCTCATTGATTTTAAGGACGAGTCAAAAGAAAAAGAAAAATCGTGAAATATCCTTCGTTTATAACGCCAGTCTGTTTCAGCAAGCAAAACTGCATAGATTTTGAGAAATTGAGATTCTATATTCATTCCCAAAGCCTTTTTTTCCGCAAAAATTTATTGAAACCCTGTAACCTTCGATCTAGACCCCGTTCAAGTGCCCATGTTGTACTGTCTGTACTATATGTTTGGCTGAATTTAATGATTTTATTTTTCACTTGTGTATTATTTCTTTATTTTACCTTGGATACCGTTGCTATAAATAACGCCCTAGGGCATAATGAGTGGGCGTTATGGCCATAACGCCCGCTAATTCTACGAGGAGGGTCTGGATTACTCCGGCAATAAATTTTTGGTTGCTTTGGCTGCATATTTTTTGGATATTTTTCGGAAAATCGGTATTTATTTCCATTACTTTTATAAGACGTATATAACAAAAAGCAGCAATGACGTTCACTAAATTTAATGAAACACTGACAGCAAACGTCAAAATATCAAAAAATTAATTAATGAGCCTTAATTACCTCAGGCAATTGCTGTCCCTCGGGCCAGAGGCCCTCGGGACGCAAACCTTGACAATCGGGAATTAAGATCATAATTAAGGATACATAAATTACTATAGCACACTTATGTGAAGTAAAGTGAATAATTAACTCTACAAAAAAGCTTGTTTTTAAGACGAATATGTTTGTTTTTCGGAATTTTCAAATTATTTATTACTTATTGGGAATTTTGAATCTCTACCAATAAACTCCCTGATTTATAACGATTTACTGACAGTTGCGATCTAATAAACTAGGAAGACAAATATATTGTTTGTTCATTTTATACATAAAAGTTTAAAAATTTGCCGAACCAAGAACAGAAAATTTTACAGATTGAATTTAAACACACATTTACTTCTGGTTAAATTAAACTTTTACCAAATACTTCTTATATAAAGAAAATTATATTACATTTAATTGAATAAATTAGAATTGCAGTAAAAAATACTAAAAATGATATTATTAAAAAAATATATTTAGATCCTACTGGAATTACGCAATATCCTGAATAACTCAAAATAATTTAAAAAATTACTTTAATTTAATTTACCAATATTTTAATATATCTTACAACAACTCGGAATTTACTATAAGTTTTGTGCCTTTAAAAAATAATCAAAAGAACTCACCGTTTGTTTCTTTTTTCTTCTAAAACTACTTCCACTATTCGGATCTTCGCCCCTAAGAAGGGGTACTATCGTACTAGCCCCTATAGCCCCTATTTCCAGAGTACCCAAATTCAAATTACTCCAAACGTCCATCTTCAGTCCTTTCGCACGCACTTAAAAATCAAAATAATTCAATTAGAATTTAATACACACTCGGTAAACAAAATTGCAGATTAATTGGTCTATATTTAACGGAAGATTAAATTCAACAAAGAATCATTGTAAAAGACTGGCACATGTGGTAATTACTCTCCATAGAACAGAGTGGACTAATAGAGAAAATGAATGTATGTATAGGCACATTGGAATACGAAAATAGTATGTGGTTCAGCCGGGGTATGAGAATTTCTACTATTTATTGGCTTTGGCAACCGTTACCATTCTAAAGTCTTAATTAACATTTAATATATGGTGACAATGAGGGCTTGTCATGTGGTCTGACTAAAGAATTTCCTAGTCGAAACATAAATTTTGAAAACTGTCTTGTTTACAAAGCATGCAAAATTCTTTAAACGCTTTATCAATAAAGGCCCTATTACAAACTCATGGTTGTCGTATAGTGTGGTAAAAGTAACGATTTTATTTCGGTAAAAATATCTCCCTACTTCTTCATAATGGGCGCGAATCCAGAAAATTTTGGGGGGAATGTATCGCTCAGGTGGCTCAATACCAAGGGAGGTTGCTTTAACTTATCTGATAAAACATCCTGGCTTAATTGTGATTGTCCAATTTTCATTCACAAGAAATAAATAATCAAATATCGAATGAGAATGTCGTACAATTTTTTTGAAGAAAGTTATGGACGATTTTTTGCAGTATAATCCATAATTCCTTTAAAATTTAAATAGCTTGTTTGATGAATGGAGTAAATGTGTAAATCCAGTTTAAATGTGGAAATAATTAAAATTATAAACACTAACTGACATCTTTTCATAGTTTTTATTACAAATTATTCTGAAACATTTTGAAAACACCATTTCAAAATTTAGTTTTTCCATTATATCTCGAAAAAAAATAAAAATTTCGAAAAACTAATGTGGAAGAACGGAAAATTTTACTAAAAAAAAAGTTATTTTAAAAAAAAATTTGTATTACTATAAAAAATTATTAAAAATAAGAAAGCAAATTCGAAAACTCTACGCGCGCCGAGCCGTTGAATACAAATATTCAGGCGAGGCGTTCGGAAAAACTAAAGTATCTTTGACTAAAAAGTACGCAAAGAAAAAAAAAGAAAGTATTTTAAAGAGGAGACTCTACGCTTTCTCAGGAAGCCATTAGTTTTTAATTTTTTTCTTTGTTTTCTCATAGAAAATTTGACCGGAAGTTATAATTTCTAAAATTCTCACTGATTTCTATAAAATTGAAGATATCTATTAATAGAAACATAACTAAAAAAAATCCTTGTACACTTAACATCATTATACTTTTACTTTTGATTTAAATATAATTAAAATGATGAACATTGTCTCTGTTTAATAAAACTTTTGTTTTAAAGTTATCATTTTTTTTACAACATTCATTCGACGCAATTTTTATTTTCAAAATAGTGTTTATTTATTTATATAAATCAATTTCTAAATTATTAACTTTATTTAAAAGAAAAAAATAATTTCTGATTTATATAGATCGCAGTGTATCGACACCCCCATCACAGATAGATAGATAGATATACTACAAACAAACAAGTCTCAAGGCACTAAGGCAGGTTGTTTAAAGTGTCAATTTATTACCTTCTTTGGTAAAATAAATATTTTATTATTCTAAGGACAATTTGGGAAAGGGCGGCAGTACTGGGAGTCGGAAAAATATACAAATAGTTTAAGCAGCAACCAAACCACCTCTCCCCCCCCGTTTTCAAGGATGCTGAACACGATGGCGGTGGTGAAAAACCACCCCCAAAATGGGGAGAATCGCGTCTGCATATTCCATCGGTAAAATATTCCCTACCTCCCCGTTTTCGAGGATGCTGAACACGATGACGGTATTCAAATTTATTTTCGATTTAGTCCCACCTCCAAAATAATAATTTTGGTTTGTCGAGTCTATCTCATGTAAATATTGCTAAAATATTGTATTCGATGTATGGTAATTACATACTGCCCTTGTACTCATTAGGATTATTGTAACAATATTCCTATCGAAACTTGCTAGACGGTTGATCAGTGTTTTATTTGGATTCCAACGCTTTTGACGTACTTACTAATTACATACTGCTTCTGATTATTCAAATAATGCCTTCAATACAAAATTATATCTGCCAGATAAGACAAGGATGCGTAGTAGATAAGACCAATTGTTAAACAAACTTTCGATATAAAACGATAATTTTATTTTTATTTTAAACAAAGGAACTTACAAATCATCAATGTGTTTTTTAAAATTTTGATTGTAAGTTAAACATATTTGTCGGAAAATAAATAATAGAAACTCAAGTAAATAAATATAATCTGTCACGTGTGGGACTGCCGAAAATATTCCAGTTTCCTAGAACGTAACTAGTCTGATGTTGCCAACTTTCTTAAATTAATATATTTTTAGTTACCCGACTTTCAAGGTATTAATACACTTTTTTAGAAAATGTTTTATTTGGCTCAGGGGTGTACTATTTTCGTAAGTTTTTATTCATTAATATAAAAAAAACTCCTAAACGTAATTGTAATAATAAATATTTTTAAACATAAATTTCTTTGAACTCAGACATATTTTTCCACCTCTGACAACATTGCCAACGAAAGTTACCGTCATGAACTAGCTGCCTACTAGGTTGCTCTTACCATCAGACATGCGTTAAATTTGGGCGTCAATTGTGCTTTCCACCAAAGAAAATATTTTGTTAGGGATTCAGTTAGAGCAGTGTTTTAAATAAAAATCAAATGGTTTTAAATTATACAAAAAGCGTTTATTTAAAAAGATACATGTAACATAAAATAAAACAGTCAAGTAGTATAAAAAAGTACGTCGTTAATGCTATTACAAAGATGCATTACTGCACAATCAAACAAACAAAACTTTTATCATATAAAAACTAAACAAAAGTAACATCAACTATGCTAAAATCACAAAAAAACGTTTTTTTTTTCTCACTTTAGCAATTTTATGCTCAATCGCTAATATGGCCAAACCATTAAGACGATTTTGTGTGGTAAGTTTTTAATTAAAACATCGATACCAATCCTTTTTTGTTATTTAATTTATGGTTGTTTTCTTCAAAAGTAAGAATTACAATTTTTTTTAGCTTTTACGGAAAAATTTTAGTTAAAGAAAAAATCAACAAGTATAAATTTCGTTTAATTAGGTATTTAACTTGCCGCCCTTTAGATTTGCCGACCCGGACAAATGTCTCGGTTGTCCGCCCCCTAGAGCGGGCCCTGTTTCTCTCTCCATTCATGACATTCCAATCGTGTGTACTATATTCAAATATTCCATTCATAAAATTAATTAGATCAATCAATACTTGTCATTTTTTTCACGTATGTTCATATAACTAACACTTGTGTTATCTTAACAAACACTTATGTCCTCGCTGTTGTGCTGGAAAGGAAAGAGGCCTGAAAATAGAGAATGAAATTATAATGACTGACGTCTATGAACGTGATTTATTTCAAATTCAGTTTTAGTTAAATATTTTGAAGCATTGGGTATATATGGTGGTTAAATTAAATTAAATTAATTAATATCTAAGTGATGTTAATAATATTGCTCAGTGAAAGGTTGGTGGTGATTGAGAACAAGGATAATGTAGCTGGCAAGTTACTTTTATCAATTTTATTGAGCTTCATTTATCAGTTTTACTGATAGACGGTAGCCCATTTGCGAATTTTATCTTAAAACTCTTTACTTTAAAGTAACTTTTTAATGTTTATATTTCACTTCTACCTCCACTTCTCCCTATTTTAGACGCGGTGATAATGTGTTTTAAGAGTTTTGGGTCATTAAACAGTAAAATGATAAAAATCAGTAGTAGACATATCGCCTAGACCTTTCTCAGCTTTCCTTATCGGAATATCTATTAGTCGTTGTGTACCATCATAAAGTATTAGTTTTAATTATTCAATTTTTCGATGATTGCTTGAACGTTCTAGTTTTCTGTGGTGGAATGAATTCGCCTTTATCCAGATGATCGTTGTTTAAATGGTGGGGATGCATCCGTCAAAAGCACGCTATAATAATTTTAACAAGAAATGTATGTTTTATAAATGTAGTAAAAGTGCGATATGATGAGTGTTCTGTAACAAGTGTTTTGTAATCTTAAAATCTAAACTAACTAATCAATGCCCGGCTCAATCTCAGTGTTAGATTAGTCGGGTTTGGAATTTAACAAAAAACTCATCGGTTTGTGGATGTAAGAAACAATTTTTTATGTTAATTCAAAATGACACTACTTGGAAACGTTTTCGTGTGTGCTACGGACATTAACAGCACTGATTTTGATGATTCGTATAAAGAATTAGTGAAAGAATTTGTTCCAGAATGGGTTTGTACCCTAGAGTACGTCCCTTGGTGCTGGGCCATTTTTGGCTCTATCCTTGTTGGATTAAGCGGTGTTTTGCCGCTCCTTGTCATACCTCTAGACCAATCTGACAACTTGAAGCAAGGAGGTTAGAATTTTTGTTTTTGTTATTAATTTTTTTATTTGTTTTGTCTCTTATGCTTGTTTGTTTTTACATTACAGTTCAATTACTTCTTGTTTTTGTTTATTTTACTTCCGAAACAAAGAAAGATAAATAATCCACAGTCGATAGATTGTCAGTAACTGCGTATTTTGTAAACATAGGAAATGTTTATAACAGCAATGACTTGTAGTTTGATCATTTTTAAATTTTAAAGATTTGTAGAACAAAATTTGCTTAATTTGTTGAATGAAACTGGTGGTATTAACTGTTAAAATTGCGGTTAGAATTCTATCAGTTTAATACAATAATTATTAATCATGTGCGTATTAAAATAAAACGTTCCTTGTACACAGACTGATATGCAATGTCTAGTTGAATGAAATATTTGCATTTAAAAGAGATCTATCTATCAACTTAGTATATTCTTGAACAATTTAGACGCAGAAGTTGTTTTTACTTCTATTTTTGTTCCAATTACAATCAACAAAACAAGTTTAGAGCGTTATTTTTAAATGGAATCGACTTTTAATTTAACTGAAGGTCAAAGGAACGAAAATGTATAATATGTAGGTATTTTTTTAATTTTTCAAAATGCGGATTTGTCCCATTGTCCCACAAACAGGAGAACATTGATATGAGTACATTGTGTTTTGTTTACATTTTAATTAAAAATGACAAAGACACCTAACACTCTTCAACATGCTTATTAACATAAATAAATATTTATGTAATTGTTTAAAAATATTGATTTAGTATAAATGTATTTAGTATTAAATCATCTTTAATCAACAACTTTTTAAACATTTTTATTTGCTAAATATCCACTGGCGGATTTGTAAACAGTAAATTAAAATCTGTATGGTATAATACTCATTTGACTTTAATTTTCACTTGTAATCTCCCTAGTGCTTGGATTATTACCGGAAATTTTTTGGGAACAGTGGTTCAATTGAAGAGTTGATACGTTGTCGGGCAGATTTCTTATATATTGTGCTGGTCGACTTCTACGTGAGCTCTTGTCCAAAATACATTCAAAATCCTATGTTCCGTTAAAATTTTGCCAGATATGTATAAAGGCGATTGCTTCGTTTATTTTACGATTTAGTCGTGAAATATTCAAATACTTGCAATGTTGTTTCAAAATATATCGCAGCAAAGAAAATTTTGAATAATTTAAAAAAAAAATTATTTCTGTTGAAAAGTATAAATAAATATTTTTACTGATAAAAATTGTTTTTTTCGAAATAGTAATTCGAAAAGAAAGATAAGAAAAGTCGATGTACGTATTTGATTCTTTTCTGCAATAGGGATCAAAATAAAAAAAATTGTATTTTTTTAAATTTAATTTAAACAATAACAATGATAAATGTTTTGCAAATTCTTTTAGTAAATATGGATAAAAAAAAACATCGCAATCGGATGGGTAAACAGTGGGAGATGTGTAAATATGGATAAAAAAATTTCTCGTAACCGGAGGGCTAAACAGTGCGAGATGTGAATGCACCTTTACTCTTAGTTTTTGACTATGAATACCGTCAATAGAATAAGGATTTCATAAAATCTCTGTGTAGATGTTGAGGAAATATATATATATATATATATATATTTGCATTATGTCATCTGCTGTTTAAAAGCCTATATCGATGTAATTTTTCCATAGAACCCGTCCCAATTTATTTTAAATTTCGAGAACAAAAATGATAATCGATTATAATTATTAATTTATTTCGAAAAACGAATTTGTTCTCAACATTTCCATCAGGTGTCACATTTTCCAAAAAATTCTACTATTAAAACAACCTTAAATCATTACATTTTCGAGTAGGTACTCTAGTCTGGCTTATTTCAGCATTGATTTAATTGATTCAATTAAAAAACGATCTTTTTCGCTCAACGATACCAGCGTGTAATTTGTTTAAACACGTTGGGTGCCATCTAAGGACCACACTGTTTTGGGAGAAACCCGCTTTACTAGTCATAGATGTCAACACATTTTGGTGCGACTTCAAACTTTTTATGTCGTCTTAAACGTCCTTTGTTTCATATTTGTAACTTGCGATTTTTCTGTTATACACAGAAAAAAAAAGTTCACTAAGTGCCTACTATATTTATTAGATATTAGATTACTAGATACATATCTTTCTTTTGCTTTCGATTTTGAATAAATAGTTTTGCTTTGCATCCGCGTTTGCGTTTGTTTGCACACGACTTTCTCGATTCTACACAGTGTGTTTAATCGATAAACAGCCAAAACAATACATTCACGATTTACGGCTTAATGTCAAACAACGCAGTCGTGTGCATAAAGTCAGAGAGTTCAAATTACGGAATATGAATCGCACTTTGTGTTTTGTTATAGTTCGCGGTATTTTATCATTATCATCGTGTGCAAAATTATTATTTTCGTAATTATTGTGTAGATAATTAAGTATGGATTTTCCGAATTTATTATTCAGACAAAAGTTACTATTTGTTTTAGGAATTATGATTAAACCTAAGATTTAACCTTCTTATTATAACGATGTACTGGCCCCGTTTTTAAATACTCACACCACGTGATTTTATCAATTTGCCAGTTACCGTATACAGGCAATATCTCGCTTATTTGACAAGATAATTAAAACATAAAAAAAACTGCTTTGAATGGCATTAAAGTACCTACCCCTCACTTTTTATTTTCACATGGCACCCCCCGTATATTGTCATTGAAAATTGCGTGTTTTTTTATTAATAACATCAACAAAAACATTAACATTTCATGAAGTATGAATTTCAACTAAAATACCTATGATGCAATTCAAAAAACGAACAAGTGTTCAAAATTATTTATTTACCTGCAGAATCCATGCAAGCTGCAAAACGTTTTAAAAGCGTTCTTGTGCAGGCCGCCTGAATCATAGTTGGTGTAACGCTACATGCTTCACGAATGGGTTGTTTAAGATCATCTAAATCCACAGGTTGTGTTTGATAAACCAATTCGGTAAGATAACCCAAAAAAATAGTCCAGTGGTGTTAGATCTGGCGAGCGGGGTGGCCGAGCTATAGGTCCATAAGTACCAATACACCCGTTGGAAAAAGTTGATCGAGATGCTCCGCAACAATACCTGCATTATGAGGTGTCTTCTATAAGTTCAGGTAATTCATGTAGAAGAATATGTTAAATACCTTTCTCCAGTCAACGATCATTGAATAATCCTCACCACATTTGTACCCAAACTGTTTGAAATCGAGTTGAACGAACCCAGTGTGGATTTTCGTTCGACCAATAATGGGCATTATGTGTAATTACTACACCAAGTATGTGCTATCGTTGTATTCCAAATAGAATGACATGCAATTTTCAATGACAATATACAGGGGTGCCATTTGAAAATAAAAAATGAGGGTAGCTACCATAGGACTGTCAAAATTTTTATGTCATTAGGAAGATACTTTAATGCCATTCAAAGCATTTTTTTTATTTTTTTATTATCTTGTCAAATAAGCTAGATATTACCTGAATACGATAACTTGGAACACCCAGTATATACATGCCCCAAAATAATAAAAATGAAAAGCACATGACTAATGCTTCTTTTGGGTTAATTCAGATACAATTAAAAATAATTGTTCCTATAAAATGCACTGTGACTGAGATAAATGCCTTAATATAGATAACATACAGGTTAAAGTTTAGCATTTCTCATTATCTGGTTTGAATAAAAAATGTAACCTTGATTGACAATATAAAACATTTGTCATATAAAAAAAGAATTCATTGTATTGCAATAATCATGTTAATATCATGATTTGTTATGAAATTTTGTATGAATTGAAAAATAAAAAAAAATAGTTTTAAAATAAGAGCGAACTTTTGCATGAAAATGATACCTTAATTCTTTCATTAAAGCTATTAAATTTTAGGTTTGTTCCAACATAACACAAAACCAGTTTTCGTACGGTCGGGATTCTGCGCAGACTAGAATCGGTGTCACCAAATCTAGACTGCGCAGAATCCCGACCGTACGAAAACTGGTTTTGTGTTATGTTGGAACAAACCTATCGTCTAAACTAAAACATAATTTCAACACTCTAGCGAACTTTTACGCACTTTGAAAATTTTAAAAATAATAAATTTTGTCTCATTATTTTCGACTTTTTAAAACGTTGCTTACAAGTATTCTGATGTTATGACTAATTTTTATTAATTCTCAATTTTCAGTTTTTACTCGTTGTGATTTCAAGGTTTTGAACCTGCACTGAAAGGTTGATAAAATGATTTGATGGTTAACAATCTGATTCAATGTCAAAAGTCGAGAGAAAAAAATTGTTTACCATATCAGGAAAACAAAACATTGTGAAACCGTGACAATAGCAGTTTCTTTGAACTTTTTTATATTAAGCGAAATTTCACATGAAAAACCGATGATTAAATGATAATATTAGGAATCTAGATTACCACAACCTTGGAGGCAATGTCTACCGCGTTTTGATATATTTATATTATGTTTATTGTTTTTTTACTGGTATTTGCGGTTGGTATCACAAACCATGTATGGATTTATAATCTGACCATCTCAAATATTGATTACTAGTTCGTATTGATATTTAGTTATACTTTTCCTAATCTCAGTTGAATATTTATTACCTTCAGCTCAATATATAGGGTTAGTTCAAAATAGTACATTATTTTTATTGCTATTCTGTCGTCTGGAGTTATTTGAGACATGGGTTTCTTTTTACATATCTATCCTATCTATCTACTGATAGTAGTATCTAACATTAATGCCATTTTTAATATTTTTTGAGCCTAATATATAATAAAAACCAGCTTTTCTCTATCTTCTGGGTTAATCGTATTATATCAAATATATTGTTAACCCAGACAAATGGCAAAGCTGCCCTGATTGTATCCAATTTTAAAAACATTAAAGGAAAACCTTTATATAATAATAATAATAGCTTTATTGCCCAACAGAAATTCATTTATAGGACAATTTACAAAATTTCACTATAAAAAAAACTTATATCTCACATGAAGAAAATATTAGTCTAAAAAGACAGAAGCAGTATTAACGAGGGTATTTATTGAACAAGAAAAATTATCGCAATGTACGCATATTTTATTATAGTTAGTGCACATAACATTAATTGGGGATTTTAAGAGTATATTTGTTCTTGCTCTAGAACACCTAAATGTCACCTTATTTCTTGAAATGAGGAGAATATATTGAAATAGGAAGAAAAATTATGCGGATAAGAATTGTATCAATTTTTTGCTCTTCTATTAAGGACGTGGCTTCAGAAGAGAGCTAAATCCTGAATTCGTATGCTTCATAACAGTATTTTTTAATTATGGTTCGAAAATTATTACTTGAACTATAAAGTATATATCAAACATCATATTAAAAATACAATTATATTTTTACAGTAACCATATGAGCGTAAAAAGTAATACGTAATGATTATTGCTAATTGAAATACGTATAATTCAATACAAAATAATTACTAATTAATAATACATTTTCATCTCATATTGTTTTTAATATTAATTAATAATACGTATCGACAAATTCTTTGAAAACTGTTTTTAGCAGAGATTCACAGGCTTGGCTTGAATTCCATCATAGCTGAAAGCTTGATTAAGCTTGGAGAAGCTTGAAAGCTTTCCTTTTTATAACGCTTGACTTTCACAGCAGTTTTTCTCAATCATTTTGAGGTTACATTAAATTTTTTTGGATTTTTTAATTATCTAATTTCAACCACAAATCTTAAAAAACCAATATCACACCCTCAAAACGTGTTATAAGCTTCCCCCTCCCTCCTTCCGGAGCTTTTACTCATTCGTCTTGATTTCTCTTAATTTACTCATAATTTTTTGGGGGAGTTTAGGGGAGTTATATGGATTTTTGAATGATTTTCGAAAAAATCCATTTGTCATATCTCCCTTATTATTAACGATATCGAATGGTACTAAAGGGCATTTTGTAGATTTGGATGAGCAGATTCCGAATATTTTTTAATTTTTGAGCCATCTCTTCGGATAATCGAGAAATAGTGGTTAAAAAAATGACCCAAATCGTCCTCGGCACCCCTCGTCAAATTGAAAAATTTGAAAAAATTCCGATGTATGTTTTTGATGTTATCTCATAGACTTTGGTTTTTTGGTCTAGCAGTAACGGAAAAGCCTCAAAAAGGCTTTCAAAGTTAGGTTAGATTTGATCCGATTAGATAATATATGTGGTCAGGTTAGGAGTTTAATCCTTACAGATTATAAAATGGCTCCAAAAGGGACAGGTCAATTGCGCGCGAACAAAACATTAGGGATATGCGAGTAAATTTAAAATCGGGTTGGCCTTGGTCTATTGAGCGAATACACAAACTATTTCATATTAGGTAATAGTGAATTGCAGAAATCCGTAAGCAGACATTTTCCGGATTAGTTTATTTGCATCACTGACCAAATAAATCAATCGAATTGGGTTTTAATGCAATGATTTTGAAGCAATGTAGCAGAAAAAATAAATTGCTTGGTGATTTTTAACGCAATAACAAAGGTATTGGTAACTATTTGGAATGGCTTTAAATTTTGGCGATAGATTTGAGTTAAAAAAAATATACTTGAAGAAATATTTTTTCCCAAAAATATAACAAAAATATGGGATGTTTTAACCGATATTATATGTTAAAGGATACACAAATTAACTTACTTTCTAATATTTTAAAGGACATGGGAAAGTTTCAACTTTGTCTACAAATTTGGTACATTACAACACAAACTGTTGCGTAAAAGTCTTTTTTATCCATTGTATACTAAATAAAGTGATGAAATTGGCAAAATATAATTATCTATCAAAATTGCAATTAAACCATTTAGATGTTTTTTATGAATTGCGTGAAAAACAGAGTTACTATGATTTAAATCAAGTCTTGTAAAAACCAACAATCTGAGCAAACAACCTAAAACATTTACAAAAAAAACTAGGTTACTCCCATGTAAAAACGAAGTAAAACATTATTTTCTAACTCCAAACGCCTATATGAAAAGAGATCATCTAAGCGAAACTATAAAAAATTTATTCAGATTTTTCTAGAAATTTTCCTCAATTTCACCTTTAAATGACCTTGAACCTGACCTGATGAGGTCAAGTGAACCTCGGATTCGGATTCAGCGACCCCAAAAACCCCTTGTTACAGCAGACAAAATTTTTTTGTGGGGCTGTGTAATCTAAGCAGTTTTCTCAAAAAAGAGTCATTCAAAATATTTAGATAATGAAAGCAGCTTCAAAATGATGTGTCACTTAACACCCCTTGCAATTTAAGATTTTTCAAGGGGTGGTTCTGGGCGCTAGAGGGATGAAAAAAGAAGTTTGAAACTACGATAAAAATTGAGCCCGCTCTAGGTTAAAAGTGACCCGTATCGGCTTTTCTCAAAATTTGAACAAAACTCGTAATATTTGGGTTCAAATTTTAGTTGGGACACCCTGTATATTAATGTCCTCGTGAAACGTAATAAGGTTCTTGACCAGAAATGTATTAAGGCTCCGTATCCTTCAGAGTTTCTCCTGAAGGTCAGCGGTAGGGGGCGAGGCAGACATTTTATTACGCGTTCGAGCCGGAACACGCAGGGCCGGCTTAAAATATTTCTGCCTTCTTGAGGTCCAATAAAATGCTAGTAAATAGTATGAAGTGATTGTACCTATGTTTAAAATAAATAATTTTACTTCTAATGAGCTGTCCTTCATGGGAGACAAAATGGTACTCACAAGAAGGCAAAGACGTTTATAGCATTAATGTTTAAATAAAACCTCACGTGTATTTAAATAACTAATACATGAATTTGTAGACAATTACTGTTTATTAGTACTCAAGTTAAGTTGGTAATCTATTAAAGTTTTGTTTATTTTAATCTTAAAGATTTTCTTAAACATGACAAAAAAGTTTCAATGCATGATTAACGATTTATCTCTGTACGTGTTATTTTGTTATAGATTTTTAGTACGATACAATTTTTATCTTAAATGGTAGTAGTTGAATAATGTTCTGTATCACTAATTAACTAATAAACATTTAATTAAAAGAAAATTAGATTTTTGATCATTAAGGTTTCAAATATCAAATTCTTATTTAAATATAGTAAGAAATAAGTAACAAAAAAGTACTGAAAATAAGTTAATCATTAAACAAGCTAATACATTTTTTGTTTTTAAAATTAGTCGATCAAGAATATCTGAAAATATTAAATAAGCTAGTATTATACAGTTCTAAAAAAATATATTAGTAATATCATAAGGGCATCTAATTTTTCCGAAAAAAAACGAAAAAACACGTTGCTAAGTAATGTTTTAACAAGAAGCATGAGTGCTGGTGGCAACAAAAATCCGAGTTTGTTAAAAAAATATTATTTTGCATTGTTTTTTAGATTTTTTTTTCATAGGAAAAATTAGATGCCCGAATGGTATTTGACAAGACTATTTCATGAGTAACAGATTATTCTTCAAACAAAGTTTACAAAACATACTACCTATTATAATACAGGGTGTTTGGTGGGTGGATGCAAACCATTCAGTAGCTGATAGAAGACGTCATTTTGAACCTATTTAGGTAAACTTACCTTAGTCATAAAATTATCGCCATTGCTTCATGAATTTCCATGAAAATTCGAAATCATTGAATCAAAACATGGTATTTGTAAATTCAACATTCGGTTACTATCATTTAACGTATCTATTGATAAGTGTA
This sequence comes from Crepidodera aurea, assembly GCA_949320105.2. Taxonomy (NCBI): domain Eukaryota; kingdom Metazoa; phylum Arthropoda; class Insecta; order Coleoptera; family Chrysomelidae; genus Crepidodera; species Crepidodera aurea. Next base: position 13,099,945 of record OX439479.2, read on the forward strand.
ACCGTTTTTGCAACATCAGTACATACTTACAGCGTCATAAAAAGTCGAATACATACAGCCTCCACATTCAATTTTTATGTTAATACTGAATAATAAAGATTGTGTAGTGGATTTGCAGAAAATTACAAAATGGCGAATATTTCATAATCCATCAAACTTCGTACTAAGGTAAGTTTACCTAAATAGGTTCAAAATGATTTCTTCTATCAGCTACTCAAAGGTTTGCATCCACCCACCAAACACCCTGTATATGCATACATAATAAATATGTAGGTATTAATTTGAAAACTGAAAAACAGGTAATTTATTTAATCACAAAATACTACAAACTTAATTATTTATGGTACAATTAAAATATAAATTGCAATTTTGGTACACAGTAGGAGTATTGATATCTTTGCTAACTCATTGATAACGTTGGGCGTAGGTAAATCATTAATGTTGTTGATGGGTCGAGCTGTAGAGTGAGAAACTCGAGGAGTGGCTGCAAGATCTTCTGTTTTCTGTTTTTTAGCTGGAGGTTCTAAGGCGTCACTTCTAAGGGTGTTTATGATGTTGGAATAATGCTCATTATCCATTTGCAGATAATGCTTAATTGAGTTGGCTGAACTGTGGCCAGTAATTTTAATTAATTGTTGTTTACATTTCGAAATTTCGTTTTTTCCCTGTAATGTTTTTGTACCATCCACTTGATTGTTCTTTGTTCCATGATGGGTTTACTGTTAAGAATAATCTATCAGTTGTTATTCTAGATGAACGTTTAACCATTAGAATTTTAAAAAGACGGACTGGACAAAAGGTGTTGGGGACCAGCCATTTACTATCGGTCATTTTTTTTCTCCACCCTGGCCCGTTTTATTGAAGGGAATATTATATTCTACTCTTCCTAAAAAGTAGGATTTTTGAAAATCAGTTATTTTAATTTTAATGAAGCAGAGCTCGATTTCCTTTTATTGGCGCACATCTGCAAATTCGTTCGTTTCGCATTACGAGCTTCCCTACTAGACTTGAAGATATTTTTAAATGGATCAAAAATTATTTTTAACTTCATAAAATACATCTCGTGCATTTTTTTTGCAACGGTGTTCCAAATTGTCTTCTTTGTAATTTTCACCGTTTTCTTTCTTCATATTCCACGCCCAATCTTTCAGGATTAGGTTTAGTTGCTCTAAAAACAATATTACAAAATTTATTGACAATAAAATCAGTGTCCTAGGAGACCATAATTACTTGTTATCAAAGGTATTGTAATTTTTGGTGACAACAGCTGTCAAGTTTTGCTGCGAGTAAACTCGAAAAACTGCTGACAGGAGCTGCCATACAGTTTTTTCATCTAGAAACCATTTGTAATTCAAAATTGCGCGTTTGTGATTTATTTAGGGAAATAGTCAAGAATACACACCTAAAAATTCAGGTCAAGATAGAAAAATTACTTTACAAAAACTTGTTGATACCTAAAATAACGCGCTTGGTGTACACAGGTGCAGGCTTTCATTGCAGGGGTTAACATAATTATTCATTTGGGCGTAGAATAATGGTCGAAAAAGCAAAATTGTCTTCTGCGTTCTTTTCTCTGGTAAAGGGCTATATTTTATTGTTGAATAAACAAATGTTAAAACTATAACAAATGTTATAACTATGTAAATATTAATGTCAATAAAATTATTTTTTTCTTAGATTTCATATTGTTTTTAGAATTATCGATTATATTCGAGTGTGAAAATTACAGCAGCATAAAATACTACGCCGCTCGAATTATCTCGAGCGTGCACTGTTTGGCCCTTTTAGCGAGCTCGATTTATTTCGAGCGTGCACTGTTGTTACCAAAAAATAATTTTGTATAATTAACCATTATTGTTATATTTTGATCGAGTGCCAAGAATTATCGATGTATAGTCATGACATTATTTTGCACAGCAGTATTTCATTATTTATATCGTGTTTAAAATTCCAAGGCAGTTCCTTGAATTTTGCGATGTTATTTATTCTGTAATAATGTTGTGATAAAAGGACGATTATCAAAACACTAAATGTGATTAATTGAGGTGTACAAGAACGAGAAGAATTTATTTTATGTTACTGTTAAAATTATACATTTTTTTGTAGATAAGCCATCATTAAAATTGTTTAATGCGTTTTTAACTATTATTGTTATATAATTTTATTTTTTAAAAATCAAGCAGATGGTGTTTTTTCCTAGATAGTTATAAATAATCTTCCAAACTTTGGCAACACAGCATAATACATTTACCAAAAGATATTGCCACCGAATAAATAAACCTTTTGTGCATTCTTAGTAGCCAGTGGCCAGTGGCGTGCAGATCATAAAAATTAGGTGACCAAAACCAACCAATGTTTAAATAGGTAGTGAATTGATGATGATAGTTAATGATAGTTATGTTTCCCTTGATTCAACACACAAACATACACCGCATTTTTACCAGCTTATACAGGGTGGGCCACGCTCAACGGGACGGAGCTTACTGGGAAAACGAAAAATGTTATGAAAAAGTTATTTGGCAGGAGTACGTAGGTTAGTGACGACTACATTTCTAAATTAGTTAGACATATACAGGGTGTTCCAAAAAAGCGTGATATATCAAAGTTATGTTTTTTTTTAATGGAACACCCTGTATTTTATTTTATTTTTGAAGTATATTGAACAAAATAATGTCACTTCATTAAGGGCTCCCTATACCCATTCTTGATAGTTTTCGATTTAAATGACTATTTTTGCGAAATTAATATGGTTTAAATACATTCATTACACTTCGTCCCATAAAAATTAACTAACGCATTTTTGTTTATTAATTGCCAATTAGGAAGGCCATCGATACGAATTATTGTAATGTAAAGTTTATTTACAGGGTGTTGTTAATTGAGAGTTTCATGACAATACAATATTTTATACGATTACTGCGTTATTCTAAATGGGACACCCTGTATTTTGTTATTGTAATAAAAGGGTAAAACAATTCCCTTTCAAATTACTACAAGGTTCCCTATACCAATATCCACCAATTTCAGACTTATTTGCATTATTTTACCTGCATTAATAAAAATCGGTAATTTTATAACACGTTTTTATTAAGTAAGCTATGAAATAGACAAAACAAATAACTTTACAACAAATGTTCAAAATGGTGCCCATTTTGTTCGATACATAATCGGACTCTCTTCTCAAAATTTTTTTTTTACACTTCTTAACATTTCTGGCGTTACGGTTGCAAACGCTTCACGGATACGAATTTTCATATCTTGGGCAGTCGTGGGTGGAGTCTGATACACTAAATTTTTAATGTACTTGCATAAAAAGAAGTCCATGTTGGTTAAACAGGGAGATCTAGGGGGCCAATTGTTAGGACTACCTCTACCAATCCACTTTTCCGGAAATTTTCGATTTAAATATGATCTTACAATGAGAGAAAAATGTGCGGGAGCACCATCGAGCTGTACCCACATTCTGCTTCTTACATTCAAAGGGATATTTTCTAACAGAACAGAAAAATCTCTCTGAAGGAATCTGGAAAACTTACGTCCATTTAAAATGCCATTAAAAAAATACGGTCCCACAACATATTCTCCTATTAATCCTCCATAAACGTTTAAAGACTATCGGTTTTGACGATCTATCGTTCTAAATTCTTTTTTATTTTCGGTACTGTAATAGTGAAAGTTGTGTCTATTCACTAGTCCACTATTATGGAACGTAGATTCGTCTGTGAATAATATTTTATCAAAAAATTCTTCTCCCGCTTTTTCGAGAAACCATAAACAAAATTCCAATCTACGGTGAAAATCCGTTCCATACAAATGTTGGTGCATCTGAATGTGGTATGGATGGTAACAATGTTTTTTAATAATTCTTCTGATACTAGTCCGACTTATTTCCAATTCCATGGCCATAACTCTTGTGCTAGTGTTTGGTTTTTCAATAAGTGATTGGAGAACCGATTTTTATTGATGCAGGTAAAATAATGCAAATAAGTCTGAAATTGGTGGATATTGGTATAGGGAACCTTGTAGTAATTTGAAAGGGAATTGTTTTACCCTTTTATTACAATAACAAAATACAGGGTGTCCCATTTAGAATAACGCAGTAATCGTATAAAATATTGTATTGCCATAAAACTCTCAATTAACAACACCTTGTAAATAAACTTTACATTACAATAATTCGTATCGATGGCCTTCCTAATTGGCAATTAATAAACAAAAATGCGTTAGTTAATTTTTATGGGACGAAGTGTAATGAATGTATTTAAACCATATTAATTTCGCAAAAATAGTCATTTAAATCGAAAACTATCAAGAATGGGTATAGGGAGCCCTTAATAAAGTGCCATTATTTTGTTCAATATACTTCAAAAATAAAATAAAATACAGGGTGTTCCATTAAAAAAAACAACTTTGATATATCACGCTTTTTTGGAACACCCTGTATATGTCTAACTAATTTAGAAATGTAGTCGTCACTAACCTACGTACTCCTGCCAAATAACTTTTTCATAACATTTTTCGTTTTCCCAGTAAGCTCCGTCCCGTTGAGCGTGGCCCACCCTGTATTTATCTTGCCGTGTATATCTAATATAAAAAAGGTATTCTCGTTTATGAAAGAGTTAAAAATTCTTGACAGGCGTTGGTGAGTATTGTGGAGTTTCTTTCACTTAATGTTGTTGATCCTATCTAATACAGGTTCCTCTGAGAGAGTTCTTAATCTCTTCCTGGGTGATTACAGGACTCTAAGCTTGGTTTTGTTCTTTTGCGGGTAGCGGTAGATGCTCTTATTAAATGTAGAGGAAAAAAAATGTTACGCCTTTTATATCGCATTTTTTTGTTACAGATGGTGCTAACAGACTAAAAACACTACTGAGTTTTGCAGTAGGTGGACTATTAGGGGATGTTTTCTTACATTCTCTTCCTGAAATTTGGGCAAATGATAATGTCACCTATGGTGGTAAGTGGAAAAAAGTTTAATTGTTTTTTCAGGTTTTTTTTTCTTGATTAATACAACTCAATAAGGATCCGTCAGAATTTTCTAATTTTTTGAGGACATTTTGTGGTATTCTTCGTGGCTTTCAATTCGTGAAATTTTTAACTGTAATATCTTAGAAAGCCATGAAACTTTCTCATTTAAATCCTAACTCGTGTGGTATTACCCTTTAAAACGTTTAGAATTCAACCTATGACATGAGATATTGTTTGTTCTTTTTTTATCTCTTTTATGTACAGAATGATGTTAGTTTAAATGCCTTCTTGGGGTCGGCGTGATTTAACAAAAGCATTGAACTCGAGAACTAGCGAACAATTGCAATTTGCAATTTACAATTTACCTAATTATCTATTATTTCCTGTTGCAAATTATTCGAAGTACCGATATTGTACCTATAGCAAATAGTTTCTTCTGCAATTGGAATGTTAACATTTAAAACAAACGGAAATTTCGGGCGATATTCTCATCCGGTCTTTGTATACAAGGTGTTATCGAAATACATACAATTTTCTCTCAGAACTCAAAAAATTTAGTTTAATAAATAAAATTTAATAGACTACTCGGAGTGTTACTGGGTCAGAGGGCCACTATACTTTTACAACTAGTTGCACCTGGTCTATGGTCTTCTCATAACTGCAGATGCAGATTAGAAAGAACAACGATTTTATCCATATAAAGTTACAAAACCGCCAGGCTCTACATAAACAAATTTGACATTTTCCGATGTTTTATTAAAAAAATACGGTTTGAAACTATATTTCATTTTGTTTTTGTTTGTTTCAGACCGACACCACAGCTCAAATAGTGGGCTATTGATACTAACAGGTCTCATAGTATTTGTGACTGCCGAAAAGCTGTTTTCTGTGATAGAACAAATGGAAACGAATGAAAAAAGTACAGAAAAAACTCCTGAGAATAATAATACCAAAGGTCTTAAGCAGCCAATTGAACAAAAAAAATCGGTAAGGACGTTTTCATTCTCTCCGCATGCGTAATTTACCTTCAATTAAAAACATACGACTTGGACACCATTTTCATTCCATTTCTCAAGAATTGGACCAAAAAATATCTAACAAAACCCAAGAGAAAGTAAAAAATATATTTAAAAATTTTTATTAGTTCTACGTTTTTCCACTAGGTGATAACCAATAGAATTTTTCATATTTTTCAATGTAAACACTAAATTGTAAAATTGCTTAATCTTAAACAATAGATGTATTTTGAAAATTATTTATTTATATCTCAAATAAAAGTTTTATCATTTGGTTAAAGGTCAAATAAGATAAATTAAAGGAAAATAATTCAGAGGTCTAATCGCAAAAGTCACAATGTGCACTTTTTTAAATTTTAGGGAAGTCATGAAACCTCTAAAATCAATAAAATTATTTTTTTTTTCAAGCGTATCAAAATATGAATATTTTAATACCATATACATTTAATGAGAAGTAATACGCGTAAAAATTTCTGAATTTTATACTCCATATACAATAATCCATTGAATTTACATTGTCAAGGTGTCTCCATCTATCGCATTCCAGTGTAAACATATTGACTTACCCAATATTCATCGAGACGCCTTATGCCTTTATTGTTTGACAATTTAACCTAACTTAACCTTATTAGCAAGCTTGCTGAATTGAATCGAAAAAGAAGTTCTGATTTAAAAATATCGCAACCAAAAGTTCTTGATTTTTTTTGTGTAACCCTAAAAATTTAACTGTTAGAAAGTAGAAGGCCAAAAAATAAGAAAAATGATGGTTTTTTTAATAACATGTCTCAAAATAAACGAAAAAAAAACTTAACTAAGTAAACAAATAATGTATAATGCTAAACGATAATGATACGTTTATTACTATCGGTCAACAGATATTTGCAAAAGGTCATGTATATGTTCATATATAGTTACAAACAGTGTTGCCAGCTCAAATTCACAGAAATACATGTTGTTGAGTCTCCAAAAAAATAAAATACTGGGAAAAACAATAATTACTGTTATATTTATCTTCATATTTAATTTTATTATCTTATCCAGTTAATTTAGCAGAAAATGTAACTTATTTTTATTTGTAACCCACATTTTTTATTACAACAACGAGTAATATAGGTTATTGTTTATCCATTTAAATACAAAAGTCATTTCTTAATTGATTTGTTTTCAATTAAAATTGTAATTTGGAAAAAAATCACAGAATCGCACAAGTGTTATTGATATTGATTGAGGAAAACAAATTCAAATTTAAAATAAATAATCAAAACGAGATAACTCCTAATTTAAATTCATCAAAATATTGCTGACAACTTATTTTTATTTAAAAGAATGGATAAATCATAACCAATTTTATAAAATATTCTAATCTCCAATTATAGTACATAAACAACAAGCACGGATCAAGCAGGGATTGGGGCAGGGGGTTATGACCCCCAAAAAAAATTACTTGGGTAAATTAACTTGTTTATGAACCACTGAAAATATATACCTATTACTCTATTTTTTCATTTACAATATTCAATAAATACAATGAATGATAAGCGATAAGTGCTACTGCACTTGTTTCGCATGAAATGCATTATAAAACATCATCATCAACATTATAAATAGAATTATACCCAAATACCAGACATCTGTATGAACCTTGACCGATCTTCTTTCCAATTAAGTATTTCCTTTTTTCCAGAGCATTTACTTCAGAATTTCTAGGACTCAAAAGGGTCGCCATGTGTTAATTAAGCAGGTTTTTTCTTTACCTTTGATTTTCCAAAAATATCCATTCAGGCAAGTCGTTCCCGCATATACACCTACTTGAATTTTCATTCCAGTCTTTTGGTATTGCTCAACATAGATTTAAATTACAGAATTTTGGGGAAAATGACATGTCATACTTTTATTAGTTTGATAATAATATCTGTCTAATGAATGTACTTTGTAAATCAGAATTTATATTTCCATTGTTTTTTCCAGGTTGCTGGATACCTCAACCTAGTAGCAAACACAATGGACAACTTTACTCATGGTCTGTCACTGGGAGGAGCATTTCTGGTGTCTCTTAGGCTGGGATTGCTCACCACCTTCGCCATATTAGTTCACGAGATTCCCCACGAAGTCGGCGACTTTGCGATTTTGCTCAAATCCGGATTCACAAGGTGGCACGCAGCTCTTTTCCAAATACTCACGGCTGGAGGAGGTTTAGTTGGAGCCTTGGCGGCTATAACGTTCAGCGGAGCTCGTACTGCTCTAGGTATGGAACTGTTTTATTCACATATTACAAATGGAATACACTTAATTACGTACCAAAAATCTCGCGATGTCCTGAAATACTAAAGACCCGATAATTTTTTTTGCAGAAGCTAGAAGTTCCTGGATCCTACCCTTCACCGCTGGGACATTCCTTCACATAGCTCTGGTGACTGTTCTCCCTGATTTACTCAAAGAGGAAGATCCAAAAGAGTCCTTCAAGCAACTGTTAGCTTTAATCCTAGGGATCAGTATAATGGCGTTTGTCACGAATGTTTTGGAATAAAAAAAAACAAATAGTAGCGATTTAAAAATGACCATCTCATCAAATATTTTTAATTCTTTTCAAAACGTTATTTCTAGAAAAATCTGTGAATCAATTTTTATATTAATTAAATCTTTCTCAATAAAAGTCATACATATCTGTATACGCAAGTACGTCCAATTCATTGATTTTTCTATGAATTACTATTGCAGTGAATTAGGTACATTATTGCTTTGAATTAAGAGGCTTTTGAAATTACCTTCGTTTCTCTGTTTTAATCCTCAATTCAAGTGAATTATTTGAATGCATCTTCTTAAATAATTCCATTTCTTTGAATTTTCTTGAATTACGTTGGGTTATTTTATTTTTTGTTTATCTAATAAAAAAATGCAAAATTATATTTTTGCTACGAATTTTGTAATTTTTCCTTTCAGTAATTCCGAAACTTTCTTGAATTTCTGTGAATCAATTTTTTTATTAATTAAATCTGTCTCAATAAAAGTCATACATATCTGTATACGCAAGTACGTCCAATTAATTGATTTTTCTATGAATTACTATTGCAGTGAATTAGGTACATTAATTTTAGTAATGACTGTTGATTTTTAGAATCATTATTACTATGAATTAAGAGACTTTCGAAATTACCTTCTTTTCTCGGTTTTAATCCTCAATTCAAGTGAATTATTTGAATGCATCTTCTTAAATAATTCCATTTCTTTGAATTTTCTTGAATTACGTTGGTTTGTTTTCGTCAATTACTGTTGCTACAAATAAGGTTTTCTTATTTTATTTTTCGTTTATCTAATAAAAAAATGCAGAATTATATTTTTGCTACCAATTTTGTAATTTTTCTTTCATTAATTCTGAAACTTTCTTGAATTTCTGTGAATCAATTTTTTTATTAATTAAATCTGTCTCATACATATCTGTATACGCAATTACGTCCAATTCATTGATTTTTCTATGAATTACTATTGCAGTGAATTAGGTACATTAATTTTAGTAATGACTTTGTTGATTTTTAGAATCAATTATGAATTAAGAGGCTTTTGAAATTACCTTTTTTTCTCTGATTTAATCCACAATTCAAGTGGAAGTGGACCTGACCTAAGAATTGTATATAATTCACGAAAATTGACAGAGAATTACATTAATCTTGTTGTGAATTACAAAATTGATTACGATGGTCATTCTTAATAAAAAATAATTTAAAAATATAAAAACTGAAGTAATATATGCTGTGTTGATAAAGTTGCCATAAATTTTATAATTCTCTAGTGATATATAATTTTAAAGTTGTATATAAACATATTTTATCAGTATTTTTAGGTAGAATAGTTGTAATTTGATATTGAAGGAAAGCATCTAAAAAAAATTAATTTTTTAAATATACACAAATGAGTTTTACCTGATTTTTTTTTATTTCACGTCATTTTTTTACAACAACAAAAAGTTTCAGGAATCCTGTGGCGGTTTCAGTCACTCGATGAGAATTCTTTTTATTAGTTATGTCGGCAATTGTGCTGTTCCAACCATAATCGTCTTAATATTTGTCTAATGACTAATTCGTTGTAAGTTCTGCTCGCTTTTGGGGACGACGGAAATCACGTGGTAAAAATTACATTTTTAGTTGTTCAGTATTCGCACTCTATTCAAATTATCGGTTTTTATTGGTTTAGACTTTGCGCTCTGTTCAAATTACCGGAGAAATAATATATTGGGTATCAATTCAGTAAAACAGCATTCTTAAGACTCGGAGCTGAATTATACAGATTCGGAAAAAATATATTTGTGGGTTTACGGTTTAGCGTGATGATAAAGGAAAGCTTGTTAAATGTTGAGAGAGCATTATAGTACGGCATACCGTAACCAAAATGGCGTGTTCCCGCCACAAGATTTTTTTCAAGCATAAATCGATAGATTTACACAAATACAATAAAATTTTCCCATGGCAAAAAGTTCCACAATTACACGTTGGTCCTCTGAACGATTTTCCGTTTGTAAAACAAAGTGGTCTAATTTTGTTATCGCCACGCGTCCGTTCTCGATTTATTATTATTAATTACGTACAAACGCATGAATTCACGAAGAACGGACATTTTACACCGCCCGCAACTGCAACAATAGATATTAAAGTTGCGGAAAAAAAGGGTCTAAAAAAGTTACAGCCACAAGGTTGAATTTTTTTTTAAATTATAAAGAATATAAATATTAATAAAAAATATCGAACGGACATTTTCTACCGCCCGCGACTACACGAAATTAAATATACCGGATGACCCAAGGGAGTCTTCATGCTCCATAATTTTTTTCTACCCAAGCTATCGGTTTGATTTTTTTTAACGATATGACCGACAATGAGGCACATTCTAAAAATATTTCTATTTATATACAGTATGTCCCAAATAAAATACACAAACTAAGTTATATTTTTTTTAATAGGCAACCCCCCATTTTTGTTACATTTTCAGATTCGCCATTAAATTGTCGATATAACGCACCCGGGTTTCTTAAACTTATCTGCAATAGTTTTTGACTTATGTCAATTTATGTGTCAAAATAGCGTCGTGCAGAGATCCACAAAAAAATTCATAACTGTTCAAGATAACTTAATCAACTTTCCTTCAGTCGATTCCTTAAGCTTTAGCGCATCTTTCAAGATGTAGATGAACTCGGAGTCGATGTTCTATCGCCTACTACGATTTTTTGAAAATGACAAATAGTAATAACTCGACTTTTTCAAATGCATCACCCTATATTTTATTAAATCATTGCATGGCATTTTTTAAGAGCTTTTTGCTGATATAGGGTTTATTTTGTAAAACTTAGATTTATCGCCTGGTTCTAATGGATGATAATTGGAAAGTTCCCAAATGAGTTAAGAACTGCGAAAGGGGCGCGCAATGTATGAAAGTCAAATAAAAAACTACTTTTTCATGAAAAATATATATAAAAAAAAGTTTATTCTTAACTACTACATAAAATTTTCAATCATTCTTCTTGCCATCAACATTACTTGTAGTCTCATTATTCGACACTGTACTTGTATCAGATTTTGACAATTTTTCGTCAATTCTATTTGTTTCATCGCTATTCTTACTCTTCTTATCTTTAGGACTTGTTTTCTCAAGATTCTGATCACGCGCATTTTTTTCAACCCTCTTGGGTGGTGAACTGTTCTTATTCTTATTTCTTCTTTGATATCTCCTCTCTGGAGATGATCGAGTAGTTTCAATCATAGGTCGATGATGTGAAGTAGTAGCTTCTAGAAATTTGTCCAATGTTTTCCCAGTAATTCTGTTGTTATCGTCACTCTGTTTTGGACCAATATCTAAGTTCAATAAGTGCATCACGCTTAATCTAAATGAAGCGCCAATCAAACCCATAGTGAAAAAGAAAATTGTCGCAATGATGAACACCAGCATTATGGGGAAGATGAGGAAGTTCCAGGGGAATGGCAGTTCGGCTAAAATTATAAAAAAATTATGAACAGATATTCCGATTTTGCCCTGCAGATTCGAATGGTATGTCCGCACAATTTTTTTGTTCAAGGAAATGTTTCAACAATAACTAGATTTTTCTTTTTAAAACTTACTCCATAATTGGTTTCCAAATTTACCCATTCCTGTTCCAAATGATTCCAAAGGAATTATAATAATGTATTTTAACTGGTTTAATGATACATCCAAAGGTGTTACTATTTTTCTCTCACAATTTCTGCGACCTAAAAATAGTGGTACTATACATTAGGAAAAACACTACTACACCAAAATACATGTCAATGGGTCATGTATGTGAATCTGTGTATAGTAACCATATACGAGTTTTTGAAAGTTTCCAAGCTACAATTGGGGTAAAAAATATGGTTCAATGTTATGTCAGGCAGGAATACAGATATTTTATAATACATTATAAATATGACTGTTCACTTAAACTATGTTCATGATAAAAAATATTATACCTCTAATGATTGTGAAACATAAAAATAAAAATACTTACTAATTACAAATTGAATAAAATCTTTCCAATTCATCTTAGATGTATCACAGTCTTCTGAATAAAATAACTTGAGATTATGTTCTTCAGCTTCCTAAAAGTCGTTAATCATAAAAACTATTTAATAAAACAGGGATTCTACGAACCTCATATAAAAATTTATACCGGACTGCATAATCGACAATCAGCATCAAAAAGATAAAATAAGAAAATATATAAAAAATCCCATTATTATTCTTGAGTAAATAATACATAATCAACAAACAGACTGTCACTCCAAATATAAGAAGTGTCTTTAGATCTAATAAAGCAGCGAAAAGGTAATCTTTTGATATATTTATAAAACTTTCATAATGTTTCACAAAAATTACATCTAAAATTGTGTCCAACCTTCTAATATCATCAGTAGTAACAGACACTTTGTTAGTAAAATCTATCAAAAATTTATATTCTTCTGTGTCTATTTTGAATTGGTATGATCCAGTGTAAAGACTCGGATCATTTTTGTCAGCACTAGCCGAGTTTAATATTAAATTCACAGTTCTTTTTAGGAACATTAACGATGTATTTTCTTCAACAGTTGATGTATCCACTCTATTTTCTTTTGCACTTGGCATCTGATTTAAAACTTCCTCTCCATCATTTTTACTCATAGATTTCTTTATTTTTTGTTTTGCATTAATATTTATTTTAATTTCATGAGGATCTATCCAATCTTCTCTGAAAGCTTGAGCTAACGTTACAAAAAGCAACAAAAATAACAGCTTCATTTTTGTACATAAAATGTAAAAAGTTTACTTTTAGACTGTAGAAATGTCTATAATTCTTTTAAATTCGTTTATAAAATTTGATTTCTTCTAGTTGTGATTAGATTTTTATTTACCATTACGTCATTGATATATTTATGGGTTATGTTGATGTTGTGAATGTCAAAGTCTACCTCTCAAGGGTCACTCGGGTGTCCACAGTGTTGCCAAATGCCAATACAATATATTTACTTGAAATATTACTTTACACATCATTAATCTGAGCGGAGCTGACCTGACCTCATACTGTAAATTATTGTTTTGTTACATTTTATTAATTTTTGATAACATGTTTCGTTCATTAGGTATGCGATAAAATTGGCAATAGCGTGGACACCCGAATGACCCTTGGGACGTAGACTTAAATTCAAAGTTATTTTAAGACAGCCATCTGTTATTTAATGGTAATAAAATTTTTCTAAAAATTTAGCATTAGTACTGCCATCTACTAATTAATAATTAAGCTTCTATTCTTTGAAGTTTACTGTTTTAGGATGTCTCGATCCCTCTAGTATTCAGTAGTTGAACTATTCTTAAGGCACTGTTCTAGAAACAACCCGGAGTTTAAATTTCTACATTATCCTTTTGAATCCTGCATCCTATCAAAAACCGGAATAATACCACGAAAAATTCAAAGCATCGAATCAAAATGGCAGCGTAGGTCGAGGGTGTAAGGTGTATTCGTACAATAGTTTGAAAATAATGTGTTTTTTCGTAAAAACTTATAAATTTCGTGAATGAGATAAAGTGGTGAATTGGGTTTGTTAATGATTTACGGTACATTTTTGTGTTGCATTGTATATTATACTCGGGTATTAAGTGTCAATGCACTTTTGTGTGAAAGTACACTAGGTTTTATAGCCTAGGTAAGTAATGAATAGTTTAAATACCAAAATGCAAGAGAGAAAAATTAAACAAAGTATCTTTTTTACGGTTACTGCTCTCGTCTAACGTTGATATCTTTTATGAATTCCGAATATTTGTTTATTTTATGATTATATTTATGAATTTAAATGCTTGGTTAGAATAATCAACATAATTATTCCTATTTATTTGAAAGAAAACATTACTTTTTCCTCCCGATTTCACATTTTAAGTAATATATAGTTGACTGACCATATATTTTTCAAAAATTCTCCTCATTAGGACAAAAAACTACAAAATAAAAACAAAATAATAATAAATTTTTTCGTAAGTATGCTCAAGGTATCTCCTATTTAGCCTATAGACGATTAAAAGAAGTCCCAAAATATTTTAGCAGAGGTATGTTCTTAAAATGTTCTCAAAATGTTCTTAGAATATTTTAAGAATGTTCATTTAACGTAGCAGTGTACTAAAGTGAACGTAGATGAACACTTTTTTAATACGTTATTAAACATTTACAGAATATTCTGATATATTACAAAATGTTTTATAAAAAGAATGTTACAGAAAACTGAGGTTTTTCATTTTTAAGTGATAATATTTGGACGTCGAGATGTCCCCAGGACGTTCTATTAACATTTTAGGATAGTATTTGAACCTTTAACACCTTTAATTTATTATTTTGTATTAAAACAATTATTATAGCTCTTTTTTCAGGTCACGTTTCATTGGTTCGTTTGAAAAAGTTTTAAAGTTGCCTTCCAGTATAGTTTACTTTAAATTGTTTACGGTAATCGGATTCAAATCATGCGAAATATTCTAGGTTAAAGTACTGATGATTTAATATCTTTAATTCGTATCCAATTTTTTGATATTTAAATTGAACCATTTTTCAATTTTTGTTTCGGAGACAAAATGGCACAAAAGACAAGATGCAGCTTAACGAGGGTGTTATGACGTCATCAAAACTTACTCAGAAAAATTTCTAAAACACCAGAATCCTGGAGTTACTTTTGATAAGTGAACACACTGATTTATTCACCCATTGTTTAGATATATTGCGAAGCTTGTAAATATTTATCAAGCTCATTTATTTGGGCTGAAATATTGCCAGTTCAATTGAATTCAGAGTCGAGATTCAACCCTTTTACTGTCTATAAAATATCTACATTTTATTTGTTGTTCCTAGATTTAACAGAAACCGAAATGAAAATTCAGGATTCGCAGGTTTTGTAGAAATTTTAGACTTGAGTTTGCCTTATTGATCCATATTCAATATTATATTACAAAACTATATTTAAATATATTCTTATCTTAATTTTTGCCATAATTTGAATACACATATAATGTATACCTACACAAGTAGAAAATACAAATTGTGGAAAATTTAATATCAATTAATATATTCGTTTTGGAGTTGCCTTCGTATACTCACAAATATACAGTTTCTGGATTAGTAACACAAAAAATTATTTTAACTGCTTTTTTCAATATTTACTCATTATTTTTCAATTAAACACTGTAAACCAAAATAATTGAATAGAAACTCCCTCCAAAGTTAATTTAAAATAGCACGAGGATTTTAATTGTATCAGCAGGTCAGTCGTTATCTGCAACATAAAAAACTTGTAAGTTAATTAAAATTTCAATCGAATGTTCATTAAAATCGAAATTCGACCGTAGGTATGCTATCTATTTAATTATCACTAATTCTACCCCAGAACGACTTTTGCAGAAATACGTTAATATAGCTAGTAACTACCAATCAATATCTCAAAACCATAGACGCCCCCATATGGAAGGTGTTGTGGGATAGTGATGGGAAAAATCTAATAATTTCAGTGACTGACTAAAAATCGAATTATGAATTAATTTGAACTTAACCTCAAACATGTTGGATATAAAGTAACTGTACCATCAGTAGTTGGCTTTATAAGAAAGTAAAATACCTACATTAAGATATACAAAACTTTGTAGATATTTAAAAACTTTTTAGTAATATAAACTACACCAGATATAAAATATGTTTTATTTGATAAAATATTCCTTTATATGAACAGCAAAGGATTGTTCCAGTATTTGACAGACAACGTCAACAAGGACGTTTGGATTCATAGCAGAAGACATATTTGAAAAATGCAATTTAAAAACAGTTTTTTCTTTATTCATACACATAAGAGTAACTACCTATAATCTAACGCTAAAATCCTTGAGTTGACACGTTAATAGAAAAAAGTATTTAAATACGGGGAATTGGAAGAAAGAGAGTGTTATAGACCCATCTCATATTTTTTTGTCGAAGAGCTTATGCGCGAACTTAAAGTTATCATGTTTGCTAATATGAAAAATTAAGAATTTGACATACTTCAAAATTGTTAACATTTGTCTGTTAGGTTAGGTTATTTTAAAGTGATTTCTGTTTAATTAAAAGAAAATAATTTTTAATGCAACAGGCGCTTTCTAGGGCCACAATTTTTAATATAATTGGATATCTGAATTAATGCAAAAAAAATTCCTTAAGCTATTTCATCTAAAAGCAATAAAATTAATTGAAATTCATTTCTATTTAGTGTATATGTTTTTAATAAAGGCTTTAATATTAGTTTTAAAAAACTGTAAATGCAAAGGACTCTTCTCAGGGCCACAATTTATTTTTAAAAATAAAAGAAATGTGCATTGATTAGACACATATTTTGTTTTTGTAAAAAGCAATTTTTGTAGTTTATTTTATACATAAAAACACATAAATATATTTTATTTCTTTAATTCATACATGAAACTTGTAAGCAAGACACATACAGTAAAAATTTGATCAATCAAGTTTAAATTAATAGGAATTTTATTTGATAAAATTTTAAGTTTTTGTTCTTCGGAGAGCTCTCTCTACATGAATCCTTTCTCTCGCTATTTTTCTTATGTATTCAATTTCTGGTGGTCCGAATTGTATACCAGTTATACAAAAAGTTGGTATATTTAAACATATACCAATATCTTCTAAAATGGATTTAATGTCAAACCCTTTATCGGCTAAAAAAATTACATTTTCTCCATTCAGTTCCCCAATTTCCACTTTTCTTTTAAGAACTTTCTTCAACAATTTTTTTGTCTGATATGGAACCTGAAATTTTGTATTATAGTTGAAATAAAATTACTATGAACATGTGTACCTGTATAAAAGGCTGAAACGAAAATTATGGCTCCGCTGGGGCTATCATTATTGACGTTCCTTTGTATTTAATTTTGCTAATCTCACGTATATTAAGTTTATCCACGCCAAAAAAATCTTACCAGCAGCACTTTTTGATATATTAAACATATCGGACATTTCGTAGTCACATCCTCTTCTTAATTTCATTAATGTCCCTTGTATAAATGTTTTTGAACAACTCCAATTTGTCCCTTTTTAGACCTAAAAAAGAATTCAAAAGCCACCAAAAATACTTTCTAACAAGGCAATTTTTTTGTACTGTTGAAGCGATGCGTTTGGATTGTACAATAATTCTTTTGGTTTATGTGTAAGCTTTCTTTGTCTTGTATTTGTAATTTGTGTATCCATATTTTCATTTTTATTTATTACAATATCAACAATAACAATAAGCACGTACTACTAGATTCAAACCACCCGCCGCTTTTTCGCTATGAGATGTGTCCATTGACATGTGGGAGTATTTCTTCTCAATAAATTATCAATACGCCAATAGGCAGGAGTATATAATCTGGTATACTATACTTTTAATTATTATTTATTGCAATTACAAAACAAAAATTCATTGACTACGCCCATGACCAATGCAATGACAATTCCATTACTCGACTGAATTGAATTTGAAGCCAGAGAGGCATTTCCTAATAATTCTCGATTCTGTTCGTGGCAAAGAACTCTCATTGCTTTTTCTTTCCTTTTTTACAAAATCCAATACAAGAAGCGTAAATTTTATTAATTATTTCCCGAAGTCTTATAACTTCTTAGAAATTCCCAGATTCCAGTTGATTATTTTTCTTTTTATTTCGTTCGTACCTACTTCAACGCTTTCTGGAAAAATAAAACGGTTTAGAGAAGATATTATGATGGATATTAAGGATCCATAATTTATATATATATATATATATATATATATATATATATATATATATATATATATATATATATATATATATATATATATATATATATATATATATAATTGGTTTCTAAGAGAGAATAATGAATAAATCATTTTTTGTTGCAGGAAAAATAAAGTTTTTTCTCCCACTAGAACATACATTTTTCTATTTTCTTTATTCTAAAATTTTAACCCGAAACAACTGTTTCTCATACATTTTTTCTCATGTTTTACTAAAAAAAGACCATGCAGCGTCTACAGGAAATGAAACGTCCTTTAAAGAGTCCTTCAACCTTATATACACCACCACTTACTACTTGTCTCAGTTCGAATGGTGGAACAAAGCAAAAAAGAGAATGCCTACTAGGACCCTTATAGAAAACAATGCCTATACGAGATTTCAAGTAGCGTTCTTTTGTTTTCTCGATGTAGCTATTCGTTGAAAATTTTGTATATGGGTTTGATGATGTGTTTTAAGTTTTCTGTAGGATCGACTTTTCTCACAAACATTGCCGTAACCGGATTATTTTAGAAGAATTTTGTAGGAACTTTAAAACCCTACTACTAATATATATGTTTCCAAACTTTATTTTAATTTCAGTTTTACAAAATTTTCTCGAAAATATGACCATTGATATGAGGAGACGTACTTTTTGTTTAATTTCTAATTACATATATAAACATAAAATTCACTTCATTCTTTTCAAACAAGTTGACAACACTGGCAACCGCGCCAATAGCCTTAGAGTAGCTAACCAAATGTATTTAGATTATAAAGTCGAAATATTTTTCACTCGAACCATTTCCATCGTTCCATCGCATTCTCTCACGTAGGCACACTTCCGGTTCCGTATGACGTACGCACATACTCTCACGTACACCATGGTGGGCGTGGCTTAACAAGAAGGGACCTGAACGAGGTTCCCGAATAGTTTTAATAATTTTTAATTAGTACGATCTTTGACGCGAACCAAGGAAGTCGACTCCATTGTTCAACACAATGTATCTCGTAAATTCTCTGACAAATTGGTAAGATATTTGCTGCGAATCAACCAAGTCTACTCAACTCTTGAATAGTTCACACCTCCGCTGTTCAAATGCAGTGAAAATTTGTTTCATTTCTATAATTAATTAAAAATGCAAGTGCGTTTTCTGAGTGATTGGTGTAAATCAATCTAATGCTGTTGTTTTTTAAAAAGTTTTTAATAAACTGTTAAATACAAGTAAGATGTGTGTATCATTTGGAGTTCTGGGAAACGAAAAATTCAACTATAAAAAACTACAGTCCACTTTAGTGTCATTTATAAATGTGATTACTGTAAATTAACTTGGATATGATCTGTTTAACTATCTCAGATCACTACGGCGATATGAAAAGGGTGCGAAGCATCATGATTGGTTAACCGGCAACGGTGGCTCAGCGTACAAACGCGTATGCCCTTTGTTTTCTTACATATATTTGTTTCATTATCATAAACTGTATCCATCCGAAATGTTTCCGACCCCGCCAAACCCTCTTTTAGACACGTCCTTGAATCCGTTCAGAAATAAATAAAATATAAGGGTGGATTAAACAAGGCTTCTAGTTTTAGTGATGACTCATCGCACACCTTTCAGATCGCAAGGGGGCGAAGCGAAGCAACGCCAGCGGATCGAGAGCAGTCTTGGGTTTACAATTACTAATTACAGCGAGGGTTGGCGTCATCGTTGTTTGTTTCAGAGGGCAATACCTGTACACATGCTCGTCTGGACTTTTTATGGACATTACCCTTAGCGCCATGTGGAAAATTTAGGGTTTCGTGTTGTTTTAGACGAGGGATTATGTAGATCGGCTCGTTTTTGGTGTCTGGTTTTTTTTAATTGGGGTCATTTCGCTTGATGAGGGTCATTTAATTTTTGTTGCTTATTCTAGGTTTAATTAATGGCATGGGCCTCACAGGATCGCTTTTTTTTTAATTAAAAAAACAAACAAATTGACTTCGAATTGGGTATTTTCTGACTAAATACATTGAGACTAAAATAAAATTAGTAATAAACAAAATCAGAGAGTTGAGAGAGTCGAATCAATACGAGCCAGGAATGATGTAATCCAATATCTTTTGTTCTTAGAATGAAGGTACTGGTTTTGAGTTTTATTTAATCTTTGAAAACTGTATTTAACATTTCATTCTTATAAATCTACGAAGCAAATTGAAACCACAATTCGCAATACAAGTCAAAGTTGTGGCATATCACAAGTCACAAGATTTGTTTTTGGATGAATATATATATATACAAGGTGTCCTTGTCCTTGTACAATATTGAAACTGGTGACAGATCAGGTCAGACAGTTCAGAATATCAGAATTTCACCTCAGTAAAAATCTCGTCGTTTTCGAGATAATGGGTATTTCTAAATTTCTGTACGTCTGAAAAGATCACTTATCAGTAATCTTCAGCAACAAAGATATTTGAATGTCTAAATTTGTAGACATTGCACTGAAAAATCCAAGGTGAGGTAGCGATTTTCCAGAAATTAAAAAATGCCCATTATCTCGAAAACGGTGAGATTTTTAGTGAGGTGAAATTCTGATATTCTGAAGTGTCATGATCTGGTCTATTACCAGTTCCAATATTGTACATAAGGTTTACCGGACACCCTATACAGGGTGTCCCATCAAGAATGGGACATAGAACAACCGCAGATTCTCCAATTCAAAATAAAACGATTAAGCGAAATATGCTTAGATAAAATGTTACCCGTTTCCGAAATACGGGGTGTTGAAGTTGAAAACTGAAAAATTATTAATGGCCATAATTTTTTTAATATACCGTATAATTTTACTCAAATTGGCACACTTGTTAAATATCATAAAATGCACTTAACAGTAAAAAAAACAGTTCAGTTCGCTCTACCAGTGGCGTACGGCAGGAGTAAGTACCCCTTCTAAATGTTACGCCGCTGTCTAAATTTTAATTTTGACTATAATTTTAATTTTTTTGATATTTTCTTTCAATAATGTACACTTGTTAGTTTGTTTTAAAGTCATTGTTTTTCGAGATATTCGCAGTTAAAGATAGATAGACATGTACTTTTTATTTGTATTATTATTAAGAACAAACCCTTGAAAAATTTTAATAACCTTTTAAGCCTTTAGTTTTAGTCGGATTTTTGTGAAATTTTCAGGAAATACTAATAATTACAAAACTTAGGGTGGAGAAATCTTGATTTTTTTGTAAACCTTCGAAAAGTATTTATTTTGTTAATTTTAAATGGAAAATCACAAAAGAAAATATCCGCGCCATTCTGCATTAAATCTATGAAAATTTGCTCCTATTTGTTTAAAAAAATATCAAGTAGTTTAATATGGATTCCCATTTTTGTCTTAAATATCTTTGTAAAGTGCTGCCGCATCGTTACATACATTTAAAGCTGTCGAGAAATATTCCATGGCCAAGTGTTCCCAGTGGCGCGCATATAAATACAATTTTATATTAGAAAATCCTCATAAAATAGAACTGAAATTTGCTTCTCACAAGAACTGCGGTTGCTACTTAATAATATTCATTTTTACAATTAATGAGATTCGCGACCAAACAGCTTTATTCTATTTTTTTTTTATATTTTTGTTCTGATTTGTAATGTTAAGTTCCTAATAGGCACGTTGCGATTGTGAGAATATTTTTTAATTTATAATTGAAAATTTTGACAGTAGGCTTTGATTTATAATGAAGTTCTGTCACTGTCAGTTAAACATTTTCGTAGTAACTATCTGTTGCCGATAAGTGATTATTGTTATTAATAACTGTAATATTATTGTAAAATGCCACGTCATAACGAATTTTCCAATTTAGAAATGAGGGACATGGTTTGTATTTATGCCCAGAATAATTTTAAATAAATTTTCAAATGTCTGTATGACAGGTTGGGTGAAAAGGGTGCATTTCGACCAAAACTTGAAACAGGACGACCTAGGTTGATTACAGTAGATGAGGAGGATGAAATTTTGACTCAAATGGCTCTCAATCCGCCGCTAAGTACTTGTAGAGTAACTACAGCCGTTGGGATAAGCCGCTCTACTGTTCATAGGATTTTAAAAAGAGAACACTTATATTCTTATCACTTTACGCCAGTACAACATTTACTCGCACGTGATCCTCCGTTGAGATTGCAGTTCTGTAGAGATTTGCTTAATAAACACACTAATGACCCCATGTTTTTAAATAAAATTTTATTTACTGACGAACTTTCAATCGCAGAGGGGTTTATAATTGGCGAAACAGTCATTTCTGGAATACTGAAAATCCACACCTGCCAAGGGAGAACCATTTCCAAACAGAATTTTCTATAAATTTTTGGGTGGGTATTATTGGAAATTACATCATTGGTCCGTACGAGCTTCCACACAGATTAAATGGGATAGAATACCTCAATTTTCTTCAAAACCATATGGAGGACATGTTAGATCATATTCCTTTAAATTTACGTCATAAGTTCTGGTTTTTGCAGGATGGTGCGCCAGCCCATTACATATTAGATGTTCGGAATTACCTAAATTTACGTTTTCCACATCGTTGGATTGGACGTGGAAGCGAATTTGCTTGGCCACCACGCAGTCCTGAATTTAATCCTTTAGAGTTTTATTATTGGGGCTACATCAAAAGTCTTGTTTACGGTGAAGCAATAAATACCCGTCAGGAACTTTGGAACAAAATTCAGAATGCTGCTGCTACAATTCGACAAAATCAAGCAAATCAGTTGTTTAAAGTGAGACAGTCTTTAGTTAAACGTCTAAGGAAGTGTATACAAGTTAATGGTGGACACATTGAAAATTTTTTGAAGTAAAAATTTCATTACATTAGTTTTTACTTTGTTTGGTTTTAAGACAAAATTGTAAAAATGAATATTATTAATAATAATACAAATAGAAAGTACGTGTCTATCTATCTTTAACGGCGAATATCTCGAAAAACAATGACTTTACAACAAACTAACAAGTGTACATTATTGACTTACAAAATATCAAAAAAATTAAAATTATAGTCAAAATTAAAATTTAGACAGCGGCGTAACATTTAGAAGGGGTACAAGCATTACTTACTCCTGCCGTACGCCACTGGTAGAGCGTACTGAACTGTTTTTTTTACTATTAGGTGCATTTTATGATATTTAACAAGTGTGCCGATTTGAGTAGAATTATACGGTGTATTAAAAAAATTATGGCCATTAATAATTTTTCAGTGTTCAACTTCAACACCCCGTATTTCGGAAACGAGCAGTGCCGGTCCTAGACATTTTTCTAGTGGATGCGAACAATTCACGGGCGGCTCTCATAATAGTGGCGTAGCTTGGGGTCGTAATACGGGGGGGGGTAGGTATCAGGTAAAATTTTTAAAATTAGAGTAGCCTAAAACGCTGTTTTGGACTATAGGGTGGTTCATAACTATTAGGACATAGGCTAAGGGCAAGTTATTGGGACCAAAATATTGCAATAGGACCAAATATACCTTAATACAATATTGCTGTGGAATAAAATACAGGGCGTTAAAGTTGAATTTTTTTTTTCGTTTTTTTCTGATAATGTCCCTGTATATTTATCAATTGTTATCAAAATCGGCACAGAGACATAACTTTGGACAAGGAATATTATGTTATGTATTATTTCATATTTTATTATAGGGGGCGCCACGTGAATGATTCCTGATGATGAAATTAAGTGGTATCTTTTTTTGATGAAAGTTTTTAGTGATTTTGATTAGAAAATCTGACGTAAAAATCATTTCTACATAATATTACTTCTCTTGTTTATACACAATAATTTAACCCGTTTTCGAGAAAAACGTAATTGATATCCTTTATTACAAGAATTAGAAAAGGCATAGAGGTCGGAGGAGGCCAAATAGAACATTTAATTTAATTGCTCTTTTTATGTAAAATTATTTTTAATTCTACTTTATAAACCGTTGAAATAGAAGCCCCTTCTCAGAACTGTTCAATCGCGTTTTTCTCGAAAACGGTTGATATTATCGTGTTTAAACAGGAGTATCAATATTACAGATTTTCTAATCAAAATCACTAAAAAGTTTCGTCAAAAAAAGATACCACTTAATTTCATCATCAGGAATCATTCACGTGGCGCCCCTATAACAAAATGTGAAATAATACATAAAATAATATTCCTTGTCCAAAGTTATGGCTCTGTGCCGATTTTGATAACAATTGATAAATATACAGTGACATTATCAGAAAAAAACGAAAAAAAAAATTCAATATTAACGCCCTGTATCTTATTCCACAGCAATATTTTATTAAGGTATATTTGGTCGTATCGCCATATTTTGGTCCAAATAACCTGCCCTTAGCCTCTGTCCCAATAGTTATGAACCACCCTGTACATTACATTCAGAAAAAAATTTCAAGCTGTGGCGCCCCCTTGGCCGCGGCGCCCGCCTGAGGCCGCATCCTTCGCGTATGCCTTAAACCGGCCCTGGAAACGAGTAACATTTTATCTAAGCATATTTCGCTTAATCGTTTTATTTTGAATTGGAGAATCTGCGGTTGTTCTATGTCCCATTCTTAATGGGACACCCTGTATAGCCCTCTTGTTTATTTAAAATTTTCAAAAATTGATGCATAGAAACCTTTAGCGTTAGCAGAATAATCTAACAACTCTTAAACAAATATTGTATAATATAATTCCCAACAAGAGGTCATTATCGTCAAGATTTACAATTCAAGTGTCTAGGTAAACATTCAACTTTTGAACTCGCCGAGTAGTGTCGAGCGGTTTAGATGTAGAAGCCAGATGCATCTTTAGTATATACGTAAACAACCTGTTGTGGAATGTTTTAATAAAGGTAACTAGTCCATAACTAAATGATGTGCCTTCGGACGCTAATTCTTAGAGTTTAACATAGCGTGCGAGTCCCTTTTTTATTACCTGAACTGAACCCCCAGTTTCTCGAATCTTGCGTTGCTGGTTCGGTTCGACCTATAATTAAATGTTGCCTTTTCTACAGGACCGAATTAAGAAAAATAGTGGAATTTACTGAAAGTACCTTTCATTTATTTAGTGAATTTTGGGTCAATTCATACATGAAGAAATATCATGAGAAATCGAATGTTTTTGACGGTTTTAACAAATAATATCAAAGTATTCTTAAAAATTCAGTTTTCCCCCATATTCTTGAAAATATGATAGCGAAAAAATTGGTTGAAATACATCGAAACAGGTTAAAGAAAAATTGAAATAGCCTAAAACAAAAAAGTTCGTCTTCTACCGCAAATATACAATATTTTAGCAAATTCTATTTTTTAATTTTCTTGGCTTACTATTTGTCATTCAGGCACCTCCAAATATTACATACAGTGTCTATTTAAGTTGGCAACATATGGACAAACAATGGTTCAAATCTTAGATCATATATGCTTCGCTATAGTCTATTTTTATGTATGAGAGAGTATTAAAATAATAAAGCGTTCGTAATCCATAGGCGTACCACTTCTTTTAGTAGACAGTTAAAATATTTTTTGAAGTATTTTCGAGTATTTTCGTATGATATAACATTTGTATAAATATAATAAATATATCGGGTGTACACTTATATTTTCACCTAATTAACCT
Source organism: Crepidodera aurea (assembly GCA_949320105.2). Classification (NCBI taxonomy): domain Eukaryota; kingdom Metazoa; phylum Arthropoda; class Insecta; order Coleoptera; family Chrysomelidae; genus Crepidodera; species Crepidodera aurea. The sequence goes on from OX439479.2 coordinate 13,125,810, forward strand.
GCTTATAACTTCTAAACAGCTGAAGGTAAAAAAGTGCAATTTTTTCTAAAATGTTTTATTTTTCGTATGAAATAACATTTGTATAAATATAATAAATATATCGGGTGTACACTTATATTTTCACCTAATTAACCTGCTTATAACTTCTAAACAGCTGAAGGTAAAAAAGTGCAATTTTTTCTAAAATGTTTTATTTTTCCACAAGGTATGTCTTGGTAGTCACCGGTACGAGTAGATTCAAAAGTCAATAAACCACCTTTAACAAAACCGTTTGAACTACCGATGTGTACTATTATCAGTCTGCGCCCCTTTCCTGATAGTGGATTTAAACCAGTAGATAAATTATTTAAAAAAGCCTGTCTTCGACTTGTAACAGTTTCATCTTGCCAAAATTTATTTGGCGTATGTCCCTCGTTGATCCATGTTTCATCTACATAAAATGTATTTCTTCTTTGGTTTCTCATTTCTTTTATAGTCCTTAGGTAATTTCTTCTCCATACTACAATATCGCTTCTTTTTTCCATAGAAAACCTATTTCTTTTAAAAGTTTCCATAGTGTGCTTCGACTCATTTCAGGGTAATCCTTATCATCTCGAACCGTGGCAAGAACTTTGTCTACTGTCGGAAATTCTTTTCTAAAGAAGAACGCATGCACTTTCCTTCGAAGTCTTTCTTTCAAATGATTTTCTATTTGAAATTTTGGTTTTCCTGGAGCTTTACGTGCTGTTTAAAACTCGCCACATTTCTCTTCTTTAACAACACCAAGCGTACTACTAATTCCACTGTGTCATCAACACTTTTACATAAATGTTTGTCTGTAAATGATTTAAAACAATTAAATATTAATGTTTTTTCATTAACTGTTAAAGGACCGATTTTTTGTCGTTTACGCGGCCCTTCCAAATTTTCCATGATCACTAGAATTCGCAATAGACTGCACACTGCACCTTGCAAGTTGCAACTAAACGACATTTAGTAAACTGTCAAGAATACACAACTTGGACCTCCTTACTAAATGGAAAACCTACAATCGCATTTTCGGTGAAATTTGTTGGGAAGGGATTTATCTACTTATAATTCGATTACTGGTACTTATTGAAAATAATCTTAAGATGTAATCTTTAATACACAGGGCTTTTGGCCTGTCCAAACCTTTTTCTATTGTTCTGTACAGCTTATGGTTATAAAAGACCAATAAAAGACCCAAAACTTGTATTAGCTCAGGTACATTTATGACAATTTTAGGAAATATTTAGATTATTCTGTAAAAATATTTAAAATGACCGTACTAAGTTTTGCATTAGAAATGCTGTTTTATTACTCTCTCATACATAAAAATAGACTATAGATACGGCATCCTATAGTGATTGTTTGGCTCTAGAGGGGTAAAGACGAGAGGGGGTGAAGGGGCAATAGCGTACCATGATACAGTAGCGTACCATTCGGAAAATTTTGATACAGTGTAATATATTGTCATATTTATACAACACATATTTCATTTTCTAAGGATTGAGTGACTGTAGGTTACAGTAAAATGGGAATTAATGTGAATCTAAAATAAATAAAATGCTTGTTGTTGTTTGGAATGCGAATAATCTGAGAGGTTGAATACCATCATCTTCCGCTTCTGTAAATATTTTTTTATAGCAAATTAAAAATCCCATTGATTATAAACTCGTTAATATAGAAAAAACAAAATGAAAAGTTGGTAGGTATATTAATACAAAAGATACCTACTTCAAAAATGAACCTAAAAGAAAAATTTACTGATGAACATGGTTTATTTTAATAAAACATAAATTGACATACAATAGATAGATATTTAAACAATTCATTTACAATTCAAATAAAGTATACATAATTTACGTTTAGTTCTTATTTTCACTTCCTGTCCTATCCAACAACACGCCTATGGAATACACCTTTCTCAAATTTGATGTTGTACATTTAACAAGGCTTTGGCATTATGTTGTTCTCTAAACTAATTGTACCTAGCAATAACTTTCAAAAAACTATAAAAATACACAAGATTAGCACAATAATTCCCAAAAAACAGAATATCTGACATCTGTCAAAACTTTACGATATGAGAGGGTATCGTCGAAATTTGAAATCGACCAATCAGAGGGATGGTATTCTAACTCCCCCCTGTACACCACAACAAATAACCTGAATACCGTATCTAGCGTAGCATATATGATCTAAGGTTCAAATCAACCTGGTCTTTATTTGTTTTGATATTTTTTTCTGTTTTGAATGGTTTCCCTATTTTATATCCTAGTTACTGTCAAATGCGTCATTGGCGCCATTTTCTTGTGTTTGCATTTATCAAATACTTTTAACTCACAACAATACAAGTTCATTAAACAACATAATTTTTTATAGCATCTAACATGTCGAATTTTGTGCCTGAAAACTACAATGTAAGAAAACTGCTGCAGAATCGCATAGAATATTTGTCGAAGCTTACGGTAAGCATGCTCTTGGTAAATCACAGTGCTTTGAGTGGATTAAATCATTTAAAATTGGCGATTTTGAAGTAAGAAATAAAGAAGTTTAAAGAGACCGAATTTGCTGATCAATTAAATATGCCACGAGAAGCCATTTCCATACGTTTGAAAGTTACGGTAAGGATCCACAAGTTGGGAAAATGGGTCCTACATGGATTGAATGAAAGGCAGCGGGAAGGCACAAAAGAAGATCATTCATCCATCTATTTGTGACTGCTGATGAAAAATGGATATATTTCGAGAAACCTAAGCGTAAAATATCATGGGCAACTCCAGGGAAATCAGCCACATCCTATGGCGACGGAAAATGCACATATTTGCATCTTACGAAATTGTACGACTCTATGATTGGTTTGCCTCAAAAGAGCGTGGTATCCACAAATTCCCAGAGAGATGGGAAGAATGGGCAATACTTGAATAAAATTGACCATTTTCATACAATAAATGTGTATTTTCTATAAAAAAATTCCGGTTGCATATTTACAGACCTGCCAAATTTAAAATACAGTAACGGACTGAAGATGTAAATTGCTTAACTCATTTTTTAGTTTCGAATATCTGTAACTTTTTATATAAGGTGAAATTTATTATTAACTCCTAGTTTATTTATGAAAGATCTTACGTGTTCTAGGTCCATCTCTGTCTTTACCTTTCCCTATACTATAGCTAAAGCAATAAAATAGAAAATAAAAAAAATCAAGTTCACGCCTCAGCAATCAATGCGGCTTGGTCTAGATAAACGTAGTAAAAACATTAGGTTGCGATATAGAAAATAAATACCATTTCATCTTCGAAGGCAATCGTCTTTTTCTTCCGGTATAATAAGGAATGTGCCAATTTATGCCGTAAACTAACGTTTTTAAATACAGATAAGACAAGTAAATGATATGTCTGTTCCCAGGAACACGTTGGATTTGCCAACTTAGTTTAAATTAAATTAAATAATTAAGTGATCGAACGTCGCTTCGTCTAATTAAAGGTTTACTTTGATTGATTGTTCATGATTATATCTAGATTTTTTTTTAGTAGAATTGAGAAAGAGATAGGTATTTTAATACTCAGCTGTTGAGGTTGATCTAAAACAAACATTAAATAATTGCTTCTGATTACTTTAACTTGACTGATTTGGGTGGAACTGAGAGACAGTGTCCCAGATATGATTCCAGAACTCAACTTCGGGGTAGGGTCACATTGCCCAATGGGCATAATAAGGGAGTTTGTTTTAATTTGACTGTTATTATTTTGTAGCTACGTTTTGTAGCACTGTAGCCATCAAGACCGTAGGTCTGCGCTTAGTATTTTTTTACATACCTACATTACACTTGCTCAATTATAGAATAAAGGCATTATTTACTCACTTAGTTTACGCGATGGTGATGTTATTGCACTGCCCAGACATCGCACTGCCATGTTTCGGAGATCATTTGTTACGTATAATGCCTCAAAATTGTACAATATTTCAGAAAGGATTTAGATCTAAATTGAAACGATGGTTTCTTCAAAACCAGGCAGATTGAATACATGGATGGTTTACCGTGCAGCATAGTTTAGTTTTAGTTTAAAATTTAGGATAGCTTAGTTTTAGGTTGATTAAGTGAGAATGGCCATTGGCCAGACTTCGCCATTTGTACATGTAACTACTGTTTGTATACTATTATGTATAATAAAGACGTTATTATTATTATTTTTGGGTATCACATAACATTAGTCGTTATGGTTTGATTTAGGAGAAAACACCAAGTGCAAACCATGCACCTAAGGTGTGTACTATGTGAGCGGTACTCAACACTGCCTTTTGCATCATCAGGAGGTTGTGGCTGCCAGGGATTTCTTTTATTGCTTCACACGTGGCGTTAATTGGTTAGTCCTGTGGCTCCAATGATGATCGGTATGACTTTGGTTTTCATATTCCACATTCTTTGTATTTCTATTTGTAGGTCTTTATATTTAAGTTTCTTTTCAGCCTCCTTCTGTGTTATGTTATAATCTGACGGAACAGCTACGTCTATAAGGAGGCATGAGCGGTTTTTCTTATGATTTACGATGATGTCTGGCTTATTTGCTATTATTTGTCGGTCGTTTTGTAATAACAGGATCTGGACTGGACATTTATCAACTACATCTATATTATATTCCTTGCATATATTCCAGTGCAGTAGAGAAGTTACTTTATTGTGGCGGTCTAGGTAGGCCTTCTTTGCTAAGATTGGGCATCCCGATACTATATGATGTATGGTCTCATTTTGAATCCGACAAAGTCTACATTTTGGGTCATTGCCAGATTTCATGTTTTTGGTCTTCGTGTAGTTCGAAGTGATCGCCTGAGCCTGACAAGCTGTTATTAGTGCTTCTGTTTCGGATTTAAGATTTGCAGTGGTAAGCCATTTCCATGATTGATTTTTGTTTATAGTTTCTTTCTCTACTTCCTTTACGATTTGGCCATGCATCGTTTTTTCCCTCCATTTATTCAATTGTTCATGTTTCTCTCTCTCTTTAGTTCGTTCCTTGATAAACTTTACTCTTTTTGTTTGAGGATCACGTGGGTTGCTGTCTTCTATTCTTTCTTTCTGCTTTGTTTCAGTGCTTTTCTTTTCAATGTTCTTGGTGTTGTTTATTATTATTATTAAAAAACATAAAATAAATACATTTACTATATCTGCAGTGGAAATATGGAAATATTACCACTTTCTCCTCTAATTCAAAATTACTAAAGAATAAAAATAATGCTTTTTTCAGTTTATCTATGATGTAATGTTATTACTTTTAGTAATTTACGTTGCATAATAAAGTCATCAAATTTAACACAGACAATCTTTTTCACAAAAGTTGGGGTAAGACATGCGAAGGAAATAAAATAACTTGGTTTATTATCAATTCCCCGAAATTCACCCACGTCTGGAATAAAGGAAAAAATCGTTAAGGGAAAGATAATTTATCGTCGGTAACAGTTCATTTTACACCTTTTCTTTTCCACTAAATGAGTCACAAGGTCAATGGCGTACCCAGAATGGATTCTAGGTGGAAAATTTATTTGTACGTGTCATTGGCTTCTTAATATTTCGTAGAAGTAGCAACAAAGTTGACTTTTGACATTTGTTTGTTGGAACAACACTAATTTTGTTTTTTAATCATTGTAAACAAATTAAAACAGTAACGTACAGTAAATTTTAATGCTACATCGTGGTATACTTTATTGCGTATCACCGTCCAACTTAACTTATTTCAACTAAACAGGATACTTGTTAAGTTGCACATCTACTGCTGTTCACTACACGTATTTAAAATAAAACAACAACGATTTAATGACTTTATAATGTCATGTTTCCTCTCTTTTTGTCACAGTTCTTTTACATTATCTATCGATCTCAAAGCAGCGTCTTCCGAGTCATCAAAAAATAATCAAAAGAAACTCATTTTATGATTTATGTTCTAGTGCAATTACTTTAAGAGCTTCGAACGGGTTTTCATGTCTTAAACATTTTTTTAAGGCAGTAGTTTGCGTTTGAGTGAAGGTGGATGTATCCATCTACAAAAAAACTAGTTTATTTTACCATTAACTAACTAAAAATTACATGTTGTAAAAATAAAAAAATAACTTTAAAACAATTCGAGTAATTATTAATCTTTCCTAGTTCCAGTGAATAAAATAGTTTTAACTTCGAATTGAGTCTCTCCAGATGTAACTTCTTGTACCAGAATTCAGAATTTATAGTTTGGTATTCGGGTAGCGTGCTTTTACAAAATTAATGATTTAAAGCCTGTGGGGAAAAGTCAGCAGCATTTTTATAGCCGGAATTTTTAGATATCCCATAGGGAATTCCAATTTCTTCGATGGATCGTAATTTTATTTTTCATTTATTTTAGCAATTCGCCGCCCACTAGATATGATCATACTTGATAATAACCCGTCTCTCTTTTGTTCCAGATATAATGAAGCCACCTATACACCTTCAAGCCATTCAACATATCTAAACTAACATGTTCAGCTTTACAAAAAATGACCAAAAGAGATTCTCTCATGCCTGAGAGTACTACCAACTTCCTCTACTTGTTTTTATTATTTTTCTCCATTTTTCAAACTGCCACCAGCTATCTTTTGCTATTAGAAGATACTACAATCCCAGGACATGTGATCTTCAATGCCAGCGTCTATCGTTTAGGCTCAGATAGATCCTATAAGTTAAACGAAAAAAGGTCTGCTCCGTTTGTTTATTCTCTAGTTCAAGTCCATCCCAAAACTGGACAAGTTTTTCTTTTACAAAAATTAGAATGCGACGGACTTTATTATCCCAATTTTTTCACTATACATATTGACTCTACTTCTAATAGACTGAAAGATATCGACTACTACAGTTTACCGTTAAGGATTTTTATTGTTGGAAGGGAATGTAGTGATCATAGAGAGGAGAAATATTTTGAAGACGCGCGTAGAAGGAGAAGAAGTTTAGGTAAGTGAATGTAAAATAACCAAATTGATCTGTATGGACCGATTTTACTTATTATGATCCTTTACCAACAACAATTTGTTCTTTTACGAATATTTTCATTACAGAATTTTTAGAATCCTCCAAACCAAAAGGAAGCATAATCCCTGACCACTTATCCCCTTACTTTAATCCCTATTCCCGTTTGCACCCTTCCATTAAGGAAAAAATAAACGAGGCCCGACAATGGGTATCGGAGACATTCGCTTCTTTTGCTATACCAACCGCAGGAAAGTGGCAAAAGATCTGTCTGAGACAGAGCCAATACATTAACTCCATTACTGCGTTCCTTCCCAGTACGATCAGTACTTACTGCACCGTACAGTTCCATTATGTGAGCGATGACAGATTTGAAATTGAGAGGAGTCAGGGGGATTTGGTTGCAAGTAAGGACGTTTGTATCGTGGAACCACTATGGAAGGTATGGATATTTTTCTGGTTAAGCATTAAGAAGTTATAAACTATAAAACGTTTTCTTTTAGGTAACAATTTTATTCTCAGCAATATGTCAAAACATATCGGTTCTAAACTCGGATCATCGACTAAAAATAGTATACCACCATCAACAATTCAACGACACCGACATAGCCAAAAGAGTACGACGAGAACTACGAAACCAATCGCCATTTTTTGAACAACACTTATATGTCGCAAGCGTCCTAGAAGAATGTGATCCCCCTGTAGTGGTCACCACTGTTAAAGCCAGAGATCCAGAGAATAGTCCTATTACGTATTCTATGACTAGCCTGCTAGACTCTAGGTATTTTATTTTAATGATTATTCAGTGACAGATGACAGTAAACAAATTAATGACAAGCCTGCTAGACTCTAGGTATCTTATTTTAATAGATGACAGTAGACAAATTAAAGATACTTGACAAATGACATCTAAGTTGTAACTGTCAAAATTCTTACTTTATGTTTAATTTTCAATTACCTACAAATTAAACATAAAAATTCATTTCATTAATTAATACAACAAAAATATATACAGCCCACTTTCTACGACATGTTACATACAGCATTTAAAGAGGCAACGTAGTAACAAAAGTACAACGGCTGACCTTGTAAATGGCTGCAAAAACGTAATCTTCACTGATTTACGACACTTTACATAGATACCTGACTGTCAATACATTTTACTTTTAAGATGATTCGTGCTAGTTCGCAAATCTGTGAATAATTCTTTTCTATTTTAGGACACAAGCCATGTTTGACATAGACCAAAAAACAGGAGTTATAACCACTAAGGTCCAGCTGGATAGAGAATTAGTAGATGTTCATTATTTTCGGGTGACTGCTTTGGATGACAGTTTCCCGCCTAGATCTGGAACTACCATGTTACAAATCAATGTTCTAGATGCTAACGATCATTCGCCATCTTTTGAAATGGTGGAATATGATGCTAGTATAAGAGAAAGTGTTAATGTTGGTACCACTGTTATAACCCTTAAGGCTACCGATCAAGATATAGGTTAGTAACACTGAAAATTTATTGAATTCCTGCAATCTTTGGTTTTATTGTTTATGTAGGTAAAAACGCTGAAGTCGAGTACTCTATCCGTTCAATAAGTGGAGGGGGTAACTCTCCCGAAGGCGACGACAACAACGCATTCAAAATCGATTCAAAAACAGGAGTTATAACTACGAGAACACTTTTAGACAGAGAAACGACAGAAGTGTATACCTTGATAATTCAAGCATCAGATTTAGCGTCACCGCAGAGCGCTAGGAGAACGTCAACTGCCAGCGTTGTTATACATATTTTGGACGATAACGATAACTATCCTCAATTTTCTGAAAGGACCTATACGGTGTCGTTAAATGAAGATATTAATTACAATGATAATCCTGTTATAGCACATATCAAGTAAGCGTATAATTTTTTAAAAGTCTTGTTTTATTTATTTTGTTTTTTCAGAGCTACTGATGCAGATCAGGGCGCGAACGCTGCAATACGATACGCAATAATAAGTGGAAATACGCAATCTCAGTTTGCAATTGACAGTTTGACAGGTGACGTATCTCTAGTTAAACCTTTAGATTACGAGACAATCCGTAACTACAGACTGGTGATAAGGGCGCAAGATGGCGGTAGTCCGGCTAGATCTAATACCACTCAACTCCTAATAAACGTCAAAGATATAAACGACAATACCCCTAGGTAAGTCTTTGATGGCTGATGTGTAAATTATCAAAATTGTTGATTCTTTTTTTTTTAGGTTTTATACATCATTGTTTCAAGAAAGTGTCCTAGAAAATGTGCCTGTAGGTTATAGTATTGTTAAGGTACAGGCCTACGATGCAGATGAAGGTCTTAATGCTGAAATTAAGTATACGATTTCAAGTAGAGATGCCACAGGTGGTAGTACTGACGACTTACCTTTAGCTGTAGATTCTCACTCAGGGTGGATTTATACTACTAGAGAATTAGACAGAGAGCATCAACCTAAATACATGTTTCAAGTAAGTACACGCAAAGGACTGGAGGAACTGCTCTAATCGTTGAGACATCCTTAACGATTGGGCAGCAGCAGGGGGCACAATAGATCTTATAGGTCCCAGTGTATCAACCCTCCCTTCACAGATAGATAGATAAAAGTACACGCAAACCTTTGAAAAATCAAACTGTCTTCAATTCTGATTCTGCTATTAAAGTATAGATGGCGGTATTAGACTTCCTTTGTTTTATTTAACCCCTTCACAGTGGTTTGATACAACTGTGAAGCCTTATCCTTCCATCCATTACTTACTACTGACGAGACACAATAATTCCGAAACCGGTCTAGAGATGACTTGCTCTCCTAATAACAGAATCAGAATGTTGACGGCCCGACACTTCTGTCTATCTATCTGTGATGGGGGTGTCGATACACTGCGACCTATAAGATCTATTGTGCCCCCTACTGTAGCCCAATCGTTGAGGATGTCTCAACGATTAGAGCAGTTCCTCCAGTCCTATTGCTTTCAAAAAGTTCAGGATGTCGGTAGGCTTCAGGTTAGGTAGATCTTCCTCTTCTATTTGATATTCTCCGAGCTATCGTACCCTTGGATTTTGCAGGGTAATGCATTCTGAGAGAATGTGGATAGAGGTTTCCTCCTCTTCCTTGCAGAATCTGCATTCTTCTTTGTCTACTAATCCGAGTTTCTTTAGGTGGCCTCTCAGCCCTGTTAGGATACCCGTTAGTATTCTGAGCTTATTTTTACTTTTCCTGACGCAGTCGTCAGATCTCTTCTGGTTATAGTTTCCCAGTAGTGTCTTGGCCTGCCTCATTCCTTGTAGTCCTATCCAGAATTGGGATCTTTTGTTATTTACTTCTTTTCCAAGTTCATCAAGTATTGTACTGGTGCTTATTCCGCAGAAGGGTTCAGGTCCCAGAAATGGTGTTTCAGCCCCTTTTTTTGCGAGTACGTCTGCTATTTCATTACCCTCCACTCCAGTGTATCCCGGAACCCATATGAGGGTAAGAGTGTTGTTCTTGCCAAGTTCGTTTAGATTCTCTAGGTACTCCCAAACCATCTGGGAGTTGATTACGTGGGAGTTCAAGGCATTAATGGCTGCTTGGCTGTCTGACATGATGATGATCTCTTGTCTGCGAAAATTTCTTTCTATGTTGAACTGGACACATTTTCCGATGGCGTAGACCCGACACTTAGCCGATATGTTTAAATTATTATTTTCCATTTCTAGGTTATAGCCACAGACCAAGGAGTACCACCATTGTCAGCAAGTGCTAGTGTAGTTATTACAGTCCAGGATGTAAACGATAACGATCCTGTTTTTGAACCAAAGATGTACGAATCGGTAGTTGCAGAAGATGACCCTCCAGGTATACTAATTTAAACATTAAAGCGAAGAAGATCTTATTCCTGTAAATTGTTTTAGGCACGCCTGTAGCTACTGTTACCGCTACAGATCCAGACGAAGACAGCCGACTTCACTACGAAATAACAAATGGAAATACTAGAGGACGTTTCGCTATAACCTCACAAAATGGTCGTGGATTAATTACTATAGCGCAACCATTGGATTATAAACAAGAAAAACGGTATATCCTTACCATCACAGCCTCAGATTCCGGTGGAAGAACTGATACATCAACTGTTTACGTTAACATTACCGATGCCAATAATTATGCACCCGTTTTTGAAAATGCGCCATATTCATCTAGCGTTTTCGAGGATGTTGCAGTTGGTACTACGGTACTAGTAGTTTCAGCCACAGATAACGACGTCGGCCTAAACGCCCAAATATCTTATTTCTTAGGAGATGAACTTAACGATGTAGGAAAAGATTCCGCCTTCTCAATAAACCGACAAACCGGCGCTATAGTCACCACTAAACCTTTAGATAGAGAAACTACCTCAGGCTATCTATTAACAGTTACGGCAAAAGATGGAGGTTCTCCTCCTTTATCAGACACAACAGATGTAGAAATTACAGTTACTGATGTTAACGATAATTATCCAGTCTTCAAACAGGTGGCCTATGGTGGAAATGTACCTGAAGATGCCTTAGTAGGTACATCAGTAGTCCAAGTGACAGCTACGGATGCTGACGTAGGCCTAAATGGAAAAATTCACTACTCTCTAAGCGAGAAGGACCAAGAGGATGGTTCATTCGTTATAGATCCCACTAGTGGCGTTATTAGAACGAATAAAGGTTTAGATAGAGAGTCTGTAGCTTTATACGAACTTGAAGCTTACGCTATAGATAAAGGTTCTCCAACCCTCAGCAGCTCTGTACCAGTTAGCATCAGAATAGATGATGTAAATGATTCTCCTCCAGCTTTTGATTCAGATAAAATCGTTCTGTACATCCCCGAAAACAGCCCAATAGGATCTACAGTAGGAGATATTTATGCCAAAGATCCTGATGAAGGTGTAAACGCTATAGTACAATACACAATCATAGGTGGCGAAGATGCACAAAGTTTTTCTCTGATAACAAGACCGGGTTCCGAAAAAGCGGAGCTTTTAACAATGATAGAGTTGGATTATGAAAGTCCTAAGAAAAAATACGATTTAATAATTCGTGCGGCTAGTCCACCTTTAAGAAGTGACGCTCATGTAGAAATTGTTGTTACTGATGTCAACGATAATGCTCCTGTTCTTAAAGATTTCCAAGTTGTTTTCAACAATTTCAGAGATTTCTTCCCTACGGGATCCATAGGAAGGATTCCTGCTTACGATGCCGATGTGTCCGATAAATTACAATACAGGATCTTATCTGGAAATAACGCAAATTTGGTTGCACTAAACGAAAGTACTGGCCAACTACAGTTATCACCACAGCTTAATACCAACGTGCCTAAAATAGCTTCCATGGAAGTCTCAGTATCTGATGGCATAAACGTAGTAAAGAAAGTTATGACTTTAACTGTTAGACTCATCACTGAAGAAATGCTGCTTAACTCTATAACTGTAAGATTAAATCAGATGACCAAAGAAGCGTTCCTTTCTCCACTCTTAGGATACTTCTCCGATGGTCTAGCTGCCATTTTGCCATGTCCAAAGGAAAATATTTTTATTTTTAGTATCCAAGATGATACTGACGTAACAGCGAAGATTTTGAATGTAAGTTTCTCAGTAAGAAGGCCTGATGTACCTAGAGAAGAATACTACACTCCGCAGTTTCTTCAAGAAAAAGTTTATCTTAACAGAGGAATTTTAGCAAGATTATCTACAGTTCAAATCTTACCTTTTGATGATAATCTTTGCGTTAGAGAACCTTGTTTAAATTACGAGGAATGTTTGACAGTACTGAAATTCGGCAACGCCTCTGGCTTCATTTCCAGTGAAACAGTATTGTTCAGACCGATTTATCCGGTGACTACTTTTACTTGTCAGTGTTCAAAAGGCTTCACAGGTTCTAAGGAGCATTATTTATGTGATACCGAAGTTAATCTTTGTTATTCATCGCCCTGCAAAAATAATGGTACTTGCAAGATTAGAGAAGGAGGGTATACATGTGTTTGCCCTACAGGCTATACAGGAGAAAATTGTGAGACTAAGTTAGACAATGATAAATGCAAACCAGTTTCTTGTCTAAAAGATAAAACATGCAGTCCTAAACCTGGAAGATCGAGTTTTGTTTGTGAAGACTGCAATATTGTGACAGAATTAGAACATTATACCCCTTTATGTCAGTTAAAAAGTAGAAGCTTTACTAAAACTTCATTTCTGACCTTCCCAAGTTTAAAACAGAGACATAGACTGCATTTGAGTTTAAAGTTCGCTTCCCAGCAACCAAACGGTCTTCTATTATACAATGGAAGATATAATGAACAACACGATTTTATAGCGTTAGAGATTATAAGAAGCAGTGTCCAATTTTCTTTCTCTTTGGGAAGCCAAGTTACTAAGGTGACAGCATCAATACCAGGCGGTGTAACTGATGGTAAATGGCACACAGTCCAAGTCATTTACTTTAATAAAACTGCGACAATATCCCTAGACGATTGTGACATAGCCATAGGTCTAAAACACGGAACAGATTTAGGAGGAAAGTGGAATTGCGCTGGGTACGTTGAACACCAATTAGAACCACGGTGTGCTTCCTTGACGGAAACCTGTCACAGATTTTTAGACCTTACTGGACCTTTACAGCTCGGTGGTGTACCAGCAGAATCTACCGTCTTCCAGATTCAACAATTTCACTATGAAGGGTGTATAGCCGATCTAAAAATCGATTATAAGTTTGTAGACTTGAACACTTTTATGACAGACAATGGTACTACTCCAGGTTGTCCAGAAAAAAGATCGTTCTGCTCGTCCAGGCCTTGTAAGAATGGTGGAAAGTGTATAGATGGATGGGCTATGTATCAATGCGAGTGTCCCCAAGGTTTTGGAAGTAAAGATTGTTCAGAAACTATTAGTACTCCCTGGCATTTTTCTGGTGATGGTACTTTATCTTTTAACCCGTTGCTTCGTCCCATACAATTACCCTGGTTAAATGCATTATCAGTTAGAACGTTGCAAGAGGATACTTTCCTAATGTCTATACAAGTTGGACAAAACAGCTCAGCAGTAGTTTCATTGAATAAAGGCCTTCTCCTTTATACATACAATGGCGAAGCTTTATATTTACCAACTAAATTCGTATCTGATGGAGAGTGGCACCATTTGGAAATAACCTGGATAGGCACTGAGATCAAGCTTTCAATCGACTATGGAGAAAATACTGTTACTTTACCTTTTGCGGAAAAGATTCAAGGATTATACGTTGGGAAGATTCTCATTGGAGGTCCAGATAATACTTACACAAGTCTTAATGCTGGTTACAATTACTTAGAAGGTTGTATCCAAGATGTTCGAATAGGAAATCATCAAACTTTACTAAATAGGCCTACAGTTCGAGATAACGTAGAAGATGGTTGCTATTCTCTCAACGAATGTAACAGCGAGTGTCCAGCTTCTTCAAAGTGTATTGTAAAATGGGGTAGATCATTCTGCGAGTGTAGTCCAGGTTATATAGGTCCTCTTTGTGTACCAGTTTGTTCTGAAGATCCTTGCGATAACGGAGGACATTGTATAGAAGACTTAAATGAACCTAAAAGCTACAAATGTGAGTGTAATTCTACTAATTATTCAGGAGAATATTGTGAAAACGAGCAATCACAACCTTGTCCGGCAAGCTGGTGGGGATACCCAGTTTGTGGCCCTTGTCAATGCGATGTAGAAGCTGGATACAATCCAGATTGTGAAAAGAAAACTGGTAAATGTCACTGCAGAGAAAACCACTACCAACCAACTGGTTCTACCCAGTGTATTCCATGCGATTGTTATCATATTGGATCACATAATACACAATGTGACCACGAAACTGGACAATGCAGATGCAGAGACGGGGTTATTGGACTCAAGTGCGATTCATGTCCAAATGCCTATGCCGAAGTAACTACAAAAGGTTGCGAAGGTAAAAAAAATAAAAATTATATTTTGACAGATGAATGACTATTTAAAAATATTTTCTAGTGGTTTACGATGGATGTCCTAAATCTTCTTCCAACGGAATTTGGTGGCCAAGGACTGTTTTTGGAGGAGACGCCATAGAAGTATGTCCAAAAGGCTCGCATGGAAAGGCTTCAAGAACTTGTGACAATGAACTAGGAGGCTGGCAAGAACCCGATATGTTCAACTGTACTTCAGATAGATTTTTGGAACTAAGAGAGCAGGTTAGTTAGTCAAATTTTTGAAAATACTGGTTACTGGTTACCATTACATCCTCGTGACAGTGGCAATTTTTGTTTTTTATTTTTAGTTATCCAACATCGAAAAAGGAGATCTTCAATTAAACACTTTCGTTGCAATAAAATTAGCCTACGATTTATACAAGGCGACCAATTTAACCAAAAATTTATATGGTGCTGACGCTCTTATAACATTCGAACTACTAGAGGAACTTTTTATCTACGAATCTAAAATGAACGGTTTAAACTTAACACACAGTCAAGACAAAGATTATATCAGAAACATTGTACATTCTCTAAGC
Organism: Crepidodera aurea; assembly: GCA_949320105.2. Lineage (NCBI taxonomy): Eukaryota > Metazoa > Arthropoda > Insecta > Coleoptera > Chrysomelidae > Crepidodera > Crepidodera aurea. Next base: position 13,141,298 of record OX439479.2, read on the forward strand.
GTGGTATTGGAGAGAAGATACGAAGGCCATTGGAAGAGGATCAGAGAGTTAACTGGGGAAGGAATTAATAAATTAATAGAATTTATAGAGAAATATATCAATATTTTATCTGTTAGTCAGCATGATACGTACACCAGTCCTTTTGAAATGGTGTCTACAAATGTCGGTAAGTGTAACAATAACAAAAATCTAAATTAGTTGTCGTCATTTCAATGAAAAATACCTACCAACCCTAATTGGTAACAATAAATAACTATAAAATGATTTATGTTACTATTAGACACTTTGAACTTGTATTTTTATAACATTTTGCGAAAAGAAATATTTTTACGTTACATTAACGGAGATGTATTCAGTTGAAAAACCAAAGCCACACTGTTTTAATTTGTCAGAGATATATTGGGCATTTAATATCCCAGAAGCAAGCCCTTACGAGAAGGAAAGTTGCGGTACCTCGCACTTGACTGATATGTGGCCCAGTTCAGGGTTAAAACCACACTGTTTTAATTTGAATTTGTCAGAGATATTGTCACGCGGTCCAATTTATGGCCTACGTGTCGCTGCTACGTATCCAGGGCGAAACGCCTTTTCGACCTTTATTTACGAAGTTATGGAGATCTCTCCCCGAATACTTAACAGTTATTACGCTTTAATACCACCACTCACTCTAAGAAATAAAACAAGAGAAGTACAAAACAAATACAATTTTATTAGGTCACCCTTCAAATATACATGAATTAAATACAACTAACAATAAAATCTTACCTAAGCATACTGGGACTATGGGGGCTTGTCACTCTTCCCTTTTCGGCTTTTTCCCTTTAAAGGTCTGGCTTTGACTTTGGCTCGGATGCCGGACTCTTATACTTCCCCAGAGGAACTTAACTTTTAATCAACCCTTGATTGACTTGATTGATTCAGTTTTCTGCACATCAGCCAAATTTTGTGACGACCTGGTTTAATTTAGATGTTTATATTTTTTGTTCTCTATTGAGCAAATAATAATAATAAATTTAAACTAAAATAATTTTGATGAATAAAATTCCTAGACGTTTTTTCTGAAATTAATATTTTATCTATATTTGGGATTCGTGACAATATATTGGGCATTTAATATCCCAGAAGCAAGCCCTTATGAGAAGAAAACTTGCGGCACGACGCATTTGACGGAGGTGTGACCTAGTTCAGAATTAAAACCACACTGTTTTAATTTGAATTTGTCAGAGATATATTGGGCATTTAATATCCCAGAAGCAAGCCCTTATGAGAAGGAAACTTGCGGTACCTCGCACTTAACGGAGATGTGAGCAAATTTAGGGTTAAAACCACACTGTTTTAATTTGAATTTGTCAGAGATATATTGGGCATTTAATATCCTAGAAGCAAGCCCATATGAGAAGGAAACTTGCGGTACGTCGCACTTGACGGAGATGTGACCCAGTTCAGGGTTAAAACCACACTGGTTAAAATATTTTTCTAATTCGCGCTTCTTCGCGTTTAGTGGGGTCTTGTTTTTTTTTGCGGAGGTGAAGAAAACCCTTTATGGGGATATGTTATGAGCCTAAAATCTCAATGTCTACTGTTAGAATCTCTGTTCCACGGCATACTCACTAAAAACTTCACGCCCTAGTTGGGCCCGTCTGACCGAAGCCTCCGGTGACACAGGCCTATCGGCCCATTGTATCTTACCTATCTTTTTTGTGATTATATACCCAATCCAGTACTTTAGTGTCCTGTACAAGCGTATACAGGTCCTTTACTGGGTGGGAGTTACATAGTTCTGGCTCACCTATTGGCTGCCCAAAAATTTGCTGCCTTTTGCGGCCCAGTGCCTCGCATCTACACAGTATATGTGTCACTGTTTCTGTTTCCCTACCGCACAGTCTGCAGGTAAGGTCACCATTATACAGTCCCATCTTGTTAAGGTGTCCCTTTACTGGCGCATGTCCTGTGATGATTTTCACCTGGCTCCTGTTCATCTTTAGCAGGTCTGCCGCTCTTTTGTGATACGGTCCCTTGATGTACTCTTTCCCGTGTTTGTTTCCTGGGACGTCTTCCCAGTAATTTTTGTGTTTGTCCCAAATCCAGTTTTTTACGGACACTCTTGCTGTACGCTTTGGTACTTCTAGTGTCCGTATTTGGACCGGGGGGTTTTCTGAACCTCTTCTGGCGAGTTCGTCTGCTTTTTCGTTACCTGCAATTCCCTGATGTCCCGGCACCCATATCAGTTTGACGTGATTACGGTCTGCCAGCGATCTCAGTTCTTCATTGCAGTCCCATACCAGTCTGGACGTCACTTCCTTGCTGCACAAGGCCTTGAGTGCCGCTTGACTGTCTGAATATTAATTCGCGCGTACAACTAAGTTTCTCCTGTTATTCTCCCTCACGCATAGGAGAATAGTATATACCTCTGCCTGAAACACGGAAGTGTGAGTGCCCAATGAGTAGCTGATGCCAGTCTGCGGGTTCCTGCATTTACACCAGAGCCCGTTCCATTCTCAGTCTTGGATCCATCTATGTACCAGATTTTCCCCTGTAGAATGTTCCTGAGCTGTGAGTCGTTCCATTCAGTTCTATCTGGCACCACCACTCTGATTGGGTTGTTGAAGTCGTACCGTTTCGGAATATGATCTGTTCTCGTTCCTAGTACGTCCCTGGTCACTATTCCGACGATACTCATGTGTCCAGTCCCAACATTCATATTGGTTTGTGTGTTCTGTAGTCTGAGAGCACCAAGCCTTGCCTCCCCTTGTACCACAAAGTGGAGAGGAGGCAATCCCAATCCATGGCTAGAGTAGATGTTGACTTTATTGCCCCCGTGATTCCAAGACATCACGGGGACAGTCTAGCAGTTTAGCCTTGTTCTAGAATTGTTAAGTCCCGCCCCCTTGCTTACGCTCAAGAACGTGTGTACGTGCTGGAATTCGGATGCAGGTGTTCAAAGGAAACGGAAGTTTGAGTTGTCAAGTTGAAATTCGTTTATTTCAGTGACGTTGTTCCCAATATCGCACGCGTTTGCTTCTCAGTGGCGTTGTTGCCATTTATCTTTTATGAATGCAATGAATATTTGTTTAATTTCAATGGAAATTAAATATTAGCTTTTTTAATGACTTTTTTCTTTTAGTTGTTGGATTGGACGTAGTAACTCCAGAGTCTCTCTATGGTTTCGAATCAGAATCTCTTCCTCCTATTCCTTCCGTTAAACCAAACTTCACATCAGAAAGCGTCATCTTACCCGATACATCACTCTTTCTTGAAGAAAGCAGAAACTTACATCCCGAACTATACGTATCATTTCCAAAATACAACAATTACTTATTAGACAAATTGAAATTTGATCAGCACAGTAAAATAATGCTATCCCTTAACCTATTAGGGATAAAACCGATAGAATTCGGTGAAATAATCACCAAACACAGCTTACCTGAAGATGGTTCTGTTGTTAGTTATGCGCAGTACCGTCAAGATGGCGCTTTACATCCTCAAACATACGACGATTCCGTTATCAGGAGGTGGGGAGTAGATATAACTATAGGTTCGCCTTTAGTATCAGTTAGTGTCCTTGTACCGGAGTACATTCACATAGACCCCCCTCCTGAAGTCAAGGTGACATTCCAAGATGTCAATCTGCCGACTTTGAAGTTTGACACCGGAGATTATTGGACGAAAAATGGCTACAAAAGGAGCGAAGGGGGAGAGAACGACGCGCACTATTTGAGAGTCAAGAGAGATAAAATAGCTGAGAAAAAATTGATTTATAGGAGTTTAATGGGGATGCCACTGACCAGTCCGATAAGACTGCAGATGTGGATGAATGCTAATAATACCGTGTTTAATGCAAGATCGAATCCACAATGTGTTCATTGGACCAGAGTTAGAGGGTAAGTTTTTTGTATTTGTTTTCCTTAATCTGTTAAAAATTAAAAAAAAAAAGTATAGACTTTTGTTTGAAGTTTCTTATTCGTGAAAGTTAATAAATAAAAAGATGTTTTAAATTTTCTATTCTATAGTTCTCGCGTATTACAAGTAGGTCCTGAGTTAATTCTGGTCCTGAAGAGCTATTATAAAAGACCCCGAAATAATCTTATGGAAATTGCGTTTCGGTTAAATCGTCTGAATTTTGGATATGTTTTAGGTTAAGCTCGAAAATCAATACTTTGGCTGCTACGGAGCTTGAAAGCTCCAAAGCTCCACCACAGATTTATTTATTCGTGCAGTCTTTATAGATTTTTTCGATTTTAATGTATAGGTTTATGTTATTGAGGTTGCTATATTCAAATCGTTTGCAGCATAAACTCATAACAGAAAAATAATATTTGCACTTTGTTAAGGCACTTTGACAGCTAATTGACAGCTGTCAAGTGGCCTTTCTCTACCACATTAATGAATATTTTTCAGATTTGGAGAATGGTCACGAGTTGGCTGTAGAACTGAATTAAGTGAAGATTGGTATGAAACTCCTGAAGATCAACCGATTCTGGTTAATTGTAGCTGTAACCAATTGGGCACTTTTGCCGTTTTAGTTGACATGGTAGATTTAGAGGTAAGTTTTAAGAAAACGACCTTTTAAAGAATTTAAAAATATTTTAAAATTGTTTACAAGACGGCTGCGAAAAATTCATAAAGAAACTCCTCAACCGTGCTAACATCCATCAACAAAACCAAGCACACGTGAGATTTTTGACAACTGTACAAAGCAAAAATTTCCAGTTTGTTAAAATCTTGTATATGTTATCAACGAACACCAACTTTTTTTTCCTTGCAATGAATGAAAGTTTTTGGAAGGCCAGATTGCTGCCCGACCACATATTTGGAGCCATTGTACTGCCTCCCGATATTTTTCCTTAGTTTAGCCCCCTATTCTAGCATAGCTGAGCAAACACAGAAAGCCTAACATCAGCTAAGATCCCACATTGATTGATTGATTGATTATGACGATGTGCCTGACTGAGGTTTTTAAAAGCCTCAATACTGCAGTCTTAAGACTTATTGTATTATGTCAGTTACATCGTTATGTTCAGGTGAAGAGGTTTGTTACCTTTATCAGGCTGAGTAGCCTTTTCACCAGATTTTCTTTTGGAAAGTTCTCCTGTGGGTTTACCGGCCCCAGTAGGTTATACCTCCAGTGCGTTAGTGCCTGGCACTCTAGTATGATATGAGAGGCTGTTTCATCCTCCTGATTGCATAGTTCATCTTGATAGATGCCCATTTTATGTAGGTGTTCCCTAAGGTGACAATGTCCGGTTATTAGTCCCGTGACATGCCTTATTTGATTTCTGCTTAGATTCAGAATATCACCTGTCAGTACTTTTGATGGCGCTTTAACCATTTGTTTACTGTTTTGTTGGCCCGGCACGAGATCCCAGCGTGACCGGTGTTCTTTTAACATCCACCTAGTCAGCGAGAGTCGTACCGAGGATGTAGGAATGCCGGTTCAGGACCAGTAAAGACGGTCGCTGAAGCTTTCCTTGCCAGGGCGTCTGCTTTCTCGTTGCCTTTTATCCCTTTATGCCCTGGGACCCATCTAAGTGTTACCTTATTTTGGTTGGCCAGAACGAGCAGGGTTTGTAGGCAGTTCCAGACCAATTTTGATCTGATTTTGTTACATGATAAGGCCTGTAGGGCAGCTTGACTGTCAGGGTAAATGAGGATTCTTTTCCCTCTATACCCCCTGTCAATATTCTCCCTCAAACAAAGATCTATAGCATGTACTTCTGCTTGAAATACTGATGCGTAATTCCCCAATGGTGCGTTTAGATCCCACATACTCGAGAACCTGATAATACCTCTTAGATTGTCGATTCAGCTTTCAGTGCCCTCTCCACATACCTACTAATATGCATAGTTTGTGGCGAGACAATTTTCCTTTTGTAGCCTTAGCTTGTTGACATCCGTTTGCTAGGGTCCAAGCTGTCATATATTTTCAGAGAGTTCCAGTGCTAATGTAGGTTCAGGTCCTATGAGAGGTTGTCTTGAGCCTTTTGCCTAGCCAGTTTGCTGGATCATTGCCAAAATTACCATCGTGTCCTCTTATCCTTTTACTATATTATCTTTAGAAACCTGTTCTAGCATTTGATAGTAGTCATGGATTACCCTTGAACTTATGTCTTGACGCCTTGCTACCGATGATTTTTTTATATTTTTAATCTTAAGCTTTCAATCAAGGACTGAAATAGCACTGTACAATATTCCTGTCACTTCATTCTGGAAGTGTTACTAGAATGGCCAATGGGATATGTAATAATTTGACACTGAATCCGGACCTGTTTGTCCTAATGTGGCAACAATGTCTTATTAATGCAGCCGCTTGCCGGGAACGAGCCTCTTTTGGTTTAGTTTATGCTGCCCTTTTAAGGGCTGTCGAAGTGGATACCAGTGGACTGACTTATAGTTCTTCTTTCGTAAATCCAGTTCTCCCAAATAATGCACAAGTTATGAATTTAACACTTTTTATTTAAAAACAAACTTGATTAAACATTTAACAGTAAAGGTTAACATCTTTTAATAACACAACAAAGTAATTCACTCAGAAAGCATCTACTTGTTAATTAGTTAAAAAACTTATGAACAGAAATTGAAAATTGCTTTTACGTTGGCTGAACGGAGATGCTTTCTCTATGAATTGTAAGCGAAATCTCACTGAGATGTGATCTTTTTGCGCGGTGGCTAGATGCTACCCCCATACGCGGTTTCTTGAACCAATCACATATGAAAATAATTGTTGCTACGCAGAACAAAGCCTTGATCGAAAGACAAATTCGTGTTTGCCGCTTCGTGATACTGGATAGATTTTATCTCTTTTGTGGAAACAAAACCTATGTACAAACGATTATAAACAAACTATTGATATTTTTTTGATTTAGTATATTCCTGAACCATCTCTATTGGAGGACGTATCAAGCTACAGTTGTTTCTCTATCTCACTCCCTCTCCTACTAGGAACATATCTTATTTTGGCATTAATAAGAGGTTTGCAGACAAATTCCAATACGATCAGAAAAAATTTGGTCTTGTGCGTGTTTTTGGGAGAGGTTCTGTATTTCGTGGCATTAAAGGCGAGAAGACCAATGATTGGAAATGAGGTAAGAAATAAATTAAAAAAACGGATGTCATTTTTTGGTTTAAATTTATGGCAAGCAATTTTGTTGCTGGGATATATGGTTTCCCAGGTGTATTGGGTTTGTTATACCATAAAAATAGTGAAATAACTTTTTTAGTTTGCGTGCAAACTTGTCGCCATTGGCCTACACTATTTGTGGCTGGCCTCGTTCTCATGGATGCTGGTGGATGCTATTCATTTATACAGGATGTTGACGGAAATGAGGGACATAAATCACGGTCCTATGAGGTTCTATTATAGCATGGGATATGTTGCTCCTGCAGTTGTCGTTAGTTTGGCTGTTGGTGTTAGAGCACATCAATATGGAAATTATTATTTGTAAGTTATTACATTTTTTATTACATTCTGTATTTAAAAGAAACTGAAATAATCTATAAACTAACAACAATAATAGTTACGTAGGAAATAAATGGTTTTAGCCTACAACGAACTTTTTAAAAATTCTCCTCCGACAAAATATATCTTCCCCCCGTTTCCGAGGATGCTAAACACGATGGCGTTATCAAAAATTATTTTCGACTTGATCCCACCCCTCAAACGGCCAAAAACCACCCCCAAAATGGGGAATCGCGGATTCCGCGTCTTCCTCCTACAATATATATCTTCCCCCCCCCGTTTTCGTGGTTGCTGAACATGATGGCGTTATCCAAAATTATATCATATCATATATGGGGTGATATCGATCCGAAAAGTAACTAATATCAATACCAACATGATGTGAATATGGTTGGCTTTCAGCAGAGAAGAAAATTAGCTTTAGTCCTTTAGTGATTGGGTGGGGGAAGAAGGAGTAGGGGTGGTAAGGGGTGTCAAAAGGTGGTGATTTTAACAAGGAACCATAATTACAACAACACTTCATTATAATTCATGTATAACAGACGAAATAAGGTGGAATTCTGCATTTTTTGGCATCTTTTAGCGAAATTTGAAAAATGACCTTTTCTTCGAAGCGCCATATCTCGGTAAAGAATTGACATACAAAGATGTTTGAATAGTCAAAATTATAGGAAATTTACTCTACAACAAAGTATAGAAATACCTTTGGCGTAGGACGTAAGGGAAAAAAACAATTGAGGAAAAACTGGAGGAAGGTCGAAAATTTTGCAGTTTTCTCCCCCCTCCTCTTTTAGGACAGTGTCCTCGAGGTCAAAAACTTGAGAAAATGTTAATTAACTATCCCTGAACAATATCCTAAAGTTTCATTAACTTCCGACCCTTTTTCCACCTAACCGAGCTGCTATGACTCACTTAGGTCATATTTTTTGACATTTTTTAAAATACACTCAGGTCAAACGCTACGCGCAAAATTTCTGAAAACGCAAATTTTAGTGATGAAATGACAATATCTATGTACATTTTCAATATCAGACGGGGCGTTATACAACAGTCGACCAATTTTTTTTACACAGCAGAAATGCTCCCCCGCGAAGAAGCTACACTTCTGGAAGTTACTACTCACCAGTCGGCTCTAGGGTCATCTAATCTATCGATTTTACACGGTTTTAGTCGGGGTGCTATGAAACATGGTTTTGGTTGTCATCTCTCTAACTATCTATGTATAAATAGTGGACGGCGGAAAAGTAATAATAAATAAAGATACATTTTGTCTGCCTAAGGATGTGAAACAAAATCACACATGTTCACAAGAACAAGAACATTAAAAATGTCCTACACTGCACCAGCGTCTGGACTTCAACAACTACTCCTTGGGCTATATGCCCCACCAGGTATTGAATTACGAAAGTCCAGACGTGGTTTGGTGCCCGACCAAAAACTTCGATTTTGTTATTAAAGGAGCTTGCCATTCTTAGACCGGCTTCGGCATTATTGTGCCTCGTCAATAAGAAGCAGGCTCGACATCCTGTCTCTAAAGGATGTCTGAAAATGAATTCGACTCGCCTCGTTCTTGATAAAAGTGTTTGCGTTAGAGCAAGTGTATCACGAACGAGGAGAGCCCAACGCCATCTTCACTTTCATAACAAAATCAAAGCTTGCAATGAAGAAGAAGAAGAAGTTTAATTTTTTCTCCGCGTTAATCCATGAACAATAGAAAATATATGTATGTTTAGTTGTTGGAACTATTATAGCTACAATTGAACCAAATTTTGAATTTCCAAATCGTACCTACTTATACGTTTATTTACTTATTTTTAGCTGTTGGGTGTCGCTATACGAAAGTGTAGTATGGAGTTTAGTGGGACCTATTTGTCTACTAGTACTAATTAATATATTTGTACTAGCCTTTTCCGTAAGAGCTGCTTTTACTCTACAGGACCATGTGCTCGGTTTCGGGAATCTAAGGTAAGCAATAAGATTTTTTTTTACGTATTCTTGGTGTATTAAAGTTTACCTAAAAACGTTTTAAACCATTTTTCAATTTTTTAGAACGCTATTATGGGTATCTGTGATAGCCCTTCCTTTACTGGGTGCCACTTGGGTACTGGCACTCTTGGATGCCTCAGAGAGACATCCACTTCTAACGCCTTTTTTGTCCGTTGCTGTACTGATACATGCAGGATTCTCGTTAGCAGGATACTGTTTTGCCAACAATAGAGTAAGGCAAAATCTTATAAGGTAATTATAACAAAATTAATTCGATATAGTAGTTTTATTAAATATATCACCATTTGACATTGACAAATGACATATTTGACATTGACAAATGACATATTTGACATTGACAAATGACATATTTGACATTGACAAATGACATATTTGACATTGACAAATGACATATTTGACATTGACAAATGACATATTTGACATTGACAAATGACATATTTGACATTGATAGATGACATATATTTGTGTCAGTGCTTTACAATGTTACATTATATTTTTGAATCAATATTTAACAATGAAAAATTGCATTTAAAGTATTGACATTGTTTTAAATTGTTATAGGTCCATAATGAGGTGCATGGGTAAAAAGGTACCATTACTAGATACACAATCTGTTATTGGGGTTCCAAGTACCAGCAGTCAAAATATTAACGCTCAGTCGGTAAGAACAACAATTTCCTTTACTGTCATGATTGTAGGTGCTACAAAATATAAGTTTCTATTATTTTTCCGATTCATTCAGCTTTCCAAATCTGCCTCATTAAATTATCCTCGCCCTAAATTTTACGATTTGCCGTTGTTTAATTTTCAACGACAAAATTAAACATATTACTCAAAACCGACAACATCGTATCAAACACTTTAAAACATTATACATACTGGCAACATCGTAAGACACGTAGCATCTTGCTCGATCTTGCAGCTACGGTCATTAGATCACGTCCGCAAAGATATACACAAGCGAGACGCGAATTTTTAATCAGTGTGCTTCTAACTGCAAACCAGCTTAGAACCCTCCGTTGCCCAGCATAACGTAAAAATATTTCGTTTTCACAGTGGTACTTAGCTGCGAATCAGGCGGTCCACTTTATTGTTATTTTAAACTTAAATTCAGTGCTCCTTAGTGCAGCAAAAATTAGTGTTTCATCACCACTCAAAGACAAAACATCTCATAAATCATACGCGCATCATGAATTAAGTTAAAAACGGTTCATTCTTTCCAATTACATATTTTCTGAATGATGTGATTTATTTTCGTTATTTACTAATATGGTTTAGTAAATTAAACAAGTACTTTTATTGTTAATTTGTGCGTTGTTTCTTCGTTATTTTAATAAATCGTTAACTACAAGGTGTTTTTGTTTTTGTTCTTGGGGTTTTAAAGATACAAAAATCCTTCAAAATCTACAGTCCACTTAGAAGCTCGACATAGTTTAAAAAAGCGGCATTGTTCAACACATCGGCCGACTTGGCAAATTGATGCACAGCAGGGTCTCTTCATCCGATCCCTCAACAGCCGTGGTAGTACTCACTTGAAACGACCCTTATTTTCAACGCCACAATATTTTTCGTTGTGGCACTTGACTAAACAGTAAGAATTTTCTCTCCTTACAAAGGAGAAAACCCATCCACAGTCTAACCTCGGCGAGACGCGCTTCTATCAGATCGATGCTTACCAACCTTCCCAAAAGAGTTGTCCTCCAAATAACTATTATTTTCTTATGTTACAATTTAAATTACTTAAAGGATTTTGGTTCATTTTTTCAGCGATCTGCATTAGCTTATCACTCTGGGGATCCAAGTAGACGAAATATCGGCATATCAACATCAAGTACAACATCAAGATCTACCACTAAAACTAGCTCTAGTCCCTACAGGTAAAAAATCTCTCAAAAACAAACTGCTAAAATATTCTTTTACTTCAATGTTTTTTTCTCCAAACTTTCAGAAGTGACAGCCACTTACGTCACACGTCAACGTCAACGTCAAACTACAATTCGACAAGTGACGTACCGTCTTACTTAAGAGGATTCGAACACGAAACGGGTTTACACAGACACAGAGAAGTACCCGAAGAGGGCGAAGAGAGGCGGGAGAGGAGAGAGAGGGATAGCGATTCGGATTCCGATGGTTCTGAAGGAAGAAGTCTGGATTTGGCGTCAAGTCATTCCAGCGATGATGATGAGTCGAGCAACAGGAGACATAGAACAAGAACTAATAATGGTGAGGCTAGTTATTTGTAATAATTCTGTACACATTTTTCTTTATGTAACTTGATCTCTAAGGGCGGTGGGGGTTCCTCGGTGTATGACTTTGTAGATAGCCATTTGGGCTCTACAGTTTAACGCCGGATCGATCCGAACGATAAAATAAAGAAGTTTACCAGGCAAATAACTCTCGGTGTTTTACAGTTTACCGTTGTTTCTCATGAAATTCTATGTATCTATCTATCTATCTATCTCTGATGGGAGTTTCGATACACTGCGACCTATAAAATCTGTTGTGCCCCCTACTGCGACCTAATCGTTAAGGATGTCTCAACGATTAGAGCAGTTCCTCCAGTCCTATTGCTTTCAAAAAGTTAAGGATGTCGGTAGGCTGCAGGTTAGGTAGATCTTCCCCTTCTATTTCATATTCTCCGAGGTATCGTACCCTTGGATTTTGCAGGGTAATGCATTCTGAGAGAATGTGGATAGAGGTTTCCTCCTTTTTCTCGCAGAATCTGCATTCTTTTTTGTCTACTAATCCGAGTTTCTTTAGGTGGCCTCTCAGCCGGCAGTGCCCTGTTAGGATACCCGTTAGTATTCTGAGCTTATTTTTACTTTACTCATATCTCTTCTGGTTATAGTTTTCCAAAACGGCAACAGCTTCACTGAGATGAGCGAATTTTAACTTGACGACTCTAATGAACATCTGCGCGTATGACGTATGCAAAATAGTCTCACGTAGACCATATTTCCGGCTCACGCCATTATATCATCAAAAATCCTCACGTAGATCACAGTCCATACGACTGCAAATTAACCAAATATATTGTAAAATAACGGTAGAATATTTTATTCGACTTAATTGCGAAGGGGACAGCATTCTACATGAGTGAGATGCAAGACGAGCATCTCTCGCCTATTTAAACACTTCCGCATTCCAGTACATAAAAACTGTGGACGTGACTTAACAAGCACAAGCTCGCTACAAGCAAATCTAGCAGAACTTTTTTAGTATGTTGCAAGCCGCTACAGGACGAGCACATCTCCGGGCTAGTCAATGTCTCGTATATATTTTTAAAAGTCAGTGTTGGCCGCGAATCACGCCACAATACTACCAATTCATTTTATTCATTTTCTTTTTACAAATCAGTTCAACGATTGATAGTTCAAAATGCTTTACAAGTAATGTACATTTGGATGTTCTTAAAGTAGTGTAAACCATTCCACTGTTATTGTTATACTTGTTCATCGTTACATTTTAATCATTGAAGATTTAATAAAAAGTGTTAAACTCACAGTGTATGCTTTATTTGGGAGTAACTGGATATAAGAAACAGCTACAGTCCATTTTACAAATCAAATTCAGAGAGCATTTGAAGAGGCAGCATAGCAATCAAACCGAAATCGGCTGACCTTGCAAATGGCTGCTTTCGAAAATGTTTATTTTCTTTATCTACATATTTAATTTTATGTGTATGCTTTTTTATTATATCATTATTTTTCCTTCAGGACGACAAGGATATCTTCCCAACATCACAGAACACGTGGTATCACGTTGTGGCACTCCACCGTCTTTAAACGTTGTTACTAATTCACAGTTATTCCCGGCTGTACAACCAACGTACGGTTCTAGATGGGCGAGTCAACTTCCAGAATCCTACCTGCCCAATCACAACGGTAATTAACAAAATTTTAAATCAAATTTAAATTGTCCCTAAATTAGTATTTGTTACAGTTCCTGAAGTAGGTCGGTGGTCGGCCGAAACAGGCTCCGATAACGAATTTTATCAAAAGAACGGTTCACCGAATCCGTTGCCGCATCCCGATGTTACACCAGAAACAAGCGTACCAGCTTTGCAATCCGAACAGTATATGGTCCGGACTCATTATAACAATTACAACCCCAACACTTTGGTCTATAAAGGTGATTATATGCCAAAGGTCATGCCTCATGATAACATGAACTATCCTGATTATGGAGATAGGGGTTCTGATAATGAAGATAAGCAGCATATGAATGATAAATATCACTTTCCTTATACAGGTAATTATGTATTAATTTATATTTTTCAGGATTTGAAATATGTATTGATAAATTCTTAACACAGAAAATAGTAGGTAGGTTCTAACGCAAGGCGCAAGGTGGCGCGAGGACACCGAGAGAGTAAAAGGCCTTAGCCTATATCTCGGCTATTATTGGTCCGATTTGAACGGGGAAAACATCATTGAACTGTACGAGAGGTATAGATTAAATACGTAAAGAAAAATCATGCGCAGTAGCGTTACCAAAAGGGCCTTAGCTAATATCTCTGCTATTATTGGTCTGATCTTAATGGGGAAGACGTCATAGTAACGTATGGGGTTGGATACGTAAACAAAAATCATGCGCAGTGACAGAAGGGTCTTAGCTTATATCTCGGTTATTATTGGTCCGATTTGAACGAGGAAAACGGTAGTTTTCGCTGGTTGGATTAGACCCCGCGTTGCTTACCTACTGAAAACGTTATTGTATTTTGCATTTTTTTTTTATTTGCACTGGTGTAAACCAACTGGCCAGACTCTTTCGTGTGATGGATTTGTCTACTCTCTTTTTGTTCCAATTCACTCCTTGCTCTATTGTATTCTTCTACCTTTCTCCCTCCTTCCCTTTTTTCTTTTTTTTTTTCTCCAAAACATGTTTTATTACTAGGATATTTATTCAGTCTTTTAATTCTTACAAACTTCTATCATCGTCGGTCAGCGTCGTAACGAAGGACTTATAAATTTCTTTAAGGCATTTCTCCAATTTTCTGTTCTTATCTTAATTCTTAGGAGAGATGGTCACAGTTCATCTTAGTTAATAGTGAAATATTTGTGTTTCAATTTTACGCTTTTACATTTACTCTATCATAATTTTTCCTTCTTTGTCCCTTGTACATTTACTCTATCATAATTTTTCCTTCTTTGTTCCAAAGGCTTTTTCCTGCCAATTTCTGCACTGAAAATTTCATATGATTACACCCAGCCAACTATCGACTCTGCAGCCAACAACCAACTGTCCATGCTTTCCCGTCGCAAAAGGGTTTTTAGGAAAATTTCGCTGACAGTTGCAGAGTTCATAGTTTCAATAAATCGTCCTACATTTATCTCGGTAATAGCTTCTATTGTGTAAATAAGTTTAAATAAAATAATTTTGGTAAATAAAATTCTTAAATGTTTTTGACTTTGTTACCTAGTTTCTCCGAAATTAATATTTTAATTATATATGGGATTTGAGACAATATCCACTTATCTATCACCGAACAAAACTCAATTTTGTTTAAAAATGTATAGTGTAGATGCAACTATTTTGGGTAAAATAACTAACCAAAAAATCAATAGGGTTAAAATCTGGCCACACTTAGAGTTCCAAAGTGAAATAAATAATATAATATTTACAATTCAAACATTCAATGACTGAATATATTTTGTTGTATGGTTTTTTGTGATATGTAGAGAATATCTTACTAAATATTGCTTTTGTCTTTGTTTATTGCTGCTTTTTAGACAATGATCTTAAAGGTTTGTGCTTAATTAAAAATAAAAATGCATGGGTGTATGTACGTCAATCAGATTAACCAAAAAGTACCCGGGTTTTTTGATACGAAAATGGATTTCGGTTTATTTCTCCCAAAATTCGGAAATCTATTCGTCATCCCATCCCGATCACAAGTGTCCACGGGTCCAAGTCCATCCTATGTACAGATTTTGAGCTAGCGCGAATTTAAGCTGATTAAAGCGAACTCGATATATGCCCATTTATCGGCAAGTTAGGTGTTCACCGCTTTATATGATGGATCTATGTCATACACACATCCATCATATAAACCATAAACGTAAAGCGGTGAACACCTAACTTGCTGATAAATGCGCATATATCGAGTTCGCTCTAATTAGCTTAAATTCGCGCTAACTCGAAATCTGTACGTAGGATGGACTTGGGCCCGTGAACACTTTTGATCAGGATGGGATGACGAATAAATTTCCGAAGTTTGGGAGATATCGACCGAGAGTCAATTCCGTATCCGTACTTTGTTGTCAATAGTTGGTATTTTATTCCGAAAGCCAAGCTCTTGTATGTAATGACTCTGATTTATTGATGTATTCCTCGAATAAATTTATCAATGAATAAAAATACAATAAACCTATGCATTATTCGTAAATGTTTTGAGGTAATATCAACTGATCTTTAATTTATCAGCGGAAGAAGACCACATAACCTCACACAGCAATTATATCCACCCACTACATCCGGGTAGCAGAGTAATGTCACCAGTCACAAACGACGTAAATAATCCCGGGATGGATTACCACGGATCCACCGTGGGATCACATCTAGGATCTAGGATGGGTTCTGTGCTCGGATCCGTCCACGGGTCTATTTGTGGAAGCATGAGGGGGTCGCCTTCCCCCCTTATGCCACCTGTCATGATGCACGGAACACATCATAACGAGTCACCCCATCAGTAAGTATTTATCTATTTTTTTCTAATTTCAAGTATACGCATATTTCTGTAAGTAGTCTTCTTGAAAAATGTATGAATATGATGTGCCATCTGTTGATTAATGAAGAAAAGAAACGTGAACTCTTCTTCTCCCCTTACCTTTTGCCTTTTCATGCGTTCTGTGTTCTCCTGAAACCATCACTCTTATCTACTCCTATTGTTGTATGGTCCTGGAATTTCTGGATCTATTCGTGCTCGATGGGACCATGTTGTATTTCATTGGAAATACTTATTGCAACTGCTTTCAAAGTCGGCTGATGCACGTGTTTCTTGTGACAACATTGTTTGACTATTGTAAAGTCAACTATATAATTTAACGTTCTTTTCCCAGAACCCCAAAAAATAATGCATACACGTTACTTTTAACAAGTTTATTAAAACTTCAACGAATAAAATGTAACATAAACGACACTAAAATATTCCAATGATGCACAGTACTTTGAATTCCAGTCGCTCAGGATGAATTTGTATTAAAACATTTGGATCTATCTATCTATCTGTGATGGGGATGTCGATACACTGCGACCTATAAGATCTATTGTGCCCCCTACTGCTGCCCAATCGTTGAGGATGTCTCAACGACTAGAGCAGTTCCTCCAGTCTTATTGCTTTTAAAAAGTTCAGGATGTCGGTAGGCTTCAGATTAGGTAGATCTTCCTCTTCTATTTGATATTCTCCGAGGTATCGTACCGTTGGATTTGCAGCGCAATGCATTCTGAGAGAATGTGGATAGAGATGTCCTCCTCTTCCTCGCAGAATCTGCATTCTTCTTTGTCTACTAATCCGTGTTTCTTTAGGTGGCCTCTCAGCCGGCAGTGCCCTTTTAGGATACCCGTTAGTATTCTGAACTTATTTTTACTTTTACTGACGCAGTCGTCAGATCTCTTTTGGTTATAGTTTCCCAGTAGTGTCTTGGCCTGCCTCATTCCTTGTAGTCCTATCCTATTGGGATCTTTTGTTATTTACTTCTTTTCCAAGTTCATCAAGTATTGTACTGGTGCTTATTCCGCAGAAGGGTTCAGGTCCCAGAAATGGTGTTTCAGCCCCTTTTTTGCGAGTACGTCTGCTATTTCATTACCCTCCTCTCCAGTGTGTCCCGGAACCCATAGGAGGGTAACAGTGTTGTTCTTGCCTTCTGGGAGAAAACATTTGGTTACTTAACTGTTAACCATAACTCATTTGTAAATGAAATAATTTTACGTTACATTGAACGGAGATCTGATTCGTTAGACGATCAAACACACACTAAATATTTAAGCAGAATTAGTCAGAGATATATTGGGCATTTAATATCCCGGAAGCAAGCCCTTATGCGAAGGAAACTTGTTTAGAAATTGTCAGAGAAATATTTGGGCATTTAATATCCCCAAGCAAGCCCTTATGAGAAGGAAACTTGCGGGAGATGTGAGTCGTCAGACGATCAAACACAAACTAACTATTTAAGTTGAATTTGTCAGAAATATATTGGGCATTTAATATCCCAGAAGCAAGCCCTTATGCGAAGGAACTTGTTTAGAAATTGTCAGAAAAATATTTGGGCATTTAATATCCCGAAGTAAGCCCTTATGAGAAGGAAACTTGCGGTACGTCACACTTGACGGAGATGTGAGTCGTTAGACGATCAAACACAAACTAACTATTTAAGTTGAATTTGTCAGAGATATATTGGGAATTTAATATCCCGGAAGCAAGCCCTTATGCGAAGGAACTTGTTTAGAAATTGTCAGAGAAATATTTGGGCATTTAATATCCCGGAAGCAAGCCCTTATTCCAAGGAACTTGTTTAGAAATTGTCAGGGAAATATGGACGAGGTTTCGTTACCCCGGAGCAGTGAAGTGTTTAAAATTAAAGCACATACTTCATAAAAATATTCGCTAATTCGCGCTTCTTAGCGTTGCAGTCCAGTCCTCGTTGCTTACGTTCAGGAATGTTTGTCTTCGTGCCAAAAATGCATGCAGGTGTTCAGAGGAACTGGAAGTGCCATGATGGAATTAGTTTATCTCAATGTTGGCGCGGTTGCCAAGTTGCCAATAACTGGTGTGTTGCCATTTATTTTATATGAGTGGAACGAATAATTCTTTAATTTGAATGGAAATTAAACACCTATGTTAAAATACTTTGACAGTTTCAATAACCTCGGTAGTTTAAACCGATTAGTGTTCTGCACAAAGGATGTGAAATGAAATCATACAAGCTCCCAAGAACAAGGACATTAAAAATGTCCTACACTGCACCGGCGTCTGGACTTCAACAACTACTCCTTGGGCTATATGCCCCCACCAGGTATTGAATTACGAAAGTCCAGACGTGGTTTGGTGCCCGACCAAGTCGGGGCTTTAACCCAAAAACTTCGATTTTGTCATTAAAGGAGCTTGCCATTCTTAGACCGGTTTCGGCATTATTGTGCCTCATCAGTAATAAGCAGACAAGCTCGACATCCTATCTTTAAAGGATGTCTGAAAATGAATTCGACGCGCCTCGTTCTTGATAAAAGTGGTTGCGTTTAGTGTTCGGCAAATCGACGTTTCGGGGGACTAATGAGTTTATATATTTCAGCTGTCATGACTAAACCCCTGCACCTATTCTGATTTTCAGCCATTTTAGAACATAGTGTTTTGCAACGGGGTGATTGTTTTCCACCGGATTATTCCTAGCAGTTTTTTTAGTTATACAAATTTGTATTGATTTACAATGAAAATTCGCTTCGTTTATATCATTCAAGTATGGATGCTTTGAGTTTTTCGCCCTCTTCTTAACATTTTCCGTCATCAGTAATTATGATATTATTTTATTTTGATATCTTTGTCACTTTTATGTAGCAAGCCATCTAGTTTCAGACTGTCATGTATTATTTCACACAGTGGCGTAGCCAGGGGGGGGGGGGGGGGACACTGGGGGGGCCGGGCCTCCCCCCCCCCGAAACTTCTATAAGAAAATTTTTTGAACCAGCAATTAAGTTATATTCAGATGATTTACAAAAAATAAACACGGTTATTCTACGCAGTGAATGGGATATTTGAACAGTGAAATGACAAAAAGTAGATTCCTGTCTTCTTCAAAGTGCAGTTGATACTTTAAAGGTAGCAGATGCTCTTTTGTTTCCGAATATTTTTACGCTAATCCAAATCTTAGCCGTTTTACCCGTTACCACTGCATCTGTGCAAGTATCTCAACGATGAAAAGACTGAAATCATATTTGCGGAATAACAAATTGTTGTTGAATAAAATAATGTATTTAAATAGCTGACATTGTATACAGGGTGACCCAGGGTTAAACCGTTAAATGTTCAGGATCGGTTTTTCAGGAAAAAAATGAGATTTTTATTTCGCAGTTTTTAATTTTTTTTCTTAAAAACGAAGCGAGATATGAATAAAATTGAATTGGCAAAAAATATAAATTAGATTACCTTGTGGGACGTCACCGGAATTAATAATTTAATTCTAATGATATTAAAAGAAGCCCCATATTGCCGCAAATAAACATGCCTAGTTTTATCAAAATCAGCCAAATTGTTTTTGAGCAATTCATAAAAAAATTATTTTGTTCTAAAAATAAGGCAAGTTAGGACCCATGATTATGGGAATAAAAAATCTTATTTTTTCCTGAAAACCCGATCCTGAATGTTTGACGGTTTAACCCTTGGTCACCCTGTATATTTACCCCATCACTGCTGAAAAAAGTATTTATATACAGGGTGGTCCTTAAGTAATTGTACATAGAAGTATGGTAGATTCCTCACTTTAAAATATTACGATCTGAACCAACTTGCTCTAATAAAATGTTGCTAATAAGGAATATACAGGGTGTTAAAGGTTAAATTTTAGGATTTATTTTTTGCAATAACTTTGGCGTTTTCGGATATGTATACATAAAAATTTGGAACTGGGAGTTTTTGGATACGAGAAATCAGAATTTGGTACCTACTTCGATATAATTTGTAGAGGGCGCTAGTTATGCCACATTTGTGGCATAAATGTGCGATAAACATTTTTGCTCTTCAGGTTAGCGCTATTTTTGTAAAAGAATATTAAATCCACGTTATTTTAGTAGAAAAAAGCATACTTGCAATTAACTTTCAAACTTAACGGTTTACGAGATAATCGCATTTTAGGGATCAGCTGGTCGGCAAAAAAATTTTTTTGCTGGTCCTGACACTATTCTTGCTGATTCTTGGAGGTCATTTTACATATGAAACAGCAAGAATGGTGTCAGGGCCCGAAATAAAAATTTTTTGCCCACTAGTGTGATTAGTAAGCTGATCCTTCAAATGCGAGTATCTCGTAAAACGTTAAGTTTTAAGATTAATAACAAGTATCCTTTTTTTCTACTAAAATAAGGTAGATTTAATATTATTTTACAAAAATAGCGCTAACTTAAAAAGTTTATCGCACATTTATGCTGCAAATGTGGCCTAACTAGCGCCCTCTATAAATTACATCGAAGTAGGTACCAGATTCTGATTTCTCGTGCCCAAAAACCCTTAGTTCCAAATTTTTATGTATACATATCAAAAAACGCTAAAGTTATTGCAAAAAATAAATCTTAAAATTTAACCTTTAACACCCTGTATATTCCTTTCTAGCACCCTTTTATTAGAGCAAGTTGGTTCAAAACGTAATATTTTAAAGTGAGGAATCTACCATACTTCTATGTACAATTAGTTAAGGACCACCCTGTATATCTACGAGAAATGGTGGGCCCCCTCCGAAAAAAATTCCTGGCTACGCCACTGATTTCACATGATTTATATAAAAGAAGTATAAAAGTTATACTAATCCAATAGTTTGTTTAATTTTTATTAAGTACTAACAGAAGATTAGAACTCTTTCTAATTAACTTTAATTTCCTTTAGATGGTGTTGGGAATATAACAAATAATTCTAGTCACACTAACCAAAATGGTAAGGTGCATTATTAAAAATTCTATTTGCTGCCAATAAAATCGTTAAATTTTTCACAGGATCGAGGAAAAGAATGAAGAAACGTCAGTCTAGCAATAAGTATATCCTTCACATGTAAATCTTTTTGTCACATTTTACCTTACGTTCAAATACTCAGCCAACTTGTTGCAAGAAACAATCTTAAAATTAGTTTTATTTTAAGATAATATTTCCAATTTCAGACAAAGATTTTAACAATTATCGTGGGGGGGGGGGGAATTGCCACTTGGAGCCGCATTTGGTTTCTTATACAAAATTCATTCTGCGTAAACCAAATTTTAATTTTTTTGAACGTTTTTTGGAGATTATAGGTCCATTTAAATCCTAAAAAACTCACTTATTCTCTCAAAAATGGGCCAAACATTTTTTTTCGGTAATTTTGACATTGCCAATCGTTTCTTATACAAAATTCGTTCTGCGTAAACCAAATTTTATTTTTTTTTTTAGATTCTAGGTCCATTTATTTCCTAAAAAACTCACTTTTTCCCCAAAAATGGCCCAAACATTTTTTTTTCGGTAATTTTGACATTGTCAATCGATTCTTATACAAAATTCATTCTGCGTAAACTAAACTTTAATTTTTTTGAATTTTTTGTGGAGATTCTAGGTTCATTTAAATCCTAAAAAACTCACTTTTTCGCTCAAAAATGGCCCAAACATTTTTTTTGTGGTCATTTTGACATTGCCAATCGTTTCTTATACAAAATTCGTTCTGCGTAAACCAAATTTTATTTTTTTTTTTAGATTCTAGGTCCATTTATACCCTAAAAATCTTACTTTTTCTCTCAAAAATGGCCCAAACATTTTTTTTCGGAAATTTTGATATTACCAATCGTTTCTTATACAAAATTCGTTCTGCTTAAACCAAATTTTATTTTTTTTTTAGATTCTAGGTCCATTTATTTCCTAAAAAACTCACTTTTTCCCCAAAAATGGCCCAAACATTTTTTTTTCGATAATTTTGACATTGCCAATCGTTTCTTATACAAAATTCGTTCTGAGTAAACCAAATTTTAATTTTTTTTGTAGATTCTAGGTCCATTTATACCCACAAAAATGACCGAAACATTTTTTTTCGGTAATTTTGACATTGTCAATCGATTCTTATACAAAATTCATTCTGCGTAAACTAAACTTTAATTTTTTTGAATTTTTTGTGGAGATTCTAGGTTCATTTAAATCCTAAAAAACTCACTTTTTCGCTCAAAAATGGCCCAAACATTTTTTTTCGGTCATTTTGACATTTCCAATCGTTTCTTATACAAAATTCGTTCGGCGTAAACCAAATTTTATTTTTTTTTTAGATTCTAGGTCCATTTATTTCTAAAAAACTCACTTTTTCTTCAAAGATGGCCCAAACATTTTTTTCCGATAATTTTGACATTGCCAATCTTTTCATATACAAAATTCATTCGGCGTAAACCAAATTTTAATTTTTTTGAATTTTTTTTGTAGATTATAGGTCCATTTATATCCTAAAAAACTCACTTATTCTCTCAAAAATGACCCAAACATTTTTTTCGGTAATTTTGACATTGCCAATCGTTTCTTATACAAAATTGGTTCTGCGTAAACCAAATTTTATTTTTTTGTAGATTCTAGGTCCATTTATTTCCTAAAAAACTCACTTTTTCCCTGAAAAATGGGCCAAACAATTTTTTCGGTAATTTTGACATTGCCAATGGTTTCTTATACACAATTCGTTCGCCGTAAACCAAATTTTAATTTTTTTGAATTTTTTTGAATTTTTTTGAATTTTTTTGTATTTTCTAGATCCATTTAAATCCTAAAAAACACACTTTTTCTCTCAAAAATAGCCCAAACATTTTTTTTCGGTAATTGTGACATTGCCAATCGTTGCTTAGTAAGAACTTGTAAATACAGAATATAAATAAGAGTTTTGTTTGTAGATCTCCCCTCAAAATGTTTGTTTGAACTTGGTAGAGCTGTCCTTACAAAGATTATAATAATTCATAAGAAAATACTGCTATTTAACTATCGACATACAACTGCCATTAATGAAATAAAAAAGATTGATTCTTCCAACTCACCATTATTTTTCCATTTAATTTCATATTCATGATATTCGCGATGCATATATACGCTTCAGAATTCTAGACTTAAAAAACTATAATACTCAGCTTTATATATAGCAAAAACATCACAAAAGAGAATAATTATCTATTCAGTTTTATTGAATAATTTTTAGAACTGTAGGATCAAAAGATATTGTTTTTAAATAACATTCCAAAAAGAGACAAAATCAAAGACTGTGGAAATTTAAAACAATCTATACATTCCGAATTTAAAGTTTTATGAATTTTGACAAGTAGTATAGAATACAGAATTTATATATACAAAAAATAGCTAACATGTTATTTTTCGAAACTCAATACCTAAATTTGCTGTAAGGCCACAGATGAATAACTCAAACATACATCTGAAGAAAGTGCAACTTCAAAATTTAATTTTCAAAATTTGACGTTGATTTTACTATTTTTGATTAATCCATTAAATTTCTAGCTGCACGTTTTTCTGATACTAGTATATAAGAAGATATTTACTAGCTAATAGAAAAAGTAAAAATAACTATTACAGTGCCATTTTTGGTAGTTTTCAACAATAATTTGCTCAATATTTTAACGAGTTTTATCATTTATTTTTACCAACTAGCCAAATCTCAAGGTGATACAGATAAGTCTAATAAATACATTGCGGTAAACCCAGAAAAACAAGTTTTAATAATATATTTTATTTTTTTGTCCTTCCCCTGTATGTTAAATACCTAAAAAAAATAATGTTAAACTATTTCTCCGTTTAAGACCAAATGAAATGTCGAGATGAAAATTAATCAATTAAATATTAGACTAGTTTAACATTTAAAGAAAAATTACTTAATTGCAGCACATAATTTTGTTTTTTCTTGTACAACAATAGTTGGGAATCTGAAGTCCTGAATTCGACCACCTCTATACAACTCGCGAACATCCACCTAAAAAACATGAAATTCTACGTAAAATGACCTACCGGATTCGAATTTTTTATTCGCCCTTTGATCCGGAATTGCGAAATGTGTCAAAACATGACATTTTTGAAAAAACTGAAAATTTTCCTTAAAATAATATTTATTGCAAACTAGTGCTTAACTTTGTTAATTGGTGTCCGATCGTTATGAATTTTGGATATGATATTTTTCAGTACTTCCCTGACAGTGGCGGCGATTGGACATTAGAAGTAGGGGGGCGAAAACTTTGTACAAATAATTTTTACGTAACTCCTAGCGTGAAATGTTTGAAACGGAATAAACTTTACATTTATTTATGGATACATCCCTCTAAAAGTGGGGGGGCGGCTACCCCCCTACGCCCCCCCTAATCGCCGCCACTGTTCCCTGACATAGTGTCACAACAATAAAAAATGTAGAACGTCAAATAAAAGCTACGTCATTTTTTCTTCGCTAGATGACACAAAATATCGTCATTTTGCAGAGTAAAATGGTGAGTCGAGAAAACTTTTCTATCTTTAGAGATAGTTAACTACTATAAGCGAGAAAAATATTACCAATACAGCAAGGAAACTTTTTTACTTTAACTTTTTTTTCATACGACGTTTAGTTTGTGTTGTGTACTTTTTTAAAACCGAACGAAATTGAATCGGCGCGTCGCATCTCTTGACTTTATCACTGTGGGTGCGAATAAAGCGATCAGTGTGTCAAAGAGAGTAAACACCATATCCTTCTTCATATGCGCAACAAAGATGACGCGCATTACAATATTAATATGACACTATAGGGGGTATAGTGCGATTTATGAGATTGAGAAATGATAGGATAATAATAATAATTTTTTTACAAGCGTAAACCACAATATTATTATTATTTAATTAAAATATTTATTTTACAATGCATTTTCCCTCACACTGGAAACTTATATTGCATCTTACATTTGCTTTCAGGCATTTGTACTTGTTACCACAGTTAAATAATTTACATTTGTAAAATGGAGTAATTTCTAAAAATGTAGGCTTTTCTTCTTTGGACATTAATTTTGGAAATATACAATTATTATAACCAAACTTTAAAATTTCTGGCAGATCTGCCTTTAACATACAGGGTGTCCCATTAAGAATGGGACATAGAACAACCGCAGATTCTCCAATTCAAAATAAAACGATTAAGCGAAATATGCTTAGATAAAATGTTACTCGTTTCCGAAATACGGGGTGTTGAAGTTGAAAACTGAAAAATTATTAATGGCCATAATTTTTTTAATACACCGTATAATTTTACTCAAATCGGCACACTTGTTAAATATCATAAAATGCACCTAACAGTAAAAAAAACAGTTCAGTACGCTCTACCAGTGGCGTACGGCAGGAGTAAGTAATGCTTGTACCCCTTCTAAATGTTACGCCGCTGTCTAAATTTTAATTTTGACTATAATTTTAATTTTTTTGATATTTTCTAAGTCAATAATGTACACTTGTTAGTTTGTTGTAAAGTCATTGTCAAAGTCAGATATTCGCAGTTAAAGATAGATAGACATGTCCTGTTTCAAGTTTTGGTCGAAATGCACCCTTTTCACCCAACCTGTCATACAGACATTTGAAAATTTTGTGTCCTGGTTGTTGTCTATTTGGATACAATTCTCATTATTTCCCTTGCCTGTCAAATATCAATTTTTAACCAATCACGTGCTTGGAAACTGATTTGACGCAGCCAATCAAAACAAAATAAAGCGACTATTCACCTTGGTGGTAAATATTCGGCTATTTGATCATCGTCCTCAATATTCACCTGAAGGACGGTATTTATACGGTATTTATACGGGAAATAATCTTATTAAATATAACGCGACCTTGACAAATTAGCTGCTATTTTTATTGCTACTAAATTTCTCGTATATTTTACAATTTGTCTCAACTATTTTGGCATTAATAATGAAAGAATAACTCCCTCGAGCTAAAGCTCTCGGGAGTTATTCAGATTATTAATGCCAAAATTAAGTCTCGACGAATTGATCCTAAAATAAACTCGAAACTTAGATGCAATAAAAATAGTCGGCTATTTGTCAAGGTCTTGGGATATTACTGTCGAATATCGCCTAGTAGCAGCTCTACCATTAAAATTATTCTGGGCATAAATACAAACCATGTCCCTCATTTCTAAATTGGAAAATTCGTTATGACGTGGCATTTTACAATAATATTACAGTTATTAATAACAATATCACTTATCGGCAACAGTTACTACGAAAATGTTTAACTGACAGTGACAGAACTTCATTATAAATCAAAGCCTACTGTCAAAATTTTCAATTATAAATTAATAAATATTCTCACAATCGCAACGTGTCTATTAGGAACTTAACATTACAAATCAGAACAAAAAAATAAAAAAAATAGAATAAATATGTTTGGTCGCGAATCTCATTAATTGTAAAAATGAATATTATTAATAATAATACAAATAAAAAGTACATGTCTATCTATTTTAACTGCGAATATCTCGAAAAACAATGACTTTACAACAAACCAACAAGTATACATTATTGACTTAGAAAATATCAAAAAAATTAAAATTATAGTCAAAATTAAAATTTAGACAGCGGCGTAACGTTTAGAAGGGGTACAAGCATTACTTACTCCTGCCGTACGCCGCTGGTAGAGCGTACTGAACTGTTTTTTTTACTGTTAGGTGCATTTTATGATATTTAACAAGTGTGCCGATTTGAGTAAAATTATACGGTGTATTAAAAAAATTATGGCCATTAATAATTTTTCAGTTTTCAACTTCAACACCCCACCCCGTATTTCGGAAACGGGTAACATTTTATCTAAGCATATTTCGCTTAATCGTTTTATTTTGAATTGGAGAATCTGCGGTTGTTCTATGTCCCATTCTGAATGGGACACCCTGTATATTATGTCGTTTTGAAAACTGCGCATTGTAAAAATGCCCTTCTCACATGAAAAATAAAAGAATCCTTCGTCGGCGGCAAATCCCTACCAAAAGGTCATTATTAAAACCTTATTTACATACCAGTATAATAGTATAAACTTCAATGATATATTTTGGTTCCACAATATTCATCTCATCTTGTTCTTGAGACAACACTATTTTTAGGGCTCTTTTTTGCCTTTTTTAAACGGAGAGCTAACAGAATCACATCCAGATAAACAATATATTGACAACAAATTGTCTGCTAATATTTTAACATCCAGATGCTTCAAGTCTCATCTTGTTCTTGAGACAACACTATTTTTAGGGCTCTTTTTTGCCTTTTTTAAACGGAGAGCTAACAGAATCACATCCAGATAAACAATATATTGACAACAAATTGTCTGCTAATATTTTAACATCCAGATGCTTCAAGTTTGCTAGTGCTTTAATGATTGATAAATTTCTTTTCTCTTTCCATCCGAATTTCGACATCTAAGGTAACCGAGAAAAACGTTGATAAAATAAAAACATCTGTGCCCAATGAGTAAATAACAAATACCTTAAATATGTCTGTAAAAAAATTAATAATTACAAATATTCTAGTATCAGCTTCCTCATGCCCATAGTAAACTGTAACTCATCAACCACTTTCGACTCAATTTTTGTCCATTTTATTGTTCTTTGATTATCTTCTGACATTCCTGCCAATACAATTTTAATTTGATCAGGTATAAAATAATTTTCTTTCATTGGTTTTTGTGCTAAATTTGCCAAGAGGTTCTTTTTATTATAAGGATTTGATATACATTTCTTCCAATCAGGTATATCAAGTTCGTCTCGTATTTCGCATGTTTCAAAATGACAATTTTTCGATCTTCTATATCTTTCTATTTACTTTAAGCTTTGTTCAAAATCGTAACGACCACCAATGCGTACTATTGTACCACAGATCTAAGGCTTTAACTTTAATAGTAAAGACACGTATTTTAAAAAGAAATCTCGAAATTTTCTGCTATTAAAATGTTGATACCGCTGAATAAGTGCCATCATATTCTTTATATAAACTGTGTTAAAAGCGTCGCTTTCTTCTATTGGTATTCAGGAAAGCTCAACAGGTACATCTTTAATTTCTCTTAACACAGCTTTATAGAATTCAGATTTGTTTCCTTTTCTCAAAATATTATTTTTAAACATTACTTAACTGTGGTAACAAGTGCAAATGCCTGAAAGCAAATGTAAGATGCAATATAAGTTTCCAGTGTGAGGGAAAATGCATTGTAAAATGAATATTATTATTATTCCTATCATTTCGCAATCTCATAAATCGCACTATACCCCCTATAATGTCATTTTAATATTGTAATGCGCTTCATCTTTGTTGCGCGTATGAAGAAGGCTATGGTGTTTACTCTCTTTGACACACTGTTGGCTTTGTTCGCACCCACAGTGATAAAGCCAAGAGATGCGACGCACCGATTCAATTTCGTTCGGTTTTAAAAAAGTACACAACCCAAACTAAACGTCGTATGAAAAAAAAAGTAAAAAAGTTTCCTTTCTCTATTGGCAACAGTTTTCTGGCTTATAGTAGTTAACTATCTCTAAAGGTAAAAAGTTTTCTCGGCTCACCATTTTACTCTGCAAAATGACGATATTTTGTGTCATCTAGCGAAAAAAAAAAATGACGTAGCTTTTATTTGACGCTCTACATTTTTTATTGTTATGACACTATGTCAGGGAAGTACTGAAAAATATCATATCAAAAATTCATAACGATCGGACACCAATTAACAAAGTTAAGCACTAGTTTTTTCAAAAATATCATGTTTTGACACATATCGCAAGTCCGGATCAAAGGGAGAACAAAAAATTCGAATCCGGCAGGTCATTTTACATAGGATTTCATGTTTTTTAGGTGGATATTCGCGAGTTGTATAGAGCATATTTAAAACGGTTCCTAGAAGGCCTCAGATTCGCAACTACAAGGATAATTTATTATAAACAAACCACCTCAGCCTTCAATATTTGATCACTATATCTAGATAATAGATAGATTAAGGTCAGACTAAAGTTCCAAAAATAACGATTAGTACCTATAAAAAAATATTTTTGCCTTATTGTGCATAAAATGATTTGAGGTACTGCAAAATATGATGTTTGTACCAAATATACATAAAATTATGAAAAGTTTAGGAAGAGTGTAATTGTGTAATTTTAATTTATAATATAGACGTTTTATGGTATTTCATAAAGTATAAATTCTGTAAAATCCAGTTTACAATTTACTATTAAATAAATATTTGCTTTGGGAATGGTACAAACATCAATCTAGAATATTGCACAGAAAACTGCGCTAATATAAATTTAAAGAGTGCATTTTGTATAGTGCTTTAATTTTTTGTTAGTAGAATACTTAGCTGAACAGAGGAAAAAAGACTTTGAAAAAATTTACGTGCCCTTTATTTATTTTTGCCTAATGTGGAAACATATTTTTTGTAAGATTTGTAAAAACATGTGCCTAAAAAGCTTTTTAAGATATTAAATATTACCTTGATATTTTGTATAAAAATCAAAATTCGTGTCAAGAAAAGAGATAGACTTAGTAAAAAGATATTTTGTAAGATCTCAATATTTAATGTAATTTTAGGATTTTTTTTTTAATATTTTTTTGTGACTTGAAACGTACTGTACTTAAATAGTTTTACCTATATATTTAGTTAGTGCAATTTTTATACATTACATTTTTTCCAGGTTGTACTTAAAGTATATTGTGATTTTTTTTTAAATAAAAACCTAAGTTATTTAAATGAATTGGAAATTTTATTTATAACCTTTGACATTTATGCTGCAGTAGAGGCAATTGCCCCCCCCCCCCACTAAAAGTCCGGCAATGGGAGGATATTTATCTTAATTTTTTTTGTAGATTCTAAGTCCATATCCTAAAAAACTCACTTTTTGTCTCCAAAATGGCCCAAACATTTTTTATCGGTAATTTTGACATTGCCAATCGATTCTTATATAAAATTCATTCTGTGTAAACCAAATTTTAATTTTTTTAAAATTTTTTTGTAGATTCTAGGTCCATTTATATCCTAAAAAACTCACTTTTTGTCTCCAAAATGGCCCAAACATTTGTTATCGGTAATTTTGACACTGCCAATCGATTCTTATACAAAATTCATTCTCTGTAAACCAAATTTTAATTTTTTTTGTAGATTCTAGGTCCATTTATATCCTGAAAAACTCACTTTTTGCCTCCAAAATGGCCCAAACATTTTTTTTCGGTAATTTTGACATTGCCAATCGTTTCTTATACAAAATTCATTCTACGTAAACCAAATTTTAATTTTTTTGAATTTTTTTGTAGATTCTAGGTCCATTTATATCCTAAAAAACTCACTTTTTTCCTCAAAAATGGACCAAACATTTTTTTCAGTAATTTTGACATTACCAATCGTTTCTTATACAAAATTCATTCTGCGTAAACCAAATTTTAATTTTTTTGAATTTCTTTTGTAGATTCTAGGTCCATTTATATCCTAAAAAACTCACTTTTTCCCTAGAAAATGGCCCAACCTTTTTTTTCGGTAATTTTAACATTTCCAATTGTTTCTTATACAAAATTCATTTTGCGTAAACCAAATTTTAATTTTATTTGAATTTTTCTTGTAGGTTCTAGGTCTATTTGTATCCTAAAAAATTCACTTTTTCCCTCAAAAATGGCCCAAACATTTTTTTTCGGTAATTTTGACATTGCCAATCGTTTCTTATACAAAATTCATTCTTCGTAAACCAAATTTTAATTTTTTTTGTAGATTATATGTTTATTTATATCCTAAAAAACTCACTTTTTCCCTCAAAAATGGCCCAAACATTTTATTTTTCGGTAATTTTGACTGCCAATCGTTTCTTATATAAAATTCATTCTGCGTTTTTTTGTAGATCTAGGTCTATTTATATCCTAAAAATCTCACTTTTTGCCTCCAAAATGGCCCAAAAATTTTTTTTTCGATAATTTTGACATTGTCCCCTATGCCCCCCCCCCCCCCCCCCTCAGGTCCTCCAGTGTCGGCCGATAGGCCTAAATGTCACCAGAGGCTTCGGTCAGACGGGCCCTACTAGGGGGTGAAGTTTTTAGTGAGTATGGCTCGAAGGGAGATTCTCACAGTAGACCTTGAGATTTTAGGCTCATAACCTCCCCATAAAGGGTTTTCTTCACCTCCGCAAAAAAAAAAAAAGAAAACCCCTTCGGCGGGCGCGCTTTTTAAAATTACATGAGAAGGTCCTTCCCTTTCCCTTCGCAATAAAAAATGGGCTTACTTTTTGTACTTTGTACTTTTTGTTTTTTATTTTTTTTCTGTTTGTAACTAAAAAGAGATATTTTAAGAGGGACCTTGCCACTGACGACCTCGTTTTCAGTTGGCAATACTGAGTATGCATAAAAATTTGACGATTTTTTGGAGAGTTAATCTCGAGAACGGAATTTTTGTTTGTGGAAATATTTATACCCGTTATAGCTTATACCTTGGAATAGGACATCTCCTTTTTTGAGTCAATTTTAAGGATTAATAAAAAAGATATCAGCCATTTAGTGGAGGTGTGTTTTTGGCAGTTTTGACAATTTGTGATCACCAATTTTAACGTGAAAAGGAGATGTCCTAAATGAAGGATACAGAATTAATTTCCGAGAATACCAATTCTCAAAAGTTTATAATATTTGAGATTAACTCTCCAGAAAAAAAAAATTTATGTAAGTTGCCTATATCCCAGTAAGATTTTCTCTTTCCATAGTTCAGGCGTTTTCCGCCTGACACTTTGAGACAGTGGCGCTTTTTGGTTTTATTTTGAACGATGTATGCAACCAGTTTTACGAATACGAAGAAAGTTTTTAGATGTTTAGAGCTGACGTTTTAGGTTATGTTGGCTAATTTATTCGTGTGTTTTACAATTTTTTTTAATGAGTAAATTAGTATTAACTAAAACGAGTTCTTCAGTTTAAAGTATTTCAATTAATGCCGTATACCTCATTTAGGACATGTTTCACAAATTGTCAAAAATACACCTTCCACTAAATGATTAATATGTTTATTATTCCTTAAAATTTGTTGAAAAATGGAGATGTCCTATTCCAAGGTGTAAACTATAACGGGTAAAAATATTTCCACAAACAAAAATTCCATTCTCGAGAGGCTGTTCAAAAAATCTTCAATTTTTATGCATATTCAATGTGAAAAATTAGTGATTAGTAATATGGAGAATGTGCAATTCAACAGTTTTTTGTGATTTTTATTCGTGCATTCAAAATAGTGTCTGCATAGTTGGGAAATTAATATTTACAGTATGTCTCACATATTAACCCGTCCATGGGACTTTTGATGTAGGTTTGTTACACATTTTATTTGCTATTATGTCTTTTGTCCATTGCTAAAAAGCAATGCAGTTTTTTCATATTGTATTGTTTTGTTTTTGTTTTAGTGAATAACTGTAATTAGGTACTTTTAAATAAAGAAATAATTATTAATTATTCAATTTATTTTCTTACAAAAATGATTTTATAATATTTAATGATTTACACTAAAGTTAACATTAAAGAAATGAGTTTACGATTAATACATGCAAGTATTAGAACTAAGAATCTGAAATAAATAAATTTATGATTAATAAATGCATCTACTAGAACTAAATAAATAGAAATAAATTTGTGATTAACAAATGCAAGTACTAGCACTTATTTATTTATCGTATCACTGCATATGTCATAAAATACATAAAAGACATATTTAGTTGGCAGATCTTGAGACTTGGTCCAAGATTTCTTGTCGATAGGTCTTGAGGAGGACCGGTTGGATTAAATGTCGCGTCAGGCATCATGTGCTTTAGCCGGGAGATCAAATTCAATTATTTTCTTACAAAAATGATTTTATAATATTTAATGATTTACAATAAAGTTAACATTAAAGAAATGAGTTTACGATTAATACATGCAAGTATTAAAACTAAGGATCTGAAATAAATTTGTGATTAATAAATGCAAGTACTCGAACTGAAAATCTGAAATAAATTTATGATTAATAAATGCAAGTACTCGGTACTAGAAATAAGATTCTGAAATAAATTTATGATTATTAAATACAAGTACTCAAACTGAAAATATGAAATAAATGCAAGTACTCGAACTGAAAATCTGAAATAAATTTATGATTAATAAATGTAAGTACTAGAACTGATGATACACCATGTAGATAGCTAGCTGGCCAAGAATTTTCATTATGGTTTATAAGTCTAAAGATAGATATAATGTACCCATGCATTAAAAATATTAATTCACCTAATTAGAATGCCTTGGTCAATACTGTCAACAAAACGGACACAAGAATTTCCTTGTTGTTATCTAGTTAAATTCTTGGTATATAAAAACTCTATTTATGCAAATATTCTAATATTTCTTACCTGTCATATTAATCTGAAGAAATTATTCCAGATTCTGAATTATTATATGATTTTAAATTTATTGCTTCTTGGCTCAGGAAATCCTCTTCTAAATTTTCTTGTGTGAAATCCCCTTCATATCCTCTGTATTTCCTTCTCGTGGAAACTCATTGAGTTGGATGACCTCTTCTAAAATATCTTCTTGCAGGAAACTCTCCTCTTGATTGTCGGCTTCTTTCTTTCTTTCTGTTATTCTTTCTTGTGGGAATCCCTCTTTTTGGATGTTCTCTTCTGGGATGTTCGCTTCTGGGACACTTTCTTCATTAAACCTAAGAAAATGTACATAATCAAAAAATTAAAATAAAAAGCTAGGTATATGAAAATTACTTTGACAGACTTTTCATTATGGGTACTTCATAGGAATAACTTATAAAAAATAAAACTTTATGAAAAATATGGCTAAAACATAACTTTAGAAAACTTACGATTCTTCTAATATTTCTGTGGAAATGTCCCTGTTTACGCGAACTTCGAGGCATCTTTGGATAATAACCTACCCTATATAAAAAATAATTAAAAAAAATTGTGTCTTTTTCACAAAAATGAAAATGGTGTCCTTTTTCACCGAGGAGGGTAAACAATCAGAATCTACAACCTAAAACCTAAAAATATTAGTTGCAAACACAATAAGAACTGCTGCCGCTCTTTGTCTAATCATTAAAATTAGTAGTGTTATCTTATTTTATTTCAGAATTAGAGAGCGGACAGGGCGAAAACAAAGACACCAATGTTGTCGTAATGCCCGCAACCTCTAAATTATCAATTAATAAAAAAGCTGTTTTTCACTTTTTTAAAATAAATGTACATATTATATTTTCCATTTAAAATATTTTGGAATGTAATATAAAAACGCTTTTCATATAAATTCATATCGTATATTGATAATAAAGAAATATCTAGGTAGGTATATTCGACACTGTTCTGTTGCTGCGGTAAATAAATAAAGTATAAAGTTTAGTATGGATACTAAATACGTGTCACTGGTTTTTTGGGTAAAATTTTAAAGTAGGTTTATTGTTGTATATTATTCTTATAGGAAAAATCACACTGAATACAATGGTGACATTAAAAAATTTATAAATAGCCGTCTTCATTGTTAAAAGCGATCGTTTGTGAGCATTTTAATTTTTCAACCCTATTTTTTGGACTTTTTAACGAAAATGGTGACACGGACAAAAAAAATTTCAACGGATGAAACATGAACAATTTATCATAACCCATGGTTTAAGACTTGCAGCGATTTTTTATCTGTAACCGTTCAATTGTTATATACAAATTAATGCTCCAACATTAACAATTTTTTTTTATAAAAGGACTTGCAGATAATTTATTGTGGTTACAATGTTGCATTTTGTTCATAGAACGCAGTTTTTTGTGTCGATAACTCATGTATTCTGCAATTGTTTAAACAAATAGATATTGATAAAAACATTTTGCGTTTGGGGCCGCCAATTATTTATTAATTCATTTTTTAAAAAAATTCTTGCTTCACCTTACAGATTATACATTTATATAATTCTCAATTTTCGTATGAATCCATTGATGTTTAAATATTTTTTTTATGTTAGAAATATTATTTTCCGAGCTCCATTCCTATCTGATGTATTTAATGAGATTAGTCGCGTGGCAGCGCTATTCATATTAAAATAAACGGATTTATACGAAAATAATTGAAAATTAATTAAATTAATAAAATATAAACTCTATTTTGATGCTAGAAAAAAAATAGTAAACAAAAAAAATGAAATTTCCTAAAAATAAAAAATAAAATTTCTGTTGTGGCTGAAGCAGGTATCGAACTCATGACAAATGGATTATTAGCGCTCTCTGCGACAAGACTAATCGTGAAAATAAAAAAAATTTATTCTCTCAGATTCCTTAGATATCCCAAATAATATATTATATTTTAATACTAGCAGCGCCACCTAGCATACAGGAGATTCACTGAAGTCTTAAGATATCTATCTCTCTTCATTATTGCAGAAAGCCAGTGATAAAAGATAAAGATAAAGATGGGGATTTTTGGTGTTTGTAGTTTGGCATACCTGTCGCGATGCCCCTCTTAACACGGAATTCGTCGCCATTTAACAATTTTTAAATCTAACTTTTTCAATAGTTCCCTACATCCTAAATTTTCACAGTTATAATAACTACCAGTAGATGGCGGGTGTAGTCTAAACGCCAACGGTAAGTTTAAAGTAGATGCACAAGATGTAGCCACCGTAGGTAATTTAACATCTTGAATAACAATCAACAGGCTGTATTAAACTCAACTTACCACTCATTCTGTTCTCAATCTGCGTGTTGTGTGTGTTACCAAGTTTTCCAAGGAGGCAAAAAGCGATAATATTTTTTTTTGACTGAAAACTTATGAAACGAGTTGAATAAATGCACTTGGAAGTCTGCATATGAATCTTTAAATTAAAAATGGTTTAACGTTTGTAATCGTTAAAGAAAAAAATATTTGGATAAGTTATTTAAATAATGATGTTTACCATAATCGTTTGATAAAAATAAAGTGTTAGTGCTACAAGAAACTGTCAGGATATTCTGAAAATTTGCTAAATAATCGGTGCCTACTTTAAAAACAGAAATCAGTTACGCGATAGCTCGAATTTTTAATTTTCAATTTCACTCGTACTGCAGTTAACACAGTGTTGTAAATAAAACAAAGTTTTTTATCGCTTCACAAATACAGAGTTAAAAATAACTTTATATTCGTAGTGATCACGTGAATATACACAAAGGATAGTTAAATCGTCATCGTTTGGATAATCTTTAAGTGCCGACCCAAATTCTGCAAAGAACTTTTTTTTTTCGACACATGGTAAGTTTTGAATTTTCTTTTATTGAACTCTCGTTTGACTTTTACCTGTTTCAGCACGTATACATTTTTATATGCACGTTTAAAATTAGAGTCAAACTGCAAAATAGAAGGATATAATGGGTAACAAATTCGAAAAAGGATAACCAATTTTTATTTAGGTACTAAACTTTCTAAAAGTACCACTCACTGATAAAGTAGCCAGAGTTAAAAATAATTTAAATTTTGGCAACAAGTTTATTGTAGTTTTAAATAGTTTTAGGTACAAAATTTCTAAAATTAAGCAATAAATGTTGGCAATTCCAATAACTGATAATAGTGGAGTAATAAGCAGAAAAAAGTTATGGACAAAATAATTTTTTTTCAAATTTTTTTACGCCATTTTCTTAGCGCCATCTAGACTCTGGTATTTGAAAAAAATCCTTGTGTAGAAAGACGTAACATGTTTTTCTACAATTGTCCAATAATTTTTGTTCCTATGGGATAATTATTTTTTAAGTTTTGGTCTGCTAAAGTTGAGCAAAAGCTTTGTTTTTTATAAGACACTTTCAATTTTTGGTCAATAGCGTGAAAAGTATTGATTTTTAAAAAAAAATTAAAGAGGCAAGACTTTGAACAAATGTTCTTCCGAATAATTTATATTTTTTGTTTTTTTTTATCTTTTGTCTGTACCGAGATATGGCCGTTTGAAATTGCATACAATTGCATTTATAACCGTAATGTTATTTTTTCGGGTCAAATATTGAAAAAACGGTCATTCTAATGAAAAATTTTGTCATTACAAGACATTCCGGCGATATTCTAAGTTTTAAAATGGTTTATTGTACATCTCGATATTATCAGCCAAAAAAAGTTACGGACAAAAAATATTTTTTTTTAATGAAATTGAAAAATCGTAATTTTCTACGCCCTATAACTCGGGATGCGTTTATTTTCATGAAAAATTGTATTTAACATTAATTCCAAGTTTTTCCCCCTCTTTTTGATGCCCCTACTTGGCACTTACTTAGTGGAGAAAACGATAAAAAATCTTTGCTGCTCTAAAATGTATACTTCACAATTTTGAAAACAAAATCATAAAATTTGGTTTTTTCATTATATCTCCAAAATAAATAAAAATTTCGAAAAACTACTAGCACCACGTGAAAGAGCGGAAAATTTTACTAAGAATTATATTATAAGTAATTTTAAAAACAAATTTGTTTTACTATAAATTATTAAAAATAAGAAAGCAAATTCGGAAAAACTAAAGTATCTTTGTCTAAAATGTACGCAAAGAAAAAAAAAAGAAAGCATTTTACAAAGGAAATTCTAAGCTTTCTCAGGAAGCCATTCGTTTTTAATTTTTCTTTATTTTCTCATAGAAAATTATCACTGATTTTTATAAAACTGAAGATATATATTAATAATATATTAATGCAAACAAAATTAATCCTCCAAATAACTTTGAAAAAGATCTGCATACTCTAGAAAGTACCATGTATTTATATAATACCAATGAAGAGGAAATTCTGAATATTAAAAATTCACTTAAATCTAAAAAGGCTCCTCCTGGATGGGATTGCACTAAATCATAAACCGTGAAGGAAATTAAAAATGAAATTATCAAACCTCTCACTATACTTATAAATCAATGTATGAATAACGAAGGCTTCCCTGATTGTTTAAAGACTGGGATTATAAAACCACCCGTGTCAATATTATCAGTATGTTCAAAAATAATTGAAAAAGTAACAAAAACAAAAAATAAATAAATTCCTAAATAATTACAATATAATATCTGAAAACCAGTACGGCTTTAGAGAAAAAAGAGCGACAAAATGTGCAATATATGCGTTAACAATAAAATTGAACAAAACTTTGGATTCCATTTTCCATCTTCGTCGACCTCTCTAAAGCTTTCGATACTGTGTCTCACAAGCGTCTGTTAGATAAACTTCGATGTTATGGCTTACGCGGAAAAATATTTAATTTATTAAAAAGTTATCTAGAAAATAGGATTCAATATGTAGATGTTGAGGGGGATACGTAGTGGTCAGATGGTTTCTTATGGAGTTCCTCAGGGTACGGTACTGGGGCCACTACTGTTTACTCTATATATAAACAGTTTGCTTAACCTTAATTCTAAAGGAAATATTATAAGCTTCGCAGATGACACAGTAATAACGTATACACCCGCAAATTGGAATGAACTAAAAACTATCATTCATGAAGACTTTAAATTAATAAGAAAGTGGTTTCAATTAAATAAATTAACTTTGAATATAGAAAAAACTAAATACTTGGCGTTCACATCTTATATAAGCCAGCAACCAAACCTAGGACCACTGTATACAGACGACGACCTGCAAATCCCAGAATCAACGTCCATTGCGTATTTAGGTATTATTGTAGATCAACAACAAGTGGGACCTACAAATTCAAAATGTTACTAATAAAATTAGGGGACTACTTTTCAAGTTCAGATACTTACGTGACTTTCTAGATGAAAAACAATTTAAAACTGTATATTTCTCGCTGGTACAATCACACCTGATGTTCGGCATTACTGTATGGGGTGGCGCAGCAGATTGTCACATAAAAAACTTACCCTAGTGATGAACTTTTTAATGAAACCGGTTTGTTTGACATGAGACAACTGTACTGCCAAAATATACTAATTAACACTTTCAAAAATAAAGTAAAAATTAATTTTCCGCAACATGACTATTGTACCAGAGATCAAAATGCAAATTTAACAACTTCTCACAAAATGATTGGTCAGCGTTGTCCCAGTTATTTTGCACCTAGATTGTATAATTTATTGCCTATCGATATCAAAAATATCAGATATTTACGAACTTATAAAATTAGCATAAGGAGGTGGATCTCAAATCAAAATAGATGTATTTTCAATAATTTAATTGATCTCAAGTATTTACAGTAATTCTGTCATTTAGGCCAGTAGAGATAGACATGATTTTTACAAAATTTAACAATAATTACAAAAGTTTTAAAACTTCAGTTGAATGAAAAGTAAATTCAAATGATATTGTGTCTGATTTTGCAACCTTTTTTTCTGAACGGAAGATATTGAAAATCACGATTTAATGCATTTCTTTCTTTTATCGAAATTAAATTGTTTTTCATCCCAATTTTTCGAAAAAAATTCCAAAAGTTCTGAAAAAATAACTAAAATAATGTTATTGAAAATTTGCAACCTCTTGCGACAAACGGAAAACATATTTTTTCATGAAATTGTTTTTTTCTATTAAAATAAACATCGAAGTTTTTACAAAAGTTTTGAATAATGGTTGCAAATGAAGATGTCCTAACGTACAATGTTTTCATTAATTTGCAACCTCGCCCGTAATATGGAAATGGAGGTAAAACTAAAAAAAAAACATTTTCGTATTTGTACTCTACTAAAAAGGCAACTTGGCAACATGGCAGCGACTAAGCAGACGTGTGTGAAAATACAATCAACCAGTACAGCCTATAAGAAATGTACTCTATGGATAATCCAAATATTTAACTGGACCACCGTCGCCTTTTTTTGTGTTGCGCTAATTTATTCAGCTATATTCCCAAATCAATGAGTAATCTTAAAACTATTTGCAAATAGTTTCCAATGTACGGTCATATGGCGAACAAAAAACAAAACAATTGAATAAAAAAATGTTCCGTTGAAAAAAGACGGTTTCAAATCTCTCTCAAAATATTAGTTGTTGTTATAATAGTCCAGTCAATGAACGATTAAAAGGGAGGTGTAGAGTACGTGAGCGAACGTTAAGAAACGGACTTGAGGAATGTATTTGGAGTAGTTAGGAAATAAATATACTAAAGGTCCCGGAGCGTAGGAGATGCGAGGGCTGCAGGGGGG
Organism: Crepidodera aurea; assembly: GCA_949320105.2. Taxonomy (NCBI): domain Eukaryota; kingdom Metazoa; phylum Arthropoda; class Insecta; order Coleoptera; family Chrysomelidae; genus Crepidodera; species Crepidodera aurea. The sequence continues at coordinate 13,181,545 of OX439479.2, forward strand.
CACGGAGAAGGTCACTTTTTTCGGCAAAGTTTTGAAAAAAGTTTTTTTACCTCTCGCCCCAAGAGACTCAAGACAACTCAACATTAATTTCTTAAGTAATATTTTTTTAGGTATAGAAGGTTATAGCTCTTAAATAAATAACAAAAATTAGAATGTACAGTTTTTTTTGCGAATGTAGAAATTTGCTGTAGCTTTTGATTAGTTTAGGTTAAAATAATAAATAAATATATCAATTAAAAGATCGTTAAATCCTCTACAACTTCTTTTAGAAAAAGTTTGCTGTAAAACTAAAAGTGTAGCCGCTAAATAATTAAAAAAAACTTAAGTTAAAAATTTTTTTATCAAAATAGCAAATATCTTTAGAACCAGAAGAGATAGGAAAAAATGATTATAAAACAATCTAGTAAATTTTATGATATTGATCGTTTTAACTTACTGGCCTATTCCTTGAAAAAGAAAGTGTTTTTATAAGTCGTTATCTTATCTGTAGAAAAGTAATGTATAAAAAATGAAATAAAAATTATAAGTTAAAACGATCAAAACAATTTGTTCAACTTTGAAGGCAACTATACGTCCTAACTACTCCAAATACAGCCCTGAAGTCCGTTTTTGCATGTTCGCTCACGCACTCTACAACCCATTCATTGACTGGACTATAACTGCAATTGGCAGAACTAATATTAGTAAAAAAATTAAGGTTCCGTTTTTCGTATAGGGTTGCAAAGTTACATATCCACTGAGACCGATATTCTCTTTATTTACAACCATGATTATTTTTTTCATCTGTCAAAACAGTCAGATTTTGTGGTTTCAGCCAATAACAGCTCAGGATCCTAACCAATCATTGTGTTTTATACTGATAAAACCGCTTCTTCGTATTTGTTTCTTGATTAAACTGTGTTTACCTTTTTGAAATGTCAAATGTAAACATTTAACAATTTTTATTATACTAAAATGTATTGCAAATCTATGTTAATAACCAAATTTCAAAATGTATTTGTAAACTAACCTGTTTTTATTAACGCCAAAACGCCTTTAACATTTTTACATACCTCACTTCAACACTAAACTTAAAATTAATTAAATTAAGAAAGACTTCATTTCATTCTTCTTCCATGATAAAACACTTTTATCTACTAATGTCAAATAATAAACCAAAAATCAAACCGGAATATGACCTTCATTATTCAATAGTGTGTTTGTAAAATTGATTTGATTGGTTAAAAAGAGTTCAACACTTTTAATAACCAATAATCATAAGGCAACTAAATTTAACCAATCAAGATCTAGAATGCATTTACATTTACTATGTAGCACGGCCTTTAATTTATACGTCAATGTCAAATTAAATTAATATCAGTAAAAGTCATTCACTAAAAACTTTATCAAATTTGTTGAAATGGATATTTTATTAATAGAATTTTACACCAAATCCATAAAAATAATACTAATAATCCAACAACATATGCTAGTTCTAGTAATTTCATATCAAATACAGATCACAATATGAATTTTGGTGTTTCAGATACAACAATTAACTTCTCGAATTGCAGCAACATAGCATAACTTTAAATTTTAATAACAAGTAAGAATTAATTTAATATAAATAAGCATTTATATTCGTATAATAGTTTCTTTATCATTTAAAAATGTTTTGTTCTTGATTTGATTTTATAGATATTTTTAAGGTATAAATAATCTATTATTTGTCGACATTAGTAGATAAAGTATTATATTCAACTCGTTGTGTGGTTATTTTATTACACTCGGATGATTACAACACTCGCTCGCAAGCTCGCTCGTGCTGCAAACTTCATCCGCATGTAATAAAATAACCCACCCAAACTCATTGAATAATATACTATTGTAATTAGTTCGAGGCTTGTGTGTATTGAAAATGGCCGCGCCGAGAAAAAAGGTTTGATAAATAAATGATCCGTTTTTCAGAAATGGTTGCAAATGTACCAGTATATGTTACATTTTTTTCCGTTTACTTACCCAATTTGCATAACTTTTGTAATTTTTTTAAACAAATTACAATAAAAAACTTATACAAATGAGAAAAAAACAAGGTTCCGTAGCTGTTGAAAGGTTGCATGTTGTAAAACATTATTACTAGCGATATTCCCAGTTCGCAGAACTTTTGCAATTTTCGGTGTAAAAATAAAAAAATAAAGCGGTTTTTGTAATTTAAACAATGTTCCGTTCATCGCAGACTTCTGCAAAATTTTATAGTTTGTTTTCATTAATGCACTAATATACCATAGAAGTTTCAAAACTTTTGGAATTAATGTTAATTGATTGTCTATACCTACTGGCCTAATTGTACAACGCAGATATAAGCATTTTATTTAAAATTTCTTAATGTTATTTTACTTATTTAAACAAATTAATTTATTAACTCCTGCACACAGGCAGCAGGTTTCTATGTTTATAAAAAAAAAATAGAGGCATACATATCATCATTATACTTATGCTTTTAATGTAAAAATAATTAAAATGATTAACATTGTCTCTGTTTAATAATTTTAAAATTATCATTTTTTTTACAACATTCATTCGACGCAATTTTTATTTTCAAATCAGTGGTTGTTATTTATTATATACCCGATAGCCGCCATCTACCAGATACCTTATAGGGTGGCTGGTGAAAACGACCCTAAAATTGAAATTGTCGTTTTTTAACAGTTGTTTTTGGAATTCCCATTCACAAAATATTTTTTTATTGAATACATATACCCTACTGTATGTAAAATTTCGTGAAAAATCGAACGAGGACGATCTGCTGACTTAGTAAACAAATATAAAAATAAAATTTGGTTTAGCACACCATCTCGAATTTATTTATTCGTGGAATATTTGATGGTAATTTCAAACGGCTGCGAATAAATAACTCGGAGAGCAATTGAAATAACTGGGAAATCATTGTATACAAATATTTATCTACTAAAAATACGTTCGACGCTGACTGGTTGTAGGAACGTGAAAATGAATTCTAAATATCAAATAAAATAACAGTTGCTTTCTGTTCAACATTATTGAAGTCGTAAAAAATATGTTCAAAAAGGAATAAAGTGTTATAAAATTACAGTAAAAAAACTAACCTGTTGAAATAGGCTATGAAATAGTATTTATGCTTGTTGACGTTTATGGTGAGCATCAGATCCCCAACAAGTCATTCATAAATTTCTAATATTTAAATTTAAAATACTAATGAAAATATATTTATTTAATCAAATTAATCGTAAAAAAATTTAGGATCAGTTATTTCGCTAGTCCGCTCTGAACACCTAGTGTTCGTCAATGCAGGATCAAGGGAAAATTCATCATTTCCTTGCAAATGTGTCGATGTTGTTTTTATCAGGCTGTTCGACTATCAGGCTATTCGGGATTGAGATAGGAATAGGGAACTAACTACAAATTAAACACTGATGAATTATTAGTTGTATCATCCTGAAATAAAAAAAAATAATGTTGGTATAGTAGGAACCTTCTACGTTTAGATAAATCCTGAAAAATATATAAACTGTTTTAATCTTATCGAACCTATAACAGAAAAAAATTAGTTAGTAAATATCAACTAACGAAAACGTTGGCAGAAGTAACAAATTTCTACATCTACTATTTTTTTGTGAGGCAAGCCTCGTTTTATTTTATTTTTTCTCCACTACGCTACATTAAAATTATATACAATCATAATCCACGAAGCAGGCGAGAATGCATTCACAGTGAAACGACATACAAATCGAATCAAATAAGTAATTAGTTAAAACTACAATTACAGAACACAAAAATTTTCAATAAAAGTTAAGATTCATGGGAAATCACTAGAGTTTAAGCAGTCGGTATTATGGAAATGTTTTTGATTGCTTAAAATCTTCAACATATTCTCAAAAGATTGGTTTGACCTTTTACATTACATAAATTTAAGCCATAATGTTTAAACAATATTACTGGAAGTACCTTATATTTTAAGTGAAAAATGTTTGTATTCTAGTAAAGCTTCGCAAAAGTATTTTTAAATCTTATGGCCTAAATTTATTAAAAAACAAATAAACATAGGTATATTACCTCGATATTGGTTTTACATCTGTTTTCAAATATTTCCTTCCACTTGGTTTATATTCAAAGTCATTATCACGGAAATGAAGAACAAATATTGTAGGTATGAACTTCACTGCCTCAAATCTTCTCCTTTCAACATTTGCAGGAATCCTAAAAGTCATGTCTTCGTATAACTGTTTAAATGAAAAATATTACCTAAATACTTAGGTAGTTTGACAGAAAAACAAAATGTGATTTAATTTTTAACACAATATATGAAACTTACATAATTATAAGTCGTTGCAATAAGTTAAAACAATCCTTTATGCATTATTAAAGAATTTATACAGTCGATAAAATACTAAATTCTACGCCCCTGAACTATGTTTATAACCTTAAATATAACTTACCCATGAAATGATAAATCGGGATTTAAATAATCCAGTTTGCGGCATACCACACATTGTTGAACCATATTTGTCTATTCAATCAATTTAAACCAATAAATCAATATGAAAAAGAAAATTTTAATCTAGCACGATATAAAACACATTAGTAAACAAACACCAATGTACTGAACATGGCCGACACAAATATACTAGTACCATTCTAATGGTTTCGCTTCATTCATAAATAACAATGTTTGATAGCGCTTCGTTGCCGCTTCTATCAAAATTTCGCAGAAATGGTTGAAACTTAAATCATGGTAAAGTCAATATTTATCTAGCAATATAATTTGTTGTGTTATTAGTTTCGAAAATTAGTGTTAACGTAGATGTACAATTATTTTAGCGAAACAAAATATCTCATTTTCCAAGATAATTTTTAAATAGATTTAGGATTTTGGTAATGACGGAAAAAAATATGATAACTTTGACAACATTGAAACTGATAATATAAATTCAATAACACAGCGTTTAGACTGTTACGTGTTGTTGTCCCCAGCCGAAATGTCAACAAACTCGATCTTATTGTTCTAAATCTATGGTGAGCATGCTTTTGATAAAGGTAGCGCTACACTATGGGCCAGCCTTGGCCAGTAACACTTGACAAATATTTGGCTGCACTTGGCCTCTCTCCCTAGAATAGCAGACCGAGGAATATTGGCTATACAATGGGTAAGACTGGCCAATTATAGTTCATTGGCAAATAGTGCACAAACCTCGATTATCATAACCTGAATTTTATTTTCTAAATTGCTGCTGTATTGTATAAATTGTATAATTGAAGGTGGCAACGATATGGCGTTAATTGTAGCATCATATTCATTTTATTAAAAAAATAACAACAAACAAATCGCTTTTAAAATTTCATACCTTAGAAATGTGCACCTAAAACCTTCCCTTCAAAGCTGGGCCAGCTGTACAAAAGATACTTGCCAAATATGGCGGTTCCTTTGACTTGTCTGGAAGCTGGACAATATTTGCCGACCTGCTCGACAAACATAGACGCCGACTTTCCAAAATCCGTTTGGGTGCTTAGCCAAAGGTGGCATAAAATAGCTGGTGAGATTTTTTTTGGTGTCACGCCCAAAAATGGTTTTAGAATTTCAAAACCTTAAACTACTTAAAAATGTACAGAAAAATTTCTTATATCAAATTATTTAATTAATATTATTAATCTTAACGTGGAAAAAGTGTCTACAGAAAATGTTCTATACTTCTATATATCGTATAATAAAAAGAAACATTCCTACATAAGAATATTATAAAATAAATTTGTTTGCACAAGTCAAAATAAAATTCATAATATTTGTAGGCAAGTATTTAAAAGATATTTAAAAAACATTTAAAGAACATTTACAGAAAATGCACTGAAATAAACTATTTCTCATAGTCTTATATGTACTTACATCCAAGTACATTAGTCTAATTCTTAAAGTTATAATAGCAGAAAAAATTTTACAATTTTACAATATTCTTCATAGCACAAGGAATCCAAAAATGACTATTATTTGATGCGCAAATGTTAATCACTAATAAAAAATCTAAAAAATAAGTAAATAAGTTCATATTTGCAATAGCACTGACAATACGCCCAGCACCCCAATTTGCTCCACTGTCCCATAAGATTGGTTCTATATTATAGAACAGGGTCGATAATTTTTGAAACCAAAAAAAATAATAGCAGGATGAAAACTATTGGAAAAGGAAGAGAATATAACAAAAATGAAAGGAAAAATAATTTAAGTGCGAGTCGGGAGTGAGTTTTTAATGGTAGAAAACTAGCAAAGTTGTAGGTAATAAAAAGATCTACAACTTTTTTATTTACACTTTTTTCACATATCAAAATTTATGTGAAAAATTCAAATAACCAAGTTTTTGGTTTTTTATTCTTTTACAAAAAAAAAAATTTTTTTCTCACGAAATTTGGTGGAAACTTACCTTTTTATGTCCCAAACACACTGTATTTTTTTTGATTTAAAATATTTATTTTTTCTCCTCATTTTGACTTAATATTGAAAAAGCACCCTAATTTTCAATCGAAAATTCTCGCGTCAAAATATCTGCCTTTTTAAAAAACTCGGTGGGCTTTTTGTTTGTTGAAATCTCTACTTTTTGATGGTGTAAAAATTACTACGGCAAATGTTCTCAAAAAATGCAAAGAAAGGAAAAAACTCGAATCCGAAATTTTTTTTTTAAATCTTTTAAATTTTGAGCAATTTATTAAAATTTATACTTTAATTACTCGAAAAACGTAAGATTCCGTGTTACATTGATAAAAGTAGCAAAAGTAATCAAAGTAAAAAATTACCACAATATACATTGTAAAATTAGCAAACAAACAAAAACAAATAAACTGATGAATCGCAGTTTTGAGAATACATCTAATAAAAACATAACGTAAAAATCGATATGAAAAACCAATAAATAACTCTTGTTAAATAAAAAAAATAATAATAGATGAATAATTCACAGTTTTTGCCGATGAAAATCCACTAATATATCTACCGAAGAAGGCCGTTCGCGCCGTTGGTTTATTTTTGATCATTTAGGAATTCCTTTAATATATACATAATTATGTTCAGTATGGGTGCTTGCACACCCATAGCACCCTATGTCGACAAATATACAGATATTGGCCAGAGTCAAACGTTCTCTATTAATGTTTGGTGTACTGATTTTTGAACAAATAAAAGAAAAAATCTCAAATTTATTACAGGTTTATTTTTAATTAAAATTGACATTACAATTATTATTTATTATATTTTAAAAATCCAATTTTCATTTTTCCCAATTTTTATTAAAAATTCTGTGATTCATGTCTAAGGCAATAATTTAAAATGTTCTAATAGTAATAAATAATAACATTTATAAATAACTAATTATCAATAAAACCTTTGACTTTATCAGTAGAATTATTACTTATTATTGTGTTAAACACTTAAAAATTATTTTAATTATAAAAATTTTAATCCACTTATATTTTATTAAAAATGTCGTATCCATTTTTTTTAATAAACCATCTCTATCTGTCATTCTCTAAAATAGATTGAATGGTTCTTAACAGGTGTTATTTAAAAAAAAATCTAAATTGCTCCTATTTTTCTACACCGGACCGAACGCATCTACATACATCAACTTGTACTTTGTAATAAATCATAATTGACATGTTCATCAAGTTTCATCTATTTTTAGAACAAATTACAACAGCACTTTTAATAGCCAGCGACTTATTTGTTAATCACCTTTGGATAAATTCTTCAGTAGCGTTGACTGAATTTTATCGTCAAGGGTCAGTCGTTTACAATTTATACACCAAATTTTATAGAATTTACAACAAGGAGACATGCATGCCTTCAAGTCCACATAAATAATAATCATGTTCCCCAAAAATCTGAAGCAAAGTACCTAGGACTTCATCTCTGAACCAAAAGATACTTGGAAAAACCACGTAAAAGCCAAAAGAACACAGTTAAATACAAAAGTCAGGCAAATGGAAGAAGGTCTCAACTCTCACTTGAGAATAAAATATTGAATTACAAGATTATTTTAAAGCCTATTTGGACATACGGGATTAAACTATGGGGTTGTAGTAAACCTACCAACACCAAAATACTGCACAAATGATGTGAAATAAGTTAAAATCACAGCTCCCAAGAATTACGACATTAGAAAATGTCACACACTGCACTAACGTCTGGACTTCAAACAACTACTCCTTGGACGATATGCCCCAACAGGTATTGAATTACAGAAGTCCAGATCTGTTTACTTATTTCACTTCATTTGTGCAGTTTGATTGCTCCCAGTAAAATATTTTGGTATCCAAAATAATTATTTTTTATAACATCAAAATACTACAAAATTTCCAGTCCAAAACTCTTTGGATGGTAACTAACGCTCCATGGTACGTCTCCATATTTTATTTTTTCAGTATACAATTACTTTGACATAACTATTTTTTTTATTAATATAACAACAGATATAAAATCATAGGCTGACTGGACATAGTACATACTAATAAAGTAAACAATTACAACACCCTCCCTTAATCTAGTCAGACTAATACAAAAAACATTACCATAATCCAAGCTAGCCAATACCTAAACCATTTTTACAAAAAATCAACTTTGCTTTATTTAAACTTTTTGTCATCATATCGGCTAACATGTCTTGTGTAGGTAAGTAGTTTACTATTACTCTACCTTCTTCAACTTGTTCTCTAATATAGTGAAATTTAACATCAATGTGCTTAGTTCTGTTATGAAATGTTGAATTCGTTAACAGTTTCTGAGCACTTTGATTATCATTGAAGATAACTGTTGAATTCTTACACTCGGTAAATTCACTGAAAAAATTTTGTAAATGAATTACTTCCCTAGAAGCTTCACACAATGCAACATATTCAGCTTCTGTGGTAGAGAGGGCAACACAACGTTGTTTTCTACTTTCCCAGGAAATAATACCTCCAGAAGATATACAGGCATATCCTGTATATGACTTTCTTTCTTCCTCATCATTTGCAAAATCTGCATCTGCATATCCGATCAGATCTTTTCCCGTCATTGTGTAGTTAATTCCAACTTCAGTCGTTCCTTTTGGATAACGCAGAACCCGCTTTGCTATTTTCCAATGAATTTCCTTGTAACAAGTGTTGAATTGACTGAGAAAACTGCAGATGTAGGCAATATCTGGCCTAGTATTGACTGCCAAGTACATTAAACTCCCTATCAAAGATTGATATGGAACATCTACATTCCTCTGCTCACCTTTTAGAAGTTTATTTAGGTTAACTTCCCCAGGAGTTGAAACAGGTTTACATTCTGCCATGTTAAAATTCTCCAGCAAGTCTAAAATATACCTTTTTTGGTGAATTTTTATGTTTCCTTCTTCTCGATTTCTGATAAAGTTTATTCCTAAAGCATACTGAACTTCTCCTAAATCTTTCAATTTCAAATTTTTTTGAAGTTTCTTTTTTAGATTTAGGAATTCAGCCTCCCAGTTCCTAAAGATCAAAAAATCGTCTACATACAGGGCTAAAACAATTAGTTTTTCAGCCTCTTTCTTGAAATAGACACAATTTTCGTAACTTGACTGTTTGTAGCCAATTTCAATAAGTTTTTTATGAACCGTTAAGTTCCAAGCCCTAGATGCTTGTTTCAATCCATATATAGCTTTTTCTAGCTTACAAACCTTATCCTCTTGTCCCTGAATCTTAAATCTTTCAGGTTGCTCCATATAAACTGTTTCTTCCAGCACTCCATTTAGAAAAGCCGTTTCCACGTCTAAGTGTTTTATATCCAAATTTCTTTCTGCAGCTAAAGCTATAAGACCTCTAAGTGTTGAATTTCTTACAACTGGAGCATACGTCTCGTCATAATCAACTCCAAAAGTTTGACTATAACCCTTAGCAACTAGTCTAGCTTTGTATCTTACTATTATTCCTTCTTCATTTCTCTTCCTTTTAAACACCCATTTACTAGAAACTACATTCTGTCCTTTGGGTCGATCGACTAGTTTCCATGTATTGTTCATCTGAAGGGAATTATACTCGTCTTCCATAGCTTTTAACCAGTAGTTATTTTCGTTACCATTTAGAGCCTCCTCTGCAGTTTTTGGTTCATGAATATCGTAACAATGTTCGGTTTTATAAGCTATGTCTAGATATCTTTGCACATTCTTTCTTTCTCGCTGTGGATACCTTCTTTCTGTCTGTTCTTCTAACAAAACATCTATTTGTTCTTTTTCTAACTCTGCTAAATCGTCATTTGATATCTGTTCGTCTTCAATATGCACAACCTCTGGTGCTGCTTGCACATCAGACACACGTGAACTATCAGATAAAAACAATTCAACAGAACTCGGTTTATCTTCTACTGTAAAATCTTTTATGTTATTTTTAGAAAAAAAGGCCTTTTACAAAAACAACATCCCTAGCTACAATTTTCTTTCTAGGAACTAAAAGATCGCGAAGAAAATAACCTTTACTATTTTCGCTGTATCATACAAAAATATGCTCTTCTGATTTTGCGTCCCATTTAGTTCTTTTTTCTTTTGGGATATGAACGAAAGCCTTACAACCAAATACTTTTAAATGGCATAAATTTGGCTTCTCATCTGCCCACATTTCCTCAGGAGTCATTTGGGTTACCGATCTATGTGGGGATCGATTTATACGAGATACCATTGACCTTTACGCTAATAAAGCCAAAGAAAGAAATTACTCAAATGACAGTCAAATCATAAGAGAATTGTACCAATCACCACTAGCTATACCGTGTTTGAACTGTCAATAAGTACCCACATTTATTTTTATAAAAATAGTATACTAGACAGGTTAGGACTGTGATTAAAAAAAATTATAGAAACAAATAGACACTAATCGACAATTTTTAAAACAGCACAATAAAATGGACTTGTATGTAACTCGAAAACGGTTTGGGATATCGACCAGAAGTTAAGGTAATTCTATTGAGGAAGAAGATCGATCTACAGTTTATTTTTTGATCACTCATAAGACATAGTTGTGTGCTGTTATATAGATTTTTTAGATTTAGGTTAATTTCATCCGGTCTATCAAGACAGTTGTAGGTTTAAAAGATGATTTTAAATTATTCATACTACATACTAAATTAACCTTTAATGTCCGGCACACACAATTAGAGACATTACATAATGAAGACTTGTGTCAAAGTCAAGAAGAATTAGCACGATCATTAGGACTGACTCAACAAGCAATTTCAAAAACCCTAAAGACATGAGGATGATTCAGAAGCAAGGAAATTGAGTGCCGAGAGATGTTGAACGGCGTTTGTTTGCTTCTGAAGATGCTCGAAAGGCAGAAACAGAAGTGAGCCTCGAATTTGGGAAAAAATAGGCGGGGGTAAAGTTGCACACCTAGTAGAAGGAGAAAATAAAAGCATTAAATGTCATTTAATTAAAGGCCCGCATAATGTTATTGATAAAAGCAGAGTAAATAAAATAAATAGCATAGTGGTAAAAGTGGTTACAATGTTATTCATATCAGGTGTCGATATTACATACACCACTGAAATAAATAATATCGTTGTTGCCTCTCATCTAGTTTTTTTGATTGCTTAAAGAAAAAAATAGTGAATGCGAATGGTGAATTCTTGACCCGAGGTGATATGAGTCAGTGCTTATGTTGCAATTTTGAAGGTAAGGAAGGACTAGGTCAATTTTTTCTTCATAATTATTCTATTATTAGATGTGTTCCAGTTTTGAAGTCGTTAAAAGTGTATTATTGCATAAGCAAATCTGGTATCCGTTATATTTTGCATATCTCAGATATCGTGATTGATTAAAATATAAATGCTGCATGTTTAATAAATCAAGTAATAAAATTTTATGATACTTATACATTAAGTTGTTTCCAGTTCTAAAATGGCATGAATCTTTGTACTTTTTTTAAACAATCGATATGGAGTTTATTCTGGAAAATTTATAAATTCTGTAGTTGTAGAAAAAGGTAATTTTAATTTCAACAGGCATTTAAAATTTTTCGTAATTCTCATCCCACAGCACATTTAAAAGTTCACTTTACCAAAACATATCGTAAAAAATGATTCGTCTTTTGACATAAATGATGGACTTTAGTCAACTCGGGACTTAAAAGGAAAAAATTAAAACAGATAGAAGTTCGAAAACTCGAATATTAATGCATTTGTTCTGTTACAACATCCCGTATAGACGGAACAATGATTATTACGTCCAATAAATATGGGAATAATTTTCTTTGGTGGAATAAATTCACGTGAGCGTACTTATGAAGAAATGACTGTTAACAATTGTTTATTGAGAATGCAAAAGACTGCTCTCAATGTAGCAATTTAAAATGACATTAAATTAAGAATTATGTAGTCCAAGTATTTATTCATTATTTGCTGGGAGAAGAGAACCGGCCACTTGATGTACTTGAAACCTTCACATTGTTAACATTCTTTTATTTTTAAATAATTTTAATGATTCGGCTTTTGTTGCGCTGTGGCACTGACCTCGTAGGTTTACTAAATAATGTTATTGGCGGATAGATATTAAAAATATTTCGTTAATAAACACAATTTCTGATCTTTATATGGACAATGGAGTTCTCCAGCGGACCGTTTTCGGTCAAAAAACTTTGCAACCCAGTTTTTGAATACCTAAACACTTCAAATTATTTCCAAATACAACTCATCCTCTTAAATGGATAAGAGCTAAGTCGATTTTTTTAATTTTTTCGATTTTATACATAAAGAGAAGCTTGTCAAAAAATGTTTAATACATTTTGGCTGGAGCTTCGCGAGATAAAAAATGTTTAAAAAAAATATTTACGAACGAATCAATATAAAAAATGAAAACAACAAAGTTTTATTTTCCTCACTATTAAAACAGCAAAACTTAGTTTTAATATCGTGGCGCCACATGATTTTGTTAAGGAAATTTGATAAAAGAATTATCAAAATAATTATTAACTGATAACGGTTTGTAAATAAAAATAGAAAATAACAAATTTGTCCACCACAAAATTAGCCAGAAATGGTTTGTCACTATTGATAGCGAATGACGATTGTTGCGTTTATTTCACGACAGCAAAAGCGGGTCAAACGGTGATTTTTTTTGGTAAGATTAAACCTATACGGTTTGAAAAACGCTTTTTAACATGCTTGCAAACACACATGGTGAATATTTTAGTTTATGGGCTAACAATTAAATGAGAAAGGGAACAAAATTGTTTTTAGTTATAGACGGTTTTTTGAAACTATGTCAAATTTTCCTGTTGGAAATTGCGATATATCTCGAAATATGACAGAATGATATATATTCTAAGATAAAATTTATCAACTAACTTAATACACATCTGTTGCAAATTCAGTCTGATTTAAGCTTTTGACCGTAATCACTCGCTGTGCTGATGTTTTCGCTGTGTTTACACTCCTTTTCTTTAAGTTGGACATAGTATCTCTAAATTTTATTATGTAGTGGTAAAATTGTCGATTTAAAATATATTATCGCATCGCTAAAAACTTTTATTCAAAAGTCTGCCACACCACGTACATATTAATTAATATTTTTGTATTATTTACAACAAATACCATATTAGCTATAAAATGTTTGTTGGTTGAATTTTAAGCGGCAATGAAATTTAAAATGTTGTTGAGTAAAAGATAGTAAATTCATGGTCGCGGTTGGTTATTTTTGTGATAATTACAGGTAGATTTTCAATGACATTCAACGTTTAGTTTAAAAAAAACTGTATTAAGGTTACCGAAAACAACAAGTTTCTTGAAAGTGTTTCATATTCAATTTTTACCACTTGGCAAAAATGTAGATCGGCCAAGAAAAGAGTTGTTAAAAAACTTAAAATTTATTAACGTTTTGACATGACTTCACAAAATCATCCTATCGGTAACAATAAAATTTTATTTTTGAGTAAAATTTGGAACACTAGAAATCTGTTTTGGCGTCTTATCTAGTTATAACCTGACCTGCCGGATTCGAATTTTTTGTTCGCCCTTTGATCGGGAATTGCGAAACATGACATTTTTGAAAAAATTGAAAATTTTCCTTATAATAATATTTATTGCAAACTAGTGCGTTACTTTGTTAAGTGATGTTAAGTGTTAAGTGATATTTTTCAGTACTTTCCTGACCTAGTTTCATCACAATAAAAAATATAGGACGTCTCATAAAAGCTACGTAATTATTTTTTTGCTAGAATACACAAAATATCGTCATTTTGCAGAGTAAAATGGCGAGTCGAGAAAACTTTTTTATCTTTAGAGATAGTTAACTAGTACAAGGAAGAATAATGTTGCCAATAGAGCAAGGAAACTTTTTTACTTTAACTTTTTTCTCATACGACGTTTAGTTTGGGTTGTGTACTTTTTTAAAACCGAAGGAAATTGAATCGGTTCGTCGCATCTCTTTGCATTGCCACTGTTAGGATGCTGTGGAGCGAATAAAGCGATCTGTGTGTCAGAGACAGTAAACACCACAGCCTTCTTCAAACGTGCAACAAAGATGACGCGCATTACAATATTATTATGACACTATAGGGATTAAAACACAATATTATTATTATCTAATTAAAATATTGATTTTTCAATGCAATTTCTCTTTCCGTTTAATGTATTTGTTATTTATTCATTGGACACAGATGTTTTTATTTTATCAATGTTTTACTCGGTTACCTTAGATGTCGAAATTTGGATGGAAAGAGAAAAAAAAATTTATCCCATGTTTCTCAGTCATTAAAGCACTAGCAAAATTGAATCATCTGAATGTTAAAATATTAGCAGATAATTTGTTATCAATATATTGTTTAGAAAAAGCAAAAAAAGGGCCCTAAAAATAGTGTTGTCTCAACAACCAGATGAGATGAATATTTTATCTTTTGGAACCAAAAGTATTACATGTGATTCATATGATATATCTGACGAATTACTAACATCATGTAGACTATTCTTTAAGTATTTGTATGGCCGAAAACACTTTAGAGAAAATATGGATGAATTAAGAGCTCGTATGTTTCCAACTTGCAAAACAGATATAAGGTAAAGATTAAGTCTAAATAAGCTTAAATTTTCTTTACAAACTGTCCTTAGTAATAATGCTGCTAAGATATGACATTTTTTAACGATTTTTGCTCACTATAGAACTCTGTGTACCTATTACCTTTTAAAATATATCATTGAAGTTTATACTATTATACTGGTAAATAAGGTTTTAATGGTGACCATTTTTTTTAGGGATTTGCCGCCGACTGAAGATTCTTTTATTTTTCATGTAAGAAGGACATTTTTACAATGCGCAATTTTCAAAACGGCATATATGTTAAAGCGAGATCTGCCTGAAATTCGGTTACGAACGCAAAGACAATAATTGTATTGTATCAAAAACTCTGGTAACAAGTGCAAATGCCTGAAAGCAAATGTAAGATGCAATATAAGTTGCCAATGTGAGGGAAAATGCATTGAAAAATAAATATTTTAATTAGATAATAATAATATTGTGTTTTAATCCCTATAGTGTCATAATAATATTATAATGCGCGTCATCTTTGTTGCACGTTTGAAGAAGGCTGGCCCACTGATCGCTTTATTCGCTCCACAGCATCCTAACAGTGGCAATGCAAAGAGATGCGACGCGCTGATTCAATTTCCTTCGGTTTTAAAAAAGTACACAACCCAAACTAAACGTCGTATGAGAAAAAAGTTAAAGAACAAAAGTTTCCTTGCTCTATTGGCAACATTTTTCTCCCTTATACTAGTTAACTATCTCTAAAGATAAAAAAGTTTTCTCGACTCGCCATTTTACTCTGCAAAATGACGATATTTTGTGTATTCTTGCCAAAAAAGGACAATTTTCAGTTTTTTCAAAAATATCATGTTTTGACACATTGCGCAATTCCGGATCAAAGGGCGAACAAAAAATTCGAATCAGGCAGGTCATTTTACATAGGATTTCATGTTTTTTAGGCGGATGTTCGCGAGTTGTATAGAGCATCTTTAAAATGCTTCCTAGAAGGCCTCAGATTCCCAACTACAAAGAAATAACTATTAATTTTAATTATTTATCGCCCATTTAGAAAATATTTTTGGCGCTCTATACAATCTGTATTTTATTTTTTTTTAATTATATCTAAATTTTTAGCTATGCTAATTCTATTCTCGATTATATATTGGAATTGCTATTTTTTTTATTTAACTTCCCAATATATTAGCAATCTTTAAATTAGAATTACAATAAGCAAATAGTTTGTCTCTAAACATATTGACATACTAATAATCCTGTGAACATACGCATTATTAATTATAAAATTATTTGTAACTAGGAATTTGGCACATTAATTTGTTGGGATGTTGCTGTAGCCTCTGTTGGTACTTTTTGAGCGAAGTTTGATATTTCTTCTTTCACAGTAGGTATTTGGAGGTCATTTGTATGTAGTATATACATAGATTTAGAACAATAAGATCGAGTTTGTTGACATTTCGGCTGGGGACAACAACACGTAACAGTCTAAACGCTGTGTTGAATTTATATTATCAGTGTCAAAGTTGTCAAAGTTATCATATTTTTTTCCGTCATTACCAAAATCCTAAATCTATTTAAAAATTATCTTGGAAAATGAGATATTTTGTTTCGCTAAAATAATTGTACATCTACGTTAACACTAATTTTCGAAACTAATAACAACAAATTATATTGCTAGATAAATATTGACAAAGATACTTTACCATGATTTAAGTTTCAACCATTTCTGCGAAAATTTGATAGAAGCGGCAACGAAGCGCTATCAAACATTGTTATTTATGAATGGAACGTAACCATTAGAATGGTACTATTGTATTTGTGTCGGCCATGTTCAGTACATTGGTGTTTGTTTACTAATGTGTTTTATATCGTGCTAGATTAAAATTTTCTTTTTCTTATTGATTTATTGGTTTAAATTGATTGAATAGACAAATATGGTTCAACAATGTGTAGTATGCCGCAAACTGGATTATTTAAATCCCGATTTATCATTTCATCGGAAAGTTATATTTAAGGTTATAAACATAGTTCAGGGACGTAGAATTTAGTATTTTATCGACTGTATAAATTCTTTAATAATGCATAAAGGATTGTTTTAACTTATTGCAACGACTTATAATTATGTAAGTTTCATATATTGTGTTAAAAATTAAATCACATTTTGTTTTTCTGTCAAACTACCTAAGTATTTAGGTAATATTTTTCATTTAAACAGTTATACGAAGACATGACTTTTAGGATTCCTGCAAATGTTGAAAGGAGAAGATTTGAGGCAGTGAAGTTCATACATACAATATTTGTTCTTCATTTCCGTGATAATGACTTTGAATATAAACCAAGTGGAAGGAAATATTTGAAAACAGATGTAAAACCAATATCGAGGTAATATACCTATGTATATTTGTTTTTTAATAAATTTAGGCTATAAGATTTAAAAATACTTTTGCGAAGCTTTACTAGAATACAAACATTTTTCACTTAAAATATAAGGGACTTCCAGTAATATTGTTTAAACATTATGGCTTAAATTTATGTAATGTAAAAGGTCAAACCAATCTTTTGAGAATACGTTGAAGATTTTAAGCAATCAAAAACATTTCCATAATACCGACTGCTTAAACTCTAGTGATTTCCGATGAATCTTAACTTTTATTGAAAATTTTTGTGTTCTGTAATTGTTCTGTGAATGTCTTCTCGCCTGCTTCGTGGATTATGAATGTATATAATTTTAATGTAGCGTAGTGGAGAAAAAATAAAATAAAACGAGGCTTGCCTCAAAAAAATAGTAGATGTAGAAATTTGTTACTTCTGCCAACGTTTTCGTTAGTTGATATTTACTAACTAATTTTTTTCTGTTATAGGTTCGATAAGATTAAAACAGTTTATATATTTTTCAGGATTTATCTAAACGTAGAAGGTTCCTACTATACCAACATTATTTTTTTTTATTTCAGGATGATACAACTAATAATTCATCAGTGTTTAATTTGTAGTTAGTTCCCTATTCCTACCTCAATCCCGAATAGCCTGATAGTCGAACAGCCTGATAAAAACAACATCGACACATTTGCAAGGAAATGCTGAATTTTCCCTTGATCCTGCATTGACGAACACTAGGTGTTCAGAGCGGACTAGCGAAATAACTGATCCTAAATTTTTTTACGATTAATTTGATTAAATAAATATATTTTCATTAGTATTTTAAATTTCCTATGTAACCGGTAAAATTAAAATCGTTAAAAAAAATAAATATATTGTGTCACAACCCATTTCCCTCTGTAACGGTACGTCCATGCATCGAAGCATAAATTCGTTGCCATGTTCTGGACTTTTATATATCTATCTCACTTCATCCTTATGCACGGAATATTTGAAACTTATGAATGACTTGTTGGGGATGTGAGTATATACCAGCGTGCATTGGTCATAACTCGAAAAACTTTGGATTGAAACCTTTCCAGGATTTCGAGGTTAGAGTTGGAAGAAGTTCCATAGCTCCAAATGGGTTTAAGAATGGTTTTATAAATAAGTATTTTTTTTAGAGAAAATTGTGATAAGCTACGAAGTTTCTGACCAAGTTGATTCCTCTTCGTGAAATAGCAGGTCTATATGCATACATAAATATGTCACATCCTGATTTGATTGGACAAAGTCGATTTTTTATAATATGGATTAGTACCATAAATCGTCATTCGAAACTGTGAGCCCACGTCACATTCTGAAATAACTGGTATAAAAAAATCACGGTAGTAAATATCGACGTGATCTAGAAATAACTGTCTCGTTCACCACTAACTGTTCTGAATTTGTGAAATATGATACACAAGAAAAGAGGTTTTCCAGATTTTTCGATAAATAACTGTTTTTATTCATTTTTGTCATTTTATAAACAGAAATAATATTAAATTTATTATAATTACTCACTGAATAATTCATATTTCAAAAAATACGTGAAAACCCAATAAAGACTCACAACATCTTTTCTCAATGCTAATATTTCTTCGGAAATGCCTTACCTTTATCGGAACCACTCTGTCTACAAATGCTCCATAAATATTTAACAACTTTTTAACATGACAAAAAAGACCTACACGCCATTCACGGCCAAGGACAAATTTCGAATATAAAATTCGTTTTGCAGACAAAATATTCTGTCCATCAGAAACGACTTACAAGGTGGCACATCTTCGAATAAAATTGTAAGCAAATCTTACTTATTATAAATATTTGTAAAAGCGGATACCCATAGACCGTTTTCAACAGGGTCTCAGAGAGCGACGTTGGCACATATGGCCAAATAAATCACTTGTAATGGCCCCTCATAATGGTCACCATGGCTATGATGGTGAACATTCAAAAGCTGGTTGGCTCCACGCTGTGGGCCACTAGATGGGCCATCTAGCTAGTGCGCAGTTTTATTGCGCATACTGGCATCCTTTGATGTGTGCAGTCGGACTGCATCACCCCTCTACACAATGGTGATGGCTGATGAGGGGCCATAATGTTAAACAATTATCACTATTTTTTTACTGTATACCTAAAGTAAAGAAATGAATTGTTTACACAGACATTTTATTTATACTTTTTACGTTGTTTGGGCCGCCTTGTATTCGTAAGTAAAATAAAAAAAGCAATAAATAACTTTCGTTTGTCGGATTCGCCAATAATCCATCAAAAGTTGTGCCGGATATTTGACAGCTTATGACTCATCTCCAGCTCCATACAGAGATGTATCCAAAAATAGAAAAATGGTACTTTAAAGAACGATAAAGTTTATTTAGAGTTTGATTAAAAATTGATTACTTTTAATAAAAATTTGGATCGTGAAATCCAAAAATACACGTTTATTAAAAACATACTACTTTTAAACACATTTTTATTTAATGAAATGTTATGATAAATAGTTTATTTTACAAAATTTTAATATTTCTAACATTTTTTGCCATTTCGTTATTTTTATTTGGCGATTTGAAATGTTAAAATCAGAATTATGTCCAACTGCATACTTGTTGATCAAAGTAAAATTCCGATCTCGCAAGAAGAGTTAATCCCTCTAAGGGCCAGTATTTTCACCTATAGATAGATAAACTTAACCGTCAGATAACTATTCTACAGCTAAATTAAGTAGAACTCTTTATCTAAGGGATAACTGATACGAGTCTTTTCTTTACGAGTTATCTGATAGGTAGCCAACTGAAATGACACCGAAGGAAGAGAAACAAAGATAAAAGTGTCATGTGTTAGTAAGAGAAAGAGAACATCGCAAAGAACTTCTATAACTCAAAATAACATAGCTGACAGCTGACGCCTGACGGCCGTAGTTGTTATGACTTTACTTAAACAGATACACAAATCGAGAAAAAAATAGACATATAGGTAAATAATTTTCTTTAAAAGGCACTTTAATACCATGGATCATAAATAAACTATATACTGGAATATTTGAATTAAATCAACAAAAAAAAATAGTTGAAAATGACATATTTCAATTAACTTGATTCAATAAATCTTGGAAATAATCTATAAATGTTGCCCGAGCATTATCAATATTTTCTTCACCATCATTAAACTCTCTAAGATCTTCCAGAACAAATTCATGTTCTTCAAAATCTGCAAATGTCATTCCACTCGTTGAAATGATCTCTTCTTGTAGTCTTGTTCTGTGCCATTAATTAGTCCAACATCACCAATCATCTCAAAATCTTCTAATAAATCCATTTTTTTTTAATAATTTTGTTGTAGAATGACAACAACAGTTTTCACTTTAGTTTGTAAAATACCACTTATATCTTAATTCCGAATTTAAAAGCAATATTTTAGTCTTTAATAATAAAAATATTTGTACATGTTGACTGTTAACAAAAATATTAAATGGGTCATTATTGTAATTTCAGAGGACATT
This sequence comes from Crepidodera aurea, assembly GCA_949320105.2. Lineage (NCBI taxonomy): Eukaryota > Metazoa > Arthropoda > Insecta > Coleoptera > Chrysomelidae > Crepidodera > Crepidodera aurea. Next base: position 13,202,470 of record OX439479.2, read on the forward strand.
TATATATAAAGAGGGAGAGTAAGAGGTAAATTTAATCAAAACATGACAGAAAACCTGACAAAATCTAGTGAATATATTTTACTAACCTTAAAACCCCTTAAAAAATAATTAAGCATTAAAAACTCTCCTTTTACAGTACGATAGGATTTTGTACGCTTATTAAAAAGATTTATTCCTTAATTAACATAATAACAAACAAAGTCCTTCTAAACATTAATCTTTTGTGTGTGCGGGAAAATCCGAGTTATTCCACAAGAAAAATAAAATCAAAGAAAATAGAGAAGCAAAGTACTGAACCGTATCATTTTGTAGAGTATCTACCCACACAACAATACCGTATATCTAGAGTATTTTAAATTTTGTGTCGAGGGAAGTCATGTATTGCATATTCTCAGAATTTCCGGTTTAGCCGCGGGATGTTCAACTTGTGTTCATGTATTCAACTAGCACAAACTTCTTGATAACGTCTTAGTAAATTATTTCTACGAGCAAATCATCACCAGAGACGGATTTTGCAATGGAATCCCCAATTATTAAAAGATGGAAAAATCTATATGACTTTCATAAAACCTTCTAGTTAATCCCAAAACTAGTTTCAGATATAAAGTCATCATCAGGTATGGTGTTCTTCTTCGGATTGACTCTCGCGTACAAAGTTCTTAACAATCAGTGTAAGGACGAAAATATGGAACCAAGAAAAGGGATTTATGGAGTAATTTAGTATTCATGTTGAGAATAAGGAAAGAAAAAAGTCCCAAAACGTAGAAATAAATAAAAAGGAACATGGTCAATGAAAGCACTAAAAATCACAAATATTATAAAAAATGCGTACTTCACATGACGCATTGAATTACAAAATGGCTGGCATGGCTGATATATGTAGACAAAATATAAATAAGTACTTTAACTGAAAACTATTAATATTGGAAATTCTTTAGTTCATTTCCAACAGTAGGTACCCAAAAGTAGGTAAAAATCCAAATTCTAAGTAATATAAATAACAGATGTCGATATTGACCAGGTCCCTTGTTCTGGGCATAAAAAACGAACAGAACGTTCACAACTTTACAAGCATACACAACCATCGTTCAACAAAATAACTCATATTCTACTATATAAATATAATCATATACTTAAATAACTACGTTGTACATAATCTCAGATGTATATTTGTTAATTTAATAAAAAATAATAAAACTTCAAAGTGATTTTGAATCAAATCATTTCAATTAATTTATTTGATACATTTGATACAAGAATAATTTTGACATTAGCTTTCACAGAACTGTCAATAATATCTAATATCTTTCAACAACCTACTTGATTATAACGTAGAATTTTCTATTTTCAGTTTTATAAATATTGGTCAAAATCACTGTTATAATGAAAAATGTGGTTTGATATGAAACGAAAGTAATTTAAAGTACAGGAGTAGAAAAAAATTGTTTTGATTAACATACAACTAGATTACGAACACAATTTAATTTAAACTGAAAAATAACATTAATAATTTTAAAAATAAATTATTACTTTAGGTAGGTGTTGATTGACTTTCAATAAACATGTTTTGAACATTAAAAGTGCATTTATTATATGGTATATTATAAGCAAACTTTTTGCGTATTATTAATGCATTTCACATTTTCAGTGGCAGACATTTATGATGTAAAGTTTATTTTTTCCTGTTTTTTGGCCACCGTAAGATCATTGCCTCAGGTTATATAATTAAATTTGGCATCAAGTTCCTCGTCTAACTGTAAATACGGATGTAATGACATTTGCATTTTGTATGACCAAGTATTTATAACATTGTTTTTATGAAGGGCTTGGGTAGTTTTTAAAATATGTATTAATTTATATAGATTTGGTGAAAGTATTTTTTCTGTACAGAAGTACGGCACTGACCTTATCTCGTACAAAGTATTATTTAAATTTCCCCAACATAAACTGCCTGATTTTCTGCAATGGACTGTCATTGCAGCGTTTTAGCGACTTCCATAAGCCGTTTGAGTAAATTGTCGAGCGGCAATTACTGCTTGAGGTAAAATTTAATCAGAATCGTTTCTGTCGAAAATAATAATAGTCTTTTTGAACATCACACAGGGAGGGTTTTCCCATTCGTAAGACACGCACAGTGGTGCAGTACCAAGCACATTATCTGTGTTATGACGACATAAAAACGTGATAACAATATTTCTGCGGGAAAACAAAATTAAAAACGAAAAAAACGGGATGAAAATTTAAAATTTCTCGACGTTTCGGTTTCAATTTTGAAGCCATTAGTCCAATCAATAGGTAAGAAGTGATGACAAAATTCCAACCCGAAAACAATTGCCCCTACTGCCCCCCCCCCCCTTGGAGCCGCTGTTGGTTTCTTATACAAAATTCATTCTGCGTAAACCAAATTTTAATTTTTTTTGTAGATTCTAGGTCCATTTATACCCTAAAAAACTCACTTTTTCTCTTAAAAGTAGCCCAAACATTTTTTCGGTAATTTTGACATTGCCAATCGTTTCGTCTAAACCAAATTTTTTTGCATTTTTTTTGTAGAGTCTAGGTCCATTTATACCCTAAAAAACTCACTTTTTCTCTCAAAAATCGCTTAAACATTTTTTTCGGTAATTTTGACATTGCCAATCGTTTCTTATACAAAATTCATTCTGCGTAAACGAAATTTTAATTGCAATTGCTCCTACTGTCCTCCCTTGGAGCCGCCGTTGATGTGAGATTTTTTTAAATATTTATTAGTTTTCGAGATATTTCGATTTTTCGAAAAAAAAGCGCTTGCGAAAATCGGCTATTCTTTCTCGAGAAGTGATTGTAGAATAACGAGCTTGAGCTTATTTTTTTCGGAAAGACTTGTACTTTCATCCTGTAAAAAGTTTATAGCAATTTTTTAAATTTTAAGTACCAAAAAGTGACTTTGAAAATCGAAATATCTCGAAAAATATTTACGTACCTAATTCTATATGTCACGAGATATATTTTTGTCAAGTATCAAATAAATTTATTTAAATTTGATAAAGTTATAGCAAAAACAAAAAAATCGATTTTGGACGGTTTTTTCGATATATTTCGATAAGTTACAACTCGAAAAGTTCATAGCATTTTTTTAAATTTTAAGTACCAAAAAATGACTGAAAATTTTTCAATTTTAATTATTGTAACGTCACAAATTGCGGGTCGTGTAAATTCAAAATCTTTTATTGTTTCAACTTTTACATTTTTGTCTTGAGTTTGTGATTCATTTTTTGAAGCCCTTGCTATGAGTTTTCTTTTAGGGGACGGGATTTTGCAAAAAAAATACAGCTAGGGGGGCGGTTGGGTGTTGTATGCTGTGATCACTTTACTTCCTACATTGATAAACTCGAAAAGGGCGCATTTTTCTTACTTTCAGCTAAATTGCAACTACTTTGAAATAGGACAGCTGTGTACATGACTTCAAATCCGCTTTTACAAAAAAAAATATATCCAGTAATTGCATTGCGCAGTTGAGCAAGTCGATTTAATAGTAAAAACTCGCAAAATACGATAATAGTTAGCCGGTGTTAGTGACGTCGCTGAGAATTTATTTAAATCCGAAGGAACAAATCTACTTCTACAAATAGTAATTGGTGCAAAGTAAATTGCAAGTAATATACGGCCGCGGGCACTGTAATCTAGTAGATGAAATAATATTATACCAGCCACAGGTGTTCTGTTCGTACGCAAGAAGCTGAGATATCAGCTGAGTTCGACAGCGGCGTGCGCCTGGTAATACCGAAAAACTTTTTAAACCAATAGTCCAATCAATAAGTATGTATCATCGAAAAAACCGTCCTAAATCGCATTATTTTGTTTTTGCTATAACTTTATCAAATTAAAATAAATTTATTTGATACTTGACAAAATTATAGCTCGTGGCCTGTAGAATGGGTACGTATTTAAAATTTTTTTAAATATTTGTTAGTTTTCGATATATTTCGATTTTTCGAAAAAAGGCGCTTGCGAAAATCGGCTACTCTTGCTCGAGGAGTGATTGTAGAATAACGATCTTGAGCTTATTTTCTTCGGAAAGAATTGTACTTTCATCCTGTAAAAAGTTTCTTAAATTTTAAGTACCAAAAAATTTGGTTTGGTAAATTGTTGGCCGAGGCGTTAAGCCGAGGCCAACAAGCATTGGGATCTGGGAATGTGCTTTTACTACGAGGTACACATACTATTTTTTCTGAAATGGCAATCAACATTATCATAAATTAAGGAGTTTTGATAAATTCACCGGCAACACTAAATATTAAAGCAACCTAAATAGTAAAGACTACATAAATATCTAAATTCTTACATTCTAAACGTACCTTTTGACTTCTTTGGTTTAAGTTGTCACTTTGACGTTTCAGGAAATTACGTAGATTTTGACCAATGATGATAAACTAGAGAGAAGGATGGGCCACTTAACTCAATCTGTCAGACTATAAATGTCGTCATGAAATACTGTACATAATACAATTCATGCCTTCTTATAAACAGAGTACTCTGCATTACAGCCAGAAACAACACAATTAGCACCCGGTATAACTAATAAGTATTTCGAGACGTCATAAAATAAATTTACATTGCTTTTTTTATGGAAGTGACCCATCTAGTTTATCATACGTGGATTTTGACGGCCCTGTTTTCGATCCGGGAAAGTTCGTTGCTTAGCAACGGACTAAAATACTAGAATAGCGTATTTTGGGGGCTGAAATTGCTCCAAGAAAGTAGGCATTCTTGAGCGATTTCAGAAAAAACCGTTTTTGCGAACTTTGCCAATTTTTTTAGGAAATTTCGCCAGCTAGGATCAGAAACAGATACTCATATTATTTTTTTTCTCTATACGACCCTATTTTTTGTTTTCGGGTTGGAATTTTGTCAAATTTAACATTAGGCCGTGACAGGTTGATTGAACTATAATAGAATAAAATGCAATTCGATTTATTGAAACTATTATTTTGATCAGCTTTTACAAAGTTGTCATATTTTGGTTTTTTCCTCTGTATTTGTGTTTTTCTTGGAGTTTTGTAGTTTTGTCTCACTATTTTCTTCATCTGACGATTCTTTGTTTACCTTTTTGGTGGCAAGAGTGGACACTGGTTTCTTTGATGCTGGTGATTCATCTTCATACTGTCTTCTTCTGATGAACTTTCTTCTTTTTTACTGACAGATTTTTTTGGCGTAACTTTTGCTGTAGGTGTATTTTCATCACTACATTCCTGAAGTTGAAGCACCAGCAAAACTAACACCACAACCAGTTGTTAAAAAAGCTGCAAAAAACTAATTATTTGCTAATAACTCTTATCAAAGATTAAAAAAAATAAAAAGTTCAAGAACTATCTTTAAAAGTCACTATCTTCACTATAACTACTGGTATCATTATCATTGTCTTTTCTGAAGTTTATTATTATAGGGTCTATTAAGTTTTCCATTGCTATATCCACTTTCCAGAATGAATTTTCCACTTTTCTCAAAAACAAATTTCTCACATCAGGTAATTTAAATGTTTTATTGTTTTGAGAAACATAACCTTTGAATTGTGACCAGATCAGTTCAATGGGATTTAACTCTGCATGGTCATCTCATCTATAATATATTTTTCTTCTACAAATTAAATTACTGCAGTCCTTTCTTCTGCAAAATATAGGAAGTATTTCGAAAATTATATTGAGATTTCCAATGTGCCATAGTAGGTATGTATTTTTATTCCCGCCAACAAAAAGCTATGTGTTACTCTTAACAGCTGTTTTTACCCATTTATATAATCGAAAGGTAATTGGAATGAACATAATTTACCACAAGTAGCATAAAAAAATCTTGGTAGAATTCGTTCTGCATTCAATGTACAGATCAGAAACCAGAAACTGCGTTTATTGTAAGTTTGAACGTTTCCTAGAACATACATTGTATTGTCTATTTACGGCAGACCACGTGTATTAATTGCGGCACAAAATAGCTTTCATCTCGATTTAAGTTTGAAATAATTCCACCGCTTCTAGACATACTGGCCACACGATAGAAAATACGCATGGGCGTACTTAAAACGTTTTATTATTTATTTAAAAAGTTAATTAAGTTATTTAACTTATGGTTAATAAACGCAGTTACTTTTTGGATAAGTTATAAATTATACAGAGTGGGCCAAACTGCTGACATCGGAGGATTAAGTCGATCAGAAATCCGATAACTCAATAATTATAAAAAATAACAAAGCAAACTTAAAAAATGTATACCAAATTTTACTAAGAATTAGCATATAAATTATCTAATGGTAGATGTCTACATAACTGCCTATCCTTAAAAATCAAATAACTCACTTATTTTTCATCTAAACTTCAACATATTATACATTTTCGGAAAGGGAAAGAGTTCAACTTTCAGATAGAATAAAAATATATAGAGTGTGTCGTTAAAAAAATTGACGTTATTTGCATTTGAAAAAGACCGTTTTTTTTAAAAATCGCACCTCCCTATCGTTTCTGAGTTCAGAGATATTTGCAGTTAAAATGGGTCAGAAACTTCTGGGACACCCGGTATTATGCAACCACTATTAGAGCGTTGTCGGTACTTAAACGGTGTCAGAAAATCTCGGATTTCTTAATTTTTTTCAAATGGCAATACCTGTTTCGCAAGAGACCTAAATATTGTATATGTTTTCGTAAGTCGACTTGAAAAGGTATTTTATAAAAATTTTCTTAAAACCACTTTTTTTTTGTTTACAGATTTTTTGGAGGACAGATCTCACATAAAAACTGCGTGCCAGGAAATAATTTTGACGTATTTCATAGCATGCTTTTCTTATGAAGGTAAGAATAATATTTCTATACTAAATTGGTCTCAAATAATAACAAATGAGTCAGAATATACAGGGTGCGCCAATTATTTCCACTCGATCTCTAGCACCGAAACTAAAAGAGATATCAACAAGATTTTTTGTAGGGGTAGACAGTGTCACTCGAACTACAATTTTAAAATATTTTGATGTATACAGGGTGGCTAATTTTTGTGGAATGTTCATTAATTTGGTTTTTTTAAATTGAACACCCTGTATACGATTATGTCTTCTGATTCTACTTAATATTAGATTTACGGTAGTTTTTTGTATTTGTAAATCCGACGCGGCGTTGACAAGTTATTCCTATTTTAAGCAGATTTAATGAAAAAACATCACTTCAGAAATATTAGCACAAAAACCACATTTTTTAAAAAATTCCTCAAAAAAGCTACTATGATGTAAATGAAACATGCACCTATCACAATAATCACACAACATCTTCACCTGTTGCACAGGGTGTTTGCCGATGGCGTGCCAATAGTCTAGTTTTCCAATGGCAATAACTTAATTTTTTCAAATGGGACACCCTGTATATTTTTCTTCAGTTAGAAGCTCTCCCTAATACGCATTAAAAAATATAGGGTTTTGCACATCTAACTTTACTATTTACTTTAATAATTGACGTTAAGTGACAAACAACATATTTTACACAATTTTTAATAAGTACAAAATTTTACAAAGTTTAATCGTAAGAAAACTACAATAATAGTGAAAGTTAAAATTTATAGTAGGTGTTCAAAATGTCTTCCATTTTCATTTATACATTTTATTACCCTTTTCTTCATTGATTTACGCACATCTCTTAGCATTGCAGGGGTCACCTGTCTAAATGCTGCAGTAATTCTTTCTTTCATATTTTCTCTTGTGGTAACCTCTTCTTTGTAAACAATATTTTTAATAAAACCCCACAAGAAAAAATCGCAAGGTGTAAGGCAAGGCGATCTAGTAGGCCAATTTATAGGTGCTCCTCTTCCTATCCAACGATCCTGAAATTCCCTATTTAACCAATTGCGAACATCTAATTGGTAATGTGGTATGGCACCATCTAATTGAAACCACATTCCGTTGCGATAATTTTGTGGCACATTTTGCAATAAGTTGCGAAAATCATGTTGTAAAAAATCTAAAAAGATAGCTCCATTTACAGTCCCATCAAAGAAATAGGGACCAATTACATAATCACCTATTATTCCCACCCACACATTCAAAGACCATCGATACTGTGATGTGGTTCTAAATAAATGCTCATTATGGTTCGAATAATAACGGAAGTTGTGTCTATTTACACAACCGTTTTTATGAAACGTGGCTTCGTCGGAGAATAAAACTTTGTTTAAAAAGTTACGCTCTGTATTTATCTTGTTTATTAACCATCTATAGTATTCCACTCTACGCGCGAAATCACGTGGTAACAATTCTTGGTGAAGCTGGATATGATAGGGGTGATATTTATTCTTTTTTATTATGCGTCTAATTGTGGTATTGGAAATATCTAACTGATTGCTTAATTGCCTTGTGCTTATATTGGGATCTTCAACTATACTGATCATTACCTTATATTCGTTGTCAATAGTAACAGCTGTAGTTTCACGTGAATGTTTTTCATACTTGACGGTTCCTGTTCTATCAAATCTATTCTTTAAATTCTCAAAAGTATCCTTTTGTGATGACGTCTTTCTGGGTATCTTTGACGATAGACCCTACTAGCAAGAAACGCATTTTTTTGACATTCACCCAGTATCCATATCATATCAATATTTTCTTATTAAAATCCATTTTTTATACACAATACCGATTAAATATAGTAGACGTGCTACAATACAAAATTTTATGTTGACAATTAATGCCATAACAAAATATACCTACTGTCATTTTCATAGGTAACTTGATTTCTTATTAAAAATTGTGTAAAATATGTCACTTAACGTCAATTATTAAATTAAATAGTAAAGTTAGATGTGCAAAACCCTATATTTTTTTAATGCGTATTAGGGAGAGCTTCTAACTGAAGAAAAATATACAGGGTGTCCCATTTGAAAAAATTAAGTTATTGCCATTTGAAAACTAGACTATTGGCACGCCATCGGCAAACACCCTGTGCAACAGGTGAAGATGTTGTGTGATTATTGTGATAGGTGCATATTTCATTTACATCATAGTAGCTTTTTTGAGGAATTTTTTAAAAAATGTGGTTTTTGTGCTAATATTTCTGAAGTGCTGTTTTTTCATTAAATCTGCTTAAAATAGGAATAACTTGTCAACGCCGCGTCGGATTTACAAATATCAGAATCAGAAGACATACTGGGTGTTCAATTTAAAAAAACCAAATTAATTTTCATTCCACAAAAATTAGCCACCCTGTATACATCAAAATATTTTAAAATTGTAGTCCGGGTGACATTGTCTACCCCTACAAAAAATCTTGTTGATATCTCTTTTATTTTCGGTGCTAGAGATCGAGTGGAAATAATTGGCGCCGCACCCTGTATTAGCGTAACATAAAATTATAAACCAAAATTGGTAAAAATTTGTTTTTATTTAACTGTTTTATCACTAAAAATAATTTTTAAATATAGAAAACTATTTTGATATCTAAGTGACTTACTGCAATGTATTTTGTATTTAGTAATTATTAGATTTAACTGTAATTTTAGTAGCAGTTGAACTCTTCCGGTGAAAATTCTGGAACTACATTTTTGTATAGCAAAAATACTTAAAATATTGAAAAATCAAGGTTATAATGTTTAAAAAATATGTAAAACAGTCAAATCGAAATAGCGACTAAAGTATATTTATTATATAGAACTAAACCGTCATCCTGGTTGCTTCCCTGCAATCAATTCTCATAAAGAGGCTTGTGCGAGTTAGGGAAGACAGGGTCTTACCTTTTATCAGAGGATTTCTGTTGTGTTGCCAAAAAACGAACAAATAAGTCACGCAAATTCTGAATTTAATTTGAAATCTGGGCAAAAATGTTTGTGTTACAAGACAACATGAACACGCCTCAATTGAGTATTTCCCCAGTTTGACCTTGTGTTCCAATTTTAAATTAAAATATGCATATGGCGGTGGTTATTTCTTGCCGTACACGGAAATTTGGAAATTTGGCGATCAGTTGATGACGGATGACGGCCATCTTTATTCATAAAAAATCTGGGGAAACTATCGATTACGGTGTTGCCGTGTACTCTTGTTCCCAGATCTGGTGAAAAAACAGGGAAACAGTAAAAAAAGTTTTGGTTAGATCTCAAAATTGATAAAAAAATTATTTTTTATCCCTACAAAACGTATTTGTGTCATCTTCTAAGTAACTTCATAATTTAATAATCAAAATATTGTCAAAAAACAAAAGAAAACGTGCGGAAATTGTGGACTACATACTTTGAACTGGTACGTAACAATAAGTGTTTGCTTACCATTTTTCTTATATATAAAAAAACATTTTGCAACATTTCAACGTACAAAAAAAAAACACCCGTTAACTATTTCACGAATAAAATAAAAACAGATTAATTTAAAATAAAATTAATCTCTTTTGATTTACTACTACATAAAAATAGTCTACAACTATTTATTACCGTGCCAACATTGTTTTATTTATATCCATCTCAACTTCAAAAACGTCAAAAAGTCAATCTACCGTTAATTTCAGACGTTCGTTGTGAGATTGTAAACAATTCTTTTGAAGCTTTTCTTATGATTTACTGGCAAACTAATAAATAATTAGCAGTGGTATTTTTGGATGCAAATTACATAATTTAAAAAGTATGTTCGTGTTGGAGGTATTGATTTAAAAGATTGAAAAGTTTTGTATTTGTCTATCAGGTTTAATTCGTTTTCCCGGAAAACAATATTAGAAATTCCTTACAGAAAATAGGAAAAAAAGGAAAATCGAATAAAAAAATCATCAAAAATGACTCAAACGTTGTAGACCAGGGTCAAAGTTGGGTCAAGTTGGGAATTTGTTTCTTTGTAAAGTTTTCAAAAACTCATTTCAGTCTTATCAGTTTTACGGAGAGCCTTGGAGCACACTGAAAGGTCATATCGGCTAAGAAAAAAGCTATTTTAACAAGTTACCGTGTATTTCAGTTTTTTTTTTATTATTTAACACCCATAATGGCATTTAGTATATTACAATCTGGTCTAATCTAATAGAGTTTGAAACTTAAAACTAAGGTATACTCATCAGCGTTCCTTAGGTTCTGTAGAATGGATTGCACTAAACTTTAACGTGCACACACAAGCTCTGCTTTTGCACTAAAAACACTAAACTAACTCAAAGGGCTTGATCCTCTTAAGTCTTCTTTCTAACCCAGTATTGTCTAGGAGCTGGATAACCTCGACATTGACATGATGATGAAGTCTTTCTTCGTGACTCTTGTGAGATCTACTATGTTCCTCAGTGCTTTGTTTTGAAATCTTTGGATGATTGCTAAGTTGCTTGCTTTGGTGCATCCCCATAGTTGAATACTATAGATCCATACAGGCTTAAGTATCTGCTTATAAAGCGTAAGCTTATTATGTAGAGACAGAGTGGAGTTTCTTCCAATTAGCCAATCCAAATTCTTCTCTTTTCTTTTTAACATGCACTTTTCATCGGAGTTTGGCATCTAAGGTAATACCTAAGTATTTTGCTGTGTTTGAATATGGAATCAGAAAGATGGCTATGGTATTGTTTTCTAACTCTGGCATATCACATTTGTACAGTAAGTATAGGACAGGTCCTAGGACACTTCCTTGTGGTACTCCAGCCTTAATTTCTTTAAGATCGGAATAGGCTTCTTCGTGCCTAATTCTAAAGTATCTTTCCGATATATATGAATGGAGGATATCTGTATAATGTTTTGGAAGGAAAAGCTTGAGCTTATGTATTAAGCCTAACTCTGGCATATCACATTTGTACAGTAAGTATAGGACAGGTCCTAGGACACTTCCTTGTGGTACTCCAGCCTTAATTTCTTTAAGATCGGAATAGGCTTCTTCGTGCCTAATTCTAAAGTATCTTTCCGATATATATGAATGGAGGATATCTGTATAATGTTTTGGAAGGAAAAGCTTGAGCTTATGTATTAAGCCTTCGTGCCAAACCTTATCAAACACTAGTGCTACATCAAAAAAGATAGTAGCACAAATGTTTTTCTTCTTCTTCTAATGATTTCTCTTGGTTATGTGTATTTCAGATAATTGTGGTTTACTTTGTCAAATGCTTTGGTAAAACTCAAACAAGGAATTGCTTTTATGGCATTTTGACAACTTAATTTCAATTAATTAGATTTTGAACATGCATCTGTTAGTATTTTAATTTTGTTTTCTAAGTTATACTCTGCTAGCGGCTAAAAAAGTTCTCACCTGGTTACATACGGATATAGTTTTATTATATTAATCGATAAATAATTTATTTTTAAGGTTATGCACTATTATTAATTACTAGCAATTTGTACAATTATAGGGATCTGTCAAGATTGAATAATATATTGCAGAATAGTTCCGCTAGCTTTATTATTTCTAGTTCGTGAATTCGCTTTTTACTTAAAATAAAAATCATGACCTAAGAGTATTCGGGAGAATAATCATTATTATTTATTCTTATTATAATTAGCCTATCATAAAAAGCATAAGTGCTTCCAATATGTACGGGAAAAGTTTTCAACCAAAAACGTCCTTAAGAACAAAGTATGATATGGATCGGTGTTGTGGTAGCCAAAGACAGTAAAGGGGCTAGGAGATAATCCTTATGCAAAAATACATGTAAAGTCATTAAGTCATGATGATATTTAATAGATGTTGGTTAAAGAAAAAATCTCGATGCTGCACATGTCTAGAAACGTTGACAGATATGCCATATTTGACAGATGGGGGCCTTCTCACCTAACTCCTAACCTACTGCCACCATGTTAGGTATCTCATGTAGATAAAAACGATACCGCGCATGTCTAGCACAGTTGACAACCTTGTTGACAGATTTCATTGGGAAGTATGTCGTTGATATATGTCTGATACGTCATTGAGGGTAAATGACCAGCTATGTTGTTGACAGATGATTGCAAGTACACTCCATGGCATGTCTAAAACTGCTATGTCGACATTGTTGACAAATGACAGATACCTACGTTATTGACAGATATCATATCGTGGGACCCACAAATGTCACCAAATCCCTACATTGGCCTCGTACCACTTGAAGATGTCGTCTGTCTCAGTTCAATAACAACGAAATTTAAGGCCTCTCTGGAAATGTCACTTCCCATATTTTTTTAATATCTATTTAGTCACATTTTAGTAGATAAGATGCATTTTGTCCCGTTTGTTATTTTAGATATAATGTCGCTTCTTCAAGTCTAGTGCGCATTTTTTTGCTTACGTATTTAGTATACCATACCGCGTATGACTTTTATGTACCTATTGAGGGTAGACTTCCTTGGATTATGTTCGTATCCGATTGCTAATAAAAACTAGAGAATAAAAATAAACTTACGAAATCCAATATAGAAAAACGAGCGTTTCGAATAAGAAGAAAATTTTTCAGGCTCGTGTTCGACCTCTATTCTGAAAAAATCAAATAGATCAAAAATAAATTTCATTATTCAATGATACGGGCAAAGCGAGGTCGGAAAACTCAATTTTCTTGCTTTTTTGTGGAAAAGAAAACGCCAAAACGGTTGTAAAAATTCAGTGGCTTGGATTGTTTGCCGACGGTAACTGAGTACGTGAGTTGAGATTGTAAATATTTCAACATATTTGTTTTGAACTGCGCTGAATAAATGATACTCTTTATGGTTTTTAAAACTTTACTAAATGAATGTTGAACATAATAACTAACTGTCAGAATTGACTTACAAAAAAAACTATATTAACAAAGTGCGCTAGGTGCGTCGTTGCCGTTTTAGAAATAAAATCTGGGACAACAAGACTTAACATGCCGCCCCCTTGAATGCCCGTCATTCAATAAAACCCATTAAAAATAACCTAATACATAAAAAAGAACAGTGGACTGTATAACAAAGAAAAACAATAAAAATGTCAAACAAAGTTACTAAATATTATTCAATTTCTACCGGCAGTATGCATAATTTCGAAATTGCTCTTTTGAAAACTCCGGTAGAAGTTTTTACTGTCACAACGCGACATTGTCCGTCACTTCCGGTATGAATGTCAATGATTCTTCCCAGTGACCATTTCAACGGAGGTAAGTGATCGTCCTTTAGCAGGACCAAGGCGCCTACTTTCACGTTATCTTCATCTTTCCTCCATTTGTTCCTTTGTTGTAGCGTGGTAATGTACTCTTTGGACCACCTACTCCAAAATCCTTGAACCATCTGCGTCAACAGCTGATACCTTTTAAGACGGTTTAGTTTAACATTTGATAAATCTTCATGTGGAAGAGCGGTCAATGCAGATCCCACCAAAAAATGTCCGGGTGTCAAAACGTTTAGGTCTGAAGGGTCTTCGGACATAGAAATCAATGGACGAGAATTCATACAAGACTCTATCTGAGTTGCAACCGTATATAGTTCCTCAAAAGAAAGTATCTGCTCTCCCACCACCCTTCGTATATGAAACTTAGCGGATTTTACCGCCGCTTCCCACAATCCACCAAAGTGCGGTGACCTTGGTGGTATAAAATGCCATCGAATGAACATTTTCGAAAAAAATTCGCTAAACTTATTTTGTATATCAATATTTCGAAAAAATTCTAATAATTTTTGTATTTCATTATTAGCGCCTACAAAATTGGTACCATTATCGGAATACAAATCACTACATAATCCCCTTCTCGCGATAAAACGTTTAAAACTATTTAAGAAAGCCTGCGTTGTTAGGTCTTCTACTAATTCTAGATGTACTGCATGAGTGACGAAGCAAATAAATACGCATAAATAGGTTTTCTTAGTCACTGAACCCCTCACCTTTTGTACCCTTGTTTCAAAAGGTCCACAAAAATCTACTCCACAATGACTAAAAGGCCTAGATGGAGTAACTCGCGCCTTAGGTAAATTTCCCATTAATTGCTTTGCCACACATGGCTTTACTCTATAACAGACTATACATTTTTTTAAAACAGACCTAACTGTACGACGTCCTCCCATAGGCCAAAACGTCAACCGAATATTTGCCAGTAATGCTTGGGCGCCTGCATGTAGCATTTTGTAATGCTCATGTCTTATTATTAAAATAGTTAAATGACCTTTATCTGGCAAAATTATCGGATGGCTTTGTTCAAAAGTTAATTCCGATTTAGCTAAACGACCACCAACCCTTAATATCCCGTGGTCGTCCAAAAATGGATTAAGCGATACGAGCTTACTGGACTTCGGCAAACTTTTAGATTTTTCTAGACAGTGAATTTCAGTCTCAAAATACTGTTGTTGATACAACTTTACTAAAATTGCTAGAGCCCTTTGTCTTTCTTCGACTGTTAATGAACCTATTGTTCTAAGTCCACCTTTTTTTCGACAGTTTTCAATAAAACGAATACAAAATCCAATCACACCCAACAATTTTACCCAACAAGAATAACGCTCTAATATATCTATCGAAGTCGTCGACACGAAACATTCCTTCACAGCCCGTCTCTCTGGAACCTCTGCTACCTCATATCCATTTTGTGGCCAATATTCTTCACTTTGTGAGAGCCACCTTGGCCCGTGCCACCACAATTCACTACATTTTAATAAAGCCACATCCATACCCCTGGATATGATATCGGCGGGGTTGTCTTGCGACCTAATGTGCCTCCATTTCTGTCCTTTAGAGAGCTCCTGGATTTCCGCCGTACGATTAGCCACAAAGGTGTTCCATTCTATAGGTTCACCCGCTAACCAACATAATACTATGGTGGAATCGCACCATAGACGAATCTTACTATTTTGCAACCCAAAAGACTCAACTACTGCACTGCATAATCTAGCCCCTAATAATGCTCCACATAATTCAAGACGAGGAAGCGAAACTACTTTCAACGGAGCAACCCTAGATTTTGCACATATTAAATGTACCCAATGTTCCCCTTCTCGGTTCTTGGACCTAGCGTAAATACAAGCACCGTAAGCAAGGTTGCTTGCATCGCAGAAGCAATCGAGTTCTACCTCCACGGGATCGGAGCAAAATATCTGCCTGTCAATATGTAAATCTCCTAGAGATTCTAATTGCTCTTTGAAGTTTGTCCATGCTACGCCTATTCCTGAAGGTACTTCTTCATCCCAATTTAGCTTAGCCTTCCATAAAGACTGTAACAACAATTTTGCCCTAACTATAACCGGTCCTATAAGTCCGAGAGGATCAAAAACTTGTGCAACACATGATAAAATTACTCTTTTGCTCAATATTCCCGACTTTTGCTGTTTCTTCTCTAATAATTTCCCCGAATTTATTTCAAAATGAAATGTATCACTATTTGAATCCCAAAGTAAACCCAACGTTCTTGAGCTATCATCCTCTTTAGCCAAGTAATGATCTTTATCTTCATTGCCAATTTCCTCGATTATCGTTTCCATCCGATTAGACCTCCATTTCCTGAGATGAAAACCCCCAGTTGCTAAGATACTACTGACTTCCTGCCTTAATTTTATAGCTGCCTCTATCGACTCCGCACCCGACAAGAAATCGTCCATGTAAAAATCCCGTAGTATAGCTTCCCCTGCCTTAGGATACTTCAGCTGATTTTCTTTACCTAGTTGCTGAAGACATCTAACAGCTAAATATGATGCACTAGCCATTCCATACGTGATTGTGTTCAATTGGAAATGCCCAATAGGTAGGTTTGGATCAAATCGCCACAAAATCCTTTGGTAATCTCTTTGGTCTTCCTTGATCCACACCTGCCTATACATTTTTGCAATGTCACCTATAATAACCACCTTATGCTGCCTAAAGCGAACTAAAATCCAAAAAATATCGTCCTGTAACTTAGGACCCACCAATAACCTATTATTCAGAGAGACACCATTGCTAGTAGCTGCGCTAGCATCGAAAACCACCCGAAGCTTCGTTGTACTCGATGTCTCCTTGAAAACTCCATGATGTGGCAAATAACATATTTTACCTTCCTTATCCTGAATACCATCAAGTACATCTTCTGAAACTTCCTCAGATTCAGTTCCCAATTGAGACATATGCCCTAACTTTAAGTATTCTTTGACAAAACTATGATATTCCCTTTTCATCCCTTCGTCTCTCTCCAACCTTCTCTCCATGTGATACAACCTTTTCTTTGCGATTTCGTAGGATTGACCCAACCTAGTTGTTTCGTTCTTAAAAGGCAATGCAACAATAAACCTACCCGTATCATCTCTAGTAGTGTTTCCCAAAAACTCCCGTTCGCATTCTTCTTCGTCAGACGATAATCTCGTTTCCTTAGGATACTCCTCCAAAACCCAAAAAGCCTCTAATTGCTCCTGAATAGTAACATTGGCTGCTAAATTACACGTTCCAATTTTCGTCCCTAAACCTTGATTAATACTATACTTAGGTACAGGCCCCGATACTATCCAGCCCAATTTCGTTTCCTGAATTATTGTTTTACCTGTCCCTAGTTGTATTTTACCTGTTTCCAGTAAATCCCAAAACACACTGGCTCCAATCAACAAATCCACCTTTCCCGCAGTCCCATAGTTCCTGTCCGCTAATTTAATACCATCTGGAATATTAATCACGTTTTGTTTAATGGAAACTGTAGGAATATTGTTTGATATATTTTCAATTATCAAAAATGGTTCCCTAAAATTATAATCACAACATTTCGAAAATACTGTAGCATGCACATATTTATTTATATGAGTAACCCCATTTCCTATACCCAATATTTTCATATCCATTTTCTTTAATGGTAGCCCTAAACTTTCTCGAGCGCCCAAAGTCATGAAGGAAGATTGTGATCCACAGTCAAGCAAAGCCCTAAATTCATGCTTGTTCCCAACACTATCTTCAATATCTACCATTACCGTAGAAAGTAATATTTCAGAACTATCGATCCCCTTACTAGTCTGAAATTCACCAACATGTCCAGCAAAACCCGCATCGCTCACATCAGCATTGTTTGCGATCATTGTATTCTGTGTCCCTATTGTACCTTCTGATACCCTATTTACCTTCGCGGTGACATTTTCCGTGTGCAAAATTGTATTGTGCTTTCGAGCGCATTTTGAACATCCCCTTGACCTACAATACTTCACTCCATGTCCTTTTTTTAAGCAATTGTAGCATACCCGTTCCCTGGCTACTAACTCCCTTTTTTCCTCTACAGACATGTTAATAAAGACCTCACAATTTTGTAGGTTATGATGCTGACTTCCCATACATACGGAACAACCCTGTCCCTGAACTCCTACCAATGATTTCGAAAAATTATATTTTTCAACCCGATTTTTGGTTTCATTTTGATTTGAACACTTATTCCCCTTGTCATTTTTTTCAGCTTCTAGATATTGACTTTTATGTGTTATAAAATCAATGAAATGATTTAGATTTGCAAATTCCTTTAACGGGACATTTCTTTTCCATTCGCGTTTTGTTAATGGGTCTAATTTCATTTCCAATATAAAAACTAAAATAATGTCCCAATGTTCTACCGGAACCCCAACATTTTTTAAAGATCTCACATTATTTCTAATCTGATTCACAAACCTTTTCATAGAAACAAAAGATTCCTTTCCCATAACCGGAAAATTATACAGAGCTTCAATGTGGCTTAGAGCTATTAATTTCTTATTTTCGTAAGTTTCTTTTAGTAAGTCCCACGCTTCTCCATAATTCTCGGTAGAATTTTCTAAAGACCTTATTACATCGGCAGCGTCACCTTTTAAGGACCTCTTTAAATAATAAAATTTTTGTGTGTCTGAAAGATTCTTGTTAGAATCCACCATAGCTACAAAAATGTCCCTGAACTCTAACCAAGTCTCAAAAGCTCCATAAAAGGTGGGCACCTCAATTGCCGGTAACTTTATTTCATTATTTGTCCCTACCCGTGATTGATTCTCCCCGGACTGATTACTATTACTACTTAAACTTACATCGTTTTGACCCAAAAACCCATTTAATCCCGCCATATTTTTACAATAAGCATTCATAAAAAAATCCCTTTCTTTAAACTGTTCATCCGATTCATCTATATCTTCAATTTTATCCTGCAATTCATTAAATTTCTCCCATGATTCCTCACAAATTGTTACTCTAGAGGTAATTTCGCCCAACTCTTCAACAGTATAATTTTTAATAAAATTAGAAATCCCAGTTAAATTACTTTTAAGACCGGCCCTTTTTCTGATTAATTTTTTTAATTCTGCCATTTCCCTTAATAATACTGATGCAACTCAAACAAAACCCAGTAACATAAAAAGATATATAGAAAAAAGATACTCTCTCCGCTTCAGCCTAAACTGTATGATACCTTCTCTTTCTATCTTCTGTTACCACGCTACACCGTCACTGCTACCGATCCTCGAAATTTTTCCAAGCGCCAAGCTCTTGTATATACGCCGCAGATATCTCAACTTTTTCTGCTCGTACTTCGAATCCTGTACCCGTGGCTAGGCTATATTTCTCGAACCGTGTAGATTAGTTATTGAAGTTCAATGTCTCAAAACCCCATCAAACAATCATTTACTGGTTGTTCCCAGTTTTATTTCCATAAAGCAGTATCTAAATCCGTCTCGAATTGACCAATGTTTTGAACTGCGCTGAATAAATGATACTCTTTATGGTTTTTAAAACTTTACTAAATGAATGTTGAACATAATAAACTAACTGTCAGAATTGACTTACAAAAAACTCTATAAACAAAGTGCGCTAGGTGCGTCGTTGCCGTTTTAGAAATAAAATCTGGGACAACAAGACTTAACAATATTTATAGATTTGTATTATTGTCTCTAGCGTAAAACTTTGAGGGTGTTCCTTAGTCTGGATACTTTAACTTTATACTAGCTTTATAAACCGCTGCGACAACGACTTATTTTGGGTCGGTCCTCAACCAGAAGGTAAAAAAAGTTAAACCCATTCGATCCCCGAGATATTCTGGCAACGTCCCTGCGCAGTCGATCGGACGGAGAACTGAACGGTCACCCTATACCGTTAGACCCCCCTCGCCTCCCTCGTCACTGCGCATGATTTATGTTTACGTATACCCAGTACGTGACCGTTTTCCTCGTTCAAATCGGCCCAATAATAGCAGAGATAGGGGCCCTTCTGTCACTGCGCATGATTTTTGTTAACGTATCCAACCCCATAATTACTATACGGTTTTCCTTGTTCAAATCAGACCAATAATTGCCGAGATATGGGCTAAGGCCCCGTCGTCACTGCGCATGATTTTTGTTTACGTATTTAATCTGTTTACCCCACCCTATGCCGTTTTCCTCGTTCACATCGGACCAATAATAGCAGAGATATTAGCTAAGGCACCCTCGCTACTGCGCAGGATTTTTGTTTATTTTTATTATAATCGAAAATATTGTTAGGAACGGAAACTTTCGAACCCATTTTTTTGCACTTGGATGAAAAGTCACACCTGTTTTTTTACAAATTTACCCGATAATATAATCTGAAGTTTGTAAACTATCAGTTTGATAATTTCTCTGTATGATACGTATATTCGCAAATGCGTATTAATAAATTTAAGCGTACAGTTAGTAAGATTCACATAAACGCAAGAGTGGCATTCGACGTGTTAAACTGGAATAGTTTTGCACGTTTTATAGGTAATTACGGCACCTAATAAACCCGTGTAAGCGACAAGTCTATTAAATACTCGTTTTATTATTTAATTTTATTTTTATTTATGTTTATCTCGGTCGTTCTTAGATAAAAAGAATAAAAATAGAATTATTTCTGTGAAATTCGTATCAGGTTTTCGGATATAAATATTAAAGGCGTAGATTAACTTAAAACTTACTTGGAACTTAAATAAGAGATGAGATACATCAAACAATAAGTGCTGCTTCTTTCTTTGCGGTTATAATTATTAGTTTCTTTTAATAATCTATACTGTAACAAGTAATGTTTGAGCGTAATTTAGAATTTACAGGACCATAAAACTAGCAAAACAGTGTTGTCATATCTCATTCTTATTTTACCAATTTTTAACATAATCAAAATGTAAACGGTAAAGCTGAAGATTGTGGTTAAGTATTAATCCGTTTCCTACCTGCTTATACCACGAACGTAACATCGTAGGGTTGATTTAGAATAACGATTATTTAATGTCTAATAAATGCGTTCAAGGAAAATATTTCATGAAATGAAATTTAAGTATGGAAAAGTCGATAGGAAAAGCATTCTCATTGAACGTCCAGAAATAGTAGTATGGAGAAGAAATTATCTCAGAAAAATTGACGAACTTCGGAAGCTTAACAAAAAAATTTAGTACATGGATGAGACGTGGCAGGATGGAAAAATAACTAGTGCACGAAAAGCCTTTATTGCAGGGTCAAAGGGAAAACGTGCTAACGTCTAAATTCCCAAAAAAAAAAACAAGAAAAATATCTATGGGTTTTCCCCATCAGTCTGTTTGTATTTTGAATTTCATTATAAGGTTTTGTATTTACTATTAATGGCTTTAATGTATTATTTGTTTGAAAAACTGTTTTAAAATTAAATTATAGAAATGAATTACAGATATGGTAAGTTCAAGATTATTAAAAAAATGTTGACATGATCAGGGAAATTGTTCACAACAAATCAACGTCTTTGAGACCGTTGTTATTCAATTTCTCTTGAAATGTTACGATTAACGTATGTATGAACCCAAAAAAATTCTTGTCAACATCGATAAGAAATTTTTCAAAAAATCAGACGACTTTGGACATCCCCAGTATAAAACAAAAATACTTAAAGTTCACAAAAATAGAGTTTATGAATTAAAAAAATATATTTTGATATCTACAAATCGTATTATCCCATTTATTAGTCTCGTTCAACTTCCACATTTTTTTTAATTACTTTTGTAGTTATTAGTTTAACCCAATATAAGTTTACTCTTCGCTGATGACATTATCTACAAATTCATCAATAACAACGTTCAGTTAGAACAAAGTAAACAAGATTAAGAGCAAATCAAATAAATTAGAGTCAATCCCATCAATTGGTTATTAGCAATTTCGATTCCGTTTCAATTCAATCACAACCCAATGACGATGTAAAAAATGTATCGTTGATACGGTTAATTTGGAGCATGTAGGAAATACAAACAGAATTTAATAATGGTTTTAATTGATATATAGAATTTTTATCTGTTAGCCGATATAATGATTATTGTACTTTACTCTCCGATTTCATCTATTTTTGGTATTTCTATCTCCAAGGAAAAATCTCGCCTTAAAGATTTTTTTCTGCGTTTGAAATCTGAGAGAATTTATTTCAAATAATGAATCGTCGCATATTTTTTATGACTGCTTTCTATACTTGTATATCTTTGCAACTAGTAGTACAATTTTTAAATAATGTCATGTTTTTTCATTGGAAATTCAGCTTGTTTTTTAAAAAAAGGACACTAAAAAGTAAAAGATAATGTAAATTAATGTCATAAAATGTAAAAGCTTGGATGTTTCTTAATTATACATGAAAGGCCCCAAGATTTTTAATTTTATCGGGGCAGATTTGGCAGGATATTTTTTATAAGTTTAATGTGCTCGGTCTGTTTGACAAAATAGCCCACCCAAAATCTGAGCTCGAGCTGGTATTTGGTATATATAATAACAAACACGCATCGTTAACCGAGCAACGTGGTATTATCGATTTTTTATCCAGTTATATTTTCTCTTCCTTCCTCATAGTAGTTGGGAATCTGAGGCCTTCTAGGAAGCGTTTTAAAGATGCTCTATACAACTCGCGAACATCCACCTAAAAAACATGAAATCCTATGTAAAATGACCTGCCGGATTCGAATTTTTTGTTCACCCTTTGATCCGGAATTGCGAAATGTGTCAAAACATGACATTTTTGAAAAAATTGAAAATTTTCCTTAAAATAATATTTATTGCATACTAGTGCTTAACTTTGTTAATTGGTCTCCAATCGTTATGAATTTTGAATATGATATTTTTCAGTACTTCCCTGACATAGTGTCATAACAATAAAAAATGTAGAACGTCAAATAAAAGCTACGTCATTTTTTTTTCGCTAGATGACACAAAATATCGTCATTTTGCAGAGTAAAATGGCGAGTCGAGAAAACTTTTTACCTTTAGAGATAGTTAACTACTATAAGCGAGAAAACTGTTGCCAATAGAGAAAGGTAACTTTTTTACTTTTTTTTTTCATACGACGTTTAGTTTGAGTTGTGTACTTTTTTAAAACCGAACGAAATTGAATCGGCGCGCCGCATCGCTTGGCTTTATCACTGTGGGTGCGAATAAAGCGATCAGTGTGTCAAAGAGAGTAAACACAATAGCCCTCTTCATACGCGCAACAAAGATGACGCGCATTACAATATTAATATGACACTATAGGGTGTATAGTGCGATTTATGAGATTGAGAAATGATAGGAATAATAATAATAGTTATTTTTACAAGCATAAAACACAATATTATTATTTATTATTATTTAATTAAAATATTTATTTTACAATGCATTTTCCCTCACACTGGAAACTTATATTGCATCTTACATTTGCTTTCAGGCATTTGCACTTGTTACCACAGTTAAGTAATTTTTAATAATATTATTTTGAGAAAAGGAAACAAATCTGAATTCTATAAGGCTGTGTTAAGAGAAATTAAAGATGTACCTGTTGAGCTTTCCTGCATACCAATAGAAGAAAGCGACACTTTTAACATAGCTTATATAAAAAATATGATGGCACTTATTCAGCGGTACCAAAATTTTAATAGCAGAAAATTTCGAGAATTATTTTTAAAATACGTGTCTTTACTATTAAAGTTAAAGCCTTAGATCTGTGGAACAATAGTATCTACGCATTGGTGGTCGTTACGAACAAAGCTTAAAGCAAACAGAAAGATAGAAAAATTGTCATTTTGAAACATACGAAATACGAGACGAACTTGATATACCTGATTGGAAGAAATTTATATCAAATCCTTATAATAAAATGAATCTCTTTGCATATTTAGCACAAAAACTAATGAAAGAAATTTATGTTATACCTGATCAAATTGAAATTGTATTGGCAGGAATGTCAAAAGATAATCAAAGAACAATAAAATGGACAAAAATTGAGTCGAAAGTGGTTGATGAGTTACAGTTTTCTATGGGCATGAGGAACCTGATACTAGAATATTTGCAATTATTAATTTTTTTACAGACATGTTTAAGGTATTTATTATTTACTCATTGGACACAGATATTTTTATTTTATCAACGTTTTTCTCGGTTACCTTAGATGTCGAAATTTGGATGGAAAGAGAAAAGAAATTTATCAATCATTAAAGCACTAGCAAACTTGAAGCATCTGGATGTTAAAATATTAGCAGACAATTTGTTGTCAATATATTGTTTATCTGGATGTGATTCTGTTTAAAAAAGGCAAAAAAAGAGCCCTAAAAATAGTGTTTTCTCAAGAACCAGATGAGATGAATATTTTCGAACCAAAATATATCATTGAAGTTTATACTATTATACTGGTAGGTAAATAAGGTTTTAATAATGACCTTTTGTTAGGGATTTGCCGCCGATGGAGGATTCTTTTATTTTTCATGTGAGAAGGGCATTTTTACAACGACAGCGCAGTTTTCAAAACGACATATATGTTAAAGCCAGATCTGCCAGAAATTCTAAAGTTTGGTTACGAACGCAAAGACAATAATTGTATGTCCAAAGAAGCAAAACCTACATTTTTAAAAATTACTCCATTTTACAAATGTAAATTATTTAACTGTGTAAGATGTAATATAAGTTTGCAGTGTGAGGGAAAATGCATTGTAAAATAAATATTTCAATTAAATAATAATAATATTGTGTTTTATGCTTGTAAAAAAATTATTATTATTATTCCTATCATTTCTCAATCTCATAAATAGCACTATACCCCCTATAGTGTCATATTAACATTGTAATGCTCGTCATCTTAGTTGCGCATATGAAGAAGGCTATGGTGTTTACTCTCTTTAGCAAACTACGATTTTTGAATTTTCATATGACATTTTTTACATATGAGTGGCATTGTCCCAATTAATTTACATTATTTCTTATTTTTTCTTGTCCCTTTTTTAGAAAGCTTCTTTTAAATAGATGCTTTTGATTTAGATTATTTTTGACAACGTCATTCATGTAACTAAGACACGTGCCAATGTAATAGAAACAACAAACAAATAAAAATACCATTTGTAATTGCAAATTAACTTTATCACACCTAATGCGTATAAAAAATTTCAATTGCAAATAAAAATGCTACTCATGTAATAGTGATCCGATAATAGCCCAGTTGCCAGAGAAGGATATTGACCAAAATCTCGCACAAAATGTGATATGGATGAAACTTGGCATTTAAGTACTTAAAATGGTGTAGAAGACGATAAAAAAATCTTTGCTGCGCTAAAGTGTATGCTAACTTCACAATTTCGAAAATTTGGTTTTTCCATTATATCTCGAAAAAAAAATAAAAATTTTCGAAAAACTAATAGCACCACGTGAAAGAGCGGAAAATTTTACTATAATGCTATAATGAGAAAGCCCATATGTTGATATAATTGAAAAACAAATAAAAGTTAAAATCGGTCCATTGGAATCTAGTAAACAAAGACCAAAAACTTTGTTTTTATAGTCTATTCGAACTTTAAGACAACAAGAAAGGAGATGCCACCGAGTTAAAAAAATGGACAAAAAAGGATTACTTCCCCACATAAACCTCGCTACTTTTCCTTTATTTCTTTCAGTGTGACGCCGCAGCGCCGGCAACCTTAAAGAGAAATACAGTCATAAATCCCATGGCTCCTTTCTTCAAAGGAAAGCCGAGCACTTAGGTCTCAGCGGTACCTTTGGCGGCGTGTTCCTTTCTTTCTGACTTATTACGTGGACAAACTGTATCTCAAACGTCTATATAAAGGTTTATACACAGTGATTTACCTCATTGTGGGGTGATTTTACCCCATTATGGGGTGGTTTATGCCCTCAGAAAGTGCGTTATTGGCTTTATACCAGATGATTATTTCCCATTTGGGGTTTACAATATTTATTTATTTATTAAATGGGCAAGCCTAATATACAAAAAAATTACAAATACATATCTTACAACATTAAACGTAAAGCCAAATATACATACATATCACTAGATTGGTAGGTTGGATCACATATTCAAACCAAAAAAAAGAAAGAATACTAAGTATCACAATGAGCTGTCACTAATATACTTCTTTAATGATGCCTTAAATTGTTTTACTGAAGTAGAAAAAGTAATGTTAAACAATAATCAAAATGAGGTTGAATTAATTTTTTTAAATAATCATATAGACACATTCTTTTATATACGAGAGAGAAAGAAGAGTTTTTTTAATATTTTTTTACAAATATAAAATTTTTATCAATTATAAAACCTAATTATTTTATTTCAGTTACATTTTTAATATTAATATTATTAATTTTTATAACAGCGTTTATTATTAAATAAATATGTTTCAATGCTACTTAAAGACCTATTCGTTTCAACAATTGCATGATCCAAATTTTCATGTATACAATAAACCAATATATCATCAGCAATGGTGTAATCCAGAAATGTGGTTAATATCATTCAGATAAATGATAAAAAGCAATGGACCTAACACACTACCCTGGGGTATGCCACTCTCTCATCATAAGTTCATCTGACAATTATTTTCCAAATTTAGTTTTGTGTCTTCTGAAATAAGTAACTTTAATTTTTCAATTAGAATAGTTCTGTCGATAGTTTCAAATGCCCTTTTAAGGTCGAGAAACGTCGCAAGAGTTTACTGATTTCTATCAATTATATCTTTTCATTCAGTTATTAAAAATTGTAGGGACCTTTCACGTGAGTGCCTAGAAACAATTTATTAGTATTAAAATACTGAATTAATTGATTATATGTATACGTATTATTTGTAATTTGATTTAAGGGGTGGTTTTACCCCATTTTGAGGTTATCGGGTATATATCAGAGTTAAATTTTTTTGTTGGCTCTGTTATTAATCAAATTGTATAAACGTAAACATTGTAATGATTACGGTTACGTAAATCATAATTTTAAAATAACAAATACTACTCAAAAGAATATTTTTAAAACAAACTAACCTGTTTTTGCAACGAATGTGATTCCCAATAATTAATTGCATGTTGAAACGATTTTATCGAATTCTCGGATATTTTTAGTCGATATTCGAATCTATATAAATAAAAATCAATTTTCGAATGTATGTAAGCGCATAACTTCAGAACGGCTGCAAGAAAATGTTTGAAAAATTGAACGGAAAAGTGAAAAATTTGGGTTAAAAAATCACCATATAAAAAAGTGAGTGATTGTGTGAGACAGAAGACAGTAGAGAGATATTCAAAAATATTGACAGATTGACGTTTAGTTGTTCAGTTTCTTTTTTGTGAAAAAAAGTAGTAAAACAGTTGTAGAACGTTATATTATACCTGCTATTTTTAAAAATACCAGCAACAGGGTCAATCATTGGAAGTGTGTGGAATAAATCTTGAATTGTCGTGCATGTTTTTCGCATGGGTATTTGTACCTTGCGTGCTCGAGAGTCGGTAAACCATCGGTGTTATTTATATTATTTTCTCTCCGGAAGGAAAGACAAAAAATATTGTACGCATGGTCGTACTGTAAAGGAAAGATTTGGTCTCATTTTCTTGTTTTCCAGTTATACCCAATTAAAAAAAATCTTAGGAAAAATTTCCTCTTACTTTGACCCGTTCTACCCACTTCTAATGCAAAGACACGCTCCTACATTTTTCTTGGATTTTCTGTCGTTTATTTCCTTTTGACAAAAAATTCCTAAGCAGACATACTTTGTAGTCGTATTATGAAAACCGCCTAAAGGGAAAAACAAATTTTTGAGGTACTTTAATTTAATATTAAAATTTCCAAGTTAAAGCTTGTCTAAAACTTCAAAGGTTTTAATTTTTTATACGTACCGGATAACTTAATTAACTCCTTTGTTAAAACGGTTTACTGTCAGGAATAGGAAAAATGAAATACGCGAAAGAACTTTGGAGCAGTAGCCAATCTGGAATTGTGTAATTAAAAATTTTAGTACGATAAAAAAGGTTTATGGGATTTCGAGCATTCCTTGCAAAAAAAGTGGGCATCTTCTTGTTAGTATACACTGTAAAGTTTGTTACATGAAAGTTTAGATTTGAATTTTTAATTAAATGTGTACCGGGTGGCTCAATAAGAGTGGCTTAGTGGAAAAAAAATTCATTGAATAAAGTAGCCAGGAAAAAAACTGAAAATTATTTAGAGGTTGTTAAAAAATATGAAAATTGCGCATATTTGTTGCCTAGAAAAAATCCTTCTGGTCTTGTTGAATAGAGTTCTTCTCCACCACAATGTGTCAAAGTGAAAATGTGTTTAATCACCAGCAACTCCCAATGCCTCGTTGATCAATCAGAAAGACATTTTCTCCAGCATATGGCAATAATACGAAATGTGCCACCATCTATCGATAAAACTGATAAATGAGTCCGAGAAAAGGGTTTAGACAATGTTGGAAAACATATTTAACTAATTTAAATAATAAAATCCTAACCTGTACACTAATAGAAATCAAAGCGAACAAATTAAAATAATAGAAATAATTAAATTTCCAATAAAGATAAAAACATTAAGCACGCTCATGGTCATTTTCAAGTTGACATTTGACGATTTGTAGAAACCTTTTATAGATATCTTGAGGTCTATTTTTGGGGGCTCATAGTCCACTCTGGATTCACGTTTGGGTAGGTAAAGCGAGAAAATAAAACGATTTGTTTTCTAATTGCTCGTATTCCTTATACGACAAGGTTATTTATCTTGTGTTTATCCGACCTTGTGCCATCATCTTCTCTCCGTTCCTGATTATGGCCGCATTTTGCTCTTATCATTTGTGTAAATAAAATAATCAGACTGTTTACAAGGTAAGTACATCTCATCGTACCGTTTCGTTGCAAATAATGGTACTACAATGACAACAACTGCTTCTAACCGTAAAACTTAGAAATTTGTCACAAATGACCTGACCCCTGGATCCGCCCACGGGTCAGGTCAGGTGTAAAATGTTGTATAGTTCCGGTAAACGCTTTAGTCCAGCAATCTCAAAAGTCTCTATCAAGTGTTCTACTTTAATATATAGCTCGGGAGCCAGAGAGTGGAAAGACGATAAAAGATAACACCCTGTCATTTTTAACTCGGACAAACCTCCTCCAGGATGATGGTAAAAGACAAGTGAAGCAAAGTCGCGAATTAGGGACTAAACCACATTTTTGGCAAAGGGAGAAAACCTGTTTATTCTTGAACATCTTCGAGCCATCTGGCGAAATATTTTGAAACTACCTACACTAATACGTTAAAAGGGAGCCATAGATCCTTATTCCATTAGAAAAACATTCGCGGTTTTGCTTCAATTTTTAAAGACATGATAATATATATAGTAGAACCCACCGCTTTATGAGAAAGAAAAAACAGCAAAGGATACCGCCAATAGAAGAAATGCTAATTGATCTGGACATTTTTGAGTATTTTAATGTCGAAAACACCGTACACTGTCCATATACATAAAAATAAAATGATATTTTGTCTATTAGGACCACCGTGCAAAGATTCAATAACCAACTTAGCTGGAGATCGTTAGGGGTAATTTGCGTAAAATTTCTATATTGATTAACTTTCTTTAATATGAATTTACATTTTAATTTCCATAAATCGGCGTTCAGACTTTACAAGTTACTTGAATTCAAGTAACTTGAAAGGAATAACCTGCATTCAAGTGAACGTTCATACTATTTCAATATTTGATTCAAGTCATTTCAAGTTGACATTTTTATTTAAATGATTCCTGTTTCAAGTTACAAAAATTGCGTCAAATGATGTGATTCCTGCTGGAATAAAAGTTGTAAATCAGCTGATTGTGGATGGATTCCTAAAAATCAGAAAAAAAATTCTACACTTTATTTTACAAAAAAATTTCAACTTGAAATTTTTTCTCTGATTTTTAGTAATCCATCCACAATTAGCTTATTTACAACTTTTATTCCAGCAGGAATTTCATCATTCGACGCTATTTTTCTAACTTGAAAAAGGAATCAAGTAAAAATGTCAACTTGAAATGACACTTCTAAACATTTATACATATCGTTTGGGCATCTTTACATATATATTATAAAACTTTTTATTGATGAAATGGCATCAAAAAGGGGCCACGAGGTATTGCTCCTTCCGCCCTATTTTTGTGTATTTAACCCCACAGAATTAATTTGGGGACAAATTAAAAAAGAATAAGGCGTTATAACGTGTTTCCCAAATTTGACGGGTTGATAGCAAATTTGGTAAAAGAAATTAACAAAAGTTCAGCTGATGATTGGCAGACAAAAATCAAACATGTTATCAAAGAAGAAAATTCTTATATAACGAGTCCGACCAAATTGATTATCAACGTTGATGACAGTGAATCCAATGGTGAGGGTTGAGATAGGGTAGGTAAGCTTAATTAATTTATAACATTTGTGACTTTTAGATGTGCTGCCATCTATGATTAGAAGAGAGTGTTGACAATTATTAAAAGCAAAAAATTCCCGGTGTATTTGTGACTTTATTCACCGTGTTTTTAATTTTAGAATTAAAATTTGAGACAAAAATTTTAATTAGCAACGTTTGTGAATCTCACAAAAGATCAGAAAATGAACCTATGGGCGAGGTGGAGTGATCAACCTCTATTGAAATCTAATATGCGTTATTGAAATTAAAATGTAAATTCATATTAAAGAAAGTTAATCAATATAGAAATTTTACGCAAATTACCCCTAACGATCTCCAGTAAGTTGGTTATTGAATCTTTGCACGGTGGTCCTAATAGACAAAATATCATTTTATTTTTATGTATATGGACAGTGTACGGTGTTTTCGACATTAAAATACCCAAAAATGTCCAGATCAATCAGTATGTCTTCTATTGGCGGTATCCTTTGCTGTTTTTATAGCGTTTTTTCTTTCTCATAAAGCGGTGAGTTCTACTATACCACTAAGTATTTAATCTGATATACCGGATGTCCCATTATATTTTCCGCCATTTCAAAAGCTTATAACTTTCAAACGAATAAAGAAAGATTCATGCGGTTTTCACTGGAATACTTCACACAAGTTTTTTCTCACTTCCGATTTTTTTGAATTTTTGTCACGTCAAAAATATTCCACGGTCTACTAAAACGTTATTGATTGCTGATTTTGCAGGCATATGTTTAAACATAGCATCTCTAAAATATTTGAAACTTTATTAAAAAATAGACTCAACTCCTTCATTAGAAAATAATGTAATATCAGACCGTCAGTTTGGATTTAAGGAGGGCAAATCAACCCAAGATGCAGTTTTAGAATTGACAACCAAAATACATAAAGCGTTAAACGACAGCAAACCATGTCTTTGCGTTTTCCTAGACTTAGCCAAAGCCTTCGATACAGTAAATCATGCTATTAGAATCTTTGAAAGGTATTGGCATCAGAAATAAATGGCTTAAATTATTTAAAAGTTATTTATCTAACCGAAGCCAAGTAGTTAAAATAGGTAAAGTAACAAGTGATTCTGAAAATATTGAATATGGAGTTCCACAAGGTACAATCTTAGGACCCATACTATTTACTATTTACATTAATAATATATTTTAAAAGTTATAAGCTCTTGAAATACTGGAAAATACAATGGGACACACGGTAGATTGGAAAAAAGAAAAAAATTCAGCGAATTCGTTCTCTCAAATACCGTACGTGTTTTGTAAACAAAATAATTCTGTATAAAAGCACAATTAAGTGTAAATTGTGTCGCGACCAAAATAGCGTAAAAGTAAATTTAAACGCTTCGGGTCCGAGAGTAAAATGCTACAATTACGTAAACGAATTTGTTTTGTTGTTGGTATTGTGCTTAGTTTTTCACTTCGGCACACAATTATAATGGTAGTAGTTTTAATAGTCGGAGTAATTGAGTAAATGAGCGGGCGTTATGGCCATAAAGCGTATTTATAACAACCGTATCCCAGATAAAATAAACAAGTGAAAAATAAAATACTTTTTCCGTCGACCGACCATTTATGATGTATTTTACCACACTCAAAATCGTGGATTAATGACCCCTATTAATCAACGATTTTCTTATATGCAACCCAACGTACATTGCTCTTATTATACATTTATATTGACAGTTACCTATGGTGTAGGCAACCAAACATACATATACATTTGAAATCAAGAAGGTGTGTTAATACTATCTATCATTTTTGAAAAGTACGGTTGACGGAAAAGTTCTGTATCGAATTCGTGAATTAAAATGGCGATTAATACACTTGTACGTTAAATAACTATTAATATTTCTTTATTGAGATATTTTATAACGTTAAAATCGACCGCAAATACGTAGATAATCCAGGTGGCCACCACTTAATGTATCAATAAATCAGTTTCATACTTTCCTGGGAATGGACAATACCGTACATAGATGAAAGTGAGCCGCCGCTTTGTTAGTGGAAAGGCCGCTTGCATAATTTAATAAAAATTCACGCCAACACCGTCAATATAATAGCAGCAGCGGTATAAACAAAATCATCATGATTTATTGGAAAAATTATAACTGATTCTTTAGGGAGAATTTTGGGTTTTTCCAACACTATAGTTGGAGGAACTTTCAGAAGTTTTTAGAATTTCAGAATGTATTAAATTACTTTTTCAGCGATCACTATCCAAAGTAGGCTTTTGCGCATTCAAATGGCACGCTCTAATCTTTAGATAAACTTTTTTAGTTAGGATTAACTTTTTTTCTAAATTTCGGCATATTCCTTTCGACAAAAAGTGTTGGGGTAGACTGTCTAAAGCTAAGATTAAGCAAACCGTTGTTTAAAAAATGGGATGATAGAAGTGACAGTGACCGTACACACTACAAGTGATCAAATGCTACGTTAAACAAACTTTATGGTTAGCAAAAATAGGAAGATAGAAAAGATTAGATATTATAGTATATTCCGTAAATGTTCATGAAATATTTTATTTCGCCCCAAGTACCCCTGACCCTAATAAAAATTTACGCGAGCGCTATCAATACATCAGCATTCGTTGGGGTATTCCTTAAATATTTCTTACGTGAAATGTCAGGCGCCCATCAATTTCTGGTATGTGCTGTTTTAAATAATGAATGAACTAAGAAAAGCACAGGACCGTAGGTCGGTTTTTCTTAAATTAGTTATTTCCTAAAAGTTAATGTAAAATGAGTTATTGAGCCATCTGTCTTATAACTTTTTAACAATTTTAAATATTAATTGTTTTATTTGTTTTAGGTAAGATATCCAGAAGAAAACCACAGAAATTAAAAATGGTAAGATGATTAAATAAAAGAACTCGAAACTTTTTGTGACATTTTACCCATTTTTTTTAATTTAACACAAGTTACGAACTACACTGTATTTATTACTAAGAATTTATAGGTATAGTAGAACCCACTTGTTTATGAGAATGAAAAAACGTTATAAAAACCCAAAGAATACCGCCAATAGAAGGAATGCTGATGAATCTGGACATTTTTGAGCAGTTTAATGTCGAAAACACCATACACTGTCCATATACATAAAAATAAAATAATATTTGGGCTATTAGGACCACTGTGTAAAGATTCAATAACCAACTTAGCTGGATATCGTTATAGGGGAGAATGGCGTATAATTATTTAATATGAATTTACATTTTAATTTCTATAACGCATATTAGATTTGAATAGAGATTGATATCTTCATTTTTTGATCTCTTGTGAGATTAACAAACGTTACTAATTAAAATTTTGTCTCAAATTTTAATTCTAAAATTAAAAATACAGCGAATAAAGTCATAAATATTATAAATTAATTAAGCATACCTACCCTATCTCAATCCTCATCATCGGATTCACTGTCATCAACATTGATAATAAATTGGGTCGGACTCGTTACATACGAATTTTCTTCTTTGATGACATGTTTGATTTTTTTCTGCCAATCATCAGCTGAAATTTTGTTAATTTCTTCTTTTACCAAATTTGCAACCAACCCGTCAAATTTGGGAAACACGTTATGACGCCTTATTCTTTTTTTAAGTTGTCCCCAAATTAATTCTATGGGGTTAAATACACAAAAATAGGGCGGAAGGCGCAATACCTCGTGGCCCCATTTTGATGCCATTTCATCAATAAAGAATTTTTTTTCAAATGATTGTGTGCCTAATACTTGAAGCAATTGTTTTTTTGTATAATTTTCTTCGAAATAAAGTTCATGATTTCTTAAAAATTCCTGAATGTCAGACTTATTTGAGTTGGTATTGGGAACTTTTTCTATTAAGCGGGAATGATATGAAGCATTATCCATCACTATGATGCTATTCTCTTCAATATTGTTTAACAGCTGATTTTCAAACCAATCTCCAAAACTTTCTCCAGACATATTTTTGTGGTAATCTAAATTACAATCTTCCAAATTTTTTCCAGAGAGTTTGAGGCAATTTTGTACCCACCCTAAGTCCGATCCACAGTGAAGAATTGTAAGTCGAGTTCCCTTGTTACAAGGAACATTTACTGAACATCTTCTTGTTCCGTCAGACCATCCTTTCTTTGGCGTATCGTGGGTATCGAATCACGTTTCATCTAAATAGTATATTTTTCTGTTACTATTTCGAGATGCCTTAATTTTTTCCAAATATTGTATCCTCCATTTTATGATCCTCTGGCTTTCCATTATTACAGTCCTCTTGTTGATAGTTTGGTATTTAAATCCAATTTTCGATATCCAACGCTGTGTTGTGCTTTTAGAAATTCTTAAATCTGGCCTTTTACTTTTTAGTAAAGAAAATATACTATCCATTGTTGGGAACTCATTTCTTTGGTAAGATTCATAAATAATACTACCAATTAATTTTGATATTGAAGGATCTAAAGTTTTAACACATCCTTTATCACACCTCTCTTTACGATTTTTTGGACCATTCTTTATAATTCTATAAAGAGTGCTAATTTGTTAAAAAAGATGTTTTTTCAATGGCACTCCTTTCACCTTCGGAAGTTACAATATTCTT
Source organism: Crepidodera aurea (assembly GCA_949320105.2). Lineage (NCBI taxonomy): Eukaryota > Metazoa > Arthropoda > Insecta > Coleoptera > Chrysomelidae > Crepidodera > Crepidodera aurea. The sequence continues at coordinate 13,237,493 of OX439479.2, forward strand.
ATAAACATTTATACATATGGTTTGGGCATCTTTACAAAGATATTGTTTTTTCGAGGTGGATATTTCTTGATACTCTGAAGTTCTTTCACCAAAAATGTTCTCTTCCTCATCGGAGCTACAGGAATCTTTGGGACTACAACCTGATACCACATAATCCATTGGAATATCATTTAATGATTGTTCCGATTCTTTAGATCCACTTAAAGAAACTGTATTTTCCCAAGGACGAAACATATTGAAATTGACACCGAACAGTACAAACTTCTACTTCCTACTTTAATTGCAGAACAAAATGATCCCGCTTTATACAAGTCGCTAATACCGACAAATCCACTTGTCGGCACATCTACATGCCGCTAATACCGACAAAGCCACATCTACAAGCCGCCAGTGCAACCTGTCTGCACATCTGAGAATTTTGTTTCTGCAATTGAAAATGTAAAAACTATAACCACACTTCCATTGTCGCATCTTATGAGTGTATAGTTCTTCCATTATCAATTGCAGAAATATAAAAACAAAATTCGCAGATGTGTCGGTAAGTTGCTTTGATCGGCGTTGGCGGCTTGTAGATGTGCCGGCAAGCCGCCAGTGCCGACAAAGGAACACGTTTTTATATTTCTGCAATTGAAAATGGAAGAACTATAACCTCACACGCCACAGTTTAGTTAAATTAATTTAAGACAAAATTTTAATTAGTAACGTTTGTTAATCTCACAAGAGATCAAAAAATGAAGATATCAACCTCTATTCAAATCTAATATGCGTTATAGAAATTAAAATGTAAATTCATATTAAATAATTATACGCCATTCTCCCCTATAACGATATCCAGCTAAGTTGGTTATTGAATCTTTACACAGTGGTCCTAATAGCCAAAATATTATTTTATTTTTATGTATATGGACAGTGTATGGTGTTTTCGACATTAAACTGCTCAAAAATGTCCAGATTCGTCAGCATTCCTTCTATTGGCGGTATCTTTTGTGTTTTTATAACGTTTTTTCATTCTCATAAACAAGTGGGTTCTACTATATAATCCAATCATTAGGTAATAAAAAAGTAGTGTTATCTTACAAAAGGTCGCGGAGTTTTGAAAATCGGTAGAAATGTAGTCTAGGATGTCCTTAATTCTGCGAACTCACGTGACCGCCGCTCGCGCTGCCATTATGAAAAAATGGCGCCCAAAAATCAGTTTTTGGCTTATAACTCGGTCATAACGCAGCTGTAGTATTATGTTGACAAAAAAATGTATAAGAGCAATTTTGTGGAAAATTTTATCCTCTTCAATTTTCTATTCTTGACTTTTTTTCTAAAACCTACAGGAACCGAGGTATAAGCAAAAAACTGATTTTGGGCGCCATTTTTTCAAGAAAGCTAAACTTTTTAACAAAAATTGTAATAAATTAAGGAAAAAGAAACTCTTCAACCATATGAATACCCAAATAAAGTCGATTTCCTGCAGAACTGTGCCAGTGCGCTTCTAAAGAGGAAGTCGATTTACTACTTAAATAAATCTATTGTTCTACTCGTCTGGGGGCTATTAAAAATGAATACTAATTGATAAGTCATAAAGCGGGAGTGACCTTTAAACTCTGACGGTCAGAAGTTTAACAACCATTCGATCCGACATCTAAATAATCGAATTGAAATCATGTATTATTTGAATAATCTAATAAAGACCGCATTTTGTGGCTAATCAAATCGATTTTATTATTATTACGGGTGGTCATAATAATAAATAAAGGTTTTTTGATGCCGCAATAGTTGTAGAGAACAATTGAAAATGTTTATTGTTGAAAACAAGCGCGGATCATATGTCGCGACTCCCTAAACATCAAGCCTACATCAGGTCTGGTTTCGGCATCGTTATGCCTCATCAGTAAACAGCTAAATATTTCGATGTTAGAAGATGACGGGGCCCCTTGCCATACTGTTTACAATTATGGTCTATTTTTATGCATGAGAGAGTAATAAAACAGCATTTCTAATGCAAAACTTAGTACGGTCATTTTAAATATTTTTACGGAATAATCTAAATATTTCCTAAAATTGTCATAAATGTACCTGAGCTAATACAAGTTTTGCGTCTTTTATTGGTCTTTTATAACCATAAGCTGTACAGAACAATAGAAAAAGGTTTAGACAGGCCAAAAGCCCTGTGTATTAAAGATAACATAGCCGTATCTTAAGATTATTTTCAATAAGTACCTATTTGCCAATTTTGTTTTATTTTAATTCCAAGAATTTCTTACAGTAATCGAATTATAAGTAGATAAATCCCTTAGTAAGGAGGTCCAGTTGTGTATTCTTGACAGCTTACTAAATGTCGTTTAGTTGCAACATGCAAGGTGCAGTGTGCAGTCTATTGTGAATTCTAGTGTGATCATGGAAAATTTGGAAGTACCGCGTAAACGACAAAAAATCGGTCCTTTAACAGTTAATGAAAAAACATTAATATTTAATTGTTTTAAATCATTTACAGACAAACATTTATGTAAAAGTGTTGATGACACAGTGGAATTAGTTAGTAGTACGCTTGGTGTTGGGAAATCTACGATTTACAGAGTTGTTAAAGAAGAGAAATGTGGCGAGTTTCAAACAGCACGTAAAGCTCCAGGAAAACCAAAATTTCAAATAGAAAATCATTTGAAAGAAAGACTTCGAAGGAAAGTGCATGCGTTCTTCTTTAGAAAAGAATCTCTGACAGTAGACAAAGTTCTTGCCACGGTTCGAGATGATAAGGATTACCCTGAAAGGAGTCGAAGCACACTATGGAAACTTTTAAAAGAAATAGGTTTTCTATGGAAAAAGCATTCCAGAAAGTCTATTTTAATAGAAAGAAGCGATATTGTAGTATGGAGAAGAAATTACCTAAGGACTATAAAAGAAATGAGAAACCAAAGAAGAAATATATTTTATTTAGATGAAACATGGATCAACGAGGGACATACATCAAATAAATTTTGGCAAGATGAAACTGTTACAAGTCGAAGACAGGTTTTTTTAAATAATTTATCTACTGGTTTAAATCCACCATCAGGAAAGGGGCGGAGACTGATAATAGTACACATCGGTAGTTCAAACGGTTTTGTTAAAGGTGGTTTATTGACTTTTGAATGACTACCATGAGGACATGAATGCTGATGTCTTTAAAGAGTGGTTCGAACAAATGATAGATCTTCTTCCTCAGAACTGTATAATAGTAATGGATAATGCAAGTTATCACTCGAGACTTACAGAAAAAATGCCCACAACCAAGTGGTTAAAAAAAGATTTACAGAATTGGCTAAATTCAAAGAATATTAAGTTCCATCCCGGTTCTGTGAGAAGAGAACTGTATCATTTGTGTTCCCTTCATAAAGAGAAATTAAAAAAATATGAAATTGATGAAATTGCAAAAAATCGTGGGATGACGGTGGTTAGATCACCACCATATCATTGCGAAGTAAACCCGATTGAACTGATATGGGCACAGATAAAGGGAGAAGTTTCAGGAAAAAATAATTCTTTTAAAATGAGTGATGTTAAACAGTTGTTTTTGGAGGCTGTAAATAATGTGAAGCCTGAAAACTGGGAAAAGGCAGTAAATGATACGATTAAATAAGAAGAGAAAATGTGGAAGTTGGACAATATTACTGATGAAATGATCGAGCCACTCATTGTAAATATTGGTTGCGACAGTTCATCTTCTGATTTCGATTCTGATTTGGATTTGTAGGTAAGAAGTAGTTTTTATATTAAAATTATTATTTATGAACGTAACGTTGTTTAAAAGTCAAAGTTTAAACCCTTATACCTACATAACCCGTTTGACACAATATTCTTAACATACCTTGTGGAAAAATAAAATATTTTAGAAAAAATTGCCCTTTTTTACCTTCAGCTGCTTAGAAGTTATAAGCAGGTTAATTAGGTGAAAATATAAGTGTACACCCGATATATTTATTATATTTATACAAAGGTTATTTCATACGAAAATACTTCACAAAATATTTTAACTGTCTACTAAAAGAAGTGGTACGCCTATGGATTACGAACGCTTTATTATTTTAATACTCTCTCATACATAAAAATAGACTATAGTCGGGAATCTGAGGTGCTGACATCCACCTAAAAAACATGAAATCCTGGGTAAAATGACCTGCCGGATTAGAATTTTTTGTTCGCCCTTTGATCCGGAATTGCGAAATGTGTCAAAACATGCCATTTTTGAAAAAACTGAAATTTTTCCTTAAAATAATATTTGTTGCAAACTAGTGCTTAACTTTGTTAATTGGTGTCCGATCGTTATGAATTTTGGATATGATATTGTTCAGTAAACACCACAGCCTTCTTCATACGCGCAACAAAGATGAGGATGTGGTGTTTACTCTCTTTGACACACTGATCGCTTTATTCGCATCCACAGTGGTAAAGCCAAGAGATGCGACGCGCCGATTCAATTTCCTTCGGTTTTAAAAAAATACACAACCCAAACTAAACGTCGTATGAAAAAAAAGTTAAAGTAAAAAAGTTTCCTTGCTCTATTGGCAACATTTTTCTCGCTTATACTAGTTAACTATCTCTAAAGATAAAAAAGTTTTATCGACTCACCATTTTACTCTGCAAAATGACGATATTTTGTGTCATCTAGCGAAAAAAAAAATGACGTAGCTTTTATTTGACGTTCTAAATTTTTTATTGTTATGAAACTAGGCCAGGAAAGTACTGAAAAATATGATATCCAAAAAGTTAAGCACTAGTTTGCAATAAATATTATTTTAAGGAAAATTTTCAGTTTTTACATAGGATTTCATGTTTTTTAGGTGGATGTTCGCGACTTGTATAGAGATCTTTAAAACGATTCTTAGAAGGCCTCAGATTCCCATCTAAATACAATACGTATACAATTAATTTTTTTTTTTAATTAAAGCACCTAAAGTCTACAGACATTATTTTTACTTCTGTTTATCTGTTAGGGGTTGTAATTGGTGCTAGCGTAAAATTTTGAGCGAATACGTATTTTTCTGTGGACGGATTACATAGTTATGTTTACAGGTCAGAACTTGTTTTTGGGGGCAGATGTGTTGTTATTATTAATCTATACAAAATTCTCTGTCTAGCGTTTACAAGAGTACCTCTATAAATATCTAAGGAATACATTTTAATGCAATTTTAAGTTCAGTAGTACTAGGCGTCTAAAGATTATATGTTAACCTTTGGGCATAGTCCAATCCTGACTTACTAAAAGATTTTATGACAAACTTAAATAACTATTTGAAGCACCCTAATAAGTTTGGAATCTCTCAGACTTTGGGTGAATTTGAGGTTATGGAACAATGATTAAAAATTAATTTTTACTATTGAGGTTTAGACTTTTACCTCGAAAACGAAGACACGTAGCGAAAAAGTTATATGACGTATAGTATAACCAGCAATATAGTAAGGACCTCTCATTATTACCTATTGTTCGAGATGTAGATAAGCAATAAAATTATGTATCTCTTAAAATCTTAATGGCTAAAGTAGCCTGTTAAAAAAATTCTAAATTTAAATTACTTATTTTCTGCTATAAGTAAAAGTAAAAGTTATTACTTTATTACTTTTTGCAATCTCAACTGTGTTAAAAGTTTTACTTTGTTGCACTAGTGCAACAAAGTGCTTTGGTACTCTGTAATTAGGAGTTCGATCTGAAGAAAACATTTTTTCCATGTAATTTGAGTATACTTATAAACGTGGTAACAGTAGGTACTTAGGTACCATTAAATATTATTAAAAACATTATTGTTTGATATTAAAAAAAACATTTTTTACTGTAGTTTTGATTAATCCAAATCTTGTTATAGTAGAACCCACCGCTTTATGAGAAAGAAAAAACGCTATAAAAACAGCAAAGGATACCGCCAATAGAAGAAATACTGATTGATCTGGACATTTTTGAGTATTTTAATGTCGTCGAAAACACCGCACACTGTCCATATACATAAAAATAAAATGATATTTTGTCTATTAGGACCACTGTGCAAAGATTCAATAACCAAGTTACTGGAGATCGTTAGGGGTAATTTGCGTAAAATTTCTATAACGCATATTAGATTTGAATAGAGGTTGACCACTCCACCTGACCTATAGCTTCATTTTCTGATCTCTAAAATTAAAAACACGGTGAATAAAGTCATTAATATTATAAATTAATTAAGCTTACCTACCCTATCTCAACCCTCACCATCGGAATCACTGTCATCAACATTGATAATAAATTTGGTCGGACTCGTTATATAAGAATTTTCTTCTTTGATGACATGTTTGATTTTTTTCTGCCAATTATCAGCTGAAATTTTGTTAATTTCTTCTTTTACCAAATTTGCTATCAACCCATCAAATTTGGGAAACACGTTATGACGCCTTATTCTTTTTTTAAGTTGTCCCCAAATTAATTCTATGGGGTTAAATACACAAAAATAGGGCGGAAGGCGCAATACCTCGTGGCCCCTTTTTGATGCCAGGAATCTTTGGGACTACAACCTGATACCACATAATCCATTGGAATATCATTTAGTGATTGTTCCGATTCTTTAGATCCACTTAAAGAAACTGTATTTTCCCAAGGACGAAACATATTGAAATTGACACCGAATAAATAAATAAGAAGTACACTGTAACAATGTTTCAAAATAAAAAAAGTATGTATATACACGGAAGCCAAGAATAATATTAATTGAAATAAACTAACGCCACGAATCACCTACCACCTACTATTCACTAAATCAAAAATCAAGTGCGAACACAAGCACAGTGTATCACTGTATGAATATTTTCCTAACCCTCACTACTGAAGACAATATTTGTCTAACTTCCTACTTCCTACTTTAATTGCAGAACAAAATGATCCCGCTTTATACAAGTCGCTAATACCGACAAAGCCACTTATCGGCACATCTACATGCCGCTAATACTGACAAAGACACTTGTCGGCACATCTACATGCCGCTAATACCGACAAAGCCACTTGTCGGCACATCTACAAGCCGCCAAAGTAACCTGTCTGCACATCTGAGAATTTTGTTTCTGCAATTGAAAATGTAAAAACTATAACCACACTTCCATTGTCGCCTCTTATGAGTGTAACCTCACACCCCACAGTTTAATTAAATTAATTTAAGACAAAATTTTAATTAGTAATTCAAATCTAATATGCGTTATAGAAATTAAAATGTAAATTCATATTAAACTCATAATTAATAATTATACGCCATTCTTCCCTATAACGATATCCAGCTAAGTTGGTTATTGAATCTTTGCACAGTGGTCCTAATAGCCAAAATATTATTTTATTTTTATGTATATGGACAGTGTACCGTGTTTTCGACTTTAAAGTGCTCAAAAATGTCCAGATTCATGAGTATTTGTTCTATTGGCGGTAATCCTTTGCTGTTTTTTCATTCTCATAAAGGATTGAGTTCGACTATACTAACGAAAGCATATTCATAGTTAGCTATGGATGGCGCCTGACAGTGGCAGTTTACATAATTCATCTCAAGTTGTCAATTTAAAATTTTGATATTTTGTTAGTTAGCTATTAAAAATGTCTGATTCGAATAGTGAAGAAGAATATATTTGTATTCCTCCAGATTTAATTCAAACAGCAAATGAAGCCACAGCAGATTTATTACCCGAAAAATCCAAAAAAAATTATGAAATTTGTTATAAACGCTTTACAGACTGGTGACAGACATTAGTGAGAACGTCCTCCTAGCATATTTGAAAGAAAAATTGGAGATACTAAAGCCATCGACCTTATAGTCAGAATATTCAGTGGTGAAGGCTGAAATTAATTCGAAAAAAGTAAATAACTAGTTTAATAAAATTATCGTTAGTTTAAAGTAAAATTTTATTTTCTATCGTAGATAAAATGTGTGCTACACGTGCAAAAAGCATATTTGTTGCACTAGTTACACAAATAACTATTTCTATACATTTAAAGCAGACATATTTTTCGTGTCAGATTAAAAATGTTAAATATGATTTTAAATTTATTTCTTCTTGGCTCAGGAAATCCTCTTCTAAATTTTCTTGTGTGAAATCCTCTTCAATATCCTCTGTATTTCCTTCTCGTGGAAAGTCATTAAATTGGATGACCTCTTCTAAAATATCCTCTTGCAGAAAACTCTCCTCTTGATTGTCGGTTTCTTGGGCAGCTTCTGTAATTCTTTCTTGTGGGAATCCCTCTTTTTGGATGTTCTCTTCTGGGACACTTTCTTCATTATACCTAAGAAAATGTACATAATCAAAAAATTGAAATAAAAAGCTATGTATATGAAAATGTTTCTCAATAGCTTTAATTTTCTTATCGAACGACCGGTAAAATTGATTTTCTGACACGCTTTATCAGCCCACAATTTCAAGAAAAGGACGCAGTGAACCATGCACTAGTTCATTCTAAATCAATTGCAATTGAAAACGTTTTTCTTCGGAAATGTATTCGAGGGGTATTAGATGAGTGGAATTATAGGTCACCGGTTACAATTTATTGAAAAGGAAGGGCAAATAGAAAATTTTATTTTCAAACCGATAAGGAGAGAGGCAAGTTATAACATGGATATCGGATTTCCTACAGGTATAGACTATAGAGGACAGAGCAGGAGCGTGGGCGTCGTCTAGTGATTGGCAGAGAGAGAATTGATATTTTACGTACCAAAGTATGTCGAAACTTTTATTAGTCCAGTAAATTAACGCCACAAAAACCCCAATCCTGGGCATCAAGTCTGTCCGGCAATTTTTTTTTTAATTTGCATGGTGGAATTTGTGGAAGGGTAGGAAAATGGCTCTAGAATTCCCGAAAATCCGTTTTTACCTACAAAAGTTGTCTGTATGATTTTTTTCGATACCTACACTAATATTTTTTGCAAAAACGGCGTTTCAAGAATTCGCAATTTTGAGAATCTGAAACTTAACCTCAAAAATATATATTCTTTTTAATAATTCGCATAAAATACTTGATATATATTGTAATGGTATTGAATATAAAGCCTTTTTTTTAACGTATAACTTAGACAGGAAGAAAATATTACTTATAAAAGTTAACCTTAAAATTCAATCTAATAAGAATTCAACATAATTAGTTTAAGTTAAACGAAACGATAGTAAATTAAACGAAAAAGAGTTTAGGATTTATAAAATTAAAGAAATATAGCAAAAAAGTACAACAATAATGAAGTTTAATGATATTTAGAAAATCAATGATGACGAACAAAAAGTGTCTGTACAAAGTTAATATAATTCGAAATGATATAAAAAGTATATCAAAAATTTTCTTTTAATCTATAGAATAAGATGTTATTAGTCAAAATTTGCAATAAAACCAATAATTTTTTTAATTTTGTAAAAATTTAGGTTAAAAAATGTCAAATTTTCATCTAGGAAGCTGTGACATTGTACTTTATAAAAAGCATTTCGTGTGTCAAACGAGGGTTTTTTACCAAAATCTTTTGAAGAGTTCACGTCGCTCCGTATCATAAAAACAAAAGAAAAACCAACAGCAACGCGATTTAAAAGAAAAAATTGTTACCTGTCAGAGAAAGTGAGGTTAAAAAAAGATAAAAATACTTCAAGAAGGCTTTATCCAAAATTATCCATCCTAACCTGTGTTCCTGTTTGGACATCTCCAATCCCAGCTGTATTCCTGTATAAAAGTATCCAGATCCAACTATATTCGGCATAAAAATATCCATCCTGTTTTCTGATTTTGGTGTTATTTGGAAAAACGATTTTATAGAATCCCATTTATTTTGAACAACTAAAATAAGAACGAAAAGCTTATATTGAATAAAAGGTACCATTTTAATTACTAAATATCGATATTTAAAAAGTTTAAACTATAAAAGGCCATAATAATAAAGTTAGATTGAAAACAATCTAACCTTATAACAGTTTAATTATGTTAGGTTAGAAGTTTAAGAAAATTTCATATCACACTTGCAAATAATATTTTTATAAATACTACACTTACCGTATTACACCAAACAATTGTTCCTGTACAGATAAAGTTTATCGTTAACTTTTTTTCTTTAATAAATGTTTATAATTTTTCATTACGTTCGTTGTCATTGTCGGTGAAATTAGTCTTGATAAAAAAAATATGAATAAATTTATAGGAGTGTGAAAATATCGAGCAAAAACAAACTTTGGCCCGGTTTTTCAATAATCCAGAGAAATAGATAAAAGGAAAAAGTAACATCATATTATAGCTACAGGTTCCTTCTTTCATCTGAACTTTGAATCATGAAAAAATATTAATTTTTACGTGATTTATTGAAAAATTTGTAATCCGCTTGGGAGTGTCATTCCTTTAGATCGTACTCTCTAAATGCAGGGCAGGAGCTAAGAATGGGGGGTACGTTTTGGAGCCAGTTACGTCGAAAAGTATAAAATTTTTGACAAAAATGATGAGGATCATTTTTGTAGGTAATTAACTGATCTTCATTTACGTCCAAACAAACTATAAGTGTCATATTTTCGGAAATATCGGCGAAAATAGGCGAAAAAAACACATTTTTGAGACCAATGGGCCATTTTCCCGCCCTTCCACAAATTTCAGACAGCTGAGATTTTCGGGCGTGAATGTAGGTACCTATGAATACCTGTTAATTAAAAAAAAATGGTGCCGGACAGGCCTGATGCCTGGGTTAGCACCTTCGTTTATTGGACTATATGGTAAATTCAATTCCTGACATCTGATCTAAAGTTTGAGATCAAATTCATTAATTTAAGATCAGAATATAGAATTTTCCAACATCGATTTCTTTATTCGCGAGAAAGCGGAGGGCATTGAAATATTAAATTTAAAAAGGTGAAATGGTTCCCACAAATGGGTATAGAAATAATATTTTTCTTGGCCAACTTAGTTATACGAGGTGAGTGATAAAAGTTTCCCTTTTTTAATAATTCCTATCATCTAAAAATAATATTTATTTTAAACAATTTACATAATGCTTGTAGTATCCAAAAATAGCTCGAACAAAATCTCAAGTCTGTTAATAAACAAATAAATAACCATTGTATTTTGTGTTTATCACGAAAATGAAAAAAGTCGTGCCTGCCACGTGTTGTTATATCACACGTTAAATTGATTTCATACGCGTAGCATAAACAACAACTGAAGGCAGAAACTATTTCATTACACTTTTACAAAAATTATTTTTCTTTTACCCAAAGATAATTTTTACTGAACTTGTTTTTTGTCTACCCTCTTATTGATCAACACTTCCAAATCTCGGTAAGAAGCCTTGATAAAAATGAATTCGTGGAGTAGCGTGTGAAAATTCTGGAAGTATATTAACGAACTCAGCTGCAGGAAAAAAATACTTGCACACAAGACATTGCCCAGTACTTAAAATAGAGAAAATGCACCAAAGGACATTGAGAGTAAACGGAAGAACCTATTGCGAGGCAGAACATTCATTTTGGTGATCCTGATAGAAATGAATTCGAGAATATTGAACCACAATTCATTGATAGACCTGCAGTTTTCAAGAAAAAAGCCCGAACTGCTTGCTCCAAGGCTTCACCAATGGAATTTCTTAATTCTTGATCTCCAACTGATTACCATTGATTTCTCAAAAGTAAGTCTGAACGTGGTGTTATTACATAATGGCCAGAAAAAGAGAGAAAATGACAACAAAGTTGTGGAACTACTTCTTGGTTTGCTGGGCTGTTATACCAAACATTGCAAGTTTTTATGGTTATGGGATAGTAAATATTCTCTAAGCGATTCATGGAAATTTCTGCTAAAAGAGGGGATAGATTAGAGCCCATGATAAACCAGAGGATTGTCTTTAATAGGAATTATAAAATTTTTCTAGTGTTAAATCGAGATAATATTATGTAACAACTGTTCAAACAATTATTTATTTTAAAAATGGCTACGTCATAAAACGATGAATATTTGTATGTTTTTATTTTTCTGAAATTTTAGATAGGTACGACTCTGGAAAGGTACATATTTGTCTTTCGCAAAATAAATAAGCTGCCGTTCTTTTATTGACACAAATATTTCACAATAATCCCATTACAGCTTCTCGTTTCTCAGTTTGTCGAGAGTATCTTTGGTTTTGACATAAAACATCACCTTCAGAAACTTATTTTTCAACTACGGATAGGGATGGACTGGAAATACCTATTATTATTACGACCCAGATTTGGTTGAATGAATTGTAAGAATTATAATAAATATTGTAAATATAACAAAATTTTATTGAGAAAAAAAAAACGGTTTAATATTTAACTCCATATTTTATTATTTAACAATATTAATTCTTAAAACTCCAAACCATAGTATGTCATGAAAACAAAAAAATATTCCTAAAATATTTTATGACAAACTTTAATAGCCAATTGAATCACACTAATTTGGTTATGTTATAATATTTAACTTTAGAGGTCTTTACCTCGAAAACGAGGCACGTACTAACATTATTTTTACCTCTTTTATTCATCCTTGCATTTCGAAAAGGTACTTCCGGGACACTCTGTAAATATATATTACTAAATTTAAATTTAAAAAGCAATCATTGTTTATCGAAATATTCTAGGTGGGTAATTTGTGTCTGACTGAATGACAATGGTCTAAGTAATAAAAAATCAATATCTAATTAAAAAATTAATGATGTACTCGTATTTTCAATGCGTTTCTTTAGTAATTTCAGAATTTCATGAACTTTTATGTGGGGTTGATATATTTTAAAATCTTTTTTCTAATACTTGACACTTTATATCACTTGTCAATAAAATCCATCATTCCTTATAAAATACGTCGTCAATGGCAACTTACTTTATATCTATTTAAAATGCACTTCCACATTTAACATTTATTCAATAAAAATTACAATTATGAAAATGGAAATTACCACTTCCGAAGAGTGGATTAATATTATTATTCTTAGCCCCCATATCAGCATCGTTGCTACAATTTCCACTTTTGGGGAGTGGATTGTGGTTGCTAACTTCCACATTAGCATTGTCGCTCCAATTCGGATTGCTGATGTCCATATTCAAAAATACCTTTCGGGCAATCTTAACCTTTTCTTCCAAAGATTCTTCAATGTAGGATTTGGCAACTTTGGATGACTCCCACCCCCCATGCCTTTTCAATGAAATAATATCTCCACCTACAGAAGTTGAATTGTTAATTTAAAATTTATTCATGCAAAATTTAGTACCTGCGTTAGCAAATAAAGTTGCCGAACTGCGTCGGAATGAATGTCCTCTGTAATTAGTTGGGTTTTCCAACTTTAAGAACATCGCTATCTTTTTGGGAATATCGCCAAACGTGTTGATTCCGACCACTTGTCTAGAACATTTTCCGTTCAAATAATGCAAAAAAAAATTTGCAGGTGCAATATTTTTTGGACGTAGGGCCACATAACGTCGATATAAATCGATTGGTCTAATACCAAAACCTTCGTTGGAATAAACGTTTTTTTTTAGGATATTTCAAAACTTCATTACGTTTTATTGCTTGTGAAATAGAACTAACAGTGCTAATGCTCCAATATAAGGCTCCGAACTGTCGTAGTGTATCTGTTTTTTGTCAAATGTACTAGAAACTTCTCAATAGCATTTGCTATATTGATGAAACCAGGCATTAGACATATTACGATTATACAAACATTATTAAACATATATTGAAAAACAACTAAGAAATTCTTCCTAAAATTCAGACATTTTAAAGAATGGGTGTAGTTGAATATATCACAAAATTGTACATTTGATTCTTTAGATTATATCCTAAAGGAGGATCTAAACAAGTGTTGCGGTATGGAGATTATCAGATAGTGGGAATATTACCTAACTCCAACTAAAAGTGGATCTTGGATTACTTGTTGAAGTATCCAATAAGATTAATATTAAATTCACCTATAGTTTTAGTTTTTGGTAATATTTACTCTCAGTAAATTAAAAATGCGTATTACAAAAAAATCAAAAATATGAGTACTGATCAAAGATACCAAGTTAAGCTTTATTCAAGATGTACACTCCAAGGATTATGTAATTTTGAGACACCTGCTGAGCCGATTTGAAATCCCAACTTTGCGGTGCACTAAAACTTTCCCAATTAAATTTATTACGTGCAAAATCAAACTCAGAAATGATTAAATTTGTATTCCAAGCTCAAATTTGGTATCAGAAAGTTCAAAAGAATCTATTACACTGACCTTACCGAGTTAATATGAGTAATCGCAGAGAAGTATATGGTCTATCCCCTTTTCATAAAATGATTCATTTATTTTTATGAAAAAAATAGATCTGACATAAAAATATTTAAACTCCTCGCTATCCTTCTATTAAATTTATAAAATGTTTCTTATATCGTTCGCCAAAAATGTTTAATGACCTCCCGCCGGAATTTAGAAGCATGTCTGGAGCAAAATTCAAAACATCGTTAAAAGAAATGATGTTGACTGAACAAATAAACAGTTTAAAAAATTTATATTTATAGTTTAATATTTTTTTTTGTCTTTAGAACGTGCAAATATTAGAAAGATCAATGTTTCCATTTTATTTATGTGTAAATAATACAATGATATTTTTCTTATGTACCTGGTAACTCAATAAGTTGACATACAGACATGGGTGGCATATAGATGGTGCCACTATTGACAATAAAAATAGGAGGTGGAATTTGTAACTAACTTGCCATCTATAGGAATTAATAATTGCCCAAACATTTTTTTGTCGGGAAAAAGAAAAATAATATTCTGCTAAATCGCACCTTTGTTGCTCGACAACATCGCTCACCGCTATATATATTTTGTTTATTTGTACTTATTTTCACATAAAACAAAATTTAATTAATCTCTGGAGACATGTTTTGATAATACGTGATCGTAAAAATGTTAAAATGGACTAGCTGTTTTTGCTTCTTTTACTAAAAAAACATAAAATGTATACCTAATACCTAGGCTATAGCTGTTATGCAAATTTTATTGGCAGATTTCTTCTAAACACATTAATGTTCAACGGTATATTCGTGATAAGAACTTAAAAGCAACTATATATATACAGAGTGGATGTGACAAACTCAGTAAGAGCTTTCATTTCATCTATCGTACAGTGTATCTACTTAAGTTGGAACCATACGCTGAACGAAAAAAGTACGTGTAATTAATAAAAAAGGTACATCAAATCAATGGACGTCAACATTAATTTTCAGCCGATGACAGCTATAATTAATACAATAAACGTTCGTACGTAAATTTTCTTAATCCTTAAATTACGATTTTTGTACGTAAAATCAATAAAATAGCAGCATAGATTTATGATCGCAATGATAGGCCTATGATAGCCGGTTATCAATGTTACGAACGATGGATATTAATCTAGGGTTAATGTTTTTAAAAACAATGAATGAATCTGTGATCTCTGTACATTAAAACCATAAATAAAGATCATGGGTCTACGATCGTCTGTTATTAACGTTAGGGATGATTGACATTAATCTATAACACCAGTACATTAAAACAATAAATAGTGAGCATAGATTCATAATCACCAGTTATTAATATTATTAAGTTTTATTTATAAGACCTCGCTAATTTAGGTATACTGGTAATTACTTTATCAAAAATATTAAAACAAAACGATATTTCTAAAAAAATTTAAAACACCTACCTACTAATCATTGGCTCATCTATGTCTATGTGTCGTGTTTTCCCAAAACCTATATTTTCGAATTTCCCATATGAACAATCAAGATTCAACCAACAAAAAAATGTATGAGGTAGTAATTTTTAATTGTTCTAATGTTATTGATTCACAAATCATGGGGGATCAAAGGGAACAACATGTTTATAAAAACACTTTTCCAAAAAGTTCCAAAACATTTTGCTCTCTACTGAATGTAGTTATTCTGAAACCACTTATAATAACAGAAAAGAAACATTCTCCCCCTTGAGATTTAAAGAAAATTCTGAAACTTTTGTCTCTTATGTATTTTATATGTATTACATTCTATCTCTAGAGCTAGAATCTGTATTCCGTGATTGTTTACAAAAATAAGGTTTGCCATGAATGTCAAATTAACTGTCAGTATTAGTTGACGTGGTCTTAATATTGGTTTGTAAAAACTTTTAATTTATTAAAAAGGAGAAGAAAATCAAACGATTCAGATGTAGAATTTGAAAATACTCCTCCAGAAATAAAAAAATTGCCGATAATATAACTCAAAATTTGCTACCGCAAAAATCCAAGCTTGAATATAAAAATACTACCTCCACAATGTTGAGAGATTGAGGTTTCATTTTACTATATTTAATTTCTACTTTCTGTGTCCGTGGAGAAATTACAGTCTGTTACTCTGTTGGAATGAAAATCCGATACTCGTGGTTCCTCACGCTCGCATTCGCTCGCGTTCGGAGTCCTCCACTCGTGACGAATTCTCATTCCAACCTTGTTACAGAATATACTATTAAAACATATATCAACTGCCTTAAGTATATGAAAAAATTTTAAATGAATTTCGTCAAAGTAGACGCAAATATTTGAAATTTTAGAGACATCGTCTCCAAGGCATAAAATAAAGGTTTGAATTGCTGATTTTCTCAATTTCCAGCTCTTGTTGGGTTTTAGCACAAAACAAAAATGATTCCTGGGAGTCCTTTATTATAAATTTTATATGGGTCGTCTTTCCAAATGAATTTTTGGAACAAAATTTGGTCGACGGCACCAAATATAAAAGTGAAGCATATTTTCCATCTAAAAAAATACAAAATTAATATGCTACTTTTTGGCATATTATAATTTGAACTTACTTTCGTCGCACGTTTCCTTGAAGGCGTTATCTAATAAATAAAACGTTTTTCCCAATTTTTTTAAAAAGAATTCCCCACTTTCGAACGCGACGTTATAATCCATATCAACCTAAAATAAATATTTAAGTTAAAAAAACAGCAATTTTTTATTTTAACATCTTAGACAGAGAATTTTAGTATAGGTATAATGTGTGCCAAAATAATATTTACCAAGCGGTATCCCCAGTGTTTTTTTGTAACTATCAGAATGTACCTTCCTTTCTTTGTCGATATCCAGTCCAGAATTAACTAATTTTGCACAATAATTATTATTTTACTGTCCACAAAACACAAACTGTATCGGAACACCTAACCTCTGCATGTGGTTGCACTTATATGCGCTATGGGCGCGGCGCGAAGAGTTAAACATCTACGCTAGTTATTCGTAATATTAATGTTCGTAGAGAGATTGATTTACTATTAGGTAGCACTATTTTTGCGCGTTTTTAACCAGTCATAGATTTAACGTTTAGTGTTCATCAAAACAATGAAAACCGTTAATTAATTTTTAAAGTTAAATGGTAAAGTACATAGGTTTATAATCGCAAAACATTCATTTGATTAATATTTGTATTATATTAAGGATACAGTTAATTAGTTTTTGATGTTTTGCGTTTATTGCTTAACGATTTTTCGGTTATTGTTTTAATGCACTAGTTAATTGTTTTATGTTTATGTTAAATTATTCTCCCAATCACCGAATCATAGCAAGCCAAAAAATTGACGACGATACTTTATTGATTTTACGTACAAATATTTTTTCAGTGTATGGAAAACTTTTTTATTGGTTTTGTGAAAACATTTATACTTCATTAAAAGTTGTGCATGGTTCAAAACTTAAAATGCAACTATCAGATATCAAATGTTTGCAGTCGTATACGAGGTTTGTCAAAAAATATGAATTTTTGAAATATTTTAAACAAGATATTCCGACTTTAAGAAAATGTTCATCATGCAACTCACAATTTTGAATTCATTAAAAAAGCTGAACATGAACGAAAAGGCAACAATTTTGTTAATAATGTTCCAAGGAATATCTTATTAAAAATCGGTATTTTGGCGAAAAATGTCAGTAGAAACAAGTTTTTTGAATAACTTTTTTTTCACATTTAAAAAATTAAGGTACTCTACTATTGAGTAAAATTCATATTTTATGACAAACCTCGTACAGGGCTTTAAAAAATTGATATCTGACGGTTGCATTTATAAGTTTTGGACCATAGACAACTTTTTATGAAGAATATTTTTTTTCACAAAACCAATAATAAAAAAGTTTTCCATATGCTTCCAACTTAAGTAGACACACTGTATAATTTTTTATTTACTAATCGTTAGATATCACCGTTAAATTTTACGCACGAGGAAAGAAGGAACATCTAAAGTAATTATGTATTCTCTCTCAAAATTGGTCGTACAAATTTTAGAGCCCAATTAAAAATTACTAATTTTTAACAGAAACAGAAATTAAAATGTCAGAGGAACGCTTTTGACAACATCTCATTTACGATTCATTTGAACTAATTTTGAATGCTGTATGTGTGGGAATAGTCCATAAGAGGAAAATAAGAAGTAAATCATCATAAAATAATAAACAAACCATGCGAGTTCCGCCATGTCTCTCAAGCGCGATGGTTGTGTTGTCCGATTGAATCTGAAATCTTTAAACATCCAAGACATCTTCCTACATTTCCAATAAATAAATTAGTGCAAAAGTGAGACAATATCGAGCAATCGAATTATAAAGTACAAATCACAATAAATTATTGATATTTAAGTGCATATTTAAAGTGAAATTGATAAGAATAATCGAAAAAAAATAAAAACATGTCTAATTGAATTGGATAATAAGTTTATTTTAATCTGGTAGAAGAATATTGCCAAGAGCAAGACTATTTCCTCTCCCTGGGATAGTTCTGCCTAAAAATTAATAGTTATGTAGTTTTGTAATTTTTATTGTAATATGCAACTATAGTATACTTAATACATTGACACGTTGGAGGACAATTTGTAACTACTCTAAATAAATCAAGATTTTTCGCTATGTCACAGCGGCAACGTCGTGAAGTGTTGCCAACCTTTAACAGTTAATTTCCCCTGCACGATAAGTTTAAATCGTATTTGCTCTTAATGTTTTCGTGTTTAATGTTAGTGCGTCCCTCTCACAGTTAAAAATAATTTCACCCCTATGCAATCGAAGCAATAAATTTATAATTTTTATTTTATTTGTGCGTCAGGTTTGTTTACGATATGGGGGCATCTTAATATCTCTCTGCCATAACTCTCGAATTTACAGTCGTTGAAAATAGGAAGCAAGATCTCGTTAAATAATTATTCTATTTATAGACAACATTTTAGATACAAATACAAAATGTTATTTGTAGTTCGATGTGGCATGGCATGTGTGGTTTGGCTCGGTTTAGCTTTTTGCTTATTTGCTTTTATGCTTGGCTCTGTATGGGTGTATGCACTCACTTTATATCCTATTTAATTAGCGACATTAATTTGTTCGTTGCATTAATTTACTATCAATTAGTATACAGTATGTCGTAGAAAACGATAAGGTTTATAATAGTTATTTATGTACCAAGGGTATAAATAGACGTTTATGCCCTGAGAGCGACGATTTTACAAACCCTAGGGCCTCTGATCCGAGGGTTTGCAAGTCGCTGGAGGGCATACATCTCTATTTATACCAGCGGTCCATACAAAATTTTATGTCATACTATACTCTGAGTAAAAGGGGAGTGCAGTAAAAGTGGGGATATAACGTCACATTCCGTAGGCGTACTTTGCAAAATAAAAATAACACGGAGGGTTATATGTTGTTTTTTAATCTCTTGGCATTAAAACACTTCAGTTCAATAACTATCTTTAAAAGTCACTCTCTTCACTATAACTACTGGTATCATTATCATTGTCTTTTCTGAGGTTTATTATTATAGCGTCTATTAAGTTTTCCATTGCTATATCCACTTTCCATTTACATCTGCCTTCAAAAACCAATTTCGTACATCAGGTAATTTAAATGTTGTATTGTTTTGAGAAACATAACCTTTTAATTGTGACCAGATCAGTTCAATGGGATTCAACTCTGCATGGTAAGGAGGCAATCTGAGAATTTCAAATCCTTTTTCTCGGGACATCTCATCTATAATTTCCATTGAATAAATAGTTCGTATTCCTTCTTGTACAAGGGTCTGGATTTCTGAGGCAATAAATCTTTAGTTGCTTCGGCTGCATTTTTTCTAATATTTTTAGGTAATTTGGTATTTATTTCCATTTTAATTTATGAGACTTATATGACATAACGCAGCAATGCCATTCACTAAATATAATGAAACACTGACAACAATATTCAACAAACGTCAAAATGTCAACGCCTACTGCGAGAAAGAAAATGTTAGGACCAACGAACCGATTTAAAAATCGGTTTTTCATTAAAATAAAATAAATTTTTACGTGAAAAATAAAATCTTGTATGAACCACGCGCGTTACTCTCCGGGCGTTAGGATCTATATAATGTTATAAGGGTTTATATAAATTTTTTAAGATCGTCACCCTTGGCAGGAGCTATCAGACATCGTAGGCATTTTAAAAAGGATTTTCAATAGGAAATTTTACATTCAAGTATTAATACAAAAATAATTCTTTTAGATCCTAGACATAACAAAGTTTACTATAGACGGCTCTGCTATTTTTTATCAATAGAGATCAATAGTAATGCAATATTTGAACACAAAACCTAGAACAATTTGTTTTCCCCATTTTCTTCAAAAATTGGCCAGTTTAATATATGTGCTCTTAATTTTACAGCTGATTCAACTGCTTTTACTTTTACGTATGTCCAATTATGCATTGAATCAACATTCATTCTATTGTTTCCCCAATTTCTGTACGTTCATTCTAGCTTATAGGAAATTGCAAATTTCCCCTCAACAATGGAAAACAAGAGTTGAAAATTGGTAATTCATATGTAGCGGAGATTGCTTCTATTTTCCATTAAAACGGAAAATATTAAAATTAATGGATACGAGATACGTTAATGTAATCAAAACAGTAATTTTCCTGTTTTTAACTCTACCTGGAAAAGTTGGAAATTAGTTGTTTCCGTAAAATATTCGCCCATTATGCATTTTCGATTATTATCCTATTTATATTACAACTCCATAGTGTGTAGGAAGTTATAAAATATACCTTTCTTTGCAGTTATTCAGTAGTCTTAAAATTATACAGGGAGTTATTGACATACATGCATATATTGAAACCAGTTAAACTTTACAATTTTTATAAAAGATTCAGTTAAAAAAAGTACTCACAGTGGGCCACTACACTTTTACAACTATTTGCACCTGTACAGGGCACCATTACAAGCTGTGACAATTAAGAGGTAACAAACAAAAACATGATTTTTAAAACATTACATATCAGGTTATACACAACTAACAAGATAAAATAGTACGATAGTACATAAATACAATTAAGAGAATTTACTTAATTGAGAATTATAAAATATAAAATATGGTAACACATTGCGAGAATAACTCAAAAAGAAAGTCAAAAGTAAATAATTGTTTACGTGACATGCAGAATGAGGCAAGTTTTGAACTCGGGCAATGAGAGGCTGAAGGAATCTAATTGATCATAAGCATTGGCGAGTCTTTGAATTCGGGATAGGCAACTATTGTAACCATACCATTTGAGTGGCACCAGTTAGCAATGAGGTCAAGATCGGCTTGAAGATTTAGGGCATCGCTGGGACAACCAATCTTGGAAAAATTTGAGATCATCAGCAAATAAGAGAGTTGTTCCATTCGAGAAGCCTGACGTTATGTCATTAATAAAAATATTGAAAAGCAAGGACCCTAAGTGAGAACCCTGCGGAACACCCGATGCTACTACAATTTCTGTGGATTTATGATTTACAACAAATTATTTGGTACATTGGTCCAGTTTTGCCTGTATGCGTTTATTCTTCTATTGTCCTTTTGGCCTGTTCAATTAATGTTCCCAACCAGCTGCGTCATCCTTTTAATTTTCTTCTTATTTTGAAAATGAAAGACTTCATACCCGATACATAATTTTTAATATATTATTTTCATATTCAGTGATACGGAAAAACAAATAAAAAACTAAGAACCTTATTCAAAGTACCAAGAAATAAAATTCCTCTGCCTAAACAAACTGTAATCCAATATATATCTCAGGTAACAATAAAATTATGCAAACATTTTTATTGTTTATTTCTCTGGTTATTGTTTGTTATTACTCGCCGACTTAAATTACTTTATAACATCATAATTAATCGCTATTTGTTTGTCCGCAGTTCTATTTATAGAACTTACCTGATTTATATCGCTAGATACACATTTTATTTTAAACGACATGGACAGGTAAAAGGTGCTTACACCGAAAACCATCAGTTGATTGTTGTCCGTTGCAAAATACATGATGTCATACTTATTATAGATTTGTTTGCCAATATAGTTGTTTGTTTACTTAATAAAGGACTTTTTATAAAAAAAAAACAGTTAATAGTCAATTTTGTTTTTTTTTATTGTTTACAGACTTAAAAGGCAACGTTAAAGTCGATCCCCAAAGGACGGATATATCGAGTAGCGTCTCAAATTCAAGTAAAAAAAAATATATCCGCCTACCGTCTGCGTTTCAGTTGAAAGGGGCAAAGGAGTAGATCTGGCGAAAAAAATGGCTCAAAAACAGACTGATGAAATCGAGAATTTTTTTTTCCCAATTGATGAAGTCAGATCCCCCCATCATTCCTGCATGAAATGTTTGACACAGGAACTTGAAAACGGATTTTCCGACAAATCTAGGCCTGGTTTGATCCCACAAAAAAATATTCTTACCAAAATTGAAGAGCTTAACAAAACATGTGGGCGGATGTAATTTCGGCCGGAAAAAGGGCAGGTACTAAAAGCCGGTAGGTAAATTCGGCCGGAGGTTTTAAGTTGCTTCCTTATCTCATAGGTATTTTCGGCCGCAAATCAAATAAAATAACAGAATGCTTTATATTAAAATATTTCTTTATTTCAAAGTGACGTAGAAAGTGAAAACGAAGATAATACGGAGGCTCCGCCTCAGACATCAAAACAACAACAGCCTGCGGCTATTGATAAAAAAATTATACCTCAGCGGGCTACGCAGTCCTTTGCTCCGGCTACGCAGTCCGGCGTTGAGGGCCCCTCGGCCGAAATTACCCCTGTCATAAATGGTACCCCCTGATTTATGCAGGTAGGCCAAGGGATTACCGGCCGAAATTACGCCCGCCGAAACATGTAACCAAGTTCCAACCAGAACCCGATAATTCAATCAGTTCGCGAAATATCGCGATTCGAAATTACAAAAATGAAAAAATTAATTAATTCTTTCTCGAGAAGCAGTGGAGATGGGGCTTCAATTTTTTGTGAACAAAATGGTAATAACGAGTACTTTTATGTGCCGGAGGGTGGGGGTGGTGGGTCAAGTAGGGGGGAGATATGAGGGAAAACAAATATTATTGAAAAGCCAGATTGACCTTAAAAGAACTATCCCAAACCAGCGATCGTCCATTTTGATTTGCGAATAAAAGAGTCTATACACCAGCGAATTAAGATTAAAAAAGCGATAAGTAGCTATTATCAAATGGCGACAGAGTGTTTAGAGAGTGCATTGTTGATTATTGTGCGCTTTCAGACGATATTGATAGAGACTAATTAATGTAAATTATTTCTTAATTAATAGCGAGCATATTGGCCTAACAGATAAACCGGGAATTTCAACCAACTGTCTGAGGATAAAAGATTCAACCGTTTGTGCATCTATTCCGTATTTATTATTTATTCATTCACTTTGGGTTTTTGACAGATGTTTTTCTAACAGTTAAGCGTAAAATTTTAAGAAAAAGCTTTGATATAACTTCAGGAAATCATCCGTATACAGGGTGTCCCATTAAGAATGGGACATAGAACAAGCGCAGATTCTCCAATTCAAAACAAAACGATTAAGCGAAATATGCTTAGATAAAATGTTACTCGTTTCCGAAATAGGGGATGTTGAAGTTGAAAACTGAAAAATTATTAATGGCCATAATTTTTTTAATACACCGTATAATTTTACTCAAATCGGCACACTTGTTAAACATCATAAAATGCACCTAACAGTAAAAAAACAGTTCAGTACGCTTTACCAGTGGCGTACGGCAGGAGTAAGTAATGCTTGTACCCCTCCTAAATGTTACGCCGCTGTCTAAATTTTAATTTTGACTATAATTTGAATTTTTTTGATATTTTCTAAGTCAATAATGTACACTTGTTAGTTTGTTGTAAAGTCATTGTTTTTCGAGATATTCGCAGTTAAAGATAGATAGACATGTACTTTTTATTTGTATTATTATTAATAATATTCATTTTTACAATTTTGTCTTAAAACCAAACAAAGTAAAAACTAATGTAATGAAATTTTTACTTGTGGATGTGGAAAACGTAAATTTAGGTAATTCCGAACATCTAATATGTAATGGGCTGGCGCACCATCCTGCAAAAACCAGAAGTTATGACGTAAATTTAAATAAATAAATAAATAAAAAGTACATGTCCATCTATCTTTAACTGCGAATATCTCGAAAAACAATGACTTTACAACAAACTAACAAGTGTACATTATTGACTTAGAAAATATCAAAAAAAAAGTAAAATTATAGTCAAAATTATAATTTAGACAGCGGCGTAACATTTAGAAGGGGTACAAGCATTACTTACTCCTGCCGTACGCCACTGGTAGAGTGTACTGAACTGTTTTTTTACTGTTAGGTTCATTTTATGATATTTAACAAGTGTGCCGATTTGAGTAAAATTATACGGTGTATTAAAAAATTATGGCCATTAATAATTTTTCAGTTTTCAACTTCAATACCCCGTATTTCGGAAACGAGTAACATTTTATCTAAGCATATTTCGCTTAATCCTTTTATTTTGAATTGGAGAATCTGCGGTTGTTCTATGTCCCATTCTTAATGAGACACCCTGTATATATTAAAAAAAATTATTTTTGTTTAACTAATTTAATGGCATTGGCAATATGCCAACAGGCCAGTCCATCAACAAAACTGTACATTTCTAAAACTAATTTAGTTACCAAAAGTAATACTTACCTAATTTAGATAAATAATAATAAATGGTTAGTAATATCACCTATATTTTTTTATTAATGTTTTTATTTGCTTTAAAATTTTTATTAAGGTATATTTTGTGTCAATATTTTTTTGGTTTGATCCTAGATGTACTAATAATTTGTTTTTGCCTTTTTTCTTTTTTAACAGTATTTATTTATTTATTTTTTTCACTTAAGGCTTAAAAATTTGGGGTACTCACAATTTTGTGTTAGTATTTTTACATAATTGGTATAATTTGTTGTAGATATTTAAGTTATCAAGGGACAACAGATTTTGTAGATTAATTGGAAATTAAATGAAATCTTTTTTAAGAATCAAATATTGATATAGCACATTTATTTCATTGAAATTTAAAGAGCATTCTAAAAATATATGTTGTAAATCGATTATATCATCACAAATACATCTATCGTTATCTACTAAACCTATTTTATGTTTATGGACAGGGTACAAAGCGTGATTGCTCCGTATTCGATTAATTATTCTAATAAATGACATATTACTTGTATTTTCAACCCAGGGTTTAATGCGGATTTTCGGCAAAATACTTTTCCAGTAGAACAAGTTAGTTTGGATTTAGTGGCTTCTGTAAGTAATATTTTCTAACGTAACAAAACTAGTTACCCCCCCCGTTTTCGAGGATGCACACCCCTGAGCCGGACAAAAACTACCCCATGAGACCCTGTCTTATGAAGTGGATAAGAAAATCCCGATAAGAGAAAATGAATAACAAATCATTGAATACAAACCGGATGATGATTCCTCGTTTGTTGATTGATCTTTTACCCTAAAAAATAGCCCGCGTACTTTTGAATGTAATTCGGTCGTATACTAGACACAAAGTATGCGCCTATCTTTTTGGTTTAAGGGGCACTATGATTCATTTTCTCTGTTGCCGTTTGAGGGGTAAGTTTACTGCGGGAAGAAGATTCAGAATCCCCATCATGTTCAGCATACTCGAAAACGGGAGGTGGCGCAGTTTTTTTCGGTATATAAGGTATATTCATGTTTCATCCCTTTCGGATGTGGTTATTGGCCGTTTAACTGATGGGGTTGACTCGGAGAAATTCAAAAGCACCGCCTTCTTGTTCAGCATGTTCGAAAACGGGAGGTGACGCAGTTTTTTTCGGTATAAGGCGGTGTATTCGGGTTTTCCTGCTTTTGGGGGTTGTTTTTGGCCGTTTGGGGTGATGGTCAACTCAGAAAGAGTTTATACCACCGCCATCGTGTTCAGCGTCCTCGAAAACGGGAGGTGATGCAGTTTTTCTCTAGTAAACGATTATTACTGAAAGTATGCACACCTATTTCTAACTTTGTAAGATTAATGCCACTCCAAAATGAATCATTCCGTACAATCGGACCCATTCAGAACATCCGACTATAGCTCGAGAGCAAATACGCCCATTTTTATTTGGAAATTCGCGTTAACTTAACCTTTGTGTACACTCGCACGTACAAAGTATACAGAGGCGATAACTCAAAGTGGTTATTGAGCCAGAGTGACATGTGCCAGTATCATATATTCTCCACATTATGGCCGGTACGGACATAGAAGGTTGTTTTAGCCCTCCTAAGGGGGCGAATCGAGTGTCTTTGGTTGTGTGGAGTGTCTGTTTGCTTGCTTGCGGAATGTAATGTAATCTAATCTGACGACAGTGCGACAATCCCAAAGGGAGAGAATTGATTGGGGGATAAAAAAAACTATGATTATGTAGTTGTGTGGATCAAAATTGTGAATGGCAGTTAAAATGAAAGTCTAGGGTAGAACCAGCTTATTGTTAATTGGTTTTTCTTAATATACAGGGTATTTCATAACTTATCCGCCAAATTTTTGGACCAATTGTAAATAAATGACTACCGCACTATGACATAAATGTAAATCGTTTATTTAGATACCCGCGATATAAGACACTTTTCGCCACTGGGATCTTTATAGACGCAGATAAATAGTCCAGTAAATTAACGCCACAAAAACCCCAAAACTGGGCATCATTTGCCCCTATGATTTTTTTCGCTACACTAATATTTTTTGCCAAAATGGCGTTTCAAAAATTCGCAATTTTGAGAATCTGAAAATTCGCAAAATTATTGTGGTGAAAACGGAAAATTTGAATATCTTCCCAAAACTTGAATATCCTCCCGTTTTTAAAGAAAGATAAGGCAATAATAACCAACTTTTTTTTACTTTTTGCACTTGATTAATAAATTTATTGTAAAAAAATCCAATTTGAGAAAGTTTCAAGGCAGAGTTTTTTCTCGTGCACTTAATAAAATACTTGATATATATATTGATTAAAAGGTCAGAATGTGATCTTTTATTGAGTACAATTGCTAACCCAAAAAAATTTTAACACGAAAAGAAAATAATCCTAAAAAAAGTCGATTTTTCATAGGGGTGAGAATTTTCTCAATTTTCCGGAAAACCAAAAAATATGAAAATAAAAGAAAAATGCCTTCGACAAGGGGACAATAAGCTTTCTAATGATGTGAGTTGGAAACCGATATGGTCCTTGATTATCTATTAATTCAAAAAATAAAAAAAAAGACCTAAAAAAACATAATTTATTGAATCTTTCTGACTATATTTAACACCTTGCAAAGCCCCATTATCCAAAAGGATTCGGTGAAATTAGTCTTGATAAAAAAAAATATGAATAAATTTATAGCAGGGTCAAAATATCGAGCAAAAACAAACTTTGGCCCGGTTTTTCATTAATCCAGAGAAATAGATAAAAGGAACAAGTAACATGATATTATAGGTACAGGTTCCTTCTTTCATCTGAACTTTGAATCATGAAAAAATATTAATATCTACGTGATTTATTGAAAAATTTGTAATCCGCTTGAAAGTGTCATTCCTTTAGAGCGTACTCTCTAAATGCAGGGCAGGAACTAAAAATGGGGGTGCATTTTGAAGCCGGTTATGTCGAAAAGTATCATATTTTTAACAAAAAATGATGAGGATTATTGTTGTAGGTAATGAACTGATCTTCATTTTCGTCCAAACAAAAATTCTCTAAGTGTCATATTTTCGGAAATATCGGCGAAAATAGGCGAAAAAAAACACATTTTTGAGACCATTTTCCCGCTCTTCTACAAATTTCAGACAGCTGAGATTTTCGGGGGTGAATGTACCCATGAATACTTTTGTTTTTCGTAGCAAAACACTCTGTGGGAATGTTTTCTACAGCCTAACTCAACTAGAATTCTTAAATACTAAGGTCCTACTCACTAGTGTAACTTAGGGTCTAATAATTTTAGTAACACTACCGGTAACGTGTAACACAAAATCTGCACAATACTCTGTTTGTAACTAGCACTGTCACTGAACTAGTTTAAAAGGTTTGGTCCTCTTGAGTCTTCTTACTAAATTGGTACTATCGAGGAGCTGGATGACCTCAACGTTCCCATGTTGGAGCAGCCGTTGTTTATGGCTGCTGGCAGATTTAGATATAGTCTTGTCAACAGTTTCTACATCCAGGTCCCTATGAAGATCACTGTTGCGACAGTACCAGGGTGCATCGACGATGTTCCTTAATGCTTTATTTTGAAAACGTTGGATAACTTGAATGTTACTCTTACTGGCGCAGTCCCAAAGCTGGCTACCTTACGTCCAAACGGGTTTCAATATCTGCTTGTAGAGGAGTAGTTTGTTATGTGTGGACAACTTGGAGTTTCTTCCTAATAACCAATACATCTTTTTATATTTTATACCAAGCACTTCACGTTTCTTTTTAATGTGGACTTTCCAGCAAAGATATTTTGCTGTATTAGCTGAGCGTTATTTATTCTTATAGGAATGTGTTGGTTTCGTTTATTAGTAAAGTTAACATGAACAGATTTATTTTCATTTAACTTAATACGCCATATTTTAGTCCAGGTGTTATTCTGGTCTACAGATGTTTGTAATTTTCGGTTAGCTTCTTCATGGTCTTTTCCAACAGCCAGAATGGCAGTATCATCAGCAAATGTTGCAATAGTATCGTGCTCAAGGTTAGGAATATCACTGGTATACAGTAAGTAGAGTACTGGACCTAGCACACTACCTTGGGGTACTCCTGCCTTAATTTCTCTTAGATCAGAATATACATCTTCCTGTTTTATTCTGAAATATCTGTATGATAAATAGGATTTTAAGAGTTCTGAATACTGACGTGGTAGTAACAAATTTAACTTGTGGTTAAGGCCCTCATGCCAAACTTTATCAAAAGCCCAAATTGATGGGCGGGAATCAGATCCTTTTCTTCTATTGTAGGTTTTAATCTCCACCAATTTTTCGTAGTTTCGAAATAACAGGCAACAAAGAGATGGGTCGGTATGACGTTACTTCTTGGGGAGGTTTACGTGGCTTAGGTATCATTATAACCTCTGCTACTCATAGCTGAGGTACGTATCTCATCCTAAATGATGCATTGATAAGGTTGGTCAGTTTGACAACAGCTTTACGTGGGAGTTGTTTCAAGATTTCCCCGGTAATGCGATCAAATCCAGGGGCTTTTTTAGTATTTATATTTGTTTCGATTTCCACATAAACTTCTTTTGGAGAAGTAGGTCTAACGACTGAATCTTCCTGTTCTGGTTTATTCCAGTCTTGGGTCTCTTTACCATCGTTTATCTGGAAAGTCATTTCTAAGTGTTCTGCGAATCTGGTTGCTTTTTGTATATTATTTCGTGCCCAACTCCCGTCTTCCTTTCTAATTGGTGGGTTATGTGTAATAGGACTTTTTAATCATTTGGTTGCTTTCCAGAGTGAATAATCTGTACTCTGTCATTAGTTAATTCACTCAAGTACTCACCAATCGATTCATTTTTAATACGCTGAATTTCGCGTTTTAACTGTTGTGTTGCATTATTTAAAGCTGTTTTATCAGCTGGTGCACTGGACTGATGCCATTTTCTTCTGATTTTTTTTTTGGATAATTATTTCCTTTTGTTTTGTATTTAAGATCAGGGGTGCTCTCCCAAGCTGCTTTTGTTGAATATCTTCATTCGATTGTTTGATTCTGAAGCTTTGCCAGTCCGTTCGTTTGTTGACTCATTTAGGTTGATTTTCTTTTTGAATCACACTATCACTCAGTGTAAGAAGTACGAATACCTACAAATTAAAAAAAAATGGTGCCGGACAGACCTGATGACCGGGTTGGCACCTTCGTTTATTGGACTATAAAGGGATAAACGTACTTTTCATGGAAAATATCATGTTCTCCAAAGAGTATTTTTTTCTCTTTCTTAAAAATCCACCCAGTATATGAATATAGACAGTTATTATAAAACATGTCCACTTAATTTTTCCGCTTGTATGGAATGAAACGAACATTATCTCGACATCGATCTGACGATTTTGAATTCCACTTACAGACTTCCTTGTGGTAATTTGTCAGAAAGAATATCGTCTATAACAAGTTCCTAGATACATATATATATGTAATATGTCGATCAAATTATGTTAAAACCTGTCAACGGGTTGTTACGTTGTGTTATCTTATGTAACAAAGTATTTTGTATGTGTATCAAAAAATTGTGTATTGAAATGATGCTGAACATAAAAGGAAGTGGCTACGAGATCAATGCAGATACGATGGTAGAAATTAGATTATGTAGATTATGTATATATATCTCAAAGGATTTTCGATTAAGAGGGATATAATTTCCAATTTGAATAACGATTCACGTGTGAATACTCTGCTTGCTTTATGCTGTTATCGATTATTTGTATTGTAGACAAATTTGAAAGAGAATTTTCTTTACACGATATAAGAATATTGATGCAGTAACAGCAAGTGAAAGACAGAATCCAGATTTATTAATTATTGTGTATACATTCTTACATCATTACAAGTAGAAGTTTTTACCGAATTTTAACCTTGGCTAATATTTCACTACTTCCCATTTAAAACCACTACTTCAAAGATAAAAATAATTATCAAGTGCTTAGGTGTTTCTTCTAAAAATAGCTCGTTTAAGATTATTTAACCTCTCAAAAAAATTTAGTTCATCACAATTGTTTAATTTTTAATATATTAAACAAATAAATTCTTTTAAATATTTGTTTTTATTTTATTTATTATTGTAGTAGTTTCATTGCGATTCAATCTCAGCACATCGCAAAGATTTTGCATCAGTAGGAATTTTTTTCCTATTTTTGGAATGACCTTTAATAATTAAATGAAGTATAAGAAAGTCAGAACTCAAACCCACTGCGCCAAATGTTGTTATATACGAGTTTTCAGAATAATTGAAAGGAGAAAATGAAAAATGTTCTCTAAACTTACACAATTCTTTGAAACCCCGTTTGGTAGTTTTCACAGCCACTACCAAATGAAATAATACGAACCGTGTTTCCAGATGGTTCTTGATGGTTCATGGTCAGAAGTCAGGATGTTCATATGATGCTATAAATAGCCGACTTGATCGGATCATTTGCAACATCTCATCGCTTTTGCATAAAATTTATATTTAAAGATAACTGGGGATTTTCAATAATTACAAAATATTTTGTCTAGCATGATGTATCTCAAAATGCACCTGGTGTTGTGGCTATTTAAAATTGAAAGTTTTCTTTCGGAATTTTTAAGTGAGCAAGTTCGAATTGGGGAAGCTAGGAGAGTCTACAAGATTAACAAATTTGAGAGAGGAAAATCATACTGAAATATAATTCGGTACACCTGAAAAAATTTTTAACTTATCTCTTCACGAGATACGATTTGAAATAGACAAACTTCCATTTACGATTAATTGCAAGTTGTAGATTCGTTTTCAGAGATGTGACAAAAAAATATCGTTCTACAATTTCTAGCACCAGCGGTTTGATCTGGGCATACAGAATGCTTTTTATCGTAATTTAACGTAAAATTGTTTCAAATCAGCACTGTTCTTTGTGAGCCATTGAAGTGTGATTAAGTGATATTATTCAGCAATTGATTTTTATTTATATAGATTTTTGAAAAATACCGAAAACTTACTGAAGATCCCTATAATATACGAATCGTGTCTTATCCATGGGGTATGATAAAAAAATAGAACATTTATATTCAGTTTAATTTATTTGGTCAACATTTTTTTTATTTAGTTCTCTTTTTCTTTGACGGTACCCGTAGTACCTCTAATTGAGCATTTATCATACTGGTAGAGAAAAAGCCAAACAATAAGAAGAAAAGGTAGAAGATAAAAATAGCTGCAAGCCTTCAAGAATAACTACTCGAAAAACCTGATCTGTGAATATAAAGAGGAAGACAATATAAGCTTGATGCTATTTTTAGAACGATATTTTTTGTCTTTGGGTAATAAAGGCTTTAAGGCCAATTGATGTTCGTATTCTAACAAAATTGGAAAAAATTATAACAAAACATTTCGTTATTTTTCTACACCAGATTTTACATCATTTTCGAAAAAAATCGTTGAAAACTAAATGCCTGGTGAGAAGTTTAAATATAGAGCCAATCTTAAAAGGTATTAACATTAAAACATAATCAATGAATTCACTTTTTAGTTATTGTTTCAACAAATTATTGAAAATTTTAGATTGTTCACGTTTATTTGTATTATGTAAAGGATAATTACACACTTGAAAATCTAAAATTGTCGGTGGATAACATGTTATTTTTGGTAAATATTAATACAATGTACCTACATCTATATTAAACGAAAATTATTATAAGAACAAAAAGACACTGCAACATTTTCTAATTATATAATTTTCGTCATAGTAAAAGATCTGTAGACACTGCTTGAAAAATCTGTATATGAATAAATTGAATTCATTCAGACGTTTCGTCATCTTTTTAAAAATCACTTAAATCTAAGTGGAAAAATAGTTATAATAACAAGGTTTTTTTAAATCAGTCTTACCAATTCGTGTTCGCCAAAACCATTCATTAAGCAAATAAACACCAGTTAAACTTTATTTAGTTCGTTGGAATACATAAAAAAAGAATTGGTCCTAATACGGAACCCTGTGGTATTCCTGGCGATTTTAATTTGGGAATTTACGTGGGTGAGATTTTCAGTTCATTCAATTGAGTTAGGGAGAATTATATTTCAGAAACTTCCTAAAAATAAAACAATGGATTCAACCCATTAACGCCCAACCGAACAAAATGTGAAAGACTAAAGAAATAACTGTAGTACATTGGAAAACAAAAACAACAAAATGGCGGTAAAAACGCAACAAATTGTTGCAAAATCTTCGGTAATTTATTACTCAAAAACTTTTACGTTTTACGAAAAATTGCAAAGAGTAACAAATACTGAGAATGATTAACACAATACGTTTGAAGTTTTTGAGTCATTTTTCATTTTTTTAAAAACTAAAATTTGTATCAAAAAATTCTGAAAAAATTGGTACGTGTTGTATTAATGATTCTAAGTAATTTTTATTTCTTACAACGTTTCGTGAAATGTAATAGTTTTTGAGTAAAAAATTATCGAAAAATTTGCAACAATTTGCTGCGTTTTTCCGCCATTTTGATTAATAATTAGCTTAAACAAAATCTAAAAAAACTTTTTCCATATATTTGACCATCCAGATTACTTTTTTTATAGGTTATAATCTCAATCAAATTGGAAAAGATATAAAATCTTTTTACTTTTTAATTTAAAACTTAATTATTTAGTGAATAACTTTTTTTTAGTTTTTTAGTAGTACCATCAAAATATAAAGTGACATAATTTTTACCCAATTTTTTTTAAGAATTCAGCAAATGGTTAGGGTCTTAACCTTTTGTTGGCTTGAGCCTTAATTCTCTTTCGATTTCTCACAAAATTTTACATCTATTTGAAACACATCAACCATAATCAAATTTATTTTAACGAATTAAGACCTGTCTATTAACGCAGATATTTTATGTGTTCAAAAATGTTTATTTTCTTTATTTTTAAATATTGCCAGACTATATTATCATTAAGCCTTAATGCACTTGAGGCTGTACACATGAACATACCACCCTGATATACCGGTTGGAATTTTTATTCGTTTTTTAAATCTAAAAATAACATTACAAGTATTTCTATTTATAGATTCTTGTTTATATGACATAACTTGTTCCTCAATGGAGTGGGTTTCCACACACACACACACAATCAAATTAAACTACACGGTATTTAACTTTTTTAGAATGGTAGGTACAGGTCGTTTCAAGATATTTGGTTGACTTTCTACATACCGCAATAGGATTATTCGGCAAGGGTCTATAAAATACCCACACTTTGTGATTGTAAACAGAAAATAGTAGGCAGGTATGTATTTAGTTTTTATCTTCCATAAGAAAATGAATCTGTGAATCTGAAGAACTAAACTACAATATTACATACAATATATGGGTAGGAAATACAAACGCTTTATTGTTGTCAGCAAAAAATATTAAAGATTCAAGTTTAGATTATCACCAGGATACAACAGCAGAACTCTTTGAAGAATGGTTTGAAAACTATTTATTACCGATTATTTCATTCACACATGGCTCCGACAATGAAAAGTTATGAATTTAGTCACATGATATGCAATATGATCGATTATTTCCCTTGCCTGTCAAATATCAATTTTTAACCAATCACGTGCTTGGAAACTGATTTGACGCAGCCAATCAAAACAAAATAAAGCGACTATTCACCTTGGTGGTAAATATTCGGCTATTTGATCATCGTTCTCAATATTCACCTGAAGGACGGTATTTATACGTACGTACAGAATTTTTTTTGTCTCGGGAAATAATCTTATTAAATATAACGCGACCTTGACAAATTAGCTACTATTTTTATTGTTACTAAATTTCTCGTATATTTTACAATTTGTCTCGACAATTTTGGCATTAATATCAAAGAATAACTCCCTCGAGCTAAAGCTCTCGGGAGTTATTCAGATTATTAATGCCAAAATTAAGTCTCGACGAATTGATCCTAAAATAAACTCGAAATTTAGACGCAATAAAAATAGTCGGCTATTTGTCAAGGTCTTGGGATATTACTGTCGACTATTTCCCTCGGCTTAATTTCCACCAATCACAAACGCGCAATTTTGAATTACAAATGGTTTCTAGATGAACAAACTGCCTGCAGTTTTTTCGATTTTACCCGCGGCAAAACTTGATAGCTATTGTCACCAAAAATTACAATACCTTTTATAACAAGTAATTATGGTCTCCTAGGACACCAGAAAACGACGCTAACAATTTTTCTGATTTTATTGTCAATAAATTTTGTAATATTATTTTTTAAACAGTGCTAAGTCAGCCTTAATTCTCTTTCGATTTCTCACAAAATTTTACATCTATTTGAAACACATCAACCATAATCAAATTTATTTTAACGAATTAAGACCTGTCTATTAACGCAGATATTTTATGTGTTCAAAAATGTTTATTTTCTTTATTTTTAAATATTGCCAGACTATATTATCATTAAGCCTTAATGCACTTGAGGCTGTACACATGAACATACCACCCTGATATACCGGTTGGAATTTTTATTCGTTTTTTAAATCTAAAAATAACATTACAAGTATTTCTATTTATAGATTCTTGTTTATATGACATAACTTGTTCCTCAATGGAGTGGGTTTCCACACACACACACACAATCAAATTAAACTACACGGTATTTAACTTTTTTAGAATGGTAGGTACAGGTCGTTTCAAGATATTTGGTTGACTTTCTACATACCGCAATAGGATTATTCGGCAAGGGTCTATAAAATACCCACACTTTGTGATTGTAAACAGAAAATAGTAGGCAGGTATGTATTTAGTTTTTATCTTCCATAAGAAAATGAATCTGTGAATCTGAAGAACTAAACTACAATATTACATACAATATATGGGTAGGAAATACAAACGCTTTATTGTTGTCAGCAAAAAATATTAAAGATTCAAGTTTAGATTATCACCAGGATACAACAGCAGAACTCTTTGAAGAATGGTTTGAAAACTATTTATTACCGATTATTTCATTCACACATGGCTCCGACAATGAAAAGTTATGAATTTAGTCACATGATATGCAATATGATCGATTATTTCCCTTGCCTGTCAAATATCAATTTTTAACCAATCACGTGCTTGGAAACTGATTTGACGCAGCCAATCAAAACAAAATAAAGCGACTATTCACCTTGGTGGTAAATATTCGGCTATTTGATCATCGTTCTCAATATTCACCTGAAGGACGGTATTTATACGTACGTACAGAATTTTTTTTGTCTCGGGAAATAATCTTATTAAATATAACGCGACCTTGACAAATTAGCTACTATTTTTATTGTTACTAAATTTCTCGTATATTTTACAATTTGTCTCGACAATTTTGGCATTAATATCAAAGAATAACTCCCTCGAGCTAAAGCTCTCGGGAGTTATTCAGATTATTAATGCCAAAATTAAGTCTCGACGAATTGATCCTAAAATAAACTCGAAATTTAGACGCAATAAAAATAGTCGGCTATTTGTCAAGGTCTTGGGATATTACTGTCGACTATTTCCCTCGGCTTAATTTCCACCAATCACAAACGCGCAATTTTGAATTACAAATGGTTTCTAGATGAACAAACTGCCTGCAGTTTTTTCGATTTTACCCGCGGCAAAACTTGATAGCTATTGTCACCAAAAATTACAATACCTTTTATAACAAGTAATTATGGTCTCCTAGGACACCAGAAAACGACGCTAACAATTTTTCTGATTTTATTGTCAATAAATTTTGTAATATTATTTTTTAAACAGTGCTAAGTCAGCCTATGTAGTGAAAATGAGTCGCTTTGGAAGTGATTCTATGACTAATATTGATCTGGCGATTGAGAAAAGTGTACCGTACAATACCGTTAAAACCACATCCCCAACAAGTCATTCATAAGTTTCAAATATTCCGTGCCCAAGGATGAAGTGAGATAGATATATAAAAGTCCAGAACATGGCAACGAATTTATGCTTCGATGAATGGGCGTACCGTTACAGAGGGGAATGGGATGTGACACAATATATTTATTTTTTTTAACGATTTTAATTTTACCGGTTACATAGGAAATTTAAAATACTAATGAAAATATATTTATTTAATCAAATTAATCGTAAAAAAATTTAGGATCAGTTATTTCGCTAGTCCGCTCTGAACACCTAGTGTTCGTCAATTCAGGATCAAGGGAAAATTCATCATTTCCTTGCAAATGTGTCGATGTTGTTTTTATCAGGCTGTTCGACTATCAGGCTATTCGGGATTGAGGTAGGAATAGGGAACTAACT
Organism: Crepidodera aurea; assembly: GCA_949320105.2. Lineage (NCBI taxonomy): Eukaryota > Metazoa > Arthropoda > Insecta > Coleoptera > Chrysomelidae > Crepidodera > Crepidodera aurea. The sequence goes on from OX439479.2 coordinate 13,274,717, forward strand.
ACAAATTAAACACTGATGAATTATTAGTTGTATCATCCTGAAATAAAAAAAAATAATGTTGGTATAGTAGGAACCTTCTACGTTTAGATAAATCCTGAAAAATATATAAACTCTTTTAATCTTATCGAACCTATAACAGAAAAAAATTAGTTAGTAAATATCAACTAACGAAAACGTTGGCAGAAGTAACAAATTTCTACATCTACTATTTTTTTGTGAGGCAAGCCTCATTTTATTTTATTTTTTCTCCACTACGCTACATTAAAATTATATGCATTCATAATCCACGAAGCAGGCGAGAAGGCATTCACAGTGAAACGACATACAAATCGAATCAAATAAGTAATTAGTTAAAACTACAATTACAGAACACAAAAATTTTCAATAAAAGTTAAGATTCATGGGAAATCACTAGAGTTTAAGCAGTCGGTATTATGGAAATGTTTTTGATTGCTTAAAATATTCAACATATTCTCAAAAGATTGGTTTGACCTTTTACATTACATAAATTTAAGCCATAATGTTTAAACAATATTACTGGAAGTACCTTATATTTTAAGTGAAAAATGTTTGTATTCTAGTAAAGCTTCGCAAAAGTATTTTTAAATCTTATAGCCTAAATTTATTAAAAAACAAATAAACATAGGTATATTACCTCGATATTGGTTTTGCATCTGTTTTCAAATATTTCCTTTCACTTGGTTTATATTCAAAGTCATTATCACGGAAATGAAGAACAAATATAATCATTTGTAGACATGAACTTCACTGCCTCAAATCTTCTCCTTTCAACATTTGCAGGAATCCTAAAAGTCATGTCTTCGTATAACTGTTTAAATGAAAAATATTACCTAAATACTTAGGTAGTTTGACAGAAAAACAAAATGTGATTTAATTTTTAACACAATATATGAAACTTTCATAATTATAAGTCGTTGCAATAAGTTAAAACAATCCTTTATGCATTATTAAAGAATTTATACAGTCGATAAAATACTAAATTCTACGCCCATGAACTATGTTTATAACCTTAAAAGTAACTTACCGATGAAATGATAAATCGGGATTTAAATAATCCAGTTTGCGGCATATCACACATTGTTGAACCATATTTGTCTATTCAATCAATTTAAACCAATAAATCAATATGAAACAGAAAATTTTAATGTAGCACGATATAAAACACATTAGTAAACAAACACCAATGTACTGAACATGGCCGACACAAATACAATAGTACCATTCTAATGGTTACGTTCCATTCATAAATAACAATGTTTGATAGCGCTTCATTGCCGCTTCTATCAAATTTTCGCAGAAATGGTTGAAACTTAAATCATGGTAAAATATCTTTGTCAATATTTATCTAGCAATATAATTTGTTGTGTTATTAGTTTCGAAAATTAGTGTTAACGTAGATGTACAATTATTTTAGCGAAACAAAATATCTCATTTTCCAAGATAATGTTTAAATAGATTTAGGATTTTGGTAATGACGGAAAAAAATATGATAACTTTGACAACATTGAAACTGATAATATAAATTCAATAACACAGCGTTTAGACTGTAACGTGTTGTTGTCCCCAGCCGAAACGTCAAAAAACTCGATCTTATTGTTCTAAATCTATGGTTAAAACCCATACGTCAATACGGAAACAGTTTACGGAATTCTGCAAGGCAAAGGAATACGAGCTTTTGGAAACTACAAGTTTAGAGCAACTAAACCTAATCCTGAAAGATTTGGCGTGGAATATGAAGAAAGAAAACGGTGAAAATTACAAAGAACTAGTTGTGAAGACAATGTGAAACACCGTAGAACTTGCCTGGAGAGGTGGAGAAGCAGTCAATTACAGAGTTCATAATTTTAAAGAGGAAGTGGATAATTCTGGGATTAAAACAGGTAGGAAGCCTAAAATATAATCCTCTCTTCAATAAAATGGCCCAGGGTGAAGAAAAAAAAATTGCCGATAGTAAATGGCTGGTCCCCAACACGAAGAACCCTACCTTTTGTCTAGTCCGTCTTTTTAAAATTCTAATGGTTAAACGTTCATCTAGAATAACAACTGATAGATTATTCTTAACAGTACCATCATGGAACAAAGAACAATCAAGTGGATGGTACAAAAACACTCCAGTGGGAAAAAACGAACTTTCGAAATGGACTAAAGAAGCAGCAGAGAAGGCAGGATTAAATATAAAAGAAATAAAGATAATAAACAACTCTACGCGGTCGACAGCAGTCAGTAACCTGGCTAAAGGAGGGATGGGTGAACAGCAATTACAAAATACATTGAAAACCCTATATTCCGTTAAAATGTTGCCAGATCTGTATATTTTATATCTAAAATTATTTTATGTCTTGTCTAAAACTATTCCGAAACATTTGAACTGTCCCACAACGGAAACTTGACACCAGACTTTGTTTTAAAAATATATCAAAAAAGGCTACAAGCTAAAATTAAAATGTAATCCTTAGTGAAAAATACTGAGTCGTCTCTGACACATGAAAAATGTAATTTTAAATTGATCATTGTTTTGTACATGCACATAAAATTATCTAAATTTAGAACTCATTTTCATTATCTATGTGATCGTACGGTGTATAAATAGACTCAAAGCTGATAACTATAAGCTACGATTTTAATTTTATTGGTTTATTCAAAGTTATGTGTTTGTGAAATCGACTTTTATATCGCGGTGTCATGTTAATTTCAAAATAAATGCTTGTTTGCCTGTTTTAATATCTCTTAAGTTAAAAATATTATTGGGTGAGTGCTGGTAAAAGCAATTTTTATGTTACTGTTTTTTAATAGACAGTAGTGGATCAAGTCTTGAATTCCTTTAATAATTTTACACATTTATTTATGATTTTGTGCAAATCATTGACTTAAAATAAAAATTAAAATTTCTTGTAAACTGATATAAAAACTACGGGATTGATAAGCATTGATTTTAGATTGAAAATGGCCCAGAAATCTAAAATTAATGAAGAATTAATACTATTTTACAAATTTTATACTTAATTATCTATTCTGATGTTGTTAAATTAATAAACTTACCAACAAAAGTAATTAAAAAGTTAATAAACATCATATCTAAATTTAAACACTTGAAAGTACAATAAACTTATATATTATTTAATTTATTATAAATAAACAGGAACACTCGAACAAAACAGAATCAATAACAAATTATTCCGTCATTTTTTGAAGTGGTACCAGAACATAGATAAGAACTCAAGTACCACTTTTGTAAACACACTACCCCAATTATAGGGCAATAAAAAAAATCAGAAGTATTAATTGATTAAATTTATATACAGGGTTACTTATAAGTGAAGAACTGTATAGTAGAACCCACCGCTTTATGAGAAAGAAAAAACGCTATAAAAACAGCAAAGGATACCGCCAATAGAAGAATACTGATTGATCTGGACATTTTTGAGTATTTTAATGTCGAAAACACCGTACACTGTCCATATACATAAAAATAAAATGATATTTTGTCTATTAGGACCACTGTGCAAAGATTCAATTACCAAGTTACTGGAGATCGTTAGGGGTAATTTGCGTAAAATTTCTATATTGATTAACTTTCTTTAATATGAATGTACATTTTAATTTCTATAACGCATATTAGATTTGAATAGAGGTTGACCACTCCACCTGGCCTATAGCTTCATTTTCTGATCTCTTGTGAGATTCAGAAACGTTGCTAATTAAAATTTTGTCTCAAATTTTAATTCTAAAATTAAAAACACGGTGAATAAAGTCATAAATATTATAAATTAATTAAGCTTACCTACCCTATCTCAACCCTCACCATCGGAATTACTGTCATCAACATTGATAATAAATTTGGTCGGACTCGTTATGTAAGAATTTTCTGATTTGATGACATGTTTGATTTTTTTCTGCCAATCATCAGCTGAAATTTTGTTAATTTCTTCTTTTACCAAATTTGCTATCAACCCATCCCCTAATTAATTCTAGGGGGTTAAATAAACAAACATTGGGCGAAAGGCGCAATAGCTCGTGGCCCCTTTTTGATGCCATGCCAGGAATCTTTGGAACGACAACCTGATACCACATAATCCATTGGAATATCATTTAGTGATTGTTCCTATTCTTTAGATCCACTTAAAGAAACTGTATTTTCCCAAGGACGAAACATATTGAAATTGACACCGAATAAATAAATAAGAAGTACACTGTAACATTGTTTCAAAATAAAAAAAAGTATGTATATACACGGAAGCCAAGAATAATATTAATTGAAATAAACTAACGCCACGAATCACCTACCACCTACTATTCACTAAATCAAAAATCAAGTGCGAACACAAGCACAGTGTATCACTGTATGAATATTTTCCTAGCCCTCACTACTGAAGACAATATTTGTCTAACTTCCTGCTTCCTACTTTAATTGCAGAACAAGATGATCCCGCTTTATACAAGTCGCTAATACCGACAAAGCCACTTGTCGGCACATCTACATGCCGCTAATACCAACAAAGCCACTTGTCGGCACATCTACAAGCCGCCAAAGTAACCTGTCTGCACATCTGAGAATTTTGTTTCTGCAATTGAAAATGTAAAAACTATAACCACACTTCCATTGTCGCCTCTTATGAGTGTAACCTCACAGTTTAGTTAAATTAATTTAAGACAAAATTTTAATTAGTAACTCAAATCTAATATGTGTTATAGAAATTAAAATGTAAATTCATATTAAACTCATAATTAATAATTATACCCCATTCTCCCCTATAACGATATCCAGTTAAGTTGGTTATTGAATCTTTGCACAGTGGTCCTAATAGCCAAAATATTATTTTATTTTTATGTATATGGACAGTGTACGGTGTTTTCGACTTTAAAGTGCTCAAAAATGTCCAGATTCATGAGCATTTGTTCTATTGGCGGTAATCCTTTGCTGTTTTTTCATTCTCATAAAGGATTGAGTTCGACTATACTTGATTGTTTTTCTAAAAAAATTCCATGCTGACTTAGCATTACATTTACCGACACAAGATTTACGCGAATAATTAATTTTCTATAAAAAACTGCGAGAACTTATTCAACATCCATGTAGAAAAAAATTATTTGAGATTTGAGTATTCCACCTCTAAAGCCATCTATAGGAAAACCGAGGAAGCAAAGTTGCAGACCTATTAATATGGTATTGTAGATTACTCTCGATAGCTTCTCCCAGCTGTGTTTCAAATTTTCAAATTGAAGCCCATGTCCACTGTTGATTATATGAAATATGTAAATATTTTAGAAAATGTATATAAAAAATTTGCTAAATGTTAAAATTCTTTATATTTTATGATGAAATGCCGAGACAACAAGATAATTCCAAAAGGTCTAAGACTTAAAACTCCAATAAAGAAGAACAAGATATGGAGAATTTTAAGGTTCAACAAATTTAATTTAGAAAAAGATATAGGATATTAAATCATATTTGTATAATGAGATATCCAGATTTGATTTCAATAAAATAATCCATTCTACCAAAAATAGACAATTAAGAACATTTAATTGAAGAAAAAAGTTTTTACATTACACCCTTAGAAATTCAGAACAAAATTTAAATACGGTAATAAATATTTCAAGTAGAAATCTTAATCACACAGAAAATTTATTATTGGCTAAAGGTTTAAATTATTCGGTAACTCCAAAATATGTACCAAAATTTAAGCAACAAATACAAGGTACATTGCAAAATTGAATTCGAAAAATATTATAAAATTAATCAAAATTTCCCCTCGGAAGAATTTAAAACAATTAGAAATTTAAAAAATGACAATACAATTAAGATTTTAGAGGCAGATAAAGGTAACGCGACGGTTGTCATGAACAAAACAGATTATAATAACAAAATTAACGAAATTATTGAAAACGGTAGCTATTCAGAATTAAATAAAGATCCAACTACTAGTATTGAAAACAAAATTTACAAAACTTTATATAAAAATAAAAAATTCCTAAGTGATAAAGAACGAAGATCTCTTACTTCTTATTATAGTAAACCTCCATATTTTTATGGTTTAACTAAAATTCATAAACAACAAATACCATTAAGACCAATAATAAGTTCTATAAATTCACCTTGTCAAAATTTAGCAAGATTTCTACTTAAAATAATAGATCCGTTATCAGAAAATACTAATTCCTTTATCAAAAATTCAAAACATTTTTTAGAAAAATTATCAAAAATCAAAATTACAAATTCAGATATAATGGTTAGTTTTGATGTAGTCAGTTTATTTTCAAATGTTCCTGTCGATAAAACTCTTAATCTTGTGAGAAAAAAGTTGACAAGTGATAATACATTAATAAATAGAACTAAATTAAGCGTCTCGGCAATTCTAGAATTATTGAAACTATGTATTAAAACTACATATTTTCAATTAAATAGTGATTTTTATCAGCAAAATTTTGGTATAGCAATGGGTTCACCTTTATCACCAAAATTGTGTGATATTTTCATAGAAGATTTTGAAATGGAAATTGTAAATAAACAAAATTTAAGATCTTCTGTCTGGTTTAGATATGTAGATGATATCTTTGCAATTTGGCAACACGATAGGGAAAATATTCATACATTTTTATACAGGGTGTTTCATAGTTAAACCGACATACGGTAACTGTAAATAGGGGGCACTTAGGTGATTCGAAATAACCTTGGTTAATGGGTCTAACGCCTTTAATAACCGAGATACGGGGTGTTTCATCCATTTCGGCAAATATTTTGATAAGCCGTAACTTTAGAACCACCCTGTAGATTTCTCTCATACTTGGTACAGGTATAGTGTGCTAATAGCCCAATCCTATAGTGTAAGACCTACAATTAAAATCCAGATCCGGATTAAGAAAAATTTGCAAAATTTGAAAATCCCCAAAACAACACCCTGTATATCAAATTTTTTAAAATTGGGATAGATACATGAAAAAAACAGAAAAAAATGAGTTAAAGTGAAATTTTTTTATGTGCACATCCCATTCTACTACTGGAGTTTTAACGTCAAATTACATCAAATGCATTTTTTTCATTTTCACAAGCAGTAACTTTCAAGAAACCTGGTAGATTTCTTTCATATTTGGTACAGGTATCATTTTTAGTAGCCCAATCGTATAATGTAAGGACTATACTACAGTTAAAATCCAGATACGGATTAAGAAAAATTTGTAAAATTTAAAAATCCTCAACGCAACACGGTGTACATCAGATATTTTTTAAATTGGATCAGATATTCGAAACGAGTGAAAAAAACTGAGATATTATGACATATTTTTATAAATGCACATCTCGTTCTACATATTAAAATCCAGATCCGGATTAAGAAAAATTTGTAAAAGTTGGTAATCTCTAAAATAGCATCCTGTATATCAGATTTTTTAAATGTAATCGGATACCTACTTAAAAAAAGAAAAAAAAAGACAAAAGATGTGTTATACTAAAATATTTTTATAAGTGCACAAGAGCGTTCTACAAAAAAAATACAGATTTAATTTTTCGGATTAATGCGAATAAAGCTGGTGCAAAACGAAGACTACCAGTACGATAGGAAACATAGGACTGCATACCTGAAAACCTTTAATATAAAAACAATGATTTATTATAAAGGCGTCGATTTGTGATCTATTGCCTTAGAGTTCGGCAACACTGGTATTACAACTGTAAACTATGTTCTAAAAATAAATCAGTCTCAGACATTAAAAATCGTGAAGGTCATAAAATGCCCGCGGGCGTCCTCTACCTACCTCTTCAACTGTTTTTTAACGATTTGTTTTGTAGGTATTGATAACGTCGACATGTAAATCGATTATTTCTTGAATGATGTTAAAGACATGATTTTTTCATGAGACAATCTGTATGTAAATATTTAACCACGGTTCCAGAGTGTAGAGTACTGCCGTTATAAGAAAAAAGGCGCCAAACGATAAACGTTGCTTAAGCCATAGCAAATCAGTGCTACTATACAATCATTTAGATGGTATTTCCATCTATCGGAGACATACTTAAGTGTAACACTTGCGCAAATCTCCGATTGAAGGAACAACCAGGGCCGGTTTAAGGCGTACGCGAAGGATGCGGGCGCCGCGGCTTGAAAGTTTTTTTTCTGAATGTAATGTAATAAAAAGTAGTCCAAAGCAGCGTTTTAGGCTACTCAAATTTTAAAAATTTTCCCAGACCCCCCGGTATTACGCCCCTCAAGCTACGCCACTGGTTTGAGGGGCACCAGTGAATTGTTCGCATCCACTAGAAAAATGTCTAGGACTGGCACTGGTATTAAAAGGGGTATTAAAATAAAATTCTGCTAAATTAATGTAATCTTTAGAAACAAAATAGTGAGATCCAAGCAGCATTTCAACCTTTTTTGTTTACGGCTTTTCCTAATATTTATTTCTGGATCCGTACCTGTATGCACTATCAAGCTTAATCTTAAACTATAGAGCGTTAAAACGGCTCCGCAGAATAATTTTTCAAGTTTACGGCAAAATTTCATTACTGCAATCTTGTTTTATTACCCATTTTACATAGAACATTAATTTTAAAACTAGGCGAACTACTGACCTTAAATTTTCTTGAATATTCCAATAAAAAAAACAGAACGTGCTTCAAACTAGGAAGCGCAAAATTATTATAAGGCGGAAATATATCTTAAAAACTGTATGTATAGTAAAATTTTAAATAAGGTCTCTACAGCAATGTAGGCGCCATGTTCAATCGTCGGAATACTATTCTGGTGCCTGTAGATCTAGATATCTGGCTCTTGAAGAAATAAATGGACTGTATCCGGTTTTTTACTCGTTTATTTTTTACCTAAGAAAAACAATACATTTGTGTAGATTTTACATAAAATATATAATATTTTAATGCACGTGTCTAACGCTTCAGATATTTTTTAGTCTTTTGGACTGTTAATTGAATACTTTAACATGTTTTAAAATTAATGAATACTGATTGTTTCGTGGCTTCCGATCAAGATATGTAGCCTATAAAAGATCTGTTACTAGTATTACAATACTTTTCAATGGAAAGACATTTCAAAATATGCATTATTGGTTGTTGCAGGTGATCCTGGAGTTCCGGTGAGGGGGGAGGAGCCTGGCCATGCGCCTGGGCCTGGCTTCTCTGCTGGTCGTCTCGCTGGGTATCCTCGTTCGCACGCCCCCCATCTGCGCAATCGCTACTCGCACGACACAGGATGATGCCTTCGCCTCCCTGACATCCCATCAAAGCAACTCCTCTTCATCCAGTAGTCTACGCCCTCTCCCGCTTGGTCCGTCTCCTTCCGCTAACAATTTACTAGAAGGTCACGCCCTCGTCGAAGACAACCACGCCCCCGGCTACGAAAACTACCTTGCTGCACGTCACTTAAGATCCAGTTTACAATCTGATGAAGGGCATGACCATAAGACCGACGAAATCAATGGAAATAGCATAGATAGCGTTATAGACGAGGTAACGGATAGTAGCTTGGCTAAAGAGGTGCTACCGGTGGGTGATTTAAAGAAGACTGATGAATCTGAGAAGACGAGATTGAATGTTGGATATTTGGCGGCAGTCACAGGACAGATGAATGGAAGACAGGGTATAACTATTTCTGGAGCCATCAAGATGGCGTTGGATCAGGTAATTTTAATTAAAAATGTTTTTCACGCTGAAAGTGACATAAAAAGTAATTTTTACAACTGATATATTAGCTCTCTAATCATATTTACTTTTGGATCACCTTTACTAATTTGGAGTTACAATGTAGATAGCAGATCTTATTAATATAATACAAATAAGATTATAAATCCAGTTAAACAAAGCTATTAATTTATTTTTGTTGAGGGTGGATATTGCTAAATATATATATAAATTATTTTTAGGTTAACAACGATAAACATCTTCTTCCAAATATTATATTGGATTTAAAATACTATGATACCAAAGGGGAAACCGTTCTAGCGACAAAGGCGATGACAGAAATGATTTGCGAAGGCGTTTCGGCATTTTTTGGGCCTGAGGGCAGTTGTCACGTGGAAGCAATTATTTCCCAAGCCAGAAATATACCGATGATCAGCTACGTAAGTCAGATTTTGCTAAAGATATACCGATAATTTGTGACAACTTCTTCTTATCCAGGATCCTAGGTCCAGGATTACTTTGGTCAACGTCAAGTAAATTACGATTTAGGAAATGTCAATCTCTCTCTCACTTTTTTCTAATTCATCAATATGCTTCCTTAAATTTGGTACAAACTATTTAGACTTTTCTTTTTACCATTCTCAATTTGTTTCAATTGCAGGGCTCTGTATTCTTTGGCCCTAAGCGCTGCATTGTAGGCATCGTCAGTCATTTAGTTTATCTGTCTCTACCAACACTTTTACCTTCATTGGTTGTCCCACCCAAGAATGAATTTATGCCTGATGATGCTTGCATGGCTGATCCATGCTACGCCTTGTTATGTATCACAAGTAACTTAACGTTTTGCTAAAAGTTGTATTTATTACTTTCAGAAATGTTCTGACTATAAAGCTTCTGACGTTCCAACTTTTGCAAGAACTGAACCAACTGACACACAGGTTAGTATTTACTAATTACTTTCTAAAATCCACCTCAACATTACTCATTCTAGGTTACAAAATCTGTAATTTCCCTTTTAACTTATTACAAATGGAAGAAATTTTCAATTATATATGACTACCACTACTCAACGGTTGCTAATTCTTTAAAAAAGGAAGCTTTAGAACGAAACATGACTATCAATTTCATCAAGGAAGCCATGGATACGCTCAGTTGTTGCCAAAATAACCTGCCTTGTTGCCAAGATGTCAATTGGTATAACATTATAAAGGATACGAAGAATAGGACACGCGGTAAGGTTTAGAAATTCTTTATTATTTATTAGTTTTACGTATGATTGGTTATAAATTTGAATCCCTGGGTTCCGGCACCCGACACGGCGACGCCTTCTGTATTTTGCATCTAAAACGCGAATTGTGAATATTTTTTTTAACAGCAATTAGTTATTAATAGATTTCCTTTCGTTTCATATTGCCTCAAATCATTTTGAAATTCCTCAAAGGAACACAAACGAACATAAACGTTTTAACATTTATACTGAACATAACCTCATTTATTTAACGTGCACGATTGAATGTCTCAGGCGCGGTAAATCGGTGCACGCTAAAAGACTACGTCATGGACAATGATGACGTTTTAGCGTGTAACTAAGTAGACACAGCGTTCTAAGAATCCTAAGTATCTAAGTGTCCGGTCCTTTTATGCCCTTCTATTCCACTACGGAACTTAATAAGAGAATTGAAGAGTTATTGCCTTCCAATTTAAAAGGAAACGTCCCCTTGTAAGCAACTGTTCATTTAAATGGCTTGTTTTTAAGATGAAATGACAAATCCTTCGAAGGTTTCAAAAGTTTTACTCTAATACGAATCAACCCCAAAGCAACTTTCATCCTTACATCCGGTTTCTAAATGTATTTGTGCAGCTCATTTGGTGTTATTTACGCTCTATGTCTGCTAGAATGACGGAGGGTTGTATAATGACCTTGAAGAATCTAGATAGGCATTCATATTTGATCAAGTGACCCAAGGAACTGTCAATAAGCCTTACTAAGAGGTGGTGAAATCGATTTGCCTCTTTATCTAACATATATCGTTATAGGGAGGTGGTGAAAACGCCCATTAATGTCATCTTTAATGGTTATTTAACGAACAAGTGTATTATTAATCGCCATTTTAATTCACGAGTTCGTTACAGAACTTTTCCTTCGACCGTACTTTTCAAAAATAAAGATATCTTACTTTCAATTTTTATTTATTTAACGAAAAAATAAATTCGACGTATGTTTTCTCGTATAACAGTTTGCTTTTATCAGGCAATAAACTTAACGATATTGCCACTTCTGGTGGAGTTAAATTAAATAATGACATACAATGACAGATAGTATTAACACACCTTCTTGATTTCAAATGTATATGTATGTTTGGTTGCCTACACTATAGGTAACTGTCAATATAAATGTATAATAAGAGCAATGTACGTTGGGTTGCATATAATAAAATCGTTGATTAAAAGAAAATCATTCATTAATAGGGGTCATTAATCAACGATTTTGAGTGCGTTAAAATACATCATAAATGGTCGGTCGATGGAAAACTAATTTTCTGTTTATTTTAGTCTATGTTTTCATGGGTACAGCCAAAGCTTTGGTAGAACTGATGGATGCTATGGAAACAGCAAAATTATTTGATAAAGGAGAATATTTTTTAATTTACGTTGATACAAATACGTATTCTGATGAATTTGCTTACCAGTACCTTTGGGGTGAGTAAAAAATTAATATTTCATTCTAAAAAAAATTTTAGTTATTAAAAAAATAACGAAAATATAAGACTTTTTCCATTATATTATCGATAACTAACAAGTGCGCCATGTGTTACTTTTCCGCACGCAAATACAGTTAGACGTACGGAGAAGTTTTTCAATAAAAAATATCTTGTCCGCTCTGCGTGCGGAAAAGTGTAACTTTACGCACGCTCGTAAAAAATTTATTTATTTATTGAAATCGGACCAGGCATTAGACAATACAAATTAATTTAGATTTTTTTTTAAAAGTAATAGTAATTAAAGCCTAAAATGTACTAGTTTTAATTTAATTTTGTACATTTCAGTACCTGAAACTCTAGGCAAATACAGCAATTGCAAAGTAACAGGAGATTTTGATAGTGCCCAAAAAAGAGCCAAATCACTTTTTGTGGTAGCACCGACTGCACCGACCGAAAATTATTCAGAGTTTACAGCCAGAGTTCAAGAATATAACTTGAATCCTCCTTTCAACTTTCCCCCTAAATCTAAAAATTTACCCGCCAGTCTTGAAAAGGTCAGTGAGCGGTAATTTCTATATATACAGGTTGTCTCAATAATAGAGAAACTGAAGATACTCTGACTCAAAAGATTATGATTAAACAAAACATGCTTAAGTAAAATAATAAAACTGAATATTTTTTCAAAGATACATTTATGTGTCCCTTAGACTCCTTAGATCATTAAAGCTTATTGTCATATTTAGTAAAATATTTTCAACTTTAAACCACTGTAATTCGAAAAAGGAGAACATTTCACTAAAACATGTTTTGAATCAAAGTATCTTCAGTTGTTCCTTCTCCCAATATTAATCCTGTATATAACTGTATGTTAGGTAATAATTATTTTTTAGTTTGTAACAATCTACGCGGCGTACCTCTTCGATTCTGTAAAATTATATGCTTCAGCGTTACACTACCTGTTGGAACAAGAACAAGTTTTAAATGAAACCGTCGTTAGAGAAGTCGCTAGTAACGGTACCAAAATTATAGAAACTATTATTCAAATCAATGGAACATACAAAAGTAAGTCAATAAAATTGTTGATGTCAGTACAATATTTTATTTTTTAGCATTTCATTGTCAATTGTGTCTTGTATGCGTCAACTGCCATCTATCAATGTCATATCTCACGGCACACTGTCAACTGTCATGTATCAATGTCATATCTCACGCCACACTGTCAAGTGTCATATATCAATGTCATATCTCACTGGTCACTGTCAACTGTCATATTCTATCAAAATTGATAGTAATTATGACGAATGGAGGGGAATAAAGTTACTTCAAACAGTTTGACTAGTACCAAAATTCTAGATCGTACAATTTTTCATGCTATTTGTCGCTATAATATAAAATTTAGTTTTAAAAGGTACTTTTAATTCAAGGTATAACTGGTGCCATGATGAAACTGGACAAAAACGGGGACTCCGAAGGTAATTATTCTGTGATAGCTTTTTCAATGCCTGAAAACAAATACGTGAGGAATAACTTTACGTGTGACTATCAGATGAGACCTGTTGGACAGTTTTATCAATCATCTGACCCCAACAACTCATTTCCGGTAAGTATATTAACTCGTATGCTATTTAAAACAAATCCGATATGATAAATATATTAAAATCGATCAGAAATAAAATAATCTATGTATGAGCCTTAATTACCTTAGGCAATTGCTGTCCCCGGGCCAGAGGCCCTTGGGACGCACACCTTGCCTTCGGGAATTAAATATATATGAGCCAAATAGAGGCTTGTAATATACCTTTTATCCTTATGTCCTTATAGTGCATGTAATGAAAATAAAATGAATTTGAACTATTAGCGATACGAACTGAACGTCAACACCCAAATCTTCTGGCCCGACGGGAACAACCGCCCCAAAGACCAACCGAGCTGCGGTTTCGACAACGAATTGTGTCCCAAACCCAACACTCAGCTAAACAGCATCATTGCCGCTGGGGTTCTTGCTATAATGCTCTTTTGCTTTGGCGTCATCACCATGAGCATCTACAGGAAGTGGAAGATCGAACAGGAGATAGAGGGGTTGCTTTGGAAAATAAACAGAGAAGAAATACACAATTATTTCCATAAAGGAGATGTTGTTTCTAGTCCTAGTAAGGTAAGTTAATTTTCTCATATGTAGGAAAACATTCAGAAATGTTAGAACTAAGAACTTAAAGTGGAGTTTCGGACTTCCATAAAGTTTTTTTTTTTTTTTTAGTGAATGAAAACTCTTTATACCTTTAGACAATGGAAGCCCAAAACTCCACTTTACAGTAAACTAAATGTTTCTTTTCAGCTTAGCCTGGCGAGTGCAAGTGTGACGTCGTACGAGTCTAGGGGTGGGCTACAAGTATTCGCCACCACGGCTCAATACAGGGGCGTCGTAGTTAGAATAAAGGAATTGAACTTTTCGCGTAAAAAAGACATTTCTCGCGAAATAATGAAAGAAATGCGGTTGTTGAGAGAACTCAGACACGATAACGTAAATTCGTTCATTGGAGCATGTGTACAACCAACCTCAATATTACTAGTCACTGATTATTGTGCCAAAGGAAGTTTATACGTAAGTAGAGAATAATAGGAATATTTTTTTATTTTTATATTATATTTAAATATTTTTTCAGGATATTGTAGAAAATGAAGATATTAAACTGGACAAAATGTTCATAGCCTCATTAGTTCATGATCTCATTAAGGTAAGATTCTAATCCATATATATTGTAACGGTTAAATAATGTGAAAAGCCAAATAAAGAAAATACAAAACTTTTATTCGATAATAGAGAAATTATCAAACAAAATAAATTAATTAAAACCATTAAATAACTATTTATTTTAATTTAAATAATCACTAGGCAGAACGCAATTAACAAAATAAAGTTTGAAACTAATTTTAGACCAGTAATCATATGACAAAATATTAAATTTCTCATAACAAATTTTAACATGGCAATTCCATAAGGAATTTTCATCGACGATTTTAGAATAGTTACAAACAATTTAGCAAATAACTAAATAGTAGAAGTTAAGACAAAATAGTCTTAGATAAGTCTGCAATCATTACAACAATGAAAACATTGTTATTTTAAATATTAGAAGAGAAATAAATTTTAAACTTAACCTCAAAGTACAGTATCTTAATTTAACAATATGATCAATGTAAATTCAGGGGAAATATAATAAATCAAGAAAATAAAGTGTGGAGATTTCCAAAATTAAAGTATTGTAAAAAAGGCAGTAATGGAAAAGTTTAATGCAATTTATAAAATCTATAATGACGAAAGTACAAAAGTCTTCATGTACATTTAATATAAGTTAGAATAGGAAATAAATTATACCAAAATCATTCTTTTTATCTCAGGAATGATTTGGTAATAGTCAAAAAGCATATAAAAATTAAATTTTTTATGAATTTTATAATAATTTAATTGAAAATTATGTCAAATCCCGATCTAGATGGTTTATAAAAACCAAAACTTGCTGTTAATAAATACTTTCATATTTTATTGAGTCGTTATTATCCATTTTTATAATTTTGCGGCCAATTTCAGAAGCACGACTGAGATTTAAGAGACTCTCATTTCTCTACTGACCGAGTAGGTGGCGCCAACAGAAGTTAATTAAATTAGCTACGGAGAAATAAAATCAAAACATTGAAAAAGCGTTATCAGTGTATACCTCGGTTTTTATTTTAAATACGTCGTGAAATTTGACTTGTTTACTTAAATCGTAGAAACAGAAGGAATTCTTTCTCAAAAATTTTAAAACACCTAGTGTTCATTACAGTATTTATTGTCCTTATAACTTGATACTTTTAGGGCATGTTGTATATACACAATTCTATGCTAATCTGTCACGGAAATTTAAAATCCTCGAACTGTGTGGTGACCAGCAGATGGGTGCTGCAAGTGACAGATTTCGGTCTGGCGGAAATGAGACACCATGCTGAAAATGACAGTATAGGGGAATACCAGTATTATACAAGTAAATACATAATCTAATCCGATCTATTCAAAACATTTAGTCATTTTAATTTGTATAAATCTAAAAACAATGATTTTAGCTTATTATTATTACCATTTAATAAATCCTCGGAAACTTATTTCTTTCCTGCAATATTTTGAACTGCTTTACAATAATTTGGACTCTTATATTTTAGGTTTATTATGGAAAGCTCCAGAAATTCTGAGAGATCCTTGTGCGCACATACATGGAACGCAAAAAGCAGACGTTTATAGTTTTGCTATAATTTTATATGAAATAATAGGAAGAAGAGGGCCATTTGGCATTACCAAATTTGAACCAAAAGGTATAAGAAAATTACTATTGACATATCAAAAACTGTGTTCTCGATATTGTTTTTTTTTTAACCATTATTTTGGACTTTTTTTCAGACATAGTTGAATACGTAAAAAAAGATATTCCGGGCGAGCCATTCCGACCCGATATAGATGTTTTATATGATTCCGATTTAGGCTGTGATGAATATGTTTTGAATTGTATGAAAGACTGCTGGTCGGAAAATCCCGACGACCGACCGGACTTTGCCACTATTAGGACAAGATTGAAACGAATGAAGGATGGAAAGTAAGTGTAAACATAATTTATATCGAAAAAATTTTAATTTCCAGAGCAGAGCCTTTTTTCAAATTTCTCTTAATCAAAAATGCCTCCTTTTTGATAACAATACCCTATATGATTTTTAGGAATAAAAATATTATGGATCAAATGATGGACATGATGGTGAAATATGCAAATAATTTAGAAGAATTGGTAACAGAACGGACGAGATTATTGGATGAAGAAAAACAAAAAACGGAAGATTTATTACATAGAATGTTACCTGAGTAAGTATTACGTTTAAATCTATTAATCTTGCATTTTTAAACACATTGTTAAGTGATCAATTCTGTTCAATATGGTGGACATTAGGTTGGTGGCACAGGCCTGCAGGTGACAGACCTCGGTATCTAGGAGACATAAGACCATTGTGATGCACTAGTAGACGGCCACCGTAATGCTTCTTTTCTTTGTAATTTTGAGTCGCCTAATTTTCAAACAATTGAAAAAATTATTCTTCCTGTTATTATTTGGAGAGATCAGTTGCCTTTATTCAGGTCAAGACCCACTTCATGATATAGTTCTTGGGAATTTCAGTTATTGCTGTAGTTTCTTCGGCATCCTCACCTCGCACTAAAGGACTATATGAAAGAATGTTTCCTCTTCCTCGTCACAAACTACATATGGGCTCGTTGTTATAGATTTCCATTGTGGGCAGTTGTTTTCTTAGTGTGGCCTGTTAGTCCTGTCACTAGCTTGGTGTTTATTCTGTTAAGTTGCAGGATTGCCTTAGTGTGTTTGGGTAAGAGTTTATTTACCATTATCTTATTGTCTCAGTAAGACAATATCTTTCTCGTGCTAGACGTTTAAATCACCCTCAACGAGTGAGGATATTCTTACATGTTTAAATTTGATCAGTTTGCTTGCTTCTTCTTTGATTGCTGCTTGACTGTCAGAGAGAATAAGGACGTTTTTACAATACACTACGCCTCCAGCGGTTTTTTTTTTCGTCTGGGCCCGTCTGATTCAAGATATCCGATATCGCTGAAGCCTATTGGCTTATTGCGTTTATTGTCCATCTATTACTCCCCCAGTCCAGTATTTTTGTACCCTGTACTAGTTTGTACAGTTCTTTTATTGGGTGTCTGTTAAAACTTTTTGGGTCTAATGTTGGTTGCTCAAAAAGTGTTTGTCTCTTGCGATCTAATACCTCGCAATCGCACTGTCTCTGGTTCCTTATTGCATAGCCTGCACCTAAGGTCTTCATTGTACAGTCCAATTTTGTTTAAGAACTCTTTTACTGGTGCATGACCAGTCATGAGTCCTGTTATCACTCTCAGCTTACTTCTGCTCAGTAAGAGTAGTTCAGCTGTTCCTTTAGAGCACGGTCTTTCCCTGATCCAGGTTTTTATAGCCCTTAGGACTGCACACTTCGGTACTCCGGGGGTCTGTTCTGTATCGGGTATTTCTCCTGCTCCCCTTTTTGCAAGTTGATCAGCTTTTTCATTCCTATCGATACCCTGATGTCCAGGTGCCCAGGCTAGCACTAATCTGTTTGCAGTCTCTCCAAGTATGGTTGCATTTATCACCCGATTCCTTAGCATAGAGTCTACCCAGGACAAACAAGACAAGATTCCTCGATTCCTTTATGATTTAGAGCTTTAGAGCTTTGGTGATAGAATCCGTTTCCCGTCCAGTTTTTCCGGTGGTTTCCAGTGGTTGGATTGTATTCAATTTGTATTTCAAAAGGCTTATCATAGGATAATTTTGATCCTGTTCTTCAAATTAACGTTCATGAAGTAAAAATGAAAAATTGAAAAATTAATTTTTCAGACCTGTTGCGCATAAACTGACCAAAGGCATGGGTGTAGAACCGGAATCTTTCGATCAAGTGACCATCTACTTCAGTGACATTGTCGGTTTTACCGCTATGTCGGCGGAAAGTACCCCCTTGCAAGTAGTCAACTTTCTCAACGATCTCTACACAGTATTCGATAGTATCATCAAAGGATATGACGTCTACAAGGTGGAAACTATCGGAGATGCTTATATGGTGGTAAGTTGTTTTTTAGAAACGCAATTATTTGATGGGGAATTGGTGCTTTAAATGAGGATTGTATTTTTAGTTTTCATTTATTTCTGCAGGTATCTGGACTACCTATTAGGAACGATGTTAAACATGCCGGAGAAATAGCATCCATGTCTCTGGAATTATTGAATGCTGTTAAAACTCATTCAATATCACATAGACCCAACGAACCGTTACAGTTAAGAGTTGGAATCCATACAGGTAATGTTCAAAACAAATAAAAAATAAAATTTCACTTAATTTGGTTATAAATCCTACTCACTACACCAATCCATTTCCAGGCCCAGTCGTAGCTGGCGTCGTGGGCTTAACGATGCCGCGCTACTGCCTCTTCGGTGACACCGTCAACACCGCGTCTCGAATGGAGAGCAACGGGGAACCCCTTAAGATCCACATCAGTCAACAATGTAAAGATGCCTTAGACAAACTAGGGGGTTACATAATCGAAGAACGTGGGATAGTGAGTCTTAAGGGTAAAGGAGATGTAAGAACTTACTGGTTAAAGGGTGCCACCGAACAGGCAATACAGAAAAGGGAGGTGGATTTGGGAGAGCTGCCGCCATTGTTCTGTAGACCAAGAAGAAGTCCTAAGTTGACTTCTGATTCAAGGAATGCTTCAGTCACTGGTGGGTTTGGAGGACTGCACAGCAGGAGGCATTCTAGCGTACCTAGAGGTAAGTTATATATATATTAATTAAGGCATGTATGTTTAAATAACCCCTTTGATATAGTGGTTATAAATTGCTTAATTTAAAAAAATAATTACTTAAAAATAATATATTGTGCAACAAGTGTTAGCACTTACAAAACAAACGAAAAATGTTGTAATGTTTGTAATGTGCTTCTGATTTAATTTCCTAAAGCATGCTCTAACATATGTATTTGTTTTTGCTTAGTTGTAAAATATTTAAACAGTTACTACTAGAAAAAAACAATATTGCATGCAAGCAATTTTTCTTGCACCTACCTTGAATTAATTTTTTATTGTTTGATTTTAATTGGTTATTAATTTATTTATAATTTATTTAGTTTGATATAAACTTATTTTCACGATGTAGTTGTAATGCTTTTCACTTCTTTTCGTACATTAATTTTCTTTTGGTGATGGTTTCCATATTTTTTTTGTTGGCACATTTTGTTGTAAATAAATGTTTATATATTTTTTTATTAGCAAACGAACTGCATGAAATACAGTTAAGTTATGTAAATATTTGGAGGGTTGTTAGTTGCAAACATTTTGATTATTGTCTCTAAGGAGTTAAGCATTGTATACCTATAGAACAGCACTTAATGGCTAGAGTAGGTACGTCCCTGCGTAGACCGCTTGCTGATAACTCAAATGGTTGGTGATTTATGAACCTACAATATTTCTGGTTTTAGAAAAATTCTTATTTAAGATTTCCAAAGACTATATTCTTACTTAAACTAATTTTGAACGTAAAGAAGGGTGTTTTGTACGCAAAGTAGGGGGTGTATAAGAAAAGTATACTTATTTTTTTTATTATAATACTACAAAACCATTGCCATTTGAAAATTTTCCGATCAGGTACGAGCATAGAAGTGGAAAGCACGTCGACTATACAAAACTCGCCGGTGCCGGCGCAAAACCAGCGTCTAATGCGTCACACGTTGACTGTTCCAGACAGCGGTGGATCCAAACTAACCATCAACACTGCGTTCGGTAGCCAACTTATCGAAGTACCGGAAGAAAATCGCAAACCGAGGCAAAGAAGAGTTTTGTCGAGTATAGCTTCGAGTTGCGACGAACAACAAAAAAGTCAGGTAAGAAAAATAGTTAAAAATAATGAATGTAAAATTCGATCGGAATTATAATATCCTAGCCCAGTGTTTTCCAACCTTTCTCATCTGGCGACTTGCCTCCACGGTCCATGGTGGACTAAAAAACCTTATTTGTATCTTATCCCTTCTTTATGTATATTTAATTTACCATAAAATATTGCATATATATTGAGATAGTTTAAATTAATATCAAGTTTTAATTTTTTTAGTTTTTGTTTTCAAAATTAACACGTTGACTACTAACTAATAAAAAATCAACATAAAACAAACATCTAACAATCATTATCCTTTTTACATAATTTTATTTAATTCGTTTAAAATACACTTTCCATAATTTTGTCCCATCTTTTACACCATAACAACATTCCCCCAGAATTTGTTTTCTTAATTTATTTTTATCTTAAAAAAATAAAATCAAATTTTAATTTCTATTTTTCCCACTAAAATCTTGTATTTTTCTTTGATTTCTTTTCGTATACTTAAATTCTTTTCTTCTGCTATTCCCAAATTCATTTTTTTTTCTTCTTTTAAATTTTCTTCCAATATTGTAGATTCTAGGTCCATTTATACCCTATAAACTCACTTTTTCTCTCAAAAATGGCCCAAATATTATTTTCGGTAATTATGACATTACCACTCGGTTCTTATACAAAATTCATTCAGCGCAAACCAAATTTTAATTTTTTTTGTAGATTCTAGGTCCATTTATATCCTAAAAACCTCACTTTTTCCCTCAAAAATGGTTCAAACATTTTTTTTCGGTAATTTTGGCATTGCCAATTGTTTCTTAGAAAAATTTATTCTGCGTAAACCAAATTTTAATTTTTTTGAATTTTCTTGTAGATTCCAGGTCCATTTATATCCTAAAAAAACTCACTTTTTCCCTCAAAAATGGCCCAAACATTTTTTTTCAGTAATTTTGATATTGCCAATCGTTTCTTAGACAAAATTCATTCGGCGTAAACCAAATTTTAATTTTTTTGAATTTTTTTTGTAGATTCTAGATCAATTTATATCAACAAACCCAAAATATTAAACTTTTATATATATAAATAACCCTAACAGCCGACGACGTTGCCCTCCCCAAATCTCTGGGCTGGAGCCGCCCTTGTCTTTCTTACACACTCCATTCCTAACATTCCAATTGTGTGTACTATATCGTATACTATATCAAATATTCCATTCATAAAATTAATTGTCAATCAATATTTGTCATTTTTTTCACGTATGTTCATCTAACTAACACTTATGTCCTCGCTGTTGTGCTGGAAAGGAAAGAGGCCTGAAAATTAGGGAATGAAATTATAATGACTTTGACGTCTATGAACGTGATTTATTTCAAATTTAGTTTTAGTTAAATATTTTGAAACATTGGACATCATATATGGTGGTTAAATTAAATTAATTAATATCTGTGAAGTTAATAATATTGCTCGTGATTGAGAACAAGGATAATGTTGCTGGCAAGTTACTTTTATCAATTTTATTGTAAACTTATAAGCTTCATTTATCAGTTTTACTGATAGATATTTCTCCATCCGTCCATGGTGGAGTAAAAAATCTTATTTGTATCGTATCTCCATTTATTTATTTTCCTATACACTTTGAAGCCAAATTTGTTTTTTTTTCCTAAACGTTACTACCTAAATTAATTATATTTTTTCTTAATTTGGGCGTTGTTTCACATTATCTTACTCTACAAGATTTTTGTGGTTTTAAGACTGTTCTTAAGGTTAAATATGTCAAACTCTACACATTCATCTCTAGTAGCCGACAGTCTTAACATTTTCCTTTTATTTCTAGGGCATGCTGAACCGGATACGAGAATCCAAATCCTTGGATCCTCTTCCCATATTCAAAGGTAACAAACCGTCGGAATTGATGGAGAGATTCCTGAACGGCGGCCGAAAATCGACGCGATCTTTAGAAAACTGCGATAAATGCGGTGAAATTCAAATTATCGCATTACCCGAAGATAAAATGACGAATAACAATTTTCCGAACGGCAATCTAATGGGATTCCCTCATGATAGCGTACACCACTATGTGGAGGACGTCCAGGCGCCATTGCTAAATGCCGTGCAACAGAACATAGCGAGTATCAGGAGGAGAGGAGGAAGTGCGGTGGATGATTTACCTGAGAGCGAGTTCTCCAAGAAGTAAGTATGGAAAAATTATTATTTTTTTAGCGCTATATTGCATGGTTTTTGAATAGAATTTTCTCAATTTCTTCCTATCGTTGCTTAGTCTCTTTCAATTTCATACAGATCCTTTTACAATTCAACATTTTTACATCTTTACCAAAGTAAATAAATATAAAATCGTCTTGTCTGTTCTGTATACATTTTTGTAAAAAAAAATCAGCAACACTGAATAGTTTCCTCTTTGTTCCTACAGATGGCGTTCTCTAGAAGCGGTATCGACATCTTGCGGTCAACTATCAGACGTACCGAGTAAAAAATCGGTTTCAAAAAGTGCCATCAAAAGTTGGTTAGTCAGTTTGTTCAGCGGTAATGGCTTTAAATCTAGCAGCACTTCATTGAGGAAAGGCAATTTGAACGATTACAATAATTTGCAAGTCGAAAAGGAAAGTATAGTTTAAAAAAATATATATAGTTGCAAGAAGGTTTCTTACTTTTAAGGAAAAGTTAACCAGTGATATTTTTTATGAATAAAATTGATTTACTTTACTAATGTTGAAGATAAATAAGATTTATTTAGTTATGTTGCAGGCGACTCGTTCTATCTTTCATTAAGGTTTCTTTTATTGATTTTTAAAAGAAAATTTACCTACAGATCTCTTTTTTCTTATTTGGTGTGCTTTACCAATGTCATAGTTAATTAAAAAATAGTTTCACAAACTTTTTAAGTTGCTTGCAATTCATAGTGAAACATCGAACGGCCATATTTGTTGTACTCGTCAATTTTTATTTGTTAATCATCGGATATTTCGAGAAAAAAGGAACTTTTCAATTCGGTAACCTGGAAAATAAGAAAAGACGTCATTTTTTTCATCTGAAATTGTTCCTAACTATCCTATGTGTTAAGAATAATAATTGTAATGAAATTTTTAGCAAATTTTTCTCGCCTACTAATTCTATATCATTCAATTTCTGGCACAAGTATCTAATGATTAACAAATAAAAAT
The DNA here is from genome assembly GCA_949320105.2 of Crepidodera aurea. NCBI lineage: Eukaryota > Metazoa > Arthropoda > Insecta > Coleoptera > Chrysomelidae > Crepidodera > Crepidodera aurea. The sequence goes on from OX439479.2 coordinate 13,298,703, forward strand.
TGATAAACGAAACCAAATGAGGTAGATTCATTAAAAAAAAATCCAGCAGTCAAAGAAGTTACCTAAATTTTTCAGTTTTTCGGTGGCTTTTTAAATACTTAAAATAATATGAGATTAAATTATGAAGTATAGTCTATACGATGTCAGTGTAGACAGCAAAAAAACTAAATCTCGACTCATAGGCGGTATCTCATCTATGAAGCATAGGCGTGCAATGCGACAGTAGAAATGGAAAACACAAATTCAGAAATTCTAATTACTATTCCATGATTTTCATTTTTCAAGCATTTATAATAATTCTTTATTACGAAATTCCAAAGGATCTGTAACTATATTGGTTTCGAGATTATGAGTTTCCGTTTCACCATTAGAAATATCAAAAAGTCTCCAGAATGCCATTTTCTTTAGCTTAATATTTCAGAAATAACAAGAAAGGTATGTAATATCAACTTTCTCATATGGTCTTTACGCGGCTTAGTCAAAGGAAACATATTATTCGAGAATCTGACCAATAATAATTCGGAAGTGACCAATTAAATGCACCTGATTTATCGTGGGCGGTAACATTTGGTGACAGGCACGTATCAAGTCAACGGGGACTACATACAGGGAACAGTCAAAACAAATTCTATCATCCTATTTCAGTGTGTAACACTGCGTGATGCAGTAAATTGATCGCACCTCGTATTCCTTGCCGTTCACACTGACTTCGTATAGACTGTACCAGATGTTCTAGAAAAAAGTGACAAAAATAAATAATTAGAACATGTTTACTTAATTACCAAATTTTGGTATAAATCTTCTGCATATCCTAATTAAATTTTGACATTTTTACTGATCAGAATTTAAAACATAATTTTTTAAAACTTCCTGTACTAGTTTGTTTCAAAAATGCATTTATATTTATGTGATTTTTAAATGTGATCCTGCATATTTCATCTTATTTTAACGTATTTTTTTTAAATATTTGTTTTCAAAATTTAATTATTGTATTTTTTAGAAATTTTATTGTATATTTGTCAAAGGTAGTTTTAATATAAATATAAATTAATTACTTAACGTCGTAAAAAAACTAATTAATGAATACTTAAATTTTAAACGAAGTGGTTAAATATCCAACTACGGAAGTGTATAGTCGAAAATTTCTATACCTGTTGTATCTAAATTCAATTCTTATAGAATTTAAAAATCGTGGCGGAATTTTCAATTCTGTGAGTAGGACATTTAGCCACTTTATTGTTTATGTGCAGGATTAGGCATATCGATTAAGCGCAATATATACGGAACTGTTTGACAGTACAATTTCTAGAATAAGTGTATTGTATAATAAATGTTATACATATTGTCTCTTATAAAATAACTTATTCATCTCTGGTCAATTGTAAATTTGGCCATTACCTAAATGTGATCAAATTTCTATTTTTGACAAACTTTTTCGCTAATTCTTTATGTTTCAAAATATAATTATGAAATAAATACTGAATAGTGAGAACGAGCAACAATTTTTGGTCCAAATCCGTAACATTAAGTAGAGCTTAGTAAAGAATTACAGTGCAGGTCTGTATTGGAGATAATGTTTAAGGGGGTAGTCCTCTAAATATGGCTGAAAAATAGGTGTTTTTCGGTTTTTTTTTTATACTAAAACAAAAGGAAATGACAACTTTGAGTATATCCATTTATTAATAAAACAAATAGCTTTCGGGCACCATTTTTTTTACTCCATCAGCCGCTTCCCGTGACCGCTGCACCAGGTGAAAGCACCCCTGTCCAAAAAACGCCAATTTTCGGTGGCCGGCCTGGGGGTCCCCCGATTAGTCCTTCAATAAAATAAATGTTTTTAAGTTATTGTCAATTGGTAAATCTAGTCCCCTACGTAGCCGTTTTTCGATGCGTTGAAAAGTCTGTGTTCGGTGCAGTTTTGAAATTTTAACACGTCGCCATTTTATTTCATTTTGGTTTTTTTCAATTCTCCTACGTAGGGGACTAGATTTACCAATTGACAATAACTTAAAAACATTTATTTTGTTGAAGGACCAATCGGAGGACCCCAAGCCGGCCACCGAAAATTGGTGTTTTTTTGGACAAGAGGTGCTTTCACCTGGTGCAGCGGTCACGGGAAGCGGCTGATGGAGTAAAAAAAATGGTGCCCGAAAGCTATTTGTATTATTAATAAATGATATACTCAAAGTTGTCATTTCCTTTTGTTTTAGTATAAAAAAAATCCGAAAAACACCTATTTTTCCGCCATATTTAGAGGACTACCCCCTTACGTTCAAAATATTATATAGAGGTCTATTTTTTTTACGAAAAGATTTTGTAATATTTAATAACAAGTTTATATTTTTATGAGATTAAAATTCGTAAAGCTTTGTGACAACGTGACATTTTAATCTTATAAAAAATTTATTAAACGAATTTAACATTTTTAAATAAAAACTATGCAGTGAATAACGAATAATTATCACTTGTAATCTCCCTAGTACTTGGATTATTACCGGAAATTTTTTTGAATGCACGAATGTTTTAAAAATTATCCCGTGTCGAAGACAGCGACAAAATCAGAAGAGGGTCATGACTGAAATTCTCTATTGCTAATCGGTGAATCATCTTGTTAGGTTTTGTATCAAAAATTGTTATTCATTCGTGGACAGTAAATGGGACGATTTTGGCGAAGATGAATTTGTATTTCATTTCATCGAATTGTTGTTGAAAAAAAGTCGTGAAGAATTGGACAAGGAAAATATGATCAAATATTTTAAATATCATTGAGAGTTTTAGTATCCCCATTATTATAAAAAAACGGTGCTAGTCTTCACAAAACTACTTAGAACTACATAAAAATAATAACAAAATAAAAAACTTCTATACTAATACCGCATAAAAACGAGTTTTGAAATCAATCTGCCCACCACTGTGTATTTAAGTAGACCAAACCAACTGGATCCGTAAGATCGGTAGTCCTTTTGACAGTGTTAAATGGCTTCGTTTTTTTCAAACTCAACAAGCCTCGTGTTAGCTTCTTCGTACACTTTCGGCCTTCCGCTATGTTTTGTGCTTCTACAAGCAATCTATACGCTTCAGCTGCAATTTCTTCAAATTGAGGAAGTAAATAAAAAGTTCGCACACAAAAGAATATCTTATTTCCACTCATATGTAAAAAATGTCATATGAAACTTCAAAAATCGTAGTTTGCTAAAGGTTATTTAGCCTATGAGGAAGGAAGAGAAAATATAACTGGATAAAAAATCGATAATACCACATTGCCCGGTTAACGATGTGTGTTTGTTATTTATGTGTCACGTCAGTCTCAATTCATGGAATTGTCTTAACAAATACCAGCTCGAGCTCAGATTTTGGGCAGGATATTTTTTGTAAGTTTGATTTGACAAAATACCTCGACCTGCGGTCTCGTTATTTTTTCACAGATCTCGTTAAATTTCCAATGAAAGTAAATACTCTACATCAAACTTATGAAAAATATCCAGCCAAATCTGAGCTCTAGTGGTATTACCTTTGATAAAAAATGGCTAATATTTTAAGGTTATGTTGTTAACTGATGTCCAACCATACAATAATGATGCTGACAATTGTAATCATAACTCACTGGTCGCGCCAACTTTTGTCAAACAGCGGAAACTTATTTGTACACTTGATACACAATGGCAAGGGGGGCGGGCGAGATTTATTAGTCGAGACGCTGGAGTATCAAATAACAGTTCCGTAGATTTCGCGTCGAGACCATGTGACTCGCAACAAACAGGATCTTAATTTCAATTTAATGCAATACTTTGATTTGAGAAAATATGCCCCCTGACAATTTTTTGTAACGGCGCCCATGCTGATACAGTTTGTACTACATGAGGATCTTGAAGATAATGTGGTAAAAACTGTCCTCTTAGAACGTTTTTAATTAATATCCAGACTGAATAAAAAGATTTTTCTGAACTAAGAGTTTAATAAATATTATGATTATTATATTATTTGTCAAAATTATAATTCTCGCCTGTCCAATTTTTCGCCACTAATCAGTCAAAATGTGACGATTTCGCCAAAACTGTCTAATTTTTAACGTATCTATTTCTGTGTAAACAAATAATATATGTAACTGTTAAACTTTTTTACACTTAAATGTTACCATTAATAAGTGTGTAAAATGTTTCCAAACCCATGAATGTGATTATTTTCGTATTGTGTAATTTTATTGTTGCTGCCGTAGATGTTAATTTTTTATGTTAAAAAAAAAGGAAAATACGACAATCTGTAATTCAAGTTTAGTCTACCAAAAAGTATAAGTATATTACCCTGGATTTTTTAACCAGCAAAAATATTTAGTTTGAGAAAAAATATATTTATAGAATTTTGGAAAAATTATCAAAATAGTAAAGAGATACAGTTCTTCTCAACCAGGAAAAAACTAGCTACTAAAAGCCAACTCCAATACTCTGGATGCAAAAAAACTAATGTTGGAACATAAACATAAATACATTTTTACCGTGTGAGGTTTAAGGGTGGCTAGAACCGCGATAGCTAAATTTTCAAAAAAGTTAATTTTAATGTTTAAGAAGCAAAACTAAAAAATCAGGTTGGGGTATTATTTTTTTATTAAAACTCTAAATCTTCTCCCTATTTTAATTACAACCATTTGTCTATTTTTCCGGTTTATTAGAATCCAGTTAATTACAAATTCACCCCTACCTGCATAATGTGTTTAGGGTGTCTTAATCCCACAATGATACGTTCGTGGGATTAGCAAGTAGAAAACGGATTCCTACTTACTCGCTGGTTAAAATGTACTTATCGGTAAAACGGACAAAGACAGAAATATAGATCTGTACTTTTTGATTGACCCCTTGAACAGATTGTCGTAAGAAGAAAAAGATAATAAAAGCAGCATATGTGTACAGCTTAAAGGACGATAATGATTGTTTTTTCTTCAAGGTTTTAAAGTCAGAATTGTGTTTGAGGCTGTGAATATTATCTCAAATTGTATATAAAATTATTAAAAAAAAAAGTAGTCGATTATTTTTATTTTTGGAAGAACCACCTTCGCACTATAAACATAGATGTGCCATTAACTTATAAAGTTTATGTATATTGAAGTAATTCACATGTAAATATTATGTTACTCTAGTAATGTTTGATAATATACATATTTATTTATTAATTTGGTATTTTTATTTATTTATAATCCAAACGGACCCGATTCATCCTATTGGTTGGATATTCAAATGAAGGACTGCGATAAGACAATGTGACGTACTAAATGTCTAATTAAACTAAAAAAAATTAGTGGTGGTTTCTCATTGCATCACATTTGGTTGGTTTTAACGCGCGTGAAAAAGTCTTTGTGTAAATAGGCCATAATGTCTTAAATTCTAATAATACCATATATTCACTTGTTAAAATAAACATTTTATTAAAAAAAATCTCTACTGGGATAATGACATAATTTTTCGTTTTTATTAATTTCTGCTTCTTCACTATTTAAAGCATTTTCCGAATTTTTCACCTTGTCTTATGTCATCGTTTAGGTAGTTTATAGTGTTATCCAACATGCAAGACTCGTAATCGTTCAGTGAAGGAATCCCTAAATTTTCCTGAATGCCATTGGTACCGAGCAAAAGTGGAGTTGCTAGGTATTTAAGATCAGGATGAACGCTGGAACGAACGTAGGCGCATTCTACGATATCATCATAACCTTTCATTGCTTTTACTAAGGATATTACAAATCGGGCGCATGCGAATGAGCTTGCAAGTGATCCAGTTTCTGGTTTTAGATGTACCAACTGATCGTAAGCTTGTTTTACGTTTTCTGTTATGCTTTCTAGTTCTTTCTAAAAAGGTAAAAATACTTAATTATTTCGAAAAAAAAAAAAAAAAAGCTTTTTGCGCAGATGCGTCAATTATGGTGAAGATTTAAATTTGACATGGGCGTTGCTCTCTTATTAAATATAAAAAATGATTCTTACGATTGACAAAATTTGTGAAAGGGCTACAACAGACCCCAGAAAACTAAATTTCAAACAAGCTGAACGCATTTTATAAGCTGAACATTTGGTTAAATGCGGGAAAAAAATTAATGAAAGTGACAGTAGCTGTGTGGACTTGGTAGCTTTCGGTTTATCAACGTCGAATTTGCGAGGTACAACCCTGATGTACTTATTTACTATTACAACTGATAAGTTAATAGGATTTGATAAAATTCCCAAGTAAAAGGCCAGCAGTCAGTCTCAAATATCTTGATTCTTATAATACCAGGATATCTTGTTAAAATTTGTCAACTCACATTAGTAAATTCGGCTGCCGGCTTAGTTTGACTTAAAACTGGTACAATGGTGTCCGCAGTATGTCCACCTATGACCGGTACCAACACACTTTCCGGTTCCATACCCAACACTTTGGCTGTAAACGTGTTAGCTCTGACTGCATTTACAGTAGTAATGCCGAAAATGGTGTTTGGATTATAATAAGAGGATTTCTTCATCAATTGACACGCCATAGGCACCATACTGTTTAATGGGTCGGTACCGATTGCCAAAAAAGCCTAAAATAATAAGGTCATTTACGTGATTATATCTAGATATGTGATAAAATATGAATTATAACAAAATGTTACGTAATCCATTTCTAAAAAGAGAAAAATTGGGTGCAAAAAGTGGGACTCAGATGCAGTTACATACATGAGGTGAATGTGTAACAACTTCATTAATAACATTTTTAACAATTTTAGCATTGGGCATCCACTTGTGTTCCATTTCTAAATGATCACATTCTGGTGCTGACGCCAGTATGACCACTATTTTTGAACCCTAAAAATAAATATTAAAAGAAATAGATCTATACAAAAATGAATCCTTATTTAATTATAAAAATCCTGGGAACTTACAGTGAGAGCAGAACGCATGTTTTGTCCCGAAAATCCAAAAACTTTACAATTTGTATCCACATAATTCAGTTCTTCTGCTATTCCTTCCGTATTTTTGATATCATATAAGGATAGTTCATTAATTAAAGGTGATTGTTTTAACATCAGAGTCAGAGCTCTTCCTACTCTTCCTAAACAAAGTATGCTATTAAACACAAGCGAGGATCTAGAGGAGGATCATGACCATACAAAAATCGAAAAGATATTGGGATCTGACATGGGGGCGTGGCCTATCCAAGATGGCGTCAATTTGTGAAGATTTATATGTGACATGAGTGATGGTCGCGTATTAAATATAAAACAAGTAGTAACGGCACCCGCTAGAGAGCGGGAACAATAGACTTCTAAACTAAACAAAAAATTATTTATTAAATTTGAAAAATCGTCGTAGAAAGCTGAAATTTAGGCGTGCACACATTCAAGGTATCCTGAGTTCATATCCGTTAGTCTCTACCGGTTCAGGAAGCTGAGTTATAAATGCGTACAGACGGACAGACAGACAGAAGCGTTCCATAAGACTTTTCTAAACTTTAAGGTTTAGAAGTCTAAAATGAGCCTCACGATTGACCAAATTTGCGAATGGGCTTCAACAGACCCTGGTTAAATTTTAAACAAGCTGAACGCATTTTATACGCTGGACACTACGTTAAATACGGGAAAGAAGTTAATGAAAGTGACAGTGGCTGTCTGTTTATGAACGTCGAATTTGCTAGGTCATCCCCATCAAATTAATAGGAAAATTGCAGGAAATGGACAAGTGATGAGTGCTGTTTGTTCCTACAAGACTTTTAGGTCAATAATGGGCTGATTGTCCTTAAATTCTGCAAGTACTTCTTCGATTTTCCCGTTTGACGTAATCCATTTCTATCTTCACCCTACTTTGTGTTCGAAAACAAAGCGCCAGATGGCGTATCGCTGGATGTCAGATCCCAATAGCCAGGTAAGCATCATTCCTTCAATATTAAGTGCACAAACCAATCGACCGCTAGAACATGCGGCTTAAAACACATGAAGCTGGTTTAAACCTATTCCAATGTGACGTGTCGTTGTTTGGTCACTCTGAATAGTTCAAAGCGTTTAAACCACTCGACTGCTTGAATATCAGCTGCAGCTGGTTTAAACCCAATTCAACATGACATCATTATTTGTATATACATATATAGTTTTTAAACCACACGAAATATATTCAAATCAGTCAACTGCTCGAATATGCCTTAAAACAGATGCAGATGGTTTAAACCTTTTTCATTATGACGTCATAACAAACATGGTTACTCCAATGGGAATAATTCAAACCGTTTTAACCTATAAAATTTAGTTGCACAAAGGATGTGAAATAAAATCAGACAAGCTCCCAAGAACAAGGACATTGAAAACGTCCTACACTGCACCAACGTCTGGACTTCAACAACTACTCCTTGGGCTATATGCCCCACCAGGTATTGAATTACGAAAGTCCAGACGTGGTTTGGTGCCCGACCAAGTCGGGGCTTTAACCCAAAAACTTCGATTTTGACAAAAGGAGCTTGCCATTCTTAGACCAGTTTCGGCATTATTGTGTCTCCTCAGTAAGAAGCAGACAAGCTCGACATCCTATCATTAAAGGATGTCTGAAAATGAATTCGACTCGCCTCGTTCTTGATAAAAGTGGTTAAGTTATAGTAAGTATATCACGAACGAGCACAGCCCACTTTAATAACAAAATCAAAGTTTGCAAAACTATAGAAAACTACACAAACGTTGAATTTTTTGAACCATAAAAATTCCAATTCTTGGGAGCTTGAGTGATTTTATTTCACATCCTTTGTGCAATTTTGTCACTCCCATGGTCCTTTTTTGGAATTTTTATGGTTCAAAAAATTCCACCTTTGTGTATAAAATTTAGTATTAAAATGTCGTTTGAGTGGTAGAATAATTTATTTTTTTTGTTTTCACCATTTTTTCCAAAACGAGTGTGCGAACTGTAAATTCCTCTCAATGAAAATAATGTTCCTGTCTTTTTTACGAAATGTTATTTCTTGTAAGAAACCCACCCATTTTAATATAAAATCATGACTTTTCATTAACGTTATATTGTATGTGGTGTTTCCTAACTAAAACTTTTGTGAAGGATGAAAGACGCCCTTCAACATTTTGTGCCTTTTTAAAAACACCTTTCAAATTAGTTCCTTGTCCCCACCCGTTTTTTGGAGAAGAAATAGAATAAGGCATACGAGTTGAGTCTACAGCTGCATTTTTATGTTTTTGAAAGTATCTTACTGAAATTTCTGTTATTGCTCGTGTACGTGTGTGGTTAATTTACCTGCTCCTCCGATAATGGCGACTTTCATATTCTCCTTTAAACCCTTGCTATTTTGTCGAACATTATGCGTTCCCAATCCTAGCAAAGATTTCCCAGCTATTCTGTAAAAATTTTGCAACATTTTTACCAAAGATATTGAACATAAAAATTTTGACACTTTAAAAATAAATTTATGACAACCTTCCACTTACGTCAAAAAATGCAACAAATCATTATTTGCCGTTCTTCTAAAGGCATGTTTCATTTATTTTTTTAATGAGATTAATTTTTTCATAAAAAAAATTGTTAATTTAAGGATACATTGTAAACTGCAACATTTATGGATGTAATACGATTCGATTTCGCGCGACACGAGCGCCCTCTAACGGTATTTTAGGTAAACAAATAGTGTTTGAAAATCAAGCCGTTTATAATCGTCGAATCAATGATACTGAAAAAGAGCGTAGGCAACGTTTGGAGGCAAACAGTATGCGAATAATCGCAAAGTCAATCATTGGAAGTGTGTGGAATAAATATTGAATTGCCGTGTTTTTTGAATGGGCAGTTGTACGTTGCGTGCTCGAGAATCAGCAAACCAAAAGGAAAGACAAAAAATATTGAACGTTACAATAAATTATGGTCGAATTTATTTCATTACATGTTCGTACTGTAAGGAGAAGATTTGGTATAATTTTCTTCATTCAAGTGTTGCATTTTATTTCAATTCAAGTAGTAACACAAAGATACTTCTGGGACGGCTCTGAAGTTAGCTACGAGTTGACGGATGACAAAGTGTTGGCAACCCTGTTGACTTTCTGGGGACCTGTCAATGGGCTTCGGGGCTCTGCACATATGACTTATTAAGTACAATATTGGTTAGGTTAGGGCCTGTCATCTATCAATAGGGTTGCCAACGATCTGTCATCCGCCAACTCGTAGTTAATTTCAGCGGCATACAAGTCCACTTTAACTTGTCATTAGCCAACTATTAAAGCGATTAGGGTTGGAACAGCAAACGTCCCGTCTAATCCCCGACAATGCGTTAAACATCTGGATAGATTGTTGAATTCTCGGAGTTAAAAAAAAACTATTAAGCTATGAAGTTATATTAATTAGCATACACATCAATATAAATCACAAACTTATCTACTAAATGAAACGAAACTAAAAATCTAACCATTAGGGATCTTTAGACAGCTGGCGACAATAACATGCTGTATTATTGACGGTTTGTGTCTAAAAACTTTCTATTGACATATATGTTAATTATCCAGTAACATCCCATCAAAACGTACGATACCCCGTTTTTCCTCAATTTGCGAGACCTCCTGCAACACAGAGGAATATTTTTGAAGTAACTGATGGAAATAGGGGTACGACTTTTTGGTCAAACTTAAAACCAATTTTCTTCGGGTTATCACTGTTAAAAAGAAAAAAAAAAGTTTGGGTACAACCTCTATACTTTGCATCAAATAAATGCTCCCTTTTCACAATATAATAAATACATATCATATTATCGGGGCACTATTACAAAATACATTCAATATATTATTTATATTTCATGATTATAATTAAGAGCTAGTGCCTAATAATAGTGTATTACCTCTAAAGCTATCTACTTGATACAATAATAACCACCGTTTAAATATTTTGTTAAGACCAGACGTTATTTAGTGACTCAAGCGGATCCGCTTTAAAATGTCACAAGATCGTTTAAATTGTCCAATTTTTTTATAAATCATCATCATCATCATCGCCATCATTGTAATAAGCTCTTCATAATTTACTCAATATGTATTAAATAATAAAATAAGTAAAAAGTAGTTCGTTTGTATCATCTACGCAATTCCGATTTCACTACGACCAGAATTGATTTCAACTTTTTTTTTTTTGGAAATTTACATGAAAATGAACTTTTTTGGTACAGTCAAAACATAAAAACAGATTACAATGATGAAATTAAGGGCGGACACGAATCAAGTGAAATGAATAAGCGGATTATCATTTTTTTTATAGCATCTGGCATATTACTAATATTACTACAGACTAAAATTCTTAAGTTTTAGTCCGTCAGCTTTTTATTCAATATTAGTAGAATAAAATTTAAACCGCGTGTGATGCACTATTTCGTGTGTAATTAAAAACTATACACACATACAAATACGCACACCAAAGAGTTCAAAAATCAAAACTAAACAATATGTAATTGATTTTCTCGAAAAAAACCACTAATTCTATGCAAAGTATAGCTTGTAAAATTATGTGCTATCCTTCTCTTTGCATGCTTCTGGTCACCCTTCACGCACAATAAATCAGAATATATATCAAAAATGAATCTGTAATCAAGATTAGGAAGTCGTATTTTTGATTTATATATTATAAAACTTTTAATACAAACTAAACGTAGTTTTGTCTTTTCTCTTTCATCTATCTATCTTCAGTCCGACCGAATAGCTTTCATAGCTATTCGGTCGGACTGAAGACTAAACGATTGTCTTTTGGGATCTGTTTTAATTTGTTAATTATATCAAAAAGTAGTTCATCTGCAACATTTTATTTTTTTATTCAAACAGACTAGGAAACTAAAATTGTGAATTGATGTGTATAATTTGAGTTCTGTTGCATTATCGGAATCCGAACAGCAATTAAAACTTAATATTTATTTGTCATCAACAAATATTGATTGTAGTTGCAGTTTCGAGACTTTTATTTTTTGGCTTGTTTTACTGAAAGTTGGAGTCACAAATATGTAATAATCGGAGATTTTATCAAAAGTATTACTAATTATTATAATAAAGTTACGAAAGGAAAAAGGAAAGGTGATAATTGCATCATAGTTTCCAGACTGATACAAAGTATATTTAAAAAAAAAAAAAAAAAAAAAGCACAACAAAAAAATGCTGAATAGACACTTTTGTCACCAGCCGTTCGTGTGGGGTAACACAGCTAACAAGGAGAAATATGGCAGCAGGTCATAATTAAAATAATAATTGCGACCGGTGAAAGCAGATTTAGGACTCAAGGGGGCGTATCAAGAAGTTAGAGAAAATCGACTCCTAGTATGTAGCTTTGCGGCTGTAGAATATTCTCGGTAAATAAATGTGAACTTTTGATTTTTTTTGCCTATCCTTGGATTGAAAAAAAAAATTGTTGGGAAATCTCTTACGGAACTTAATCGGGTTAGATTTTAATTTTGGTTAAATAAATCCTAGGAGAGTGTTGTTAAATATTTTTGTTAAAATCTCTGATTATTACAATTCTTGTGTGTGTTTGCATGCCCGCTGGTCATTACAGTGGTGACAGCGCTAGATCCCTTTGTTACAAATCTTCTACTAGTAATTTTATTACATAGTAGTTCATTTGGCAGCCCATTAGAACTACAGAACTAAATTTTACATAATTGTTTTCATAACTTGTGAAATTGTCCGGTCAATAGAACATTTTAATAAAAAGCATTTAAATGAGCAAACCACTATGCATTACAGAAATGATTGGATTGGATATAAAATACTTCTCTTTACTTTTCTGTATCTAAAAATTTACAAACTACTTTTAGGTACTTTTACCCACTTATTTGTGGAAAACTATAATAAAAAGCATCTAGGTTTCAAGATTTGTTTATATTTGAGAAAACACTTCATGTTACTGTGTTGTTCTAAATGTTTGCAATTATTTTCACTTTCTTTTTAAATCTTGCTTATTTTGGCAAGTTCATACAGTCCAACAGAAATTTTGAGTTTGTGAGAAAAAAAATAAAAATCTGTATCATTGGCGTGAAAAATGACCAAAAGCAAAGACCTTAATTACGATACCAAGAACAAAATAAACAGATAAATTAACCTCGTTATAATTAAAAACGAGTTAAGTAAAAAAAGTTTTTTTTACCAAGAGAAGAAAGCTTATACAAGTCACGAACTTTAAAATCCAATCTCTGGAGATTTTTGTCGCGACAGAAAAACTGCCTCAAAACTAGAATTATTAACACGACGAGGTGGATGTGAATCATCCGTATTTTTTTAGATATATTTATTAGAATTTGAGGCGTTCTATAGCTGGTTTCCTCTCTGTTCATTTCTTGGTCATGATTTTAAGGTATTCGAGAGCGTGGTGAGCGGCCGAAGATTTGGCTTCCTTCGGATTCTTGCCTATTCCGTAGCAAACGGCTACGGGAAGGGTAGACAGTTGTACCAGGCATTGGTGACGCCCGCTCAACGATTTCTCCTCTATGTCAACGTATGTCACTTCGAAGTTTTGTTCGGTTGCGATGTCCTGTAAGAACTGGACAAAGTTAAAGTCCTTGGCGCTCATGGCAACAGTCTGAGAAACAAAAGATATTATTTAGGATCATCAACTACATCAAATATCTGTAAACGGTAGAAACAATCAATGCAGTAATAACTTAAATGTTAATATTATATTACTATAATAATATACGTCCCGCAATTTACTCCCTTACGAGTGAACCCCAGAAGCTCTGCTGCTTGTGCGGGGGAGGGACGGCTATTATTATTATTATACAGGCTTAATACGAAAAAAATTCGGGAGCGAAAAATTTTCTTAAACTAACTTTAGCAACAACCTTCTGTATTGTACTTTATTGAATAATTGGTATCATCTATATTTGGCTCAACGGCGGCTCCAAGGCGGGAGCAGTAGGAGCAATTGCCCCCCCCCCTCCAAAGTTCAGCAATGAGAGGATATTTCTCATATCTGCCTTTGATTTTTTTGTAGATTCTAGGTCCATTTATATACTAAAAAGCTCACTTTTTCCCCCAAAAAGGGCCCAAACATTTCTTTTTCGGTAATTTTGACATTGCCAATCGTTTCATATATAAAATTCATTCTGCCTAAAGCAAATTTTAATTTTTTTGTAGATTCTAGGTCCATTTATATCCTAAAAAACTCACTTTTTCCCTCAAAAAAGGCTCAACATTTTTTTTTTCGGTAATTTTGACATTGCCAATCGTTTCTTATACAATATTCATTCTGCCTAAACCAAATTTTAATTTTTTTGAATTATTTTTGTAGATTCTAGGTCCATCTATATACTAAAAAACTCACTTTTTCGCCCAAAAAGGGCCCAAACATTTCTTTTTCGGTAATTTTGACATTGCCAATCGTTTCATATATAAAATTCATTCTGCCTAAAGCAAATTTTAATTTTTTTTTTGTAGATTCTAGGTCCATTTATATCCTAAAAAACTCACTTTTTCCCTCAAAAATGGCTCAACATTTTTTTTCGGTAATTTTGACATTGCCAATCGTTTCTTATACAAAATTTATTCTGCGTAAACCAAATTTGAATTTTTTTTGTAGATTTTAGGTCCATTTATATCCTAAAAGACTCACTTTTTCCCTCAAAAATGGCCCAATCGTTTCTTATACAATATTCATCCTGCCTAAACCAAATTTTAATTTTTTTGATTTTTTTTTTGTAGATTCTAGGTCCATTTATATACTAAAAAACTCACTTTTTCCCCAAAAAGGGCCCAAACATGTCTTTTTCGGTAATTTTTCGTTAGCTGAAACACTGAAACATAACGCGCTCGATCGGGCACTAAATGAACTACTAACTATCTGTTTCCGAATTCCAATTTTATTTTGAAAACATTCAGGAGAGTTTTTGTGTGAGTCAACCTGTATACATTTTTTATTTCTATTATTTTCCCGATTTACATCGCTCAATTGCAGCCATTACAATTGTTCATTTATTTAACAATAAAAAACAAAAATTTAAAAAACCAAATCTAAGTTTATGTACCTGTAATTCGGCCAACTTTTTGCCGGAAGAATTTTTCAAAGCCTTATGGAACTGGGAGACTTTGTGAGACTGTTGATTGCCCAGTTTGGTAATTTTAGTGTCTTTCAGTCCATTGTAGCGAGTCTGAATGTTGCCGAGTTTATTGGCCAACTAAAAAATAAACACAAAATTGAAATGAGAGTGTGCTAAGATAATTTTTACTTTCTTTCAAAAAAGGACAGTCATTTCAATTATGTATGTTATTCTTTATTTTATGAAGGGCAGCTTGTTAACTTAAGCAGAAAAATGCTTTGCACAAATACTCAAAGACAGTAAAATTACCGTAGCACAATTTAAACAAAATATCAACACATACATTTGTTTTTTATACATTCAAGGCAGACAAAAAAAATTTGTAATTCTAAAAATATTTAAATTCAATAATTAAAGAACGGTATTTTTTTTTCGAAAATTCAAGTCCTGAAACATGTAATAAAAAAATAATAATACGTACATCTTCGTCACTTCCAAATGTGGTAGGCAAATTGTTGCCCTCTAGCGGCAAATCTTGTAATGCCTGCCACATCTTGTGAGCTGCCATTCTCTTGGCCAACTTCTTGGATTTGCCAGTACCAACTTCACGGAATTTCAGCACCTAGAGGTACATTTTTGAGTTTTCTACTTTTGCATCAAGAAATTATGTTATTTTAAATGTACATCGTTCTCGTAAGATTGATAGAATTATTTTTTTTATAACTTATGATCAAAATGGTTAGAATACTCAGATAAAAAGTTACGAACAAGAAGGCAAATATTTCGTGTCTCAGACTGAAGTGAATTAATGGGCAAAAACATCTATACTATACATTTTTAACTGCTTTCTCTTGTAATATCAATAAAACTTTTTTTGTAAAAATATTTTTTCAACAAATTTTACCTCTTTTTGATATTTTATTTTTATCATAGAAATTAATATGGTTTAATTTTATTGGAATGAATATCAAATCGAAATGCGGTGAAAAGTATTTTATTTATGATACAAATGAACTATTGATTCAAATACAAAATGTATAAAAGTATCGGCACACGACAAATGAACTATTGATTTAAATACAAAATGTATAAAAGTACGGGACAAATGAACTACTCATTTTCTCAGCCGCGGTGTCAAAAAAATTAAATAATTATTTTACCAGATGATATCTATAAATTTTCTTTATATCTTTAACCCACTTCAATCCACTTATCGCGCGATACTTTTAAATTAAAAACCGATTTAATTTTGCATTGTATTCTCAACAAATAACACTATAATTATAACGCATATTAACGGAAATTTAGCAAAATTGAAAGAAATATTTCGACAAACAAACCGCATAAATTTTGAGGCTCTTCAAGAAACGTCTGAATTTGAAATATTATATGTAAATGTCTACCTTTCTACGTAAAAACATTTAAATAGCGAAAAACTAGGACCCAAGCTATGGATATCTTTAAATTTAAACACCATGAAAACCTTATAAAATCCTCTATGTTCCCAATATGAAAGTGATATAAATATATTGTCGTTTTGGAATTACCTGACAGGCGATAGTGAACTGTCTCTCGTGGGGCAGTCCCTCCTCATGCTCCATTTCGTAGGATGGTGGCGGCCAGCGTCGTGACATGCACATTTCTTGGAGCCAACCGATGGGGTTACCCATCACTTTGTCATCGAATGGAGACACCACTTGGTTAGTGCTGAAATGGAATTTTAATAATGACGGCTTTTTTGACAAGTGTTTGTACAATTAAGCGGCGCTTAATTAGTTAATTAGTTTTTGACATTTTACAGTGTTTTTTGGGATTAAGGCTGAATGTAAATCATCATTCGTTTAACCAATTTTTAATTAATTACAAAAATTGTAATATAAACAACTGCATCTCAAAATTCCGCTTTTGTCAGTAATAAATTACTTTATGACGTAAATCAAGGATACATTTATGGAATATAAGGTAAATACACATATGAACATAAAAAACATTCATGCTTTTACCGTTTAGAAACGTGATTCACTAGATAAGGAATAATCTATTAGTGTTATATGTTAACTACTTATAAATCATATTGGATGGTTCCCTTGAGAAAATTCCTCGATTTATTCTCAATAGTTGAAATTTTCTAACATTTCCAGAGATACAAAATCTGTTTTCTTAATGTTGAACTAGTAAGCCCTGACTTTTTTACAACACAATTTTCGTTATTTCGAGCCGCCAAGAATGTTTGAATTAAAAAAAACACGCTTTTTTCGACGATTATAAAGAAAAGTACATTTCCTACAGATTTCCTAGACAATTACACTGTCCTTCAAATTGGAAAAATTGGTATAAATATTTTGATAATAACACACACCGATAAACTTTACATTGAATAAACAAACATTCCTATTAAACATACTTACATATCAGCAGCGCCAGGTGTACCATTGGTCTGGTTAGCTTGCTCGTTGGTAATTTTCCCTACCAACAAATCCAATAGATTCTTAGCAGCAGCGTGCTTAGCGTCTTTCTTGGATCTTCCGGTACCGGTGGCGACAAGCTCGTTGCTGAGAAACACGCGGTAGCGAAAGATTGGTTCGTGGATGGCTCCTTCGATCTGCACCAACTCGTATTTGGGAGTAATTCCCCTTCGGCTCAAAAGCTCTTGAAGAACACTCACCGGAGTTTTGGAAGGCATGGAGGCCATCTCTTGTGAGTAGAGCTAGATAGGATATATATTTAGACAAAACTTACGAAAATCCTAAAGCAGTCAATGTGTTAAGTAATAGTTGTTGAAAGTATGAAATATGGTTTCAAAAGTTGTGTTATTATTACAAACTTACCAGCTTTGCCTCTTCTCCCAATGACAACCTTTCAGTTTGCAGATTACTATGAAGATTGCCATGTCCTTTGCCACGGTTACCCCTTCTGGGATGGGTTGCATTGGTTGGAGGTTGAATAGGACCAGCAGGGTGCATTAAAGTCATGTTTGGTTGATCCATTCGAAGTTTCTGAAAAAAAAAATGTCCAATTTAGGTAAAGAATTGATAAGAGGTAAATAGAGAACTGCTGAATAAATTGTAATATTGTAAACACAAAGTAACGCGGCCAAAGTAACGAAAAATAAATTACAACTTGACAGACAAATTTACTCCATTGGAAGATTAGAAAAATGTTAGTTCTGCATCTTTAGAACAAAATTATTCATATAATTAATCATAAAATGGATGAGTGGAATGAATATACTTTATTCTCTTGAACCTTATCTAAACCCTCGGCAAAATTACCTACACGTTTAAAACATAAATAAATATGTGGTTGTATATCATCAAATGTAGTACTTATTAATCGAGTTTAAAAAATCAATTACATACATATTGCTTTCTAAAACGGTAAGGTTAATATTATATTTCTCAAAAGCTACTTGGTACATTTTGAATAAACTTTGCAAAACAACTGTATTTGGTAATATATATTCAAGCAAATTTTTAAAATCTAAATGTGTAGTTTCTACTTCAATAAATTTAATTAATAATATACGTACAGAAGAGTTTTTGACTGCTTTCCACTGATATACTCTGATATTTATAAAATTTTAAAAACAATTTCCTGTTTCAACGAGAGTTTACAGCAGAGCAGAGAACAAATACACAAGTGTAAGTTTTGCATTAACTTAAATTGTTAGAGGATGTAATAGTCATAAAAACAATTCCATATTTTATTAACAATTCCTTGCAAAACTGAAATGATCATTGTACAAGCAATTAGAAATGTTTATGGTTCACGGTTTAATGAGAAATCTTCCCTTTTTAAATCAAGGTATAAAGTTCTAAATTTTGAAATCAAATTCGTTATTTTCAGATTGATATAAGCGAAACTAAAATTGAAATAGTCGACTTTGGTGTATAGGATAAAATTACAAAATTTATTAATATGAATTATATCGCATAGCGACATATATGAAATCTCGAACTGTCAGTGTACAAAAATCGACAGGAAAAGACCTCGCATCAGTTTGTTGCTATAACAAACTACTTATTTATTCACAAAGCTTCGGAACAAAAATGTGGATAAATGCTGTTAAATAATTAGATGAAGTTGGTTTTGATTTGATTGACTATATCCATAGATATAGGAATAAAACTATTCCCATTAACTTTTGATTATTTCCAGTAAGAAGAAGTAATAAACGCTGTGGAAGGGAACATTTTTTTGAATGGTTAGAAAAAAAGAAATTACCTAGAATTAACGTTTAATGTTAGACTTAGAAATTATCAATACGCCCTCGTACCTTATAAATTTTTTGCAAGCGCCAGTAGCCGTTATTTAAAATTTTTAATAATAGTTCCAAAATAACAATTCACAAGTTAAGAAACGTTTGTTAAAATTTCATAATTTAATTTTTTTTAAATAATTAAGAGCACAATCATTTTTGGTTTATTTACAAAAGTTTAAACAGTTAAAAAAATATTAAATTATCTTCACAATTTCAAAAGAAATATTAAAAAGTGCCTGCCAAACCATAAATTTTTCCAGGAAATATTTAATATTTAAATAATTTTACGACAAAACATACCGCTTCCATTGCGTCCTCACGTCCTATGAACCAAACCCAAACTGAAAGATGGCAAAACGTTCTTTGAAACTCAAACAACCTAAACGCTAAAGGACATCTGCCCTTTTACCTTCAAATGAAAGAAGGCCTTTTTAATCCTCTATACCTCTGCACTATTACTGGTTTTCTTTTATATTTTCGACAATATGGTTTGAAGGTAAAGATAATGAGGGATGGTATTTAAAATTTATAACGGATTTTTGTTGCTATTAAAATAATAAATAACCATCATAATAGTTTTTTAATTTAAGCGATTTAAATAAAAATAAAGATCAGTTGGTGATAAAATGTATTTTTGAAAGGTTGTCAGGAAATATAGTTATGGTGGATGCATTGAAGAATCAATGGATTGCAAAATTTAAAAGAAATAACATCGCGTATAGCAGGGGTTTCCTGTAAATGTCTTTCACGTAGTACATCGTGATTTGCACACGAGAAAAATATTTCCTTTCAATATATTTGGTTGGCTTTCTAAGTACCGCAATAAGATAATCCGTTAAGGGTCTATAAAATCCCCACAATTTGTGATTGTAAAGAGCAGGTAGGCAGGTATGTATTTAGTTTGCAATACAACTCGAATTTCTGGTTCTACTACTTTAATTACTCGGAATTTCCTAAAATAAACGGAATTCCTATTCATACCTATATCACAACAGGATACGGATCTGGTATTGTTTATTTTATAATCAGAAATTTATAACTTTAAGAATAATCCTATTGCTGTACTTAGAAATCCAACCAAATAGCTTGAAAGGAACTATAAATCCTTATAGTAAATATTCCCTAACCTTTAGAATGGAATATTTACACCAAAAAGTAGGAATTTTTGATTATAAAATCAATGAAAAAAAACACACACATTTTACAAGATTTGAACAAACATTTATTTTAGCCAACGAGGATGCAGTGTTTAAAGAGATGTATGAATGAACTGTTGAATTTGAAGGACATGATTTTTATTGTCATTTGAAATTTTAATTTATTAAAATTTGATGTTTTGATGCTCTGATCGGAGCAGTCCACGAAACAATATTAACTACTGTTCGATCCTCTCCTAAATTCTTGCAGTCTAACTTAGGGACACCATGTATACAAAAAAGCTCACAGCTAAATAAAATTTAAAATTACCTGTTTGTCCAGCCACCATAATAGAAGATTTGCACGAAAATAATCTCTTATTTATCAAAACTAATTCATAAAATTATCGTTATGTACACAAATGTAAAATAGGTAGGTATATTTTTGAATCAATTTAAAGAAAAGTTTTTAAGTGTTAGGTATAGACTTGCGCATAATCGTTATTAATAAAAAATATTTTTATCTTGGGACTTATATGGTATGCCTAGGAGTACAATTAATACAGACAATGTTTTGTCGTTATAATTTAAGTTTATTTAATTGCAATTCAATATCTCGAACGAAACATTATTCCAATAAAGTGATTTACAGTAAAAGTTGACAGTGACGTTTTCTATCAAAATTGATTTTTACTAACCCTTTATAGGTATTATAATTTTAACCAGAAATGTCACATTTGTTAGTGTAAACACTTAATATTATCTATTTATATATATTATAATCAAAATTAATTAAAATCAGCTTTGTAGTTGCTTGTGTTGGTTTGATTTCAAGATAACGAGAATACGTGGTCAAATAAAAGCACATCAAAACGTGATGAATAAAAAATATATCATGTTTAGTTAACATATATGAACTACTTACTAATAAATCAATTTATACTCCATAAATCACATAACCGTAATTATATATAACCTAAAATGTATTTCCTCTTAAAAAAATCGTCATGGGCTGCAATAAATAAGCCGGTCCATTCAACTCAAGCTACCGTTTACCACCAATTACAAAAATTTAAAATTCACCAGCCTAACTTCAAAATAAAATAATGTACATATAGAAAGAACTATAATCAACAAAAACACCGACTTACCTCAAGAAACAACTTTTGTCACTTCCAATGGACCTGCCAAGAAAATGTACAACAAACGAAAATGGCGGCGTACTTTAATTCCGGTCGGGTTTGATGTGATTTACGAATTTTTCCGAACCTTCAATGATCATAACTTCGGGTAATAACGGAGTGGAAGCATACGCGCAACAATGTTGCCAGATGATTTTTTAATTTTTCGTTATTTTTTTGTAAAAGTATTTTTCGAATCTTTATTATAGTTTCTTGCACAACTATTGCCTAAAATAAAAATTAAAATATTTAAACAAAAACACGCAATTCTTTGAAATCAAGAAATAAATACAATTATTTTAAATTTAATAGAATATTAATAATTTAATTATTTTACACAGATCGAAAGATTATATTAGAAATTGTTATAGTTCGTAGCACAATATAGAATATATGTATAACCTCCTTCAAAAATATTATAGAAAAAACAAATACGTTTCGATTACATCTTTCAGCCAGTCGATTGTTCAGCCAATTACAAAATCTGTTAAAAAGCTAAATTCAGTAGATCTAATGAAAAACAGGAAGTCTGGTAACACTGATGCGCAATGAAGAAGCGATGCCGTAAGATCAAAGTTTCATTTGATCAAAAAATGAGAGTGCCTATTGCACCAGTGCACCATGATCTGGATTTGTAGAAGTGACTAATGATAGAATATGTATTATAAGCATTAAAATGATTAAAGCATTACTCTTAGTATAATTTGCAACTAACAGACGCATAGGCCCTTAACTTGTGTATGTAGAGTGTAGAGGTTATTTAAGCGGTTGCGTACTTAGAATTAGCTGCATACATATGCTACCACCTTTTAGCAAAACTGATAAATGAAGTAAATGAGTAAAGGGTTTTGACAGCTTAACAAAGCGTTAATCCCAAATCTGGATTGGGGGTTGCAAAGTTTGACTATCCCTTCGAGACTAAGCAAAGTAAGGAAAACAAGTTTGGAACTATGCCTTTTGGTTTTTTCAGTTGCACCTTAGAATCCAATAACTCAAACTTTAAACATGCGTAAGGTCAATGGCAATATAGGAAACTCACAAATTCGACATCGATATACAAAATATTATGATTGAATATTATTTTAATACCCATCGATTCAAGGCAATTATGCACTACAAACAAAAATAAAACTATAGCAAGTTGATAAATGATTCTAGAATACATTTCTTGTTGATACAGGATAGTTCCGATTAACACAGTTTTTTATCATAGGCGGCACAAATTTATATTTATTGTATTCATTTATTTTAACTCTACACAAAGAGAGTCAGTGAGTGAATCAGACTGCTCGTTGCTCGCATGTCTGTACCTGCAAGTACAGACAGGCAGCATCTTTGCCTCCTTTCGTTTCACTAGACTTGGTGTTTTTCTAACCGCTTCAAGGACACGAACAAACCCCCCCGTAATAATAATCCTGATACGCTACTGAATCCAGTGAGCAGTTGCAGTGGCGTAGCCAAGGGGGGGGGGAAATTTTTTGAACTAGCAATTAAGTTATATTCAGATGATTTACAAAAAATAAACACGGTTATTCTACGCAGTGAATGGGATATTTGAGCAGTGAAATGACAAAAAGTAAATTCCTGTCTTCCTCAAAGTGCAGTTGATACTTTAAAGGTAGCAGATCCTTGTTTGTTTCCGAATATTTTTACGCTAATCCACATCTTAGCCGTTTTACCCGTTACCACTGCATCTGTGCAAGTTTCTCAACGATGAAAAGACTGAAATCATATTTGCGGAATAATACATCTACCAATTAATTAACAGGCCTAGATTTGATGTCAGTGCATTGGAATATAGTTGTCGAAGAAAATGCAATCAAAGACGAATTTTACAACAGACATACTCGCAGAATATTGCGTCTTTGAATAATGCTCATCCAAAGTTCAATCTTATATTAATAATTAACAAATTGTTGTTGAATAAAATAATGTATTTAAATAGCTGCCACAAAAAAAGAGAGACTATTATTGGAAGTCAATAGAACAATGTACAATGATACAATGATAAACTATATTGTGTTAGGCTTGCCAGAAAATATAATGAAGAAGCTTGATAAAGAATCATTGAAATCTACTACAAACCTTTACAGTGAAATAAATAAATATGAACATTTGGTAAACAAAAAAAATGAAAGGGTAAGCTTGGATTATAAAGGAAAAGCGGAAGCTAAATTAACCAAAATCAAACATCTGTGAAAAGTTGAATAAAGTATAATAGGACTCATGGTATAATAGGACATAGTTTTATTTTTACAAGATTATGTTGTTTAATTAATTAGATTTATATGGTATATTTTCTGTATTTCATTTCCCTTAAGAACTCTAAATAATTAGAACAAAGTATTTTTTCCGTATTATAATAAAGTAGTTCACACACCATTTGAATCGATCATTAGAATTATCATTCGCATTTTATTTGATACAACTAACCTGATTATAATAAATATCTTTTGGGCAGTGTTATATGGAAGATTATACAACTCTACTTAGTTACCATGCATTGATAAGCGAATATACCCTTGAAGACATGTGTTGAGGGCTCTGGAATAAGCCCTATGTTGTGCCAGTTTCCCAGGACGGCCAACAATGTGTTACCGCCTTTTTAAACTGCATCGTATTTCGAATTTCGTGGACTGTACTTTTAGATTGAAGAAATGTTCTGTAGTAGGGTTTCCTTCTCAACTTCATCCAATAAAAACAATGGACACTTTTATTTAACCATTTATTAGACTTGTTAAATAAATAAATGAACAAAAACAACAACGTAACAAAGATTACATTAAACTAGTAATCGTGAACAAAGTATTATAGTTAATTTAAAGAAATGACCACATCATTCAGAAAATATTAATTTGCTGTACTACGAAGCATTATGAAAAATGAATTTATTGACGAGGTTTTCTGTAACCCCGGAGTATGCGCTCATGATGAGGGCTCGATGCAAAACTGATTTTAAATTGAATTGGACTGCTTGATACGCAGCTAAGTCCCACTAACTTGCCGTACTAAGAGGCATTATGAAAAATGAATTTATTGACGAGGTTTTCTGTAACCCCGGAGTATGCGTTCATAATGAAGGCTCGATGCAAACTGATTTTAAATTGAATTGGACTGCTTGATACGCAGCTAAGTCCCACTAACTTACCGTACTAAGAGGCATTATGAAAAATGAATTTATTGACGAGGTTTTCTGTAACCCCGGAGTATGCGTTCATGATGAAGGCTCGATGCAAAACTGATTTTAAAATCGGCGACGTTCATCGGTTTCAGATATATCCCTTCCCCGGCTGGCAACCGTTCTAGAAAGATTCTTTAGCGTGTACCGCGTAAACAAGTGTAAGATTTTTTCTATTGTCTAGACACGACGGTTAAATTTTACGGCTTGATGCCATCATTATGAAATAGAGCAAAAAATTCTCTTTGATGAACCGCTTCCTGGTTCGACGCCGCTCGCCAACGTATTTTGGTGCGGCGTTGCCGGTTGTACAAATAAACGAATATGAGTTTACATGTTTAATTATCTGAAAATTAAACAACATGGTATAATCAGTAGTAATATCACAAGAGCTTCGAAAATAATCGATTATACTTTCGAGACACGAGACGTATTTCCCGAAACACCACGAGAGCGTACGAATTATATAATTATTTTTACTATGACAACCTTTTCAAGAAGTAAGTATACGAATTACAAAAACGATTATACCACGTCGTCAGGCGTATATTCGCTTATCGATACATAGTACCTAACTAAGTAAAAATAGCAATTGCTATTGGCTAAACGTATGATCAGTTGTATATTCGTATCGAATATCACGCGAGCATACGAAAATAATATTTATACTATCCTCCTCATTACTAGAAATGTTGGCCCCCTCCGAAAAAAATTCCTGGCTACGCCACTGAGCAGTTGCCACCATTACGTCAAGTTGTATTGAAAATGGATCATCAATAATAAATGATCCGTCGGGTTGAACTGCCTTAAGAGTCGATACACCGTCGAAACCTTAATCTAAGGCGCAATTGACTTAATAGGTCATCCCTTTTGTTGCGCTCTAACAATAGGTACAAATGTTTTATAAACCTAATTTTTAATGCATTAACTGCCATAATGTAAGCACGTTGAGCTTTTGCTTCGAGGCACAAATACTATCTGTGTTTGGTTTATTTTCGTACTTTTAATATTACAAATTCATCTTAGCTTCAGGCTCACTTTGGTTTCAATTAAGTATACTCAGATTTCTGAGAAGAGTTGTGGATCCAGAACTCAATTTTGGAGTGTCATTATAAGGGATACAAATACCCGGGTGACAATTTTTCTAACAGATAAAAGATAAAATACGGCTTCTCAACAATTTGTTCATATAAATATCACCAAACTCGGTATTCAATTTGACAATAATAAATACACTTTCACTTATTTTGGATCAATAAAATTATATATAAAAAATAAATTACCAAGTCGGGGCTTTAACCCAAAAACTTCGATTTTGTCATTAAAGGAGCTTGCCATTTTTAGACCGGTTTCGGCATTATTGTGCCTCATCAGCTCATCAGGTCAAACCACGTCTGGACTTTCGTAATTCAATACCTGGTGGAGCATATAGCCCAAGGAGTAGTTGTTGAAGTCCAGGCGCTGGTGCAGTATAGGACACTTTTAATGTCCTTGTTCTTGGGAGCTCGTGTGATTTTATTTCACATCCTTTGTGCAGTTTTGTCACTCCCATGGTCCTTTTTTGGAATTTTTATGGTTCAAAAATTCCACCTTCGTGTAGTTTTCTATAGTTTTGCAAGCTTTGATTTTGTCATTAAAGTGAAGATGGCGTTGGGCTCTCCTCGTTCGTGATACACTTGCTATAATGCAAACGCTTTTATCAAGAACGAGGCGAGTCGACTTCATTTTCAGATATCCTTTAGTGACAGGATGTCGAGCTAGCCTGCTTCTTACTGATGAGGCACAATAATGCCGAAACCGGTGTAAGAATGGCAAGCTCCTTTAATGACAAAATCGAAGTTTTTTGGTTAAAGCCCCGACTTGGTCGGGCACCAAACCACGTCTGGACTTTCGTAATTCAATACCTGGTGGGGCATATAGTACAAGGAGTAGTTGTTGAAGTCCAGACGCTGGTGCAGTGTAGGACATTTTGAATGTCCTTGTTCTTGGGAGCTTGTGTGATTTTATTTCACATCCTTTGTGCAATCATAGATATGGTTTAAATAATATTAATAATAATAATAATAATAATAATAATAATAATAATAATAATAATAATAATAATAATAATAATAATAATAATAATAATAATAATAATCATTTATTGTTTGACAGAAAATCCATTTACAGAACAATATTATTAGAAAGTATCAACTATAATTATAAATAAACAAAACAACTGTTATATAAACTGATTACATAACTGAACGGTTAATTATCTACATAATTAGAAAATATTACAAATAATGTAATTCTTTTATTTAACCATTAATTAAAAATTCTACCCTAACTGTAAATTGAAATAAAAATTCTGATTAGATTTATCAACAATCTGCATTAATGAATTGAAATGAAGGTGCAGTCATTTGAAGTTTGATTAAAATTTGAGCATATGATGTGTAGTGGAGAATGAGAAAGAATGTTAGTTCTTGCATTGTCAGAGTAAAAAGTGAGATTACGACGTAAGTGAAACTTGGAATATGAAAATTCAGCTGCCTTAATAAGTTTGGAGAGTCAATAAAATTATGATTCAACTTAAACAGGAAAGCCAGACCACTATTTATTCTTCTAACTTGCAAGTAGTCAATGCCAAAACGATGTAGCAAAATAGATAGTTTGATCCCCCTTTCGGGGTAAGTCCCATCGATCCTACCATCTAAAAATTTCGGAAACCTCCTCTGAACGGTCTCTAACAAATTAATGTGATTTAGGTAATACGGACTTCACACAACAGAAGCGTATTCAAATTTTGATCTTACTAGAGCAAAAAATAGCGTTTTCAATGCACCCTCATTAGAAAATGATTTGCAGTTCCTGATTATAAATTGATTGAGAACAGATCCTATTTATATGTATTATAAAATCAAATTTATTATCAAAAGGTATGCCCAGATCTCTAACCTCAGTACATCTAGTTGTCCACATTATCGATTTCGTACCTATTTGTATAAAACGGGATGAGATTTACGGCTAAAGGTACATATACTTTACATTTACTTAAATTTAGAAGAACACGATTTCTTGTACACCATTCATTAACTTTATTTAATTCCAATTGGAGCAAAACTGAGATCTAATTTCTAGAAATATTTTTAAATCATCAGCAAATAATACATTTTTAGATTGTAACGCGATAGAAGTTCATTTATAAATAGTAAAAACAATAAAGGACCTAGGTTGGACCCTTGTGGAACACCTAACGTTGGGGAATAGGTTGTAGAGGAAAACCCATTATAAGAAACAAACTGGCTTTTATATTAAAAAGATAATATTTTAGTAAACTTATAAGCGAATTACTAAAGCCAAATAGTTGTAACTTATTCATAAGTAGTGAGTGGTCTATCTTATCAAAAGCCTTGGAGAAATCAGTGTGTATGACATCTACTTGGCGCTTGTTGTCCATCGCTTCACCTATATTGAGATGTTTCATCAGTTTCTCACTAGTAAAACATAAAACCTGTACCAATAATATTTTATAGCTCAGTCTCTCAGTCTACGTAGCAAATAAACCCCATATACAAATTTTCCACATTCTGCAGATACGAGATTGTATGGTTTCTATACTGTCTAGTTTGAACGCTATTTTTATCATAATAGCAACCCTGAAATGCAACCTTTAAACTCGCATTAAATTAAAAACTTCGAAAGTTCATCAGCACTTTTACGGCCTCCAAAAATGTCTCCCTCGCTTTTACTGTCAATGCACTCACACCGCATTTATCGCGCCGTGTTTGGAAGTTATAGGCGGGAGTTTCATGCTCGCAACTTTCAACTCCAACAAACTTCCAATTTTCAAACTACGTGGCACACCGTACTTTCCCGGATCGCTGTGGCCGGTGCGATGCGAAGATAAATTACAAACAAGAAAAACAATTGGTCGAAGCCGGTGGACGTACAATCGGAACTTTTAAAATAAATATTATTATCGATCGAATAATTCAATCAACTATAAGTATTAGTTTTTGTTTGGTGTTGTCTGTTGAACAAGTGAAATCGTATTGTGTAAGTTTTCAAATTTATTATTTTTTTTAATTTGAGTTTACTGAGTTTTGCTTTCGCCTCTGTAACGGGCCAAAAGTTTTTTGGGATTTTTTTTAAGACTATATTAAAAGTGGGAAACACGCAGATGCAGGGTAATTGTTCTTCAACGCCTTACCTGGAACAGGTTTTCCTAGAGCCTGATCAGGTTACAATCCTAGCTCCAAACGGATAATAGACTTTCTCAGAAGCCTTGATCTTTTGGATGTAGGATAATCTACAATATCTATAATCTAGATCTAGATACAGTTTTAGTAAGGAGTCGGAGCAACATGAAGTCTATCAATTTTGCGATCTTTAATTGAAAAATTGAAGGCTAGTTAAGAAAAAATCGGGGAAGTAAAAGAAACAGGAAGGCTAAGAAAAACGTGAATTAAAAGAATGAAATGGAGAGAATTGCTAAAGGAAATTTAAGAAATGAATAGAAAATAAATAACCGGACTCTAACATTTTAACAGATGAGTAGGCAAATAGGAATAAAATCAAAATATAAATAAAAAAAGAGTTAGAAATCTGTAAATAAAATGTATCACCCCACGCGCATTTTTTAATATAATTTTATTTTTAAATTTTTCTAAATAAAATTTTTTCATATTTCATAATTTACTTTCAGGTATATATTTATACTCCATCTTATCTGCCCTCAATCAGACAGTCACGGATGAAGATTGACGTTGATGATCATGTAACTGGAATATTTCGTTATAATGGTATTATGTTAATGGTCAATCAAGATGCCTGTACTAAGAAAAAGGGCGCCTGGAGATAATAAGGTCGTCAACGGGCTATTTATACATTCCAACCCACCTCGAAGTAAGTTATATTTTTTGCTATGTTTTGTAAATGTATGTATCTTTATCTACTTAAGCATATTAAATGGGGAATTTTTTAATTTGTTAAGTTGTCGAAACTGTCTTCTGAGCTCCATTTATCAGTTTTGCGTACTTCAATGTTTGTAAATGTCTTTGGTTGAAATTTTTTCACATTTCCTTCAAATTTCATTGATGGTTCACTGTTACATATGATACCTGCTCTTGGATCCTCATTTCTACTTGCAATTCTTCATTTCGGAAGCTCATAGTGGTTTGTATTTTAATTTCTCTCTCTCTCTTCACTGGATTAAAACCACTTAGTTGTTGAAAAAAGTTTTTAATTGACGTTTCGACTTTCCTATCGAAAGCCGTTATCAAAATGACATAACAAAATAAATAAATTTACTATAGAAACAGAACACTTGATAATCTTGCAAAAATACGACATCACCATAGTACACTATTCTTTTTGCAATTAACTCTTTTTGTAAAATAGGTATCCAAATTTTTGAAATATCGACCGAACAATTAGAAACACATTCGTTATTATTTAAGCATATCAATGCTGCTTCTTTAACTTTGCGGTTATAATTATTCGGTTCTTTTAATAATCTAGTTGAAGAATTCCATTGTATTTTATGACCAAAATTCCATGTATGTTCACATATTTTGGATTTTTCGAATTGTTTATTTTTAATGTACGATTGGTGTTCATTAAATCTAATATGAAAAGGTCTAGATGTTTCTCCTATATAAAATTTATTACATTCGCATGGAATTTTGTAAATACAATTTTTTGTGTTTTGAATTTCATTGAAAGGTTTTGTATTTACTATTAAAGATTTTAATGTATTATTAGTTTGAAAAACTGTTTTTAAATTAAATTTATTGCCAATCCTTCTAATTCAGACTTTCTTCCTTTATTTGGTCTTCTAATATCTTAAAATTATTTCTGTTCTTTTAATTTCCTTTTCTGTGTGTTCTCCCAAAATCTTCCTTGTCTTGTTGTCTTCCTTCCCCTAGTCTTCTTAATTCCATTAAGACCATCATTATTCCATCATTCTCTTCTTCTCTCTTTTGGGTTAACTCAACTTTATCCCCACGTTGGGCGCCATTTGTAATGATATTGAAAATATGAGGTTTGTTTTTAATTAATATTCTTTATTTTTATAATTTTCATTTCAATGCTCAAAACTAATCAACATAAACAAACATTCCCTAGCAACCATCACATTTTTTTTAAAAGTCCTTTTCACATATTTTTCTTTAATTCATTTAACATACACTTTCTACAATTTTGTCTCATTTTTTTTAAACCATAACAAAATAACTAAAACATGTTATAACTAAAACATATTTTTTTCTTAAAAAAAATAATTTTCATTCATTTCTTTTTACTCTGGACCTTTGAAATACCCCACGTTATCAGTTAATGAAGAAGAAATTCTTGAGGTTGAATTGTAAATGATGATACTTTTGTGAAATGTTTTATGAGGTATCGGTAATTCTAGTAATTTTTCTTATACTTTCATATTTTGTCCCATATTATCAATAAAACATATTTCTGGTTCTGGTGATAATAATAATAATAATTTGAATACGATAACCAAAAATCATTTATAACAAACGCGTAATTATGTTTTGAAGTGGTTTTGTAAATAAAACATTAGTAATATTTCCGATATATCGATTTTGTGGGACCCTATTATTTCGTTTTCAATCGTTACTTCACCCTACGTTAATGGTGTTGGAAATTCACTTAAAAATATATACATATATATTCGACAGTGTCAGTATTAATAGTACAACATTCGACAAACTCGAGGATGAAGGTTACGACTTGAGCCGTAGGCAAGTGTCTTACAGTGAATAGTAGCCATTACAAGCGAGTAGAATATTATCCCTGGAGAAGCAGTTGTTTTCTCCAAACTAGGTTTTTTAGCTAGTCTTGTTGGAATTTTGCTTTTTCTATTGCGTTTTTGCCTTTATTTAATCTTGAGCAAATCATAAGTAACTTTTTGAATAGCTTTTTCATCTATATTGCACCGTCTACTTAATTTTCTGACTTTACCCTATTTCAGGTTTTTTCTATGTTTCGGGATTTCCATTTTCCATTTTTCAACTGCAAGAAAAGGCGTAAAAAGGTGTTCTGCAAAAAGATATCTTTCCAAAGACTCGTTCATCCAACGATAAACACATTGCCTAGGGAGGTGTTCCCCGAGGCATAGAAGCTCCAGAAATTTAAGAAGAACACCTTCTTTCCCTTGATTCTCACGATGTTCCCTGAACATTACAAGATATGCCTTTTCGTGAGAACCCAGAACATAAATCAAAATAGCTGATGCATTGAAAGCTGCTTCATTTATCGATTCTGCAATATCCTAAGCTGAAATTGCTTGTTTAACATGAGCCCGCAACCATGAATCTTATGCCTGCGCATAATAACTTCGAAGTAGCTTAAAGAATGTCACATATAAATGCTGGAGTTAAAAGGAAAAAATTGATCAGTTCAGTACGACACGAAAGAAATGAAACTTTATGCTTACTCACTGATCAACTGCTTTGAGAAAATAATAATAATAAACTCCCTTCAATTCACCCCCTTACGAGTGAACCCCAGAAGCTCTGCAGCTTGTGCGGAGGAAGGAAAATGAGAAAAAATGTAGTCAATTATTCAGAAAAAATATCGTGTTTTACTTTTTAACTCAACCTTAGCGAAACATCCCTCGTATATTTTCAATTTGAATGTTTGGGGAGGACTGCATTATGGATTCACACTAATGGTCCTGGAAAATTATATAAATAAAGGTGTGCCTGTACGACGAACTAAAAAATAAAATGTTTTTCATGTATTTATCATATATACTTACCTAGAATCACGCTATAACGTGTCTAAGCAGGAAATCTAGAAAATTGTATTGTAGGCTCAACATGCCGGGTATATTTTGATACCAGGAAAGTTTTTTTTATTAAATTTCACCTCCAGAATGCATAAAAATGCGTTTTTCGAGGTTATATTTTCCAAAATTTCCGGGGAGGTTGTGTATTGGATATCATTTGATACTGTGCCGTCGTATTCAAAAGTATCTCGGTTGAAATGACTCATTTCATTTCAAAACAAAATTTTTAATCTCTAATCTCTACCTGTCCTGATTATCTAACCTGGGGTGCTACTGACCAACTCGTGCTCGACCGAATACCAGGTAGAAAACCAACTGACCAACTCGTGCCCAAGGTTTTTAATTCTTAATAATTTTGTTTGTTTGTTAATTTTAACGTCTCTTTTCTGACCTAATGGCCTAAACTGGACGGGACCTACAGCTTAAACACAGGACTATGCCTTTGTCATGCAGGTGATCTACCGACTAACAAGTGTGTAATTATGTCACCAACCCCTATCAGTTCCACGAGATATCCAATCTCATCCGGCCTGTATACCGGCGTGAATGAAACTGCGTATGACACAAATACCTTTTTGCACTTGCCAAAGTCTTATCTGACTTTAATTCCACTTGAATGCGGCAGGATTCGAACCTACTCTCCGAACACTGACCAAGCTGAATTGGCAGACGCCTTACCAACTAGGCCACCGTGTCCGATTTTCTTAATAATTAAAATATTGCAAAAAATATTGGAAAAATATAAAAATTTCAAACTTAATAGGTATTATTGAGTACTATTATACCATGATATTATTTTAACCAAATTAAACGTTGTTATTTTTTTATTTTTAAAATTATCAATGGTAGATTTTAGAAAATCTTGTTCTTTCTACAAGACGATTTTTTTTACAATTTTATGATAGTATACACTTCGACATTTTATACATATAGGTCTCTTTGTGAATTATAAAAGGAACTATTCAAATGTCATTTAAATCTGTGAATTTATTAGTTCCTAGATTTAAATTGGATTGGATACTCAGGTATATTTTTCAAACGGGTACGAGTTGGGCATACGGATTATAGAGACCTTTACACTTTTACCTTTTAAAGGATTAGTGGGCACGAGTTGGGAGGTGCCGACTCGATCATCTTAAAATTTAAACAAAATGTTTGTAAATTTTGATTTTTCTATTTTCAAATATTCAAGAAATTTTATTTGATGTAAAATGGTCAGCATTTCTCTGATTTCTTTGATGGCAAACAATGTATACAGGATTTATAACTGCCTTTTGTAGATATGTAGATTTTTTTGGATCAACGCTTGATTGCCCCGTAAATTATTAAAAAATTAGTAAAAAATTATTGCTCTTTGTTCAAACAAATTAACCATAATAAAGAGTACAAGACATTTTTCTCGTTTAACAGCGAGTTTTATTGACTTATCGCGTGACAAAAACCGGTATAAATATTTCGAAACGGCGCGCCACGGCGGAGAAAAACAATTGAATGATAAGGGTTTTTGAAATAGCGACAGACATGAGCTGTCACCTTGTTTGCTTTGTCTTTTGTTAAAGATGTATTATTAATTGATCGCAGACGCTTTTATGTTTACGTTGTCAGAATATTTTGCGATACACCCCATAAAAAGTCACCTGATGAAAAAAATATTGGTTAATGCATAAAACTTTTATATGACTTACGTGAGAATTAATTTATCTTATTGGAAACAATTACAAACAAAAAATAATATGAGGTGGTATTTAGATATAGTCAGCCTTGAAACTGTGGCTTAAAACACCTAAAATTAAAATTTTCTTCGCTCTTCTTCATTAGACGTCTTCTTGAGATTTAGATCTAACCGGACCATATCTGATCTAACCTGACCATATATTATCTAACCGGACCACATCTTCTTCGCTCTTCTTCCTTAGACGTCTTCTTGAGATTTAGATATCTCCTGTCTAATCTTCATCCAGCTCCAGCCATATTTCCTTGGTTCTTCTGGAATTGGAACACAAATTGGTATTGTTTTTTAGCCTATCTTTTTAAATTACTGGGGTTATTATGCCACCTCAAATTCCATTATCATCCAATAAGTTCTTGAGTGGCAGGATCGCCATGTGACATCATAACTGTTAGGGTGGTTTTAAATTGTCAGTAAGGAATAAAACTCAACCTTCTCGAATAAGATATTGATTTACTGTATTTAGTCTTCTATTATATTCAAGGTTTTACATTTTTGATCGTAATCTTCTTATGTTACCCTTAAATTTGTGGTTTTTCCCACTCCATGCCTTTATTCTTGAGTTCATCGATATCCACATCTACTTTTTTTTATTTCCTCTTATTTTCTCATTTTCTATAATCTTCTATAATTTTAGTACTTCATTGTTGTTCATTGTTCACCAAATTATATTTTGTGTTCGTTTTTATTATCTCTTTCTCCACTTGCCCCATTCTCTTATCCTGTTCCATTATTTTCTGTTCTGTCAATTTCTGTTTGCTTTCAAATTTTTCAAATTTCCTCTCCTTTAACATATTAGTATTTTCTTTCATCTCTTGCTTTAATTTTTCTTGATTTAGTTTCATATCTTTTTTTAAGTCTTGTTTTAATAACTCTTGTTCATCAAGTATTGTACTGGTGCTTATTCCGCAAAAGGGTTCAGGTCCCAGAAATGGTGTTTCAGCCCCTTTTTTTGCGAGTACGTCTGCTATTTCATTACCCTCCACTCCAGTGTGTCCCGGAACCCATAGGAGGGTAACTGTGTTGTTCTTGCCTAGTTCATTTAGATTCTCTAGGCACTCCCAAACCATCTTGGAGTTTAAGGCATTAATGGCTGCTTGGCTGTCTGACATGATGATGATCTCTTGTCTGCGACAATTTCCTTCTATGTTAAACTGGACACATTTTCCGATGGCGTATATTTCAGCTTGGAAAATGCTCGGAGATTTGCCTAAACTTTCGGAATATTTGGTTCCAGGCACATATACTACTATTCCTGTTCCTTCTGTTCTTCTAGAACCATCTGTGTACCATTTAATGGCACTTCTCTTGAGTTTTGGAATGGTATCTTTGTCACATTCGCTTTTGTTACTCAGCCTTATGTTGAATTCTTTCACAAAGCTAAACTTCTTTGTCATCTCATCTTGGGACATGTCCCAGGTTTGGTGATTTCCAGCAAGGAGTCGAAACTTGCGTTTGGTTGATCCTTCTCTGGTCATTCTGTAGGTTGTCATTATCGCTATACTCTCCACTACTATATGGAGGGGTGTAAGGCTTACCTCCACGGTGGCCTGTTATGTATACGCAGGCTAGTCTTTGGATTTTCGCTAGATTTGCCTTTGTACTGGCCAGCTTAGTTCTGCTGCCCCAGACTACTGCTCCATAAGTGATGGCTGGTTTCACTATTGACGTGTACATCCACTGCAGGATCTTTGGGTTACATCCCCCGTTTTTTCCCGCAAAATTTCTGCACACCATTAGAGCTTTCGTGGCTTTGCTGGTTACTTCTTTTTCGTGTTTATTCCAGATGAGTTTATTATCTAGTATTAGTCCCAGATATTTGACATCTGGCTTCCATTGAATAACTTTCCCGTCCAATTTGATGGTTTTGAGGTTAATGTTTCTTTTCCGTGTAAAAGGCAACTAAGGTAGTCTTGATAGGGTAACATTTTCCATATATCATTTTCTTTTTTATTTATTTCTATTTCTTTTCGTTCTTTTTCCTACTGTTTATCAACGTTCCTTTCTTCTTTTAATTCTACATCCTTTAAATGGTACAATCTCTTTCCTGTTTCTTTTTTCATTTTTCTTTATGCTGTTTATACTGTTAGTTTTCAATTTGAATAAGTAATTTGTGTGGTTTCTACTTTTGAAGCCGCGCGTTGAGCGCCATTTGAGATGGTTAAGTAAATTAATGTTTTAATTTTTAGTTTTTATTTTCAAATTATCACTTTCACATTTCAAATACCAAAAATCAACATCGACCACTATCAAATTTTTATCTTTACATAATTTTTTTAAATAAGCAAATTCCTACTCCAAATGTCATTACATAAACTACAAATTTTTTAATCATAACAACATTCCCTACAATTTCTTCACAATATATATTATAATATAAGTAAACAAACACTAGATCAAAGTAAAACAATAATATTTATAATTATTCTTATTAATAACTAACAATACAGGGTGTTTCATAGTTAGACCGACATACGTTAACTGTAAATAGAGGGAACTTAGGTCATTCCAAATAACCTTGATTATTGGGTCTAACACCTTTAATAACCGAGATACGGGGTGTTTCATCCATTTCGGCCAATATTTTGATAATCCGTAACTTTAGAACCACCCTGTAGATTTCTCTCATACTTGGTACAGGTATAGTGTGTTAATAGCCCAATCCTATAGTGTAAGAACTACAATTAAAATCCAGATCCGGATTAAAATTTGAAAATCCCCAAAACAACACCCTGTATATCAGATTTTTTAAAATTGGGATATATATTTGAAAAGAACGGAAAAAAATGAGTTAAAGTGAAAAATTTTTTTAAGGGCATATCCCATTCTACTACTGGAGTTTTAACGTCAAATTACATCAAATGCATTTTTTTCATTTTCATAAGCAGTAACTTTCGAAATACCTGTTAGATTTCTTTCAAATTTGGTACAGGGTATCATTTTTTAGTAGCCCAATCGTATAATGCAAGGACTATACTACAGTTAAAATCCAGATACGGATTAAGAAAAATTTGTAAAATTTGAAAATCCCCAACGCAACACGCTGTACATCAGATATTGTTTAAATTGGATCAGACATTCGAAACGAATGGAAAAAACTGAGATATTCTGACATTTTTATAAATGCACATCTCGTTCTACATATTACTAACTTTTAAAGTAAATTCAATTAATGCAATACAAATTGTCATTTTCATAAGCCATAACTTTGAAAACACCCTGTAGATTTCTTTCATATTTGGTATAGTAGAACCCACCGCTTTACGAGAAAGAAAAAACGCTATAAAAACAGCAAAGGATACCGCCAATAGAAGAAATGCTAATTGATCTGGACATTTTTGAGTATTTTAATGTCGAAAACACCGTACACTGTCCATATACATAAAAATAAAATGATATTTTGTCTATTAGGACCACCGTGCAAAGATTCAATAACCAACTTGCTGGAGATCGTTAGGGGTAATTTGCGTAAAATATCTATATTGATTAACTTTCTTTAATATGAATTTACATTTTAATTTCTATAACACAGATTAGATTTCAATAGAGGTTGACCACTCTACCTCGCCCATAGGTTCATTTTCTGATCTCTTGTGAGATTCACAAACGTTGCTAATTAAAATTTTTATCTCAAATTTTAATTCTAAAATTAAAAACACGGTGAATAAAGTCACAAATGTTATAAATTAATTAAGCTTACCTACCCTATCACAACCCTCACCATTGGATTCACTGTCATCAACGTTGATAATCAATTTGGTCGGACTCGTTATATAAGAATTTTCTTCTTTGATAACATGTTTGATTTTTGTCTGCCAATCATCAGCTGAACTTTTGTTAATTTCTTCTTTTACCAAATTTGCTATCAACCCGTCAAATTTGGGAAACACTTTATGACGCCTTATTCTTTTTTAATTTGTCCCCAAATTAATTCTGTGGGGTTAAATACACAAAAACAGGGCGGAAGGAGCAATACCTCGTGGCCCCTTTTTGATGCCATTTCATCAATAAAAAGTTTTATAATATATATGTAAAGATGCCCAAACGATATGTATAAATGTTTAGAAGCGTCATTTCAAGAAAAATGGCGTCGAATGATGTAATTCCTGCTGGAATAAAAGTTGCAAATAAGCTAATTGTTTGTAAAATAAAGTGTAGAATTTTTTTTCTGATTTTTAGGAATCCATCCACAATCAGCTGATTACAACTTTTATTCCAGCAGGAATCACATCATTTGACGCAATTTTTGTAACTTGAAACAGGAATCATTTAAATAAAAATGTCAACTTGAACTGACTTGAATCAAATATTGAAATAGTATGAACGTTCACTTGAATTCAGGTTACTCCTTTCAAGTTACTTGAATTCAAGTAACTTGTGAAGTCTGAACGCAGCTTTATAGAAATTAAAATGTAAATTCATATTAAATAAAGTTAATCAATATAGAAATTTTACGCAAATTACCCCTAACGATCTCCAGCTAAGTTGGTTATTGAATCTTTGCACGGTGGTCCTAATAGACAAAATATCATTTTATTTTTATGTATATGGACAGTGTACGGTGTTTTCGACATTAAAGTATTCAAAAATGTCCAGATCAATTAGCATTTCTTCTATTGGCGGTATCCTTTGCTGTTTTTTCTTTCTCATAAAGCGGTGGGTTCTACTATACTGGTATATATTGTTTAAATAGCCCAATCGTACATTAAAATAACTAAAGTTAAAATTCAGATCCGAATTAAGAAAAATTTGTAAAAGTTGATAATCTCTAAAATAGCACCCTGTATATCAGATTCTTTAAAGTGTAATCGGATACCTATTTGAAAAAAAAAAGAAAAAGAAAGAAAAAAGATGTTATTGCCGAAGCTTACTTGATAGTTTAATGAGTTTTGTATCCGAATTAATCCGAAAAATTAAATCTGTATTTTTTGTTTGTAGAACGCTCTTGTGCACTTATAAAAATATTTTAGTATAACACATCTTTTGTCTTTTTTTTTAAATAGGTATCCGATTACATTTAAAAAAATGTGATATACAGGATGCTATTTTAGAGATTAACAACTTTTACAAATTTTTCTTACTCCAGATCTGGATTTTAACTTTAGTTCTTGTAGTGTACGATTGGGTTATTTAAACAATCTACCTGTACCAAATATGAAAGAAATGTACAGGGTGTTTCCAAAGTTATGGCTTATGAAAATGACAATAAGTATTGCATTAATTGAATTTTAACTTTTAAAAGTTTAGTAATATGTAGAACGAGATGTGCATTTATAAAAATATGTCATAATATCTCAGTTTTTTCCATTCGTTTCGAATGTCTGATCCAATTTAAAAAATACCTTATGTACAGCGTTTTGCGTTGTGGATTTTCAAATTTTACAAATTTTTCTTAATCCGTATCTGGATTTTAACTGTAGTATAGTTCTTACATTATACGATTGGGCTACTAAAAAATGTACCAAATGTGAAAGAAATCTACCAGGTATTTCGAAAGTTACTGCTTGTGAAAATGAAAAAAATGCATTTGATATAATTTGACGTTAAAACTCCAGTAGTAGAATGGGATGTGCACTTAAAAAAAATTTTCACTTTAACTCATTTTTTTCCGTTCTTTTCAAATATCCATCCCAATTTTAAAAAATCTGATATGTTGTTTTGGGGATTTTCAAATTTTGCAAATTCTTCTTAATCCGGATCTGGATTTTAATTGTAGTTCTTACACTATAGGATTGGGCTATTAACATACTATACCTGTACCAAGTATGAGATAAATCTACAGGGTGGTTCTAAAGTTACGGCTTATTAAAATATTGGCCGAAATGGATGAAACACCCCGTATCTCGGTTTTTAAAGGCGTTAGACCCATTAACCAAAGTTATTTGGAATCACCTAAGTTCCCTCTGTTTACAGTTAACGTATGTCGGTTTAACTATGAAACACCCTGTATAACCTTAACCTACTTAATAATAATATACCACAATCCTTGTATGTCCACTACACTTGAACAACTGGGTGGATTTTATTTTTAAATAATAAGAAATCGATCGAGAACCATTTCCAATAAGAAATGTGAAGATCTGTTGCCTATCCTCTTAACTTTTTTTCGATAAGTTTGGAAAATAAGCGATTTTTAATTTTTTTTGAAGGAAATAATTAAACCTAGGGGCATCTTCCTCAAGGTTGTTCTTCCATGCTGCTTATACTCTTTTCGTTTCACGTATTGCGTCAATATTGCGATTAATTTTCTTTTATTTTTTTTTGTAGTTCTTCAATTAAATTCGGCATACGTAAAGCAGCTGATTCGAAATGGCGACGTGGAAAAATTGGAACAGGCCGTACTCGAAGGCCAAGGGAAAAAATTGGTCGGCGAATACTCGGCCGACTACAAGACGAGGACCTTCCTCAAATCGATACCCGCTCTAATGGTAAGGCATTTCTAAATTATTGGGTATACATAAGTAATAAACGGAACAATTTTGTTACACAGTCTGGGTTAAAAGATTTTGAATAAATAATATTATGAAAAGTAGGACACAACACAATATGAACGATAATTATCCGTAAGAAATATTTAATGAAAGGTTTTATTTTATTTGTAAATTTATGGTTTTTTAAATTAATTATTTTATTCGCTATTGGCTCAAAGAGAAAATCGTATAATAATGCTTTTTACCATAGAGTAGTAATATTTAATTTCTCTTTTTTTCTCTGGATTAAAACCACTTATTTTCTTAAAAAAGCTTTAATTTGACGTTTCGGCTTTCTTTATCGGAAGCCGTTTTCAAAATGACATAACAAAATAAATAAATTTACTATAGAAACAGAACACTTGATAATCTTGCAAAAATATGACATCAACATAGTAAGTACACTTAGAATAAGATTTTGAGATTGAAGATGTCAAAATCTGTTTCAATCATATTTTTGTGACGTTTCGGGGAACGAATTTTTGAAAGGATAGCGCATTTACATATTATAAGAGAATTTATACTTCGTCATAAATTAAGTTTTCTTATTAATATTATAAGAAAAAACTAGATAAAAACTTATGATACTATCCCGATATAGAGGGTATCCTTTTTGTAATTAACTCTTTTTGTAAAATAGGCATCCAAATTTTTGAAATATCGACCTAACAATTAGAAACACATTCGTTATTATTTAAGCATCTCAAAGCTGCTTCTTTAACTTTGCGGTTATAATTATTCGGTTCTTTTAATAATCTAGTTAAAGAATTCCATTGTATTTTATGACCAAAATCCCATGCATGTTCACATATTTTAGATTTTTCGAATTGTTTATTTTTAATGTATGATTGGTGTTCATTAAGTCTAATATGAAAAGGTCTAGATGTTTCTCCTATATAAAATTTATTACATTCGCATGGAATTTTGTAAATACAATTTTTTGTGTTTTGAGTTTCATTAAAAGGTTTTGTATTTACTATTAAAGATTTGAATGTATTATTAGTATGAAAAACTGTTTTTAAATTAAATTTATTGCCAATCCTTCTAATTTTTTCCGATAATTTTGGAATATAAGGGATTTTGACTATATTTGAATGAATTATTGGGGAATTTAAATTTTGATCTTTAGTTTTGATGTCTCGGTAAAGTTCACGATTTATAAATTTAATTGGGTAGTTGTTCTTAATCAAGACAGATTTAACAAGTCATAATTCATTATATAAGATGTCATTTGAACAAATTGTTTTTGCTCTATCGGAAAGAGATTTGACAATACCTTATTTAAGACAAATTGAGCGGTTTGAATTAAAATTTAGATATCTATTTGTATGTGTTTCTTTTCTAAAAACTGATGTTTCAATACAATTGTTGTTATTGTGTATTAGTACATCAAGAAACGGTAATTTTTTATTATTTTCAATTTCAATTGTAAATTTAATAGTAGGTTCCGAATTATTAATAGTATATAAAAATGTATCAATATTTTCCCTATCGTGTTGCCAAATTGCAAAGATATCATCTACATATCTAAACCAGACAGAAGGTTTTAAATTTTGTTTGTTTACAATTTCCATTTCAAAATCCTCCATGAAAATATCACACAATTTTGGTGATAAAGGAGAACCCATTGCCATTCCAAAATTTTGCTGATAAAAATCACTATTTAATTGAAAATATGTAGTTTTAATACATAGTTCCAATAATTCTAGAATTGCCGAGATGCTTAATTTAGTTCTATTTATTAATGTATTATCACTTGTCAACTTTTTTCTCACAAGATTAAGAGTTTTATCGACAGGAACATTTGAAAATAAACTGACTACATCAAAACTAACCATTATATCTGAATTTGTAATTTTGATTTTTGATAAGTTTTCTAAAAAATGTTCTGAATTTTTGATAAAGGAATTAGTATTTCCTGATAACGGATCTATTATTTTAAGTAGAAATCTTGCTAAATTTGGACAAGGTGAATTTATAGAACTTATTATTGGTCTTAATGGTATTTGTTGTTTATGGATTTTAGGTAAACCATAAAAATGTGGAGGTTTACTATAATG
This sequence comes from Crepidodera aurea, assembly GCA_949320105.2. NCBI lineage: Eukaryota > Metazoa > Arthropoda > Insecta > Coleoptera > Chrysomelidae > Crepidodera > Crepidodera aurea. The sequence continues at coordinate 13,341,486 of OX439479.2, forward strand.
AGAAGTAAGAGATCTTCGTTCTTTAAATTAGAAGGATTGGCAATAAATTTAATTTAAAAACAGTTTTTCAAACTAATAATACATTAAAATGTTTAATAGTAAATACAAAATCTTTTAATGAAATTCAAAACCCAAAAAATTGTATTTACAAAATTCCATGCGAATTTAATAAATTTTATATAGGAGAAACATCTAGACCTTTTCATATTAGACTTAATGAACACCAATCATACATTAAAAATAAACAATTCGAAAAATCTAAAATATGTGAACATGCATGGGATTTTGGTCATAAAATACAATGGAATTCTTCAACTAGATTATTAAAAGAACCGAATAATTATAACCGCAAAGTTAAAGAAGCAGCATTGATATGCTTAAATAATAACGAATGTGTTTCTAATTGTTCGGTCGATATTTCAAAAATTTGGATGTCTATTTTACAAAAAGAGTTAATTGCAAAAAGGATACCCTCTATATCGGGATAGTATCATAAGTTTTTATCAGGGTTTTTCTTATAATATTAATAAGAAAACTTAATTTATGACGAAGTATAAATTCTCTTATAATATGCAAATGCGCTATCCTTTCAAAAATTCGTTCCCAGAAACGTCACAAAAAATATGATTGATGTCATATTTTTGCAAGATTATCAAGTGTTCTGTTTCTATAGTAAATTTATTTATTTTGTTATGTCATTTTGAAAACGGCTTCCGATAAAGAAAGCCGAAACGTCAAATTAAAACTTTTTTAAGAAAATAAGTGGTTTTAATCCAGAGTAAAAAAGAAAAATTGAACTAGCAAACCACTATGAGCTTCCGAAATTAATTATAGTAATATTTATTTTACTTTATTAGTGCCACTCTCTGTACCGAGTATATAACAATAGGCGACGTTTTTATAATCCCAGATAAAATAAAAAATAATAAAAGGATATAATAAAAGGATTTAATAAAATTATATTGAATTAATTATAGTGAATTGATTGGGGACTAAATCTATTTAAGTTAATAAATTGACTGAACAGGTTAATATATCAGAAATCGAATGAAAATGTAAAAGTGAAATTAAAATTGAATTAAAAGAACGATGGTGATCCTAGGAAAGAAATTTAGTCGATGTTGCATAGAATCCATGCAAAATGACCAAAATATGTATATTAGAACTATCTATCTATCTGTTGATGGGGGTGTCGATACACTGCGACCTATAAGATCTATTGTGCTGCCTCTTCTACTGCCCATTCGTTAAGAATGTCTCAACGATTAGAGCAGTTCCTCTAGTCCTATTGATTTAAAAAAGTTCAGGATGTCGGTAGGCTTCAGGTTAGGTAGATCTCCACAGATATACACAGACGGCTCCAAAACCAAAGAAGGCTCAGGATGTGGTGTCTACTCCAGATCACTAAGCCTAAAAATTAAGTGGGGAATGGGAAAAAATACTAGCGTGGTTCAAACAGAACTGGCTGGTATCTCAATTGCCACAAAATAACTAAACAGAAAAGGAATTTCTGGCAAAAACATAATAATCTGTACTGACAGCAGACAAGCTCTACTAGAATAGACAGCGTGTTACATCAGGGCTAGTATTAGAGTGCCATCAAGCTTTAGCTAACGCCTCGGTAGATAACAATATTATCCTGAGGAGGGTTAAAGGGCACGACAGGAGTAAAGGTAACCGTATTGCCGATTCCTCAGCCAGGGAAGCGACTGGACTAAGACCCATGCTCAATCTCTAAAGAGATGGGATGAAATCAAGCGATGCAGTTTTGCCAGGGGAACCATGGGCGACCCTGAGAAGCTGGCGTCGAAGAAATACTTGGCGATGACTAGTAAAAACCTACGTCTAGTAGTAGGATTTCTGACTGGCCACTGTCAACTAAGGAAGCACCTTCATACAATGGGGCTAGTGAACACACCTCTATGCAGGATGTGTGCACAGGAAGACGAAACAGACAACTGCTCGGGAGCGTGTACAATGGGTCAAAGGTGGCCTAAGTGCTGTGGGACTAACTCACGCTCCCTACTCTACATAGGTAGATCTCCCTCTTCTATTTGATATTCTCCGAGGTATTTTACCCTTGGATGTTTCCACCTTTTCCTCGCAAAAACTGCATTCTTCTTCCTCTACTAATCCGAGTATCTTTATGTGCCCTCTCAACCGACAGTGCCCTGTTAGTATCCTGAGCTTGTTTTTACTTTTGCTGATGCAGTCGCCTGATCTCTTCTGGTTATAGTTTCCCAGTAGTGTCTTGGACTGCCTCATTCCTTGTAGTCGTATCCAGTATTGGGATCTTTTGTTATTTACTTCTTTTCCAAGTCCATCAATTATTGTACTGGTGCTTATTCCACAGAAGGGTTCAGGTCCCAGAAATGGTGTTTCACCCCCTTTTTGCGAGTAAGTCTGCTATTTCATTTCTCTCCACTCCAGTGTGTCCTGGAACCCATAGGAGGAACCCTAGTTCGTTTAGATTCTCTAGGCACTCCCAAACCATCTTAGAGTTGATTACGTGGGAGTTCAAAGCATTAATGGCTGCTTGGCTGTTTGACATGATGATGATCTCTTGTCTACGAAAATTTCTTTCTATGTTGAACTGGACACATTTTCCGGTAGCGTAGATTTCAGCTTGGGAAATTCTGGGAGATTTGCCTAGACTTTCGGAATATTTGGTTCCTGGCCCATATTCTTCTATTCCTGTTCCTTCTGTTGTTCTGGAACCATCTGTGTACCATTTAATGGCACTTCTCTTATGTTTTGGGATGGTTTTTTTGTCCCATTCGCTTTTGTTACTTAGCTTTGTGTTGAATTCTTTCACAAAGCTGAACTTCTTCGTCATCTCATCTTGGGACATGTCCCAGATTTGGTAATTTCCAGGAAGGAGTCGAAACTTGCGATATTAGAACTAAAGAGGTATACATTTTTAATGCGGTGCATAATACGACTCTTTGGAAGAGACGCATATTTCAATTATTTCTGCATGTTGTTATGCAATGATAAGTTAAACCACGAGTTGTTTTTTAAGAACAATAATAAAAGCTCACGATTATTTTCCAACGAAAAGGGTTGCCACACTAGTTAACAACACCTTTTTCATTTTATATTTTTTGAATAAACCCACAATTCGTCATTTTGTAACACAAAGTTAAATAGTAAAAAAACAAACATAAATTATAAATTAATATGTTCGATATTCGCCTGACCGTTAGGTCTGCCTCCACGTACATTTTGTAAACGTAGGGTAAAAAAAGAGAAAAAAACTAAAAATCCATAATTTCATGTTAAATTCAATACACATGATAATAGAGTATTATACTAAACAAACATGATTAATACCAGTGGCGGGTACGATTGTTCAAAAAAGGACTGATCGTCTTGTAACTCAACATTAAAGAACAATATGATTATATAGTCTGAATAAAAGAGGGGTGCAGTAAAAGTGGGGATATAACGTCACATTCCATAGGCGTACTTTGCAAAATAAGTTTCTATAATATAAATATAATTGCTTAATTAATTAATTGCTTAATAGCGATAATTCATCTATGACGCGATGTGATATTCTTATGTTGTTCGGATTCTACTACTTGATTTATGGCCATGACCCTCTGGATCCGCGCTTTGTTTGAAACTTATATAAATGCAATTTTCACCGTTTTTCTTGGACGGAAATGAAGAAAATTACATACGTGTGATTGTGCGTTTTTAAATTTTTCCTTAATTACAGTTTGAATTCAGTGCGAAGGCTGAACCTTTTACACAACATTCGTGAATTGCCTTACTAATGGTAAATTGCGTTTTCTAGAATATTAAGAAAATATAGGTTATTGGCATGCAAGTGACTTTGTATAAACATGGTAACATTCTAATGATCTATTTTTTATACATGCCCTTTTAACACTCGCACGCTCTTTTTTTAAATTCTAAGGTCTAGGTCATGAATGGTTATTTAAATCACTATTACACAGAAAGTCATATTTTTCTGGAAAAGCAAATGTGTCTTGGTAGCTGGATAAATAAGTAAAAATCTGTTAAATCTGTCTTAATTAAGAACTACCTACCCAAATAAATTTATAGATCATAAACTTTGTCGAAATATTAAAGAAGAAAATTTAAATCCCCCAATACTTCATTCAAACATAGAAAAAATCACTTATATTTCAAAATTATCGGAGAAAATTGGGATTGGCAATAAATTTAATTTAAGAACAGTTTTTCAAACAAATAATGCGAATGCAATAAATTTTATATGGGAGAAACATGTAGACATTTTCATATAAGGCTTAATGAACATCAATCATACATTAAAAATAGACAATTCGAAAAATCAAAAATATTTTAACATTTTTCAATTTACTGACGTTTTTCTTAAGAACTATTGATTACATTTTTGCCATGAATTTGTTAAATTATAATATTTCATTTTTTTTTTAGTCAAAAATATCTCTCCTCCACGACGCCGTCAATAGCGACAGACTGACGGAACTCCAAAGTCTGTTGGACGAAGAACAAGCCAAGAAAAAGAAGATGGTTATGTCAAAAGACGAAATGGGTGTTGGACTGTTACATAAAGCTGTCTATTATGACTTGAAGAATATTTACAAGTGGCTTATCGATAAATATCCTTTTATGGTTTCGATGAGAGATTCGGTGAGTTCGGAAAAACTAAAGTATCTTTGCCTAAAATATGCGCAAAGAAAAAAAAAGAAAGCGTTTTAAACAGGAGACTCTAAGCTCTTTCAGGAAGTCATTAGTTTTTAATTTTTTTTTGTTTTCTCATAGAAAATGACCGGAAGTTATAATTTCTAAAATTCTCACTGATTTTTATAAAACTGAAGATATCTATTAATAGAGGCATAACAAAAAAATCCTTGTACATTTATCATCATTATACTTTTACTTTTGATTGAAATATAATTAAAATGATGAACATTATCTCTGTTTAATAAAACTTTAAAATTAAAATGATCATTTTTTTACAACATTCATTCGACGCAATTTTTATTTTCAAAATAATATTTATATAAATCAGAAATTAATATTTTTTTTAAATAAAGTTAAAAATAATTTAGAAATTGATTTAGATAAATAAATAAACACTATTTTGACAATAAAAATTGCTTCGAATTTGCTTTCTTATTTTTAATAATTTTTTATAGTAATACAAATTCTTTTTTAAAATAACTTATATTATTTTTTAGTAAAATTTTCCGCACTTTCACGTGGTGCTATTAGTTTTTCGAAATTTTTATTTTTTTTCGAGATATAATGGAAAAACCAAATTTTCGATTTTATTTTCGAAATTGTGAAGTTAGCATTCACTTTAGAGCAGCAAAGATTTTTTTTATTGTTTTCTACACCCTTTCAAGTACTTAAATGCCAAGTTTCATCGAGATCACATTTTGTGCAAGCTTTTGGTCAATATCCTTCTCTGGCAACTGGGCTATAAAGAATCTCAAACCAACTTTGACACAGGTCAAGCCAGAATTTTGATTCAGGCCCGGCTTCACTAAAAGTTGACAAATTCGTTCCGCTCATAAACAACCCCCTGTATGTTAAATTTTCAAAAATATTTTATCATATCTAAAAAGACGACAAAAAATTGAATTTAACGATATACTTGTTATTCTTGCACATACGATTTTACTACTCATAAATAGTTTTCTTACAGCTGGGACTAGTTAGCGATTCAACGTTTCTCGAAAGCTTTAAATTTGTGTAACGATGTGGCAGCACTCTGCAGAGATATTTAAGAAAAAAGTGGGAAAGCATATTATTTAAAAACTACCTATTAAAACAAAGAGGAGCAAATTTTCATAGATTTAATATAAAAATGCGCGGACCTTTCTTTTTGTGATTTTCCATTTAAAACTAAAAAAATAAATACTTTTCGAAGGTTTATAAAAAAATCAAGAGTCTCCACCCTAAGTTTTGAATTATTAGTATTTCCTGAAAATTTCACGAAAATCAGACTAAAACTAAAATTTTTCAATGGGTTCGGTTTGCTCTTAAGACAAGTTTAAAATTGATTATTATGGTAAGGTTTTTGTAGTCAAACTTTTGATATATTATTTTTTTTATAATATGGCATCGACATTTTTTTCTGGTTGAGTGGAAGAACAGAGTATAGGGTGATTCAATCATCATATACGCTGAACTCCGCCTTTTGTTTCATATGATGTATTGTATTATTATTCATTATTAATCTGTAGTCCGCTGTCGAAACAATAAAGTCGTTTATTATTATTATTATTATTATTATTATCATTATTATTATTATTATTATTATTATTATTATTATTAGCAACGCTGAAGAGAAATTTGAGCCCAATGAATTATCTCACGATTTTCTGGAATTTCTGCAGCCGTCTTATTTATTCTGTATCTTAATTAACTAACTGTTTCATATGGTCCCACAAAAAAATCACAGAGATTTAAGCCGGGAGACCTGGGGAGGCCAACTCCCAATCGTCGAGTAAATATCCTTTGAGATGTGAGAGATAATTGTTCTAAAAGAATGGGTAAATTTTTCCCGAGGAAGCAAAGATACTGGGGTCCATTTAGACGATTTGAAAGGATACAGGGGGGTATTTTATTTCTTCAAGGAATCTTAAAAAAATTAATAATTTTCATAAGCTTGTTGCAACTCCAAGTTTACACAGTTTAAATATGTGTACACATTTCAAATACACCCTATATCTTTCTTTTAAAATGACTAGTTTTTTTTTTATTTTTTTATATTTTCTTTCACAACGGTTCCCTATTATTTCTCACCTCTTTTGTTCGATGTTTTCGTAAGTAACAACAAAGGAAACGACCTGCCATTAAAGGTACATCAACAAGAATGTTTATTAAACGAACCATTTTGAAATTAGCATATATAGAAGCGTATGAAGAAAATTTGCGTCAACACCTTGACCCCGGAAAACCATCGACTTTCTGATTCGGAGCCAAGAAAAGGTGTTCTCGGTAATTTAAATTTGAATTTAAATTTTACGGTTCGGAATGAATGTGGACGTAGAATAGTTATTGAATCGAAAACATGTCTTTTCTATTCAAGGACTCGACAATTCGCTTCATACAATGTGTATGACATAAAGGTTGTTTTATAAATTTAATTAATGATCAAAACCTTGCTTAAAATATTAAATGTTATACATGGACAATTAAAGGGTCATTAAAGGCATTAATTTAAAATTTTCTGCTACGCGAATTTTCGCAATAATCACTGTTCTGCATGCTAGCTTTAACTTAAGTGAGCAGAACATGACCGAAAAAGTGGTTGAAACAATAAAAATTGCAATTTTCTTTTCACAGTTATTAACGGCTCATTAAAAGAAACTCAAACTTCTTCTTCCATCTTCGAGCCTTCAATCCTCAATGACCACTTATAGTAAAATGGAGATTTAAGATCTTTTCTTAAAAATAACAAATTAATTTTTTTTGGTAAAATTATCTTTGGTTCTTTGGTTTAAAGCTGGAAAACTCCAATGTTTTTAGAGATTGGTTACTGGTGTTGTCACTGTCCTTTACCTCGTTAACTATTGAAGGATGAGAATTCAGCATGATCTACTTACTGCCTTGGAACAGCACATAACTTTTTGTCTCATGATCGAAGAGGTATCTTTGAGATACAAAGGTTGTGTCCTACCTAAATAATTAAATATGTGGGCAATTTTCGCCTTCAAAAACATTTAATGTTTCTATTAAGCTTTTTGCAACAAGTTTTCAAACAACATTTTTAATAATTTTGTTTTTGCAGGAAGGAAGAACGGCATATCATTACACTCCGATGTGCAGGGACACGAATGTCGTACAAAAACTTCTTATTAACGCAGGAGCTGATCCTTCTGCATTAGATAATCATCAACATTCCGCCAAATACTACATGGACCACAAGAATGAATTAGAACTGCCAAGTAGTCAAAAATCTACTAGTGTTTCGAGACAAAAAACAGCTCATAGAGATAGTAAGTTGACTAGAATTACAAAATCGTGCTAAGAATGCTGCATTAGGCAATTATGACATTCCCACAAATGTATTCATTACACAGGCCCACAAAACAAAAAAAGTGGAATGAACTTTACATGTGAGTATACTACCCCTATGGATTTTGAGCCGCTTAATCAGAATTTCTCCTGAACCCCCCAGTTTTCCCCTAGCCTAGGAAATCTTAGAAATTGTATCTATGAAAGCATTTTCGATCTACGCAAAACGATAATGTTTTCACGTGTCTCGAGTCGCTTAGTCTCAGTGTAGAATATCCCTAGAGTACCTCAGAATTCCACTAGCCTAGGGGAAAAACGTAGAAAATTGTGCAAACATCGAATCTTCTGAGTTGCGGTGTTCATTTCTGTCATCAGAATTTTTATCCAGCTACTCACAATTGCCCTAGCCTGCATGAAACTTCAATTTTTGCACAATTTTCTGCGTTTTTCCCTAGGCTAGGGAAATTCTGAAGTACTGTGGAACATTTTGTATGTCAGATATGAATTCAGGAACTCAAAATACAAAAATATATAAGCTTTCTTGCGCAAAAATAGAACCTTCCAGAAATCACAAGTTTTGCTCAGCTTAACACTTTTTGCCCTAGGCTAGTGGAATTCTGAGGTACTCAAGGGAAATTCTACAGTGAGATTAGAACTAAGCGACTCGAGATACGTGAAAACATTATCGTTTTGCGTAGATCGAAAATGCTTTCACAGATATTGAAATTTCTAAGATTTCCTAGGCTAGGGGAAAACTGGGGGGTCCAGGGGAAATTCTGATTCAGCGGCTCAAAATCCATAGGGGTAGTATTCTCACATGTAAAGTTCATTCCACTTTTTTTGTTTTGTGGGCCTGTGTTATTTGTTTAAATGTGTATTTAATGCAAATAAAACATTAAAAATTAACGTAGCTAATATTTTTTGCATTAAAAATGCATCATCGTTAAGGTGCTTAAATTACATCTATATGATTATAGAACCTTTTCTGGTGACAGATAGTCCATCCTTTTTGGTCCGAACTTTGTTTTTTGATGATTAGCTGTCATAACTGAAAAATATTTTAAGTGTTTTGATCAATCCGCTGTTTTAATGATACTCGGAAATATTTTTCCTAAAAGATATAAAAATTTTCTCTTTTCGAGTGTCCACAATAAAGATTGCCAAAAACGTATCTCGCAAATCAATTAGGACCACAATTCCAATTTTTTTCTTTAATTTCTTAGACTTGTTAAATGTTTATAGTAGAAAATTTGCTTAGAAAACATCGAACTTTGCAACAAGTCTATCTCAGATCCTTTTTCAATGATTCACTGAAACTATTTTAAGACAAATTACTATTTCTCTAATAGCCAAGTTGCCAAAGCCACATTTAGACCAAAATCTCTCATAAAATGTGATATAGAAAACGATAAAATAGTTTTTATGTAATAAGTGTGTAAAGGGGCCTTTTTTGACGAATGTGAATATTGACAATCACATGAGTGAACTTAGTATGCACTTTAGAGCAGCAAATATTTTTTTATCGTTTTCTACGTCCAGAAAAGTTCCTAAGAGCCTAGTTTCAGCAATATCACATTTAATAATCAAAATCTCTGACAACTGGACTATTAGTCCAGTAAAGTAACCCCAAACCTGGGCATCAAGTCTGTCCGTCAAAAATTTTAATTTATAGGTATTCATAGGTACATTTACCTCCGAAAATCTCAGGTACGTGGAATTTGTGGAAGGGTGGGAAAATGGCTCTAGAGTTCCCGAAAATCCGTTTTCCGACGATATCTGCCGAAATATGACCCTTAGGTCAGAATGTGATCTTTTATTTAGTACAATTCCTAACCCCAAAAAATTTTAGCACGAAAAGAAAATAATCCTTAAAAAAAATGTCGATTTTTCATAGGGGTGAGAATTTTCTCAATTTTCCGGAAAACCAAAAAATATGAAAAAAAAGAAAAATCCCATCGACAAGGGGACAAGCTAAGCTTTCTAATGATGTGCGTTGAAAACCGATATGGTCCTTGATTATCTATTAATTCCCGATAGACCCGAGCATTTTCGAAAACTCGGGAAACCAAAAAAAACGCCCTAAAATATGAAAATACACAAAAGTAATTTATTGAATCTTTCTGAATATATTTAACACCTTGCAAAGCCCCATTATCCAAAAGGATTCGGTGAAATTAGTCTTGATAAAAAAAATATGAATAAATTTATAGGAGGGTCAAAATATCGAGCAAAAACAAACTTTGGCCCTGTTTTTCAATAATTCAGAGAAATAAATAAAAGGAAAAAGTAACATGATATTATAGTTACAGGTTCCTTCTTTCATCTGAACTTTGAATCATGAAAAAATACTAATTTTTACGTGATTTATTGAAAAAATTGTAATACGCTTGGGAGTGTCATTCCTTTAGAGCGTGCAGGGCAGGAGCTAAAAATGGGGGTGCGTTTTGGAGCCGGTTATGTCGAAAAGTATCATATTTTTGACAAAAATGATGAGGATCATTTTTGTAGGTAATGAACTGATCTTCATTTTAGTCCAAACAAAAATTCTCTAAGTGTCATATTTTCGGAAATATCGGCGAAAATAGGTCAAAAATAACACATTTTTGAGACCAATGGGCCTTTTTCCCGCCCTTGAATCCTTCAAATTAAAAAAAAATGGTGCCGGACAGACCTGATGCCTGGGTTGGCACCTTCGTTTATTGGACTATATATGTTTTCTTTCGTATTGATTAAATAGAAAAAAAAGCTTTTAATTATCAACGAAAAAAGTTAATGGAAAAGCATCGATATGCCGACAAAAAGTAGCATGTTTCTATTGTAGCTAATGACTTCCTAGATTGGACACAGGGAAAGAACTGACCTGTTACCTGCACGTTCTAAGTAAATTGTTAACAAAACGAAACGCGTTAACCGGAAACTATCATTAGTGCTTTATTTCCGGGTATGCGATCGATCGCACCTTATCAATGATTTAATAGTTTTTAAATGAACTGTCACCCTTTTACGTTTTTATAGATAATGGTGTAGAGTTATCGTTATTTTTATCAACGGAAACAATAAATGCGTTTTTTTTTAATTTTATTAACGACTACAACTTTTTTACGGTACGGACGTAGATAATCACATGACTTAATTATATCAGAGTAAAAATGGCGAGGTAGTTTTGAAGTAATTCACACTTACCTACAAATTGGCTTTATATTATTTTTCGGTGTGAACCTAGCAGCAAATTTCTAGCTGCCAAAATTCCGAACATTACCCGATGATCAGTATAGCGCCGTTTAATAATAAGTTAAAAAGAGTTAAACACACAATAAAATTTGATGATAGGATGTTTCTTTCAAATATTAAATCAACATTGACTGTATTAAAAATAAGTATTTAAAATGTACTTTAAAAAATATCTAATAGTATATTATACATCCGCTGGAAAAATATGATTAACTATCGCTCCTCCCAACAGGGGTGAACTGCCCTTAAAATAATAAAATAATTATTTTTCCAAAGAAGAAATTAAGTTATCAAAGGTGGAGAAAATATGTATATTTATGTCGGGAAGATATGGTAAAAATTTAAATAAAAATGTACCTATTTGTCCAGCCAAAATCGGCATTTTTCGAAAAAAAATTGAATTGGCCGCCATTTTTGGAAAAACAATAGTAGAGATAAATTTTTTATCTTAAAAAGAAGGATTTTGTGTGTACTTTTGTCTAAGAAAATCCAACATTTTATTTCTTTATTGGAAGTGCCCTATTTAGGGAATAATAAAAAAATAAAAATTCGATTTTCAGTTTTTTCCAATTTTATCGCGATATTTATGCTTGACTCTCTTAGAAAAACTGTATTTCAGTCCAAAAAATGTTAAAAAAATAAAAAATATTTCAGGTTCTAAAGTAAGATTTTTGTGAGGGAACGAATCAATATAAAAAATGAAAATCGAATTTTTTTTATTATTCCCTAAATTGGGCACTTTAAATAAAGAAATAAAATGTTGGATTTTCTTAGACAAAAGTACACACAATATTTTTTCTCTACTATTGTTTTTCCAAAAATGGCGGCCAAAAATTGACTTAGCTCTTACGTCCATATAAAATTCTAATTTCACTCCACCAACAGTAAAAATATGAATTAGTATCTCCCCTCCCAACAGGGGTGAACTACCCTCACAATATTTTTTAAAGTGATTATTTTTTTCATCTGTCAAAACAGTCAGATTTTGTGGTTTCAGCCATTAACAGCTCAGGATCCTAACCAATCATTGTGTTTTATACTGATTATTTTTTTCATCTGTCAAAACAGTCAGATTTTGTAGTTTTCGCCAATAAGAGCTCAGTATCCTAACCAATCATTGTGTTTTATACTGATAAAACCGCTTCTTCGTATTTATTTTTTGATTAAACTGTGTTTACCTTTTTTGAAATGTCAAATATAAACATTTAACAACTTTTATTTAGCACTATCAATTATTATTATACTAAAATGTATTGCAAATCTATGTTAATACCCAAAGTTCAAAATTTATTTGTAAACTAACCTGTTTATTCGTTTATTCACACACACAACATTAGTTTTTGAATACCCAAATACTTAAAAATCCATAAATCTCTTTAAAACTGACAAATGTCAAACTCTATATCCGAATGAAGCCAAACGCAATCACGTATGCCTTGGTGACCCTGTATTTAAAACTATAACAGCTCAATATTTTTTGATGTTTCAATTTAATTTGATAAAGAAAATAATGAACATTTGTGTGTAAAGTGTCTTTTGCATAAATGAGTATATTCTCTGTTTTTAATACAAAATGATTTAAAAAATACCTTTCAAATACCACACGTCCTCTCAAATATAGATTAAATTTTTGGTCTCCATACTCAAACGCCTTTATTTTAAGCAAAACCACTCAAACAAACTGATTTTATCAATCAGTTTGTTTTCGTGGTTTTTCCAAATAAAGCCCATGTCAATTGCACAAATTGCACCTTTAAACTTGTTAAAGATTAATTCAATTTTCTGCTAAACTCAGTTCTAATTAGTTTGAATTTTTTTCAAATTTTAATAGGTAGTGATTCATACAAGATATTTTAGACATTAGGTATTTCTCGTTTTAATTTAGAATACATTATCATTAGAAGGACAATCGTCCTAATTAGGTTTTATTTAGAACACGCGTAGGACATTTAAGAGATAATGGTAATGACATAGACTACGAAATAATGACCTAGTTCTATTTAAGTAACCTACTTTTAGTCTTCTTTTATAAAAGGGTTTAATTCATTACTACAATTTTTCTTAAAAAGAAACAGTTGATACTATTATTATTGAGCAATATGCATATATTTATTTCTGCAATATATGAAACTTATACTACCATTTTGTAAATAGTTTTTGTTCACGCCAAAAACTAAATACTATGTACCTAATGTGGAGAGCTGTTAATAAAACAACTCTAACTGAATGTCGGTGGCCAAGGGGAACCTGATTTTAGGCAAGGTTGGAGTTAATTATACTCTATCCAAATCGTTTGTTTATTTACCAGAGCGTGAGCAAATTGGAAATATTCTTCCTATTGGTCAAAGTGGGAGGTAGTCAGGTAGTCTGGTAGACTCTGGGTAGTATCAAGAATGGAGTTTTGGAAATGGTCTTTTTAATTTTGCAGGAATAGTTGCCAGAGTTCCTAATATATATTTGGAGTTTTCATCTAACTTAAACCTAGCTACTAGTCTTGTTTGTATTAATTCTTCATCTGAGGGAGTTTAGTCTTGCATAATTGATTGTCAGAGTTTCTGGTTTTTTCAGCAAACTTTGTATTATATTTATGAACATTTAAGGTGTCTAATTTTCCATAAATGATTGCCAGAGTTTCTAGTATATGTTTTGGAATAATAGATTTTTTTAATTTTATAATTTATAGAAAACTACCGATTAACTTATATCTTTATTAAAAATTAAAAAAAAAATAAAATAAAAGGCACATACCCATGTAAACGTTTATTAAAAGTATTATTAGACTAAAATCGATAAAAAAATGAAACCATTTCTAGGAATAAAATAACAGTAGGTACACGCCATCCAATAATCATTTTTCAAATATTTTATAAGTGCAAGATAATTTGATCTGCTGGTACATAAAAACAAAATAACGTTTTATGGTAGATATCAAATGTTATTATTATCAATGCGCGCCCACATCACATGCACATTTTTATCAAGTTATTAAACTATAACAAACCTTTGGTAATAAACGGATTCAGACTATGTTTACACATGAGCGTTGGAGTAGTACAAGCAGTTTTAGACCAAACATAAGCCCGAATAAATTTTATAAGGGATTTAAAAACATTAAACGTCATTCAAGGAAAAAAAATTGAAAATCTTCAAGCGGCAGTAATATTATATGGGAATGAATATTTTTTAACGTTTGATAAAAACTTAGATCCTCTTTATTTCGTTCCAAAGAAATAAAATAATATTAAATCCGATATGTTTAGACAAAACTATTAATCTTTAAGTCTGGAAAAATAGTGCAGACCAGATAGGTAATTTAATTGCAAAAACGTAAAATAAATTTTCTGCAGGGTTTTTATGATTGTATCCGATAAAGGGGCTTACAATGAACGTAAAACAAATTCGTCCAACAAGAGGGGTGCTAAAGGGTTAATTTGAGGGGGGGTGAAAAGGGGGGCAAAATGGTATTTTCAAAAAATATCCAATGACAAAGTTGTAGATCTAGAAAAAACATACAACTTCTATGTGAGTCATTTTTTACCATAACCTCAAAATTATTAAAAAAAATTTTCTAGTTTTTTATTTTTAATTTCCGCAAAAATAATTTAATTTTGATCACAAAACGATTTGTAATGAATCGATAAGTAAGTAAAACCCTCCGTTCTCAATAAAATCATTACCTCACTTCCAAAAAAACAACTTAGAAATTCTTTGTATCTCTTACGAACGTACTTAATAATTTCTGTGTCGCGCCGCTCGCCCAATACGAAAGAGGTCACTCTGGTACGTGGAACTTAAAATTACGTCTGAGAAATTTTGGAGTTTTAATTAATTATTCAACAATATTATAAGGCAGCTGTTTCACATTTCTGTCGTGGAGTGTCTGTGCATAAATAATAAAGTAGGGTTTTGAGAACTTCTGTAATTCAGTTCAAATGGTATATAATTCTATTTATTAAAAAAATATATATGTAGCCAAGATAGCATATCTGTTAAAAATAAAAATAATCCAATAAAATATTAAATATTATTTTAATTCGATATGCATTTATAAATAGTAGGTAGGCTCATGGTTATAATTTTTCCATTTTCAATTGCAGAAATATAAAAACAAGTTCCTTTGTCGGCATTGGCGGCTTGTCGGCATATCTACAAGCCGCCAAAGCCGATCAAAGCAACTTGCCGACACATCTGGGAATTTCTGCAATTGAAAATGGATAAACTATAAAAGCTTCTGTATAGTTGATGTAATATATTGTAACGGGTAACTAATTCAAATAGCTCAAAAAGAGAATACAAAATTTAATATCTAACACGAAGAATTAAAAAGAAACAGATAATCTTATTAATATGAATAAAATCACTACTTATCATATTTCGAGTAATCACAGGACAGAATGCGATTCTAAAACAATGTTTTAAACAAGTTCTAGCATATTAATTGTAAACTGAAACTATGAAATTTCACATAGCAAAAATTAAAATTGAAAGCCCATAAGAGATTTTTACTAACAGATTTAGGGTATTTATTTAAAATATAGCAAAGAACTGAATAGATAAATTCAAAGTAATGTAACCTCAGATAAGTCTGCGAACATAATAACTATGATAATGTTATTATATTAATTGTTAGGAGAAAAAGAAAATTACAAGCTAACCTCAAATTTCAATATCATGATATATCATTAATTAGTTAAAATTCAAGAGAAATTGTATAAATCAGAGAAATAGAGTTTCGGATTTCTAAAATTAAAGAAATACAGTGAAAAAATGCAATAATAATAAAGTTTTATGGAATTTAAGAACTGAATAATAACGAACATAAAAAGTGTTTGTATAAAGTTAATATAAGTAGGAATAGTGTGAAAATTATATCAAAATTATTCTTTTCGCCTCAAGAATAATTTTTGTTAATTAAAACTTATATAAAAATTAATATTTTTTTGAATTTGTAAAAATTTACGTTAAAAAACTGTCAAATTTCAATCGAGTAAGCTATGACTTGGTGATTTATAAAAAGTATTTCGCGCTGTCAAGCAGGGCTTTTTCTAAAAAACTCTCGAAGTGTTCACATCGCTCCGCATAACAAAAACAAATGAAATCGAGTCAAAGCAACACTGATTAAAAATATAACATTACCTTCTCTCTCTCTACACTGGATTAAAACCACTTAGTTGTTAAAAAAGTTTTTAATTGACGTTTTTTAAAACTTTTTTAACAACTAAGTGGTTTTAATCCAGTGAAGAGAGAGAGAGAGAAATTAAAATACAAACCACGATGAGCTTCCGAAATGAATAACATTACCTGTCAAAGAAGTGACGCTATTTTAAAATAAAAAAGAAAACTTTTAAAATCAAAAGAAAAAGCCAAATTATCCATCCTGTTCAGTGTCCTGATAAAGTGATCCAGTTGTATCCTGATTCAATTTTATCCCGTTCCTGTCTTGAAAAGTATTCCAGTTGTAAATCTTTAAAAAGAATATTTATCCATCCATAATAGATAAAGGAAAAAGAATAAAAAAGACTAAGTCATAAAGGAAGGTACCATATTTTTATTAAATATCGATATTTAACAAAGCATGAAAACAATAAAAAGGCCGTAAAACAATTAACTAAGGTTAAGATTTATTTAACCTAGAAATAAGTTAGGTTAGAGTATTAATTTGGAGAATAAGATAAGTGTGTGACAATAAAAATTTTTCATAACTGTTAATTAAATTGGGAAATTGGAACCTTTGGTTTATCAACTGTCTATCAGCAACTCCTGATGATGCCAACATAGTTGGCGAAACGCGCGTAGAGTGTGTGAAAATTGTGTTTTGGTTGAGTGGTCGACGATAGTTTTCAACTTATAACTGTTAATACTTACCTTATTCGACCATTTAATTAAAAGGTTTATCGTTACTTAATTTGCTGCTATAAATAAATGTTTATGAATACTATTTAATGGGTCGTTATTATTGATTTCTATAAATAGTAAGCCAATAGAAGCACACCTGAGGTTAAGAATCTTTACTCTTTATAGTAGATGGCGCCCAATGTAAACTGTCACCAATATTAATCGTTTACAACTTAGCGATTGCACATACTTTTATTATTTTAATTTATCCTTTCCACTCTCTGGCTCCCGAGCTATATATTAAAGTAGAACACTCGATATACAACTTTTTACAAGGCTGGACTAAAGCGATTGCGAGAACTATATAGAGAGCGAAAAGTATAAATTAAAAAAATAAAAACATGTGCAATCGCTAAGTTGTAAACGACTAATGGCTCGGCTACACGACCAAATCATTGTTTAAGTGTTCGGCATCCTTTGAAGCAGTTAATTAAAGGATGCCGCGTTGGCTTAAAGAGTGACGTGTTTTTAGTGGCATCAAAGGCGCCGCATTAAATTGGGGATACTATATGTATTACACGAACTATACCGAGGAGACAATCACTCACTCCCTAGAGCGAGGATATATTTGACCTTGGTTTGGTTCTAAAAAGAAAACCAAGCTATGTAAGCACCACGTCACTTCTCTTTTATTAAATAATTAAATAAGAGGGTTTAAGAAAAAAGAGTCGGTGGTCTAGTTTTCGAGATATTTGCATTTCCATACTTTACTGTCTAATATTTTCAAGAACTACTTCACATTCTAATATTTTCATGTACATTTAAGTTAAACAAATCTTAAAACATTTTTGTATACTACATTGTACAAATCAAGTCAATCCGCAAATGAAATAATTGAATATACAACGCACTGTGTAATTTGTTGTATTTGTAAAGTTGTTCTGTCTCTTTATACCAGAAAAGAAAATTTTCATAAAATTATTTGTACATTTTTAGTTCCATCAAATAGTTATTCTTTATAAAAAGTTCTGCATCGTATATATGATTCTAATTAGGTATTTATTATTGATAATTGACATTTTATCAAATTTTTTGACAGAATAAGATGAGTGTTCAGTAAGCGCATTTAATTTAATTTTTGATTAATCTTATGCAATAAATAATCCAACAATAAAAAAAATGTCTATTATAAAAATAATTTTGAGTTTATCCAACAAAGTTTAAGGAAGAATTGATGTATTTAGATAACGAAATATATAAAAAAATTAAAAAAATTCAATTCTACCACGTATCCTTTTGAAAAACTACGTGACTTCTGGAAAATTCTATAACTGTGTCATACAAGAGAAAAAAAATTCCCCGCTTATCAATAATCGATACTCAAACTAAATTATTAACAACTCTTTATAGAGTCACGTGACTTTGTTTGTATGGAATTGAACTAGAATTTGAACGATGATGGAGGAAATGTATTTCCATGCCGGCCGCGTCTGATAGTGTTTTATTTTTACCAGACAATTGAAGTGCGCTGAATCACCGCACTACTGGCTCTAAACAAAAAAAAACTACAAATTCGAAAAATACTTTGGGACTTTGACCGATCCTAAACAAAACCCTGTATATGGTTTAAAGATCTTTTGACCAATACATATTTTTTCCGATTCTAAAATAAAGTGTTTCATCTAAGATGAATATTACTGGTGCAGGTTTGAACTTCAAAAAATCCAATATTAGGATTTGGATACATCAGAGGAACATGGCTAATTTGCAGCAGGTCGTTTGGGAAGGACATGGTGGTATGCTATTGGTTGAACACAGCAATAACCCGAAAATTAAAAAGTTTTTGGAGGTGGTACCGCATATTATGGTGAGTAGATTTTTTTTTTGGTAACATATTTTTATTTCACCAAAAAATTTCTGGTACGAAAGCATCTAAGTGAACAAACGCGGCAGAATATCCTAATTCCTTTTCTAGAAATACATGCAAAAAATTGTTGTAAACTGCAAATATTTTGTATTGTTCTTTTTCTGGATTTGTTCCCAAAGGCGTCCATTTCCAAATTTTTATTTATGCTTTACGGTTGATTTCTTATTACCTAGAATCTCCCGTTAACGTTCAGTTGGGCAAAAAGATCAGGTAATTCCTAATTCTACCAATCAGTTGGTCAAAAATTAACTACCCCCAACCTTTCATGTCCTTTTAATGTACCTGTTTTAAAGAATTGAGAATATTTATTTCTAGTTAAGTATTCATTATTTCAATATTTCATTTTTGCAAAGCGACGTGCTCGATGTATTGGTTAACCTACAGCCTAAAACTTCACGAGATGAGGATTTTTTGACCATTTCAGATGGAGAAAACAATTTTTGAGATTATTTTTTGGTATTCATTTTTTGGAACCTGATAAAGTGGGTGATTTTTTTGCCAACGATAACTACATTCAATCAAAATTTTCTCCAAACAGCATGTAAAACAACGAATGCATGCGAGTCATTCCACTCCCAATTTAACTCAAATTTTTATTCGATATTTTTAACTTATTCGTATACGAAAAAAGATCAAGATTTTATTGATGATGTGATGATAAAATTTAACACTAACTGTTTGGGTGCGAGTTGGGTGCCAAAGATGGTACATGCTCAAAAATAGCAAGACGTAAATGGGCGAGTTGGGAGCCGAAGTTATAAGTGTGGGGATTATAGGATCATGGCTTACTCTGCTGGAGACTACCACGTTCATTTTTCTTTTATATAGGTTAAGGCTGTTATACAGGGTGTTTCATAGTTAAACCGACATACGTTAACGGTAAATAGAGGGTACTTAGGTGATTCCAAATAACCTTGATTACTGGGTCTAACGCCTTTAATAGCCGAGATACGGGGTGTTTCATCCATTTCGGCCAATATTTTGTTAAGCCATAACTTTAGCACCACCCTGTAGATTTTTCTCATACTTGGTACAGGTATAGTGTGTTAATAGCCCAATCCTATAGTGTAAGAACTACAATTAAAATCCAGATACGGATTAAGAAGAATTTGTAAAATTTGAAAATCCCCAAAACAACACCCTGTGTATCATATTTTTTAAAATTGGGATGGATATTTGAAAAGAACAAAAAAAATGAGTTAAAGTAATTTTTTTTAAGTGCACATCCCATTCTACTACTGGAGTTTTAACGTCAAATTACATCAAATGCATTTTGTTCATTTTCACAAGCAGTAACTTTCGAAATAACTGGTAGAGTTCTTTCATATTTGGTACAGGTATCATTTTTTAGTAACCAAATCGTATAATGTAAGGATTACACTACAGTTAAAATCCAGATAAGGATTAAGAAAAATTTGTAAAATTTGAAAATCCCCAAAGCAACACGCTGTACATCAGATTTTTTTTTAAATTGGATCAGACATTCGAAACGAGTGGAAAAAACTGAGATATTCTTCATCTTAAAGAATTGTAGCCATGCTTTTGTTCAGCCATTACTTAAGATATATAATCTTATTCTTCAAAAGTCTGTATTCCCTGATACGTGGAAAATTGCTAGAGTGTGCCCTGCGCTCAAAAGTGGAGATAAAGCCAATATTGAAAATTATCGGCCAATTTCGATATTGAACAATTTCGCGAAGGTATTGGAGATGTCAGTGTATAATCAAATTTATGATCAAATAAAATGCTTGATATAGCCAAGCCAACACGGTTTCATGAGACAAAGATCTACTACCTCCAATTTAGTTGAGATTACTCAATATATAGCTGAAGCGATGGACAAAAAGCGCCAAGTAGATGTCATATACACTGACTTCTCCAAGGCTTTTGATAAGATAGACCACTCACTACTTATGACTAAGTTACAACTATTTGGCTTTAGTAATTCGCTTATAACTTTACTAAAATCCTATCTTTTTAATAGAGGCCAGTTTGTTTCTTACAATGGGTTTTCCTCTACAACTTATTCCCCAACGTCAGGTGTTCCACAAGGGTCCAACCTAGGTCCCTTATTATTTTTACTATTTATAAATGACCTTTCTATCGCGTTACAATCTAAAAATTTATTATTTGCTGATGATTTAAAAATATTTCTAGAAATTAGATCTCAGTTTGATTGTCATTTGCTCCAATTGGAATTAAATAAAGTTAATGAATGGTGTACAAGAAATCGTCTTTTTCTAAATTTAAGTAAATGTAAAGTATGCACCTTTAGCCGTAAATCTTATCCCGTTTTATACAAATACCAAATCGATAATGTGGACTTAACTAGATGTACTGAGGTTAGAGATCTGGGCATTACTTTTGATAATAAATTGGATTTTATAATACATATAAATAGTATCTGTTCTAAAGCCACTAAATCACTTGGATTTATATTCAGGAACTGCAAATCATTTTCTAATGAGGATGCATTGAAAACGCTATTTTTCGCTCTAGTGAGATCAAAGCTTGAATACGCTTCTGTTGTGTGGAGTCCGTATTACCTAAATCACATTAATTTGTTAGAAACTGTTCAGAGGAGGTTTGTGAAATTTTTAGCTAGTAGGATCGATGGGACTTACCCCGAAAGGGGGATCGAACAATCTATTTTGCTACATCGTTTTGGCATGGACTACCTGCAACTTAGAAGAACAAACAGTGGTCTGGCTTTTCTGTTTAAGTTGAATCATAATTTTATTGACTCTCCAAACTTATTAAGTCAGCTCAATTTTCTTATTCCAAGATTTCACTCACGTCGTAATCTAACGTTTTACTCTGACAATGCAAGAACTAACATTCTTTCTCATTCTCCACTATACATCATATGCTCAAATTTTAATCAAATTGCAAATGACTGCGACCTTTACTACAATTCATTAAAACAAATTGTTGATAAATCAAATCAGAATTTTTATTTAAATTTACAGTTAGGGTAAGTTTTTTAATTAATGGTTAAATATAAAAGAATTGCTTTATTTGTATTATTTTCGAATTATGTAGATAACCGTTAAGGTATGTATTCAGTTATAACAGTTGTTTTGTCTTTTTTGAATTACAGTTTCTATTAATATTGTTCTGTAAATGGATTTTCTGTTGGACAATAAATGATTATTATTATAAATGCACATCTCGTTCTACATAATTATGACTAAAGTTAAAATTCAATTAATGCAATACTTTTTTCATAAGCCATAACTTTGGAAACACCCTGTAAATTTCTTTCATAATTGGTACAGGTAGATTGTTTAAATATCCCAATCGTACAAGGCAAGAACTAAAGTTAAAATCCAGATCCGGATTAAGAAAAATTTGTAAAAGTTGATAATCTCTAAAATAGCACCCTGTATATCAGATTCTTTAAAATGTAATCGGATACCTATTTGAAAAAAGAAACATTCTTTTTACTTTACAGGGCCTTATTAAAGAAATCCACGCGGATGTTCAAAATGGCGATTTAGAAAAACTAAAGGAGCATGCCAGTCCACCTATACCACCCATTGTATTAACTGCAAAGGACGCCAATGGACTAACGCCTCTACATAAGGTAACTTTTGTTGTGACTGACACATTCATCCATACACTCATTTATCAACGGGTAGCCCAAACCGCTGAAGCTTTAAAGTCGAAAGTTATGGAGTATTTTGAAAAATGAAAAAATAGAACTTGCAATAGGAATTTGGCTTAAAACCACTTTTTACTTTTCCGGCCCCTCGCAAAGGGAAAGTATTGTGATCGCGCTAAAAAAAAATAAGATAACGACGGATATATCCATTTTGAGGTCCCCTAAGACGATTAAAACGATTTCCAGATGGAAGTCTGTCCGTCTGTGTGTGTGTCTGTATTCTTCCACGATAGCGTCCGCACGCTTAATCCGATTGAGCTGAAATTTGGTATATGGGTTTCGGGTGATCAGGGATTGAACCCATTAGTTTTTGGTTGAAATCGCCCCCACCAGGGGGCGCAGTAGCCCTATGTACATTACAAAAAAATAAAAGAACTAAAGTTTTTATTTGGCGTTTAGGTGCCTTATTGGCTTGTAAATACATCCTGAAATTTTCATTCCTTAATTTTAAAACTATGGAAGAAAATTTAGAAATTTAAAATCCAAGTGACATTTGACATGTCAAAGAAAAAGTAAACAAAATTGCGACCCTAAAAAAGTGTTTTACTTTTTTTTGACATGTAAAATGTCTTTCCTTTTATAATATTTCAATATTTCAAATGTCATTTTTACTTAACTTCGAAACGAATTTTTTTTGGGATACCAAATATCATTTGATTTGGACTTTAAAAAATTTTAACACCAAATTAATTTTTTTGATTTTTATTTTATAACTGCTGGGAAAGTCTTGTGGCGACAAAACAGATTTTTTTGTATGTAATTGTTCAATGCTCTCATAAAAATGAACATGTACGTATGACACTAATCGCCTGTATAATCGTGCCGAATTTAGCGCTCCTGACTATCATTAGACGAGTCAGGCAAGGCTTTGGGGGTGTTCCACATTAGCCAGATTGAATTTTAAGCTGTTATCATAATATCATCTGATAAATTATCATGACTGCGAAAATGAGGAAAATTTTGCAGTTTTTCACCTGCCAGATATATTATCCATATTCACAGTTTCAAATTATTTTATGTATAACATTTACTTAGAATAGAATACTGTGTATCTGTGATCTACCCAAATATAATTCTAAAAATAATTCAAAAAAATTACAGTTTAAAATTACGTGATTTAACAGTACACAATTATGATTTTAAATGTTAGATGAATGACGTGACCCAATTACAGATCGATTTATCAATAAAAATAACTTAACAACTGGATAGTAAATACGAACAATCTGTAGGAAAGTCGGTGTAGTTTGTTTGCGTTCATTGATAATTAAAAGATCGATATTCCGTTTTGGAAGAGTTAATCTACAATAAAAATTACACTTTATGTTTTGAAGCAGACAATATTTAAAAACTAAATTTAATAATATCGATGTTTTATTCAAATTGTTTTATTTAAACCATGTACAAAAAAATTCCGGATCAGCTTGGAGTTGTTCTTTCAAAGCCAGGCATGTTTCCACTCCACACTTTTTTGCTGGTTAGTCAGAACCCGAGGCACAAAATTGGAAGCGACCCTTCTCATTTCCGAATCTTCCGCTAAAATTCGCTGAATCAAACTCAATCCATATTTTCTCGATCTTTTTCGTCTCTTCGGACGTCCAGAATCAAACGACATTTTTAAAACGACTGCAGGAAGCAGAAAGTCCGATATCTTCAAAAACGAGGAACGAGCAAAACTGCTACTGCGAAAAACTTCATTACGGACAGAAAAAACCGTCTAGGGCGACGCCACAGGCACTACTAAATTCGTAAGGAGTTACGCGACTTACCACTAGAGGGCAACATCCGCACAGGATATCAAAAGCCGCAATCAACTCAGCCAGAATATTTATTGCATCCAATAGTCAGGCTGCTTTAAAGGCCCTGAAGTCCACAACTTACAAGTCTAAAACAGTCTGGAACTGCAAACAATCCCTTAAGCAACTGGCTAGTCACAACAAAGTAATATTGTTATGGGTGCCAGGGCATAAAGGAATTGTCGGAAATGAGATTGCTGATGGGTTCGCAAAAAGTCGCATTGTGGAAGAAGTCAGTGCAGCCTACTGGAAAAACATTCCAGGCCAAAGACAAGCAAAAAGGTTAACACGCCCTTCTGCTCGATACACTAAATTGCTCTTGGAGCTTCAGAAATCTGATCTCAGAGTAGTCACAGGAATTCTCACTGGACACTGCTCACTCAGATACCATATCTGTAAAATTGGCAAAGGGGACAGTGGAACATATTATCTGCAACTGCAGGGTAATTGTCCGCCAACGCCTTAAATATCTGGAACAGATCTTCCTAGAGCCTGATCAGGTTACAGAACTAATTCCAAAACGGATAATAGGCTTTCTGAAAAGCCTAGATCTTCTGGAATAAAACTTAGAGGTAAGGTACGCAAAAGATCTTATAGGTCGCAGTGTAAGGCCAATTGGGCCCCTTTGTAATCTACAATCTACAAGTTTTAAGGAAATTTTGCCATGGCATTAATTAAGTCTACAATAAATACGGATATTAATATACAGGGTGCGCCAATTATTTCCACTCGATCTCTAGCACCGAAACTAAAAGAGATATCAACAAGATTTTTTGTAGGGGTAGACAGTGTCACTCGGACTACAATTTTAAAATGTTTTGATGTAGAGAGGGTGGCTAATTTTTGTGGAATGAAAATTAATTTGGTTTTTTTAAATTGAACACCCTGTATACGATTATTTCTTCTGATTCTACTTAATATTAGATTTACGGTAGTTTTTTGTATTTGTAAATCCGACGCGGCGTTGAGAAGTTATTCCTATTTGAAGCAGATTTAATGAAAAACAGCACTTCAGAAATATTAGCACAAAAAACACATTTTTTAAAAAATTCCTCAAAAGAGCTACTATGATGTAAATGCACCTATCACAATAATCACACAACATCTTCACCTGTTGCACAGGGTGTTTGCCGATGGCGTGCCAATAGTCTAGTTTTCAAATGGCAATAACTTAATTTTTTCAAATGGGACACCCTGTATATTTTTCTTCAGTTAGAAGCTCTCCCTAATACGCATTAAAAAAATATAGGGTTTTGCACATCTAACTTTACTATTTACTTTAATAATTGACGTTAAGTGACAAACAACATATTTTACACAATTTTTAATAAGTACAAAATTTTACAAAGTTTAATCGTAAGAAAACTACAATAATAGTGAAAGTTAAAATTTATAGTAGGTGTTCAAAATGTCTTCCATTTTCATTTATACATTTTCTTGCCCTTTTTTTCATTGATTTACGCACATCTCTTAGCATTGCAGGGGTCACCTGTCTAAATGCTGCAGTAATTCTTTCTTTCATATTTTCTTTTGTGGTAACCTCTTCTTTGTAAACAATATTTTTAATAAAACCCCACAAAAAAAAATCGCAAGGTGTAAGGCAAGGCGATCTAGTAGGCCAATTTATTTATTTATAGGTCCTTCCTATCCAACGATCCTGAAATTCCCTATCTAACCAATTGCGAACATCTAATAGGTAATGTGGTGTGACACCATCTAATTGAAACCACATTCCGTTGCGATAATTTTGAGGCACATTTTGCAATAAGTTGCGAAAATCATGTTCTAAAAAATCAAAAATATAGCTCCATTTACAGTCCCATCAATTTCAACGTCAATTATTAAAGTAAATAGTAAAGTTAGATGTGCAAAACCCTATATTTTTTTAATGCGTATTAGGGAGAGCTTCTAACTGAAGAAAAATATACAGGGTGTCCCATTTGAAAAAATTAAGTTATTGCCATTTGAAAACTAGACTATTGGCACGCCATCGGCAAACACCCTGTGCAACAGGTGAAGATGTTGTGTGATTATTGTGATAGGTGCATGTTTCATTTACATCATAGTAGCTTTTTTGAGGAATTTTTTTAAAAATGTGGTTTTTGTGCTAATATTTCTGAAGTGCTGTTTTTTCATTAAATCTGCTTAAAATAGGAATAACTTGTCAACGCCGCGTCGGATTTACAAATACAAAAACTACCGTAAATCTAATATTAAGTAGAATCAGAAGAAATAATCGTATACAGGGTGTTCAATTTAAAAAAACCAAATTAATTTTCATTCCACAAAAAATAGCCACCCTGTATACATCAAAATATTTTAAAATTGTAGTCCGAGTGACACCGTCTACCCCTACAAAAAATCTTGTTGATAACTCTTTTAGTTTCGGTGCTAGAGATCGAGTGGAAATAATTGGCGCACCCTGTATTTGCAGATGAATATGCTTTCTTATTATTCTTTTAATTACACTATTTTTAAAAGCAATATTATTTTTTTAGGCTGCTGGATTGGACAAACAAGAAATAGCGGAATACATCATAAAAGAATATCCGGAAAGCATAAATTGTGTAGACAATGAAGGAAGGACGCCATTGCATTATGCGGCTCTATTGAAAGATGATGGGAAAATGACAAATTTCCTAATAGAAAATGGAGTCGATGAATCGGCGCTTGATAATGTAAGAAATAAGAAAAAAGTAAATAGGTAAACAAAATAAGTTATATACATTATTTTTTTATAGAAACAGAAAACAGCTGCTTACTATAAAACAAGACACTCAGAAATCGATTCGAAACTGTTGAACGTAATACCAGAATGTCCTAGATCAGCCAAAGAAAATCTTGCCGCCCACTTTGATTGGAACCTGTTAACGTCATCACCATCTTTAAACTGGATTCATAACGGTGCTAAAAAGGCTGAACAGCTTCTTGAAAATATAGGAAGTAAAGAAGAGACTGAAGATAAAAATAATGAGGAAGAAAACCTCGTTGAAAATGGAAATACCGTTGAAGAACCAGGTAAATAAACTGTGTTTAAAATAATTTAATTTCTTATTTCACTCTTTTTTTTTTAGTTGAAAATGGTACTCATGAAACTGAAATTAACGAAGAAGCACCCGAAGAACACCAAGAAAGCTCCGAAGAAACTAAAAATGAAGCAACTACACCAGAAAATGATGCACCTGAAGAAACTACTACAGAAAAAGAAGAAAACCCCCCAGATAATAACTTAGAAGAAATAGAGGATAACAATAAACCCGAAAACATAGACGAACCAAAAGAATTAATAGAGGACGCTGAATCAGGCGAAGCTACAGATAATAACAACAACAACGATACAGAGGATCAAGAAAAATCGCACGAGGAAGAAACTAAAGAAACACAAGAACTATCAATTTCAAGGCCTGGCAGCAATCATTCACGTCCTAGTAGTACCAACGTCGCAAGCACCAGTAGACCCACTAGCCAAACTAAACAAGATCCGATCTCTAGACCTACTAGCAAGACGCAAGATCACTCTAGACCTAGTAGTAATACTATGCATCCGATAGAAGATGGAGAAGGTGTAATAGAAGGAATAGTCAACGGCGAAAACGAGGTAGAAGCTATGAACAATGAAGGTATGAATGAACCTAGAGCCTCTGATAAAGATGACGATGTAAAAGTTTTAGTAGAAGCCGGAAATATGGAGCAATTGGCTGCTTTAGTGCTGAATGGAGAAGGGGAAAGACTGATTGGTATGACTAGTGATAATCCGGAGTTGCAAACGTTTTTGGAGAATGTATCAACTTATATGGTAAGAAACGTTTCGCGCATTATATTTGCATTTAAATCATATTTATCGTTAATATTAAACAATTTATAAAAAAATACTATTTTAGTCGAAAATCAATAGAATCCACGAGGCAGCCAGAAGTGGTAATTTAAGAGAACTACAAGCAGCTTTAGACAGACGCAAGTTTGCTATAGCAAAAGACTCAATATCACCCAAAGGTAATTGCTATGTTTTTATTTTTCCTTTGTGCCTCAAGTAAAAAAAGGATCCCGCGCACAATTGCAGCTATTTATAGCTTGTTTAATTTAGATTCTTAACTTGACAATATTTTCAGGTGCTTCTCCATTACACGTAGCTGTAATATTTGGAAACACTAGTATCGTACGATATTTGGCAGGAAGGTTTCCCGAAACAGTCCAGATGACTGACGACGATGGAAGAACTCCTTTACATTACGCCGCCGTTTTAAATGACAACGGGCATTATTATAATCTCTTGATACATTTGGGAGCAGATATGAGAACAGAGGACAAGGCAAGTTTATTTATTTGTACAATCGGTAAAGTAGGAATAAAAAGCTAAAAAGCAACTATTTTTTTTTAGTTTGGTTTCAATCCAGAATACTACAGAAAAAATCAAGAGGATTTTAACCACAGGAGTCTGCTGAAAGATTTTGGAGCCGAGGGAGAAGAAGCTGAAGAAATTTTAGCGGATAAGGGTAAGTTAATTGTAAATAACAAGATATTTGCTTACATTGTTACTAAAAGGGGAGGTTCAGACGGTCAATATAATTTCCTTCAATACAGGGTGTCCCAACAAAAATTTGCAAGCTGCTTTCATTATCTAATGCAACCCCGTTCTTTTTTTTATTTTTAATGACTATTTTTTGAAAAATCTGCTTAGATTGCACAGCTCCACAAAAAAATTTTTGTCTGCGCCAAGAACTTCACTACTGTAACTAGGGGTTTTTGGGGTCGCTGAATCCGAATCCGAGGTCCGTTTGACCTCATTAGGTCAGGGTCAAGGTATTTGAGGGTCAAATTGAGGAAACCTTCTGGGAAAAATCGGAAAAAAATTTTTTTTTAGAACTACTATTGTTTTCTTTCACAATAATCTAAGCAGTTTTCTCAAAAAAGAGACATTCAAAATAAAAAAAGAACGGGGTTTTATTAGATAATGAAAGCAGCTTCAAAATGATGTCACTTAACACCACTTGACATTTAAGATTTTTCAAGGGGTGGTTCTGGGCGCTAGAGGGATCAAAAAGAAGTTTGAAACTACGATAAAAATTGAGCCTCATCTAGGTTAAAATTGACCTGTTTCGACATTTTTTCAAAATTTGAACAAAGCCCGAAATGTTTGGGTGCAAATATTAGTTGGGACACCCTGTATATTGAATCAATATAATGAAGGGAAAACATTGCCAGTGCCCCTTATACCACTCAAATATATTGAATCAATATTATATCAGTCTTGTATATTTTTTCAAGGTTGAGTTGACCCAATGGATCGGGGTCAATTTTTGAAATAAAAAAATCGAGGTTTCAGCGAAGAAAAGTTTAAAAAATGGTAATTTGTAAACCAACTTTTTCGATTGAAAATTATACTTTTTTTTATTTAAATTTGTATAAAATCGAAAAATAAATATTTTGCTATTAAAAAATTACAGATTATTTAGAACGTTTTCACCAAGTTTCATAAATTTTTGCAGGAGATAAAAATTAAAAACAAAAAAACTGTTTTTGAGGTTGTATTTATTATAAATTAATTAAAATCAATGTGTTCGAGACCTTTTTCAAACACTCATATTTAATAAAATAAAATTAAAAAAGTTTAAAAATAAAGTTAGAAAATGTGTTAACTTTATAACCTTAACTAAAGTTAAAACAAAAAAATCAGTAGCAAAGTATTTCAGAAGGTTTCAGTTTTCAAGGTTAGTTCTGAGGAAAGTTCCACGAGTTGCCACTGACAGCGCTACAATCCGTCAAGTTATAGAGGGAGTTTAAATAAAATCAAATTTATTTGATTTTTATTGAAGCTCTTTCAATATGACCCTCACACGGTCAATATATACAGTGTGTCTCAAAAAGTTTTATACGTAATCAGGTACAAAATCTTTAAAACATTGTATGGAATATGGGGAAAACAAAAAGTAATGATTTGGACCGAGGGAAGAATACGTAGAAACTGTAGTGGGGGGCAAAATGTTCATTGAAATTGTGATTAAGTAGCAAAAAATTATGTATTTAAATAATTGTTGATAAATTAATAAAGAATGTAATCAATACATTATCTAACAAGTGTTTATTGTCTTTTTTTTATCTGGGAATATCAATAATCTACAATTGTTCATAATTTTTTTGCTACTTATTCACAATTTCAATGAAGATTTTGCCCTCCACTACAGTTTGTACGTATTTTTCTCTCCGTCCAAATCATTACTTTTTGTTTTCCCTATATTCCATACAATGTTTTAAAAATTTTGTACCTGATTACGGATGATGAAGAATAATTTTTTTTGTGAAATGTAAGATAAACTTTTTCTCCATTTGTATAAAACTTTTTGGGACACACTGTATATTGACAGAAATCACATATTGAAGCAATATATTGACCGTCTGAACGACCCTTAAGAGGAATAAATGCTAAAAATTCTGGAACATAACTCTATTGAATTATTTTTTAACGCTGAAATGTTATATCAATCCAAAATTTTTGCTTGTTTATTATTGCATGGTAATTTAATAGTTACAAATAAATTTTCTGACAAAAACCTGAAAGTAATGGGCTGGTTCTTTTAAAAACGATTTAGTCTATAAGTTTCATGCAAAAATAAATTGTAATAATAGCCTAAATGTGTGTTATAGATTGTTGCATGTACTAGAAACTGATATTGCCCCCGCATATATTTTTAAACCAAATATTATCCATTGGCGATGTTAGGAATCCACCGGCGCAAGTTTGAAAACCAATTAAATATCAGTGCCCTTCTATTTGATTCATCCATACCTATTGCGCCGACTGATCCCTATTATCCCACGTGTTTCCCATAAAAAAATATTATTTCAACTTCAGTTCCCAACGACAGACAATCTGCAAGAAAAAATCTTGACGACACGGATATGATCGAAGTCTTAGAACGATGCTACAACGTTCTACACGGCCGCAGAGGGTCCACGATATCAAATTCTTCATCTAAAACAATCACTTCGACTGCAAACTCAGGGTTTCTTCTGACCAAACATATAAGAAAATATACCTTCGATACTGTAAAATTTAGATTAACAAAGTTGGATCATAATTTGTACGATATAATTTGGCCTAGTGTGAAAAAACTTCCTACAGATCTAAGTTTTCGAGTTGCTTTGGAACAAGATTTTCCTATAGGGTTAGTAGCGCCGGATTTATACTCGTACCAAGTGTTTAGAGAGTTTTTAGAACCGATTATAAAAGACTACAATCATCTGGATGTACACCACGATTTACCAGATCAACCCAAGTGCAAATTTACTGAAAACGACTCTAAAGATCATATCGATATAGAGAAAGACTTGGATCCTGTAGGAAAATACATCATTTCCGGTTCGCTAGAAGCTACTAGAAATCTAAAAGATATCGAACTACCTAAATCTTTAAATTATGCGCAGCTAGAAATTGTAGAACGCATTGTAACAACCGCTTTAATGAGTAAAGACGTAGCAAAAGCTCTTTATCCTCACACCCCAGACAAAGATATTGAAGAAAAAGGTAGCGGAACCTACTATACCATGAATGAAGTCTTGGAGGATCCATCTGAAGCTCGAATAGCTCTAGCAAGTAATGGTTTACTTATACCACTCTGGAATTTACCAGATTCTGACAGGCTGCACGGAAAATATTGGCCTTATGGTAGAGGAGTGTTTGTCAGTAACAGTGCCAATTTAGCAGTGTGGGTTAATGTTTTAGATCACGTTAGAATCATAACTTGCACTGACCATAGTCACCCTGGTGACGTTGGACTGATATTTTCACGGATGTCTAGAGTTGTTAAAGTATTAAGCGAAAGATTGGAATTTACTTTTGATGATAAATTAGGTTATCTATCATCTAGGCCTTCAGCTATAGGAAATACTTTAACCTTTAATTTAACCTTAAGGTTTCCCCAATTAATAAAAGAACCTGATAATTTGAAACATTTGTGCATAGTTAGAGGACTGACGTACCGTAG
Organism: Crepidodera aurea; assembly: GCA_949320105.2. Lineage (NCBI taxonomy): Eukaryota > Metazoa > Arthropoda > Insecta > Coleoptera > Chrysomelidae > Crepidodera > Crepidodera aurea. The sequence continues at coordinate 13,373,907 of OX439479.2, forward strand.
GAATACCAGTACTACTGATGTAATCCGCATAGGAAACCAGCAATGTCTTGGTATAACTGAGCTGCAGAATTTTGAAGATTTTACAACAGCTGTTGTTAATATTTTGCAATTAGAGAAAGACCTAGCAATGTCGAACTCTATGCACGTAGCAGCAATGTTTCTAAATATATTTAAGAAAAAGAAAATAGCAGAAAGTGCCTAAATTATTTGTAAGTAATAATTAGTTTTGTATCTTTATGGTTCTAAAAACTGTATATATCTATCCAATTTTGTATATAGTGCCAAAATTATTTCACACTGTTTTTTCTCTATGATATCTAAACGACACTGTTAAGGATGGAGTTACAAATAGGTCAGTAACCTAATTAAAAAAAGTAAAAATTTCACCTTTACTTTATTAATCTTTCAGCAATGTGTTTGTACAGTGTCTACCAAAGCACCCGATTTTCAGCACAAATGAGCGTACTTTCAAACAAAAAGTGTGATTTTTCGTCTTCTGTGTGCTAGCTTCAACAAAGAAACCTTTGCAATCACGCAGTACTTCTATCACCTAAGACACTATAAGGAGTAATATTCGAGGTTATGTTTCATAGTTTTTTCTCATTGGTTACAGATAAATTAACAGCCGAGAATGGACAAGTCGATATGCCTTTTTTTGCTACTGAGGAGGGACGTTATTTAGCATCATGTAAGTCATCCAAGTCCCATATTTTATTAAACTAATAATAATGATAATTAACTGTATTTTATTGATTTATAAGTTACCCTTCAAGTAACTGAGAATTTACCATTATAATTGCTAATTTAGCAGCCTTATACATTCGGTGTTTTAAAAGATCTATATTAATTTGAAAAGAAGAACTTTACTAGTGATGAAATGTTGGATAGGGTCTGGATATTTGGAGAATGTGGAGTGCTGTTAGATTTATTTATACCTCGAACGAAGTTGGCAGTGATCTAATTATTCATTTTCTCTGAGAACAAGCGTCAGTTAACATAATTAAGTTTGAGGTATAAGCCCCCTTACTATTTGAAATCGTATATATCGAAAATCCTTTTTCCAAATGGATCATGTCCTTTGTTTGGAGCGTAAATGCTGTAGTGTTTTATGATAATGTAATCATCTTTTTTCTGTTTGCACTGATTTATTATTATGTGCATTCTTCCTGCTTGTATATTTCACCATTTCAATCTTTGGTCAATAGCGTAAAAAGTATTGATTTTTGAGAAAAAATTAAAGAGACAAGATTTTGAGCAAATGTTCTTCCGACTAATTTCCATTTTTTTTATCTTTTGTCTGTAACGAGATATGGCCGTTTGAAATTATCAATGTCATTTTTTCGGGTCAAATATTGAAAAATCGGTCATTCCAATGAAAAAGTTTGTCATAACATGATATTTCGGCGATATCCTAAGCTTTAAAATGGTTCATTGTACATCTCGATATTAAAAAGTTACGGGCAAAAAATACATTTTCTTTAATGAAATTAAAAAATCGTAATTTTCTACGCCCTATAACTCGGGAGGGGTTTATTTTCATGAAAAATTATATGTAACATTAATTCATTAAAAAAGGATAAATTATCGATTGCCAAAGTTTTTTTCTTTTTTTTTTCCTCAATTTTTGATCTCCTAAGTACGGGCCTGTAGGTACACCAGTACAGTGAAAAATTGTTTTAAGTCGAATAAACAAGAAATAAGTAAATGACGCGAAGTGAATTTTTGAAATTGTTAAAGAAAAATTGAGTTTCATAATGTTTTTTCTAAATTAAATCAAAATTTTACTTTAAGTTTCAAAATTTTCCAATTTGAATCGGTGGCGGGATAACAACAATAACTTGTTTCAATTCAGTTTTTTCCGCTTTATTCAAATCTAAAATGGAAATATTAAAATTATGATATATAGGGTGTTGTTTTGATATTTTTAATATGTTTCAATTTTTCCTAAAGCCGAACCTGGATTTTCATATCTCTCAATATTTCAGTACATTACTCGTGAGAAGTGTAAGATGTATACCAAAAATGGAAAAGATATACTAAGTGATTCAAAAGTTCTGGCCAAATGAATAATTATGAATAAAAACACACATAAACACCCTGTAACTCGGTTATGGAAGCCAAGAGACCCATTATATATGGCTTATTTAGAATCCCCTTTATGACCTCTTAACCTTTAAAATATTTCCGTTTACCAACGGGACACCCTGTATAGACATTTTGGTATTAGATTATAGAAAAATAATGCAAAAAACCCCATAAAAATCGATTCACTGCCACTCTTGCTCGAGGTTTTTACGACTAACACTAATAAAAACGCGTTAATTGCAACTAGAGTTTATAGTAAACCGTTTTCTGAAAGCACTATGCCTATGAAAAAAAGAAGTTACTGCTCTGTGCCTACTCTGTGCAATTTTTTTTTCTAAAAACAAAATACACCCTTATCACGTTCATGTAAACAGACACAACTTTCAGTACCTATTATGCTACAACTAATAGTCGAGGCAATGAAGCAAAATACCGGGGAAAAATTTCGGAGTGAACGGTTTGGAATGCGGTTTTTTGCATTGTCTTCCAAAATTTATTTGTAAAAAATGTGGTGACTTCGATTCCATGACAATTGCATTACTGCAGCCAAAAATGCATCCAAAAAATGCATTATTTGAGAGGCCTTTTGGCAAATTTAATAACTTTGTAAATAAGAGTCAGAATTGGCCCAAGTCGAGTACTCAGGGGTTTTTGAGGTCGCTGATCACGATTATGATGTTCAAATTGGCCCCAACACACCTGGAGCTGAGGAACCCCGATTAACGTCATCTTCGGGGGACTATCTCAAAATTCAAGCGGGGAAGTAGAGAAACTCGGTGCCCCCGTTTTTTGGGTCGCTGAATCCAAATACGGCATCGGCGAACACCCCCAAACACCTGGTGCACCTGAACCTGGACGTGGACGTCATCCCCGAGAATTTTCCAGATAATATTGACAAAAGCAAACCGAACATCTCTATGGGGGCGTTTTTTGGGGTGCTAGATCCAAATGTCACGTCGAAAACGACCCCCGAACACCTGGTGCACCAGAACCTGGCCCTAAACGTCGTCTCCGAGGTTTTTCCAGACATAATCGAAAAAGATGAATCGAACATCGTGAAGGGGGGTTTTTTGAGGCGCTGAATCCGAAATTCGTGTCGAAAACGACCCCCCGAGCACCTGGTGCACCTGAACCTGGCCCTGAACGTCATCTTCGCGGCTTTTCCTGAAAATATCGACAAAAACGAACTGAAAATCGTTGAGAGGGGTTTTTTGAGGCCCTGGATCCGAATTTCGTGTTGAAAACGACCCCCGAGCACCTGGTGCACCTGAACCTGGCCCTGAACGTCATCTTCGTGGCTTTTCCTGAAAATATCGACAAAAACGAACGAAAATTCTCGGAGATAACATCTGGGTTCGGGTGCACCAGGTGCTGAATCAGAATTTCTTGTCGAAAACGACCCCCCGAGTTTTTGGTGCACCTGGACACGGTCCGGAATGTTGTCTCCGAGGTTTTCCTGAAACGATCGAAAAGGATGAACCGAACATCGTGAAGGGGGGCTTTTTGAGGCTCTGAATCCGAATGTGGCATCGGCGAATAGCCCCCTGGCACCTGGTGCACCCGAACCCGGATGTTATCTCCGAGAATTTTCGTTCGTTTTTGTCGATATTTTTAGGAAAAGCCGCGAAGATGACGTTCAGGGCCAGGTTCAGGTGCACCAGGTGCTCGGGGGGGTCGTTTTCGACACGAAATTCGGATTCAGCGCCTCAAAAAAACCCCCCTTCACGATGTTCGATTCATCTTTTTCGATTATGTCTGGAAAAACCTCGAAGACGACGTTTAGGGTCAGGTTCTGGTGCACCAGGTGTTTTCGACGTGACATTTGGTTCTAGCACCCCAAAAAACGCCCCCATAGAGATTTTCGGTTTGCTTTTGTCAATATTTTCTGGAAAATTCTCGGGGATGACGTCCACGTCCAGGTTCAGGTACACCAGGTGTTCGGGGGTGTTCGCCGATGCCGTATTTGGATTCAGCGACCCAAAAAACCCCCGGGCACCGAGTTTCTCTACTTCCCCGCTTGAATTTTGAGATAGTCCCCCGAAGATGACGTTTACCGGGGTTCCTCAGCTCCAGGTGTGTTGGGACCAATTTGAACATCATAATCGTGATCAGAGACCTCAAAAACCCCTGGGTACCCGACTTGGGCCAATTTCTGACTCTTATTTACAAAGTTATTAAATTTGCCAAAAGGCCTCTCAAATAATGCATTTTTTGGATGCATTTTTGGCTGCAGTAATGCCATTTCCGATTTGTCATGGAATCCAAGTCGCCACATTTTTTACAAATAAATTTTGGAAGACAATGCAAAAAACCGCATTCCAAACCGTTCACGCCGAAATTTTTCCCCGGTTCGGGCATTTTTAGTGCTTCATTGCCTCGACTATAATCTATGTCACACAAGTATAGTTTATTGTCGAATTCATACATGTCCAAAGCGAACGCTAAATCACGGAGATAAAAATACGATTTTAAGTCGAAATTTCTTAATCAGTCAAATGCCTCCCTACGCGCTTAACTTTGGCCAAATCTTTACCGGCTTTTACTAGCCAAGTGGTAATTGAATCATAGGAATTGAATAAATTTGGCAACGATACTTTATTTAATTCTTTGGAATACGCAGGAAAGTCTGTGATTTTTGCGGACCGCTCTGAATTCTGCAAAATGGTACAAGACTGCGTATATAGAAGCTTCACATAACCTTTAACAAAACTACAAAAAACTGAGGGGAGATTTGGGGAGTCAATATTGTTAGTGCTCAGTTACGCTAGTAGACTAGGGTGGTTGCCACTATCCAAAATGTTCCATTCGCATCCATCACGCAGTCCAAGAGCTCAAGATCTGCTTAATGTCACATGGAAAGTCGCTAAATATGCCAGACATTGACTCCTTCTCCTAGCACTCAGGTGGTTGTGTGGAAAAAGGTGGTAGACTATCGAATCGGGCAAGAAGGTTAGTGCAGCATGGCGAAAAAGGTTTTGTAGTACGCTTCCAATACCCAAAGAAAACAGTGGATTGGAGGCGGAGAGTAGTGGCTGAAAAACGCTTATGCGGACGAAATTTATAAATGTAGCTCCCTATCAATTTAAATAATAATTTTCTGCAACAATTTTAACGATTCATAATTTTTTTCCAGCATTAGGAGATCCTCTGATCAAAGGATTAACTGAAGTGGCTAATAAAAGACCAGATGATCCTATTGCATATTTGGCGCAATATCTTTACAATTTCGCTAATAATAGGAACAATGTTAAATCTAGAGGAAAAACGCAGGTATCTAATATTTAAATTTTATAAATCATCCGGCTTGTTTTAAAATGTTTCTATTTTGTTTTAGGAAAGTGTACACCACCAACTAATAACAGGATCCCCAACTGACGCCGACAACAATAAGGCAGTACCAGCCACCATAGATGTCGTTACGCTTGAACCTAATGATGAAATCAATGACGACGAATCTGCTTTTAGTCCTACTAGCAGGGTAAGTACAAAATTAGGGCGCGCATAATTACTAGTGAGAAAAATAATATGAGTGCTTTCAAAGATAAAAAAACAGAACCCCCATGGGTACCAGGAGCTGAAAGTCTTTTTGACAATGGACAAGCAGATATACTAGCTAGAAAGAAATATAAATCCTTTCTCTAGCTGTCTCACCTCAAACTAAGAGACCCAAATGCCTTTTACAACTTATCATCCATCTAATCAAATCAGCAATCAGCAATTCACTTTCCATTTGCCTACTTGGAAAATCAAACCATTCTTACATACACTCTCTAAAGCAAACTGAAATACCAATTCTGAAATAAACCAATAACAACTACTAGTTATAGATCTGTTGATATTTTCGTGAGTGTACCATTGATGCCCTAATTTTTTATAGTCGTCATATTCCTTCCAATCTTCTCTCTTCCATCACATGAATTTTTCTTCTTAAAAATGAACAATTTTGTACCATATAAACATTCTGTATCAGCTCTAACTGTATCTCACTCAATCTTTCGTCAAATTGTAACCTTGTCGTTGTCATTAACTAAATTATTTTCTTGTTTAGGACGAACACGGTCAAAGTATGCTCCACTTTGCAGCAGCTAGATCACATGGACGTAACGCTTTGTTTCAACTTCTACAAGAAACCGACATCAACGTTGCTTTTAGAGACGAGCTCTATCGAACTGCAAGAGATATTAGTATCCAAGCTAATTTACCAGATAATACTGAAGAAATTGACAGATACGTTCTACATATCGCAACCAAAGGTAGACTAGATTCAAATAGTAGAAATAGTATATATCAAACCTAAATGGAAAATATGCCATTATACTGCGCGAGATGACCCATTTATTTCTACTGAAGAACTATTTTTTTTAGGTGACACCGATAAATTGGTTGAACTACTGTTAGACGGTTATGACCATATCACAGATATAGTTGACAACGAAGATGTACCAATCATCGAAGCCGTCTCTAAAGCTGATCAACCCGATACAGTTTCTTTCCTACAATCAATATTGACTTTTGAGGTAAGAGAACATGCTCTACTCAGAAAATAATACTTAATATTTACTTATTTTTCAGGAAAAAAGGGAGCGAGTCCATCATGCCATTCGTCAAGGATCTCTTAATGACGTCACAACACTTCTAGCTGACGAAAACGATACGGGAAGTGGGAAATTATTAGCCATTGGCAAAAACAGTTATGGGAGATGTACATTACATATTGCGGTTTTATGTCAACAAGAGGAAATTGTCGATTATTTAGCTAATACATTTTCCGACACCTTAAAATTGGGAGATAATGTAAGTGTCTTAAAACGTAAATGAATCACATCATTCAGAAAATATCTTTTTTATCAGTGTAAAATAAAACGAACAAAATTTGTTAACTTAAGTCAAGTGATGCGCCCATGGCAACGATTCGACGCATACTACTTAAAAATCCGCATCCCTCCTTGTGTTTCTTCGCGAGACGTGTAGGAATGTGAAACAATGATGGTTATCGGTATACTCCGGTATCTCCGTCTCTCTTTCCGTCTCACTTCCTCTCGTTGGGGACACAAAATTGAAATTTATATTATCGTATTTTAAAAGTTTTTAAACGTCCGGACACCTGCGTGACTCGCAGCGTTGCCGGTTTGATCGTAAGGTCCGATATGATTTTGACTATTTGATTGTTTCATTCGCGACGTGTTGCCGGTATGATACGATTGAACATTTTGAATGTTATGTTTAATTTTATGATTGAAAATTAAACAAAGAGTTTCTCATAAGCATCTTTTATAGTTGGAAAGGACAGCTTTACACTACGCAATGGGTGTCGAAAAAATGGAATCCATTAGCAGAGTCCTTATCAAAGCGGGAGCTATTCGGGTTGTCAAGGATCTCAAAGGAAGACAGCCGACCTACTATTTCCTCAACAAGTCCGATATTTTAAGATTACAAGAGGAAGAAGAGACATTTTGAATGTCGAAGCAAAGTCTGATTAACGCTAACAAATTCGTCGATGTTGTTTTTAATGCTGTTTTTAAAGACATAATGGAAAAAAAACCAAAAGATGTGAAGAGTAAATATAGACAATACGCAAGGCAAATTAATCAAAGCAGAACTAATTTAAAATAAACAATTCGGTGATAGTTCGTAAAAAGTAAATATGACTTCTGTAAGTTCTCAATTCACCTCCACTGTGCCGTCCCAAAACGTTTACAAAAAAGTATATGAATTAAAAAGAAAATATTTCAATAGAAAAACGAAAACGCGAAAATGCCAATTCGTAGGAATTTCAGGAAGTTGTTTGTTCATTAGAAACGTGAAAATTGATAAACAGGGTGTTATTAAAATACTCGCACATATTAAAATCGGCAGTAATAATGTTCAAAAACGAATGGCCTAGCTTTACTTTAAAAAGATTTAAGCAATAAGCAACTTTCCTTTTTTCTTATTACACCTAATTGAATAGTTGAATAGTTACCTATTTAAAACATGGGTCTATTTTAGTCACCTACTTTTTATGTTCTCCACGCCACTGGTAATTTGTGATTATTCGGTGTAAAGTCTATACGAAGTCAGTGTAAACGGCAAGGAATACGAGGTGTGATCAATTTACTGCATCATTGGGTATATCCTTAAGCAAGGATACTCTATAACTGCAGTTGTGGTAATATTAACAGGTGGAGCTAGTTGTAAAAGTATAGTGGCCCGCCGAGGGACCCACTATCCTTTTGATCTGCATTTTAAAATGTAATTACTTTGTTAATTATAGGAATTTTTTATTTAGAAAAGTGTAGAGTTAACTTGTTTAAATATATGTATGCATTTCAATAACACCCTGTACAGGAATTACGACAAACTATGCCCTTTTTCTATATTAATACAAGGCTTGTTCCTTAATAAAAATTTTATATTTGGTTTATGTTTCGCTAGACTAGATCAAAGTGGATTCAGATAATGACTAATGGGAAAAAAATTATATATTTAAGATATGTTTTTAAAACACAATAATATTATAGTATTACGTAGAAGAAAAAAGATGTATTTTAGTTTTAACAAATTTCAGTTTTTTCTTGCAACTGAACCAAAATATATTTTAATGTTCCTCTTAAAAATAACAAGATAGTGTGATATTTAAAAAAATGAAAAAATATGCAGTTAAAATATTTTCTCGCAACTAAGTTATTTTTTACATCCTTCAATTTTAAGAAATAATTTTTTATACTCGTGCATTTTTTGACCTCAGATTTATAGTATAAATAAATTTTAGCAAAAAAAATACCATATTTCTTAAAAATCTGTACACTTTAAGGTTTAGATAATCCAATAGAATTGTGAAGAAAGTGTTTATTTTTATTAATAGCTATAATTGTTGATATTTACAGTATACGTAATCAAAATGTAAACGGTACAGTTGAAGGTTGTGGCTAATTATGGACAATATACACAATAAAAGTATGATTAAACAATATTATTTAGAAAAAAAATCATTAATGAGTAATACTTATAAATCATTTCAAATTATTTATTTTATTTATTGCTTATTCTTTTATACAACTCATGACAACGCTTTATGGACCTATATTTCTGTCTTTGTCTGTTTCACTGATAAGTACATTTTAACGAGCGAATAAGTAGCTGCTAATACCACGACCGTAACATCGTAGGGTTGACTTAGAATAACGATCATTTAACGGCTAATAAATGCATTTGCGTCTGACGAATCTGAGGTGGATAATTAGACGAAAAGTATGATCTACGGTTTGTATAAAGATACAAAAAAATATAAAATCCAAAAAAAAAGTTTTTAGTTTATTGTAAAAATAATTAACTATTTATTTTAATATTAAAAATTAATAAGCACGCCACTGCCTTCAATATGCCAAGGGTCATTTCAACTCTCAATGATTGTTTGTTCTAGTATAACTAACTAAAATATTTTTAAACATTTGGATACAAAAAATGTTGTTTACAAAATTCCATGTGAATGTAATAAATTCTATATTGGAGAAACATCCAGACCTTTTCAAATAAGACCAAATGAACACCAATGATACCACCATTATAAATTATAAAAATAAAAAATATGTGAACATGCTTGGGATTTTGACCACAAAGCACCGTAAAATTCTAGAAGAACTTAAAATTAAAGAAGCAGTATATACAGGTGTCCCATTAAGAATGGGACATAGAACAACCGCAGATTCTCCAATTCAAAATAAAACGATTAATCGAAATATGCTTAGATAAAATGTTACTAGTTTCCGAAATACGGGGTGTTGAAGTTGAAAACTGAAAAATTATTAATGGCCATAATTTTTTTAATACACCGTATAATTTTATTTGTTAAATATCATAAAATGCACCTAACAGTAAAAAAACAGTTCAGTACGCTCTACCAGTGGCGTACGGCAGGAGTAAGTAATGCTTGTACCCCTTCTAAATGTTACGCCGCTGTCTAAATTTTAATTTTGACTATAATTTTAATTTTTTTGATATTTTCTAAGTCAATAATGTACACTTGTTAGTTTGTTGTAAAGTCATTGTTTTTCGAGATATTCGCAGTTAAAGATAGATAGACATGTACTTTTTATTTGTATTATTATTAATAATATTCATTTTTACAATTTTGTCTTAAAACCAAACAAAGTAAAAACTAATGTAATGAAATTTTTACTTGTGGTTGTGGAAAACGTAAATTTAGGTAATTCCGAACATCTAATATGTAATGGGCTGGCGCACCATCCTGCAAAAACCAGAAGTTATGACGTAAATTTAAATAAATAAATAAATAAAAAGTACATGTCTATCTATCTTTAACTGCGAATATCTCGAAAAACAATGACTTTACAACAAACTAACAAGTGTACATTATTGACTTAGGAAATATCAAAAAAATTAAAATTATAGTCAAAATTAAAATTTAGACAGCGGCGTAACATTTAGAAGGGGTACAAGCATTACTTACTCCTGCCGTACGCCACTGGTAGAGCGTACTGAACTGTTTTTTACTGTTAGGTGCATTTTATGATATTTAACAAGTGTGCCGATTTGAGTAAAATTATACGGTGTATTAAAAAAATTATGGCCATTAATAATTTTTCAGTTTTCAACTTCAACACCCCGTATTTCGGAAACGAGTAACATTTTATCTAAGCATATTTCGCTTAATCCTTTTATTTTGAATTGGAGAATCTGCGATTGTTCTATGTCCCATTCTTAATGGGACACCCTGTATATGCTTAAAAAGTAATGAATGTGTTTCTAAATTTTTGTTCTATCGAACTTCACAAATATTAATTTACAAAATATTTTCTTTCTGATATGAAAACTTAATTTTTTTCACATGTTGTCTATTTTGTGGGAGTAAATTTTTATTTTTTATGTCAAAGTCGAAATGGTCAAATCCTCAATGTAACCATCAGCTACAGATGAGGATTTCCATCAGTCATGTCGTTTTATATATGTTAGATCCTAAATTTACTAACAACATGGAGAAGATCTTAGAGGGTAGTGATCAATACAACAAAAGGTGAATTTAGTATTGTAAAAACAATAATAATACAGAGTGAAATCTAGATTTCAGTGACCGGATAATGTACTTTCAGAGCAACGGAACAATAATTGTTATAACTTTTATAATGAAATATTTGGAGTCTTAAACTTCATTCAAATATCTATAGTTTTCTTTTCTGGTTATAATTTTTTATTTCATCGGGATACGCGATACGCGATCAGCTCCTTCACTATTCTGGATTGAATAAACTTTAAATATTATCCATTTTAAAAATACTTCACCAAAGCTTAATACAAATCGTTTTTTTAAATGCTAATTTTAGGAATTAAGAATTAATATTTATTGTTTGAAACATGATCGTTAAAAGCGAGAATTATGTTATCAAAAGGCCTGCGATTTCGTTCATTTCTTTATGACTGACGAAGTCGAAAGCTTTGTTTTTTTTTCTTTGTAGGATTCAAAGAAGAGAGTAACGCTTTTATAGTTTAAGTAATCGCTATAGTCCAGCCATCTGAAAATTTCTTTAAAGTCGATGTCGAATGTTCTACTTTAATATATAGCTCGGGGGCCAGAGAATATTTCTCGAGTTGACAAAATAGAAACATGCATTCACTAATGTAATCGAAGCGACTAATCGCTGGGCCACTGGACCAAATCATAGTTTAACTGGTCTTTGCGTCCTCGGCAACGTAGCGGCAGTCTCAAAGGATGCCGCTACGTTAGAAGTTTTTTTGGTAGCAACAAAGGCGCCGCTTTAAAGCTGTTAAATTGGGGATACTATATGTATTACACGAACTATACCAGATAAATTACCAACTTGCATTGGGGGGTTGAAAGTTTTTCTAAGCTTCATTTATCAGTTTTTACTGACATATAGCTATTGACCCATACGTGTTTGAAGAAGCCGAAAGGCAGAAACCGGTCTTACGCTAACGCAGTAAACTGTATTTTCTTCTCGAATTTTTGCTCGTAACGTTCATGATTTAAATAAAATTGTTAATAATACAAGTATAATTCTAGTTATAGGTTTTTTAATATATTTTATTGATTTAATTTAGGATTTTAAATATTTTCAATTAGTGTTTGTTACATTTACTTATTATAGTTTATGGAAATAAGCAATAAGTTTTATTGTATTGAAAATAAAATCGTTTTTATGTGTGTTAACGGCTTATTTTATTTGAAATGATGAAAGATAAAATACAAAATGGAATAGAATATGGTTTGAATAGAAATGGAAAATGGAGATAAAAATATAAGTTTCATGTAGCTACGGAACTAGATTTAAAAAACTCCAGTGCACTTATGGTGGTCGAAAACGCCACTGGTGTGGCTAAGCCGCTTTTATTATATGACTCTCTTTACAATGTCTCTCCATTTTGACCTATCGTACACCTTTTCTTGCCAATTATTCACTCATATCCTTTTAGATTTTCTTTCACACCTTCAGCCATCTTGATCTGGTTCTTTCACGTCTTCTTCTACCTCTGGGTCCCACTGTAGCATTGAATGAGCCAATGCTCCATTTCCTGATCTCCACACGTGCCCTAACCATCTAACTTATCGGAATTGCTTTATTTTTGTTACTATGTCTACTTATAATGTAATTAATTTCTTCATTTTGTTAAAGTCGATGAGATTTAAAGAAGACTTTTAATTAAAATATTCAAAACTCCTTTTATGACTTCTCATACTTACTGTAAATATGACTCAAAGTACTTTAGAAAAAGTAATGAGATATACAACAGCAAGAGAGGTGTGGTTGAAGCTTCAAAGATTGTATGATCTATGTATCCAATTCTTTGTTATAAACATTAAATTGACAATGACGTATTGTCCTCAACAAAATGGATGTGCAGAGCGGGATAATAGAACCATTGTTGAGATGGCAAGGACAATTATGCATGCTAACGAAGGTTTATCTCAGAGTCTTTGGGCAGAAATGGTAAACACAGCAGGCTACATCCTCAATAGAACATGTGTTTCTGGAGTTGATGGGAAGCCTCCATTTGAGATATGGTTTGGCAAGAAACCACGTTTAAAACATATCAGAGTCATAGCAAGCGCCTGCTATGTCCACATTTCTAAGCAACGAAGAAGAAAAATGAACAAAAAGGCTGTAAAGGGAATACTTATAGGGTACGATAACAATGACGGTTACCGTATTTAGTGTAAAGAAACTAAAACATTAATAAGGTTTCGTCTTACGAACATATGCCCACTACGTTGTCTGATCCAAATCAAAGCAATGATCAACCAGGTCAAAGCCAGTTTGATACAAGATCAGAAGAGTCTCCTAGTCAGTCAAAAGAATATAGAGATCAAACTATATTAGACAGCAATGAAGACAGAGATAAAAAGGAAACATAATAAAAATGACTTAAGTGATGAACCTGAGTACACAGATCAAATTCATGAATTCTTAGAGATAGGGATAATCTCAAAAGACCTGCCAGATTTGAAGACTTTGTAATGTCCGTTGCAACTGATATACTTCAGTCAAAAGAGCCATTACAACACTTGGACTCTTGATGAGTTACCTCCTGGAAAGAAAGCAATTTCTTGTAAATGGGAAGTAAAAGGGAAGGAAGAGAAAGGAATAAAGAACAAATTAAACCTTTCTGTTATAGAGAAGCTGTAGGTGCATTAATTTATTTAATGACTGGTACATGACCAGATATTGCTTTTGTTGTAGGTGTAGCATCTAAAAACCTAGAAGATCCTAAAGCAGAAGATTAAATTAGTTAAGAGAGTTTTTAGATACCTGAAGGGCACTTCTGATTTTGGCATAACTTATAAACCAAATTTTTAGAAAGGTTGTATAGATAGTTATAGCGACGCAGATCATGGAGGAGATAATACCACAGGGCGTTCCACGGGTATTGTTTGTATATACGCAGGAGGTGCTGTTTCCTGGAGTAGTCAACGACAAAGTTCTGTTGCAATCTCAACCACTGAGGCTGAAATTGTAGCTGCTAGAGAAGTTATATGGTTGAAGCGACTCTATGAGCAGATTGTGAAGCTGGAGCGTCTACCAATTATAATGATTGACAATGAAGCATCAATCAAACTGGCACAAAATCCAGAACTTCATCGAGACATGTCAGAATTAGACATTTTTTTATTAGGGAACTTGTCCAGGAAGAATCGGTCGATGTTTTAAAGGTCAATTCGGATAAACAAATAGCAGATGCTTTGACGGAACGCTTGTTTAAGCCAAGGCTTAATACACTTCGACAAGTTATAGGACTTATATGCTACACATTTGTTCTACTTCTGCGATTTTAATTGATCGTAATGATTTCTCGCATAATTTTTCTTTCCATAATTTTCACATCCTCTTCCTCTTTCTTTCTCACAGAATGCACTACTTAGCTACCGCATTTCTGTTATTAAATTGAATATCGCTGTCAGAGACATATTTCAAAAGTCGTATTTTTGACGTGTTTTATTTATTACAATTTAATTTTTGCTTCTGATGTCCGACGAATATAAAATAGAACCTAATCTAATACCCAGAGAATCGTGGTCTCAAGAAAGGATTACTGAAGAAAAAATCCTTGTAAGAAAAATCATTAACCCGGCGATCTATGTAGAAAAGGAAAAAACCTATATGCCACCGACGAGAAAAACTAGCCCCCTATCCGTAACTTGCAGCAATGAAGGTTATCTAAATACCGAGAGAAGTACTACAATACGGCCCTTGTCGAGATCAAAGAAATGGTCGAATGGCGTCACCAATAAACAATGTTTAACGAAGAAAAGATGTACTTGCGTCAGTAATCCGCTCTTAGTATGTCAATGTCATCCAACAGATAGTTTAAAAAAAGATTTGTCGGATTTTTGGGAAACAAATTCAACCTCAAGTACGGAAACCCAAGTTACCGTGAAAATGCTAGAAGAAACAGAATCCTCCACGGAAATTCCGCCGATCAAAATAACCAGCAGTAAATCGCTAAATTCTCTCAACTCCAACCGCATGATTGACATGGATCCGGCAGAAAAAGAAGATCGACTCAAACAATGGATGCAGAGGAAAAGGCACCAGCAAAAACTAAAGAAACTCGAGGAAGAGAAGATGCAACAGGAGAAGGAGAAACTTCGCGTGGAGCAGCTTGAACAGAAGAAGGTGGCTTGCAGGCAGTGGATGGAGAAAAAAAAACAGGAAGAGAAAATGAAAAAGTACAAAGAGAAGGAGGATGAAGAAAAGAAGAAAATGGAGGAGATAAGATCAAAGAAGGAATCGGAACGAGAGGAGATGTTTCAAGCTTGGTTGAAGTTAAAAAAGAAAGAGGAAATAGGTAAGCATTAGATTTTAGCTATTATCGGGCCGATTTGAACGAGGAAAACGGCATAGTACTGGGTATACGTAAACAAAAATCATGCGCAGTAGCGAGGGGGCCCCTATTTCTGCTATTATTGGTACGATTTGAATGGTGGGAAAACGGCCTAGTACTGTACGTAATATATGTAAACAAAAAGCATGTGCAGTGACAGAAGGGCCCCTATCTCTGTTATTATTGGGCTGATTTTAATGGGGAAAACGGTATAGCTCAGTTCACAGTATTTTTTTTATTCTGGATACAGAATTATGAAATAAACAGGGCGTTAAAAAAAAGTGTGGAACACAAGTTGGTTTTTTAGTTAAACAACCCTTCTGAGTGACATCTGTCAGTGAAAATAATATGCATTTCCAATCTGAGGATGTTTTTACCTTTTAAACGCTTAATTTTGCCTAAAAATGTTCCTAAGATTTTGAACTATACTTGACACTTGATGGCACTAACATTTGAACTTTTTACCCAACTTAAAATTGATATATAATATACGTGCCTAATGCTTCAGACATTTTTGAGCGACCAACCATTTCAGCTGCTTATTGAACCCTGAATGTCTCGTGGCGTAAAAGGCTGTAAATTTAAATTATTCGTTCTAGAATTATTTTAGGAAATGACGTACCTATAGGCTCCCTAAGAGAATTATCTTTCAGTTAAAAATAAATTTTTAACAGGTCTGAAATAATTTGGTAATCCTCTTATGACCAAGGTTTTATTTTTGCGCATTTAGATAGTTAAATTAAAAAAATCTTGAACAACTTAAAAAACTTATTTAGATGTACTGTAGATAACTGCAGAATAAAAGAAATTTGCTGTCTAGTATTGAGTTTATTCTTTTATAGAAAAAAAATTAGATAAAAAAAGAAAGGAATTGAAAGAATTTGAAGAAAAACAAAAACGTTTGGAAGAAAATCAACATGCTTTTGACGAATGGTTGAAAAATTCAAAAAATAAACCTAGACCCGTACCCTTGAATAACGGATTGGCAAGTAAGTTTAGACTTTATACAAGTAACTGCATTTATGGACAACATTACTGTTTTAATAAGGTAATAGTTTCATAAAAATAAATTATTAAGTAATAAATCTTGAAGAAAATTTAAACTAAAAATGTGGTAGTGAGTCAACTTTAAATTTATAAAGCAGGGTTATCTTTTCAATATTACAATTTTATGGAGTGTTTTAAAATAAATGAAAAGTTTGTAAAATTTTAAAGTGTGGCTGTACTCGTATCCTCCCGATACAATATTAGAGAACGTTAAATTTCATCCATGGTCTGTTTCAGGTTTGTGCTTATCAAATTCGGTGACATTTGTAAATCCGGCGCCATGGGTTGGGAACATGGAACCGAAAATCGATTCGCCGGTCCAACCAACTTTTGAGGAAAAGAAATATTCGTATGCCCAACGCCTGCAGTTTAAATAGGAAAACAATGTTTTAGGGTTAATATATCATATATTTAACTGGATATTTGTTTATATCTTTCTTTGATTATTTCCCGAAGCTGTCAAAATTTATTCGCTGATACACTCACCTTCCTACCTTTTCGAATAAACTACATCGTCCTTAGATCATATATGCTTTGCTAGATACGGCATCCTATAGTGTTTGTTTGGCTCTAGAGGGGTAAAGGCGAGAGGGGGTGAAGGGGCAATAGCATACCATGATACAGTGGCGTACCTTCGGAATATTTTGGTACAGTGTAATATATTGTCATATTTATACAACACATTTCATTTTCTAAGGATTGAGTGACTGTAGGTTACAGTAAAATGGGAATTAATGTGAATCGAAAATAAATAAAATAGCATGCATACGAAAATTGTTTGGAATGGGAATAATCTGAGAGGTTGAATACCATCATCTTGCGCTTCTGTAAATATTTTTTTATAGCAAATTAAAAATTCCATTGATTATAAACTCGTTAATATAGAAAAAACAAAATGAAAAGTTGCTAGGTATATTAATACAATAGATACCTACGTCAGAAATGAACCTTCATATAGATTAGGTTGAGTAAAAAATGAAAAATTTACTGATGAACATGGTTTATTTTAATAAAACATAAATTGACATACAATAGATAGATATTTAAACAATTCATTTACAATTCATTTACAATTCAAATAAAGTATAGTTCTTATTTTCTTTCTTTCTGTCCTATCCAACAACACGCCTATGGAATAGATACCGATGACAGCACCTTTCTCAAATTTGATGTTGTACACTTAACAAGGCTTTGGCATTTTGTTGAGAAATTCGACCACTGTTCTCTAAACTAATTGTACCTAGCAAAAACTTTAAAAAAACTATAAAAATACACAAGATTGGCACAATAATTCCCAAAAAACAGAATATCTGACATCTGTCAAAATTTACGATATGAGCGGGTATCGTCGAAATTTGAAATCGACCAATCAGTGGGATGGTACTCTAACTCCCTCCTGTACACCACAACAAATAACCTGAATACCATAGATAAAATAACAAGTAAACGAGATATGCAATCCCCGTGGAAATGAGTGTCAACAAAATCACAACATTCCGACGCCAGATAGGGGGGCACGGATCTTATTGGAACTAATTTAGATGTGCGAACACCCTAATAGTTAAAGATAACGTTTAAAAAAAGAAGAAAGAAAGAAGTAGAATGGCGGTTCATTTAAAATTATTTATTATTATTTATATCTCATCTCTTGTTTCTGACCAATATTTACAAATTAGCTCAAAGCTATTTAAATAATTAAGTAGCTTTGAAACTAATATGCAAAGTTTGGTCAGAAACAAGAGATATTATTGTTATTAAAACAATAATTGAAACACATTTAAATAAACATTTTTATTAAAAACAATACCAAAACAAGAACAATTTAAATTATGATAAAATATGTAATTAATTGAAGATGGCCATATGCATACATCTAGAGCCTATAAAACAAGAAAAGAGATATGTAAATATATGCAGCTTTAGTTTTGTATTAAAGTAAATAACATATTTTTTTATTTATCTGACCTTTCATAAAAGCTTTTGGAATGTTTTTAAAAACCATTTATAGCAAAAAAAATTTTTATTTGATTTTTCATCTATAAAATTAAGTTTACGTTTTGCTTGACTGTCACAGTTGTTATCTTCATTGTTGACAGACAAAACTAAATCATGTGGCTGATTTATTATTTCACCATGTCCAGCCTCAGGTTCGGGTATAAAAACTACATTGTTTGTTAGATTACAGTTAGTAGTAACTTTAAGAGGCACTGCATTTATAACTAATCGATTGCGAAGTAATGAACTTTTACTAAATGAATCTAATGAAAAATGATCTTCGCAAATAACAGAAATATCTTCTATATATGGCAAATTTAAATTTTGAAACCAGATTTGCCTTCTATCTAATTGGTTAGGAAATTTAAAAAAATGTTTGTTCTTCTAAGAAATATCAAATATGGGATTGTAAAAACAGTTATGCCAAGTCTGGACTAGACATTTATATCTAAATCTTCCTGGGCTAGACATATTTTCAATTTCGGTTTAAGGATCAGGTAATCTTCAAAAATACTGTATCTATAAAATGTTTCTTAAAATAATGCAAATAAATAAAGTGCCCGTGTTATATTAATGATGATGATAAACAAATTTACTAAATCTACATTAATTTAAAAATATACTTACATTACTTACCTAGAATCTCCTAACATAACCTAAAATTAAATTGGCCTAGTATCATATTTCCCTCCACAGCAGTTATTGAAGTTTAATTTTTTCCGCATTGCCACATTGTGTAACAAAATTATCTGACTCATATGAAAAACATTGCATTATTGGGTTAATTGTCGCTTTCGCTTCCGGGTGTCTACCTTTATTTGTCTATGCTGAATACCGTATCTAGCGTAGCATATATGATCTAAGACATCGTCCTACTTAACAGCTCCTAAAATATAGGCAACACATCATACATGCACCGCTTATTTTACGGTCGGCATTGCGGAAATCAAATGGCGAAGAATATAAAGAATTTTCTGTAAAGACCATTTGAGAAATAATCTGATCAAATATAACTCGACCATCGTTTATGAGCGAATAATTTTTTTTTCGATTTTTCCTTAGTTTTATTTTAGAAAATTAAACTCGTTAAGTTTTCAAACAAAACTATTTTTGGAAAAATCGAAAAAAATTATACGCTCATAAACGAGGTCTTGTTATATTACTGTCGAATAATCCTTGTTTAAATTTAAATACCCATTGGAATATAAAGAATGGCCGGAATGTCCTATTGGGGTATATCGTCTACCAGCTGTACCTAGGGGCAATAAGACGAAAATTTTTTAGCAGTATCTGGATGGTCGGAAAATATAGGGTAAATTATAAGTAAATTAAAAAAATAAATTAGAGAAATTAAAAGTTCCGGAAGTGGGGTGGGGTAAATATACAACTTAAAGGTTGGATATTGGTTTTTTAGGATTTGTGGCTGAAATATGCCACTGAAAAAAGTTTAATGTAAAAGTTATAGATAATTAAAAAATGTAAAACTTTTCTATTAATTATTTTTCAACATAACCTCAAAATTATGGAGAAAAACGATAAAAACCGTTTTATTTTTTTCGTTTTTAATTTTTATCTCCCGCAAAAATAATTGTTTTTTTATGAAACTCGGTGAAAACGTTCTTCTTTGTGTTTTAAATAAGCTGTAATTTTTTCAAAGCAGAATATTTATTTTTCGATTTTATACGAATTTAAATTAAAAAAAAAGCCTAATTTTCAATCGAAAAAGTTCACTAACAAACTTTTAATGTTTTAACTTTATCAGTGCTCATTTTCTTCGTTGAAACCTCGACTTTAAGATGGTATGAAAAAAATATATTATTCGTATGGGAAAATATCGGTAAAAATGCAGAAAACCAAAAAACGACTTTTTCATAAACGATTTTTCAATTAATCTAGACCATTTTTTATTTCTTATTGCACAAGCATTGAAATTGATGAAAAAGGATAATTTTCATGAATGTCATTTATATTCAATTAACTATTAATGGATTTGAAGTTACCGAAAACATTGTTTAAACAATAATCGAATTCCATAATTCACAATTCTTAAGTTTGCTTTTAAAATTTTGCTAATAGAATATGAAATGTGCAGTCTCAAAAACTTTGTATTCCCGTTAAACTTTTTCCGTTCTTTTCGAATATGCAACTCAATTTTTAACATTTGGATATACAGGGTGTTGTTTAAGAGCAAAAACATTTCGATAATTTTTTGAAGACGGACCTGGATTTTAATTTGTTGCGCTATGGCTCTTAATTGTCTTAATGGAATAGAACAAGCTTGCCAAATATCAAATAAATATACAAGGTGGTTCCAAAAATACGGGGGATAAAAGAAATGAGCAAAATTGATAAAACACCCTGTAACTCAGCAATGAAGCGAGTTAAATATATCAAATATGAGTGTGTCTTATTCATCTAAGTGTCCTTTATCCACAGTTAGCGTATGTTAATTTACCTATGAAACACCCTGTATAATTACACAGTTAATTGAATGTAAATGACATTATACTACATGAAAATTAATATTTTTTATCATTTTCAATGCTTATTTGCAATAAAAAATTGTATAGATTAAGTGGCAACCGGAGTTCTTGTGAGAAGCAAATTTCACTTCTATTTTATGAGGATTTTCTGATATAAAATTGTATTTATATGCGCGCCACTGGGAACACTTGGCCATGGAATATTTCTCGACAGCTTTAAATGTATGTAACGATGTGGCAGCACTTTACAAAGATATTTAAGAAAAAATGGAAAACTATATTATTTAAAAAGTAGTTGATATTTTTTAAAACAAATAGGAGCAAATTTTCATAGATTTAATGCAGAATGGCGCGGATATTTCTTTTTGTGATTTTCCATTTAAAATTAACAAAATAAATACTTTTCGAAGATTTACAAAAAAATCAAGATTGCTCCACCCTAAGTTTTGGAATTATTAGTATTTCCTGAAAATTTCACAAAAATCAGACGAAAACTAAAGGCTTAAAAGGTTATTCAAATTTTTCAAGGGGTTCGGTTTGCTCTTAACTGACAAATCGATATGAAAATGTCGTTTTTTGGTTTTCTGCATTTTTAACGATATATTTCCATACAAACAATATATTTTTTTTATACCATCTAAAAGTTGAGGTTTCAACGAAGAAAATGTGAGCTGATAAAGTTAAAAAATTTGTTAGTGAACTTTTTCGATTGAAAATTAGCTTTTTTTTAATTTAAATTCGTATAAAATGGAAAAATAAATATATTGTTTTGAAAAAATTACAGTTTATTTAAAACACAAAGAAAAACGCTTTCACCAAGTTTCATAAAAAAAAATTCATTTTGCGGGAGATAATTAAAACGAAAAAAAAAACGGTTTTTATCGTTTTTCTCGATAATTTTGAGGTTATGTTGAAAAATAATTAATAGAAAAGTTTTACATTTTTTAATTATCTACAACTTTTACATTAAACTTTCTTCAATAGGGATGCATATTTCAGCCATAAATCGTAAAAAAAAACAATATCCAACCCTCAAGTTGTATATTTACAGGGTTACCACAATAGAAGCGAGAAAATTTTCCCTGACAATGCACAAACTTTTTTCAGGAAAAAGAATCCATCTTTTATAGAGTAATACAAATAAGTAAATGAAAAACTTGTGTTTATATAAATGAAAATAATGGCATATAATGGCACAACATGCAAGAAAACTAATTTGTCAATTACATATAACCAGTGTGCATATTTTTTGTGGATGTGATAAATTGTACCAATATACCTTTGAATTCACAAATGAAATGTAAAAGGAAAAAACCCATTGATGTATTTTTTATGTATCAGGCAAGAAAAAAATACAAAGGGAAATGAAAAACAGGGCTGGCTTAATTTGTTTTTTTATCTGAAATCAACTGCTGTGGAATTCTGTGCAGCCATTTGGTTTTCCATATACACTGGTTGAATTCCCTGACTTTTCCCAGTTTTCCAGGTCTGTGGGAACCCTGATTTAGCTACCCCCACCCAACTTCCGGAATTTTTAATTTGTCTAATTTATTTTTTTCAATTTACCCTAATTTGGCCCTGGTCTATACACTCAAACCGCCATCTATTAGAAGAGTATTTCCCTTCTTATCTGGCCGCAGAAGCGCAAACACATTGAGATTATGTATTATTGGCTTAAAGACAAAATATGTTAAATTTTTAGGAACGTTATGACCACTATGACCCACCCGTTGGTTCTGTGAATGGTTGTGAGGGGAAAATAAACTACCCTCATTCTAAATTTTGCACTTTTATTGTCAAAAAATGTGTGTAGTAGAACAACTATTCTAGAAAAGATTGTTTACACTAAGATGACAACTCAATTTTTAAGAAAATATTTTTATTTTTTTATAAAACTTGCAATTGTATCGAGATGCAAACTAATATTAAATTTACCTCAAAATTATGTACAGAGCGAGTCAAAGAATTTATATTTAAAAAATTTCTTTTATACATTTTCATTCTACATAAAGAATGTTTTAAAAATTTGACAGAGTCATAAATATTTACATTTTCCATCTTTGTACGAACGACTCTATGTATATATAAATTTATTAGTGCATGATTAAATTATTTTTTTTATTCTAATAACGGCGTTTTAGTAAAATTATTTTTGATATTTGATAAATGAATAAATTCCCAATTAATTATTGATCCACTCTGTACATCGTACAATTTAATACTAATACAAAGACTCAGCAGCATTTGAGGGTCTAGGCTTTTTGATTTTATCGATGTTTTTAAGGACAATGTCATGCAACGCGCAATATCGGTTTCTTATTTCAGACATCACAAGCCACAGACTCAGGTACTCTTTTTCGTCCAACTCCTGTACGGATCGTCGGTAATCCTCTATATGGGGGTATTTGGCTACTTTCGATATCAGTTTTCCTAAAAAAAACATATTACAGTATAAGTACTGATTTTTAAAAATTGCACATAGTTTCGATGTTATCAATATGTAAAATACGAAAAAAACTTACCTCTAGATATATAGTACCGGGAAATTTGATCAAAAAATGCAGCAGCTTCTGATTCAACAGACTGCACTTCTGCCAATGTGTCTTCTTGTATAGAAACACCAAAATTGTTACCATCTTCAATCTTTGGAATCATAAATGAAATCCACATTTTAATCTAAAACACAAAAGTTATAGTAAAATATAAAAAAACAATGTTCTAATTTCAGGATTATGAACGACAGTAGTTTAAGACTTACCAGATTAGAATCTTCCACCAACCTTCTAATGTGAGGTTTAACATTCTCTATCAAATCAACTAAATTTTTATTAGTAGGAACAGTCCCTCCAGGTAATGCCATCACCTTAGTTCCGTCATGATCAAGTTTGGGCTTTTTAGCAACGGGTAGATCTGTGTGGCTATTAAATATAATAGGATCTGGTACAGGTATGTTCAAGTCTTGATGTACATCTGCAAGACTCCTGTTTTTAAAATGGGGAGTTTCTAGAAAGTTGTTCAATTTTACTATGGTCTCGGGAAACCCTTTAACAACTAATGATTCTGCCTGTTTCTTAACATCCTCTTTGTACTGCTGTACCTAAAAGCAGATTATTCAAGACTATCGGCATTTTAAATAAATCTGATACAACCTCTTTCATATGGGGACTATTTAAATCATATAAGCTGGTATGTGATGTTTGTGTAGACTTGGCCATTTTTGACAAATATTTTAATACAAAACAATTTATCACGACATTTTGGACATTTTAGTGACATGAAGAGGCTTGTTAACTCATTCAGAAGTCTAGCTATTTCATCAAAAATGATATATTCACGGTTTCAATTAGATAACGCATCCTTACCTTTGCAGTATCGGCCATAATTAATGCCAATTATTTACACCAAACACTTTAATTCCTCCTAAATATTTTAGAAATCACAATCACAAACTTAACCTAAAAATTAGACAGTTCACTTGTAACGTGTTTAACGAAGAGAAGTTAGTCCTAAATAACGGAAATTAAGTCAATTTTTAGATTGTGGATAGATTTCCGTTAACCGGATCCTTAGTAATGCGTTTGTTGTTTAAAAGGTAGAAATATAAAAATCTGTAAGGTCATTCTAATTTTTAATAAAATTAATACTGTGTGGTTTCTTTTTATTTTACTAAAATCTTATTTTATGCATTAGAAACAAGTCAATTATTTTTGTTGTTTGTAAACATCCAACTGACGGGAAATTATACACTTGATATTTTATATTTTAGTGAATATATTAAAAAAAATACATGAGTGAACAGATTTTTTTTAAATTAAATGTAGTTTAAAAAATAATCTATTTGTTCTTCTCATTTATTACAATCTTCTTAAAACATTAAACTAACTCAAGAAATCAATGATATGTAAAACTAGTTGCCTATACATTAGAACGTTTATTTTAATTCTTTCTAAATTCTAATTGTAAATAAAACCTACCAACTGCAGTTTCGAAACACTGCAAATAGTTCAAATTAAACATATATTGCATATGAATATTGAATGACATGAGAACAAGTGTTTTCAAAATTTAGCTGGTAGATAACATTGTTTATGCCGAAACTGAATTATCATAGTATTGTTCTAAACAATTTTATATCAGTATATCGAAATTTGTCTAACGAGATTCACAATAAACACTTTCTAAGCATGGACATAAGTGGTAAGTGCTAATTTATTAAAATAATACTTAATAGGTTATAGGTTAGAACTGACAATATAAAAAGTTTAATCATGTAATTACTTCAGTATCCTTGCATATTAAAAAATGGATGTCAAGATAGTTTTAATTTCTGTTGTATAAATTAAGATAAATATAAAAACTACTTATGATTCAAAATGACTACAAGTACCTGATAATTTTTAGGTATGCGAAAAAGTTACAATAATAAAAGCACAGTTTTTCTCGAAAAAGATATAGAAAATAAAGATCCAATTTGCCTATTTGAAAAATGGTTTAAGTCAGTTAAAGAGGACCCCAGAATAGTTGAAGCAAATGCTATGTGTCTCTCTACATCCACCAAGTAGGTAAATTATTTATTTGGCTTGATTTCCAAAGGATAAGCATTCTGAATATAACTTAATATCGCAAATCTATATATACACATTAAATCAAACCTATCAAGTTATAGTTTTATTATTGCCACATTTAAACACCTGCTTAAATGCCTATGCGTAAATTGTCTAGATAGATGCTTTTGAATTGATAAAATAATCACCATTAAAACAATTATATATTAAATTCTTCAACTTTTATTTATTTTTAAGCTTTTGTTGTATTTTTTTTAAAAATTGTAGGACAGGGTTACCGTCAGCAAGAATGGTTCTTCTTAAAGGATTCTGTAAAGAAGGATTCACTTTTTTCACTCATTATACCAGCAGAAAGGGTCAAGAATTAGTATGTTACTCCCACTAATTCAGATATTTCTGTAATATTAATTCTTAATTTTTAGGATGGTAATCCAAATGCTGCATTGACTTTTTATTGGGACCATTTTAATCGATGTGTATGTAATTTTTTTTAAGATTTCATCTAAGATTCTTATCAAGCCTAAGTTTACTTTAATATTTTTAGGTGAGAGTTGAAGGTACAGTCGAAAAATTACCAATTTCACAAGCAGATGAGTATTTTAGCAAACGTCCTTATCAAAGTCAAATAGGAGCTTTATGTAGTGAGCAAAGTATGCCTGTAGCTGGACGAGATGTTCTAGAAAAAAGAGCAGAAGAACTCAAAACTAAATACAACGAAGGAGAAGTGCCGAGACCACCGCAATGGCAAGTACATCTAAAATGACATTTCAGTAACAATTGTTGTAAATTATTTACTTTAGGGGTGGTTATATAGTTAAACCAACTTACTTTGAATTCTGGCAAGGTCAAACAGATCGAATTCACGATAGAATTGTATTTCGTAGACCAGGACCCAATGAACCAGATGAGAAGTTGACACATAAGGCAGAAGATGGATGGATATATGAAAGATTAAATCCTTAGTTTACATGTATAATAAAACTAAATCATACATAATACTTTTTGTTAATTATTTTATTTAGAGTAATAAAAATCATTTTTGAGCAAAGATTTATATAAATAAAAATGTTATAGAAAATTTAACTTAAGTATTTCTCTTTTGACTCCTTCCGTACTTTGCCAACAACTTGTGTACTTAAATATTTTTTTACTGTCGATAACATTTTGAAATAGATGTACACCTCCACCTACACCAAAATAGAAGGATTTGGCAGCTAAAAATCTGAGATGCTAAATAAGAAAAGTATAATATCCAAATCAATGTACTTTATTACAAAATAATAAGTTTTTAGAAGCTTTTAAAGGATACATCACCCCATCTTTCTTCAACAATTTCTCAAAAACTAAATGTAGTTTTGTGTAATAATCTGTATTATATATAGTTTCTGAAGTAATGATATAATCAAATTTGTCTCCTGGATACTTTTCTTCCATTATTTCTACAAAAGAATTCCAGTCTCCTGAGAAAAATTTAGATTTTAGAAAAGTATCTAAATTAAGTAAAACATTTGGAATTGTAATATTTTCAATTACATCTTCATTCTATAAAATAATAAAAAAATGAATGGGTACAAACAATGAAATTTTTTCTTACATAATCTTGGAACCAAGATGTTGCTCCTTTTAATAACGAGTAAATTCCTAAAATTCCAACACCACATCCTAAGTCTAGTACTATTTTACCCTTAAAATCAGTCTGAGTCTCCTTAAAATAATTTAAAATATCGTAAGTACATTCCCATATTTTCAACCCTCCTACAATAAAGAAAAAAGTATTAATATAGTTGAAGTTTACTAACCCTCCAGCATCTTAGGTGGATAATACTCAACCGTCCACCATGCTTACCTTTAGGTGAATAAAAATTAACAAATTGTGTTTTTTTGAAGAACTTGTAGGTAATTAAAAGCCAAAATAATGAAAAAATACATGTTTTATGGTACCATTAGGAGATTCACCTCTATAGTGTATTTTTGTTACCTAATTACCAGTCTCCATGATCACAGTAGGGCACTTAAGAGTTAATTTTAATAAAAATATACCTTCATATACAGCAGGTAAGAGATCTGTATGACTTTGTTCTGCCTTAATTATAGCTTCTTCTAAATTTTGAGATTTTAAAAAATCTATTAAAGAATTTGGACACAAATATTTTATGTCTGTGTCACTAGACTTTATTATTTTTGTTTCAACTTCCTTTAGTATAGAATCTGTTAAATTTGGTGTATTTTTGGGCACTATTTCTTTACTTTCAAAATATGTTATCTCCGGTTGCTCCAAATGTGTATCTATTCAAATAATGTGAGGTTAATTATATATAAATTAATTATAAGTGATTGTCACTTACTTTTATTATCTTCTTCATTATCTGGTAGAAAATTAAACTTAAACATTGTAAGTTAACTCAAACATATAGAAAACACTTCAAAATTACTCTTTTCCTTTACCAAAAA
Organism: Crepidodera aurea; assembly: GCA_949320105.2. Lineage (NCBI taxonomy): Eukaryota > Metazoa > Arthropoda > Insecta > Coleoptera > Chrysomelidae > Crepidodera > Crepidodera aurea. Next base: position 13,401,868 of record OX439479.2, read on the forward strand.
CATACAATAAAAATACACGGTTAAAAAATGAACGAAACAGCGCATTAGTAAAAGGCCAACAAATTTACTAAAAATTCCATTATTTCAAATAGGTATGCATTAAAAATTTCAATATTTAAATATTAAACTTACGATATCGTAACTATAAATTAAACAAAATCCAAACAAACGTCTTTGGTCTTTGGTTACAACTCCAACAATCATATCGACTTATCGCAAAATAGGTTAAAAAATATCTTATAGATTTACCCAATTCTGCAGAAAACAGATAAGGAATAAGATTTTACTTACCTCAAGTATCCTTCGATAACTTCCTTTAAACTTATAATTAAGCCCAGTCTCAAACATATCGTAGTTGGTTAGTTTCTTACCAGAAAACATCGTAAAACCACAATCTCACTACTAACAAAATTTCCGACAAACAAAACGGAAGTTAGCCCTTACCCGGAAATCACTTTTACTAATTAAAATGCCCAAAAATATTTGTACTTTGGAATATCAATAGAATAAGAGTGAAATTTACACTTTTAATTTTTGATAGCTTACAATAATTTTTTCCATAGAACATAGAACAGAAGACGACATGACATTATTTTGTCTGCCCACTTTCGTGGAAATTCTGAAGAAAATGTTTTATGATAACTTTGCAATGACGACACGTTTTGTAAGTATTTGTAACCAACCAAGCAATTCAAGAAATCCACGGTGATTTTAATCCCCATCGAACATGAGAGATCAAATTTTAATATTCGGCTGTACTGTTCGACGTTTCACGATTGCCATCATCACAAATCTGCAGTGGTTGACATACTTTCTTAAATGTGATATGACTATTAGTTTTGTATTGTTTACATTTATTTTAGTTTAAAATTGATAAAAAAGTCTAGTCGCTAGCAAGATTATATTAGCTTCTATTGTCAATGAACACAGAAAGTGCTTTTATAGATATAAAGTTAATAAGGTATGAAATATTCAATTATTTCAGTTGCGGATTGACCTTTGCAAAAATTTTACTTTACGAGGCAGTGACGTAATTTCTAGTTATTTCTGTTGTCAACGGAATAAACACGAAAACACTAAGAGCAAATACGATTTAAACTTAACGTACAGGGTAAAGTAATTGTTAAAGGTTGGCAACATTTCGCGGCATTGCCGCTGTGACATAGCGAAAATTCTTGATTTATTTAGAGCAGTTACAAATTGACCTCCAACGTGTCAATGTACTATAACATAGGGGCATATTACAATAAAAATTTCAAAACTTTAAATTTCTATTTGAATCTTAAAACACTTTTCTTACTATTGAAAATGCTTTATAGTCAACATTTTATTGATCTATAGACTAGCAGTTCTTTTTTACATCCATTCCAAATTCCAATCTTCAATCAAGTTGATAGCACATTAGATGCACTTAGATTCAAGCTAGGAAAAAAAGTAACTTGACACAATTTTATATTTAAGTGAACGAAAAAATATTCTACGTGGCAACGCCGCAGATTTTTGAGTTGTGACGTCACTGCCTCGCTAAAATAAATAAGGTATATAAGGTTTTTTAAAATCGATGCAGTACTGCATAAATACTGTAAGTTATTGTGAAATGTTACGAAACATGATTTGCAAATTTTAAAATTGCATCTTCCTCATATCTTCCTATAAATTCACGTTTTCAGTGTTACATAAATAAAGATATGACTAAGATGAGTAATCTTATAAATTAACACATTAAACATTACATGCCGTCTTTAAGATTTATGACACCGTACTGGAACAATAAATAAATTCTGTCTTTGTCTGGACTTATATGTACATTTTTAAAATGAACTATGTGCATACACATGATATGAGATAAAATAAAAATTAACAAATAATTAATAGTTTGCATATACGAACTAGCAGAAGTCATAGAAAATTTATACCAGACTATAAAATATATTTAGAAAATAGTTCTTTAACACTCTAATCACAAAATCTAATCACGCACACGGGTACACTGATCTGTACATGAACTAATAATGTAACGTCGAACTCCGACAATAGTTTTTTTATAATGTCATAGAGATATGGGCGTTATGGGATTATTCGTTTGACTGATACAGGGTGAGTCACGAGGAACTTTACATACTTCTACCATAAGCAGAGGCACCTTAGGGGATTACCAAATGACCATTAAAAAAGTCTTCTGTTTTTCTTTACTAATGTACAGAGCGATTTATCGATTTGGACCAAAATAATGTTTGGTCATCTTTTCAATGAAAGTCGATTTGTCTCATTTTTGGTAAAAGTGTGTATTGGTGTCTAGCAACTAACTGACATATTCAGAACTAAAAATTTCCAGGGCCGGCTTCGCGAAAATTTGTTGAATTGCTATACTTGCAATAATTCACCCTGTACATGATTTCCCTAAAATGTGATATGATTTCTCCAGAGGACATAAATAGACAGTTAAACCTGGATATGTGAAATTTTTGTTACACTTGCCTTACTTTTTTAATTACAGATTCATTTTAAAGTCAAATTGAAAATTGGCGATAATGAAATATCTTACTGTATAATAATGTTTAGTAATTATAAAGAAATCTTTAAAATAAACAATAACGACACACACTGTATTCCAGTATTGTAAATGCCAGACTTTGAATCAATTTACAGGGCCGGATTTAAAAATCTGGCATATCTGGTTCATGTCAAAAATTCACCCTGTATGTAACTTTTTCCACCCGCAATGGACTGAAATTAGATTGAAAATGTTTGGATTAACCTAGTTTTGTCATTTGTTTCAGCAAAAATCATGTGTAATTATTTTAATCGGAATGAAATTAACAACCCCCATAAATTTAATTAAGAAATAAAATAAATAACAATAACCAAAAACAAAATAGTTTTAACAATGCGGAACAAAGTAAAAAACAATATAATAAACATTGCGATTTTAAAAGATGTTAAAAATGAAATCCATTTGCCTCAATACACTTTTCTTGGCGAATGTTTACATGTGTAATGGACTTTCTTAACAACAGCTCATTGATAGAATTATTCGCTGTTGAAATATTATCAGAAATAACCCATTGACAATAAAAAAGTCCATTACACATTTAAACATTCGCCAAGAAAAGTGTATTGAGGCAAATGGATTTTATTTTGAACATCTTTTAAAATCGTAATGTTTATTAAATTATTTTTTACTTTGTTCCGCATTGTTAAAACTGTTTTGTTTTTGGTTATTGTTATTTATTTTATTTCTTAATTAAATTTATGAATAAACATTTCTTGGGGTTGTTAATTTCATTCCGATTAAAATAATTACATATGATTTTCGCTGAAACAAATGACAAAACTAGGTTAATCCAAACATTTACAATCTAATTTCAGTCCATTGCGGGTGGAAAAAGTTACATACAGGGTGAATTTTTGACATGAACCAGATATGCCAGATTTTTAAATCCGGCCCTGTAAATTGATTCAAAGTTTGGTATTTACTATACTGGAATACAGTGTGTGTCGTTATTGTTTATTTTGAAGATTTCTTTATAATTACTAAACATTATTATACAGTAAGATATTTCATTATCGCCAATTTTCAATTTTACTTTAAAATGAATCTTTAATTAAAAATGTAAGGCAAGTGTAACAAAAATTTCACATATCCAGGTTTAACTGTCTATTTATGTCCTCTGGAGAAATCATATCACATTTTAGAGAAATCATGTGCAGGGTGAATTATTGCAAGTATAGCAATTCAACAAATTTTCGCGAAGTCGGCCCTGGAATTTTTTAGTTCTGAATATGTCAGTTAGTTGCTAGACACCAATACACACTTTTACCAAAAAAATGAGACAAATCGACTTAATCATTGAAAAGATATGACCAAACATTATTTTGGTCCAAATCCATAAGTCGCTCTGTACATTATTAAAGAACACAGAAGACATTTTTTAATGGTCATTTGGTAATCCCCTAAGGTGCCTCTGCTTATGGTAGAAGTATGTAAAGTTCCTCGTGGCTCAACCTGTATAATGTAGAATTTAATTACCAAATTAGATCTAAATAAAAATGAATTAGCATAAATAAGGTTTTTTGTTTTTTCTGAGTTATCAAATTAAGAAAGACGGAACAAATTGGTTTGATGGAAATAGGTGTGGTTGAAGAAAAAGTATAGTGTGCAACACGTGCTGATGTGCAATTTATTCTCACTCGCTTGCTTCAAGCTCGTGTGAAATTGGCACTATTCTACACACAATATTCTAATGATATCTCCTATTATTATGTTACTGTTATTAATTATTTTTCATTGAAAAACTTTAAACGTGTTTTTCTCGTTACAAGGTTTTTGTATGCCTTGAAATTTTTTCTAAAGCATTCGACTGGTCTTCTTAAAATTTTTACTTAGATTTTGTCTATATATGTATAATCAATATTTTTGAGAATAGTTACAATGGATCGAAACTTTTTTGTTATACGATTATTTTAATTTTATTTCCACATTTCCAAATAGTTTCAAAACATAGTATAATATTTTAAAGATAGTTGAGGAATGAAGAAATTCATATATTTCCTGAAGAAGACTGCAATGTAGTTGAAACATGTGCGGACAAAACATCTGTCGACGAGACCGGGATCTGATTCACCAGCAAAAACATTCTAAGAATTATTATAGGAACGATTTTTTCTTTTTGAATAGAACAATTGCCGGACATTGTATCACGGTTTATTCAGTGATATTTATCTTAATTTTTTATTATAATTGACGACGTAGATAGAGCTTAGTTCCTTTTCACACATTGTCAAATAGCTATTGGAATTCCTCATTGATACATTATGTAACAACTCCAAGGTAACAGTCAGATTGTGTTATGGTATAGTGAGCTTTAAAAATAATTTTCCTCTTTCCGCATATTTTGGAGGACAAACAATTGTATGTCATTTGTAATTGTGTGTGTACTAAGTTTAATAATAGCAGAAATAAGACAAAAAATGGTAAATATTGGTTATACTTATGTAATTACCGAATGCAAAGTAATTGTGTTTCATAATTTGAGTAGGAAATTTACAAATAATCATCCATAGGTACTGTTTAAAATGAGTTTATTCTAGCTCCAAACGATTTTTAAATGTATCGGTTAATTCACGTATATTTGTTATTGTACCTTGCACCAAAAAGAGCAAATATGACAAATTTAATTATCAAATTTGCACGATACGCTAATCAGGAAGTATGAGTAAACGTTCTAAAAATAACACAACTCCTTTAGTATTCGTTCAGATTATTTTACTGATACAATTGTAAAACTTTCTAATCTGGCCTTATTTGTTAATTCATTATTACAATTAACTAAAAAATTGTGTTTTATCGTCATGCTGGTTGCTTCTGGTTGAAGTAAACTGGAAAAAATACATTGATTTTTGCACTGCAACATTATTTTGCTATCGTTGTATGAGAAAACCTTTTAAACAAATTTGAACTTTCTTTGATATACACTGGCCTCTATTATGCACTGTGCTGTATCGACGGTGGAATTTTTTGAACCGTAAAAATACCAAAAAAGGACCATGGGCGTAAGAAAACTACCTAAGGTTGTGAAATAAATCACACTTGTTCCCAAGAACAAAGACATTAAATGTCCTACACTGCACCAGCGTCTGCAAACAACTACTCCTTGGGCTATATGCCCCCCCAGGTATTGAATTACGAAAGTCCAGACGTGGTTTGGCGCCCGACCAAGTCGGGGCTTTAAACCAAAAACTTTGGTTTTATTATTAAAGGAGCTTGCCATTCTTAGACCGGTTTCGGAATTATTGTTCCTCATCAGTAAGAAGCAGGCTAGCTGGACATCCTATCCCTAAAGGATGTCTGAAAATGAATTTGACTCGCCTCGCTTTTGATAAAAGTGTTCACGTATATCAAGAACGAGGAGAGCCCAACGCCATCTTCACTTTCATAATAAAATCAAAGCCTGCAAAACTATAGAAAACGGTAACGACGATGGAATTTTTTGAACCATAAAAATACCAAAAAAGGACCAAGGGCGTAACAAAACTACCTAAGGTTGTGAAATAAATCACACTTGTTCCCAAGAACAAAGTTTTTGGTTTAAAGCCCCGACTTGGTCGGGCGCCAAACCACGTCTGGACTTTCGTAATTCAATACCTGGGGGGGGGGGCATATAGCCCAAGGAGTAGTTGTTGTCCAGACGCTGGTGCAGTGTAGGACATTTAATGTCTTTGTTCTTGGGAACAAGTGTGATTTATTTCACCTTAGGTAGTTCAAACCATTTGTCTTAAATTTACTTAGTCGCTTACGGCCGGCTTTTAAAAGGTACAGGTATAAAGCATTACATTCTCCACGGAGTGAGCGCAAAAAAAACTAGATAGACCATCAAAATGTGATTTTACGATTTACTTATATCTAATATTGTTTTATCTCTGAAAACAAAACAAAACTAGAATCGATTTATTAACCCATTACAAATGCTTTGTAAATCACAGACAGTAAACGCCCACCTTTAATAAAAATATAATTAAGTGTCATCTAAAATCACGGATATCCCAAATCATTCGACAGGTGCAGCAAATTACAAATAACACGCTCAATAAAAGTACCGAGGTAAAAATACCATAATCTTCTGTGTTTTTTTTTCTTTAGCAAACAATCAGCAACCCACTTACATCGTAATCGGCATCGGGATTCCCCAGTTAGCTTCTAATTTCTATTATAATAAAAATCGCTCGTTCGTGGGCAAATACAGTTATTAGCGGATAAATCAACCATTTGAAAATCTATAGGGATTTCCGATGCGGCTGAATTGTATTGCTTTTATTAAATTTCAAATTTCAAATTTAAAGATCTATTCTATGCAATTAATAAATTTAAGAGTGAAAGAGAAAATGTTCATAGATGAAAAAACGGTATGACACTCTTATCAGCAGTTTGTTCGAGTAAAACTTCTCACCAAAAATTACAATACCTTTGATAACAAGTAATTATGGTCTCCTAGGACACCAGAAAACGACGCTAAACAATTTTTCTGATTGTATTGTCAATAAATTTTGTAATATTGTTTTTAAACAGTGCTTATGTAGTGAAAATAAGCCGCTTTGGAAATGATTCTATGACTAATATTGATCTAGCGATTGAGAAAAGTGTACCGTACAATACTGTTAAAACCCATACGTCAATATGGAAACAGTTTACGGAATTCTGCAAGGCAAAAAAATACGAGCTTTTGGAATCTACAAGTTTAGAGCAACTAAATCTAATCCTGAAAGAATGGGCGTGGAATATGAAGAAAGAAAACTGTGAAAATTACAAAGAACTAGTTGTGAAGACAATGTGGAACACCGTTGCAAAAAAAAATGCAAGAGATGTATTTTATGGAGTGGAAAATAATTTTTAATCAATTTAAAGATATTATCTTCAAGTCTAGTAGGGAAGCTCGTAATGCGAAACGAAGGAATTTGCAGTTTTCATATTAATACCTACATATTTATTATGTATGCATATATAATAGGTAGTATGTTTTGTAAGCTATGTGTATGCAGAATAATCTGTTACTCATGAAATAGTCTTGTCAAATACCATTCGGGCATCTAATTTTTCCTGTGAAAAAAATCATGCAATTATTCGATTTTTTTTCGGAAAAATAAGATGACCTTATGATATTACTTATATTATTCACCATACCAATTGGCTGCGAAAAATATAAGGCACTGTGTTGGAAAAAAATCTGGGATATCACGACGATGGGAAAATGCATTGTGAAATTTTTTTTGGAAGACAAGAAATGAAAAGTAGGTATTCTGGGAATAAAGTGTTTTTCCAGTTTCACATGTTTTCTCACGGAATTACAGCCAGAAATAATACATCATTAAAACAATGCCTAAGTTAATAACTACATAATAAATTTAAAAAATCAGAAAAAACTGTTCTTCACAGAAAATTGTATAACAAAACATGTTTGCCGTTTGTTAGCAGTTTTACCCCTTGTACAATGTGGTTAAATAATTACACGCTTCTTGGTAATTTCTGGGTAATTTTTATTGATAAAACAGATATGTGTAAAATACCTACATATTTAGGTATGGTTGTCAATAAGTGAAAATAATTTATTGGAAAAGTTTAGTTAATAAATATAAAAAAAATATTCCATATTCCATATTCACTTTTTAATGGATTTTGGGAAGTACTACACAGAATTAATAATAATAATAATAAACGTCTTTATTATTTTCAAATAAAGTATATACATAATTATATAAAAAAAAACATAGATTTGTTGAAAATAAAGGGCGAAGTTTATTTTGGGTACTGGACTCAACCAAAAATATTCTTCCACTTAACCCAAAAACAGAGACGTGTTTCATTTAGAAATTTACAAAAGTATAAAGTCTAAGTTATTGCGAATGCATCCCTCACAAAATTCCTTATTGTTAAATAAATAAAGTTGGCAAGAGAGAAAAAAATGCATAAAAAATAAGCATGATGTATAATAATAATAATAATAATAATAATAATAATAATAATAATAATAATAATAATAATAATAATAATAATAATAATAATAATAATAATAATAATAATAATAATAATAATAATAATAATAATAATAATAATAATAATAATAATAATAATAATAATAATAATAATAATAATAATAATAATAATAATAATAATAATAATAATAATAATAATAATAATAATAATAATAATAATAATAATAATAATAATAATAATAATAATAATAATAATAATAATAATAATAATAATAATAATAATAATAATAAATCCTATTTCTAGTATAAGTTAGTTAATGCTGATAATTCAAAAGATGTATCTTGAAGTTTTCTTTAAATTTTTTAACACTTAAGCTTTTAAGTTCCGATGAAATCGAGTTGTAAATGCTATATATTTGGTAACTGAACGAGCGTCTGAAAATTTAAGTTTTAAAAGGAGGGACACTCAGTAACCCCCTATTTCTAATGTTTATGTTGTGCACATCAGTGCGATAAGTAATTTTACAGTGCAAATACGGAGGTGTTTTATTCACAATTACGCTATGACACAGATTAGCAAGGTGTAGCTTCCTTCTGTTCTCCATATTCAGCCATCTAATTTCACTCAGTTTATGCGATATTCTTTGTCGCCTCTTTACTCCAAAAATTACACGTAGAGATGAATTCTGAACTTTCTGAATTTTGTTTTTGTATTGTACAGTTAAGTTAGGTCCATACAGAGCATCCGCATAATTAAATAGAGATAAAACTAATGTTTCACAAAATGACTTTTTTATGTTGATGGGAAATAGATGTCGGTTACCATATATCAATTTAATGTTATTATCGTATTATTATTATTATCGTAAGGAAATACATACTTTTCTCCATGGTCACTACTGAATGTAGTTATTCTGAAAAACCACTTATAATAACAGAAAAGAAACATTCTCACTCTTGAGGTTGAAAGAAAATTCTGGAACACTTATGTATTTTATACGTATTTCATTCTTACTCTAGTATCAGAATGTTAATTCCGTAATTGTTTAAAAAAATAAGGTTTGTCATGAATGTCAAATTAACTGTCAGTATTAGTTGATGTGGTCTTAATATTGGTTTATAAAAGCTTTTAAGTTATTAAAAAGGAGTAGAAAATCAAACGATTCAGATGTAGAATTTGAAAATACTCCTCCAGAAATAAAAAAATATGCCGATAACATAACTCAAAATTTGCTACAGCAAAAATCCAAGCTTGAATATAAAAATACTACACAATGTGGAAAGATTGAGGTTTAATTTTACTATGATGATCATTGTTTTGCTTTTCTTGTCGTATATTTTGGTATTAATAGTTTCTAGTCTTAAATTATAGGCTTTTAGATTTTATTCAATGTTTTCTTTATCAACCAGATCATCTACATCTTGTTGAACTTTATGTATGGATAAAATCAATTTGTAAGCACTGGCAATAAATGTCTGAATGTCCTATAATAAATTCTGAGTTGGAATTTCAATAAGATTTACTGCTTCTCCGGGGTTACATCTTAGCAAAATACCGCTCCATATCCATTGAACTTGGGCTTTGAAGCCGCCCCTGGCACCTATATTCCGTTTTTACACAATCATAAAACAAAACTAAAACGAATTCCTATTTTCGCAAACAAATCTGAAGCTCTATTTTCAACAGACCGGCTAGGTATATCAAGTTGCTCCTTTGTATTTATTTAAATGGATTTCCAACAAGCGAACAAACTTGTTTATTCGTTTTTCAGCCATTTCCTCTTAGAAAGTTCTTTTTTTTAATTAAATAAGCTATTTTACGAATTTGGTATGGCAATTCTCATTTATCACTCGTTTTTCTTTTGTATTATTTTGCAAGATTGGGCGTTTACGGGGAAATTAAAAAACAAATTGATTTATGTGGAAGCATCCAAAGAGAACATTTTAGACCTGATAGAACAAAATGACTATCATAAAACTATGAACGAATTTTAATTAATGGCTTCTTGTTTCAATTATTATTTTCGTGAATGAAACATACTGTTGTGAAACGCTTAGCTTAGGTCAAGTTCAATCTTATTTAAATAATATTGAAATAAAGTTTGTTGGCTAAACCTAACAATTTAGATTTATAAATTCATAAATAAATAGAATGCGAATGTGGCACAATTAGGTACATCTAGGGAAGACCGGTTTGGATTTAAATAAAAGCGTTGGAATCGTCTTTAATCCGGAAATAACCTTCAATCTTTTTTTTATCCAGTGTTAAAGAATGGAATGAAAACATGCATACAAACATAGACTTTGGTATTAAAACAATTGATTTGCTAACTTAAATTGTTAACACAACGTGTATATATCATTGTGTAAAGTTAATTAGGTAGATTCAACTAATTCCAAGAGTGAATTTTCTTTATCTTGCATATTATGTTCTCTATCCTTTGTCACAAAAGCTGAATCAACTCCAATGTCACTCATCGATTCGTAATCTTGCGGGCCGCGTTTTGGACCTTCCAGTTGAAAATTCATTATCCCAACAGAAATTGGGGCGGTTCAAATGAGCTGGGTATCATTTATCTATCCCGCGTACGAAGTACCAAAGGGATTAGGCTCAGTTCACATGGTAAACTTACGCACTGTATGGCAGGTATTTAGGATAACCGGCTTCTGGATATCAGTGAAGGTGTTTTTAGGTAGTCCCAGTTTGGCGAGGCTCTCGAGCAGGGTCTTGGGTACTACGCCGGTCGATGATATAATTACTGGGACTATTTTCACTTTTCCGCAATGCCACATCTGCTTAATTCAATGGCGACATCCGCATACTTAGCCATCTTCTGCTGATATTTCATGAGAATGTTATGGGTGTTCGGTAGCGCTATATCAACGCTTTATTTTACTGAGATAGTCAAACATTCTCTGATATTAAGCCCATTGAGCGCTGTGACTATCCCAAAAATTAAGATGAAGTAAATGACTGATTAGAAGATCCTTATCCCACTTTTTTAATATGATATTTTTTTAGCAAAATGATTCAAAACTTTATAAACATTTTTTGATACTTTAATTTTTTACAACTTTTTTCACAAACTGATTTTTATAAATGTATTAGTCATCAATGGCTACAGACAACGGCGCCACTCCCAAAGACGTAAATTCTTATATAAACAAACGCTCACGTCAGTGTTTGATTTAGACACAACCTTTTTTAAACATTCTAAGTTTCCGAAAACACGTGTCCATATTGTACCAATTTTTCAGAATTTTTCTAAATATTTAGATTCAGCCGAATTTAACAAATGATCAGTCAACACTTTCGACTATATCATTAGAAGCTACCGATTAGTTTGTTTAAAATGGAACTCGATTAAATGTGTATAAAAAAAAATCTTATTTTAAATTAGTATGAATAAGCTTTCTATTTTTGAAAATGGGAGTTTAACCAAATTATTGATATTTGACGCAACCAACGAATCAACAAATATAATGTCGTTTTCCTTGTTTACTTTATCTCTGCTAACATTTTGGAGAGAGTAATTTGTGTGTATAAGGGGTGGAAAGAAGATATGACCACTTTCGGGACACATAAATCACTTTCCCGCCAAGCATCACACGATATTTATTTTATCCCATACAAGAAAACATATAATAAACAAGAAATGAATTTAGTTCCTTTATTAAACGTGTCAGTATAATGGAAACCGGAATTTTTGTACACGAAATCTTATTTATCAACCAACTATCGTTTACGCGTAATATAATTATGAACTTCCCCAATACACACATATGGAGTGTAGAAAATAAATAAATCGTTGCAGAGATATTTCGGGGGATGCACTGATTGGTCCTGATGTATTTCCTTCTTGATTGAATATACTATATCCATGTTCTCAGGAAGATTTGCCAGTATTGCTAGAAGATGTACCATTAGTGGTTAGAGTAAACCATAATTGGCTAGCCTGGAACTAAACTGGACTAAGAATCTAAGAATTGCTTCGCGAATAACACCTTAAACGCCTTTCGATTTACCATATACATTGTTTGAATGTTAACATAGACCAGTTTAGTTCCAAGCTATCCAATTATTCAAACTTAATTCAGGTAACATCAGGTGTTCCTTAAGAGTCACACCTCGGTCACTTACTATTCAACTTATTTATTAATGGGATCGTTCATTGTTTCCAGCATGGCAAAGGACTATTATTTGCTGATGATTGAAAAGTTTTCCTAACTGTTAAAACCGTTTACGATGCCCTCAGCCTTCAGTCTGACCTTGACAACCTGTCCAACTGGTGTTCCCTAAATGGCATGGACTTGAATGCTATAAAGTGCCACGTCAGGCGTTTTTATCGATCACAAGTACCTACTACTGTTCATTATAACTTAAATGGTCAGATCTTGAATCAAATCAAAGACCTTTGAGTTATTCTAGATCCGACTTTAAGCTTTAACCAACACATACCTATGGCTATCGATTTCACTGACACTACTACAATTAAAGTTCTTTATTGTTCACTAGTCAGACCCCACCTAGATTATTGTTCGTCTGTCTGGTCCCCACATTAACATAATTTTCTGAGATACATAGCTTATAAACTGGGAGGAAACTAGGAGGAAACAGAGAGACCTCACATTGCTTTTTAATACTATCAATGGCAGATGCAGCTGTAGTTAACTACCAAAAATAAATATTCTTGTTCCAACCCGCTCAACTCGACACCTACATTTCTATCGTTTAAACCAAGCATTTAATAGCTGGCTCCCAAGAATATTAAGATTAGCCAATACTCGAAATAATCTTGAGACGTTTAACACCTCCCTTCATCATTTTAAAACTCAAATTACTGAATACAGAGCTTTAACGTTTAAGGCTTTAATGAACCTTTTTTGTCTTGTCCTTTATATTCCTTGCTTATTTTTACTATGTATGACATGTGATTATGCCACTTTTATATGTTCTTTGTTCTTGTACTTTAATTATAGTTTAAACTGTAACCTTTAACTAGCCCGTAAAGAAATAAAATAAATTAGTTAAAATGGTTCATGTAGACCCCTTTGAGGTGATTGTATGACAGCATTTCAATACCTCTGGTTTTAAAACATGTGCATTGTAAAAATTAGTCCTGTTGCATTGCTGCATTGTTTTTTGTGCGATTACTTGAAACTTTAGTGTATGACATGGAAATTTGTTACAATACATGTGTGTTAGATTTTTATTTGATATTTTAACAGTTTGTTAGTTGACTGATCTTACAGTTTGCTGTTTTATTTATTTATTTATTTGAAATATATTACATTCGTTTGATAAAGACGTTCTGTGTTGTATTTTATTAGTATTTTAATAGATTGAATTGTTTAGAACATTGTATTTGACAGTATTTTTTTGTTACGATTACATTTATTTATATCTGACACAATAAATTTGTATGCCTAACTTAAGAAATATAATGCAATCCTAATGCAAATGTTGTTATTTTAGACTATAGCGCAAAAAACCTTACTTTTTAAATTTATTACATAAAAATGAATATATTTAGTGATATTGCATTTTGGAAATTATTTATTTAATATGCAAATATGATTTGGGAATCCCGTGTTTTTTTATAGAAACGACAATAAATTTAAGTTCAACCAGGTCCAAAAATAGCATTAACTTGTCTATTTACGTATATTTTTAAATATTTGATAACGTATTTTCCAAATAAACTTACGCAAAACGTAGGATTGAGTTTTACCATATTATCCAACGTTAAACCAATTGATATATAAATTTAAAATTATTTAAATGCATGTATGCCGTTATCATCGAAATACCTGATTGAAGAAAGGAAAGATGAAAGCGACGACCTCTATTCCTGGAATTTTCAGTAGCGCAAAATTTCATAAGCATAATTTTCTATGCTGCCAATTTAGAAAATGCGTTTTTTCAATCACTTTTCTGCCACAATTTGGCCAACTTATATGTCAAAGCGTTTTACCACTAGATAAATACTTTGTACTTTGAGAACGCCTCGTAAAGAATTCATTTTTAACTGACTAAAAAGCGGCATTCGATCAAGATCAGAGGGATTAACTTTTTTTTTAAAATTCGGTATTTTCCTTTGAGCATTAATTGTTGGGGTCGACTATATATACATAGCATTAATGTTAAATAATTATAACTAGCCAAATAACGTAATTTCTCCGTTTGCGTAGGAACTCCATTCCTATGTAAGGTCTGACACTAATTTGAAACTTTCTTTTTAACACAAACGTATTAGATGATACGATCAACCTATATTAGGCGTATTGTTCTTGCAAAACTCGCTTACGTGCTTTTACGTAGGGTACCTAATTTTTTTTAAATAATCTACATACGTGGGTACTTGTCAGGAACTGTTTCCTCTTTCATTTTTATCAAAGACAAAGACAATTTTTCAATTGTATAAAATACGAAGTGTAGGTTGGAATAACGTCTACAGGAAGAAAACGAACATAAATTTTTTTAGTTTTTAAAAGTAGGTTTATTACCCATACCCTTCTACATCTTACAATTATATAGGATGTCTCATAAATTTTATTCCAAGAAAAAGAGAAGATATTTTGTCTTTCTTAGTATAGTTCGAGAATGACATATAGTATCCCCAATTTAACAGCTTTATACTCTCTCCACTCTATGGTTCCCGAACTCTCATTTGGATTCACCTACACCATACTTTATTCTCTAAATTTTTGGTGCATCCTGTATATTTATTATTACACACTGTTTGTTGTCAATAATGATACAAATGAAAAGAATGTTGTGTGACTTTTTTGGGAGTGGGATTTTGAATAATCATACGATTTAAAATAACTCCGAGACACTATTTTTACACAGTAATTTTGAGCTGTAATTGTTTTTTGACCATTAAAAATGCGACGTATGTTTATTTTTACTAACATACTGTATGTTTTTGCCAGCGTACTTATTTTATAGATTATGGGTTTTTTTTAACATGGATAAAAATGGTTTTCTCTTATTCAAAAGTCGAGAGATATCAGGTTGTTCATTTAAAACTGTTTTTTGGATTGTATTTCAAGAGCTTATAACTTCACAATGATACAAGTTTTGTTTAGACTCGTAAAAGTTTTTTCTCACTTCCGGTTAACTAAAACAAATCAAATTATTTAAATAATATTAATTTTTTAATCATCATTCGTCGAAAAAAAAAACAATGTAACTCCTGCGTGTCATAGAAGGGCCCAAATGCTAGTTTTTATATTATACTTTTATCACAATACCCAGTAAATCTTTTGGGAAACCTACAAAATAACCTGATAATATCTCAATATAAAATTTAATGGAAAACGAATGAAAATGACAGCGAATTTGTATGATTTTTTTCAGAAAATGCTGTTTTTTAATTAAGTCTGAATTTTTCTCTGGAGATTCAGTTTTCCTAGAAAATATGTCAGGTAATTAAAATTTGAATTGATCAAATGCCGTTCTTTAAGTTTCACAAATTTTATAATAAATATAGTTTGATTTTTATAAGTCAAATTGGAACGTAATCAAGTTTTTTTAGGGGGCAAAGTATTAAAAAATGGTGCAAAAAACATCGAGAAACAATTAACACACATAATTTAAATTTAAATAACCATTACAAGTAATGTGAAATATGATGTAATCGATAATAAATGAAAATGGGATTTTTTTGAACCATGTGGTCGGTATTTATATTTTTTAAATTTTATTCATTGATAACATACCTCTGTCCGGAACTAACATAAATTGAAGGAACTAAATAATTAACGATATATGCAAAAATTTTAAATACTCGAACATTGAGTGTACGTCATACAGTAAATTTATCTTTTTCCAAACGTCCAAAAAATAATTTTATTAGAAAAACTAATAAATGAAGCCCGTAAGAGTGTTTTGACAAAAGAAAACTTATAATGCAAAATGGTTGAACTCGTAATATGACATCAGTATACCTTTCGTTGTCATGGAAATGAGAAAAACAAAAATTAATTTGCAATCTGTCACATAAGATTAATTGTTAGCACCACAGTTGTTACTGTTTGTATATTGCTTAAAAGTGCGTTCTAATATTAATTACTTAAATAGAGCTTGTTAGTAATATTTTATTTGACAAGGTACTCCTGCCAGATCAATAATTATTTAGTTGACATCTAGACTTCACGTTTCTCGAATTGTTAATGTTGTTATGGTAACTATAAGTTGGATTTTTAAATTAATTATTTTATTCGCTATTGGCTCAAAGAGAAAATCGTATAATAATGCTTTTTACCATAGAGTTATAGTAATATTTAATTTCTCTTTTTTCCTCTGGATTAAAACCACTTATTTTCTTAAAAAAGCTTTAATTTGACGTTTCGACTTCCTTAATCGGAAGTCGTTTTCAAAATGACATAACAAAATAAATAAATTTACTATAGAAACAGAACACTTGATAATCTTGCAAAAATATGACATCAACATAGTACACTTAGAAAAAAGATTTTGAGATTGAAGATGTCAAAATCTGTTTCAATCTTATTTTTGTGACGTTTGTGGGAACGAATTTTACAATTGAAATTGAAAATAATAAAAAACTACCGTTTCTTGATGTACTAATACACAATAATAACAATTGCATTGAAACATCAGTTTTTAGAAAAGAAACACATACAAATAGATATCTAAATTTTAATTCAAACCACTCAATTTGTGTTAAACGAGGTGTTGTCAAATCTCTTTCCGATAGAGCAAAAACAATTTGTTCAAGTGACAATATCTTAAATATCTAATGAATTATCACTCGTTAAATCTGTCTTGATTAAGAACAACTACCCAAGTAAATTTATAAATCGTGAACTTTACCGAGACATCAAAACTAAAGATCAAAATTTAAATCCCCCAATAATTCATTCAAATATAGTAAAAATCCCTTATATTCCAAAATTATCCGAAAAAATTAGGATTGTCAATAAATTTAATCTAAAAACAGTTTTTCAAACTAATAATATATTAAAATCTTTAAACAAAACCTTTTAATGAAATTCAAAACACAAAAAATTGTATTTACAAAATTCCATGCGAATGTAATAAATTTTATATAGGAGAAACATCTAGACCTTTTCATATTAGACTTAATGAACACCAATCATACAGTGAAAATAAACAATTCAAAAAATCCAAAATATGTGAACATGCATGGGATTTTGGTCATAAAATACAATGGAATTCTTCAACTAGATTATTAAAAGAACCGAATAATTACAACCGCAAAGTTAAAGAAGTAGCATTGATATGCTTAAATAATAACGAATGTGTTTCTAATTGTTCGGTCGATATTTCAAAAATTTGGATGCCTATTTTACAAAAAGAGTTAATTGCAAAAAGGATACCCTCTATATCGGGATAGTATAAGTTTTTATCTGGTTTTTTCTTTTGATAAATTAACTCCAATGTTAAAACGTCATATACTTGGAATTGCTTTGGTCACTTTGACATCGATAAAAAAGGTGCATCCTTTTTTATCGCGATAAAAACTTCTCGTCCTCAATATCTAGTAAGCGGACGTCACTTTATTTGTCAACTTTAGTTATAATTTCATAGCAATTAAGTGTAAGAGTTGGCAAAACTGCAAAAAAATATCAATGAATAGTCCATCAAATTTTTGAATTTTAATATATTGTTAGTGATTATTATCACGAAAATCTTGCTAGTAATTTAAGAGAAAATGAAAATACGACATATATAGAGACGCGAGAAGAAAATATTAAAATAAGTACACCAATCCAACCAACCTATAATAATTGTATTTTTAATAATTGTTCCTTTAATTAATTGTTCTGCTAAATTATTAATTGTTCAACAAAAATAAAGTTTCTGTTTTTTATTCTTATATCCTGTCGTTAATTTATCTTATCAAAAAACACGCGAACTTTTCTATTATGGATAAATTTCTTTTTATCTCAATATTTTTCCATCAGTAATTTTACTCTAAAAACTGACATTTGATAAAATTACTGATTGGCAAAATGTATAAATTCTCTTATAATATGCAAATGCGCTATTCTTTCAAAATTCGTTCCCAGAAACGTCACAAAAATATGATTGAAACAGATTTTGACATCTTCAATCTCAAAATCTTATTCTAAGTGTACTATGTTGATGTCATATTTTAATTAAGATTATCAAGTGTTCTGTTTCTATAGTAAATTTATTTATTTTGTTATGTCATTTTGAAAACGACTTCCGATTAAGGAAGTCGACACGTCAAATGAAAACTTTTTTTCAAGAAAATAAGTGGTTTTATTCCAGACGAAAAAAGAGAAATTGAACTAGCAAACCACTATGAGCTTTCGAAATGAATTACAGGAGAGAGTATTGATAAAAATTGTAAATACTCAACAATTGATTGTACGTCATACAGTAAATTTTCCTTTTTCCTAAAGCTAACTAGAAATTAATGAAATAAATGATTTACAACTCCCTCTCATTTTATAAATATTTTTGTTGGCTTTTTATTAGGTAAAGGTTTCGTTTTTTTTCATAAATTAATCTGCTTTTTTATACTTAGATATACTAAGTTGAAACACTATCGTCGACCACTAACCAAAACACAAATTTTAAAACATCATCAGGAGTTGATGAGAGATCAGTCTATCATCAACTCCAACATAGTTGGCGAAACGCGCGTAGAGTGTTTTAAAATTTGTGTTTTGGTTAGTGGTCGACGATAGTGTTTCAAAACTTAGTTGATAAACCAAAGGTTCCATTTTTCCAATTTAATTAGATATACTTAGTAAAATACTTATGAACCAACTAACGATTCAATTATTCAAACTTACAAACCGGTTTGATCAAAATATTTGTTATTTCAAACTCAAATCAAATTAAACTCTCTGGACCCCGCTTATACAGGATGTTTCCAAATGACACTTACAACGTCTGACTGTAGATACCTCTCGTAAAATTGGACAAAATGATATAAGGAATGGGGGGTCCAACTCGATTACTTTTCGAAATACAGGGCGTTAAAGTTAAAAAAAAATAAATGTTTTTATTTAAAAACTTTAAAACGGATTAATATATTAATTTGAAATTTAGCAAGTGGTTTTTAAATGTAAAAATACATATTTTAGTAAAAAATGATTTTTCATATCTAGATCCAGTGGCGTGCAGTTAGAAGAGTATATCCCATTTTCCCAACCATTTTCTACGCCCATGGTATTTGAAGCTATTTTTATTTTTTTTGTATTGCTTAACAATTTTCAAGTAAAAAACGAATAACCTTTACATACCGAAAATCTTGTGGTTTTTAAGATATTTAATGTTTTTATGAAGTCTGTAAGATCTTTTATTAATGAAATAACCCACAATATTTATCTTGGATTTTTTATAACCACTAGACTTTTGTATAGTGTCTAGTATCTAGTGGTTATTAAAAAATAAGACAAAAATTATTAAAGAAATCCAAGATAAATATTGTTGGTTATTTCATTAACAAAAATAAAAATAGCTTCAAATACCATGGGCGTAGAAAATGGTTGGGAAAAGGGGATATACTCTTCTAACTGCACGCCACTGGATCTAGATATGAAACATGATTTTTTACTAAAATATGTATTTTTACATTTAAAAACGACCTACTAAATTTCAAATTAATATATTAGTCCGTTTTAAAGTTTTTAAATAAAAATATTTATTTTTTTTAAACTTTAACGCTCTGTATTTCGAAAAGTAATCGAGTTGGACCCTCATTCCTTATATCATTTTGTCCAATTTTACGAGAGGTATCTACAGCCAGACGTTGTAAGTGTCATTTGGAAACACCCTGTATATTTCTATCCGCATTGTAGTGTATGCTATTAAAAAATATAAATACTGTCCATGTGTTTTTAGTTTCAATATTACATCATATTTCCCCTTAAACCCCGGTGAATGCAATTTCTCGTAATCGCACCTATTTTGAACCTAGTCCGTGCTATTTTTAGCAACAAAGAAATCCCTTTTACCCAAAAACCCGCGGTCGTTTCTATATCCGTCCAAAAAATAAAAAATAAATTAACAAGTATTTAATATATCTTCTATTAACCGTCAGCGTACGCATTTTCCCACCAATCAGCGAACAACTGCGTTACTATATAAAAGTTGTTCTAAAGATTGGCAAATACAGTTACATACAAAACTCCGGTATAGTTAAACAGCTCACGGATCACCTCCGCGTATCACGTTGTGTCAACATTCATCGTATTTTTTTTTTGAGTGAATTTAAATTTTGAATTCGTAATGGACGTGGAGGAGTTCAGAGTAAGGGGTAAAGAGATGGTGGATTACATCTGTCAGTATATGGCGAATTTGGGCAACTACAGGGTGACTCCGGATATTGAACCTGGATATTTGAAGAACGCGCTACCCAAAGAAGCGCCCGAAGAACCTGAGGAATGGGATAATATTATGGAAGATATGGATAAGAAAATTATGCCGGGTGTGACACATTGGCAGCATCCCAGATTCCATGCATATTTTCCTAGTGGAAATTCGTATCCCTCTATTTTAGCAGATATGTTGTCGGATGCCATTGGTTGTATTGGGTTTTCTTGGGTAAGTTTCGTTTTTCAGAAAAGTATTTTGGAAGAAATTAAAAATTAATACTTACATACTACCCCAGTTGGTAGAGCAGAAGTTAGATCAAAAGCTCTCATAAAATGTGATATCGCTGAAACTAGGCTCTTAGGTCCTTTAAAGTGTGTATAAAACGATAAAAAAATCTTTGCTGCTCTAAAGTGTATGCTAACTTCGAACATTTGGTTGTTTTCTTTTTCATATTCAATTATTATACATTATAAAGTGTATTTTTAACTTTATTTAAAAAAATTAATGGCGTCGAATGAATGCTCTAATAAAATGATAATTTTAAAACATAAGTTTTATTAAACAGAGACAATAAATATTTTTACATCAAAAGTAAAAGTATAATGATGATAAATGTTCAAGAATTTTTTTGTTATGGCTCTATTAATATATATCTTCAGTTTTATAAAAATCAGTGAGAATTTTAGAAATTCTAACTTCCGGTGAAATTTTCGATGAGAAAACAAAAAAAATTAAACACTAATGGCTTCCTAAGAAAATTTAGTCTCCTCTTTAAAATGCTTTCTTTTTTTTTCTTTGCGTACATTTTAGGCAAAGGTACTTTAATTTGTATTCAGCGGCTTTTCCGCTCTTTCACGTGGTGCTATTAGTTTTGATTTTTTTTCGAGATATAATGAAAAAACCAAATTTTCGATTTTGTTTTCGAAATTACGAACTTAGCATACACTTTAGAGCAGCAAAGATTTTTTTTTTCGTTTTCTACACTCAAAAAAGGACCTAAGAGCCTTTGTTTGGTTTTGTGTTATTTATATAGATTTTAATAAATTATCTTTTCGTTGAACAAGCTTTTACATTGCCTCTACATCAAGGATAACAAAATGTTCTAGCAGATTCTTACTCAAGGATCTTACAGCTGTTTTAACAACATTTTGATAAGTTATCAAAGAAGTCTTTTCGTTGACAAAGCTCTTAAAACATAAAGGTAACAAAAATGTTTTAGCACCTTATATTTTGAGAAGTTACAAAAAGACTTTTCTTTGAGCAAGTTCTAAGAATCGTAATCAACTCATAATATTAAGTGTTTTTTTACCAGCTTTTATGAAAGTAAAAATATCAAAAAAACATAAATTTTTAGAACCAAAATAATGGAATGGAATGGTATTTTAAAGTGCTTGAAAGGGGCGGGTTTTTTAAAAATTATTTACAATTCATAGTTTTGGAGATTTTTGTCCTTTTCAAGGTCTGGTCAAAAACTGTACCCGTAATAATGCACACAAGATTTAAAAATCGATTCCGAGAAAAACAGGATCAAATATAAATATATAAAAAAATATTTTTCCAAACATTTTCATGCAAGCACCCCTTAAAGCGATCTTTTGGATTAAATATCGAGAAAAATATAAAAAAAATTGTTATTTTGTAAATTTTCAACAATAGTTTTATTTAAATTTTCATTTTTAGGATTTTTCAATTCTGTTAAGACCCAACATTTTTACATTTTAATAAAAAAGTCTTACGAAAATCTCATCGATCTGTGAAATATACAAATTTTTTCTTTTATTTATTTAAAAATTATGACGTTTCACATTTTTACGAACCCTATTTCTAAATTTTAAATAACGTAATCTTTACAATTATTGATGCTCTCGAGTCTCAAATTTTTTAAATTTTTTTATAACGTCGATCGACAAAAAACATGATGTGTACTGGAAGGGTGTTGATCTGGCCTAATTTACTGACTAATTTGTATAAAAACACAATTAATTTTCTCCCTTTCATCGGAATTTTTATTCACTTGTTTTCCCAGCGGTATTTGCAAAATGTCCTAAATAAACTCTACAAACGATCGTTTAAATAAAAAATAAATAAAAATGTTACCCTTTTAATGCTTTAATTGAATAAAAACATTTTAAGAAGATCAACATTTTAGGGATGTTAAAATTACACCATTTATTAACATACAAAATTGGAAGAAACAGGGAATGTTAAATTGAAATGAATGCGGAAGTATTTTTAACCACTTCAAGTTCAATGTCATTTTGTTTTTTATTACAAGTTAAATTTAAAATATTTTATCTTTTTACTTTTACTTAATATCTTTTATCTTTACAATTTTTGTATCAATTTATAGTCTAGGAGGCAGTCACAATATCCTTTTTGATAAAAATAAATTCAAGAATATTGAACCGCACTTGATTTTAGAGAATCAATTAAATGCTCTGCTTCTGGGGTTCACTTGTAATTGAAGGGCTTATATTATTATTATTATTTCAAAAAATTGACGTCCTAATTTTTTGAACTTCAGCATCCAACTTAAAGTTAATACTACCGATACACATTGATTTGATCTATGGGTAAACAATGTTGTAAAGTAATGTGTATCTCTCAAAATTTTTTCAGACAAATATTATATGGTTATACAACCTAATCATCCAGCTGTTAAAACTGCCAACACTCCTTTAAATAAATCTTCAATCAAATTTCAAAACAAACAAATATAAAAATGATATCATCACGATTTTATTTAAACAAAAACGTAGTACTAACCTTTAGGTAATCAGTGTACTCTTTAAATAATAGAAAAACCGAATATAAGGAATTTTAAACGTTTCTTATGTCATTAAATTTAGATTTAAATAACAGGGCTGAGAAATACAATGGTATTTTTTAATCTTATTAATTGTTACATAAACTGGTTTTATATTGTGGTATTATTTGTCGAGAAATTTGCAAAATTCTGTAATAAAAGAAAATAAGATTTCAATTTTTTTAATAAATTCAGTAGCATACTACACATTCTCTACGACCAGAAAGAATGAGTTTTCTTTGCATTTTTAGTCCATAAATACTGTATAATACATAATTTCTAGATTCTGACAAAACGTTCAATATCCAAAGCTATTTAGTTCAAATAACTTGCGCTGTACGGTCCAATAATTATGACTCACCCTGTATGTAAAATACACAAGTGGGCATGTGTTTCAGAATATATCTTCAATAAGTAAAAACAAGAGTGAGAATGTTAATTTTCTATCAAAAATGATTTAAGAATCCACAATTTTAGCTTTTTCTTTAATTGATATTTGAATATATAAGATTTTAATCTACGGCTTATATCACTTTGTTATTTTTAACATTAACCCTTATCACTAAGTGGATCCTCTTATTTAAATTACGCGGGCTTAATGTCGTCAGAAGCAGAAGCTTTGCATACGTCACATACCTAATCAATAAGGAGTGTATACTCGGTCATTCGTTGTGATCTGTAGCAATTAATAACAACGAATTACAAAAAACAACTGTAATTAAATAACTGAATCATCCCTAAGTAAAAATAAATCTTAACATTTTAATTTAATAAAAATAATATTGATAATCTGGTTTAGCTTAACTATACTAAGTTTAATAAAAAGACACTTTAATTATAAATGGAGATTTTTGTTTAATATAAAAATTTAATAATTTTATTAATTTTTACAAAATCTGTTCGTCCCATAAGTATGACGTTTAATATTTTTTTATTTTTATTTGGCTCAATTTCTACAAAAAATCATAACATGTAACACGAGCGATGCTTTAAACCCGTATTAACAAATTGTTGGCCGCACAGACATTTCTTTTCAGCCAGCTAATGTGGGCGAGTTGTACCAACACGAATTAAATCATCAAATAAAATCCCCAAATCATTAAATACGTCACGTATTAAGAAAACATAAAATATTTAAAAAACTAAAGTGAATTTGAGATGAGTTTTATTTTGTAAATAATATCAATATGATTTGTTAAATATTTAGAATAATTACAGTTTTGGACAGGGGCGTACTCTAGACATTTTTCAAGGAGGGCAACGAGCGATTAATAAAAAGAAAGTTGTAATATTAAAAACGTATAAAAACAAAAATTAACTAACACATTCCATTTGATAAGCTGGAAAGTTATGAAGAGAATTAAAGGAAAAATTATGACAAAACGTCCATAATTTTCTTTAAAAACATATACAATAATATTTATTGCAAAACTTTTCCCTTCCCAGAAAAATTACAGTTTCTTTAATTCCTTTTATAAAAAAACACATTTTTGGAATATTTTTATCTGGAAAACTATTACATTTTTTATTTTTCAGTTTTCAGAACCGTTTCTACTTTATTTTGTGTTTTAAAAATCTCAAATATGTCGTAATTATCGTTGAAGCAAATATATTTTTTATAACGGAAAACCTCCGATATTCGCGGGAAATTACCAAGGAAATTAAAATATGCATAGTTTGTTTGAATATTGCATTACGTTATTACGTCGCATTCCACTAAGGTGTTCGTGAGATAATGAATAAAAATAGTACCATGTTATGTTTATTTTTTTAAAAGAAAAGTATGGATAAGTTTCTAAAATTTCTCACTCTTTCATTTAGGTTCCCTCGTTTTTTGGAAATTTTGGAATCTCAGCCATTTTCGTATAAAATTAAAACTGAAATAGTGGTAAACCAAAAAAGAACTATGTTGACATTGTATACTTATACAATATTTGCTTTCAAAAAATTACGGTTTATTTAAAAAATAACGATAAAAAAAATATGTTTGCGGGAGATAAAAATTAAAAACGAAGAAACTGGTTTTAGTGTTTTTCTCGATAATTTTGAAGTTATTTTAAAAAATGATTAATATTTAGATATTAAACTTTTTTCGGTATGATGCATATTTCAGCTGCAAATCGTAAAAAAGCAATATCTCAATTGTCTTGATTTTTCTTAATTTTTTTGTTTCAAAAATGATTGGCCCTGATCTAATACAGTGTCATCCCCAAAGTACGCACCATATGAGAAACTTTTTTAGTAAGGGTTTTTCGACAAAAAATACAACTTCACTTAGATGGCCATGACTTCAAATCTAGATGTATTTTTTAATGCTGAACATCTTTTCTAAATAATATTTCTCGATATTTTTCAAAATAAGGGTACTTTACTCTTGTCTCAAAATCAAATTTTTGAAGGCTCCTCGTATATTACGAGTGTTTTACTATATTTTGTTGGTGCATGTTTAGTTTTAGGGGATGCACAAACTAGATGTATTTTTTAATGCTGAACATCTTTTCTAAATAATATTTCTCGATATTTTTCAAAATAAGGGTACTTTACTCTTGTCTCAAAATCAAATTTTTGAAGGCTCCTCGTATATTACGAGTGTTTTACTATATTTTGTTGGTGCATGTTTAGTTTTAGGGGATGCACAAACTAGATGTATTTTTTAATGCTGAACATCTTTTCTAAATAATATTTCTCGATATTTTTCAAAATAAGGGTACTTTACTCTTGTCTCAAAATCAAATTTTTGAAGGCTCCTCGTATATTACGAGTGTTTTACTATATTTTGTTGGTGCATGTTTAGTTTTAGGGGATGCACAAACTTTTGTCAATAATAACATTTTGTCGAAAAACCCTTAATAAAAAAGTTTCCCATATGGTGCGCACTTTGGAGACGACACTGTATAAGATAAAGTAAATTTAAACTGAAAATTTAAATAAAACTATTTACTGTGGCGCATGTTAGAGTGTCATATTATTAAATTTCTATTGTTTTTAAATGAAAATTAAGACGTATTTAATCTAACAACTAAAAGTATATTAGTTCAACCTTGAAATATAACTGAATGAAGTGATAATTTCCCATTGTATTAATATGGAAATTTATTACGGAAATTATCTTCTCATCACAATTTTAAAAACGCCAATGTCATTATTTTAATTATATGCATGGGGATTACCAGAATATCTTATGCAATTGTTAAAGTCACAATTTAATTTTTCTTCCATTTACATAACAACAAAAACGGGAAATAACAAGATAAATGTATGTTAAATTATGCATTTTTTTTAAATATTTTTATTTGCTAATAATTGTATTATCTATAAAAAACAATTACTTTAAAAAAACTGAGTTCCGGAAGAGGAATTTTAACTATAAAAAATTTCCTTTTTTATTTTTCACGAATGTCTAAGTTTAGAAATATAACTAAAAAAAGAACCATAAAAATTTCAAAAAAATGTAAAAAGTTAAATCTAAATTTTTTCACTTTTAACAAACATTTCTTTTTGTTACAGGCTGCCAGCCCAGCTTGCACAGAACTGGAAACCATTGTGATGGACTGGTTAGGCCAAGCAATCGGCCTCCCAAACGACTTCATAACCTCAAAGGAAGACAGCAAAGGTGGAGGAGTCATACAAACATCAGCCAGCGAATGCGTCTTAGTCTCTATGTTAGCAGCCAGGAACCAAGCGATCCAGTATCTCAAAAGAGACAATCCGTCAACAGTAGACAGTGAGTTTCTACCAAAATTGATCTGCTACTGTTCCAAAGAAGCTCATTCTTGCGTCGAGAAAGCGGCAAAGATCTTACTGGTACAAATAAGGATTCTAGATACGGATGAAAATGGCTCTTTAAGGGGAGACACTTTGAGAGACGTAATGGAAAAAGATAAAGCTAATGGTTTGTTTCCGTTTTTTGTCTCGGCCATTTTAGGATCAACATCAAGTTGTTCCTTTGATAATTTAGAAGAAATAGGTCCAGTTTGTAGAGAACAAGCTTGCACATGGCTTCATGTAGATGCTGCTTATGCTGGAAACGCCTTTATTTGCCCAGAATTAAAAAGTTACCTCAAGGGAGTCGAATATATAGACTCTTTTAACACAAATCCTAACAAATGGTTACTCACCAGCTTTGATTGTTCGTGTTTGTGGGTTAAGAATAGATACAGACTTACCAGTGCCTTAGTAGTTGATCCTTTATATCTACAACATGCTAATTCAGATGAAGCTATAGACTACAGGCACTGGGGAATCCCACTAAGCAGAAGATTTAGGTCGTTGAAACTTTGGTTCGTTATCAGAAAGTATGGATTATCCGGTCTTCAGAAATATATCAGGAATCATATTAATTTAGCCAAGCAGTTCGAATCGCTTGTAAGGAAAGATAAAAGGTTTGAAGTAGTAAACGACGTAAAGTTAGGATTGGTATGCTTTAGATTAATAGCCCCAGATAATGTTAACCAAACTCTACTAGCTACTATCAATGCTTCTGGAAAGTTACACATGATTCCATCAATGGTAAAAGAAAAGTACATTATAAGATTCTGCGTTACAGCAGAAAATGCGACACAAGAAGATATAGAGCACGCTTGGAGGGTTATAACAGAGCACACCTCAGAGTTGCTCAGCCGGAAATCTATCAGGAACCAAGTATTTGTCAGACCCCCTCTTACGAGGCAAAAATCGAAGAGACTATCCTTTACCAGAAGTGTTTCCAAAGAAATGTACCATCGTTCCAAAAGCCGTTCCAATCTTGCCGATGGTGCCACTCCTATTCTTGTTGTCGATTCTGACGAAGAACCTGAGACCAATCAAGACGATATCCTGGATGTACTTACTAGTAACGAAGAAGATGACGTTTTTAGTAAGGATTGTGAAGAGAACTTTAGGATTCAACCTCCAGCCGAGATAACTTGCAACGGTATTTAATCTGCGTTTTATATAAAACGTAGTATGAACGCATTTTATTGAGTGAGAAATTATTTATTGTTAAGAATGTCAATATTAAGTTCAGTATTATTAGATTAAGTTATTTTATATTTATTTTGGGTACTTAATTATGTTGTTTTAATAAATTATTTTTTACAGAAACTGTTTTTTATCCCCTTCGCCATTTAACTCAAAATACAACTAAATCCAAAAGGTTATTCAAGTCTCAAATGTGGTGAAATGTTTTCAAAAATAAAACACACAAACGCACCACAATATCTATTTATAAAAAAGGACTTAGACTAGTTTCGGCTAAATAACCATCTTCAGGTCTAAAAATATACGTTTTGCAGTTGACAGATCAAAATTGCAAGTACACCAAAAAAAGTTCTTTAAACATTAGATACACAGATAAAATGTTTAAATTCTCTTAAACAAAATTTGGAACTAAGGCCGCCAAATAGTCGGGCAAGAAAAACTAATCCGACCGGGAAGCCACCAGTTATTTTCATGAATATTTATTCGAGACACAAACCCCGTATACGAGAATTGCTATCAAAATTAATTTCTACTACAAAAATTTACGTGTCCTTAGACGTACGATATTGAAATTGCAGATACGATAAGTAAGAAAATTAAAATTATGTATGTCGGTTTAGCAGATGGACTGGCCAGCCCGTCTGCCAAACATTTAACGGTTTATGATAGTTATAAAAATATAAAATTTTCGTATTCTAAATAATTTAAAACAAATATTTTATAAAAATTATTTAACAACTACTTCATATTTATTAAAACAAATAAGAGCAAATTTTCATAGATTAGATATATAATGGCACGTAAACATTTTTCTTTGAAAAATTAACAAAACATAGTTATTTATGCAATAAGTGTGCAAAGTTGCATTTTTGACGAATGTCGCATGAGCCGAAGGTATACAGGGTGACACAGCAACCATGTAACAGGCTACAGTATCTGTGTTTCTCAAGATAAAATTATAAAATTTTAGGGCATTAAATTGGACCTTAGTGGCCTCATTTTAGTCAGTTTGTTTCACTTTTACTACTTCCGGTTTTACCGGAAGTGATACCAACTTTTGAATTTTAAACGGGACACCCTGTAGATTATTACATTTTTGGAATCTACATGACAACCTGATTTCATCGATATAACATACTTGGTATCTAATTAAGTGCATAATTTTAAATTACATTTTTTGTACATTTCTTAGTTAATGTTCTCAAATGAGAAAACTATCATACTTTAAAGCAATACATAAATAAGTCAAAATAATGTCATAGTCACCGCCGCCTTGATAATATTAAAAAATTATTTAATGTATTGCTTTAAAGTATGATAGTTTTCTCATTTGAGAACATTAACTAAGAAATGTACAAAAAATGTAATTTAAAATTATGCACTTAATTAGAATATAATGCGTTTATTGTTTTAGGAAGAAAAAAAACAAGGGTTACAATTTAAATAAGGTATGAAAACGGGGGAAAATGGGTTAAATTAAAAAAAAATAAAAAATCGTACAATTCAGTCATGTTGTATTAAATTTATAAATTTTCTGAATTGCATTAAATAATTTAATGTAATATTTAAGTTTTTTCCCGTTGTTTATTTCTTTGGTATGTTATTTAAGCCAATTTTGATTTTTCGTATTTTTGTGTGTAGCTCCTTAACTATTCACTTGAGATACCAAGTATGTTATATCGATGAAATCAGGTTGTCATGTAGATTCCAAAATGTAATAATCTACAGGGTGTCCCGTTTAAAATTCAAAAGTTGGTATCACTTCCGGTAAAACCGGAAGTAGTAAAAGTGAAACAAACTGACTAAAATGAGGCCACTAAGGTCCCATTTAATGCCCTAAAATTTTATAATTTTATCTTGAGAAACACAGATACTGTAGCCTGTTACATGGTTGCTGTGTCACCCTGTATATTGTGCACTAAGACCAGAAATACAAAAGTTATTTTACGCACTACTAGCACTAGTGTGTAAAGTAATAAATGTACATTATTATTATTTAATTCTTACAAAACTAAATAACAATAACAAATTATACAATGCCCAATAAATTTAGTTGTTAAAAATATTAATATTAAAAGTGCAATTATTACAACTACCAAAATATATAGATTTGGCCTTTTCAAGTACCTACAGAGTTTGAAAAATTTTGTGTTTTTGTATCGAGTGGTTCAGAAATTCTCTGTTAGAGTTGTCAACAGTAAAACTGTAGCTTCTACAAACGCCGATAATTTGTTGAAGTTCAAAATATCAACGTTGTTTTTAAATTTTGACAAAAAAAATCATAATCTGCTACGCCGAAAACAGTCACATACCAAATTTGAATAAAATCAAGAAAAAATCATTCGGACGTCTGGAAGTGGGTGAAATAGTATATTACGACAATGATAAATCAGTCAAAACAAGCTTCTTATATCATTTATATATTTATAACGCCAATAAACAATCTCCGAATCAGAAACAACAGATGTCTTCTTTTCATTTTACCTAACTTGCTCCTTCTACGTTATCAAAATTACTTTCCCATTTCATTCATAACGGTACTCGCAATATTGAATGAATTATATCATGGCGGCCACTATTTGAAAACAGCTGAACTAAGAAATCAATAATAATGTTGGTAAAGTATACATTATTTACCGCTTTATTTTCCTCAATTATCGAGAATAAAATCAAGCTCGATATATTTAATCAGTACTTTAATCCTTTTTGAGTTTACCCACCAAATTTGAGCTCTGTAAGTCAAACCGTTTCTGAGTATAACTGGCATTACAAATACACAACACTGAACGGCGCCCTTAAAACTTCATCTTGTAAAAAAAATTGATCAATCTATCTATTTAGGTTTATCCGTACATTTCCTCCTTAAACATCTAAAAATCCCCTAAAACAATGAAACGTTTTTTAATTTACGAAACAAAACACGTCGATATTATGTTCTGGATTTTAATATCAAAGTAAGAGTTTTTTACCTTGCACAGTGAGACCCATAACGCAAAAGCGGCCAAAAATAGTTTTTATAAATAGTATATTATATTATAAGGATTAAAAGTGCATATTTTTTTTACGAGCAATATTTGCAGTTGCGAGGCGGAGCGCAGCGCAGCCGAGCGAATGCAAAATTGCGAGTAAAAATAGGCACTTTTAGTCCGTATGATATATACTATTTTTTCTCCAACCATCAAAAAATGTTGACATTTTTGTACTATTTTCAGGTGCAAAAGCCATCAATTCCCTTACCGTACAAAAATTTGCTCGTTGCTTAGCAACACTTTTAATCCTAGGATTAAAAACGCTACTTTTAATCCTAGGACTAAAAGTAATTGCATTTGAGCTCTCTAATTGAAATTTGAAGAAAAAAACATTGTCTCTTACAAACTTAGTAAAACAAACTAATTGGGCAACTATATATAGGTATTTATTTGTTATTTATAGTGATATTGAATGTACAATTGGAACAATTATTGCCAAAATTCAAAGCACCACTGAAATTATCACTAACAATTTTCGAACAATTCAAAAGATTTTCATTAATGTTAGAACAATTCAAAATATTCTCCGTAACTGTTGATGAAACATTCGAGGAAATATCTGAACAGGTACTTGTACCTTCTTTGTCAGGTTGCAATATTTTTCTGGCAGTATTCTCTTTGTTGATACGTGATTCTTCAATATATCCTTCTGCTACCGTACTCGATTTCCAACCTCCATGTCTTTTAAGACAAGTGAGGTCACCGCCACCATCAATAAGAAGTGTAGCAGATATTCTTCTTAGCGAATGTCCAGTATACTCCTTCCAATTTTCTAACTTCAAAAATTTTGCAATTTCTTGCGGCACGGCACTAATTTTGTGAATACCAACAACCAACAACATACTTCAAAAATAAACGACGTTCCTGTATATTTGATGGCCGTAGTGCAACATATTTTCGAAATAAACGCAAATAAAACAAACGAGGTTTCTTGTTTTTTGTCTGCAAAATTTTTACGACCAGGACCGAGTCCATATCTTCAATGTCATCAATTTTCAAATGAACTAGTTCGTCACAACGCATAGCACCTCCAATTCCTAATACTAGAACAACCTTTATCATCAAATATACATTATCAGGTGCCATATCCAGGAACCGATCCACATCCTCCTTTGTAAAAACCCTAGACTTTTTAGGTATATATCCATCACTTTGCCTTTTTAACAATGCTCGTAATTTTAAATATTTACTAATATCCACACCATTTTTGATATCCAGTGTGGATCGCAACATTGAATACTGTGACCAAAGAGTGGATGGCTTGACGGTCTTCGTTAAATTTGAGAAATACACCATAAGAACACTCTCCGCATAGTTTTGCACATTTTTTTCTTTACACCAATCCATGAATCGCTGATATGCAAGTTCATAAACTTGGCAAGATTTGGGTGGCAAAAGATTTAGATATACTGCTTCGGCACTTTCCAATATATCCGCAGGTATATTTTCATCGTGTTCGGGATTCATTTTGAAAGCAGCGTAAAAACTACTACAAAAATTATATGATTAGTACGTCTACTAACGTCTACTTGACAATCAATATTTACCAACAATACCAGATATCCATGATTATTTCCCTTGCCTGTCAAATATCAATTTTTAACCAATCACGTGCTTGGAAACTGATTTGACGCAGCCAATCAAAACAAAATAAAGCGACTATTCACCTTGGTGGTAAATATTCGGCTATTTGATTATCGTCCTCAATATTCACCTGAAGGACGGTATCCAACAATAACGAAGCCGCCCGTAAATTTCAAATTTTTCAAATAAAACCTATACTAATGGTATTATAAAATTGCTTATAGTTAATAAATTATCGATCTTTAGTAGCAAATACACAAATCCAACTGATTTCGCACTTTTTCTGAAACTATAAATATATTCATTCATTCCTTTCTATGTAATACCGTCCATTTTACGACAAACATAGTAGGCGCGCGTCATCTGAATTTTGACAGTTTGACATTAAAGTTTATTACAGAATTAAACTTGACACATTTTGTTAAAAAGTATTAACAATGAGTAGATTCGGGAGTAAAAATCTTCAAGAAATTGATAATATAATTAAATTAAACGTACCTGCCAAGACAGTAAACCGCAAAACTAGTATAATTTATACGTACGTACAGAATTTTTTGTGACTCGGGAAATAATC
The DNA here is from genome assembly GCA_949320105.2 of Crepidodera aurea. Taxonomy (NCBI): domain Eukaryota; kingdom Metazoa; phylum Arthropoda; class Insecta; order Coleoptera; family Chrysomelidae; genus Crepidodera; species Crepidodera aurea. The sequence goes on from OX439479.2 coordinate 13,435,653, forward strand.
TTATTAAATATAACGCGACAAATTAGCTACTATTTTTATTGCTACTAAATTTCTCGTATATTTTACAATTTGTCTCGACAATTTTGGCATTAATAATCAAAGAATAACTCCCTCGAGCTTAAGCTCTCGGGAGTTATTCAGATTATTAATGCCAAAATTAAGTCTCGACGAATTGATCCTAAAATAAACTCGAAATTTAGATACAATAAAAATAGTCGGCTATTTGTCAAGGTCTTGGGATATTACTGTCGACTACCGACTTGCTATCGCTGTTATAATTAATAGGTGTTCAAATTTATTACCAAATTATTAACGATTTTTGAATAAAACTAAATTTATTTTAATTTTGACTTGGTTGGAGAAAAATAATGTTTTTTTAAAACGATCAATACAATCGATGTATTCGCAAAACTTGTTAAGAAATTCAAAAGTCTTCTGAAATAGGTCGACCTGAAATTCAACTGAAGCTTATTTTTTACTTTTTAAAAATATTTGATATATCCAGGCGGCTCTTTGTCTGTTTAGATGTTAGGATACAAAGTATCTCGACATCTGTAGCTGGTTTTTTCTTTTTTCTTTTCATTCGTAATTATAGATTTTTAAATAATTTAGTTAACACACATAATAGGAACAATAGTACATTCAATTATGGTATATTGTAGTTTTATTAATTTTTTCATTTTCATTTCAAGTATGAGAGATTCTTTAATTCGCTTGAGCGTCACACTCCGGGCCTTCATTGGCCCATTGCTGGCTGGGGCACTGGGCCATCATGTAGCTTTGCTGTTGCCAGCATATTGCCAGTATGGCCAGCATTGGGCTAGAAGACGGCCAGAGATTCATTGTTTGCTGGGTACCAAACTGATGCAACAAGGACAAAAAATGGTTTCCTATCTATCGGGCATATACTTTAAGACTGAAAATGATTCATGAACGAGTGTTATCATTCATTAAAAAACAATCTAGCCAGTTCGCTTTGAAATGTAAACATTTATCCAAAGAAAAATTTGTTATTATATAACAATTTTTGTCCAAATGTTTTGTGTTTCCCGTCCCTCTTATGCCGAAGAATTTTTTTGTACTATTGACATTTAAACGTGAGCTATTCTTGAAACAAAAAGGGAATTTTCGAGATTAATTTATGATCCACTTGTTCCATTTTAAATTAAACATTGAATACAACCGGGATGATATTGAAGTGGAGATTAAAGTGAGAATTTCACTCTTGCCTATTGTACGTCTTCATTCATATTTACATTACGCTATTCCACATTCTGGCTAAAAAGAAGTACGATGAAGTATTGATGAATTCTCATAATATCACGACGTTCTTAATATTCCAGTTAAATAATTAATTAATTTGTACCTTATTTATTATTCTAATGTCACGTTCAATATCTTTAGTTTATTATCTTATTAAACGCTCTGTATACCGGATTTCCACCGAGGTGCTTATTAGGTAAAGCGATTAATGGTTTCTGACGGTTTAAACATATCAAAAAATTAGTTCTGTGTTTACTATACCTGTTATTCTAAGAATTTCAAAAATAACATTATTAACTAAGTATTTGCCTATATAAATGTCTAGCTATTATAAACACATTTAAATTCGATAAAAAATGTCTTCTACGAAATAATAAATATAAAAATATCGCTTGGTATACACTGTTTAATAAAATTGTGCGTCAACGTATTCAGTCAATATTCCTTACCGAATTTTGGTAATACGACAGTACGAAAAAAGAATATATCCATAGACGTACCAATTTTTTTTAGATAATATGAAACTGCTTGAATATTTAAAACAATGTCATTACATTTTTTTAAGTATCTCCCTTTGGAATCAAATCAATACGTTCTGCTATAGATAACAAACCAAACTTCTTTCAAAATAATTTCATTATGTGCAGCTATAACGTCATTACTATTGAAAAATCAACGCCCCATAATATTTCCTTTGACTATATGAAACGAAAAAACCACAAGGGGTCAAATTGGGTGATTAAGGAGGATGAGGTTATAATTTAAGGACTTGCGAGGTCAAGACAATTGTTCTGGTTAAGCTGTGTGGAGAAGCATGATGCCATTAAATCCTCCTAGGTGCTTTTGGACGCTTTTCTGTCAAAACATCAAATACTTTAGAGCAAATACAGTTATATTAGACTCTAAATTTACTTTTAGAAAAAGAATAAACATTTTCTTACTAATACTTCTATATTTTATAGGTAAAAGTTCATTTCGGAAGCACCACACACAATATTGCTGTACGTTTCTGGATCAAAATTTCAAAATTATACATCCATGGATCGTCACCAATGACCAGGAGCGTGTTGTAACATTTGACTGTCGTGTTCAAGTTTTAATGTTGCTCCTGTACTTGAAAGAGAAACTTTCCAACCCTTTGAATCGTTTTTTATTCAAAATAGTAAACAACGTTCTTGGAGTTGTTCGTAGTAAAACTGATTTGTTCTTTTTTCTTCCTCGAATTGTTTGAGGAGGTCGAAAGTTTGATTCGACCAACATCAACATCTTCAGCTAGCTCGTGAACATCAAGAGGTTTATAAAAACTTTTATGTGATCTAAAATATTATACGGTAATTTTTATATTTATTCCTGGATTTTGCAATGTTTCGATAAGAAAATTTATTTTGAATAATATATTTTGCAAAATAATTATTGGATACAAAAAACTTTGGTTGGCAGAAAACCTGCCGGATGAGAAGTCTCTCTTTCGAGGCAGAGCAATTTTCCAATATTTGAACTTCTGAATCAATGATGTAGGGGAAAAAATTATATAAAATATTCCCGAACTCAAATTTTCTTGTTGATTCGTTTTAATTAAAAAATCTGATAAGACTCATTATTAATTTCGGCGTATATCCGGTGTACAATCAAGAATAATTAAATAGCACTTATTTATTAATTAGTTTTGGATTATATTTTCTAAGTAGTTAGGCATCTTTAAAAAAAGTGGGAAACCCACTTTCTTCTCTATGCTCTTGATATTTACCGAAATGTAGTACATTTTTCGACAGATACAATATTAAAAGTTTTTTTGTGGATTTATTAAACTTTTCAAGATTGAAGGATGCGAAATACAAAAACGATTATACCACGTCGTCAAGGGTATATTCATTCGCTTATCAATACATGGTAACTAAGTTGAAATCGCAACGCCTATGGCTCACCAAGCGCAAAAAGTTTCATAATCATGACTTCCATTTTGGATTTTCTCGTTTATTTACACTAAACGACCATGAATCTTAACGTTTTAAATCTTTTGTTGTGCTTTGGTAATCTGCCAACAATTTGTTCTGTCTGAATTGACTGATGAACTAACGTAACCGTTGAAAATGTAAACTTTGTATTGAGTCACTCGTTCTTTATAAGTTAATTTGTAAACTTATACTAGCGAAGTGGGAAAATTATCATAATCATTTGCGGAAGTGGATTCCTTATGCATTGCATATTTATTTTGAAAAAAAAATCAAATGTACGATATATATTTTCTTGGGTGTATCAACATAGAAATATGAATAAGTATCGATATACATTTCAAGAAAAACTTGATTATTGAAGAACCCTCCCACAGTCTCCCGACGTAAGTCTTTTGAAATATTTTGTTTGCGGATTTTTGAAAAATGATGATTTTTCAACATCTATGGAAAATTCTACAGAATCATGGGATTGAACTATTAGGAATTTCCCAAATGATTTTACGTCTTTACAAATATAATTTATTAATTTATATAATTATATAATACATCATTTTCTGCAATTACTTATAATTCGCCGATTAATGCAAAGTTAATATTTTTCCAGCAGAGGAATTTTTATCAATTTCTGTTTATAGGCAGCTGTACAGTTACATTTATGCCTAAAAATGGGTGGGCCCACTTTAAGTTGGGTGTTTGGGACTAGAAAGGTAATATTAGGATGAAAAACCACCCCCAAAAGGTTGAAAAAATGTTATTTATGCCATTTGAGGAATGGAGTGAAATCGGGGAGAAGATTCAACATCGCCGTAGCGTTCAGCATCCTCAAAAACGGTAAATGGTGCAGGTTTTCTCGTTCATAGCGAAAAACAAATTTTTAACCCCTTTCGGGGTTGGTTTTTGACCGTTTAAGGGGTGGAGTCAACTCTAAAAGAATAGTGACTTCTGCCAACGTGTTCAGCATCCTGTAAAACGCGGAATTCCCCTTTTGCGGGTGACTTTTGGCCGTTTTGGGGATGGGGCCAATTCTGAAAAAATTCTAACCACCGCTATCGTGTTAAATATTTGTATTTTTCGAGGTTTTTCCGACTTAGACAAAAGAAAATTTGAATGTATAAACTTCAGTATGTTCATATGATGAGCCAATGGATGAGCTAAGTCTTGTCATCTGGTCCTTAGTTGATGAATTCGTATGGCACTTAGGCTAGAAAGCTGTATAAAATAACCAATTAAAAAGAAATGGAAGTCCGAACATAATATATTTCTCATCAATTGCATTTTTACATTTATATATTCAATTAGGCATTTTACATTCGCTAGTTTAAGATGTGCCTGAAGGAGAAGACCGTCTGGAAGACATAGGAGACCTTTTTGGAGATCGACTATTTTCCCCATCAGGTGAAACTGATGGAGATGGGACATTACCGCTTTTTCCAGTAGTTTTTAGACGAACTTTAGTATCCAGGTGCCTAAACCTAAACAAAAAATATATATTATACTGTATATAAGTATGAATTTTTAACTTTCTTACATACATCTACATAAAATCAGTTGTATACGGTTATTCTTATTTTAATTTACCTAATTGGCAAGTTGCCTGAAGCTCCGTCATCAGTAATACCTTGGAATAGGAAAGCAAGTGGCCAGCTGATCCAAGACGAACTCCTGCGGCAAAAAATATTTATTTTACACAATTCCAATGAAAAAAAAATATAGAAATATAGAAAGACTTTAAATAAGCTATTGTGCCCATAAAGTATGTAAGCCAAGGGTGAAGAGGGGCAACAGGAAATAATTTAGTCCGAGCGCTTAAGAATTATATAATTTATCTTTAATAAACGCAGTTATTTAACTAGATAAGTAGATAAGCATTATGTATTATGCAACTATTAAAAATTTATTTGGATCACAGGCGACAGTTTGTGAAAGCATCTTATCGTAGGGGAGGCCAAGCGGGGATTTTCCGCGTGACTCGAGCGCGTCAGAAATCCATATGGGGAGAAACCTTGCACCCTGTAATGTACCCCTACCACATATGAACCCTTAGTAAAAAAAAATCGATCCTTAGGAAAACTCGAGCGCGTCAGATTAAGAAAAGGTAAGTAAAAACGGTCCATTGTGGCTAAACGGTTAATATCTCGAAAATTTTCATTTTCATGGATATGTGGGTTGATAAAGGCTACATTTTAAAATTATTTTGAAATATAGAGGTTGTCCCAAATCTATTAATTTTGGAGTTATTTTTATTTTTGGTATATTTTACATTATTTTTCTACCGTAACGCCTAAATATAACACCCTGTATTTGATCAGCTTGGACTATGATTCGAAAAAATTATCTTTGAAACTATGTGTTTGGTTTTGACATTATTAAAAATGTTTCGAGATGCATCAAAATCTGTATGGAAAAGACTGATACACCGGGTGTATCAACGATGCGTGCGTGGAGGATAGCTGCTTCCCTTTTGAATATAGGAAAAAATGTTTCAAATAAAAGTTGTAGACAGCGATGAAAGCTATGTTCCAAAAATAACTACCAATATACAGGGTGTCCCATAAAAGTGTGACTTATCAAAGTTATGTTTTTTTAAATGAAACACCCTATATATTTTTACTCGATTGAATTCCTTCGGAAGAGTGCTTCTCAAAAATATAGGGTTGTATGGGTTTATACCAGGTGGTTCTGAAGTTATGGTCACATTTATGTCCCAAAATGGGTTCATTCAACACCAAATATCTCAAAATCAATAATTAGGAATAACAAAAATTTTTCACCAAATATCCTCGAAAATGGTGTATTTTGATTTCATATTCATAAATTTACCGAGTGGCACTTTTCCCATACAGGGGCAACCAAAACTCGGGATCATTTTTTTCTCAGTTTTCTCAAATGGAACACCATGTATATAGTGCCATACCAGAATAGTCAACACTATGAGCTTCCAGAAAATGTAGGGTTTGCCTACTTGATTTTCACCGGAAATGCATCTAATTCTTAAGGAAAATATGGAAAATGTCATAAAAGCAATAATGATATTTTTTATTCAATCAAACCGTCATTTCACAGTAGATGTTCAAACAATCACCCGTTTTAAGCTATGCATAACCGGACACGGTGGCCTAGTTGGTAAGGCGTCTGCCGATTCAGCTTGGTCAGTGTTCGGGGAGTAAGTTCGAATCCTGAGTATTCAAGTGGAATTAAAGTCAGATAAGACTTTGGGCAAGTGTAAAAAGGTATTTGCGTCATACGCAGTTTCATTCACGCCGGTAAACAGACCGGATGAGATCGGATATCTCGTGGAACTGATAGGGGTTGGTGACACAATTACACACTTGTTAGTCGGTAGATCACCTGCATGACAAAGGCATAGTCCTGGGTTTAAGGTGATTGAGGACCGTGGTTCGGAGCCCACGATAAGCTGTAGGTCCCGTCCAGTTTAGGTCATTAGGTCAGAAAAGAGACTTTAAAATTAACAAACAAACAAACAAGCTATGCATAAATTAAATCTATCTACGACTTCAGTTAAAGCTGATCTTGTAGTAGAGCGAAGAAATCCTCTAATTCTATTTTTCCTTCAGCGTCGTTGGTTTGCCGCTAATTTATTTTTGTGCTCACTTCTTGTGTTTCACTTTTTCTGTTTCCACAAACCTCTTCTTCGAAAACTCTCGAGTCGCATACATTCTACTGGCTAAATGCAGTTTCTGTAACATCTATCCGGAATGTCGATCATTTTATCAATTATATCAAATAACCCTTGGAATATTTGAATGTTACAGGAACTGTCAACAAACATGACATTTTATTATCGAAGTGAATTTATAGTTTAAATCTAATATTTTCTCGTTTCGAAATGAAATTATCCACCGAAGAAATGATAAACATGATCTACATCAAATATTATGGTTTAAATTATAAATTCACTTCGATAATAAAATGTCATCTTTGTTGACAGTTCCTGAACCATTAAAATGTTCCAAGGGCGATTTGATATAATTGATGAAGTGATCTACATTCCGGATAGATGTTACAGAAACTACTTTTAGCCAGTACAATGTATGCAGTTCGATATGCGACTCGAGAGTTTTCGAAGGAGAGGTTTGTGGAAACAGAAAATGTGAAACACAAGAAGTGAGCAAAAAAATAAATTAGCGGCAAACCAACGACGCTGAAGGAAAAATAGAATTAGAGGATTTCTTCGCTCTACTACAAGATGAACTTTAACTGAAGTTGTAGATAGACTTAATTTATGCATAGCTCAAAACGGGTGATTGTCTGAACATCTACTGTAAAATGACAGTTTTTTACATTTTTTTGAGATTATTTTGTTCCATGTTTGTCCATCATTGAATAAAAAAATATCATTATTGCTTTTATGACATTTTTCATACTTTCCTTAAGAATTAGATGCATTTCCGGTGAAAATGAAGTAGGCAAACCCTATATTTTCTGGAAGCTCATAGTGTTGACTATTCTGGTATGGCACTATATACATGGTGTTCCATTTGAAAAAACTGAGAAAAAAATGATCCCGAGTTTTGGTTGCCCCTGTATGGGAAAAGTGCCATTCGGTAAATTTATGAATATGAAATCAAAATAGACCATTTTCGAGGATATTTGGTGAAAAATTTTTGTTATTCCTAGTTATTGATTTTGAGATATTTGGTGTTGAATGAACCCATTTTGGGACATAAATGTCACCATAACTTCAGAACCACCTGGTATAAAGCCATACAACCCTATATTTTTGAGAAGCACTCTTCCAAAGGAATTCAATCGAGTAAAAATATATAGGGTGTTTCATTTAAAAAAACATAACTTTGATAAGTCACACATTTATGGGACACCCTGTATGTTGGTAGTTATTTTTGGAACATAGCTTTCATTGCTATCTACAACTTTTATTTGAAACATTTTTTCCTATCTTCAAAAGGAAAGCAGCTATCCTCCACGCACGCATCGTTGATACACCCGGTATTTTTGTTTATGGGCATCGGGGAAGGTTAGTGAAGATTATTTTTTTTTATAATATGCTGTTTACAGATGAATCCACTTTTCATAATAATGGATTAGTCTACCATATTACTGTTTTTTCTTACATTTTTAAAAATTTTTACACGCTCTTCCCCCCACTAAAATGGAAAACTTAACATACATTTTTTTCGTTTTAGAACCTAATCTTCACAATCCAATAGGTCCCCATGACGCTTTAGTAACTGCAAAAGCATCTCGGCCTCCCCTACCATTATTTTTATTATCAAAATATGACAGAACATCGTAAAAATGTCTCTTTTGGTCCCGCACTATGTAAAGCAAATCAAATGTAATAATATATACACTATTAGAGCGTTGCCGTCACCCAAAGCACAACAGTAAATCTTGGATATTTTAATGTAATTAATATATTCTAAAATGCATATTAAATTTGAAATTTCCAGTTATGTTATACGTGAAGATTTTTCTTAATAGAGTTTAGCTACATCTGACGTAAATTTGACAGTGTACTGTACATTTAATTCCTGAAAAATATGGCCACATCGGTATAATGCTTTCACCATATTATTGGGTCTTCAATTAATTTGGGGACAGTTAAAGAAATTTTATGGAAAAGCGAACCCCTTGAAAAATTTTAAAATCATTCTAAGCCTTCAGTTTTTGTGAAATTTTCAAGAAATACTAATAATTACAAAACAGGCTGGATAATCAGTAATGTGGTTAGCAAGTGCATACTTTCTAATTACCAATAATCACTTCAATCATTATTTTTATAAACTACGAAACCTTGGTACCGTATATCTGCGTCTGGACTTCTGTAATTCAATACCTGTTGGGGCATATAGCCCAAGGAGTAGTTGTTTGAAGTCCAGACGTTGGTGCAGTGTGTTACATTTTCTAATATAATTCTTGGGAGCTGTGATTTTAACTTATTTCACATCATTTGTGCAGTTTGATCAAGGGAAAAATACAAAAGTTTAGAGTTTAATTTAATGTATTCCTAGCTGATGAAACCGAAAGGCATAAACATGTCTTAGAGTGTCGAATCTAATAAATTAAATTCCTAACTCGGTTCCTTACTTCATTATTTATATCGTTGTGTTTTTTTTAATAATTACTTAAGCATCTAGCCTAATAGGATTTTATCTTGCTTGTTACCTTTGAAGCGAATGTATTTTTCTTGGACGTGACCTAAGAATTAAAGTGTTTAAGATATAATTACTTTTATCACAAATATTTTAAAAAAAGTACTTTTTAAACGTGCAATATTGGAAAAACAAACGAGTTATTCGTAAGCGATCTTTACACACTCGATATTCGAAGATTATTCTAAAAATAAAATATATTTAGTAAAAACTTATAATAAGACAACATTTGTGTCTCTACCACGATTAAATACCTCAAATTTTCTTTTTTCAAATAACTACTTTTCCCTTTAAACCAACAATTCAAGATTTTGTAAATTTTCAATGAACTTAAAAACCACTTAAATACCGCTTTACATAGAATAGAAAAAAATACTTACGAAGGTGGTTGAACAGTAATATTTCCGTCCGGAGACATAGGTGAATCAGCTTGCTCTGTAAGATGTCTCCTCGTAGACGGCAACGATTTGGCAATGGAAGGATTATAGATTTTTGGATCGCTAACCATACGCACGAAAAAGCTTCGTTTGTGGGCCAAAGTTTCCTTTTTCTTCCTTTCCAGCAGGTCGAAAACTTCGTCTTGCAATTCCTAAAAAACACCAAAATTTGGAATTACATTTAAGATTTTACAAATTGTTTGATTTTTGATTATACAGGGTGGCCCACCTATCCTCACTCGGATCATAGCTGCTGTATGTTATTGGAGGTACGATGTGCTACTTCTTAAAATTATTTTCGAGTATACAGGGTGAAACATGAATCCGCAATAAAACATTCGGTCTTTTTTTTTACTGGATCACCCTATATATTTTTTCATTTTTGGAATTTCTGTCATGTGGACTTTACATATGCCTTTTGTTTTTGAGGATCACATGCAACGTTGTCAAGTTGTTTACATTTTAATAAAATTTTATGAAAAAAACATGAACGAAGAAAAATCTTCATAAAAACTATATTTTCAATAATTAATGGAAAAAACTGGGTATGCACGTACCAAAAGTATGTGCAGAAACGTACGCATCATTTGGATTCATTAAAAAATACAGGGCGTTTCGAAACAAGGACCAAATTTCGCCAACTTCAAATTGCCGAAACTCACATTTTCAAATTTTTAATTTAGTTCTAGTGTAGATAAAATTACTTCACGTTCCTATCATTGTAAGATATTGTAGAAACACTATGCAGCCAGTACTGTGATGGAATAAAAAATTATTATTTATTCCACTTCGTGCCATTTTTAAATCTTTAAATTGAACATTTAGTTTTCCCTAAATTATTACAGATAAAATTGACGTAGGTATGTTAAAATCCGTGATATTTAACATTTGTACTGAATAAACATTGCGTATTTTCCAAATTGTTAACATACATTTAAATGAAACATAATTTTTAAGAAACGTTTAAAAATACGTCTCTGTGCCAAAAAATATATAATAAAAAATGCTTTTTCTGCAAAAATCCTATAAAATAATAAGACTTCTACGAAAAAACTTAATTAATAACATCACTTTACTAAATAGTTGTGACAAAACAAGCGCTACTTGAAATGCAGAAATTTCATTTCTTTTCACACCTCTTAAAATCATTTATTCTAATTAATGTTAATAGTTGGGAATCTGAGGCCTTCTAGGAAGCGTTTTAAAGATGATACAACTCGTGAACATCCACCTAAAAAACATGAAATCCTATGTAAAATGACCTGCCGGATTCGAATTTTTTGTCCGCTCTTTGATCCGGAATTGCGAAATGTGTCAAAACATCACATTTTTGAAAAAACTGAAAATTTTCCTTAAAATAATATTTATTGCTTAACTTTGTTAATTAGTGTCCGATCGTTATGAATTTTGGATATGATATTTTTCAGTACTTTCCTGACCTAGTTTCATAACAATAAAAAATATAGGACGTCTCATAAAAGCTACGTCATTTTTTTTCGCTAGATGACATCAAATATCGTCATTTTCCAGAGTAAAATGGTGAGTCGAGAAAACTTTTTTATCTTTAGAGATAGTTAACTAGTATAAGCCAGAAAAATGTTGCCAATAGAGCAAGGAAACTTTATTACTTTAACTTTTTTTTCATAAGACGTTTAGTTTGGGTTGTGTACTTTTTTAAAACCGAAGGAAATTGAATCGGCGCGTCGCATCTCTTGGCTTTACAACTGTGGATGCGAATAAAGCGATCAGTGTGTCAAAGAGAGTAAACACCACAGCCTTCTTCATACGCGCAACACACATTACGCGCATTACAATATTATTATGACACTATAGGAGGTATAGTGCGATTTATGAGATTGAAAAATGATAAGAATAATAATAATAATTTTTTTAAAAGCATAAAACACAATATTATTACGGTCTAGTTCGTTTTGACGCGGCCGTTTTGACGCGACCGTTTTGACGCGAGGACGTTTTGATGCCGGCCAGTTCGACGCCGGTTATTTCGACGCGAAAATGTAAAGTCATTTTAAGTGAAAGCAAAAGTTAAAATCTCTTTTGCAGAAAACTTTATAACATTAATATACAGTTTAACCAATTCTTAGTAACTAAACTAAAATAAATATCATTACGGTGCGATGATCTTTAAACCTTTTTAAGAGGAATTATACATATTTCTTCTAATCGAACCAATGAATGAATAGTACGATACAGGACATGAATTTAGTAATTAGGGATTTCCCAAAAATCGGATTACGTATTTAAATACTGTGTGTGATGAGAGGATATTGTCAATAGTCAATAATTAAAGAAATACAGATATTCTGGATTATTTAAGAGCAATAAGTTGACCTGACCTGACCTGACCTGACCTGACCTGACCTAAACATTTTTCGAGTCGAAATGGCCGAAGTCAAAACGGTCGGCGTCAAAACGTCCCATTCCGATATTATTATTATCTAATTAAAATATTTATTTTACAATGCATCTTACATTTGCTTTCAGGCATTTGCACTTGGTATCACAGTTAAATAATTTATATTTGCAAATCTGAATTCTATAAGGCTGTCTTAAGAGAAATTAAAGATGTACCTGTTGAGCTTTCCTGCATACCAATAGAAGAAAGCGACACTTTTAACACAGCTTATATAAAAAATATGATGGCACTTATTCAGCGGTATCAAAATTTTAATAGTAGAAAATTTCGAGAATTATTTTTAAAATACGTCTCTTTACTATTAAAGTTAAAGCCTTAGATCTGTGGTACAATAGTACGCATTGGTGATCGTTACAATTTTGAAGAAAGCTTAAAGCAAACAGAAAGGTATATAAGATCGAAAAACTGTTATTTTGAAACATGCGAAATATGAGACGAACTTGATATACCTGATTGGAAGAAATTTATATCAAATCCTTATAATAAAAAGAACCTCTTGGCATATTTAGCACAAAAACTAATGAAATACCTGATCAAATTGAAATTGTATTGGCAGGAATGTCAGAAGATAATCAAAGAACAATAAAATGGAAAGAAATGGAGTCGAAAGTGGTTGATGACAGTTTACTATGGGCATGAGGAAGCTGATACTAGAATATTTGTAATTATTAATTTTTTTACAGACATGTTTAATGTATTTGTTATTTACTCATTGGACACAGATGTTTTTATTTTATCAACGTTTTTCTCCGTTCTCGAGTTGTATAGGTAACTCGGATTAAGATTGCAGCGCTCATGCGGTGAAAATTGGAACTGTGCTAAGGAGTAATAATTTGTTTACTTTGTGCTTTCTTATGGAATATTTCATTGTTTATTTGGTATCAGTTTTGTTTTTTTTTTAAATTATTTGTAGTTGTAAATTTTGTATTATTTTTATCGAGTGTTTCATTTTATTTTATAAACTATACATAAACATTTATTTTATATTTTTTAAAGGGTAATATTTTCAGTTGTATTTAGGGGAGTAGTTTGGTCACGAGTTTTATCAAATACATTTTAGTCTCAAATTATTGTTGCCATTAATTTTTAGAAATGAAATTATGCATTTTAGAGCACATACTATTTGATGAGAAAATATTCCAACCAAAAAGGTTATCGTGCAAAAATGATTTTAACCATTACTTGAGCAAAAAAAATTTGGACGTTCCTGTTTTTCGAAACGAATGAAAAGTTAATTCAGGGTTGCTTTTTCTCCATGATGAACACTTAGGTACACAACAATAATGATTACTCATTATAAAAAAGATCAACAAATCAAAATTATTCGTAAAAAAGACAAAAACTCTACGAAATATACTTAACAACACTAAAGAAATAACCCAAAATGTAAAAACTACTTCTTAGTTCGGTTTTCACAGTTTTCACCAGAGGGCGTATCAGTTAGGACGAGAAGCGAATAGAGGTGGTCGAATTCAGCACCTCAGATTCCCGACTATAAGTAAACTGTATCCTAAAAAGGAGTTTCCTTATGACTCAAGGATTTATTGTTCGTTTCCATTTATAATTTCCATTTTTATTAAAAATAAGTACAAAAAATATTTCTTTATATTTATCATTAGGAAACTCTTAAAATGGATAATCAATCTGGTTCTACTAGGTCTGTAATTATAAAGCCAGTTGACAATGCTCTTCTAGCATTGCCATAGACCGAACAATTTGTAATGAAAGTATTAATAAAATTTTAGATTGACAGTTATCATCAAACATCAAACCCTAAGCTTACTTTTTGATGCAATAAAAATGCTACACCAGAATTTGCTTATAGATGTCCATATTGTTTCTTCAAAACGTGTTTTGTCCATAGTGTTTTTTTTTTCAAAACGTGTTTTGTCTATAGTATTTTTTTAAACGTGTTTTCGAATCATTTGATAAAATTAAATATTTGTTTAAATTACTTATAGTTATTCCCCTAATGGGATGACGTAAGCTTAAAACTAATCAAAAAATTAACAATTTGAAACATCTGACGAATAAATGTGGGAAACGAATATATTTCTAAAAAGTAACACGATACAAAAATAATCAAATGCACAATATGTTTATGTTAGTATAAATTTTTAAGCTATAAATGGTTTCCAAGAATATTTCGCAGTTACTAGGAATACGCATTAATTTTATATTGTTTATTTTTATTCTATAGTAATTTATTGCATATAAATACCGTGTGATTTCATTTATAATGTCCATTTTTAATGGCATTATTTAACCAATGCTGTTCTTATAGATTTTTTATATTTTGCATCTATAATATTTTACATTATGATACGCATTTGAGAACTCTAATGTTTCATTAGAGTACGCCACTTTTTGTGTTGTACGGTTGGTAATATGAATCAACAAATGATATGAATTGACATACTGATAATTCACCATGTTTCACCTGAAAAAGATGAGGCATTTATTGTTATGCCGTTGGCACCACTTGCTGTCAATTTACTGTCACCTATCAATTGTAATGTCAATTCTTTGTTATATATTTAAATATTTGAAGTATTTCAAATTTTCTGCAATGAGGCACAGAACACTTTTCTGGATCAATAAAATGAATAAATATACAATAAAAGTAATGAAACAATACTTCATACACTATCAAACAGCCAAACTTAACAAGGATAACTTAAAAAAGTTGAAATACTTGAAATATTTAAATATATATCAAAGAATTGACATTAACAATTGATAGGTGACACTAAATTGACAGCTAGTGGTGCCAACGGCATAACGACAAATTTCAAATCTGTCAAATTTTAAAAATTCTACAACAGTGCTACCAACTCATTTTTTTTAAAGCAAACTTCTCTATAATATGCAAACTATAAATTTATTAAAAAATTAATAAAATGGCAAAATATAAAAAGTGTTATAAGCAAATTTCATATGGCTGTTATGACACTCGTCCTTTAAACTTGGACTCGTGTCATAACAGAATGCCATATGAAATGCGTTGCTTAATGTACCTTATTACTTTAGTTCTGAAAAACTGTTGTCTTTATATTATTATTATTCATAATACCTTTAAAATTTAATGTAACTCGTCCCGAAGTGTATCACCATAATTAATAAATAAACTTACTCTTTCTTTTTCTACTGATTGTGCCTCTAACAATTCTTCAGCAAATTCTTTTATAACCTCCCAAGCGTAATCTGTGAAAAAAAAAATTAATTACTTATGTAGTATTACTTTTCTGTGTGCGACAGTAATTTAGGGATTTAAGGACACGTACATAATTTTAAATTTCTATCATTAGTTATTACCTAAGAGTAGATTTTAGGTTTCACACTTACCTTACGCCGACCCTGTTCGAAATTCCATGAAAATATTACGTCGAGCATGTAGCTGACACGTGCGGATTTCAGATTTCAGTTATCATGGAACAGTGGACGAGTTCGCAGCGTGCCTACATGGTTGAGGCTTATTTTAAAGCCAATCGAACATAGTTGCTCAGCGGCGTTTTTGTGATGCGATGATAGTTCAGGCGTGACTAAAAAGACCATTCGAACTCCTCCCAATATTTGAGAGGGTCGAGGATTACGATTTACAGCCTGTCGCACCCTCTCAATATTGGGAGTAGTTAGAATGGTTGACATTTATAACAACTCCTTGTTATCTAAAGTTTTTTACTCAAGCGTGAACTAACATTGCCGATGGCGCATCAGAAAAACGCCGCTGAGCAACTGTGTACGAATCGTTGGCTTTGAAACAAGCCTCAACCATGTAGGCACGCTGCGAACTCGTCCACTGTTCCGTGATAACGCTCGACGTAATATTTTCATGGAATTTCGAACAGGGCGTAAGGTAAGTTTAAAACCTAAAATCTACTCTGAGACACCATGTACGTCTGGTTAATATTTCTCAAGAAAGTAATAAATTCAGTAAAAAAATCTTAAGGGGACTATTAAAACATTAAATAAAAATGTTGCAAGGAAAAAAATTTATTTGTAAAGCATACCTATATCTTCTTCATCTGCATTAGCGGAAACAACGCAAAACCTTATCACATATTTGTCATTGACATTTGAAGGAACCATGTGCAATTTTCCTGAAGCATTTATATTACTCAATAATTTCTCGTTCAATTTGTCGCCGCCTTTTAACCGGAAACACACCAAACCTAACTAAAAACACATTAAATTGAAGTGTAAAAAATGACATTTGACAATAAAGAAATAATTTAATATTGTGAATCGAAGTAAACAAAAAATTATCAAAACAGGCGAATCGTCACTTAATTGTACATTTTAATGTTACCCTTAACCTTAAAATTGTCAAAGTGACAGAACAAACTACGTAAAAATAAATTTTAAACAAAATATAGGTTCTATAAACTTTTTATAAAGTTTTTCCATATGGGGCAACTTAAGTAAACACGCTGTACATAATATAATACGTGCTACAATGAAAACAGAATTTAAAGAATTATTACAAAAATATATTTTCTATGAAATCGACTACTTATTTTTATAAAACCCTTAATGCGACCCTGTGTACCAGTCACATTGATCTTAGACGAGTTTGTTTACCTTTAATGAGGCTTTTCTATCGGAATAAAATGGTTGAAGGCATGAGAGGAAGTCGCTAAAGCTTGGGTGTTAAAAGTTGTGACCATGAGCAGTAACAATTGGAAAAAAATAGTGCGAAAAGTCGAAGCCATGGGTATTTTAGAGCCCGCTTAGCTAACTATTTGTACTTACTTTGACTTCGTTACAGATTTCGAATCTCCTATCTCTAACAACGTGTTCTTCAAACCTATGTGCGAGTTTTATGTGATTTCTGATATACTTTTGCAGTCCAGATATACCGTAACTCCTCAGAACAAACCAAATCTTCAAAGACCTGAATCTCCTACTGAGTGGAACACCCCAATGTCTGTAATCTATTGTAGCGTCTGAATATCCATGCTGAAGATACAATGGGTCTACTACCAGTGCTGAAGTGAGCCTGATGCGATCTCTAACCTAAAAAAAAATTGAAATTGACTAAAATGTTATTTTTTAGATAGTTCTATGTAATAAATACACTTACCCAGTAAGTAGAGCAATCAAAATTTGTCAAGAGCCACTTATTAGGATTTGTGTTAAACGAATCTGCAAATTCGATTCCTTTGAGGAGATATTTTAATTCCGGACAGATAAATGATCCGCCCGCATATGCAGCGTCGACATGGAGCCAAACGCAAGAAAATTTCTGGCAAACTTGACCAATCTCTTCCAGATTATCAAAAGCGCAACAGGATGTTGTTCCCAAAGTTGTCGAAACAAAGAAGGGGATGAGGCCCATTGTTTCATCCTCTTCCATTGCCTTGAAATTAAAATATCAACTAGTTTCTTTTAAGTCTAATGATGAATGGATATAATTATACGGAATCCAAGTACCTCATTATTGCATTTGCTATAATCAGTTTCAGTGTGGTATTAGTGACACTCAGATGCTACAACTGTTTATTCATATTGGGGTATGTATAAAATTCGTAAATAAAACTTATCAAATGGTGTTAACTAGTCTAATATTTTCTGAAATTGTCTAGAATTGTCTGAGAATGTCTAAAATTATCTAAAAGTGTCTAAAATGCTCTAAAATTGTGGAAAATCGTCTAGAATTGTCTAAAATTTTCTAAAGTTGTCTAAAATTATCTAAAATTGTCAAAAATGGTCTAAAAATCATTTAAAATGGTCTGAAATAGCTATATATTTTCTTAAGATTTCAATAAACGTTTAGGCAAATAGCTTGAGCTTTATTTCCTCTTCTACTTGTATTTTATGTTATGCATTATTGATATTTTCACTTTCATTTGATATGTTAATTTCGTTAGCTTCTTGTTCAGTTTCGCCAAATGCCAGTACGCATGTGTCATCTGCAAATATGGCTACTGTAGTTTGTTCGATTACTGGTATATCAAAAGTGTATAGGAGATACAGCAATTTCCTTGTGGTACACCAGCCTTTAATTGGTCTTAGTTCTGAATATTGATCTTCGCATTTAATACGAAACATTTTTTCACTAATATAAGATTTTAGCAGCAAGCTGTATTATTCTGGAATGCCGCTGAACGTACTTTCTTTTTTTCTAGTAGGTCTATCCACTTGATCTATTGTAGCCAAGCTTTTCTCTAAAGCCAAACTGTTGGGAGGGAAATATAAATTTTTCTTTGTCTTTTTAAAAAAGAACACTGATATTGGTCTGTGGGACGAGACCTCATTTTCAGGTTTTCCAGTTTAAGGAATCATGATGACCTCTGCTATTTAATCTAAAGTTTGCATTAAATATGTAAACTAATTTCACTATTGCTTTTCTTGGTAGATGTTTAAGAATTTCCCCTGTTATTAGGTTAGGTCATAACCAGGTGCCTTTTTCGGGTTAATGTTTGTCTTTATTTCTTCTGCTAGTTCCTTTGATGTTACTGGTTTTATTTCTTTGGTGGTTACTTTATTTATTACTGGTAGGATTTCTGCTACTTCTGTTTCATTTGGTTGAAAAGTATTTTCCAAATGGCTGGCAAATAAAAGTGATTTTTCTTGATTGCTTTATGAATGACAAATTTTTGTTATTTTCCATTAGTTGTTTTAGATTTTTAATAAGTGGTGCTAACTTGTGAAACATGCTTTCACTTTTAATTTTGGTTATAGGTAATTGTTTAAATATTATTGAAAACGCACACTAAACCAAATCAAAAACAATTGGCTGGCCTTTCTTTCATTAACGAATTAAGGCAACACTCAGTCTGGCCTGGAGATATTAATTTTCTCCCTTCTCTCTTATATTTCGATGTGGAGAAAAAGCATTTCTAGTAAAAAAATAATAAGCAATGAACCTGATGAAATATATTGCAAGCTTAATAAAAATAATCATAATATTTGTTTTATTCTTTTATTAAAAAAATGCTACAATGGTAAAAATCTATTTTGGGTTCGAATATTAATGAAAAACCGCAACATACATTAGTATATTTAACGAATTTTTTATTGATATTTTATCATTGTTATTAAATGACATTTTAACGACATGAGATAAATCTCAATAGAAAAAATTCTCTTCCTTTCATTATTTTCAAATTAAGAAGGAAATATTGAAGTAGGAATAATTGAACATTTACAGACGTGCGTAAAAGCAAGTGAGTAAAAAATCTATCAAGAATGCACCAGGTAAAGAGATTTGGCTCCAACAAAGAAGTGATTGCCGACACTAAAGCCTTTAAGATTAATAGTTTTACGAACAAGGCTAAAAGGGATAAATTCTTTCACTACGAATGCAAAAAAATATACCAAAAAGTAGCACTGTATTACGTTCTTACCATCAACAAAGTCTTTCCTCTAAGAGACGACTTTTCATCGGGTTCCAAAATTCGCAGTTTAACAAAACATATCATAGCGGCTTTTTCTACGCATGAATGGGCTTCTCTAGAACAGTAAGCCATGAGCTTGGACAATAAAAGACCTTCTTCGACGAAAGGATGCTGCTGCTTTAGTCTTTTTAT
Source organism: Crepidodera aurea (assembly GCA_949320105.2). Classification (NCBI taxonomy): domain Eukaryota; kingdom Metazoa; phylum Arthropoda; class Insecta; order Coleoptera; family Chrysomelidae; genus Crepidodera; species Crepidodera aurea. The sequence continues at coordinate 13,455,411 of OX439479.2, forward strand.
CGCTTGGGCTCTAGCTGCCAACATTGATACGAGAACACATTCACTTGCAGAAGTCTACAATAATTCAAACCATTTACTGTTTGCAATTTTGATTGTCTCAACAATTTCTATTGCAAATATCCCAAAATTTACAGTTTTTAGAGTAGAAAAATAGAATATTTTACCTGTATAACTCCTCCTCCTCTACTACCTTCCTTGAAAGCTAAAAATTGATCAGGAAGACCGATTGCTTTACCTAAACATAAATAATTGACAAATTAAAAAAAAAATCATAAAAAAATTCAATAATAGTGATATAAATTTCATTTCATTATATTTAGGTATGCATCCTTCCCTCTGCACAACATCTGTAGAGGCATGGAGAGCTGATGAGTAAGAGCTACCACCGTACTATAAATTTGCTTTTCACAAAAGTATTTATTATAGCTCTAGTTTAATTTTAAAACATGGTTATAGAAAATAGAGGAATAAAATTTATGACATAATGGGCAACTATTTTTGTTATGAAAGGACTATAGATACATGACTGGAAAGCCCATTTATCATCTCTAGTAGATTTTCAACACATAAATTTAATATATTCTGATAAACAACATTATTTATTTATATTTTATAATTAATATCAGACTTCTTTTTCTAAAACGCACTATTAGTCGCGAAAAAAGGCCTTAAAAAAGAAAATTTTTCGGGCAGCACCGATCGGAATGCGGTTTTCTGCATTCGCTTGCAAAAATTATTTGTAAAAAAGTTACCTAATTTTCATTTGTCCAAAATCAGAAATTGCATTGTTGCAGCCAAAAATGCATTTTTTGAGACGCCCTTCGGACAACTTAATAACTTTGTAAGAAAGAGTCAGAACTGGCCCAGAATGGGTACTCGGGGGTTTTCGAGGTCGCTGATCACGATTATGATGTTCAAATTGGCACCCTGACCACCTGGGGCTCAGGAACGCCGACGAACGTCATCTCCGTGGAACTCTCCCAGAATTCGTGCGGGGAAGGAAAATCACTTGGCGCCCGGGGGTTTTTTGGGTCGCTGAATTCAAATATGGCATCGGCGAACACCCCCCGCACACCTGGTGCGCCCCAACCTGGACGTAGACGTCCTCTCCGAGAATTTTCCTGACAAGAGTGTCAAAAACAACCCAAAAATCATTGTGGGGGAGTTTTATGGGTCGCTAAAGCAGAATTTGACGTTAAAAACGATCCCCCCGAGCACCTGGTGCACCAGAACCTGGACCTGAACGTCTTCTCCGAGGCTTTTCCAGACACATTCGAAAAAGACGAACCGAAAATCGTTAAGGGGGGTTTTTTTGGGTCGCTGAAGCAGAATTTGACGTCGAAAACGATCCCCCGAGCACCTGGTGCACCAGAACCTGGACCTGAACGTCTTCTCCGAGGCTTTTCCAGACACATTCGAAAAAGACGAACCGAAAATCGTTAAGGGGGGTTTTTTGGGTCGCTAAAGCAGAATTTGACATCGAAAACGACCCCCCGAGCACCTGGTACACCGCAACCTGGACCTGAACGTCTTCTCCGAGGCTTTTCCAGACACATTCGAAAAGGACGAACCGAAAATCGTTAAGGGGGGTTTTTTGGGTCGCTGAATTCAAATATGGCATCGGCGAACACCCCCCACGCACCTGGTGCACCGCAACCTGGACCTGAACGAACAGACTAACGATTTGTCACTTGATGAAGAATTCGATATTTAGTTACGTATTTCACAATTGAAATTATAAATGAAGGAGGTTAGGCCAAGTTACGGTTGAATTGTATTTGATTTGAGATCAATAAAAAGTTTTTGAAAGCCAATTATATAAACATCGACTTTCTATTCATTCTATTTCTTTCCAGGATACATAATTGAACTTGAATCAACAATTTCACCCACTTATTGCAGTATTGACGTCGAGCTGGTTGGCGTTCATAGAAATGGCATCGGTGTCGAAATAAAAGTTTGGGGGCACCAGGTGCTCGGGGGATCGTTTTCGACGTCAAATTCTGCTTTAGCGAACCAAAAACCCCATCTTAACGATTTTCGGTTCGTCTTTTTCGAATGTGTCTGGAAAAGCCTCGGAGAAGACGTTCAGGTCCAGGTTGCGGTGCACCAGGTGCTCGGGGGATCGTTTTCGATGTCAAATTCTGCTTTAGCGACCCAAAAAACCCCCCTTAACGATTTTCGGTTCGTCTTTTTCGAATGTGTCTGGAAAAGCCTCGGAGAAGACGTTCAGGTCCAGGTTGCGGTGTACCAGGTGCTCGGGGGATCGTTTTCGATGTTAAATTCTGCTTTAGCGACCCAAAAAACCCCCCTTAACGATTTTCGATCGTCTTTTTCGAATGTGTCTAGAAAAACCTCGGAGAAGACGTTCAGGTCCAAGTTCTGGTGCACCAGATGCTCGGGGGATCGTTTTTAACGTCAAATTCTGCTTTAGCGACCCAAAAAACCCTCCTTAACGATTTTCGGTTCGTCTTTTTCGAATGTGTCAGAAAAATTCTCGGAGAGGACGTCTACGTCCAGGTTGGGGTGCACCAGGTGTGTGGGGGGTGTTCGCCGATGCCATATTTGAATTCAGCGACCCAAAAAACCCCCGGGCGCCAAGTGTTTTTCCTTCCCCGCACGAATTCTGGGAGAGTTCCACGGAGATGACGTTCGTCGGCGTTCCTGAGCCCCAGGTGGTCAGGGTGTCAATTTGACCTCGAAAACCCCCGAGTACCCATTCTGGGCCAGTTCTGACTCTTTCTTACAAAGTTATTAAGTTGTCCGAAGGGCGTCTCAAAAAATGCATTTTTCGAATGCATTTTTGGCTGCAACAATGCAATTTCTGATTTTGGACAAATGAAAATTAGGTAATTTTTTTACAAATAATTTTTGCAAGCGAATGCAGAAAACCGCATTCCGATCGGTGCTGCCCGAAAAATTTTCTTTTTTTTTTGACGCGACTATGTGTAAAAATTACAACTTGTAATTTTTTCTTTCTAGATTACTTTTATTTATATTTACCTAACCAATCCAATACTATTGTCTCCAATTCCGTAAGGGCTGGACTTGATGCCTAAAAAAAATGATTATATTTAATTTTTTTTAGCTCCGTATTTTAAAATAAAAGTCTTTTAAGTAGTAAGTAACATGAAAATAAGGATGGTAATTTGCGTAAATCTATTTAAATTATTGCAAAGATTTGACTCCGTAGTTTATTGAATGCAAGAAGAGTACACCATAATTGGGTCTGGAGTAGAAACCATTCGGCCTAATGCCTGTATCATAAAAAACTTCTCTTTTAACTTACTTAATATATTTTTGACTTACCCAAGAAAATCCAATACACCCTATTCCAGCCGACAGCATATCTCCAAGAATAGAAGGATAGGAATTTCCACTTGGGAAATAAGCATGGAACCTCGGATGTTGCCAATGAGTCACTCCTGGCATTATTTTAATTTCGATATCCTCCATGATCTTCTCCCATTCCTCGGGATTTTCCGGCGCATCCAGAGGAATCAGTTTCCTTAAATAACCGGGTTCTATGTTTGGAGTCACTCGTCTGATGTTAATGTTCTCCATGTAGTTACAGATGTAGTCGATCATGTCTTTACCAACATGGCGGAATTCGTCGGTGTCCATTCTAAAAATCAACAAGTATTTTATTGATTGCAAAACATAAGTAACAATTTATAGGGCTTATATTATTATTCCCTTCCCTTAGACCTCCCCGTGCGCTGTTACGGCAACTCGAGGTTAATAGACCAGTGCAGATAGCTTTGAAAATGGTAAAAAGTGAAATAAAATAATAGTAGGATGAAACCCATTGGAAAAGGAAGAGAATATAACAAACATGAAAGGAAAAATAATTTACAGGCGCTCTGGGGTCGGGAAGTGGAAGGGGGCGAGCTTTTAAGGGTAGAAAACAGTTTATCTCGATTTCGGGCAAGTCCCATGAAAAAAAGTTAAATAGCTAAGTTGTAGGTAATAAAAAGATCTACAACTTTTGTATTTACATTTTTTACATAACCTCAAAATTTATGTGAAAAATTCAAATAACCAAGTTTTTGGTTTTTTATTGTTATCTTTTCCAAAAATTTATTTTTTTTTTCACGAAATTTAGTGTAAACTTACCATATTATGTCCCAAACATTCTGTAATTTTTTATTTTAATATATTTATTTTTTAACCTTATTTTGACTTATCGAATATCGAAAAAGCAGTCTAATTTTCAATCGAAAATTCTCACGTCAAAATATCTGCTTTTTTAAAAAACTCGGTGGGCTTTTTGTTCGTTGAAATCTCTACTTTTTGCTGGTGTGAAAAAAAATATGTATTACTATGGTAAATGTTCTCAAAAAATGCAAATAAGAAACGAAGAAAACTCCGAGTTTCTTTTTTTTTAAATCAGCATGTACAATTTTGAGCTATTTATTTAAATTTATACTTTAATTACTCGAAAAACGTAAGATTCCGTGTTACATTGATAAACAAAAGAGTAATTAAAGTATAAATTCAAATAAATAGCTCAAAATTGTACATGATGATTTAAAAAAAAAGAAATTCGGAGTTTTCTTCGTTTCTTATTTGCATTTTTTGAGAACATTTACCATAGTAATGTATATTTTTTTACACCATCAAAAAGTAGAGATTTCAACGAACAAAAAACCCACCGAGTTTTTTAAAAAAGCAGATATTTTGACGTGATAATTTTCGATTGAAAATTAGACTGTTTTTTCGATATTAAGTCAAAATAAGGTTAAAAAAATAAATATATTAAAACAAAAAATTACAGAGTGTTTGGGACATAAAAAGGTAACTTTAAACCAAATTTCGTGAAAAAAAATAAATTTTTGTAAAAGATAAAAATAAAAACCAAAAACTTGTTTATTTGAATTTTTCACATACATTTTATCGGACACGGTGGTCTAGTTGGTAAGGCGTCTACCAATTCAGCTTGGTCAGTGTTCGGAGAGTAGGTTCGAATCCTGCCGCATTCAAGTGGAATTAAAGTCAGATAAGACTTTGGCAAGTGCAAAAAGGTATTTGTGTCATACGCAGTTTCATTCACGCCGGACAGGCCGGATGAGGTCGGATATCTCGTGGAACTGATAGGGGTTGGTGACACAATTACACACTTGTTAGTCGGTAGATCACCTGCATGATAAAGGCATAGTCCTGGGTTTAAGGTGATTGAGGACCGTGGTTCGGAGCCCACGATAAGCTGTAGGTCCCGTCCAGTTTAGGCCATTAACAAACAAACAACACATAAATTTTGAGGTTATGTGAAAAAAGTGTACATACCAAAGTTTTTTTTTTTTTTTAATTGACTACTTTATTATTTACAATCTACTTCTTACAGAGTATTAAGTAAATGTGTTGAATGAAGATGGTCTTGAAAGAAGAACACCCAGTGGTGTTTCTCCTTATTGGTTATTTCTGTTGAGATTGGCTATTGGACTAAATCTTCTGGCCATGTTTTCTGTAGTCTTCTCACATCAGGCCCGTTGTCATATAGTTGTTCAATTAGGTGGTTGTCGTGATTTATGGTTCGGTCCCTATATGATGCTGCTACTTTTTTGATTTCTTCCGTAATGAATAGGATTTTTAGATCAGTGTGTAGCGTTCTATTGCTGATGTACCATGGTGCTTCTACGATTGTTCTCAGTACTTTTGATTGAAATCGCTGTATTATTTTAATCCTGGTTGGTTTGGCACAACCCCACAGCTGCACTCCGTAGGACCATATAGGTATTAGAATTGCCTTGTATAGTAGAAGTTTGTTGTTTATCGAGAGTTTCGATTTACGGCCGAGCAACCAGTACATTTGTCGGAATTTGAGCTCCAGCTGCCTTCGTTTGGTTTGGATGTGTTTATTCCATGTAAGTCGACGATCTAGATGTAACCCAAGGTACTTTGTTTCAGTTTTGATAGGTATGGGTACATCATTCATTGTTAAAGCTGGACAGTTGTCGTCTCGAGTTGTAAATGTAACTTGTACCGATTTGGTTTGGTTGACTTTTGTTCGCCACTTACTATACCATTCATGGAGAAGATTAAGGTGATGTTGAAGGTTCTCTGATGCTCGAACTGGGTTTTGATTCACTGACAACACGCCTACGTCATCAGCGAAAGATGCCATTGTGGTATTTTCAGTTTCTGGTATATCAGACGTATAAAGGGTAAAGAGCAGTGGTCCAAGAACGCTACCTTGAGGGACACCGGATTTAATTGGATTGAAATCATTATGTTTCACAGAAAAGTTTCTATCAGTTAAGTAGGATTTGAGAAGTAAGTAGTAGTTATGGGACAAGGTGTTTTTTAGTTTAAAGGGGAGACCTGGATGCCATACTTTATCAAATGCTTGTGAAATATCAAGAAATACTGCATTGCAGTATTTCTTTTCTTCAAGACTTTTAGCGATTTCATTAACTATCCTGTGAATTTGTTCACTAGTAGAATGGTGCTTTCGGAAACCAAATTGATGATTTGGAAGGAGTGCCTGCAAGTCGTGTTCCTGGTTGATCCTTTTCAGTATTAGCCTTTCAAGGACTTTCCTTGTTGTAGGTAATAAGCTGATAGGTCGGTATGATGTCCATTCGTGTGGAGGTTTACCTGGTTTAGGGATCATTATTATTTCAGCGTATTTCCATATTGTGGGAAAATAGGACAGACTTAGGATTCTGTTGAATATGGTTGTTAGAAGGATAATTGCTTTTTTAGGAAGTTGTTTTAATATTTGACCTGTTATGAGATCATAACCAGGAGCTTTGCGGGGATTCAGCTTGCTTATTTCTTCTTTGACTTCTGCAGGAGAAAAGGACTTGATAGGAAGGGACATTTGACAAGGAGTATCCAAAAAGCTCTCTATCTCTTGGTCGATTGTGTCATCATCAGGTTTGAAAACTTCTGATAAGTATTCAGCGAAGTTAACCACCTTTTCCTGATCAGAGCGGGCCCATTCTCCATTTGGTTTGTGGATTGGTGGCACATGTATTTGTGGTCTTTTTAATTTTTTGGTCGCCTTCCAGAGTGTGTGGTCGTCAGCAGAGAGGTTTGATATGTATTGTTCGAAGGTGTTGTTTTGGGCGTCTTTCAGTGCTGTTTTTAGGTCTCTGCTTAACCGATTGTAGTTATGTTGGTCTAGAATATTTTGTGAGACTTGCCAGATTCTTCTTGCTCGGCGTTTTTCGGTTATAAGTTGTCTGATATGCAATGGTATACTGGGGGTATTACTTGTATTCTGACTGTTGGGCGGGGTAGAGTGCCATGCTGCATTTTGAACTAGTTTTGTGAACTATTGAGCGGCTTCATCTATATCTTGCGGTGATTTTATTTTTATGTTTAAATTTATGTTTTCTGTTAGGTAATTTTGAAATTCCGTCCAAACCGTTTTTCTTGTAGTAAGTCTAGGAGGAGTTTTATTGAGGACCGTAGTACTAATGTTTGCAATGACAGGGGTGTGGTCAGAAGAGAGATCAAAATGTGACTCAACTGTGCAGTTGTCTCTTGGTATTCTATTAATTACAAAGAAATCGAGCAGGTCAGGTATTTTTCTTGGGTCCGTAGGCCAGTAAGTAGGAACTCCATTTGTTAGGTGATTGCAGTTATTTTCATTAATCGCACGTAGTAGATTTCGACCTTTTGTGGTGGTTATTCGAGAACCCCAGTCTGTATGTTTTACATTCCAATCTCCACCGATAATGAACCTGTTTCCAAGTGTGTGAAATAAGTTTTTATATTCATCCGTTTAGTTGTAATAGGGGGACTGTACATAGCGGTAACATTAAAATGCCAAGGTGAAGCATTTACCATAACACTTGTAGCTTGAATTTTGGCTGTTTGATATTTTGGAAGCTCATAATGTGATATACATTTGCGAATTATTATTACAGATCCCGCATGAGCAGTACCATCTGGATGAGGCGTGCTATAAGTATTATAAAATGGGATACTGAAAGTTGTTCTGTCTGTAAAATGGGATTCTGAAATGAGTAAAATGTCAATCTTGTTTAAATTTAGGAATGTAATAATTTCTTGCTTATGGTTTAGCAAGCCATTGGAGTTCCATGTTGCTATTCTGAGTAATCTTATGAATGTATTTATCCAATAACTGTGGATAGCATATTCAGGATCATACTATTTTGGCTTATCAACTGAGAGAACATTGCCTTAAATTCGTTTAGAAATGTTGTTAATTGTGTTTCTATGTTTGTATTTTGTTCTGATTGGGGCCTATTTTGGATTGCAGCTTGAGAATAAGTTTGTGGTACTGTCAGGTTTAAGGGACGGCTATTTATAGGTGTTGGTTCATTAGGTTGGAAGTTTGCTCGTATATGTTGATTTTTAGATGCTACTAAATCTTTATGTACTTTACAACCCCTGTAATTTGCAGGGTGTGCTTCTCCACATAGTGCACATTTGGCAGGAGTGTTCTTTGGTTTTTTACAAGTTTTAGAGTCATGCTGTCCCCCGCACTTAACACAGTTAAATGGTTTTAGACAGTATGATTTGGAATGACCATAGGCTTGACATCTCATGCATTGTACTATATTATTATTTTTTCTTGGAGCCTCTACAGTTATTTTTTGTAAAAGATAAAAATAAAAAACCAAAAACTTGGTTATTTGAATTTTTCACATAAATTTTAAGGTTATGTGAAAAAAGTGTAAATACAAAAGTTGTAGATCTTTTTATTACCTACAACTTTGCTATTTAACTTTTTTTCATGGGACTTGAGTTTTGCCGGAAATCGAGATAAACTGTTTTCTACCCTTAAAAGCTCGCCCCCTTCCACTTCCCGACCCCAGAGCGCCTGTAAATTGTTTTTCCTATCATTTTTGTCATATTCTCTTCCTTTTCCAATGAGTTTCATCCTACTATTATTTTATTTGGTTTCAAAAATTATCTGCACTGGTCTATAGGCTCGAAGTTAAGCTTTCAAAATATCATTTGCTCTAAGTAAAATTTTTAATACTTTGCCTATAGACTATTTTAATTTTACAAATACCTGATTACTTCATTAAGTGTAAGATTATGTACGATGAAGATGAAGTTTTAAGAAAAAGATATAACAATAAGAAAAAGATATAACAATAAAAAAAAGATATATATAACAATGAAAATGTTTCTGATAAATTCTTGGTAGTAGCTGTAAAAGATATCAGAGCGGGATTTATAGTATATGCGCTTATAGCTAAAGATTCGTAACTGCTATGTTTTTCTACAAATTATATTATACCTTTATTTATGACAAATTGTAAAAGTATTACAATAAACATTGTATAAACAAAGAGCCCAATTCATTAAAAAATACATTTAAGTTTATAAAAATTAAAAAGAAATTAATCCATCTGATGCCAAGCCATTTTCGGAGAGTCTGGCAGTGTTCGATTTCAAATATACTACATAGACGTGCATTATCTTTTTTGTGTTTCAATATAACTATTATATTCATTTTATTAAAGGATGATGTAAAAAATTAAAACCCGAACCATGTTTTACGATTTTTCTGCGAGGTATTAAAAACTAGACGATACATTGTTTGGTAAGACAAACTTGTTATTAAGTATGCTTTTTTTACAAGGTTTAATGTTGGTCCCATTTTAAAATCCTCACAGTAAGTGCGCACACCACTGACTGAAGCAGCTGTTCGTTCGGTAATAAAAATGTCAAATAGTGCAGATCAATGTGCAATCTCTCTTGTTTGTGCTATGTGGAATACTATACTAACTGTAACTGTAACTAACGACTGATGTCCCAACCTCAGACAGATTTATATACGTTTTAATAATAATAATTTATTCACAAGAAAAATAGGAATCATCATCATCATTGCCGTTCAATCCCGTAGGATTATGGCATCGCTTATAGTTTAAATCCATTTAATGAGGTGGATTATTCCTCTCTTTCCCATTATAGTTTATAGCTTCTCATGTGTCTTCGCTGCTGCCGTTGTTATTTTTTTCCAATCTTTTCTGTTTTTACATGTTATGATCCAATCTTTTATATTCAGTGTTTTAATATCTTCCTTTACTTCTTCGAGCCATTTTTTCCTTGGTCTTCCTCTATTTCTTGTCCCCAGTGGAGTCCAGTTTGTTATCCTTCTAATCGTGTCTGTGGGTTTCCGTCGCATTATATGTCCAAGCCATTCCAAACGCAAAGCCTTGATGTGTCTTATTATATTTTCCCCTCCTAGTTCTTTTTCAATTTCTCCATTTCTTTTTCGTCTTCTTTCTCCTTCCTCCATTATATCTGGACCTAGTATTGTCCTCATTATCTTTCTTTCCAGTATTTTCAAGTCTTCCTCTTCCTTTTTATAAAAGACTCCACTCATTTCGTCGAAAAACTGCATACTTTGACTCTTTCTCCAGCGGAAATTCTCGTTAACTTCGATGTTGTTTCGCTTTTCACTATGGTACCCATTAAGGAAGCCATGGAACACATTAATCAAGAATTTCCACATGATATTACTAAATTGTTCCAACACTGCCTAACCACTACATATTTTCAATGGAAGGAGGAATTCTACGAACAAAGCGATGGTGTAGCTATGGGCAGCCCTTTAAGTCCAGTAATAGCTAACTATTTCATGGAAATTTTCGGGGCCAAAGCGTTGACTACGGCAGAAAAACGACCAAAGTATTGGTTTCGATATGTGGACGATACTTTTGTTATTTGGAGCCATGGCGAGAGAGAACTTCAAAACTTCCTCTTACACCTCAACTCTATCAACCCAAAAATTCAATTCACTATGGAGATAGAAAAGGAAGGACGCCTACCGTTTTTGGATGTTTTGGTATCAAGGAGGCCGAATGGAAAGCTTGCGCATACCGTTTATAGAAAACCAACACACACTGACCGATACCTCAACAACAAACCATCATCCCAGACAAAAAAGGGGAGTCATGAAAACTCTGTCTGTGAGAGCCAAGAGAATATGTGAGCCGGCAGACTTGGAACGGGAAATGAAACATCTAGAAAGAGCCTTTGGTTGGAATGGATACAGCAGACACGAGTTCCATAGGGCCGTCCGTCCAAGGAATGTAGAGCGCCAAGAAGAAACAACGAGAGATGATGAAGAAAAGCGCGGTTGGACCAGTCTACCATATATCCATAAAGTCACGGATAGGATCGGCAGGCTACTAGAAAAACACGAGGTCAAGACTGTGTTTAAACCCACTTGTACAATACAACAGAGCTTGAGATCGACCAAAGACCGCAGAGATCCCCTATCAGCACCCGGAGTTTATAGAGTTCCATGTAGCTGTGGGTCGGTGTACATTGGCACCACAAAGCGCAGTGTCAACACGAGAATTACGGAACACAAAAGGAGTTGCAGGCTGGGACAAACACAAAAGTCAGCCGTAGCAGAGCACGCTCTCTCTGAAGGTCACAACATTCTTTTTAACGAGGTGGAGATTTTACATCAAACGCAGCGTTACTATCCGAGACTAACCAGGGAAGCCATTGAGATATTTAAGCACGACAATAATTTTAACCGAAAGGAAGAAATTACTTTTCTAAACCCAGACTGGAAGCGAGTTCTTCGACATGCATCAAGTACGCCGAAACCTCGCGCCACCACCACCACCATCCCCACCCCAGCCCCCCAACTGCAGCGGGACGGCGGGGGTATAAATACGACCGAGCGGACCACTGTCGAATCAGTCAACGTCGGGAAGCACGGGAGATCACTTCGCCCACTGCCTCATCGCCTTTGATAATGTCTACCGCAGCTGTAGACGAAACGTCAGGAAGAAATTCCATTGGACCACGGCTTCAAAGCCCGGAAAACACTTTAGATTTCAATTTTTCTATTGTTGTTGTTATTATTGTCAGATCATCGGCATACGCTATAACTTGTATTTGGTCTGTTATTATGTTTCTATTGTTTAGATTTGCTTTCCTTAATATACTTTCGAGAGCTAAGTTAAATACTGTTGATGAAATGGAATCCCCTTGTTTTACCCCTTTATTTACGTTGAACTCTTCCGTGGTGTTTCCCTGAAACTTTGGTATTTTTATGGATTATTTCTAGCAAATCTATCAGTTTTTTTGGTATACCCAGTGTTTTTAATTTCTTCAACATCTTTAGTCTATTGTTGCTGTCAAAAGCGGTTTTGAAGTCTATAAAAATTATGTGGATTTCTTTGTTATATTCCCATGTTCTTTGTATTATTTATTCTAGCGTATGGATTGCATTGATTGTTGACCTTCCTGGTCTGAAGCCGTTTTGGTAGTCCCCAATAATTTTCTCTGCGTGAGGCTTTAGCTTTTGGTTTATTAAGTTTGCAGTCATTTTGTAAGCTGTGCTAAGTAATGTTATGGTTCTAAAATTATTACAGTTTTCTTTGTCGCCCTTTTTATATATCGGAGATATGATACCTAAATTCCATTCTTCTGGGATCTTATTTTGTGTCCATATTTGCTGTACCAGAAGTTGTAGTTGTTTGTGTAGTTCATTCCATCCATATTTCAGTAACTCTGCTTCTATATTATCATCTCCTGGTGCTTTCCCGTTTCTTACTCTTCTTATTTCTTTCCGCTATTATGTTTTCTTCTTTTTCTCTCTCTGTTTCTTGGATATTCTTGAGATTCAATGTTTCTTCCAAATGCTCTTTCCATATTCTTCCTATCTCTCTTTGGTCGGATTCAGTATTATCAGTTGATATAAATATAATGTAATATAAGAACTAAAAAATTTAATACATTTAATTTAAACTATTAGATAATATAAACCTAATTAAATTTGTAATTTTTATTTTTTATTCACCACTGGATAAATTTGTACTTTGAGCACGCCTCGTAAAACAATTTTTAATTTCCGTGCGTGTTGGGGTCGACTATATAATATTCTAGCAAACTTTATTTTTGAATGTATCTTAAGTCAGTATATACCTTAGTAGAGGTCCATCCTGTACAATAAGTATTTTCACGTCATTAATTTTTAATAGATTTTAATAGGGATTTGAGTAGAAGATTTAATGTGTGCTCTAAATGGACTATTCCAGCATCAAAAAGTTAAATTGGTAATTAAAAACCGCGCACGGAGGTTTTCATTCAAAATTCGTAAAATGTCGGTCTTATTCGTTTACGTAATTTTAACAAAAGTGCTGTCGTAAATTATTACGGATGAATATTTTAAATAATATAATATAGACCCAGGGCCAATCATTTTTTAAACAAAAAAATTCTTAGCAGTATGTGGATGATTGGAAGTAAATTATATAAAAAAAATCAAGTGAACTGACTAAAAGTTCCGGAAGAGGGGTGGGGATAAATATACGTTTTGAGGGTTGGATATTGGTTTTACCATTTGTGGCTGAAATATGCATCCTATCGAAAAAAGTTTAATGTAAGAGTTGTAGATAATTAAAAATCTAAAACTTTAATATTAATGATTTTTCAATATAAACTCAAAATTATCGAGAAAAACGCTAAAAACTGTTTTTTTTTTTCGTTTTTAATTTTTATCTCCCGCAAGAATAATTTTTTTATGAAACTTGGTGAAAATGTTTCCCCCTTTTTTATAAATTTCAACATATTTTTCATTAAAAATTACCCCTTTTTGTCGATATTTATTGTAATTTTTCATTATTCCAGAAAAAAAATTATAAAATCGTCAAAATTTGTATTTATATTATTAGACTCTATTAAAAAAATACAAGATATATCATTGAAAAGTGTTAAAAGCAGAAAAAATAAATAAAACCAATCTTTAACTTATCATTGTCATATAAAAAGAACAGATTTATCAGAATTAAACTATGACGTAACTGGAGTTTAAACGTGAACAAAGTATAATACATTTTTAATTAAAAAAATTTAATTTACGTTTAACAACTTCTTTTTGTTAAATGGGTTGAAAACTTTCTAATTATCGCCACATTCCCCCATTTTCTTTTATCTATTTATCCCTTTGAAATTGTTCTATGGTGCCTTAAGACTACAAAACCGTTCAAAGTTTCAATCCTGTTTAAAACTGTTTAGTCCTTCTGTACTTTAACTTTTAAATGAGTCCACGCGTAAACATCAAACTTTGGGCCTTAAGTAAATGATTCATTTTAGTTTCAATGTCAAGACTATTTTGGGCAGGAGCATTTTTAATAGTAGCAGTTTTGGTTAATAGTTATTTGAGTTTTCAAATTCAAAATGATTTTCACTGTTTTAATTGGTATCTGACTACGGAAATGGAATAAATATAGCAGAAATATGTCGAATATAAGTTGGCGGAAACAAAATGGCGGCCAGACCTGCCGCAAAAAGTTCAAATATTTTAACGTTTGGGAATTCGAACAAACCACGGAACCACAGAATACGGATGTCAGATTGCCCTGTATCTTCTCCATTTACCTAACGTAAAACTTCAGTTTTCGTTTGCCATTATAAAAAGTAATTATGGAGAATCTGTTGAATTTATACGAAGTTCATCGTTTATACCGTCTCTGTGTTTATGTTAACAATTACACAAGTTTAATAGTACATAATTGAATGTATTTTTGTTAATTCTTTGGTCTTGCGTTTTGACATATGACATCTGTAAGAAAATGAGGTTGGTATACCTTATTTATTTTAGAGAGGCAGTGACGTCACACGTCAAAAATCTACGGCGTTGCCAGGTCGAATTTTTTTTCGTTCATTTATATAAAGATAAAATTGTGCCAGTTACTTTTTTCCTAGCTTGAATCAAAGTGCATCTAATGTGCTATCAACTTGAATGGATATAAAAAAGAACTGCTGTCTATAGAACAATAAAATGTTGACTATAAAGCATTTTCAATAGTAAGAAAAGTGTTTTAAGATTAAAATAAAAATTAAAAGTTATGTAGTTTTGGAATTTTTATTGTAATATGCCACTATGTTATAGTACATTGACACGTTGGAGGTCAATTTGTAACTACTCTAAATAAATCAGGAATTTTCGCTGTCACAGTTGCCAGGTCGCGAAGTGTTGCCAACCTTTAACAGTTATTTTCCTCTGTACGTTAAGTTTAAATCGTATTTGCTCTTAGTGTTTTCGTGTTTATTCCGTTGACAACAGAAATTACGTCACTCCCTCGGTAAAATAGATAAGGTATAGTATTCTTGCGTTTTCCATCCAAGAAGTAAATAGAAATTTCACCCTGTATGTGGTTTTTGAAAACACTAATAAGGATCTTACAAAATACACAAACAGACAACAAAAATGGCGAAACACGACTACTTAATTTCTAATAAAAAAATCAAATTTGAATATAAATTGAATGTTCAACAAAATGAAATGTAACTTTTCGATTTTCAATATCAGATCAAAGAGAATTATCTCAAGTTATGTTAAATACAGAATTAAGAGGGCCCAATACTAGGATTTAGAAAGCCAAAAACGTTATAGAATACCTTACTGGTCCTAAACCGGACTTACGTCATTCAATTTATATCTTTACATAATAATACCGGGTGTATCAACGATGCGATAAGATAGGAAAAAATGTTTCAAATAAAAGTTATAGAGATCAATGAAAGCTATGTTCCCAAAATAACTACCAACGTTACGTTTTTTTAAATGAAACACCCTATATATTTTCGCTAGATTGAATTGAAGAGTGTTTCTCAAAAATAACAAGTTTTACAGGGTGTTTCATAGTTAAACCGACGTACGTTTACTGTAAATAGAGGGTACTTAGGTGATTCCAAATAACCTTAATTATTGGTTCTAACGCCTTTAATAACCGAGATACGGGGTGTTTCATCCATTTCGGCCAATATTTTGATAAGCCGTAACTTTAGAACCGCTCAGTATATTTCTCTCATATTTGGTACAGGTATAGTGTGTTAATCGCCCAATCCTGTAGGGTAATAACTACAATTAAAATCCAGATCCGGATTAAGAAGAATTTGTAAAATTGGGATGGATATTTGAAAAGAACGAAAAAAAATGAGTTAAAGTGAAATTTTTTTTAAGTGCACATCCCATTCTAATATTGGAGTTTTAACGTTAAATTACATCAAATGCTTTTTTTTTCATTTTCACAAGCAGTAACTTTCGAAATACCTGGTAGATTTTTTTCATATTTGGTACAGGTAACATTTTTTTAGTAGCCCAATCGTATAATGTAAGGACTACACACTACAGTTAAAATCCAGATACGGATTAAGAAAAATTTGTAAAATTTGAAAATCCGCAAAGCAACACTCTGTACATCAATTTTTTTTAAATTGGATCAGACATTCGAAACGAATGGAAAAAACTGAGATATTCTGACATATTTTTATAAATGCACATCTCGTTCTACATATAATTAAACTTTTCATGTTAAAATTCAATTAATGCAATACTTATTGTCATTTTCATAAGCCATAACTTTGGAAATACTCTGTAGATTTCTTTCATATTTGGTACAAGTAGATTGTTTAAGTGGCCCAATCGTACAATATAAGAACTAAAGTTAAAATCCAGATCCGGATTAAGAAAAATGTGTAAAAGTTGATCATCACTAAAATAGCACCCTGTATATCAGATTCTTTAAAATGTAAACGGATACCTATTTGAAAAGAGAAAAAAAAAGAAAAAAGATGTGTTATTGCCAAAGCCTACTTGATAGTTTAAAGAGTTTTGTATACGGAATTAATCCGAAAAATTAAATCTGTATTTTTTTGTAGAACGCTCTTGTGCACTTATAAAAATATTTCAGTATAACACATATTTTTTCTTTTTTTAATAGGTATCCGATTACATTTAAAAAATCTGATATACAAGATGCTATTTTAGAGATTACCAACTTTTACAAATTTTTCTTAATCCGGATCTGGATTTTATCTGTAGTTCTTGTATTGTACGATTGGGCTATTTAAACAATCTATCTATACCAAATATGAAAGAAATCTACCGAGAGTTTCCAAAGTTATGGCTTATGAAAATGACAATAAGTATTGCATTAATTGAATTTTAACTTTAAAGTTTAGTGATATGTAGAACGAGATGTGCATTTATAAAAATATGTCAGAATATCTCAGTTTTTTCCATTCGTTTCGAATGTCTAATCCAATTTAAAAAAAAAATCTTATGTACAGCGTGTTGCTTTGGGGATTTTCAAATTTTACAAATTTTTCTTAATCCGTATCTGGATTTTAACTGTAGTGTACTCCTTACATTATACGATTGGGCTACTAAAAAATGATGCCTGTACCAAATATGAAAGAAATCTACCAGGTATTTCGAAAGTTACTGCTTGTGAAAATGAAAAAAATGCATTTGATGTAATTTGACGTTAAAACTCTAATAGTAGAATGGGATGTGCTCTTAAATAAAAATTTCACTTTAACTCATTTTTCCATTCTTTTAAAATATCCATCCAAATTTTAAAAAATCTCATATACAAGGTGTTCTTTTGGGGATTTTCAAATTTTACAAATTCTTCTTAATGCGGATCTGGATTTTAATTGTAGTTCTTACACAATAGGATTGGGCTACTGACACACTATACCTGTACCAAATATGAGAGAAATATACTGGGGGGTTCTAAAGTTACGGCTTATCAAAATATTGGCCGAAATGGATGAAACCCCCCGTATCTCGATTATTAAAGGCGTTAGACCCAATAACCAAGGTTATTTGTAATCACCTAAGTACCCTCTATTTACAGTTAACGTATGTCGGTTTAACTATGAAGCACCCTGTATAAATTTTAAAAAATATTTCCTTTTAAAATCCCAAGTATTACCCATAAAAGAGTTCATGTTATAGTTTAAAAAAAATATATTATTTGAAGCGTTTTTGCATGCTTTTTAGCAACTCTTGATGATCGTTAATTGGCGTTTATATTTAGCATTTAAAAAGATTTAAAATCTCCAAAATAATGCTAAAATATAACGTTAATAAATGCTGAAAATATGCATTAAATGCGTAGTCGAATATGTCCACACCAGATATGAATAACTTTACCATTTTTTCCTTCTATAATTCAAACAGCTTCACTAAAGAACGATCTTTATTTGAGTCCAAGAATTTTCATTGTATCTCAATTACATCTATTATTATTAGACAAAATAATATCATCGTAACTGCAAATTCTACTTCAGTTTGTTGTCATTCAAGCGACACATATTCATATCACTAAGAAAAATTGTCCTGTAATTGAAAAATACACTGTACTTGTAAATTTCCCTTATTTTTAATAAAAACTGCTTAAAGTTGAAACTAAAAGGGGTAATTTAGATTATGTAAAACGCGCTTATTTTATCTGCAATAAAAAAATTGATTGAAAATTCATATTTTTTCTTGATTAACTTTTAAAAAACGTAAGTGCTCGAGGTGCTTTTGGTCACAGAATAAAAATGAAAACCACTAATTATAAATATTTGAACAAAAAATACAAATCATCTGGCAATCATCTGGCATAACACCGCAGCGCATATTATATAATAATGACAACACTTACGATATAAAAATACACCTACACTATAACCACCGTCCACGTACAACGTAACTAAATTAAAATTATCACCCTAATTCTATTTCAGTAAACCTACCTGTTGATCCTCGCTTAATAGGTCTTCCCCCTACACACTTTTCGCGAACTTCGCCTGGCGGAAGGGTGAAATCAACTAGATCGGCACTCTCTGATTATTTTCCACTTTTCTTCAGAAAAATTCATCGGTCCTCATTCCTCATCCCTCTCTATAAATTCGTCACTCCCCCCTCTCTATTGCAAAAACAGAGAAAAAGTAAACAGGCACGGAGGCGGGTTGGGGCAAATAATATTTATTTAAATAATTAATATTATGTATAATAAACAAAGTTTGTTTATATATTGTTATGATGTTAAAATTTTGAAATTGACAGGGTTGTTATGGGATGTTTGTTTATGGAGATTAGATTGATATAGTTAAAAAAATGTCAGATAAGTATAGGTTTAATGAAAATAAAAATTTAAAAATAAGAAAAGCTGTAGAATATCAATATTATTACAATTGGCGCCCAACGTGGGGCTCGAAATTGAGTGAACCCAAAAGATGAAAGAAGATAATGGAATGGAAAATGGAGATGAAAAGTTGATGAGATTCATGGAAGCATTGTTGCAGAAGACGAATAATAAAATAGAAGAACAAAATAAGAATATGGAAAAGAAATTAGAAGAAAAGATGAATGAACAAAAAGCAGACACGAGAAAAATACAAGAATCCATAAATGAGCAAAATAATAAAATTGACAATTTAAATACCAGTGTGAACAGGAAAATAGAAGCACAGGAACAGAGTTTACAAGAAATAAGAAATAGAGAAGAAGAAATGGAAATGGCTTTAATTACACAAGAAGAAAGAATTATAAATATGCAAGTAAATATTCAAGAAGAAGTACAAAGAAATACAGAAATAAATATAAGAAAAACTAAAGAAGAAATTGAAAAAGAAACAAAACAAGAGGTAGAAAATATTAAAAGAAATTTGATTATAAAAGGAAAAGAAATTAAAAATTTAGAAGATCATATTAAAAAAGGTTGTAAACTACAGGATGAAATAATAACATCAGAAACAAATGTGACAAAATGGAAAATACAAGAAATAGAAAAGAAAATGTACCAATAAAAATCTGAAAATATCAACATTATTACAATATATAGAATTATATTTTGCACATAAAAAATATATATAACATATTTAACATTAAAAAAATATATATACAATGTGTCCCAAAACTCCCAAAAAGTTTTATACAAATGGAGAAAAAGTGTATCTTAAATTCCACAAAAAAAATATTCGTATTAAAAAGCTTTGCATGACTTGTAAATCCATAATCAAGTATAAAACATTTGCTGGAATATAGGGAAAGCAAAAATGAAGATTTGGAGAGCAAAATGTTCATTAGAATTGTTAGTACCTAAATACCAAAAAATCGTACATCAGCGTCGGTGAGATTCGAACCCACAACCCTTGGCTTATGAGGCAATTACTAGATGATTATCAGAGAAACTCATTACAATAACATGTGAATTTAAAGTTAAATAAATGATCAAAATTTTATTAATACAACCCTGTGGTTTTGGAAAGTACCTCAATAATTTATGCAAATCTTTAATAACCATGATATGAACTATTCCAGGTCTTCTTAAATATCTTGAATCGTATAATAATTCGCTTAAGCTTCCGCTACTCAGTTAGTTTTTCCAGGTCAATGATTATTGGGCTTTTCATAAAATCGTTTGTCCACAATTTTAAATTTGAAACCATTTTTTTTAATGTCGTCACAGAGTGGTTTTCAAAAATCACTACGGTTTTTCTGAGGTCTTATTTAACATTAAAAACTACATACCTGTTAATAAGGATATGTTTAAGACGTTTGTAGATAAGTAAGTCAAAAGCTTTCTGTATGTCCAGGACCACTAATTTGTTGTTGTATATTAGTAGTGACACAGTACAGTGAATCCTTATTGTTGTATTGGTGTCAATTTTATTTTGCTCACTTTAGTAATCTTTTAAGTAGAATAATATAGTAGATTTTGGAATTCCATCATAAACAGAAGAATTCGTAACTGAGCAAATTCTTCAGTAAATTAAAGAAACCGTAATTTTTCAAAACATTGTTGCCAGACCTCCTTGCTATGAAATATATTTGGATATACCTTCTTTTTAAATCCTTACGTTATTATTATACGTATTTTTCATTATATTTTTATATGACAATTTTTTGTTTTTTTGCAATAAAAAATATTATTATCGTAAGTAATATCATAATGGCATCTAATTTTTCCGAAAAAAATCGAAAAAACACGTTGCTAAGTAATATTTTAACAAGAAGCATGAGTGCTGGTGGCACCTGCATATTACTTTGCATTGTGTTTTTTCGATTTTTTCATAGGAAAAATTAGATGCCCGAATGGTATTTGACAAGACTATTTCATGAGTAACAGATTATTCTGCATACACATAGCTTACAAAACATACTACCTATTATATATGCATACATAATAAATATGTAGGTATTAATTTGAAAACTGAAAAACAGGTAATTTATTTAATCAAAAAATACTACAAAATACACATCTGCAAATTCCTTCCCTACTAGACTTGAAGATAATATCTTTAAATGGATCAAAAATTATTTTCCACTTCATAAAATACATCTCTTACATTTTTTTTGCAACGGTGTTCCACATTGTCTTCACAACTAGTTCATATTGACGTATTGGTTTTAACGGTATTGTACGGTACACTTTTCTCAATCGCCAGATCAATATTAGTCATAGAATCACTTCCAAAGCGAGTTATTTTCACTACATAAGCTGACTGGCACTGTTTATTGACAATAAAGTCAGAAAAATTGTTTAGCGTCGTTTTCTGGTGTCCTAGGAGACCATAATTACTTGTTATCAAAGGTATTGTAATCTTTGGTGACAACAGCTGTCAAGTTTTGCCGCGGGCAAACTCGATTAAACTGCTGACAGGAGCTGTCATACAGTTTTTTCATCTAGAAACCATTTGTAATTCAAAATTGCGCGTTTGTGATTGGTGGAAATTGAGACGAGGGAAATAGCTATCATTATTGACATAAAGATAGTGATTGCCTACAAAATGTCGATCAAACTATTTCTTTTAAATCAAAAGCGTTAAATTATGTAGCAGCTGATTAAATACAAGATTAAACAAGTAGTAACGGCACCCGCTAGAGAGCGGGAACAATAGACTTCTAAACTATACAAAAAATTATTTATTAAATTTAAAAAATCGTCGTAGAAAGCTGAAATTTAGGCGTGAACATATTCAAGGTATCCTGAATTCATATCCGTTGTCCGTTAGTCTCTATTGGTTCTGGAAGCTGAGTTATAAATGCGTACAGACGGACAGATAAACGGACAGACAGACGGACAGACAGACGGGCAGACAGGCAGACAGAAGCGTTCCCTAAGACTTTCTAAACTTTAGGGTTTAGAAGTCTAAAATGGAATAGCTTTGCAGTTGTGTTACAGCATCATAATAGAAATCCTATTTCAGTGCATCATACTGCACAACAATATCTATTTGTTTAACCAGGGAGGAAAGTGTCACTTTTCCTTCCCCATGCAAGGTTTCTGCCTGGGACTATCCAACTTTCTTTTTATGGGCATTATTTTTCTATATAAAAAGAAGAACTTTGATCTTTTAATTTTAAATCAGGCATCATATTTTAGGAAAAATCGACTTTGGCACTATTTTTATTTTATTTATCTGAAATTTCAATAAATTATAGTTGTAAAAATGTAATTATAGATAAATTTTCCAGGGTTAGATAAAATGGTTTACCACCAGTTAAATTTCATATAATCTGCGATATATATGATTATAAAAAATTCATAGCCGAATGAAAAGCATTCTTTTGAACCAGAGGACGTGACGGAAAGGTCGTGGCAATATCATGATGCCGCCTACCCACCTCTGCCTCCACCACACGCCCCTCTCCTCCAAATCCTACCCTCGCTAACTATTCCATTAAATTTCATTTTCTCTTTTACCCAGCGTTGGAATTGGTTGCATACCATGGCATTCATTCTGATCCTCGAGTAGGCTACTGGGTCGACCTCAATATAGTGCCATCATCGACACTCTCCTCTATTAAACGAGCCTCATGTTAATCCAGCGTAGTCTGGGAGCTCTCCTCGTTATCTTAATAAAACAGCGTCACATCATTTCTAGAAGTTCTTTTTGAAATGGTCCATTTGTATCTTGTAACGACAATCTAATAGCTTCTTGTATGCCAAGGGAGAAAATTGTTAGAGTACAATTTCAGAGTCTTTATTTTATACAGGATGTCCATTTAGTCTTTGATTACTCATTTATTATTAGACCAATACGGGGTTAAAGATGCCACATTTTAAAATTAGTCGAATGTATACAATGTGTCCCAAAAAGTGTTTTTACGCAACCAAATTTAGTAAATATCATACGATAAGATGTAAGACGATTCTACATTTATTTTAGTCAATATTTTGCTTTTTAACAGATTTTTATTAGCTTGGTACGCTCGGTTTGTAGCCATTATTTTTTCTTCGGTCTTCGTTCTTCTTTACCCTTTACTGTTGATCATTATACCCAAGAATTTAAATTTTTGTAATTCTTTGATTTTTTTATTTGCTATTCTTATTAGTTTTATATTAGTTTTATTCACATTAATTTTTAGTCCCAACTTAATCCGTTTTTCTTCAATTTCCTTTAACATTTTTTCCATCGGTTTCCTTTTTTTTTTCTTCGTAAACCAAATTTTTGTATTTTCCAGGTCCAGTTATACCCTAAAAAACTCACTTTTTCTTTCAAAAATGGCCCAAACATTTTTTTTCGGTAATTTTGACATTGCCAGTCGTTTCTTATACAAAATTCATTCTTCATAAACCAAATTTTAACTTTTTTGTAGATGCTAGGTCCATTTACACCCTAAAAAACTCACTTTTTCTCTCAAAAATGGCCCAAACATTTTTTTCGGTAGTTTTGACATTGCCAATCGTTTCTTAAAAGGGCAGCTCCAGCCCAGAAATTTGGGGGATGGGGCAACGTCGTCGGCTGTTAGGGTTATATACAGTGCGGATCATTTCTTATGTAGCAGAGCTGAGGTATATTTGTTACAAAATTTTAGTAAAAAGCTAAATACTTTCATTTGGAAAACAGATGTGGGGAAATAGTAGTTTTTCTAATCAGTGCGCAAAGTTTTAATGTTCCAATATATACTTATACCATTGTATAAAAATTACATAGTAGGATCATCTTATGGAGTTTTCATTGGAGCCGATTTGAGGCTGCTTGAAGGTGAAGTGATCTTCTCTGCGTTGCTAACAGCATGGTCCTGTATTTGCAGACTTGGCATACATTTCCCCATATCGGAGCTGCATAAATGATCACGGAGGTGACCACGCCAGCCAGCATCTTTCTCCTCCATGTGCTAGGTCCCTCAATGTTTGGGAGAATCCTTCCTATAACTGCCACCTGTCTCATGGCCTTCTCCTCTTTACATGCTCATTATATACCAAATTGCTGTCTATCCACATCCCTAGATATTTTACACTCTTCTTCGGGTATATATCTTGGTCCTCCATGTTAAAGACGATTACTTCTTTATTCCTCTTCCCCCGAAGGCCGGAGTAAACCTACCCATGCAGGAGCCGCACCGGGCGACCGTTGTTGGCCCAACAGTGACAAGTGCGGCTATCCAATTGAAGGACATAAGCAGGCCGATGGTAATTTGTTTGTTGGCAGGTTTGAATTATTTGCTTAACTTAACAAAGTATGCTAAAAATACCTATTCCTTCAACGTTTTTATACCCTTTTGTTCGCACAAGTTGGAAAACAACTCGTGCTGTTTTTCGTACTTATCTAAGACAGGCGGCGATGGTGTTGTGAGGTTTATCCGTATTTTCATAGCTCTGCTTGTGTGGTTCACTGGTAAGGGGGTGAATTATAGGGCATATAGACGTGGATTTAGTAGAAACAAAGTTGTTCGTTAGCCTCGAAGTAATTGAGCTGACTAACTAACCATCAGACACCACCACCTTACGGAAAAAAAAATTTGCATCTCTTATTGGTCACTCTCTTAGGTACAACGTGGGCGCTGAACGAAATCACCTCCCCGTGAAATTAGATTCTGGATCCGCATCTGTTGCTATTACCAAATAGATCAAAACATTTAAAGTCATCCACTGGCGAGTGAGGTTATCTCAAGAACGCATGCTGATATCTACTGGATTACGACACATTATCGGCTTTTATGTGTTTTTCTATTTTAATGCATAAGGTCATAAACTAGCCATAGGATCGGTTTGGGCCAATGGACACTTTTTGTCAGTGCATCGAGTTTTATAACATACCAACGTTTCAGAAAATTTGACCGGGACGTTTTTTACATTTAAATGGTCCTTTGAAGCAAAGACATTTTTTTTTATTTTACCTCCCCGTGAAATTAGATTCTGGATCCTCATCTGTTGCTATTACCAAATAGATCAAAACATTTAACTTCATCCACTGGCGAGTGAGGTTATCTCAAGAACGCATGCTGATATCTACTGGATTACGACACATTATCGGCTTTTATGTGTTTTTCTATTTTAATGCATAAGGTCATAACGTTCTAGAATTTTATGAATGTAAATCAAAAATTATAGGACACACCTAGTGACACAGTGAGTAGGGATAATTTTTAACTGACGATTTCTTAAATTTAGGGGATAATAGATATAACATGACCTCTATGACCGCTAAAACCATCTATAGGAAAAAGAAAGAAGCAAAGTTGTATACCCACGGCCACTACTGAATGTAGTTATTCTGAAACCACTTATATAATAACAGAAAAGAAACATTCTCGCTCTTGAGATTGAAAGAAAATTCTGAAACACTTGTCTCTTATGTATTTTATACGTATTTCATTCTTATACTAGAGATAGAATATTCATTCTGTAATTGTTTAAAAAAATACGATTTGCCATGAATGTCAAATTAACTGTCAGTATTAGTTGACGTGGTCTTAATATTGGTTTGTAAAAACTTTTAATTTATAAAAAAGGAGTAGAAAATCAAACGATTCAGATGTAGAATTTGAAAATACTCCTCCAGAGTTTAAAAAATATGCCGATAACATAACTCAAAATTTTCTACCGCAAAAATCCAAGAGATTGAGGTTTCATTTTACTACATATAATTCCTACTTTCTGTGGACGTGGAGAAAGTACAGTCTGTTACTCTGTTGGAATGAAAAGTCGACACACGTGGTTCCTCCACTCGTGTCGAATTCTCATTCCAACCTTGTTACAGAATATACTATTAATTATTTCACAACATGTATCACTAAAAATATCACTCTGTATCAAGTATTCGATGTTATCTCTCTACTAATTCTTGTAAATGGTATTTCATAAAATATCGAGGATGCAAATATATTGGAAAACCGATTAACACCTTTTATTTTATGGAAATTGGATATTTGATATATTTTGCAATATAACTTTATAGCCCATAACGAATGAACAAATAATCATTTTGATGTATCCAAAACTGTAAAGGGAAAAATTTTCGTTTAGAATCTATTTTTGTGCAAAGATCTCTTTTTGTGGACATGAAACATTTGTCCTAAAATACAATAAACTACTCAATATTCCTGTTTCTAGCTATATATGATGTAAAAAAAGATGCAAGAATAAAGTATTTTTTACTCAAATGATTGTAAATATTTTTTTAAATTTTTTTTGAGGATATAGATTGATGAAAAAACTTTTAAAAAAGTGGTTGATAATAACGCAACATAAATTAAAAAATGACATAGGTATTAAATAAGTATAATTTTAAAGTAATTTCTTGCTAAAATATGTTTGTTTGAATTTTTCTGTAAATCATATTAATTATAAAATAAGTGCATTATTAACATTTTCTACGTGTCCAGTGTTATATACATTAGTTGTGGATTTAAATGATTTGAGGTAAGTATATACTTATATTTTATACAGGGTGACACAAAATATGGTTACGGAGGGTATATAGCGTTTTTAGTTTTAACGAGTCACCCCGTATAAATGATGTGTTATAAAATTTTGTATTATATTAAACAAATGTACGATCTGCCACTCTATGTCATAGAGGGTGTTAGTTAAACTGGTTGCAACCCATATTTACTAGTTGAAAGATGTTTTTAATATCTATGGGTACACATTTTAGGCAAACTGGTCATAGGATTACAACAAAATTTTGCTAAGTTAAATACTAAACTTTTGTTAAAGTGTATTAATTTATAAAGTTGACGGAGAAACTTTTAAAATACATCATTTATACGGGGTGACTCGTTAAAGCAAAAAACGCTATGTATGCCCTCTGTAACCACATTTTGTGAGTCACCCTGTATAAAATATGATTCATCACCAAGAAGTAATTACTTAAACTATATATTCATAATGCAATGACATTTGCTTGTATTTTTAAAGGTGTCAGAAAAAAAATGATTTCTTCATAAAAACCATATTACTTATTTTCGAACTACCCTGTAACTAACCAAATTCTACGGTGATTGTTTATAAAATATTAATGCTAAATAATCTATAATTCATGTTTTCTAGAATAAACGCCAATAAAACAGGTCTGTTATGAGAAATCTGGTTACAAAAACTAGCCATAGGATCGGTTTGGGCCAATGGACACTTTTTGTCAGTGCATCGAGTTTTATAACATACCAACGTTTCAGAAAATTTGACCGGGACGTTTTTTACATTTAAATGGTCCTTTGAAGCAAACACATTTTTTTTTATTTTAGGTATGATCCGAATTTTTCATTTTGAAAACCTTTTTTACAAAAATTATTAGTTTTATTTCTATTAAAATAAATAATAATAAGCATGGCGACAAAAATATTTTTTTTCTTTTCATTCTCTAAACATTTTAAAAGTAGACATATATCTCAAAAGGGATTATTTTCAAACGACAACAAAACAGTATGTTTGAAGCTACCGGACTATAACCAGTGAAAATCGAGATAACTTTCTCGGTTCATCACTGCTGATGTACGTAATAGAAACGCTCGATAAGGAAATTTATAAACGCGACAACCATGATTCAATTTTCCGTTGAGAATCTTGAGATAATTAGAAAATTATATTTTGCAAAATTGACCGAAAGTTCGCTTGTCAAATTCACCCATTAGCGATTTATTTTTTGAATGCAAAATTAAAAGGAAAAGAAAACGAAGAACTTTCGAGTGTTTGGTTCCTGATTTGTTGAATAGAACAACTTATTCGAACGAACATCTGCACAGCATTGGCGTACACGTACGTACGAGGAGGTATATGTATCTAGTTAGTATTTTCCTAACTAAAACGAAAGGGTGGTATATATTTCTCATTCTATTTATATGTCAATTGGGCATTTGTTATTTTTCCTTAATAAAAACTACACAACACAAAGTTGCTTAAAGCTATTGGGATCTAACATCTAGCGATACGCCATCTGGCGCTTTGTTTTCGAACACAAAGTAGGGTGAAGAAATACAATACGTCAAACGGGAAAATCGATTTTTGAAATAAATAATAACTGAAAATTGTACAGGGTGGCCAAATAAGAATGCGAGGTACTGTATCTGGGAAACTATCCATCGTAGAGGCTTGCGGAAAAAAAGTTATTACTAAAACGGCTAAGAGAAAAACCTGAAAAATATTTTCAAGTTTCTGAAATGGCCCCTAGGGGGCGTAACTGCGATCTTGAAGCTAAGAAAGTGATGTTTCTGCGAATTCCGCTATATTAACCTACCAAAAAAATACCTGATCTTTAAAGTAGAGGATAATCTGAACCTTTTTTGTTTAACAATTTTTGCTACATCTCTAAAAATAAAGTGGTGGAGGGTATTCAAAGGTTTCAGTAAAAAACATCCTGTATATTCGAAACGGCTGAGCCGATTTTAACAAACTTGGGCTAGTTGAAAAGAGCTATTCTTGGGCTACAAATGTTATAATATTTGCAGTTTTGTTAGTTTCACATGTCGCCGCTAGAAGGCTTCTTTCGACATTTCGACAGAAATGGTTAATGTTCTCAAAAAATTAAATGCATTGGTATGATTTTTTTTTCATCAAACATTAGCTAAATGTTGCCTAAACAAGCTCGCGAAAACCGCATCTCGATATCTTGTTCCTAATTTAAAATTTAGGCCAAAGAAAATTTTATACGGAAATCCCTTATATTTTTATTTTTTAAACTAATTAATTCATTTTATTACGTAAGTTGTGGCCCTAAAAGGGACCGATTTAAAAAAGAAAGGTTTTTAATGCCTTTGTAAATGCTCTAAAAGCTGACCATCACGGTCTATGCATTGCTGAAGCATCTCATGGGTAGACAAAACTGCAGCTTCTATTTCGGCTCTCGGTATGTAACGTAATGCATTACGAATCCGGTTTTTCCTATCTCTCTGGTCGTAGGTTGAGTCTGAAGATCAAGACAAGTTAAGTCTGGTGATCGCGCAGTCCATGGAAACAGACTTCCTCTTCCAATCCACCGCTGTTGTAATACTGCATTAATATGCTCTCGCATAATAATGGAGAGTTTTTATTTCAAATTCTTTGGACCGATGAAGCCACCTTTAAAATCTGCACAATATGCATTATTGATGATCTGCAGAAAATCCGCATTGGTTGCGTGAAGTTCAGCACCAAGGACGTTGGAGTTTAAATGTGTGGTGTGGCATACTGGGAGGCAGAATTATTGGGCCATATTTTTTCGAGCAATCCCTACGCGGCAATATCTTTCTTGACTTTTTGGCCAATAAATTACCGTTGTTGTTGGAAGATGTGCCACTGGAAACACGTCAAAACTTGTTTTTGCAGTTGGATGGTTGCCCAGCTATTATTGTGCGAGAACTTATTAATGCAGTTTTACAACAGCGGTGGATTGGAAGAGGAAGTCTGTTTCCATGGCCTGCGCGATCACCAGGCTTAACTTGTCTTGATTTTCAGACTCAACCTACGACCAGAGAGATATAAAAAAACCGGATTCGAAATGCATTACGTGACATACCGAGAGCCAAAATTGAAGCTGCAGTTTGTCTACCCATGAAAGGCTCCAGCAATGCATAGAGCGTGATAGCGTGATGGTCAGCATTTAGAGCATTTACGGGGTCATTAAAAATCTTTCTTTTTTAAATCGGTCCTTTTTAGGACCACAACTTACATAATAAAAGGAATTAATTAGTTTAAAAAATAAAAATATAAGGTATTTCCGTATAAAATTTTCTTTTGCCTAAATTTTAGGTTAGAAACGAGATATTGCGATGCAGTTTCGCATCTTTTTCATGAAAAAGAAATCATACCAATGCATTTAATTTTTTTGAGAAAATTAACCATTTCTGTCGAAATGTCGAAAAAAGCCCTCTAGCGGCAACATGTGAAACTAACAAAACATCAAAAATTATAACATTTATAGCCCAAGAATAGCTCTTTTCAACTAGCCCAAGTTTGTTAATCGGCTCAGCCGTTTAGAATATACAGGGTGTTTTTTAATGAAACCTTTGAATACTCCCCACCACTTTATTTTTATAGATACTGCAAAAATTGTCAAACAAGAAATATTCAAATTATCATCTACTTTAAATATCAGGTATTTTTTGTTAGGTTAATATAATGGAATTCACAGAAACATCACTTTCTTAGATTCAAGATTGCAGTTACGCCCCCTAGCGGCCATTTCAGAAACTTGGAAATATTTTCCAGATTTTTCACTTGGCCGTTTTAGTAATAACTTTTTTTCCGCAAGCCTCTACGATGGATATTTTTCCAGATACAGTACCTCGCATTCTTATTTGGCCACCCTGTACTAAAACAATTATTGAGATAGAAACCTTGCAGGAACAAACAACACTCATCACTTGTCCATCTCCTGCAATTTTCCCTTTCATTTGATGACCTCGCAAATTCGACGTTGATAAACAAAAAGCCACTACGTCCACACAGCCACTGCCACTTTCATTCATTTTTTTAAGTGCCCAGCTTGTTTAAATTTTTTGCCAGGGTCTGTTGTAGCTCATTGGCAAATTTGGTCAGCGCGTGATTACTGAATTTGTAACAGATGTGTATTAAGGATTCACTTTTAAATAGGATTTTCTTTTATATGAACTGGTTAGTTGTATAGTAGATTAAGAACTACCCCTAGCATGTCCTCCAGAAGGTTTGGATGTAACTAAAGAAGGGGGCGAAATATTCCATCAGTACCTGCAATCTTATATTGGGTTCTAAGAATTATAATCAGTTCTGAAATATTTTATGAGTTAGAAGAAGAGAAATAACCGATTTTTACCTTGCGGTGAAAAATAAATTAAATTTTAACAACTTCCTCTTAAACATTTCGTTTTCCAACAGCGGTAAATTTCCAGATGTTTGTTGAAGGTAAATAATCGTTTAAATAAAACAATTTTTTTGACGTACACTTTTTTATTTCTCACAACAAGAAGTATTAAACAAACAAAAAATAATACAATATTATTCTTATAAACAAAGAATCCCATAAATCTGGATATATGATTAGAAAATGCCGACGTAACTTTACACGAAACGCTTCTTGATCAGGTTAACAACGTATCGTCTAATTCTTCTTCTTTGCCTTCTTGTTGGCTGAGCATTTTTTTCAATACTTTACTGACGACATCCGAAAGGGATTCCCTTGCTCCCGCGTCCAATATGCCCAGACATTTCTAAAAAATTAACAGAACTACTGTAAAAGTTGCTAAATACTAAAATAACCGCAAAGAAAAATAAAAAAAATATTTCAATTTTGTAGTTATGGAAAAAGTTTTCAATTCGCAAGGGAGAGATGAGTTAAAAAATCTCCATATAGAAAAGAATTAACAGAAGCAAACAACCGTAAATAAATGCAAAATAAAATATCAGAGCTATTCACAGCAGAAAGACTCCGATAATTAGGTAAAGGTAAAGTCTTTCATTACCCCCCAGAGGCAGCGTTTGGAGACAAACAGTATACGAATAATCACTAGGTCAATCATGGAAGTGTGTGAATAAATCTTGAATTCCCGTGTTTTTCGCATGGGCAGTTGTACGTTGCGACAAATTAAAAGTTCTGGAAGTTGGGTGGGGGTAGCTAAATATACAACTTGAGGGTTGGATATTGGTTTTTTACGATTGGTGGCTGAAATATACATTCTATCGAAGAAAGTTTAAGGTAAAAGTTGTAGATAATTAAAAAATGTAAAACTTTTATTAATAAGATAAGAGGATATTTTTGACAAAAAGGGACTATTGTGTTCTGAATTCTTCCGCCCACCCTGAGCAAATGTTTTTCATCGAGGAATGGATTTAAAGAACGGATTTTGCTTTTTGAAGAAACAGATTTGGATAACCTGATAGCTTTGATTTCATCAGAAAAGCATTGTGACTGTGCTAACTTGACCAACACATTTAAAGAATGTTGTAGTTTGGAAAGATTGAGGCTGGATGATAAAGGGTTGCATTTTTTAAATGTTTTAAATCTGAGTATGTATGTTGTTACTCTTTGAAGTTTTATTAATGAAGAAAATCTATAAAATATGTCAGAAAAACTTGAATTTCTTTTCTTTTCTATTGAAATTTTAGTAGAAGGCCATTTGTTCTCGTTTAAGGTGAGCCAATAGGGTCCTTTTTTCCAAATGGGAGTACTTATTAATTGATCTGGTGTTGCTCCCCTAGACAACAAGTCTGCAGGATTATTATTAGTTGAAACATGATGCCATGCGTGTGCCTTTGTAAGTTCATGAATTTTAGCCACTCTGTGACTCTTATCTTATTTTTCGACATAACCTCAAAGTTATCAAGCAAAACGATAAGAACCGTTTTTTTCGTTTTTAATTTTTATCTCCCGCAAAAATAATTTTTTTTAATGAAACTTAGTGAAAACGCTCTTCTTTGTGTTTTAAGTAAGCTGTAATTTTTTCAAAGCAAAATATTTATTTTTCGATTTTATACGAATTTAAATTTAAAAAAAAGCCTAATTTTCAAATGAAAAAGTTCACTAACAAATTTGCAATTTTTTAACCTTATCAGTGTTCATGTTCTTATATTGTTCGTATGGAAAAGTATCGTTAAAAATGCAGAAAACCAAAAAACGACATATTCATAATAGATTTTTCAGTTAATCTAGACAATTTTTTATCTTTTATTGCAAATAAGCATTGAAATTGATGATAAAGATTAATTTTCATGTAGTATAATGTCATTTACATTCATTTAACTGTTAATGGTTTTGAAATTACCGAAAACATTGTTTAAACAATAATCGAATACTTAAAAACTTCATAAAACTTCGCTTTAATTATACTGGGTGTTTCATAGGTAAATGAACATACGCTAACTGTGAATAAAGGACACTTAGACGAATAAGAAAAACCTATGTTTGATATATCTAGCTCGCTTCATTGCTGAGTTACAGGGTGTTTTATCAATTTTGTTCATTTCTTTTACCCCTCGTATTTTTGGAACCTCCTTGTATATTTATTTGATATTTGGCAAGCTTGTTTTACTCCAATAAAACAATCAAGAGGCATAGTTGTAACATGTTACACATATTATTTGTTTTTTAATAATGAAATTATATATAAATTATCTTTAACTAATTAAATACGTTAACGCCATCTGTGTCAAAAAAGACGAACTTCAGATTTATCACTTATAGAGGCCGTTAGTGATATTTCTGATGATTCAAAACGTTAAATAAAGGCGTCTACGATCTTCCCTCTCTCTCGATCGAGCTGCTATATCGATCTTTTGATAAATTTACGTCGAATTAACGACAAATACATATAATTATCTATTAAGTAATAATTGGTGTAATGCAAAACAGTTGTAATTACTTTTTATTGTGACTTTTCAATTTTTGCTCTAGTTTAAATTATAAGCGACTGTTTTTAAATTAAAGATTAAAGGTTTTTATTTTACTAACTTATTTTTTGGTTGAATTAAATTCTCTTTGTTTATTTCACTTCATACAGTCAGTTTTTGTAATTCTCCTGACTGTGAATGTATTTTCAAACTTAACATTCAATTTAATTAAAGAGAATTTACTGGCGCCCATATCTACTAATATACCCTAAAAGTGTCATTCTTGGAAAACTTATCCACAGACCCGAGGAATAGAGTCCTTGCTCAGTTATCGAAAACATATATATATTATTAAAAAATAATTGTGCGCAATTACGCCACATAATGACAAAATTTAAATCCAGGTCCGTCTTCAAAAAAAATTATAGAAATAATTTTGCTATTAAACAACACCCTGTATATCAAAATTTTAAAAATTGGGTTGCATATTCGAAAAGAACGGAAAAAGTTTAACGGGAATACAAAGTTTTGAGACTGTACATTTCATTCTACTAGTAAAATTTTAAAAGTAAACTTAAGAATTTAAGAGTTTAAACAATGTTTTCGGTAATTTCAAAAGCATTAATGGTTAAATGAATATAATTGACATTATATTACATGAAAATTAACCTTTTTCATCAATTTCAAGGCTTATTTGCAATAAGAAATAAATAATTGTCTAGATTAATTGAAAAATCGAAAATGAAAAAGGTCGTTTTTTGGTTTTCTGCATTTTTTACGACATTTTTCAATACGAACAATATATTTTTTTCATACCATCTTAAAGTCGAGGTTTCAACGAAGAAAATGATCACTGATAAAGTTAAAAAATTGAAAATATGTTAGTGAACTTTTTCGATTGAAAATTAGGCTTTTTTTTAATTTAAATTCGTATAAAAGCGAAAAATAAATGCTTTGCTTTGAAAAAATTACAGCTTATTTAAAACACAAAGAAGAAAGTTTTCACAAAGTTTCATAAAAAAAAATATTTTTGCGGGAGATCAAAATTAAAAACGGTTTTTATCATTTTTCTCGATAATTTTGAGGTTATGTTGAAAAATAATTAATACAAAAGTTTTACATTTTTTAATTATCTACAACTTTTACATTAAACTTTTTTCGATAGGATGTATATTTCAGCCACAAATCGTAAAAAACCAATATCCAACCCTCAAGTTGTATATTTAGCCCCACCTTCCTTCCGGAACTTTTAATTTGTCCAATTTACTTATAATTTACAAAAAAAATTCCGACCATCAATATACTGCTAAGAATTTTTTACGAATTTGGGTATTTAAAATCGGCATGGCCCTGGTCTATAAGGGAGTAGTTCTAGGTCTAATAAATAAATCTAGTCCAACAATCTGCATTAATGTATTTCTTACCTGAAGCATAGCATCACCATCTTTCAACCTCAAAACAGCAATCAAAGCAATTTCCGAATTCGATTTAACATAACCATGCTTTTCTTTAGTCCCATTTACCAAAGTTGGCAGCAGGAGTTTAAGAAGCTCAGCCGATAATTTTTCCTGTGGTATTATTTTCGCTAAGTGGAAAGATACTCTTGCCAGTAATTGTTTCACATCGTTGCTGTTATTATTCATGGTCTGAAAAATAAACCAAAATTTGTATTATGTTTAATCCATAATCATTTTTGTCTCTACTTACCCTTACAAAAGGAACTAGTAAATTATTTGGTATCGGTTCTTCTTTTATTAATAAATATTGCAACAGGTAACCACAAGACCTTATGGCAATTTGAGTTAAAGCTACCGACTGACCCGATAACTGACTTAACAAAGTCTGAATCAACTTTGGTTTATATTTTTCGTCCCAGAAGCGTTCTGGTGTTTCTTTCAGAGCTACCGCCAATGCGGATCCTCTTCCTTCCTTTAAAGTGTTACTCAAAGAATTATCGTCACCTAAAAGTAAAGATTGGATTTAGTAAAAAGATTTTCAACTAAATATCGTAATACATACAAAAAATGTGTTCTGATAACGTAGCATCTAATTGCTCGGGTGATAAATACTTGCAAATAGCTCCCAAACATCCTGCGGCACATTTTCTAATTGTATCTTCGGGAACCCCTAAGTAGGTTATTAAAGTAGCGTGTATTTGTTTTTTTACTGGTTCAGACATTTTGTCGCCAGCTGGAGTCATTATGCCTCTCAGAGCGTGTAAGGTGGTTTCCCTAAAAATCGTATAATTGTATTGAACATTTTAGATAATAAAATCAAAATACTGCACAAAAGAAGTGTGAAAATAAAATTAATTAAGATCACAAATCAAAATACATTGACTTAAGTAATGGGATGTTGAACAAGTTCTCCTTGTTTACCAATAGATGGCCTATAAAGAGGTGCATAAGCAAGCTTGAATGTCAGGGCATGACATTTCGCCGAAGTGTAAACAATTTTTTTTAATAGTGTTAAATTTTCCTGCAAGACTTGATGAATGGTCTTACCCCACCCGCCCTATTCACCAGACATTGCCCCTTCCGATTATCACTTCTTTAGATCGATGGCTGTGACATTGTGGCATGTAGAGGCACATTGTAACGTTATCATCGGAT
Source organism: Crepidodera aurea (assembly GCA_949320105.2). NCBI lineage: Eukaryota > Metazoa > Arthropoda > Insecta > Coleoptera > Chrysomelidae > Crepidodera > Crepidodera aurea. The sequence continues at coordinate 13,491,271 of OX439479.2, forward strand.
TTTAGAAATAATGTTCATTTTTGAATTTTGAAAACTAAATTATTTAATGTCAGCGGTTCCTGGATAATTTTTGGCAACTCGATTAAGGAACTTTGTATGAAAATTTCGAATAGACGTTAGCGCCATCTTTCTTGTACAAATTGATAGATATTGAACTAGTCTTTAGATCAGTCTAGCTGTGATCTTTGACAGGGCAAGTGTGTTTATAATTTTGAAAACGTTTTAAAATTTTCATGCTTTGATAATTCTTTATAATCAATCTTGGATTATTTTCTCAATCGATTAACTTTTAATAGAATTTATAACGAATTATTATTTAACAGTATTATGTTTATATTTATTTGCAAATCATACTGATGATTTGCAATTTGCTTTAAATTAGTTTCTGGGGAGATGCCGCCATTTTGTATAAAGTGATTTAATTTTTATATCCAGTTAATATGTAATAATAATAATAATAATAAAGGTCTTTATTTGCACTTGTACAAAGATGTGCCTGATATATAACGATAGATTAAACACACTTCCCTGGAGAATATTAACGCCAGATTCACCGGTTAATTTAATATTTTATGTCTTTTTTTTGGAAAATAATCCAAATTTTGGCTAATTATATTTTTTTTAGAAATTTAGATTTTCAATTTCATCAACCATCTAAAAATCCAACCTCTATCAGGATAAACGGTGAGATCCATCCAACTCACAGAAAACAAGCTCAGATATCATTGTCATAAATTTTGTTAAAAATCATATTTTTTTTATCCTATTTAATTGTTTTTTTTAAACATAGTCATAATAATTTTAATTTTCAACTATATTATTGTTTATTTACTTAAAAGCCTTCAGCTAGATTATTGTTTATTTGCTTAAAAGCCTTCAGCTCTTGTAATTTTCATTTTATTATCATTAAATCCCATTAAATTTTATTCGTGTTTGATTTCCTCAAGGTTGTTCTCAGGTAAATTGACAAATATCAATTATTATTATATTTAATTTAAAGTTAATTATTTTCATTGGCACAGATAATTTTTTTTCTTTGTTTTCACTTATGTTTCTATTTTTAAATAAAAGACAATTTCAAATGTGATGGCGCCCTCAAGGAATTAATTCAAAGTATAGCCGATTCTCGCCCTGAAAGCTCCTCATTAACTAGCCTAAGAAACTTGAAAACTGGCACTATTTCAATCTTAAGCAAGAAATTAAAATTTAACAACTTAAGCAAGTTTATCGTCACAACATCGCCCAGTAGAATCATTCACATAATTGTTAGTAATAGTTTAAGGTCATGTTATTGTACAGGACGGTTGATGCCTTATCACGTACGTTTATTGTTTAATCATTGTTTGTATATAATAGCGGTTAAGGTTAATCTTAACATTTTTTTGAATGAATTTACTGTTCATTTTAATTCCTAAAATATATCAAAAATAACTTACTTAATCGATATATCTTCTGTATTTTTAATAGTATTGTGTAATTCTGTGAACAGTGGATCAGCTCTCTGATGAATAACAATTAGATGACTTAGTGCCGTAGCCGATTTCAAACGTACTGCACGATTGGGATCATTTAAAGCTTTTACGAATGTTGTCTGAAGTTGTGGCAAGAATTGTTTTAACATAATGCCAACCTAAAAACAATAAACATGAATATCCCCATAGAAGCTATAATAGAAAAGTTAAAATTTACCTTTGCTAACAAAATCGCCAACGCTTCCAAAACAGCCGTCTTTACATTCGCGCTAAATCTGTCACCCAAAATCCTAATCAAAGGACCAGTAATAGCCACTACGCTTGGTTGTAACGCTTGCGCACTAGTAACCTTAATAATTTCACCTAGACCTTGAGCAGCAGCTTCTTTTTCGTCGCCATCTCCATTCAAAATTGCTTCTCTGAAGATAGGCAAGATGGGAGCAATACCTTTCGGTATACAAAATCCGGGTAGCACATCAGACATACCTTTTAGATCTGACATAGCGTAACGAACAGCTTGACGTACATCGGAGACATACGTCGCTTGTTGTTTTGGTTCCAGCGTCTAAAAGTAGTTGAAATATTTGTTTGTAATCATACATCGAATGAAATCCGAAATAGTCTCTGAAGTCAAAACGGATGTCCGAAACAACCAAAATTGTCACTTACCTTTGTGACTGCATTCAGAGCTTCCCAAGACATCTGCAGAACCTCTTTGTCTGAGTCTGTACATAAATGGATAAGCCCTCTGAGTAGTTGAGGCACGTGTGCTGTATATTGCGCTTTGGAATTGGCACAGAAACCACATAATAGAGTAGCAGCAGCTCTTCTTTGATCGGCATTTTCGTTCTTCGTGTTTTCTAACATCGTATCTATAACAGTTCTAATTCCTACTTCATCGACTACAGACAAAACGACAGCTTGACAGTATTCCATTTGCTAAAAAGAATAAACATATACAACACATTTTTTTCCGTATATTTTTACATTTTTTTACCTGCGCTTCATCTGGGGTGCCCCTAGAAGTGGCGAGAGTAGTTTGAAGAGCTGGCAGAATTCTAGGAAGATATTTATTCAATGACTCGCCGGCTACAGAAGCTAGAATGGAAAGCGCTTTCGTGTTGGCAGGTGGAGCTGTTAGTTGTGGAACTAGATATGGAAGTACTACTCGAGATTTGATCGCCATAACTTGTCTTAAACCATCTAGAGTCCATTCGACGACGCTTGGATCACGGTCATTCTACAAAAAGGCCATTTCAAAACTTAATCAGTGAAAATAGTATAATATACACTCAACTTACCAATTGATTCAAGAGGGTCGGTAAAATATCATCTAAAGCTCTTGAACCTACAGTAAAGTGTAAACTATCAAAAGTCTTAGCAGCTGCCTGTCTGACTTCAGGCAATGGATCACATAACGCCTTTCTAACTGTCGGCACTAGGGAATTGACAAAAGTGAGTACCATTTCTTTAGAGGTCGACGCCATAATCTCTGATAATCCAATGCAGACACCTTGACGTTGATCTGACTGATCAGATTGTAAACCTCGTTCCAAAATAGGAATTATTTCTGGCAGAACCCTTTCCCCGAGTTTTCTGACTAGATCACCGAGAGTTCTGGCAGCTACTTGACGTTTATCGTAGCTGTCACTCGCCAAACAACTAAAATAAATTGCATTAGTTACGCCAAAAAAATTCCCACTCTATACCTACCCTAATAAAAGACCGAATAACGTGGGTAATATCTCTCTTAAGGTCCTGGGGGTATTTGTAACAACAACTTTCCAAACATGGAGCGCGGCTTGTCTAACCATCAGAGCTACGTCAGATCTACCCATGTACAGTCCTGCTAAAACTCTGTTACGTCTTTCAGCACCTAAAGATCTAATGATTGCCATATGAGATTGTTCAGTACCGAAATTGTCGTCTTCACTAGCTGTTTCAGTACTCATTTTACCAGTCACACCTGATATTCTGTATAGCAGATCTCCAAGAAGTTGCACCGAACTAAAATCACAACAGTTAGTTAATAGTTTAAAAAACGTTTGATTTGTTGCTCAAGAAAATTGATGGACCCTGATGAGAAACCCGCAACAACAAATTGTTTAAGGTAGTACCCTCGGTTTTAGAATTACCATTCAGAATTTAATGAAACTTGGCATATTGGTACATTATAATAAGACAATGATCCAGTAAAAATTTTAAGGAGCTTATAATAATAAACCTATTTTCTAAAGCAATTCTTACCTGTATCTAATTCTCCAATTTTCATCAAATAATCCTCTCTCCAATTCAGGCAACAAAAGTAAAATTGCAGAATCGGCATATAAAGTAACAATCCTCTGACCTGCCTTTAAAGCGGTATCTCTCACATACTCGTTTTCATCAGCTAATGCTTTTAATATAGGAGTTATAATCTGCCCTATGTAAGGAGTAAATTCACTTGTAAATACCACCGGCATATAAATAAACATCATAATATAACCATCTTTAACGTGAGGAGCTATGTCCGTTCTCTCAGCAGTGCTGATAATATCGGGCATTAGTTTATGCAGTTTTTCAACTCCCAATCCACCGACAACTTCCGATAAACCTTGGGCGGCTCCTGATCTGTCAACAGAGCTAGTTTCAGATGTTAACGTCTGCATCAACCATGGTAAAAGATCCTCGAAACTGGATTCACCCATTCCCCTAACCATTGCTCCCAAAGCTCTCGCACTTACTGATCTCACTTCCGGTACTGGATCTAGCAAAGAAGTCTTCAATCCTGGTATAATGGTAGGCAAGTAAGGCATCAAATCCTTTTGATCGGTCAACGAATACATGTTACCGATGATTTGTGCTGCCATCTTCCGCGTTTCTGTTGATCTGTCAATAAAAGCGCGTTGAACCACGGGCATAATCAAAGCTAAAGATGGTGCATCGATAAAATGTACGAATTGTGTATCCAATAGAGTTTGGAGGCAAACAGAAGTCTTGTTGGAAGGATCTTGCAAAGCTTTGAGAAGTACTGGGACAATAGCTTGAATTTCGGGATTTCTAATTACTGAACCAATTACTTTTAAAGCATCTGCTCCTGCTTCTTGTACTTTCATATGAGAATCGCTTAAGACTTCAATCAACTTTGGTACAATACTTGGTAAACAAGAAGATAACTGTTTGGGAGCACAGTATGCCATTGCTCCCAGCAATTCTACAGACCCAGTTTTTGTTCTCCAAGAATCTTCCTCTAAAGCTGCCAATAGCGAAGGCAAAACTAACTTAACACCATGTCCTGATAGTTTACTCATAACGACTTTAGCTGTATCATCTGCTGCTGTACGAACATATTGACTAGTATCTCCAAAACACTGAAGAAGATGAGGTAACACGTGTACTATGTAAGGCTCGAAAAGTTTTCCTAACATTTGGAATAACATTTCAAATGCAAACAAAGCTCCTTCCCTGTGCTTGTAATTTTTCTTATCTTGAATAGCATCAGTTAGTTTCGTCATAATATCATGTTGTTTCAATGCTAAAATCCCCATTCCTTTCACCAAACCTGCTAAACCGTAAGCAGCACCTTTTCTTTCACCATATTTATCTCCTTTAAGCAATTGATGTAGAAGTTTATTAACATAACCAGGAGCGTCATCCTTTACTGATGGTATCAAAGGCGGTAAACAATTAGCTACCGATTCTTGTACAGTCTGTGATGGAGTTGTTAAAGCTTGTATCAATCTTAAAACGATGGGTTTGATTCTGGGATCATCTTTGTCTAAATGTCTAGCTAGAGATCCCATTAGAATGACTACGGCTTGTTTGACAGCGTCGTAGGTGGCAGATTTGGAAGATTTTCCCATAAAATCGTCGAAAACGGGCCATAGTGTACCGACTGTTTCTTTTCCGTGTAGATCTACCACCCTAAGCGCAGCATTTAGCATTTCCTTCCGTACAATATCATTTCTGTCTCCTAATGATTGAAATACAAAAAATTGGATCAAATCCGCGATAAGTTCATCAGTGAAAAGAGGAGCTAACTCCGCCAAGGCCAGAGCAACTCCTCTCCTAGGAAACCAAGTATCAATTGCTTTTTCTACTTCTCTACCAAACTCATCTACTTTAGCCGGTATCATCTTTAGTCTATCTTTGTAGAGCTGTATTAACCGTTTTAATGTATCTTCAACCTGACTTTGATCGGTTTCTAGAAGAGCTGCTAAGGATTTAGCAGCAGCTGATTGGACCCCTTCTACGGGATGTTCAATATCGTCCATTAAAATATCACTAAGCAACACAGGAAACTGCATATTTGCTTTTTCCCACAATTGTTGTGCTAGTAACCTATTTTCCTCGTTTTCATCAAACCTAGCAATCCAAATCCTCTTATAAACGTTCAGTGCGTATTCGTAATCGGTTTCAAAATTCGGTAAAGATAAAATATCGATATTGAGACCTCTAAGAGCGGCGTCTCGAACTACTTCGGCTGGGCTTTGTAAGGCACCAAGTAATACATCAATTTCTGCAGTAGTGGCTTTAGCGCAACCCGCATTTCCGCTAATACAAGCTGCTACTTCTAAAAGGCAAGCTTCACACTGCGATTGTATTCTACCCTGGGTTGAATTAATAATATCTACAAGAAGGCTTAAAATTTGCTTAGTGGGCAAGTACTTGGGATGGTAAAGATCTTTCATACCATTATCCTCAGAACCGCGTAACTTGGCGTGTTCGTTAATGATTTGCAAGCCATCGTGGAGCAGTTCATCGTGATTTTTGGCGTAATTTGAAGTCAAACTGTATCTCAAAAGTGGAAATGTATAACAAAAAGCTGGCACTGTGAAGCACTCCTGGATGTGATCGTCTTCAGTCTTTTTAGGAACAGTCTTTTGGTGAATTAATGTTAAGGTTCTTACCATTGCTTTATTAAGATTCTCGGATTCCCAATTAGTATCTAAATCACATTGGGGTTTGGCTAGTCTTAAAGTGACATAAGCGATTAATTCTCCCAGAGTATCCAGTTCATCAAAAAAAACGGTTTTTCTGAGACTGGTGAAAAGCTTGCAAATGTATGGAGCGGCTAGAGGTGACTGCAAGTCTTGGAGTAAGGATGGGAGAAGATCTTTAAAATGTAAGGATAAATGTGTTGGGTTGCCCCTAGCCGCTGCTTTTATCATAGATATAGAATTTAAAATTGTATTGTTTAACTCTGTAAGTCTATTTCTGATAGCTTGTTCTTTTATTGTTTGGTTTTTGATGGCTTCCTGTTGTTTAGGAGAGAGTTTCGGAGGTTTAATCTTTCCCTCCTTCTTCTTCTTTTCTTCCAACTCTCTCCTTAATTGTAATTCCTCTAATTGGTCCTTGTAGCTATAAACTTTACTTTCTCTTTTTAAATTAATTTCTGCATTACTATCATCTCCTGGTATAACACTCTTATCGTACAGTTCTCCCTCTGGTGTTAAAAATGTGAAATAATCGTCTTTGGAAATTTGGCATATTCTATAATCGTCTAGTTGCGTTAAAACTTTTTTAATTACGTCAGGCAGAATTACATCACCATTGATAGATACGAGAGTGGCTAGAGCGTTTTCGTATGACGGTTTATTTGTATATTCTTCGACTAGTACTTGTCTAAATTGTAAGGCTCTCTGAGCTACTAAATCTTTAGGTTTAATGTTAAAATGTTTGATTATTTTAATCCATAAATTTGGCATCAAAGTTACTACAGCCGGGTGATGTGTTGGTAGTAAAGATTCTATAACCAAATGCTCAACATCTTCCTTAGACATACCTGACAATGAACAAAGAGTTGTTATACATTCTGCAACAGAGTGTGAAGTCAGACTATTATTGCTATCGTTTTCTTTATCATCCAATTCGGATTTGTTTTGAATTTTGTTTGCATCTAAGAATTTGTTAAGTTCCTTTAATAAAGATCTCGCGATTGTTGCGCCGCTTAAGCTACACACTATTCTTTTAAGGATCGAAAGACATTTTCGTCTGGTATTGCTCGAGGAAACAGTCGAGCAATATAAAATTGCTCGATGGATTGGTTCTGGTTTTTTTAATTTTTCAGGGTACTGTACTACAAGTAATTCACAAAGCTGCATCAAGTGTACCAGACCTAAAAGAAATTATTTCATAAATTGTGACAATTTTATACAATTTTAGATAAAAAAAATGGTGGTCGACTTTAAGAAATTCAATTTTCTTTAATAAAAAAGCCTAATTTTCAATTGAAAAAGTTGGTTTAGGATTTTTCAATTTTTTAACTTTATCAGTATCCATTTTCTTCGTTAAAACCTCGACTTTAAGATATATATTGTTTGTATAGAAAAATTAGACTTTTTTTAATTTAAATTCGTATAAAATAGAAAAATAAATATTTTGCTTTGAAAAAATTACACATTATTTTTACAGGAGATAAAAATTAAAAACGGAAAAACACTTTTTACCGGTTTTTTCGATAATTTTGGGGTTAGGTTGAAAAATGATTAATACTAAAGTTTTAGATTTTTTAATTAGCTACAACTTTCACATTAAACTTTTTTGATAGGATGCACATGTCAGCCACAAATCGTAGTCATCCAGCGGACAGAATTCTTTTTTTTTGCTACAAACTGTTATGTTTATACAGGGTGCGCCAATTATTTCCACTCGATCTCTAGCACCGAAACTAAAAGAGATATCGACAAGATTTTTTGTAGGGGTAGACAGTGTCACTCGGACTACAATTTTAAAATATTTTGATGTATACAGGGTGGCTAATTTTTGTAAATATGTTGTTTGTCACTTAACGTCAATTATTAAAGTAAATAGTAAAGTTAGATGTGCAAAACCCTATATTTTTTAATGCGTATTAGGGAGAGCTTCTAACTGAAGGAAAATATACAGGGTGTCCCATTTGAAAAAATTAAGTTATTGCCATTTGAAAACTAGACTATTGGCACGCCATCGGCAAACACCCTGTGCAACAGGTGAAGATGTTGTGTGATTATTGTGATAGGTGCATGTTTCATTTACATCATAGTAGCTTTTTTGAGGAATTTTTTAAAAAATGTGGTTTTTGTGTTAATATTTCTGATGTGCTGTTTTTTCATTAAATCTGCTTAAAATAGGAATAACTTGTCAACGCCGCGTCGGATTTACAAATACAAAAAACTACCGTAAATCTAATATTAAGTAGAATCAGAAGACATAATCGTATACTGGGTGTTCAATTTAAAAAAACCAAATTAATTTTCATTCCACAAAAATTAGCCACCCTGTATACATCAAAATATTTTAAAATTGTAGTCCGAGTGACACTGTCTACCCCTACAAAAAATCTTGTTAATATCTCTTTTAGTTTCGGTGCTAGAGATCGAGTGGAAATAATTGGCGCACCCTGTATAATGTATTTTGCAAAACAGCATTGGCCTTTTGGTACAAAGCTATCAATAAAGTTTATTCTTTCTCTCTGAAATAAATTTCTTGTCTATACTCTGTTACTTACCATCTTCAGTACAGCTTGTCAAGTATTTTTCAGAGAAAAAAATTTGTTTTTCCATGTCCAAAACTGCGTTCCAGACACTCTGGAAATCATTGTCCTTCTCTTGTTGAGCGCTTGCGAATTTTAAGAGCATTAGAGCACCACAGAGCCCTTCGGCTACTGACAAAGCTACGGTAGGTTGTGACACTGCCTTTTCAACAGATTTGGAAAGGACGGAAATAAAGGGAGAAGCTTGGAGGATGGTTTTGGTATTAAATGTTGATATCATACATTGAATGTATGATATTTTAACTGCTGATGTAGATGTTTTCAGACCTATACCATTCTGTAACAAAAATAAACTTTATTTAATAATTTTTCATAATAGTTATATTGGTTTTATGATAGCTGATTAAAATTTCAACTTTCTGCAGTTATTTTACCCGAAAATACGCCCATGATCATTTCCAAGTTAACAATTCACAGTGACCATGAGATCGGTCCACAAACGAAAATTATGAAAGAACTTCAAACAATTTTATCTCAATTATTAGGTTTACCTTAAGAGTATCCAAAATTTTCTTAGGAACTTCCTGACTCAACTTCGACGTCCATAATGACATCATTTCTAAAGTATAACTTAAAGTTTTTTCATGAACTTCAGTTTCTAGAACTCTTCCAAAATGATTGGCAGCTATTAGTATCAAAGACTGTAGTTCTTCACCAGTTACAGCATTATAACTAAAGTTACCTGTACAAATTTGATGTATTAAATCACTTACATTTTTTTATATTTTGTAATTTAATTAAATCACTTTTAATGACAATTTTATACAGCAAAATAATATACCTGCACCCTGTAAAACGCTGATTTTGTGTTCAACTACATTAAGTTTTCCATCGGAGCCATGGAAAACCGCAAAAGTTTTTTTCAAAAGTTCTTCTATTGATTTGCCATCTTTTATTTTTCCTGCTAACCGTTTACAAGCATCTGCCGCTTCTAAACGCGCTTTATCATCTTTGGAATGTAGATTTGCTAAAAATTAAATATTTATAAACCAAAATATTGTTTATTTATTTGCCAATGCACAACACCCACCTATCAGACTATTTCCAATTTCACCCATACTTGAGCTGAGATCCAAATTTACCCCAGATATTACCAACCCAACGCATTCCAAAATAACTTCAGGGTTTCTTAACATAGCTTTTTGCAAAGCTGGAGCAACTGATTTACTAAAAAGTTCCTGAGGTAATTGATATAAAAGGGGATAACAAGCTAGTATAATATTCGGTGAAGGTCTAATTTTACAACTGATGAAATTCTTTATGAAAGTATCAACTAACTGATCCTAAAAAGAAGGTTTTAAAGGATTATTAACTTTATTGTATACAATATATAAATAATTACCAGATATGAATTTAGAAGCTCATTTTTATTTTTAGATAATCTCTCTGCCAGTAAAGAAGCTAATACTACCGTGTACTGGGTTTGTTCAATATTTTTTATAACATCTAGGTACATTTTTTCACTATCTGGTACACTGGACCACGATATATCCATCTACAAACAATTAATACAGCAAAATCTCCAAAATAATGTATGAAATATGTATATTTCTACATGTTACACAATAAAAATTTACCAAAGTTATAGCTTTTAACTTCCTTTTCGTATCATTAGCTCCTAGAATTGAAGTTACCAAATACGATTGCAGTTCAACTATCTGATTAAGTTGGGCCTGAACTGTAGAATGACTGTGTTTCCACCCTTTTGAAAACACTAGAGTTGACCAGCTTAAAGCAAACAATCCAGTTTTGCTGGTATTGTTTCTAAAAAGTTAAAAATCTTCATCTTGAAATAAGTAGATACAAATTGTGTAAAGTGTAAATTATTTCAATATACACTATTTAATAGATAAATATAATTTCACTTCTAAATACTCACGTAATGACCATATTTTTGTGCTGGGTAGCAACATCTTTCAAAACACTTGTTAAACATTTCACAGTGGTTTCCGGATGTTCCTGAATCAACTTGGTTATCAAATTTCTTACAAGTTGCTGCGAAAAACTGTCACTGTATCTCTGCAACGTTAATGGTAAAACCCTACAGAGGCCCTTAATAATATTCTCATTTATTCCTACAATATTTCATTCATAAAAATCATGAGTATTTTAAATATGTTGTAAAATAACATACCGGGATTTTTTAAAACCTGAATAACACATTCTATCACCTGTTTTCTTTCCTTTAAACTAGCAGTTTGAACTCTGTAGTGGATATCTTTTAAAGCAGTAGCCAACTAGAAGAAAATAAGAATATTATTAAGCAAATCGGAATGTTTTTTCTCTAATTAAATTGAAAAAATTGCTTCCACGTGAATAAAATTTACCTCTTCCTCTGCCATTTTCAATGTGTCAAAAGAAATACGTCAAAGTAAATGTCACTAACGTCAAAATTAGTAATGTAGGCCAAGATTGCCAACTGTATCCAACTGAATATACCCAGAGATTCTATGATGTGAATACCACACCAACGTAGTTTTATATAATTTAAAATATATATTTAAGTATTTTTAGTTGTCTATATGAAGAAATTTTTGCAGGAAAAATTAATGTTTTATTAGATTTACTATACCTAAGGGCAATATTGCGTTTTTTACATTAAATAAATATAGATACTGATGCCATCAAAATAATAAAAATATTTTAATCCAAAGAAACATTTAAAATAGATTTTTCCTACGACCACATAGGAAACTAACAGATATCGCACTCTGTACACCGACGGAAAGTGGTACTTTCCGCACACGTGTAAATTACTTTCCTATCTGTTCTACAAGTTCATAGTTATTGTTTTGTTTTCAAATAAATATTAATTATCAATATTTGTATTTATTCTACTACAAAAGTGATTGTAAATAACACGGCATTATTTATAATATAAACTAAATACAAACATAGAATCTGTCACAAATAAAACCATCACATTTCACAATATTTGGTAAAATAGTGTACATAACTTGTGCGAAAGTGACTTTTCACACTCGTTATGTAATATACTATAATAAGTTAAGCAAAATAGAAATAGTAACCTATCATTGTTCATTCATAGGGCTTTTCATAAATACATTCTACAATCGATAAATAACAAATACGTTACACACGAGTTCATTTTTCCGAGCAATTGCTTGTTAATAACTAAACAAGAATGGTAAACGTTCTTACTTTTTTTATATTGTAACTTTTTTGTTAACCTCAAATACTCTTCTGGTTGGATAATAAAACCACTTATTTAAATCATTTATTTATTTGTTAGATGTTAACCTGTTCAGAAATACAGACCACTTTTGTCCTCGCTAGTCATTAGCAAAATATTAAGGCGATTAGGGCTGGAACAGCACAATTCCCCGTCTGATCCCGACAACAACAAATAAAACAATTATGGGAGAAAGAATAATTTCTTTAATAAATACTGTTTACAGTGGACCACTTACTATCTTATATTATTACATTTACAATTGTATAAACCTATAAAAACGTTTAATTTCAATTTTTTAACCTAACTGGAACTGTTGAATTGTGTTATTGTCCTGATAGGTGTACAAAACTGTCTCGGTGCCTCCATTTTCTGTCGTTAGCATGCTATTTCCAGCTGTGCCTAAAAATACACACCATTTCACTAGTTAAATTTTTTGTTGTTAAATAACTTACTAAATGATTCTTCTTGCATATCTTCATACATGACATCGCTTAGATTTTTATCACTTTTGGCGGCCTAAAAATAATTTTTTAGAAAATTGTCCATAGATAAATAAGATTTTTTCCTACTAGTATCTTTCGTAATAACAATGGCAATGGTTAAACATAAATTGAATTTTAATTAATTAAAAAATATATAAAAATTAAATTATGTCAGTAAATCATTTTTTGAGAAACTTTATAAATTTACTTATTTTCATAAAGAAATCCTAATGTCAAGTATTTGACTGCTTAATATATATCTTACCTCTCTATACTTCTGTAAGTATATTTTTAAAGGCTCTACATAATTATCAAACCCTAGAGTACTCATGGCAACTAAAATATCCTCTCCATTAATAGTTTTTCTCTTTTCCATATGACAACGATCGCTGGCTTCGCTAGTAATGAAACTAATAAACTCAGAGACACATTCTTGTACACATTCTCTTGCATCCTTAGCAATCTAGAATGTAACTTGTAAATAAAACTTTCTTCAAAATTGGTTTATGCACAAGAATAATAATAAACTTTTTAATGTAAGCATAAAGCTAACTATAACAAACTTAAGGTTTAATATTACTGCACTACCAGCGTGCATAAACCAATTATCTTGTCTGTTCTACTTACTTTATTAGTTACCTTTCCCGTTTCGGGAATGGCTTTTTTCATTATTTTTGCAACATTTGCAATGGGAAGAAATCGATCCTGTTCTCGAAGAGGGGCTCCCATTTTGTCGCCATCGTGGTTTGAATCGTCTGTATTTTCTGCGGTTAATTGGTCGTGTTCATCTAAAATATAAAAAATGTTTTGTTCTTTTAACAATATTTTGGTAGTAAGTTTGAAAGATACCTTCCATATCTTCTACTTGAACCATGTATTGATCAGTTAAAGGAGCTAGTGCATAAGAATGTGTCATATCTTCAACTTTTTCCATTGTTCCAAAGAGATCTTGACAATTTTTACTTCTAGTTGGATTTAATATAATCCTAAAATTCACAAATTATGCAAAAAATTATAAATAATAAATAAAAACAACAACAAATGATACCTACCATAATGAAGGACACACGTATGATACGTAAGAAATTCAATCGTTAGGTTTATCTGTTTATCTCTATTTAATACACAATAAAAGTATGCAAAGAAACATGAACAGAATAATTTTTATAAACTATACACGTTTCCCGTTAAAGTAGGTGATTTGACTGATTTGTGAAAATAAAACAAAAAAAGGTGGACATATGTTTCTGACGCAAAAGAAAGAGATAGTCGAAGTATCTCTGCACTACGTTTTCGCTCAGGCTTCAAGAACGTCACAGTGACAAACTTGCATTCTGTCATGTGTCATGTCATAAATAAAATATGAATGTACCTAAAAAGAATATGGATTTACAAGAAAATGAATTTAAATTCAGTTTTAAAGCTGTTGAAAGTCAAATAAAGCCTGAAAAACAATTAGAAGAATCCATTAAGATAGAAGTTGTTGAAAATGAATTACATTTTGATTTTAAAATGGCACAAGATCAACTTAGAGAATCTATAAAGACTGACGTTGAGGATATTACAAAAGGAAAAAATGAAAATATGTTTGACATTAACAATTTTAAAATAAAATGTGAAGAAATAGATATTAAGGAAGAAAATAACGAAAGCGACAATGAACAAGAGTTACATCACAAACATCTAGTGGATGATGATACTTTTAAACAAACTTTATTAATTGTTACTAAAGAAAATAACCACAAGTGCAGATTTTGTGAAAAACATTTTTCTAGAAAGAGTGATTTTAAAAGACACTTATTAATTCATACAGGTGAAAAGAATTTTAAGTGTAACATTTGTGAAAAATCATTTATGCATAAGGGTTATCTAAATTCACATTTACTGATTCATTCAGGTGAAAAGAATTTCAAGTGCAACATATGTGAAAAATCATTTGCTCTGAAGAGGACTTTAAATAATCATTTACCAATTCATTCAGACAAAAAGAATTATAAGTGTAACGTTTGTGAAAAATCATTTACTCGGAAGGACGCTCTAAATTCACATTCACTGATCCACTCAGGTGAAAAGAATTTCAAATGCACCGTTTGTGAAAAATCATTTCTTGAAAAAAAGGCTCTTAAAAGACACTCATTTATTCATACAGGTGAAAAAAATTTTAAGTGTAACATTTGCGAAAAATCATTTATTGAAAAAAAGGCTCTTACAACACACTCATTTATTCATACAGGTGAAAAGAACTTTAAGTGTAACGTTTGTGAAAAATCATTTACTCAGAAGGCCCATCTAAATTCACATTTACTGACTCATTCAGGTGACAAGAATTTCCAGTGCAACATTTGTGAAAAATCATTTACTCAAAAGAACTCTCTAAATTCACATTTACTGATTCATTCAGGTGAAAGGAATTTTAAGTGTAACATTTGTGAAAAATCATTTACTCAAAAATATACTCTAAATTCGCATTTACTGATTCATTCGGGCGAAAAGAAGTTCAAGTGCAACATATGTGAAAAATCATTTACTCTGAAGAGGACTTTAAATAATCATTTACTAATTCACTCAGGCAAAGAAAAATTTAAGTGTAACACTTGTGAAAAATCATTTACTCTGAAAACTTCTCTAAATTCACATTTACTAATTCATTCAGATGAAAAGAAGTGAAGAATCATATGGTCAAAGGAGGATTCTTAAAAAACATTTAAAAATCCATACAAGTGAGCGAAATAATTAATTAGTGCAGTATTTTTATCTCTAGGAACATTTTCCTATTAAATTATTCGTTAAGAATTATGACTTTAAAAAATTCTTAAAACGTTGTTTTCAAGTACATTATTTATCTAAGAAACGTTCTGGTACTTAATATTTAAACTAATATACAAAATTTAAAAAATTGTTTATTTCAAAGAAAACAATTACAAAAATTACAACAATTTAATCAGTCATTTTTTTTATAAATTTCAGTATCAACAGAACGGAATTCGATTTTAATACCATGGGTTGACCAACTGTTCTACAACTGATCTCAGTTGACTTGGGTTGAAACCAGGTTGTTGTTGTTGGAACTGTTGTTGCAGTTGAACCTGTTGGCGCAATTGCTGAAGCTGTTGCAACTGTTGTTGTACTTGTTCTTGTTTAAGTTGTTGTTGGAATTGTTGTTGAAGTTGTTGTTCAGAAACTGATTGTTGTTGGCTCAAAGGGAACTGGCCATTGTTGTATATTTGTCCAGACACCCAGCTGAAAGAAATTCATAATTTTACATAAATCTACTACTAGGTTACTAATTTTAATAATTTGTTTTTAGGATGTTTCATAATAATTATAAATAAATAAAACTAATTGTATTACCGTTCTTGTTGCAGAGGAAGTTGAGATTGGAATTGGTTTCCAGATGAAAAACCGTTGGCTACCAAATATCCTTGGTTTCCATATTTCTCTGCCAATCTATATTGGTTCAAGCTTTGTAAGACGTTGTACACAGCTGGGTTCAATTCTCCATTTTGAACAGAGTTGTTGATATTAGCAAGAAGTTCATTGTATGATTCAGCATCTACGACACCTTCGTATTGTTTGAAGATCTTGGAGAGAACGTCAGATTGAGATTTTTTGGATTTAGATTTACCAGACTTTGATTCTTTAGCGTTGCTTCTTTTTTCTCTCTCCTCCTCGTTCAAGTTTTCGTATTCGTTGTCCATTATGTCTACTGTCCTGGTCTGAGTTTCACCGTCGATTTCGATCTTTTTGGTTGGCCCATGTGGTCCACCGACTGTAATTTCAATATCTTTTGGTCCTGGGTGACCAATGGCTTTTGTGATTACGATTTTTTTGCCGGTTCCACTCGTGACGGTGATGGTGCCATCTTCGTCAATTGTCACCTGCTTGCCGGTGCCAAAGGTAATTGGCCCGGCGTATGTGAAGACTACGAAGGACAGGAGAACTAAAACGAACTTCATCTTGAAAGACTGGAACTGCTTAAGGATTTGTTTGACCCGTATATTTATATAGTTCTTAGCTGACCAGTGCAGGCGTAAAATATTTTAAAATTGGAAAATGGGATATTAAAGGAATACAAAATATTTGATAAAAAATATGATTAAAAGTTATTTTTATAGTGTAGTATTTGTAAATATACGAGCGATAAGCAAACTTTTTAAGGACGTATTTTTAACAGAGTCACGAACGATTGGTTGTCAGTATCTATTTTTTTTAAATAGTTCTTTTCAGATGTGTAGTGTTGATATGTTTCGTGTTCACATATAGTAATTAATTATTGTCTCTTTAACCATGCGTTACATCTAGTATATAGGTACAAGCATCAAGGTAAAAAAGGAAGTTAACCCTTTCACTGCCGGCAACGCGCCTACCGCGTTGTGTTAGGTTTCACCCATGTGCCAGCAATGCGGCTCCTGCGTGCTCATGATTCATTTTAGGTTGTAATATTCATCTGGCAACAATAACAAAAACTGTTTGTGTGAAGGCACACAGTAGAGACAGTCAGTATTGTTGCCAGATGAATAGTACAACAATAAAATCATGTATAGCACGCGCTAGCCGCGTTGCCGGCACATAGTGATTGACCTAATATTTTAGCTGGCAATCTAAGGGTTAAAAGGAGTTTTTCAAATTTTCCGCAATTTTCTTTAAAAAACCAAGCACAATACCTATTTAAGTGATTTATTTTTATAGCGATTTAAAAAAATATTCAGTTGCCCTTTTTTGTTGCTGCCCTTGGATTTTATTACTCTCAGCTTGTAGTTATGTATATTTATAGATTATTTTTGTGTGGCCTTTGTGCAAGAAGCCAAAAAATTGATACCTTGTTTATAATTAAAAATATTTCCATCCAAAGGATGGTGATAAATGCGAGATAAACTGTTATTTCGAATTTTTTTTATCTGTTTAATTTGTTTGTTACACTGATAGAGAGATTAATGTGTTATTCTTGAAATATTTTAGTATTTCATCATTAATTAATATTTTAATTTAATTTCTGATGATACTCATATGTAATCAAGTTACAAAATTAGTGTTAATAACCCTTTCTAGCAATAGACACAAATATTACGTTAAATCGTCTAGCTTGGTGTCAATATTTATAATTTATATTTTGTCTGTCTAAAGTTTCTTCTCCCACACTTTAACTGTTTAATAGAAAATGAGGGTTGATTGAAATTTGACTTGGGAAACCGGGGGCGAGTATTACCTCATTTGAAAGATAATTCTAAGATCTATTCAACTGATGTTACACCTTTTCAAAATTGTGTCTTTTGATTCGTTAAAATTTAAATTAGCGTATTTTATTTTTTGCAATAACTTTAGCGTTTTTGGATATGTACACATAAAAATTTGGAACTGGGGGTTTTTGGAAACGAGAAATCATAATCTGGTACCTACTTCGACGTAATTTGTAGAGGGCGCTAGTTAGGCCATATTTGTGCTCTTTAAGTTAGCGCTGTTTTTGTAAAAGAATATTAAAACAACGTTACTTTAGTAGAAAAAAAGTATGCTTGTTATTAACCTTAAAACTTAACGATTTACGAGATAATCGCATTTTAGGGATCATGATAACACTGGTCGACAAAAAAAAAATTTTTCTGGCCCTGACACCATTCTTGCTGATTCTTATGTAAAATGACCTCCTGAATCCGAATATGACCTCAGTTTTCCCCCAGCAGCCACTGTTCTTTCTTTTTCATTCCTCCCCAATACCACTAACTTAAAGAGCAAAAATGTTTATAGCACATTTATACCACAAATGTGGCCTAACTAGCGCCCTCTAAGTAGGTACCAGATTATGATTTCTCGTTCCCAAAACCTCCAGTTCCAAATTATTAGTTATCACAAAAAATAAATCTTAAAATTTAACACCCTGTATATTCCTTATTAGAGCAAGTTGGTTCAAATCATAATATTTTAAAGTGAGGAATCTACCATATACTTCTATGTACATTTACTTAAGGACCACCCTGTATGAGAATTTTTTTCTTTATATTAACTAAAAAATTTGTTTAACATAAGAAAAAATTACAATAATTTTCATCGGTACATTTTAATTTATTGTATCACATTCATCTGCATTCTTGTTTTACAACTATGATGGGTGTCATATGGGAGGGTCCTTTAAAGAGTGTTTAGAAGTGAGACCCCCATATCAAGGCATATAGTAGGTACGTACCTATAAAGAAATATGCTTGGTATACTATTTTTAATAGATTTTGAGGCACAAATTGGCGTAGTTGCTAGAATTTGTATAGTTTTTTTTGTTACGTAGTTATATGTAACGATATTTTAAATTGTCAAATTCAGAACTTTTCTGGCCAACCAGCAGCATAAAAATGTTAATGCTGTAAGCTATGCAGTGGAGTCGATCTGGCGAAAAAAACCCGATAAACCAATAATTGGCTTTTTTCAATTTTTTTTGTGATTCATATCAGATTCGAGGTCCCTCCTTCACGTGATGACTATGAGGGAGCTGTGGAGAGGGGTAAATTAACATGTAAAGATATGGGAAATCCGTTTTACGCACATAACTCTCTGAGATTTATTCGGATCGAAACAATTTATAGGGATAAAATGAAGGGCTCGCGAAAACGCATAAACTAAATTTTGACCCGTCGAAATCGGTCTAGCAATCCCCCTTATTGTTTTTAACAACGGCAGAGCAAACGCGAAATAACCGCCGAAACCGGTTTTTGCAAAAAAATGAAGAGAGGGAGCTAACGTTTAAAATACGGGGGAGCTTATATAAATATTAATAATCACTAGAATTTCATTCTAGTTTAATTTGTGTTTCTTTGGTAAAATTTAAAGGAGCAATAAAAACGTTATTTTCACTGCACATATTGAACTGTAATTTTAACATTTTTTAATTTTGTAGTAAATAAGTAATAATTATTTCTAATATATACATTTTTAAATTTTCCCGCTACTTATTAATAGATACTCACAGCAGTAAGAGGCCTTAAGAAAAGTAGAATAATGAGCAGAGCGCTCTCTGCTACTGCCTTTCAATACAATCGCCCAAACAACTTTTAGCAAACAGGAATAATGAATAATACGTTGAGTTAGCAGTTAGCCGTTTCCCTTGTGTTAGTTAATAGTTAGTATGAAACTTTTACATTTAGCAAGATCTCTCAATTGTGTAGAAATAATTAATGTGCAGAAAGAATTAAAAGACAAATGTAAAAATCAATATTTTAAATATTTATTGGTAATAGATTTTGAAGCAACTTGCTGGGAAAAAAGTGATAAAAGTAGGGGTTATACAGAAATTATTGAATTTCCTTGCGTATTATATGATGTGGAAAATGATTCTATAATTACACACTTTCATCAATATGTTATGCCGACAGAAAGTCAAAAATTAAGCAAATTTTGTACAAATTTAACTGGTATTACCCAAGATCAAGTCGATAATGGTGTCCCCATTAAAACATGTATGATGTTGTTTAAAAAATGGTTAACAAGTATTAAAATTGAATTTGGCATTTCATTTGAAGCTACAATGTCAATAAATAAATGCATATTTGCTACATGGTCTGATTGGGATCTAGGAAACTGCCTCAAAAATGAATGTAAACGAAAACAAATTGTTCTCACAGACATATTTAGCAAATGGATTGATATTAGAGCACTTTATAGAATGCATTATATGAGGAAACCAAAAGGTTTACTAGGGGCTTTATTTGAAGTTGGCCTAGCATTTGAAGGGCGGGAACACTGCGGGTTACATGACGCAAATAATACTGCAAAATTGGTAGGAAGAATGGTAGCTGAAGGAGTGATTTTGCAGTGTACAAGCGATCTTCAAAATAATTGATAATTTATACTTAATTCCTGTAAGATATTTTAATTTTTTTAATAAAAAGTGAAAACTATTTGTATTTTCATTCTCCTTTTCAAATTTGTAAGACTACATTCAAATTCCAATTTTTCTTCAATATTTTTTAAGAGAGTTAAAAAATGGTTTATAGTTTTTGGGTTTTATTCTTTATTGTCTACAGTCTATATAATTTCTTAAGGCATAAATATGGAACCTCATTTTCACTCAATATATACAAAAGCATAATTTAAAAATTATAGTTTATTCTAATTTTCCTAATCACATCTAATTTTATTTGATAAATTAACTTGACATCAATGTTATTTTTCTATCCTTTTTCTAGTTTTTTGATTTTTCTTGTTTAATACTTGTCCTTTGTCATTTTTATCAGTCTGAGTAGAAGGACCTGCTAAGAAATTTGATACCATGTCAGACATTTCAAATTTGGCCATATTTTGAATTTGTTCCATTTCTTTTTTAGTTTCTGGGTCATTCATCATTTTTGGCAACACCATGATCAAAAGTAAAGGCAGAACCATCATCATAATCATAGGGTTAAAAAGCAGATCTGTTATTCTCCATTGTTCTCTTAATTGAAAATAGCGAGTTTTTCCTAAAATATAAACATTGCTATTATTCTTTAAAAATAACGAAAATATAAATAATTTAAATTAAAAGAATAAATTTGTATACCTAAAGCTTTCATTCTCAAAGGGTACGGTACAACAACCACTTCTGAGGTTTTAATATGATTCACTTTTCTAGCCCTGAATTTTCCTTTAGAGTTGATTTCCACCCTAGCTGGTTCAAAGGCATACTCTGGATGAAGTACTTCAACTATATAAGAGCCTGCTGGAACATTTTGGATAGTGAATGATCCATCTCTTTTAACAAATCCCAAATACTCTCCACCGTTCACGTGAATTCTTGTGTTAGCTTGCCAGTTAGGTTGTTTTTGTTGAGAATCCGGAAGAGGAAAGATTCTTCCTTCTAACACGTATCGAGCTGATGTATCATTTTCTTCGTCAACACTAATTTCTGCTTTAATTACATTACAAATTAAAGAAAACGCAAAAACTGCATAAAAGAATATTAAATTCATAATTAAAAGTTGTCGATTTCACAAAATTAGGTTAAGTCTTCTAGTTTTCACTTGTCAGTGTCAAATCGAGATAGACCAATGTTACCAATACAATTCAAATTAAAGCAAACATCGAACTATTCTCCGATGAAGAATAATTAAAAAGTCGAAACACGTATAAAAAATTAAATTCAATGGTTTTCTCTTTAAACAATGTATCCAAATGTTCCACAAGGACCTTACCGCGGTTATACTTCATTCATTAAAAGAGTATAATAGTTTGCCATGCATACACATTTATATAATTATTGCAGAAATAACCGATTAATAATTTGGCAATTCATAAACATACTATGCCTGTTATTAATCTCAATTTATATTAACAAAGTTTTCTATTTCACTTACTTATATCTGAATGTTAAATATTGGTAACTCGGATTAAGATTGCAGCGCTCATGCGGGGAAAATGGGAGCTGTGCTAAGGAGTAATAATTTTACTTTGTGCTTTCTTATGGCATATTTCATGTGTATTTAGTTGTTTATTTGGCTTCGTAGAGGGAATAATTAAAAAAAAATGGGAAATTCAAATAAAAATTGATATTACTGTAACAAGGAGTATTGAGACAAATAATTACCGATGGTGGCGCGTAATTTTTGATAAATAGTGCATTAAGTTATACTGAGTGAATGGTTTATTTGTAGTATTTTAAGGCTTTTTGTGATTGTTTGAGGTTTTTGATTTGGAAATTACCATAATATACCTTGTACATGTAAGTATTTAGACTCAATTGAACCTGTTTTTTGTGTCGTTATTCTAAAATTGAGGTTATTTATTTAGCATATCTTACGTTTATCAGAAATTTATTGTTTACTTCTGTTTCTGTGTGCTTTTTTTGTGTTTCAGGATGAATATAGCCTAGAGGTATTATCATCTTCACCTCTACTAATATAGAATGATATTGGAAGGGAGCTAAATCATATGCCAAAGAAACATACAACAGTTTTCTGGATAATAATTGTAATTGTAAAAGTGATTTAAATAAAAAATGATTTCTAAGAACCTAATTTTGATTGATTTATGGTAAAATATATCCTATTCCTTGTTTCAAAATTATTTGTTAAATCAATATCAAATTAAAATATAAAATATTAAGAAATTTTTTTCTTGGCTTAAAACACTTCATAGGCCATCAAATGTATCTGTTGCAAAATTTTTTATTTGTTTATGTACTTTGTTTTTTCAAAATAAACACAAAATGTATATTTTTTAATCCTTTATTTTAGCATAAGTTCAAAGCTATTGAATTATTCAGTTTTAGTAGTATTTAACATTTTATTATAATAATTCATTACTAATTGTAACTGTATAATTATTGAAAACAGGTGTTGTACAAGAGGGGAACATAATAATGGTATTTTTAAAATTATGATGTGACAAAGGTTTTATTTTACTGAATATTACTTTTAGAAAAATGATAAGTTGAAATATCAGCAATGATGTGCACACCTAATTAGATTTTAAGTTTACATATATAAAAGTACAACTGTACACAGTTTCGACAGTTTGTAAGGACAAGTTTACTTAGTTTATAGGCAACACTTTGCTGTCTTCTAACTAACCATCATTCCTTGCACATTTAATGGTTTTAACATCAAGTGGCTTACTGGACAAATGATGTGATGGCCCACCCTTTTTACACTACTTGGGTGCTATTTTGTTTGAAAGAATTCCTGCAAACATTTCAGTAGTAATCAAGAAATAATCTCAGAAATGCTAATCTTTATCTTATGATTTTGTAATATAATCTTCAGATTTAAAATTAATTACACTTTTCCGGAATTTAGGACGATCAACTTCCTCGATGACACCTTTTTTGTTGCTTCTTGGGTGGATCACAATGGAAGTGTACTTCCGGATTTTTAGATTTCCTACAGGTATACCCATAAACGCAATAGTTTGGTATTATTTTTATTGGGCATTTTTAACGTTTAACTAACAAATAACAACAAAATATACGAAGCACAAAATCAAAACACACGTTCGACTTGCAGGTAAACAAACAAAATTATGCTTTTCGTGAAGGTTCAAATTAATACCGGTGGTGTCGCTTCAAAGTTGTGCTCGTCTCAATAGGATAGGGAAAATCTGTATCTAAATATGGAACAACAAATTTGTTTCCCAGAGGTATTAAGTTCCGATTACTATATGTAGAATAAGACACCATAAGCTTTTTTAAAACCATATTATTAATGTAAAGGTACAAACATTCATTCTAATTAGTTTACATATAACATTAACGAACATTTATGGATAATAACATTGATAAAGTTGATTGAATTAGTCTTTAAGTGATAAGCAAACTTAACCCTAGAATGGAAGCATTGCCCCAAAGCCCGATGTCCGTTTAATGGAAGCAGAGTCAGTTTGACTGAAAATTTTTGCATAGTTAGACGGCAGGGGCGAAGAATAGATATTCAAATGTGATAAGGAGTCAAAATGACTCAATGCTGCCATTCTAGAGTTACTGACCCCTTAACCGTTTCACCGCCAGCAACGCGCCTAGCGCGTTGTGTTAGTTTTCACCCATGTGCCAGCAAAGTGGCTACCGCGCGCTCATGATTCATTTGGTGGTTGTAATATTCATCTGGCAACAATAACAAAGACTGTTTGTGTGAGGGTACACAGTAGACAGTCGAGAATGAATCATGCATAGAACGCGCGAGCCGCGTTGTCGGGATTAGCCTAATTTTTTAGGTGGCAGTCAAAGAGTTAAGTAATCTCCAGTTAATGATGACGTAAACTAGACCATCCAGCTTCAAGGTATAAGTGAAATTAGGCAATACAAATGAAATTTTTGACCACTGAGAGCCACTCAGTTATATTTGATTAACATATAGAAAGATACAAAATCACTAGGAAAAGGATATGTGAAGAGTTACTATTTTATTGAACAATTATTGTAAACAATAAACAGTATTTTTAACATCAACTCAAGTTATCCAAATGTCTGTCAAATATTTTATGATTCGGATTGTCAGTGATGAAGGATCTATACTTTTAGAATAGTATATTCCAACAGAGTAACAGACTGCACTGAAACCTCAAAAAACGCAGCATAATATATTTGTTCAGGAAAATTCAAACTAAATAAATAACACGTCGCGTAAAACTGTCAAACATGAAATATAATGGCTATCTAGGATGCGGAAGTGATATTTACAGCTAGGTGTTACAGAATGAACATTCTGACACTAGAGTAAGAATGAAATACGTATAAAATACATGAGTGTTTCAAAATTTTCTTTCAAGAGCGAGAATGTTTCTTTTCTGCTATTATATAATAATATACTATATGCAGGATAGACTGTCGAATATCTTCTGCGTGTCTGTGTAATTTTTTTATTTCCATTATTTTTTATACTGTTTTGACATGCATATACACGCGAATTTGCTTCAGCTTATTGTTAAATTTTGACAAGTATGTGGACACGCTTGGATGTCACTTAACAATATTTAAATTTAAAACAATTTTAGTTATAGAACAAATTTCATTATAAATATCAGAGTGCTTATCAATATTTGTTTAGAATAAAAAATTAGATTAATCTCAAGATTTGACTTAAATATTAAAATGTTTATTTTATATAGACAAACGTTTATGTGCTATACATGCTATCAATAAATATATGATTTGAAATAACAGCTTGTTGTATTTAGCAACATCATTTTTTTTATTTGGTAATCATTAGATTAATTTTCCGATTAATGGAACACAATACGTAATGTTTCGCTTAGCATGAACTTTATTCATTTTTAGAGAAATTCACCAGTTATATATTTCATTGAATCCCTTGACTTTGGTAAACATAATTCCTTTATACTTAATGAGTTTTCTACCGAAATAAATCAATACGGAAGTCATGTCTAAATGACACACGTCAAAATGACGTGAATTATTCGTCGATTCTTGACGAAGACCAATTGTCACCTATTATCCACGTCGATTCGACGTCAAGTCACTCTGCTGCCTGGGAATGGTGTACATGGTGTACAATTAATTCAGAGAAGGAAGCGGAATTCCTCTATGCTTCTCTATGCCACGTTTAAATTTAATTTAATAAAATCAATGATCATGCTCAAATTCTAACGATGACTAAATAAAAAAATGTTGAGACAAAATGCAACAAGATTATTGTAGATTCTTAAAGTTATTTAAATTCATAATATTATACTGCCCTCATAAAAAAGTTATTGAGATTAAGACATAAAAACTCTTACAATTTATATTAAAATGTAATAATTTAAAAGCGGTTTATGTAACATCCATTTTATATACAGGGTGTGCCAACTAAAATTTGCACCCAAATATTTCGAGTTTTGTTAAAATTTTGAAAAAATGTCGAAACAGGTCAATTTTAACCTAGAGTAAAATTTTCCACTCTATCACGTGGTGCTATTAGTTTGTCGAAATTTTTATTTTTTTTTCGAGATATAATGGAAAAACCAAATTTTCGATTTTATTTTCGAAATTGTGAAGTTAGCATACACTTTAGAGCAGCAAAGATTTTTTTTTATTGTTTTCTACACCCTTTCAAGTACTTAAATGGCAAGTTTCATCAAGATCACATTTTGTGCGAGCTTTTGGTCAATATCCTTCTCTGGCAACTGGGCTATTAGATTACACAGCCCCTTAAAAAAAAATTACTGTAACTAGGGGTTTTTGGGGTCGCTGAATTTGGGTGCAAATTTTAGTTGGGTCACCCTGTACTGCATATTAAATGAATCCTTATATTAGCACATTTAAAGTTAATATTAAAAACTAACAGTCAATAAAAGTAAAATTCGATGAATAACATTTTATTTTTGTTTTAAATTAATAATAAACCAATTTTTGTGCTTGGAATGTAAGGAAAACAAATTGCAGAGCTATCCACTTGTGGGTAGATGAAAGTTTAGTGCATCTGTAATGTGTGAGATGTATTATGGAAAATTTAACATTTTCAATGTGATACAAACATAACACAGAACATACAATAACTAATTAATAAAAAGTTTTATTTAAAACGAGCTCTGATTTTAGTTTTACACAAGTTATAATATATACTGTAGTTTCAAAAATATTGACAATCGAGTAACTGTTATTACAAAAATAATTTCAATTAAAATCTACCGCGTTCTACCTCACAATAGGGTTTCTCTGATTTCTGGAACGGAAAGTGTTCCTATAGCAACTCACGGAGCAAAAAAATGTATCAACCGGTACAAATTTTTTGTCTCCCGCAGCTGAACTAACACTTTCCGCAATGGCACTGAGCATTACATTATGAGTAGTTTGCACGTAAATATCGAAAACTGCTTTGCCGCAAATACAAAACTTTGCGCTATCTAAATAACTGATGAGAGTTAAAGGAAGCGAACCCAGAGGATACGGTAATCGTGCTCCCACGACCGTTCTTGCTGCATATTCCTTTAAGGTACACACATGTAAAACTCCAGCAGTTGCTGTTGGTCTATTATCGTAACGAAGAAAATTGTTATGCGACACATCTAGAGAGAGCAGACACATTCCCTTCATACTACCAGGAAGTGTGTAAAGTCCATTGTTAGATGCAGAAAACACTCTTAAATTTCTGAGTTTACCTGCAATATTTAAATGAATTAACTTCAATCTGTGTATTCAGATTTAAATTATTAAATAAAATCGTTCATTTTATAAAAACATTCATAAGTTTGCTCTCCTCTTTTTCTACAGGGTTATTAATTATAAATTAAAAATGTTGTTAAAACTGCAGATTAATTTAGAATTAATATCATGTGACTGGTTATTTGACTCAAATAATGTAAATGAAATTTTTAGTCAACTGGAAACCTGGGACATGTCCCAAGATGAGATGACAAAGAAGTTTAGCTTTATGAAAGAATTCAACACAAAGCTAAGTAACAAAAGCGAATGGGATAAAGATACCATCCCAAAACTCAAGAGAAGTGCCATTAAATGGTACACAGATGGTTCTAGAACAACAGAAGGACAGGAATAGGAGTATGTGGGTCTGGAACCAAATATTCTGAAAGTTTAGGCAAATCTCCGAGCATTTTCCAAGCTGAAATATACGCCATCGGAAAATGTGTCCAGTTCAACATAGAAAGAAATTTTCGCAGACAAGAGATCATCATCATCATGTCAGACAGCCAAGCAGCCATTAATGCCTTGAACTCCCACGTAATCAACTCCCAGATGGTTTGGGAGTGCCTAGAGAATCTAAACGAACTAGGCAAGAACAACACTATTACCCTCCTATGGATTCCGGGACACATTGGAGTGGAGGGTAATGAAATAGCAGACGTACTCGCAAAAAAAGGGGCTGAAACACCATTTCTGGGACCTGAACCCTTCTGCGGAATAAGCACCAGTACAATACTTGATGAACTTGGAAAAGAAGTAAATAACAAAAGATCCCAATACTGGATAGGACTACAAGGAATGAGGCAGGCCAAGACACTACTGGGAAACTATAACCAGAAGAGATCTGACAACTGCGTCAGTAAAAGTAAAAATAAGCTCAGAATACTAACGGGTATCCTAACAGGGCACTGCCGGCTGAGAGGCCACCTAAAGAAACTCGGATTAGTAGACAAAGAAGAATGCAGATTCTGCGAGGAAGAGAAGGAAACTTCTATCCACATTCTCTCAGAATTCATTACCCTGCAAAATCCAAGGGTACGATACCTCGGAGAATATCAAATAGAAGAGGAAGATCTACCTAACCTGAAGCCTACAGACATCCTGAACTTTTTGAAAGCAATAAGACTGAAGGAACTGCTCTAATCGTTGAGACATCCTTAACGATTGGGCAGCAGTAGGGGGCACAATAGATCTTATAGGTCACAGTGTATCGACACCCCCATCACAGATAGATAGATAACACGTAATATATTTTTTTTAAACTCCTATGTATTAGGACTACACTGGCGCATATATTTCACAGGATACAACAAAAAATAATATATATTTTAACAGGATCCCACGTATATTAATTTGTACCTCATACCGTTTACAAGTTATTAAAGTTAGTTAAGCTAGTAGATTCTCTACAAAAAATAAAAATAATAACAAAATACATTACCTATACCAGGTATTATGTTTTGTAGAAGATTATAGTTGACATTTAATGTTCGGAGCTCAACTAATCTTAGAACTTCTCTTGGAACAAATTCCATTTCATTATAACTTATATCCAATGTGTGCAGGGTGTTAACTAGATTTCCACCCATCCATTCCCATGATTTTCCTTTACCAAGTAAATTGTGTGAAAGGTAAAGTTCTCCCAGATTTTGTAGGGTGTTTAATTCGTGCGGAACTTTTTCTATCAAGTTATAACTTAAATCCAAGATTTTTAGTCTTGCTAAATTAAATATGCTCTTATCTACAATACTTCTTTTTAATTTTGTTATACGCAGTTCTACCAAGGTTTTTGGAAATCCCTTACTGGGATAATCTGATTTTTTTTCAATGATTAATTTTACAACTGGCATATCTTTGTTCTTAATAGCCGTTACTGATAAACTAGAAGTTGTTAATTCTTTATCTGAAACCTTGTTGTCTAAAACTCTTTTAAAGAGATGGAGAAAGGCTTTTAATTGTATAGGCTCACTATTTATGTATAAATCATGGTCAGGGCTTTTAAACTGAATCGTACATTTTCCCTCATTGGCAAATTTTGTTAAAACTTGCTTTATATTATTCTTTATAGTATATTTTGTTCCATTTTGATTTGTGCTTGTGAACAAAATAATGAAATATTCTCCAGACTTTGGATGTTTACAAAGTGCTAAAGTAGACTTCACATGTTTTCTGCCTTTGGTGGTTAATGTACTAGGCAATAAACGATGTCCAACGAAAATGTTACAAACGAATTTCATAATTACTAACAAAAAAAACCGTCGTAAGCGACATTTCTAAATGGTATTTCCACTTTCGATCGATTATTTAAAAAGTGACATTTGAAATATATGTCAATTATCCGGTATGTTTTTTTAAACAGCTATTGATTTAACGTATATATTTGTCTGATATAATGCCGAGTTTACACCTTAAAACACACAGTAGCAGAAATCATCCATCAACAAGAACACTATTTAAAATATGAACAATAAAAGATAAAATCCCCAAAAGAGTTATTTTAAGATTTAAGATTAGGGTTAGGGCACACATGTAAATAAATATCTGTTATTAACACGATAACACGTCATTGGTGATAATTATGGTACAATGGTTGTTTTATATTTCCATAAATAATTTTTTTAATTTTTTAAATAATATTCGTGAACACTTGAAAGTCCACTACAACGCTACAAGTTCTTATATTTGTGACTTACAATGAATACTGTACTTAAATCTGTGATATTGGGGGCTCCTGGTTCAGGAAAAGGCACAATTTCAAGTAGAATTATCAAAGCTTTTAATATAGAGTATATTTCTAGTGGAGATAAATTAAGGCAAAATATTAAAGAAAAAACACGTAAGTACAAAGTTCTTTTTAAAATCGGCATTTGTTTGTATTTTGATATAATCAGGTCAGGACTCGATATAAAGGACATACATAATTGAACAAATTTTGATTACTTTGAAGTAGGCAATTTGAGTGATATGATTGTTTACTGTTTATTTGGTACTTTAATTGTTAACTTTACCATTTATTGTTCTTTAAGCTATTGGAATAGAAGCTAGCAAATACATTAAAGATGGAAAACTAGTGCCTGATGATGTTATAATTAATTTTATTTGTAAAGAACTTAAAAAAGTTGAATCCAAATCATGGCTGTTGGATGGTAAGTGTAAATCTTGAAGTATTTGACTACTAAAACATTATTTTGTAATAATTAAATAATAATTACGAAAATTATGCTCAAGAAATTAAGTTAAATCTAGTCTGCTTCTATAGGATTCCCAAGAACACTATCTCAAGCACAAGCACTTTGGAAGATAGAAAGTTTAGACTTAGCTATCAATTTAGTAGTGCCTTCAAGGGTAATTATGGAAAGAGTTGAAGGAAGAATGGTGCATTTATCAAGTGGAAGAGTATACAATTCCACTTTCAATATTCCCAAAGTTCCAGTTAGTATAGTATTTATATTTTATATCTTTGTTTCTATTTTATTTACAATTTTATATGTATTTTTTTCTAAAAAAAAGGTATTTTTGAAATTTATTTTCACTGTTAATTACATGTTTACTATTATCTTGAAAAAAATTCGGGATGGGGTCAAACTGTAGCTGGCTTTGGATGTACTAAGCTTCTTTTATTTATTGCAGGGTTATGATGATGTAACTGGAGAACCCCTAATTAGGAGGGAAGATGATAAACCGGAAGTAGTAAAAACACGATTGGAGTTATATGAAACCATGACTAGGCCTGTTATAGAATTTTACAAAGAAAAGGGGATTTTAAAAGAATTTCATGGTGAAACTTCTGATGAAATATCACCACAGGTTCTAAAGTTATTAAGCGACTACATAAGACTTGAAGAATGCCACTAAACCTTTTTATACATAAGCTTTTATAATTTTTTACTGTTAAAATAGAACTTATACTTGTTAGCATTTTGAAAAAAAAAAAAGAAAGATTTAAATAAATTTATATATTTTAAAATATTTAATTTTTGTTAAAAGCGAATCCACCAGGGTCTGGAAATTCTTCTGGCAAGTCAGCATACTGTCAATAATGATACAATTAATTGCCACTATCCCTGCCCATAAATGCAAATTATGTACGTAAATTATTCAATCTCTTGTGAAGAGAACTGTTTAAAAAAAAATTTATCAGCTTCTTTTTGAAGAAATCACTGAGCACACTTAAGTCGTGTTGGTAATCATTTTCTGTCATAGTATGTACTTTTTGTAAGTGAAAGGGATTCGGAATGTGATGAACAACTGATTTTGGAGATATTTTAAGTTGCATTGACAGGGAAATAAGCCTGCGATTTCCCGAAGTTATTCAACCTAACAAGTGTATCTTTCAAGTAATATTTATACCTGTTTTGTTTTAATGATATTTTCGTTAGTTTTCTTGATTATTTTAACATTTTGTTTAATACAAATTAAATAGGATTATAGAGTAAAAATTGAAACACTTTTTTTTATCAAAATAAGCATTTGCTTTAATTTCATTACAATAATAACATAATATTTACAGAAATGTAACAATAACCTAAAAAAATTGGCTTAAAAATAATCTTGTGAGCAATTTTTGGGGTGAAAAAAAAATATAAACAAAATATAAAAGTAGCTTCCTATTTAGTCACTTTTTAATCTTCTCTAGTTTTATAATACCCATGAATGTGTGATTCCTGAAAAAAATAATTATTTTAATTTTATGAAAAAGTAATATATGGATCACATCTTTAAAAAAACGACAAGCTTTAGCTAGGTTTTGTAAATTATTTTATAAGTTAATGCAGGTACAAAAATAAATATCGCACTCAAACAGTCCTCTAATATTTTCACACATGCCGGTATTTGTTAATACCTTATACGAAGGAGAGAGTGACATCTTGACCAGAATCGGTCAAAAAACTTTGCAACCCACAATGCAAATTGGGTTTTGGAACCCCCCAGGATTCTTAGTATAAGGGGGTTATGAAATGTCACCGATTTTGTCCGGCATCTTGTTTCGTCATTGGTGGGGAGGCGCCAAGTTTGAATTTACAAGTTAAGTTAAATCATTCGAAATAAGAAACGATAAATAATGAACAATCTCATTATCATTGAAGGTTTGTTATTAGCAAATATAACCAAAATTACTAAATTCAGTATAGCCAACTTAGTTTCCCACCAATGACGAAGTCTCTCCCTTTCTTCAGTCACCCCCTTGTCCAAATGCTTACTTATTTCATAACCCCCCTTAGAACCCCCCAAGTTGGGAATTCTGTAACGAACTCGTGAATTAAAATGGCGATTAACAATCTCGAACATTAACGCGCTCGCTCTGCTTACGCGTTAAATTATCTCGATTGATAATCGCCTTTATTAATACACTTGTTCGTTAAATAACCATTGAAAGCATTATTTTATTATTATTCACACTGATTAACCACAATACAGAAGTGTCTTACGTCTTGGTATTCTTGGCGTAACATGTATGTGAATATTGTCCCCAGGTGAGGCTGAAACTAAAAAAAAGAAATAAAACGGTTTAAAAATTCAAAGCATCTTTATTTTCGATTTTAAAATATTTATAGATTACCTTTATAATATAAAAAAATATTTAACAGTTACCACTAATTTAATTTTAACAGGGAAAAATATGCACATATGAAATTACATAATTAAAAATATTTTTGTTGTTTTTGCTACTTAGTGGTTTTTTAATTTCTAATTGTAAAAAATATTATGCCCTGTATAATAAATTATTTTCTGTCAAATTGGAACGCGTCTGGACAACAATCCACAGCCATAAGTATATCTTTGAGTAAATTCAGATTAAACTGATAAAACTATGAAATATTTTGATAATTATTGTACTATTTAGTTTCTATGGAAACTACTACGTCCAACATATAGAAAAGTAAATACACGTGTACAGAGCGTGACTGTTCTAGTACCAGGACCGGCTCAAGGCATACGCGAAGGATGCGCCCGCAGGCGGGCGCCGCGGCCAGGGGGGCGCCACAGTTTGAAACATTTTTTTTCTGAATGTAATATAATAAAAAGTAGTCCAAAACAGCGTTTTAGGCTACTCAAATTTTAAAAAATTTCCCAGACCCCCCCGTATTACGCCCCCCAAGCTACGCCACAGGTATGAGGGGGCACCAGTGAATTGTTCGCATCCACTAGTAAAAGGTCTAGGACCGGCACTGTCTAGTACACAGGGTCGCATTAAGGGTTTTATAAAAATAAGTAAACAGACCGCCCACTTTCTACATTCTGTTTTGTTTACTTTTCTTTATGTTGGACGTGGTCTAGTCAAGTATTTTGTTAATAGCACACACAATATTTAAATCACAGACAAACTTTAAAAAAAACATTAATAAGGCAGTTTATAGAGATGACGGGCCGTTTGTAAAATATTATTTTAACCTCTGAGCGCACTCATTGTTTGAAAAAACCGGCAAAAATAATCAATTTTGTTTTCAGAACCTTTTTTTGGCAAAAATAAAAAAAAATACAAAATTAATCCAAATTTTTTTTGTGTGATATATTTCGAAGCAAGGTGCAGCACATAACCCAACATTGCAAGTATTTGACACTTTATGACTAAATCGTTACAGTAGTTTTTATTCGAATATGTCAAAAAACGTCAAATTCGATACAGTACACAATAACAAGAAGAACTTTTCTATCTTAGTCCTTTTGCGTACTTTTTCGGGCAGTCTGGAAAAGTAAAATATAGGATAGAAAATAACTTCAATCAAAGACTTCAAAGTTTAATTTTAACTGTAATTTTAGGAATATATTTTTCAATCCTCCAAGGCTATGAATATATTGAAGCTCCCTTTACAATTTCCGGCTTACCTTTTTCTTTTATCTTTATTCTCTTACCGGAATAACATATTGACTTGCTATGATGGTGTTTTTTTAAATAAAACCAAGTGACGTTTGTAGGTTATGCTACAATGTCAAAATAGTTATAATTTTTGTTTGAAATTTGACATTTCATACACTTGTGTTCCGTTGTTTTTTAGTGTAGTCTATATTACACTGACAGAACCGATCAGCTATTCGCAACCTTCAAATTCAATGAAAAAGTTCTAATAACACTGGTTTAGTTTTTTCATAACTCAAAACTTTGTGTCAAATATCAAACAAAAATTATAACTATTATGACATTGTAACAGAACCTTACTAATGTCATTTGGTTTTTTAAAAAACATCACAAGTCAATATGTTATTCCGATAAGAAAATACACTAAATATTCAACAGAATTATTAATTTAAAGCTAAAAAAAGAAACAGGTAAGCCAAATACATATATTTTACTTTTCCGGACAGTTCATCGCCCTAGAAAGTTCTAGGACAGAAAAGTTCTTCTTCTTGTTATTGTGTACTGTATCGAATTTGACGTTTTTTGATATATTCGAATAAAAAATATAACAAACAATGGCCTTTATATAAATTCACGAAAATACGACAACGGATCGCATTCAGTCGTCACGAGTGCAGACGGCGCGCTTTTTTGTTCTCTGATAAAGGCTAAAACGATTTTTTTTCTTAGGATTTGATCTCTATGGGTTTGGGAAACAGTATTTTGGCTTGATAGTTCCTTAAAAACGGACCGTCATCTTTATAAACCGTTGTAGTTTAAAAACTATAATGAGTAATATCGACACCTTAATCAACAAAAAATTTGACTCCTGTTTATGCAATTTTTTAACATTCCTTATTTTTTTTGGACGGCTTAAAATGTTTCAAAAATATTTTAGTTAAATCACTGAGTTGGGCTTTTTGCCGATTAAAGTATTAATATTTAAAATAAATTTTAACGTAATTATTTCACAGTTTTGGTATAAGATAATAGACAATAAATTGCCGATTTCTACTTCCACCCTTTGTTGGGCGATATATATTTTAATAAAGTCTCTCTCTTATTTAATTTGATTGAAAGAACATTATTAAAAAAATACAGTTCATTTCTAACTCTACTTGTTAATAAATAAACTCTTTAAGTATTTTTTTTTCTATGATTTAATTAATTTATAATCTTTTTTAAGTACCCTATTATTTATGTATTCTGAGAATCTTTCATTAATTTTTTTAAATCAATAAAGGATACAAAGAAAAACAAAGAATATTTATAAGTCCTGAAGATGGCTCTTTTACTTGTTTATTTTCATCTTAACAAAAATGTGTGTTTTTGGGGTTTCCCCCAAATCTATGAGGAATGTAACTGTCTTTAGGCCAAGTGCCAGCCAAATTTACATATCAATAATAATAGAATTAGACCAATCAATTGGTATTTTAGTTTACATAAATTTCTACCCGAAAACAAAGAATAAACTGATGTAGCAAAAAAAATCTAAGAAAGATAGCGTCAAAATAGTCACGGATATCAGTGGCAAACCTAACCTACTCATTTGATGTGATGTGCCTGAAGAATTAAAATGTCTACTACCAACCAGAAAACTATGAAAAAGGAAAGCAATAAAAATTATTGTAATTCCAATAAACTTTGTGTTAGACAAGCAATCTAGGAATAAGTACAGAGACCATAAGAAATCGCTCGGCCAGTGTCTCGAAAAGAGAAGAAACGACTTCGAGTTTCCTGCACTTGAATCTGCCCCAAAATGTATTACCAGCAGGACCAAAATCGGCCAGTTATGTCGATTATAAAAGTCATTCTAAATTCGCTATATTTGAGGATAAAAGTTGTGGCGTAGAAGTCAAGAGTAAAAAATCAAACAATTGAGGAACAGTAGCAGATATCCTGAAGCTGACTCTGCCCCAAAATATATTAGCAGTAAGACCAAAATCTGCCAATTATGTCGAAAATAAAAGTCATTCTAAATTCGCTTTATTTGAGGATAAAAGTTGGGGTGTAGAAGTCAAGAGTAAAAAGGATATGAATAATTTAAAAAAATCAAACAATCGAGGAACAGTAGCAGATATCCTGAAGCTGACTCTGCCCCAAAATATATTAGCAGTAAGACCAAAATCTGCCAATTATGTCGAAAATAAAAGTCATTCTAAATTCGCTTTATTTGAGGATAAAAGTTGGGGTGTAGAAGTCAAGAGTAAAAAGGATATGAATAATTTAAAAAAATCAAACAATCGAGGAACAGTAGCAGATATCCTGAAGCTGACTCTGCCCCAAAATATATTAGCAGTAAGACCAAAATCTGCCAATTATGTCGAAAATAAAAGTCATTCTAAATTCGCTTTATTTGAGGATAAAAGTTGCGGTGTAGAAATCAAGAGTAAAAAGGATATGAATAATTTAAAAAAATCAAACAATCGAGGAACAGTAGCAGATATCTTGAAGCTGACTCTGCCCCAAAATATATTAGCAGTAAGACCAAAATCTGCCAATTATGTCGAAAATAAAAGTCATTCTAAATTCGCTTTATTTGAGGATAAAAGTTGGGGTGTAGAAGTCAAGAGTAAAAAGGATATGAATAATTTAAAAAAATGTTCGAATCTAGAAAATTTAAAGCCTAGAACAAGAGGAATATCACCTATACGCTCGAATCCACTCACCACTGCTGATACGTTAATCAGTCGAGAAGCGTTTTATCACCGTCGGTTTAAAAAACATTTTTTTGAAAAAAAATTCCTGTATCTGAATGAGGAAAACGGCATAGGGTGGGGTTGTGGATACTTAAACAAAAATCATGCGCATGTTATTATTGGTCCGATTTGAATGAGGAAAACGGTATAGGGTGGGGTATACGCGTATCATGCGCAGTGTTGAGGGAGGTAACAGTTACGAAAAGATCCTTACTATATCCTCGATTTCAAATACCTACGTTATAATCTATCTGGGATGCTATGATAGAAAATCTGTTATACATTATATGATATGAATTTTTTTCCTACATCACTGTATTTTTTGTTTTCAGGTAGATTGATTGGGGTAAATAATTAGAATATTGCAAAATATGAAAACAATTTGACAAAATTCGGTGTTTTTGTCTTCACTGACATTTCCGTTTTGCATAATCAACACTAAAGTGTAAGTACAAAATCACTAGCTCTATTTCCTCAACAATCGCAAGCAAGCAATTAACTCACTCAAACTATGTTTTTATTACTAAAGCAGTCTTGAAGCATATTGGGCACTGATCGGCTAGTATTAATATTTCCAGGCAAACTTGCACTACTGGCCTGCTCGTCGTTCAGAACAAACCCTATCGGTCTCACGACCTGACCTTGAGGTACGTTATTCAAACTGAGCGATCTAGTAGCACGTCCGACATCAATGTTGTTAAGCATGCACAAATGGTCAATGGTTAGATTAGAATTAACAGCTTCCGTTTTCGTACCGTGTAATATTCTGGGGAAATCGCACTGCTCACACTTATCCAAGAATGGGTGATTGAGGAATGTACATACGTCACAGTTCCATTTCGGCCCTTCGTCCGTAGGCTGAGGAGTGTATTGTATTCTTCTATCGATTTGTTGCCGGAGCCTTGGTGGTGGGGTAGGGAAATCGTTAATTACTTGACCGGTGTAAATGTTATTATAAAATGCTTCACCTACAAAACAACAAAAATTTAAAAAAAAATTGATCCAGTCACAACTAAAATTAATTAAATAAATATTATGTTGATATCAAATAATTTTGTTACTCCTTGCTCTGTTGCACGAAAGTTATTGTATTTGTTAAAATCAATAACTAACCATTTCAAATTTATAAAACTAATTAGGTCGAGATAAACAATCTGTAACAATGGTTTTTACTTGAACCGAGTTGTTCGAGAAGGTTGAAATCTATGCTTAGGACAAAAATTTAATTACTATTAGAAAAGTATAATATGCCTTCCTAAATAAAAAAGAAGATGCAAAAAATTAAAAAATAATTCCTTCGAAAAAATCAAAGGAAACAAAGATGGATCCAGTTTAAAAATCAAACAACTAATTCTAGGACAATTATTTTTAATTATTTGCATTAAAAAGGCAACATTTGAGTAAAAAAGTAGCTAAATAACATATGACAGAGCATGGTGTGGTCGAGAAAAAGAAGGCTATCAAATAATAATAATTTACCAACAAGTAAATAAAATAGAATGTTAGCAATTTCCATTTTCATACATTTTTACATCTAACTGCATGTTCAGCTTTGTAAATAAGGAAATCATTTTTCGAAGACCTGATGATGGCTTAATAAAAAGCCGAAACGTTGGCCCACAAAACAAAAGAAAAAAGATAAACATTTCATTTAAAAAATCACAAAAGTTTTGAAGTCAAGTTTCTAGAAGAAGAAGAAATAGTACTTACCATCAAATTCTAAGTCTTTGCATTGATATCGTAGATGCTTTATTTCTTTTAGTAGTTGTTTCTCCATTTCTATGTTTATCTCACTGTCGAGTCTATTTTTCTCTAATTCATCAATTTCTTGTTTCATTATCACTAATCTAGCTTTCTCTGTATTCAGTTCTATTCGTAATCTTTCTATTCGAGCTTGCTGTTTCAATATCACTGGCGCTATAAAAAACAAATCAATTGTTAATATATTTATTGAAGCCTCTAATGTACAATATAATCAATTAGGAAATATTATTACACGGTGAAGTGTATAGTTCTCCCAAACTCAAATGAAAGAGCTGAAAAAAACGATAAAAACATTAATGGATTCGCCGCTTTGAACTTACACGCCGAGCATAGGCGGAGATATTTTCTTTTACTTGAAATGTAACTTTGTGTACTTTTGTTTAAATATTATACACGGTAAGCTACTGTTCTGCATGTCATAAATAACTGCAGACGACAGAATAGCAATAAAAATAATGTCAGCGCAATTACTGATTGGTTTCCACTCAATCTGGTCTACTGTTTACTTTATATAGGGAATAATATTTATTTAACTTTCAGTTTTCATCCTATCAAATACTATTAAACGAGCAAGGTTTGTATGTATGTG
This sequence comes from Crepidodera aurea, assembly GCA_949320105.2. NCBI lineage: Eukaryota > Metazoa > Arthropoda > Insecta > Coleoptera > Chrysomelidae > Crepidodera > Crepidodera aurea. Next base: position 13,530,414 of record OX439479.2, read on the forward strand.
TGTCCGGAGGATCTCAAAATCCACGCGTCAGAATTCAATGATACTTTCAGGGTAGACTAATTCCTATCTAAATCGGCAAAATATTCAGGTCTCATGTCTGTGAATATTCGATCTTCCGATATATTTACAAGAAAAGTTAAGCTTTTAGTTTTATTTCCTAGCAACGGCAGACAACACAGAAATAATATAACCTGTTTCTATAGTAAATTTTTTATTATATATTTTGTTATGTCATTTTGAAAACGACTTTTATTCAAGAAAGTCGAAACGTCAATTAAAGCCCCCTTTTCTTTAAAATAAGTGGTTTTATTTCCATTAGAAGTGAAACTGATAAATATTAGTTTAATTTGTCAGTTTTGGCATTGTCAAAAGTAGTTAAATATCAATCATCGATGGAAATAATATCATATTTTTGTGCGAGGGGTGTTCCAGAGCAACGTTCAGTAACGTAGTCGCGGTACATATAATGTTGGTCTAACAGTGGCCGGCGAGAACGTTAGTGGAGTGATGATGGAAAACCTATTTTTGTAAATATCAACGCCAAGGTTTGACTTTATTTAATTTCTGGCGTTTCAATCTGAAAGAATTCAATTTTAAATTTGCCGTTTTTTACAATGCAATAGAATATTCCATAATAACCTACAAATTTTGACAACTACTGACACGCACATCTCTGGGTAAACGTTAAGAATATGGGGCAGGCTGGGATTTTCATGAAATTTTCACAGATGCTATAAAACATGATAAATCAATATAGCAATAGAAATTTTTGCGCGGACAAATATTTTTCATTTATAACCAGAATAAACCTCAAAAGTATAAAAAAAGGAAAAAATGTTCATTTGACGGACATAAATAAGTTGCTTGTCAAATGACAGCCATCTCATAAATTCAAAGTTGAAAATACAACGTTGCCAATTCAATTTCAGAAATCATGGATTTAGGTAAATATTTAATGGAACGTTGAGTTGTTAAAATGGACACTTGTCAAAATGTGCTAAAAATATGTGTAATAGTTTTGGTTTTAATCATCTTTTTCCGAGTTAAATATTCGTATGTCTATGCTAGACTTAATATTGAAACTCTGTTTGTTAAATTTAATACATTTTCGGGCAAATATCGTTTTGGCGAAGAACATTGTGACTTTTTTTTTAAATGAAAAATGTAAATGTTTCTTATTGTTATACAAAATTCATGGTAGAATCAAAAAATTTTGTAGGTCCAAATATTATTCGTTATTATACCATGTACTGTTTGAACTAACCCTATATATTGAGCTGAAGGTAATAAATATTCAACTGAGATTAGAAAAAGTATAAAGACAGGGACAAATGATAATGAAAACAAAATCAAGTGTATGTGTAGAAGGAGAGATAAAGGAATTCGATGAATACTAAAAATAAATAATAATAAAAGGAAAATGTACATAATGTACATATTTGAAGAGTTCTAGCAGTTCACATATTGATAAAAAAGTTTGGAGGAATGCAGTAAATCAAACCATGGAACTACTAGGTCTACAGTGCTAATATATAAATATATAATTTCAGTTTCAAACTGGCCAAAAATTCGTATGTTTTAAAACTATAAAAATAAGATAAATTCTACAGACTGTGATTACGATAGATTTTACCAAAAAATTGTGAAGTTGAAAAAATATAAAAATCATAAATATAGTTTGATATGTATTACGTTTATTATATAAGACCTTCAAAATCATCAGGTATAGATGTTATCAAACAACATGTTTATTTTAGCGTGTGGTTATTTCGACTAAAAATGATATAAAAGCGTTCTCACCTATATTCCAAGTTTCATATAAATTCATAATCATTTTTGTTTTTCAAATATATTTTTCATGAATTTTATTGTTATAAAACGACAACGACTATGAACACTGATAATGATATTATTTCTATTCCGAATAACAGATATTTGTTTACGCTTGTTCGTTTAGTACTAATTTACAACGTTTTGTTCAAAGAATAAGTGCATGCGCGACGCTATACTTTGATATTTTTTAACTTAGAAGTTTTAATTAACGTCCATCTGACTTACGGTGAAACATAATTAAACGTTTTAAAAGTGGTTACTTATTTATTCATTCGCACTTGACAGTTTGGTTATCTACTACTTAGCGAACTTGCGCAAACGTTTTTGAGATAAAACATTTCGCAATGGAGGTTTTCTCCATATTTATTATCAAACAAAATTTAATAAAGAAGCTTGCAAGTAATGGATAAGTGATAAAGGGTTACTGGCATTTTCTTTCAGACGACTAGAAGAGGGGCAACCAGTCAAGGTCATCCTCTGCAGCGGTCATGATTGTGGTGATTTTTGCAAAATACAAATATAGTTTTATAGTGAAAAAAAAACTTTCCGAATATCCAAACCGCATGTTCTTACGAGTTTTAGTTTTCCCGCAAAAAAAATCCAAACTTTCCCCAATTTTCGGGACTTCAAATGAGAATGCCCCCAAAGTTTGTCATTCTAAAGTCAAAATGTATTGATTTGTTAATAATAGTGCAAAAAATGACTGTGAAAAAAATGTTGGGCCATTAAATATTATATCATAGTCCGTACCTGATCTCGCAAGCCAATAAGTGCGAATTTCTGGTTTTAAGGTATTTAAAATTAATAAAATCACAGCTAAAATCGTTTTTATTCAAATAATCTTTTCTTTCATTTGTAGGGTAATCTCAAACATAAAAAAAAGTCCAGAAGCGTATGCCATGTATTTGTGTCCTAATCGATTTTTTCGCGGGTATTTTTAGATATATATTTGGGCGGGGATGAATGTTTGATAATATTTGTTGTGGCTGGTAAATAAAATGAAGATCACGATCATTGACCGTATGTTTAACAGAGTAACCTTCAGATTATATCTACGTGAGCTTTCTTTTATTTACAAAGAGTGACTCATTCATATTTCTGATAGCGGAAACAGAAACTAATGAATTTCTTGTTCTAAACTGGTTTTTATGTAACATATATAAAGCAAAACAAAGGCAAGGTCATGTTATGTAAAATCTTTATTGCCTATTTTCTTTATTTGACATCCGATTAGTTTTTTGGGACTACATGATACACAGAATGTACCTGGCTCGCATTTATTTAATCCCGGATTATTTGTAGAGGTTTTTCGGTAATTTTAGAAAAGATCCAAGAGCGTTATTTCGATTATTGTGCAAGTTATAGATTCCAACTAAAGGCCATTTTGTAGATATGGACGAGCAGATTCCGAATATCTTTTTTTTCGGGTCAAGATGTCAGTTTCTTCTTCGTATTCATTTAAGGGAAAATTTTATATATATTTAATCTTATCCACGGAAAACCCAAGACCTCATTTGAAGTGACCTTGATAATAGTAACAAGCTACTTATATTTGGCAAACTATTTGATTCTTTAATTAATTATAATTAAAATGTAATTTAATGAATAATAAAAAGTTGAGAAATGGTCCACGCCCCTGTAACCGACGAAACGGAGTCCACAGGTATCAAAACTTGAACGTTTACAAATCAGGTGTTTCGCATCCCACCGTTTTCTAAAAATATACGGGCGTCATCCCACGCATTGGCGAACCGTTATTTTCGATTTGACAAGGACGTTAAACATTGCATCTCAGAAATCATTGTAATTATTAGAAGCATCGAATTGTATGGGAAAAAGTAAAAACTATCAATCAGGAATGCCTGGGTATCAAATGCAGGGCAATGTTTTCAGAAATCAAACACCTGCTTTTTAATTTAAATTAATATTTTTGTCAAGGAGGTTGTTTTGATGCCAATGTAAAATAGAGTTCAGTGAGAAACTGCTGTAATATAGTGTACAGAAATTTGTCTGAATGAGGCCGAAGACAACGGCGTCACAGGAATAATATCTGCGTACGCCGTTCTAAAACTAAACAGAATTGAGGAAGATTCTTGACCTGAACAAATGAAATGGGTCATGGGCAACAAGCGAGTGTAGTTCAAATTGAGCTCACGGGTATAGCAGACGTTCAGGGCAAGGTTCCGTTGCACCAGGTGGTAGGAGGGTCGTTTTCGACGTGAAATTCTGATTTAGCGGCCGAAAAACCGCCCCCACCCAATGATTTTCGCATTGTTTTTGTCGATATTGTCAGGAAAATTCTCGGGGATGACGTCCACGTCCAGGTTCGGGTGCACCAGGTGTCCGGGGGTGTTCGCAGATGCGATATTTGGATTCAGCTACCCGAAAAACCCGCGGGGGTCGAGTTTCTTTCGTTCCCCGCGTGATTTTCTGGCGTGTGCCACGAATATGACGTTCAGAGCCAGGTTCTGTTGCACCAGATGGTGGGAGGATCGTTTTCGACGTGAAATTCTGATTTAGCGGCCGAAAAACCGCCCCCACCCAATGATTTTCGCATTGTTTTTGTCGATATTGTCAGGAAAATTCTCGGGGATGACGTCCACGTCCAGGTTCGGGTGCACCAGGTGTCCGGGGGTGTTCGCAGATGCGATATTTGGATTCAGCTACCCGAAAAACCCGCGGGGGTCGAGTTTCTTTCGTTCCCCGCGTGATTTTCTGGCGTGTGCCACGAATATGACGTTCAGAGCCAGGTTCTGTTGCACCAGGTGGTGGGAGGATCGTTTTCGACGTGAAATTCTGATTTAGCTGCCGAAAAACCGACCCCCCAATGATTTTCGCATTGTTTTTATCGATATTGTCAGGAAAATTCTCGGGGATGACGTCCACGTCCAGGTTCGGGTGCACCAGGTGTCCGGGGGTGTTCGCAGATGCGATATTTGGATTCAGCGACCCGAAAAACCCGCGGGGGTCGAGTTTCTCTCGTTCCCCGCGTGATTTTCTGGCGAGTGCCACGAATATGACGTTCAGAGCCAGGTTCTGTTGCACCAGGTGGTGGGAGGATCGTTTTCGACGTGAAATTCTGATTTAGCGGCCGAAAAACCGCCCCCCCAATGATTTTCGCATTGTTTTTGTCGATATTGTCAGGAAAATTCTCGGGGATGACGTCCACGCCCAGGTTCGGGTGCACCAGGTGTCCGGGGGGTGTTGGCCGATGGCATATTTGGATTCAGCGACCCGAAAAACTCCCGGGGCCGAGTTTCTCTCGTTTCCCGTTAATTAAAATTACTGGCCACAGTTCAGCCAACTCAATTAAGCCTTATCTGCAAATGGATAATGAACACCCTTAGAAGTGACGCCTCAGAACCTCCAGCTAAAAAACAGGAAACAGAAGATCCTGCAGCCACTCCTCGAGCTTCTCACTCTACAGCTGGACTCATCAACAACATTAATGATTTACCTACACCCAACTTTATCAATGAGTTAACAAAGATTTCAAACAATACTCCTACTGTGTACCAAAATTGCAATATTTTAATTGTACCATAAATAATTAAGTTTGTAGTACTTTATGATTAAATAAATTACCTGTTTTTCAGTTTTTAAATTAATACCTACATATTTATTATGTATGCATATATAATTTATTATTATATAGATAAAGATTACAATACAAAGAACATATATAGGTGGTATGCTTTGTAAGCTATGTGTATGCAGAATAATCTGTCACTCATGAAATAGTCTTGTCAAATACCATTCGGGCATCTAATTTTTCCTGTGAAAAAAATCGAAAAAACAATGGAAAGTAATATTTTTTTAACAAAATGCATTCGTGCAGGTGCCACCAGCATTCATGCTTCTTGGTAAAATATTACTTAGCAACATGATTTTTCGATTTTTTTCGGAAAAATTAGATGCCCTTATATTACTTACGACAATTCCACTCATAGGTAAAAAATGTCATATGAAACTTCAAAAATCGAAGTTTCCTGTCGGATATTTAGCATATGAGGAAGGAAGAGAAAATATAACTGGATAAAAAAAATCGATAATACGACGTTGCCCGGTTAACGATGTGTATTTGTTCATGAAATTGTCTTACCAAATATCAGCTCGAGCTCAGATTTTGGGCAGGATATTTTTTGTAAGTTTGATTTCTCGTATTTACTTTCATATAGACAATTTAAGATTAATAAATATTTTACGAACTTGCAAGGTAACTTGCACTTATATTGGTAATCTTGCAAACAATTTGCAGTAAATATATTTTGTTTAGTGTAGTAGTTCAGTAGAATTAAATTTATTTATTTATATTTTGAAATACTAATAAGAAAAATTCTATTAATCTAATTACTAAATAGTTGCTAGATATATTGGGTACTCACATTCACAAGTAACGGCCAAGTTATTGAGAGATCCGGCCCTAACAGGAACCAATTCCTGCTGCTGAGGTCGAAGTTGATCTTGCGGATGATAGCTTTTAGGTCTCACTCGAAGAGAAGAAACGCTTCCATTTCCCGGTCCCACGGTGATTTGTAATCGACTTTGAAGTCCTTTCTGTGAATCGTAGCTACTCGTCGAGTAAGTTAGACTCGAATTCTGCGACGTGATGTCAATGGGATCTTGCGGTGTAGATGCTGGAGGTCTTAAAGTTAAGTTCACACTAGTAAAACTCCGCGGAGATGTTGGCGTTTGCAACCAAGATTGCGTCGGCGTAAGTTGCAATGTTGATGTACGTTTAGGTAATGTGGGACTTTGCACTACGTCCAGAGAACAATTAACGTTTAGGGACAATCCGAGGTTGGGGTTACCGATTAGTGTGTCCGTCGTTTGTGTCGGGGTGGAACACGTTTCTTTTTTAAACGTTGACGCAGGTTTTTGGGTATCAGGAGAATTTTTTCCCGCAAATCGTTTCGCACTTAAAGGTGAACGTGGCGGTTTTTCACACAGTTCGGAATTGAGCAATTTGTGAACATCTTTGCACTTTTCTGAGAGTTGTATGTTGAACGTTTTTTTGGCTTCACTTCTCTCATCACCGATGGTTGTTTTAATGTCGAGGTAATTGGGTCTTTTAACTATAGTTCTAGCGGGGAATTCAGCTTGAGTTTGTTCGCAGGGTTTTATTGAAGTATGATCAATTTCATCGACACTTTCGTTCATCTCGGTTTTTATTCGATTGGTGTTGAGGTTTGCCTTGGTCGAAATTCGTTCAACTTCTGGACTGGGAGAGAGATTAAAGGGAGGTGATTCCAATTGTTTAGAAGATCGTCCCATCTGCCCTATGTTGTTCTCAGCTAACGCCGTTTCCAAAAGTTCGACGATATTTTTTTCTTGGGCGTTCGATTGGATACAAGTTGTTATACAAGAACTCACAACGTGATCGGGAATGGTGGGAAATTGTTGTTTAAGTTCATGGAACAGCTGCATAACTCTGACATTTGACGACCTTCGTTTGTCCCCGGCAAACATGGCCGGCCATTATGATTCATCTGCAAAATGAAAAAAAAAATTAGGATTAGAATACACTTAAAGAAAATCTAAGGATATACCATATGCCAATATATTGGACCGAGTAGAGTGTGAATTATTCGACTGCCGAGTTGGTCTGACAAGTGGTGGATCAAATAAAAGAAAATTCAAAAGAATAGATTGACCTTATGTCATCTCGGTGGCCAATGGGAGCGGGATATTATCTTTTAAGTGCGTAACTCTTCCTTAGAAGATAGAAAGTTTTGTTATCCAGGGGCTTCCCACATATGTGAACTGTTCTTAAGATTATATTCCATCTGAGTCTTACAGACTGCCAGTAGATTAGATGGGGAGAAGTATTTCCTTGCCTTAAAGGAGAAGCCTATTTCCACGATCTTATACTGGATCATCAATAATTATTAATTAACACACACACACACACACACACACACACACACACACACACACACAGATAAAATTAAGGGATTTATCAAAAAGTTAAGGCAACTTCAATTAGAGAAAACAAGTTGGGTTTTCGTGGGCTTGGTTAACACAAATTTCGACATTTTTAACTCTGTAAAAAATAAGGTTTTTGTATCAAACTCAAACCGATATAAACTGAATATTATTGCCAGATATAATAATAATAATAATAACAGTCTTTATTATTTTCCAAGATACAATATTTACATGATAAAAAGTAATAACCTAAGTTAATTTAGGAAAATAAAGGGCGAAGTTTATTTTTAAATATGCGCTACACGCACAGTTAAAAATATTCCTCCACTTAACCGTAGAGGACCTATGTAAAAACAGCATAACAATGACAAAATCCAGAAATATTAATTGAAAATGCATTTTTCAGATTGGTGACCCATTCACACTAAGAAAATGTGTTCAACTACATGTAAAAATTTAAATTCAGAAACTCAGAATCTCTAAAATGCCCAGTGAGGCAATGCTGATATGTTATGAATACCGACCAAGAAAAAAATAATAATTAGGCTTGATTATCTAAAAGATATTTTTTAAATGTTGTTTTGAGTTTAGAAACAGTATAACTTTTAAAATCTGTTAAAACCAGGTTGTAGAGATAATAAACTTGATAACTAAATGATCGCCTAAATAGCTCCAACTTAAAATGGGGGACAGATAATAACCCCCTGTTTCTAATATTCAAGTTATGAATGTCTTTTTGCTTGCCATTATTTTATGACATAATACAACGAAATGAAGCTTTCTTTGTTTTCCATACTCAGCAATTCAATTTCCCTTAACTTATATCTAACCTCATAGCCACTATGAACCATTCATATCATCGGGAGCGAAATATCCAATACCTAAGCTTATATTTTCACAAGTAAAACTAACGATTTGATTTGAATAGTTATGCATTATTTACAATAAATAATCACACATGGTGTTATTGAACAACATCAAAATCTACAAATAAATAACTAGTTTAAATGTTTCTTTATTGAAATTTGAAATATAAGAAGCAAGAAACAAAAAAATTTTAAATCTGACATTTACATAACCTATATTTTTATTATTTTTTTGGCCTTTTCCTTCGCCTGAGTGTAGTAAGTTGATTTTTATTGGTTCTACAGAGTCGGCCATTATGATGATCTTCAAATGTTTCAAAATATTATGAATGGAATAGTATACTACTACGCCTATAGTATTATATTAATGAATGAGATTAAGTTATTTCATTGATAAATTATCGGGGTGAAAGAAAATAATGAGAACATGAATGAAGAACACATTTATTTTTAAATATCATATTCGTCTTGATGATACAATTCTGATAATAATCTGTACAAGATGGTGCATTAAAAAATAAAATATTGTAAAAAAATAGTAATAGATATAAAAGTGGAGGTAATTTATAGTCCATGCCAGAGGCGGATTCAGACTTCCATTTTAGGGGGGCGGGTCACGAAGTTATTTTTACTGATTTCAAATATGTAATCTATTTTTGAAGTTGATATATTAATATTAATTACAAAAAAAATGTTAGTGCTTTGACCCCCCTACCCCCGGAACCGCGCCTGAACAAGTTAAACTGGTAACACTGCAATCAAAAACCCACACAAAAAATAATTAAAAATAACCTTTTGTACGTTAAAATAAACAGTTATTTAAGTAAATATCATCAACATAGTAATTTCAAACAATCAGATTTTTTCAATACAGTTTAAAAACAGCCAGTTGAAATTTTTTGTTTCTATTAAAAATTCAACATATTTGTAAGAGCGAGTTTTACAAAAATAAACACTGTAAATTCAACTGTCTTGCATTTAGTGATTAATGGTGCAGATTCTAAAATAATAATTTTCATTTACCTTGTAAATGATTTGTATTTTTGATAGGCGATACATATGTTTTGGACATTAAAAATCAAAATTTATGAGAAAAAGGTCAAAACGCTATCTTATTTCGAAGTCAAAAATAAGTACTAATGCCCCAAGGCCTTAGATAAGACTAGGTTACCTTGAATCTAAGTTGGTTGTACATTTTCAGGATTAGAAGTTTTAGAAAAACATGAGGTTTTAATTAAAAATCAAAATAAAGTTTATCTTGAATGCAATGTTTAAAAATTTAGGAAGAGAAAATCACATAAGAAATGTATACAAAACATTTTATTCAGTTATAAAATATGTTTCTACTTCGATGTTCAAGTGTAACTTGGTTTTTTTTCGAATTTTTAGCGGGGGCGTCAAATTTGACGTCAGACTTGACGTTTGGCATACCATATATCAAGTGGGCGAATACAGGTACATATAATGAAAGGTATTCTTCTAATGAATTAATTGTATTCAAATACCATAAACACAAAGTAACATATCGAAAAATTATAAAAAATATCATTTAAATCTGTAACTTACCAAAATCATATATCGAAGTTGTATATCCAGTAAATAAACGAGAGAAACACTGAGCACAATGATCAAATTAGCACTAAATTGTTTTAATGAACACTTAGAACTGATAAATTTTACGGATACTTAACATTATTGTTTGAAAATTTACATGGCAACCTTTATCGTAATGTTATGGAAAACTGAGATAGGAACACAAATAGAACATAGTGAAACGTCACGTGAAAGTTGCGATTCAGACACAGCGATGTCAAATTTCTATATCATTTTCCCATTTTCGAAGATATTGAAGAACTTGTTTTTTCTTCAAATAACTTTTATTGTTTAAAGAATACACTTCAACATATTCAAAAGTTCATTGTTCTATAATCCTGATTATTCCATTAAAATAAACAATAAAACATTTAAATCACATTTTAATTGCATAAAAAACTAATTAGTTTAGGTGAGTAAGATTTATTTTTAATTTAGGAACGTGGACATTTTTAATTAGTACACTTTAAAATAGCAAGAATTGTTTTTTTTTCTTTTAAGATGTACTACTCAATTTACTAATCTGATCTATATATAATAAAACCTACCCTATATGTTAATTTATAGCAGTATTTGTTCTTGAATTCTATTTACGTTTCATTAACAACATGAATTTATTAAAATAAAAAAGTTTTATGTATAAGTAAACCGTCGATTTCTTAAAAGTTCAACTATATGACAGGTAGTGACAACGTTGTCGCCGACGTCATTGGCTAAGAGAACAATAACAAGTATACTCAGTAGCGTGTCTCAAATGGTGAACATTTAGAGTAGGCAACACATTTTACATCGCAATATAGATTTATTAAGTTCATAAAAGTTTTATATGAATGTTGAGTAAAACAAACCTCAATAAAAGTTAAAAGTATATATCTAACTATATTACTTTATATTTTTAGAAAAAACCGAAACGTAACGAAATAAACGATAACAAAATAAACATAATTTATTCCTGACCACAACCTATTAAATAAAAAGTAAATTTATAAATAACAGTCATAAAACAAAACATCTAAACGTTGTGTTTTCGAGGAGCACGGGATTTCCATTTTTCTCGTAAAAAGAAATTTAAAAATTCATAGAAATTGAACATTCGAAATTTTCCATAATTTTTTAACACTTAATTCATTCATTCATTCTTTCTTTCCTTTCCCACAATTATTTTTTTTTGGATAAAAGGAAACCCATTCAGTAAATAAATAATTTATCCCATCTGTACTTTTTAAGTTTATTTTGTTTTTACATACAATCTGAAATGTATCTTTTGGCAGATTTACAAAGCTTTCACTGCAGTCAGTGTACAACATATAAATCCTTATTTACAAACACTGGACAGAAATTTATTTGTTGATACACAATCATGATATTCTTTTAAAAATATTCCAATATAAATATATATTTAAATAGGGAATGTTAATCAAAAATACTTTTTTATTTAGATTAACTAGACATATGCACATTTGCACAGTTATTGTGTGACGAAGCTCTCAAATAACGAACAAATGTTTTATTTATACATACATATTGAACTTATAATTATAACAAAAAAAATACTAGTTGTTGCAGTTAAAGTATTTTAACGGACTTATTAGCGTCCGGAAAATTTAAAAATATGTGTGTTAAAGATAAAAACATTACGCGCGCTCATGGTAATTTGCAAGTTAACAATTCACAGTGACCGTGAGATCCGGTCCGATATTATTCGAAGAAAGAGCGCAAAGTCTAAACCAATAAAAACCGATAATTTGAATAGAGCGCGAAAACCGAACAAATAAAAATTCAACTAAATAATATTTCTGAAAGAAATTATATCACATAAATTCAATAATTATCGTGATCGACATATGAAATATTCATTCGTTGAAGTAGAATCTCTGCAGATTTTTTAATCTTCTCGTCTTGGGCTCCTACCAACGATACGGCCCCTTGTTTCAGAATTGTTGCTAAGGGAGACAACTTATCCGCTGAAAGACTCGTTAACAATTCTAAACACGCTTCCATGGTCTCAATTCTTGTTATTTTGTAAGCTTCTGAATCCTGAAAGAATTTAAAAGATGTCGATGGTTAGTTAAGAAGCAAATTTACAGGGTGTTTCTAAATTACATTTAAAAAAATTACGCAGCCCTTCTATACCTAATTAACTGCTGCAAAGAGCCTAACAGCCTGACGGATTGATTAAATATTTAATAAAAAGTGGCAGTTTTAGAAACAAAGGCGATTCCTTAGTTCAGTGCGTAATTTTGAAATTAATAAAGAATAATTAACAACATTTTAAACTGAATAAAAAAATACTTTGTAATGACCATCCGCTCAGTAAAATTAGACATAAATGGGGCATCTGTACTAAAATAATTTCTACAAGCCACATTTTTGTGTGTGGTATATTTAAACAAAAATTTTTAAAGTGCAGCGTGGAGGGAGGTGCAAAATAAGTGAAAATTTCGATATTTTGCGATTTTATCGAGAACTACGCTTTATTCGAAAAAAAAAACAGTTAATACAACAATTGTAGCTTCTAAAAAATATCCCCAGTAAACTTTTAAAAAAGTGAATGTATTGTATTTCTATTCGTAAATGATTATTTCCTTTGAATTCTGAGAGCGGCGCCACTCTCCCGTTGCTTAATGTTGCCATGCAAGGATTTCGTAGTCCCTAACTTTCAAAGGTTTATTTTTTTCCTGATACGTTAAACGTATTATTTTTATTATTCCACAAAAATCTGGATTGTAGAGACTTTTTTTTTTAGTGCAGCAAGTCTAATTTTACTTGGTTAAATTTTAAAAAAATATTATTTCTAACAACTTGCAATAATTCCGCACGCCGTTTAGGATATCTCCACACGCCTTCTCGAATAATTCCGCACGCCGGCACCGTTTAAAATAATTGCGTATGCCGTTAAGAACAATTCCGCATGTCGTTAAAAAAAATTCCGCATGTCGTTAAAAAAAAATCCGCAGGTTAAAAAAATTCCGCTTGTCGTTAAAAAACATTCCGCATTTTTAACGTTCACAAGATCTTTTTTAGATATACAGTGTGTCCAATTAAGTCGGCACCATATGGAAAACTTTTTTCAGTGTATCAAAAAATGTTAAAAATTAAAATTTTCTTAAAGTAGGGATATCTTGTTCAAAATCGGTATGTTGATGTAAAATGTCATTACAAACAAGTTTTTTTAATAACTTTTTTTTCATATTTCAAAAATAAAGGTACTTTACTCTTGAGCAAAATTCATATTTGTTGACGAACCTCGTATACGACTGAAAATTTTTTATATCTGATGGTTGCATTTTAGGTTTTAGACCATGCACAACTTTTTATCAAGAATATAACTTTTTTCCAAAAAACAAATAATAAAAAAGTTTTCCATATGGTGCCGACTTAATTGGACACACTGGCACTGTATTGTATACATAACAAATTGAATAAAAATGTGCCCTAAGTGCTTTGAAATAGATTGTTATCGTTTTTTTTTCTAGAAAATATGACACTTGATGTCGAAACGCATCCAAGTAAGTGACTTTGAAAATAGTGACTAGTAAAATATAGTTGCAAAACAAATAGTTCGTGAATGTGGTATACAGGATTAAAGCAAAATTAATTTTTTCGAAAAAGGATCAAAATATCTTTTGGATCAATATATATTTATATAACTCACTAGACTTGTTTCCGTCGTCTCAATTCTTGTTATTTTGTGAGCTTCTGAATCCTGAAAGAATTTAAAAGTCGTTTGAAAATAAGTTAGGAAGGATTTTAGAATATCAAAATATTTCTTTTTTTAATATTTATTTCAAATTACTTTTTTGGGATCAAAATTTTCAAATTTTAATGAAAGTTTTGAGACAGAATTAAAAAAACGCACCTTTTTGCGTTAGAAAAAATTTTTATATCCCGGCTCTTTTTATCCTATAAAATAAATTGGACAGATTAAAAGTTCCGGAAAGGGGGTGAGGGTGGGTAAATATGCGTTTTGAGGGTTGGATATTGGTTTTTTACTATTTGTGGCTGAAATATGCATCCTATCGGAAAAAGTTTAATGTAAAAGTTGTAGATAATTAAAAAATCTTAATCATTTTTTAACATAACCTCAAAATTATCGAGAAAAACGCTAAAAACCGTTTCTTTTTTCGTTTTTGATTTTTATCTTCCGCAAAAATAATTATTTTTTTATGAATCTTGATGAAAGCTGTAATCGAAAAAGATGATTTACAAATTTTCAATTTTTTAAATTTATCAGTGCTCATTTTTTTCGTTGAAACCTCGAATTTAAGATGGTATGAAAAAATATATTGTTTGCAAATAATTCAAAACATGGCTCTGGTTGTGTGGATCAGAAAAACTGTCAATCTAAAATTTTATCACAGAACACATAGCAAAAATTTATAGATTAATTTGTAAAGTTCATTTAGTATAATAAAACCGAATTTATTTTGACAAGGTAAAAAGTTTGTGTTATTTATATTCTTAATTTCAAATTTTACTGCAGTTTATCTGTTTGTATCACATAACCGATATGAGTTGCACTTTTAATATTAATATTTCCAACAACTAAATTTATTGAGCATTGTTTCATTTGTTATTGTTATTTTGTTTTGTAAGAATTAAATATGGTGTAAACTTCAAATTAATTTATGTTCGTAAAATGCACATTTATTACTTTACACACTAGTGCGAAAAGCAACTCTTGTATTTCTGATCCTAGTGGACAATATACAGATTCGGAAAAAATTTATCTTGGGTACGAACCGAAATCTAGAAGAGTAAAAAGGAAAGGAATAATAATATATGGCCATATAACTGAGAAAGACGCGTAGCTGTACTCCCCTCTGTTGGCCACACTCGGCACTTCAAAAAGTGAAGGGAAAAAAAATTGGGCAATCGATAAATTATCCTTTTTTAATGAATTAATGTTAAATAAAATTTTTCATGAAAATAAACCCCTCCCGAGTTATAGGGCGTAGAAGAAAAAACTGTATTTTTTGGCAGTAACTTCTTTTTGGCTGATACTATAGAGATGTACAATAAACCATTTTAAAGCTTATGATATCGCCGAAATGTCATGTTATGACAAACTTTTGCATTGGAATGACCGTTTTTTCAATATTTGACCCGATTGACATTGATGGTTATAAATGCAATTGTATGCAATTTCAATCGGCCATATCTCGTTACAGACAAAAGATAAAAAAAAACGGAAATTATTCGGAAGAACATTTGCTCAAAGTCTTGTCTCTGTAATTTTTTTTTTCAAAAATCAATACTTTTCACGCTATTGAACAAAAATTGAAAATGTCTCATAAAAAACAAAGCTCAACTTAAACAGACCAAAACTTAAAAAATAATTATCCCATAGGGCTAAAAATTATTGGACAATTGTAGAAACATATGTTACAACTTTCTGCAAAAGGATTTTTTTCAAATACCACAGTCTAGATGGTGCTAAAAAATGGCGTAAAAAAATTTGAAAAAAATTTATTTTGTCCATAACTTTTTCTCTGCTTATGTTAAACGGTTCCGGATGATTGTAACGGCACTCCACTATTAGGGTAAAAACAAATACATGTATTAAACGTTAACCTTTCATAGTAAAGATGTAAAGAATCGAGCATCGACTAAAGCATCGCATCGAGCATCGCCGTTTCCGAGGAATCAAATCAATTTGATTTTCAAGACTCTTCCCAGGAATGATGTGATGTATGATCAGTGCGCTCAAGGTCTTGGCCGTATTTTGTCAGTATCGTAGTTGTGAAAAGAGTTAAAGTATATTGTTGTGTTCAAAATATATGTAAATGTTTTGAAAGACATTCTCATGTATTCTCGAAATTTGTCAGGGAAACGTTTTCGTTCAGTAAAGAGTCGATGATATTCACCAAATTGCCCCCGCAATTGGTTCACCGGGTGAACATTATATTCTCGTCCATTATAGTTATCAGTTATCCACCATTTTAACGATGCACTTGCATATATATATATATATATATATATATATATATATATATATATATATATATATATATATATATATATATATATATATATGTTCTGCTTTAGGTTTCCACGGGCATTATATGAATAGCTGGGCTTCCGGGATCTGCTCCGTGTTGTCACTGGTTGATTCTCAATAGAATCGTTCAACTGACGACGTTTCGACACAATCTCATGTGCCATCTTCAGGTCTTAGTTTTGCTGCTTTGCTTCTAGTTAGTCGCATTAAACTGACTTCTCTTAGCGTTGTCGGAGGTTTATGTACCCTCTTCGTTTTCCGGTCTACTGCACACAGGTCGGTTGTTGGCGGGGGCGCGCGGGGCTTTCTATTTTGGGGTGGGGGTAACGTCGATTTCCACGTCGCGGGAAGTCTTTGTGTGTCGTCTCTGGTGTTTAAGTTGTCAGGACGTTTCTCTATTTCGATGGCTTCCCTTATAATACGTTTTCTTTTATTTTGTATTCCCGCTATGACTTTGGTGTTTTCAAAATCTACCTCGTGGGAAGTCTTTCTTACATGTTCCGCTAG
This sequence comes from Crepidodera aurea, assembly GCA_949320105.2. Classification (NCBI taxonomy): domain Eukaryota; kingdom Metazoa; phylum Arthropoda; class Insecta; order Coleoptera; family Chrysomelidae; genus Crepidodera; species Crepidodera aurea. The sequence continues at coordinate 13,547,142 of OX439479.2, forward strand.
TGAAGATGTGGTTTCCAGCTATTCATATATATATATATATATATATATATATATATATATATATCGCAATCACTATCAGAAAACATATTATATATATAAACAACTATTTCCTACTTCCAACACTGCTATTTCCACCCTTATGTTTGGGGAAAACGATACCCAATCTAAGGGGGAAAATATGATTTAGGAAAACCACGAAAACCTAAATCACGATTCTGTACATAGTGGTTCTTATGTTATATTAGATTATGCTATAGTATGTTGAGGGGGTTAGGGTTTGTGGGGGTTTACCTTATGGTGAGGGGGGCGGAGTCTAGCAGATCTTGGTGTTCGGGGGGGAGGGGGAGGTCTTGAGCGTGGGCCAGAAGTCTGAGGTTGGGCTGTAGGAGTTTGGCTTTGGGTTTCCTGAAGAGGGGGTGGCGACGAGTTCGCCAGGGGGTGAGGAGGGTGTTCTGGGCATGGGTGTTTGAGCCATTCAGAGTGCGAGAGACGTATTTTTTCCTTAGGAGTTGGAAACGAGAGAGAATTGGGGCGCTGGAGACGTTGTTGTAAACTTCTCCAGAAGGAACCAGAAAGGGGAGATATTGACATCGTCGTAGGATACGTCTCTCGAGTGAGGAGATTTTTCGGGCTAGATGGGGGGTAGTACGCCGTTTGGGACTGCTCCGTATTCGGCAACGGGCGGATGAAGGAGTTGTAAGTGTGGATCAGGGTTTTGGTGTTGCACTGACCAAACCGGCCACATAAAGTGCCAGGGAGGCCGGCTCGTTTACGCATTCTGTTGAGCGTGTTGTCCAGGTCAGGAGACCATTTAGTGTTTGAGAGAATCGAACACCCAAATAGTCTACTTCCCTTTGTTGAGCGAGCCTGTCTATCTGGAGATTTACATTGACGTCTTGGGGGAGCTGGGCGGGTCTTTTTCAATTCGGATGTTTAAAGATGATGAATTGTGTTTTTTGAGGATTCAATGAGACCCTCCACCTATTGCTCCAGCGTGGATTCATGATTCTTACAACTGCTTTTATAGATGCCCCACTACGTGCCCTTTGATGCCTGACTTGAGTCGATGCTTGAGGAAGGCTTGATGCGATGCTTTACTATGTTTTTACCCTTAGTAAAGGAGTGAAAATATTTACAGATACAGATACCTGTCAATGACAATATAATCTAAGAATATTTTTTACCTTAAACATACTCATTGTCCGCTGTTGCTGAATTTCAGTCGGCACGGGTTGAGGTGGTGGCAAAGGATTATTAAACGGATTAATTTTGGAACTCACCGAAAGTGGTTTTTTCGGTTCATCTTTAACCCACAATTGGGAACTTTTCAACTTGGATGGTTCATTAGGTTTATCATAATCATTATTTATGTTATCGCTGGATATTGTCGACTTCCTCATTTGCAACAAAGTATTTTTGTCGTATTTAATCGCATTTAATTCTATTTTGTATTTTTCATATACCAATTTCGTGTTATATTTCGTTGCGGCTTTTTCGTTAGTCTCATCATCAGTCGAATTGTTATTATCGGTATTATTTCTTTTTTTTTGCATTAAACTTTCGTCCAAACTGTAACTATGTTGTAACTTCACTATTTTTTGCTCACTTTTATCTATAAGATGGTCATCAATTTTTAAATTTGGTAATATATCATTTTCTAGATAACTGTCAGTATCAGTACTTATACTAACGTTGTCGTTGTTTTCATCATCTCGTTTAAAGTCAGATAGTTTAAAAGGTTTCGGATATGTTTCAGTTTCTTCTTCACTCTCTTCATTAACTTCTCGAATAACTAGCGTAAGATTCACGTAAGAATCGCATAATTTATTCCATTTGGTATATAATTTTTTTAAGAAATTTTCTACGTAATCCAAATCGGTCATGCAGGAAGTTTTTTCGTCGCGAGCCAGAATATCCTTCAAATTTCTCGGATCGATCGAATATTTGTCGATTCCGTCTAGACAAAGTTCAATTAAAACTATTATTTGAACTACTTCTGAAGTGTTAGCCTGCGTGTATAGGTTAGCAGCTTTGTTTAAATTGCCTACTTTTTGTAATAAAAATTTTAATCCGGGTCTTATATCGAACTCTTTAGCTCGCATATTCGATATTTCTAAGCACTTAAGAAGAACGTCGACGTGTTTAGCATTTACTTTTGTTAATACTCCTCTTAAGCTGCACGAATTTATTTGCAGTATGTTTAAAATCGGCGTTATATGATTCAGATTTTGAAGTAAAGCACTGGATACCGTTTGTATCAACATTTGGTGAGCCAAAATACCAACTACCAAATTTTTAAACGGAACTCTAATCGTGTACAACTCAGAGTTTATTATGGTGCTTGTATCGTAAGGATATAACAAAAATACATAACTTCTATCATCTATGACTACGCCTTTATTGGTTTCGCATTCACATACTTTTCCTTGACATTTACTACAATATCGTTGATTCTGCATTAAGAAAACTTGTTGTGCGAGTTCGTATAATCGTTCGTTTTCAGATACGCTAGTGTCTTTTCTTGCTGCAACCTTAACCGTGGCTAAATCTCCATAAAAACTATCCGAATATTCATTAAAAACCAAACTCAGTTGATACAGAGGGTTCAAACTGACGGTGCAAGCTCTATGCAAAGCTGTGACTAAAACTTCCCATTGATATACGGATAAAATTTTTCCTGCACTCAGCATAACGTGTCTAATGCAAGAAGAACCCAATCTTGCTATGTTTTCAGAGGGTTGCGATATGCATTCGATTAATATTATGAGTAACTGTTTTAATGATAGAGTTGCTCCGGGATGTTCGATTATATCTGAATCTGTTTGCGATTTTTGTAGTTCGTATAAATAATCGACAACTAATTCGCTAGCTAAGCCGCAACAGTGTTTGAAATTTTGCCAAACTTCTCCGGGTTTTTGAACTTTACAATTTTGCCTCAACCAATTCTGCACCATAGGTAGAAGAATGTGGTTGATGCAGTAGAAGCCAAAATTGATACCGGGGTTTATTATTAAATCGCGTATTAATTTGAAAAGTGTTTCTACGATGTAAGGTTGATTTTTAGTTGCTGCTAAAGTAGAGGCAGAAGCCAGACCTTCCAAAAGAATGTAATGTATCTTCAGGATATTATTTTGCTTATCCATGTATGCCAAAGTAATTTTATCCTTCTCGCAGTTTTCGAATTCGATTTGTGTCGATAAGCTCTCGTAGTTTATTTGATTGGTATTGATCTGGTTGAAATTATTTATTTCTGAATTTTGTATCACTGGATCTACCAATTGTGGATTAGTATCGATGTTTACTCTATGAGTTAGATTAAAAGTTGGACATTTGGGCATGTTATAAATGACTGATAATATTGACGCACAGTTTTGTAAGAGTTTTAAAGATTCAATACACAAATCAACAGGACCAAGAAGCAGCTTCGAAGGAAACTCTGCTTCTTTATCAAGAAAGATCGATTTTTTCTCATTGTAATGATTTGCAGTATGCAGAGGTTCTACTGGTGTATCGTCAATGTTTGAATTCTTTATATGCGATAGAAGACATAGAATGTAATCTAAAGCGGCGTTGGCGAAAACTAATGTATTATCAGTAGATAAGAATATTTTGAATACGTCCAAAATAGCTGCAGCATTGTTTTTGGCGTTGGCAACACGAAGAGTTCCAAATAGTGGTCTCCATCCTGAGCAAATTTCTGTTCTGTTGGCTTCCACGAATTCGCATAAACAAGCCACGATTTGGTCCTACAAAAAAATATAATCAATCAAAGTTTATCATATTTCTTTCTCAAGTTTGAGTTATAAAATAACTGATAGATGGAATCACATTAATGAATTTATGCTTTATTTTATATTATTTTATATACACTACGTATACAGGGTATAATTAAAATGTGTACAAATATTTAAACTGGGTAAACTTGGAGTTGCAACAATAATTTTTTGAATATTCCTTGAAGAAATCAAATACGCTACTATATGTTATTTAATTCAAATACAGTGAATTTGTTTTTTTTAACTAATTAATGGCACTGGCAGACAAGTTGTTCCACACAATTGAAGAATTGGTGATAATTTACATCGAAACAGTCGACATACAAGCGTGTTAGCCCCCATAAAAGCCTTAAGGGGCGCAGGTATTTTTATTATAAGTCAGCTAGCTCAGAGAAATGATTATTTAAAGAAAATGTCCCGTAGAGTAGGGGGGGTTCAAAACATGTTAGGAAGAAAAGAACTTATTATGTTAACCTTAGTAAATTTAATCAGTTTTAATATCAATGCTTTATATTAAAATCTCTGACTGGTACCATTCAGCTCACATAATAAATATAGTTACATTAAACAAAATAAAGTTGAACAATGCGGTAGTATCTTGAAGGTTCTTAGTGCTGGTGTACATGTTATATTGCCGTCACAGTGATGGATAGGTAAAAATAAATCTCTTACTTGAGTTCATCCAGGTGCTAAAGGCAGGCAGATATGAGCAAAGCCCAAGGGTACAATAGCCAACCCGAAGGAGCAACTACCTCAAATGTGCGCTTAAGCGATGGCACACGCAAGCGTTAAGTGTGCAGGAAGGTGTGGAAGTAGAGTAAGCTGTCCCCAAAATTAATTAAGCAGGTGCCAATGCCAGAGGTGCAAGATTGAAATAATGCCAAAAAACAGGTTAAGAAAATTAGCAGAAGAAATTAGAATGCAGGAAAAGCTGGATGTTTTTTGGCCTAAAAAGAAATTAGTAAACTTAATATTTTTATCTAGAATTTGGATTTAAACCCTTGGCAATCTATGGACTTACCGAAGATGTAGTGTGGCCAAGAAGTGAAAAAGACCAGATCCAGATCCACAATGAAGTGTATTCTTATGTAAAAAGAAATTAAGGATCCCAATGTTTTATAATACCTTTTTAATTTTTGGCTTAAAATCTTAAATACAATTCTATATTCGAAGAACCATGTGCTTCCGAACAATGCCAAGAACAGAAATGGTCAAAGGTCTAAAGTACAAAAGTTAAGCCTGGTAATTGTAGTATATGTAACCTACCTATGGAAGTGTAGCCACTTCCATAAGTAGGAATTCATAGAAGGAATGTTGGCGACACTGGTATTAAAAGAAGAAGAGAGGGGACTCTCGCCATTGAGTAGTTAATAAAGATTTAAGTGTGTAAAAAGTCAGCGTTTTATTGGATTCCCTATTAAAATATATAACATATTTGGCGACGAGGATCGCCATTGAGTAGTTAATAAAGATTTAAGTGTGTAAAAAGTCAGCGTTTTATTGGATTCCCAATTAAAATATATAACAGTAATGTGGTGATTTTTATTAAAATCCAGTGGTTAAATTGGCAAAACACTTCATCAAATTATTATTTTTAATTTATTAATTAGATTGATACAAAAGATTTAAATGGACGAATCTGAATCTATTCAACAGAATAATAACTAAAGTTATTACTAATAACGAACTGTAAGAAGCGGTGTTATAAGTTATAAGTGTTTTTGAAGTGAATCTATTGAAAAATTCTGCGCGAATTCGTTTTATAATATTTTCAACAACTTGCACGTGGATAGTACATGATTCAACGAACCGATCGCTGTTTTGCAAATCGCGCTAACATTTATTGTTGTTTCAAAAACAAGCTCTAAAAGTTAAACGCCATTATCTCGGGATCTATTTATCGGATTTCGACGTTTTTTTAAATTGTGCGTATTGAAAACATCTTTCTAACTATATACAGGGTGGGCCAAACTTCTGACATCGGAGGATTAAGTCGTTGTAATAAGAGATAAAACTTTAAAATTCTGTTTAAGCTAGTACAGTTACTGGGTGCACATTTTGAAAATAGTTTCGATTATACAGGGTGTTCAAAAAACTCGTGGCAGCACAAACTTACATTTTTTTAAATGGAATATACTATATTTTAGTCAAGAATCGAAAAGATCTCACCAAGAGCGTTAAAAAAATATAATATGTTAATATATTTATGGGTATTTCAAAAAGATATGGCCAATTATTAGCAAAAATGACCCTGTCTTTAACAATCTGTAAAACAGTAAATCAAAATAAATCAACAGGTCTTTGTATTCAAATGTCATTCTCATATCGTTGGCTGTACTCACTATTAATTAGTTTTTTTATCTATGGCTTCTTCAATACAGGGTGAAACAAAACTCAAATCAAGCAATATCTCAAATTTTTTAAGGATCACCCTATAAGTCTTTTTACAATTTGTTAGTTCAATTAATAAGGTTTCAAAGGATATAGTACATTAATGAAAACCTGCAAATATTTTATGATAACGGAAAAATTATGTATGTTACGTACTCAAATAAAATGGTATTAAATGTTTAGATGAAACGTACTGTATATTTTAGGTTTTCTAAGGCATTAGAATACTCAATAAATTGTAATCGTAATTTTGGATGTATCTATTATTCTTTACTTTTACCACTAGAGAACCGCATAGCTTTATAGAGATATTCGGAATTGAAAAATACAAATAAATGTTGACGCCCCCAAATTACGCTTCCCCCTGTTTTCGAGGATGATGAACACGATGATGGGAGTTAAAAACTGTTTTTAGACAGTTCGGAAAGATACCAGATTCGAAGGATTCAATAATCAGCGAAGTTAACATGTTAATTACTAATTTGAAAATATTTTAGTGGGCAAGTCATCATTTCCACAGGAAGATTTATTTTGAAAGCTGTTTATGGTTTGCACTAGTTCGTGCTTATCTACTGGTCCTAGGAAGAAACTGTTAGTGGTCCTTTTAGTAAGTAGGAGGAATGAGAGAGCATCCTGATCCGGAGCTATGTTAGGGCTGATATTCTTACTTACATTAACAAAATAATTGTTGAGTTCATCAGGACTAGGATTAACACTGTTTGAAGAACGGGTTTTATTTCTTAAGTCATTTCTAATAGACCAGGTTTCTTTGGAAGAGTTTTTAGCTCTTGAGATGCGATTTTTATAATAGTTTTTCTTAGTAGATTTGATAATTTTCCGATACAGTATTCTATTGTTGTTGATATAATTTAATATTAGAGGGTTATCTGAGAATTTTTTAATATACATAAGTGACCTCATATTTTTTTGAAAAGATTATTATTCCTTTAGTTTCCAAGGTTTATGACGTTTAGTTTTAATCGGGCGAAGGGGAAATGCTGTGTTGAAACACTTAATTATTTTATTTAGGAAGTCCAAGAATTAAAAAGACCATTCCAATTAGTAGCTAGACACAAGTTATAAAATTTTTCAGAAAAAGAAACTATTTGAAATTGTTGTTGGGGTGCCTAATATGTGTAAAAAAATCGAGACCTGTGTGGGTGTTATAGCAAAGGCTGCAGAAGACAACGCTTTTTTTTGTTGCCTAATTAGGCAATAACTATTTAACCCACGGGAATTGGGTTCAACTCAATGTTTTGCAACCAAAAGAGGTAACTAATTACAGGTTATCAAAAAGATTGGATGCATTTTAATGGGGGGATAATGAATACTCAATTTTGCAAAATTTTATTTTCGTATTTTGCATAAAAAACAATAAATTTTGAAAATTAACATTCGACACCAAGTGTATCTTGTAGAAAGTACAGTTCTAAACAAATTTCCATACATTTTTCGCCTCAGAGCAATACTTTCCGAAATATTCGACGATGAATGCGAAAAAATACGACTTTTTTCTGTAATTTTTCAGTTTTTTGTTAATAACAATATGAAGCGGACTAGATCGATCTTCTATTGGAGCTAAATTGACTGGACTATAGACCTCGCAGTTAAAATATTTGTACACATTTTAATTACACCCTGTATACATCCCTGAAGTAGATGGAAAAACTTAGGAGTAGGCAGAATGGTTCAAAATAACAGAACTATTTAGGAAAAAAATATTAATTGCTAACATTTTATACCAACTCCTTTGTCGCCTAATAACTCAAGGATGCTCTTTGTAATAAAATAATTTGATGATAATTCTGGTAACATAAAAAAATACGCAATTGTGTGGTTATTTGAGAAACAAGAAAACATCGTAATCATATTTACCTGAACATCTGAATCGCACAGCTCCAAACACAATAGATTTTCGAAAGGCTTTATCAGAGCTTCATTGAAATGGAAATGTGGCAGTTCAGCTTGTTCGTTTAACAATGCCGTGACGGCATCATGGATGCACGTCACAGCTTTTTTCGAAATCGTTCTATCTTTATGGCATGCTGCTTGCATAAAATGAGGACCAACAATCGACCATAATTTCATAATATGGATCAGAGGTCTTCCAGATTTGACACACTTTAAAGTTACTTCTCCAATGCGGTGTAATAAAAGAGTTGCTGGTGGTTTTTGTTGAATTTCAAGTTCTCTCTTCCACCATTTTTTTTGCTGTCTGGGAGACTCTTCGTATTTGGTGAACAGCTAAAAACACAGGTAAGGAATTATCTATTACAAACTCTTCATTACTTTACTCTGATTTTTGGCAAGAAGAGTAAAGTATATGTAGGTAAATATAAAATAAAACAAACCTGTGTGTGTGAAGCTTTACATAGTTCGACAAGAAAGCTACACAATCCGGGTAGAGATAATCTCAAAGCCGCTGAATGAAAAAGTTCGTCAGATTTTTGGGATAAAACGCAGCAAACTTTGGCTGCGTACACTCCGCTTAATATTCCTTGACCCTGTGTATTGTTTGCTCCGCTTTTTTCTACTATTTCTGCGATACTAGTGTCGTTGATATCGTTGGACAAATGATTTGAGTTGTGTAGGAAGCTGTAAATGTCTACCCTGAAATAATCGTTTCAAAACTTAAAGATTGTTTTATATTATATTGACATTAATTTCTGTGACATTTAATAAACTCTGGATATTCAAAAATATTTTTTTTAATAAAACTTACGTCTCTTCATCACTGGTAATACTAAAGTTCATGTGAAGCCTTTCTTGTGAGTCCGAACGGGTCGTAGACGTAATAATATTATTTTGAGGGTTTTGGGCCACCATCAACAACTGAGTTGATCCTGTTTTACTGAACAAGGAATGTTCTAAAGTTGAGACTGCAACGCATGCACTAAAAACATGTGGCCAACAAGCAGAGCTATGACATCCCAACTCCAATCCTGCAAAATAATTCACTCTTGTAACAATTAATTTTGATTATTTCAATACATACCTTTGGACAGTAACACATCTAATGATAGTGCATGAGATGCTAGTAGTTTGACCCCTTGATTTTTACAGGAACATGCTGATAGTAGAGCCAAAATACTGCTGCTCCTAGTTTGAAGCTTTAAAATGTTACTGAGACTAGCTGCCTAAAGAAAAAACGAATTACTGAGTTTTTTAGACAATTTATACAAAGGTACCTTATGTAATCCTTCTAAACTGGACGTAATTATATCATCTCTCATTTTTTGCTTATATTTTTGTCTTGCTCTTCTTGCCACCAGTCTACTTAGAGCGGACGTTCCATTAGGACAAGTTGATTCACCTAATGGTAATCCCAGTACGGATACCACTGATGTCCAACAGCAGGTGAGCACTCTTCTGGAAAGTTTCACTCCTGCATCTATTTCTGGACTGCTTTCTGTTGGTACGTGTACTCTTTGTAGCTTTTGCCAATCTGTGAGAAACTGTGATGGACACAGACCTCCAATATCTAAGAAAATAACATGAGAAGTTCTATTTTGATATTGGCCTTTTTAAAAAACAACTTTGATATATAAATAACTCTTAAAATGAAACGTACCAATCAATAGATTTACCAAAGATGGCTGATGGGCACTTTTAGGATCGTAGCCTGCAGATACAAGTAATGATTTGGCAAGGACGTTTTGATAAAGTTCGCATAACCAAGTAGCAGACACATATACCAATACGCCGCTACCATGTATTTCTTCCACAAATTGAGCTTCGGTTATTGGCACAGGTACCTTAAGAAAATAGTTTTATTAATTGGGTACAATTAAAAAAAATAAATTTACATTTTTGTCTTCATATTGTCCAGACTGAATTAATTTCAAATCTAGAAGTAAAGCTGAATATGTGGCGAGGTAAATTCCATCAGCGTTCATTATAGTTGAACTTTCGTAGTTTTGTGAAGAATTATGTTGGCAACATTTGGAAGCGAATTCTTGTAGTACTTCGTCAACCTGAAACATAACTGCTAGTACGTACATTCAAAAGAAAGAATATAAAAAACTTTAATATCATTTAAATTAAAACATACACTATGAACCTAGCAAAGATCTCAAGGCCAAGTTTAAGAATTTGGTAAGAAAACAGGCTAAAACGTGGATTATATTCACAATTATCTCTTTAGGCCTAGAATACCGTTCACGGTATTTTTTGCAGTTGAAGGTACACGAACTTTTTAGAGGCAGCAGAGCTGACAAATGGTTGTTTTCACCACGGGCTTATCATGAGTTGTGTAACTTGAATGGGGTAGGTCTAAGGACTCTTGTATATAAAGCAATTGTGCTTTTGTAGGTGCCACTTTCTGGTCAAAGATGGCTCCTAAATATTCTTTCTTCTAGAGCACATGGAATCTCCACTCCCCATTTAATTCTTATTCCTTTCGGTGATCTTTATTCTTATTGCGGTTTTGTGAGTGCATACTCACTTGAATTGATGAGCGAAGTGATAATAAATTGGGTAACAGAGATTGTTGTAGCGTTTTAACAAAATGTCTGGCATTGTGTCGTTCCAAATCGGTGTTGCATTCGTCCAAACCAGTTCGACCCTAAAACAAATTCGTTAATATTAGATTGAACCTTAAGCGAAGTCAAATATCTCGTCACTTAATGACAAGTAGTGTCGATCAAATTCATACCAAATTTAATGATTTGGGTAACTTGTACAGCTTTTGTAATTGTTGATTTGTTAGAAAACTCTCATCGTCCATGATACTGTCATCGGATAGTGTACCATCTTCTGGTCCTTCGGTAGCTCCTGAACAATCCGATTCCGTTCCCCCTTCAATTTCAGGAATGTTGCCTTCAATCCCACTACTGTCCGAATCACTTTGATATTTTAGATTAGCTACCACATCCCTTAAAATGTTAATAAATTAAAAAACTGTTTAAAAACTATTATTTCAATAGTTTTTCATCTATACCTGTAAGGTTTGGGTAGTCTGGCCAAAGACTCATAAGTTAAGGGTCCAGAGTAGTCCGCTTGCTCTAAAATTACATATCTGGTGTTTGTAATATCAGCTGCCTCTTGATTTAAACCTTCCCCTTTACATAAGGCTTCTAATGACCCTAAAAGAGCACCTACACATTCTACACTTGCTAGTAAGACACTAGTATCACTGCACTGAGAAGATTCTTCAATTGAGTCCATTATCCTGAGAATTATAAGAATATATATTATCGCTGGTTATCATATTGAAATTACTTACAGTCTTATAATTGCCATATCATCACCAGCATGGCGGTGTATTGGTCCACTAAGCAATAACAAATCGGCTAGCCTTCCTGGCGACCTTAGTAGCTCTCGAGCAGCTCTCAGAGGTTCCAGCCTCTTTGCAGGACTTGGTAATAAAAGCATTCTGTGAAATAGTGCTTCCAGAACTGGCCGAAGTGCTCGTTCTCTACCAACTAATCTTACCACTTGAATTCCAATACTAAAATCAATATCGAACACATTAAGAAAGTCAATGGGTGATTTACAACTTACCTATAAACAATTTTAGCTTGGCTTGAAGTTAGGGAATGCCCCAATGGATCTCCGGGTGTCCCCAGAAAGGCCAACAATGCAGGACAAAAGCGTTGCCACAGGAATGTTGTAAAGTGAATGTTGGAGTGCACCGTATGAGGTAATGTACTCACAAATGTTAAAAGACACTCCAAGAGAAAAATTGTTAGATCACTGGATTTAGACTGTCTGAAAAGAACGCTTAATTTAGTAATTAGGTTTAGGTATATAGTGATAGTGTTACTGTTATATACTGTTACTACTGACTTACTGTTTAGTTTCTTCTAATTTACTACAAATATACTGCATGACAGGAATGGCCTCATTGAAGCACGCCACTGCAGATGTTTTAGTATATACCATTTCAGCACTGCTTCCTGAATTTTTATGCTTTTGTTGTTGTTGAAGAATTTCTTGACATTCCTCATCTGAAAATGTTTTAAAATACACTGTTGTTGTATTGTTAACTTGGGTGCAGAAGATTGGGGAGAAATGAAAGACATCAATACAGCAGGAATAATTAAATGGAATCGAGAAACAATAGGAAAATCAAGAGGTAATATCGGCATTTTCGGAAAGAAAAACAAGCATCAAAAGGGGGCAAAGAGAAAACTAGATTTCTACATGCAAGTAGTGAGAGGTTACGATAATGGTATGGGTATGGGCTAATTGCAAAAATTACTTGTAGTTGATTCTTTTCCCTACAAATGTCAAACGAAATGTAAAAAGCTTTTAGTCAAATAAAAAACAAAATGTTAAACTTTATATCCTTGTTTAGTTTACTGTATAAAATACTCACCTAGAAATGTACAAAACGCAGTTAACGTTTGACTAGCAGCAGCTTGGGCTGCTGCTCTAATTGGTTGTGTACCAACTTCGTAAGCTTCTCCACATCTACCGAGGATCAGCATAACGAGGCGTCCATTTAAAGCCCAGCTGGCCAAACAGGCCAAGTTTAAAACGATTCTGAGAATATGGACTTGTGTGTCTTCGCATTGCGATAGAAGAGAGGATGTAGCTAGAAGAAGCTGCGCAGGCAGCCACAAAGAATCATCTTCAGGTTCTGTGCCACATTGAAATCTTTCATCCCGAATTATTTTCTAAAAAAAATTGTTTTATGATTATTCATGTTTAAATTTTGTTCCTTTGTTACTTACGTTAAATCCGGATAAGGCCAGTGAAACAAGTTTGCTTTTTTTGCTTTCTAACGATAATTTTAATGGTAAAAAACATACTGATCTTAGCTCGTGCGAAGAGTTTCTCATTAAATTATTTTGTGCTGCTAGTAAATCTAAAAAAAAAAAATATCTTGCTTATGTAATTCTTGTGCGACAAAATTTTTTCTTGAACAACCGAAAGCGATTACCAGTAAAGTAGAACCAGAAATCTAAGAAGGTCATGAATCAATATTAGACGACGATCTTCATTATTACCTACTGTTCGAGATGTAATAATGCAATAAAATTGGGTATCGGTTAAAAAATCTGATATGATGCAGACTTTATGTTACACTGTATATCATATATTATATCTAAATAAATAATTGAACCTGTCATTTCGACACTTTTTTAATACAGTTTTTTTTATGAGTTTTACATATTTCCTGTGAAAAGGGCACATTTTCATATAACCTAGACAACTTACAGAGAGAGCAATTGAAAACTGAAGTCTGTTTGAAAATGGCCAAACCATTATAAGAAACTGGTGCTATCTGTGGATTCCTATTTGCAAAAAAATTCAAGTTACTAGTTTCTGCTGAATGATTTTACTTCATTTCTTGGACTAGATTTTTTTTTAATATTTATTATAATTCAATTTATCATTATTTTACCTACAGAACATTAATGGCTAGAGTAGGTACGTCGTTTATGGTTTATGGTAATGTATGACCTTCTTAAATTTCTGGTTCTACTTTATCTTTAGTAATTTTTTTTTAACAAAATTTAATGATAAAATATATATTTTCTTTAGTTGGAATTTGGTTTCTTAATCTTATTTTTATTGGGGGGGGGGGGACTTCAACTTTCACCTTTCTGATTGATCTTACCCTTGAAAAAACCACGTATATCTGCACACGGATGATAAGTGTTCATATCAAAGGATTTCCTTTATAAAATTATAAACGGCAAACAAATTAAAATGTCCTCAGTTAGTATCTAAGATAAATTTTATGGTTACAATAGCTGTCTATCCTAAATTCAAAGTCTCGCAAATGCTTATTATTAATTAGATTTTTTCAGTCTCTCATTGTCCGAGTTAAAAATTTGTCTCATTCTGCATGTGTCTCATTCTGCATGTCACGTAAACAGTTATTTACATTTTGGCTTTCTTTTTGAGTGTTTCCTCCAATGTTCTATCATATTTTATAATTCTTAATTAAGGTATTCTCTTGACTATACTAAAGAATGGTGTCAATCGATGGGACTTAGCGTCAACCCCACCAAGACTACCTTAGTTGCCTTTACACGGAAAAGAAACATTAACCTCAAAACCATCGAATTGGACGGGAAAGTTATTGAATGGAAGCCAATAAACTCATTTGGAATAAGCACGAAAAAGAAGTAACCAGCAAAGCCACGAAAGCTCTAATGGTGTGCAGAAATTTTGCGGGGAAAAACTGGGGATGTAACCCAAAGATCCTGCAGTGGATGTGCACGTCAATAGTGAGACCGGCCATCCCTTATGGAGCAGTAGTCTGAGGCAGCAGAACTAAGCTGGCCAGTACAAAGGCAAATCTAGCGAAAATCCAAAGACTAGCCTGTGCATGCATAACAGGTGCTATGAGAACGTCCCCAACTGCCGCCATGGAGGTAATCCTAAGCCTTACACCCCTCCATATAGGAGTGGAGAGTATAGCGATAAGGCCAACCTACAGAATTACCAGAGAAGGATCAACCAAACGCAAGTTTCGACTCCTTCCTGGAAATCACCAAACCTGGGACATGCCCCAAGATGAGATGACAAAGAAGTTTAGCTTTGTGAAAAAATTCAACACAAAGCTAAGTAACAAAAACGAATAGGACAAAGATACCATCCCAAAACTCAAGAGAAGTGGTACACAGATGGTTCTAGAACAACAGAAGGAACAGGAATAGGAGTATATGGGCCTGGAACCAAATATTCTGAAAGTTTAGGCAAATCTCCGAGCATTTTTCAAGCTGAAATATACGCCATCGGAAAATGTGTCAAGTTGAACATAGAAAGAAAGTTTCGCAGACAAGAGATCATCGTCATGTCAGACAGCCAAGCAGCTATTAATCCCTTGAACTACCACGTAATCAACTCCAAGATGGTTTGGGAGTGCCTAGAGAATCTAAACGAACTAGGCAAGAACAACACTGTTACCCTCCTATGGGTTCCGGGACACACTGGAGTGGAGGGTAATGAAATAGCAGACGTACTCGCAAAAAAAGGGGCTGAGACACTATTTCTGGGACCTGAACCCTTCTGCGGAATAAGCACCAGTACAATACTTGATGAACTTGGAAAATAAGTAAATAACAAAAGATCCCAATACTGTATAGGACTACAAGGAATGAGGCAGGCCAAGACACTACTGGGAAACTATAACCAGAAGAGATCTGACGACTGCGTCAGTAATGCTAACGGGTATCCTGAGAGGCCACCTAAAGAAACTCGGAGTAGTAGACAAAGAAGAATGCAGGTTCTGCGAGGAAGAGGAGGAAACGTCTATCCACATTCTCTCAGAATGCATTACCCTGCAAAATCCAAGGATACGATACCTCTGAGAATATCAAATGGAAGAGGAAGATCTACCTAACCTGAAGCCTACCGACATCCTGAACTTTTTGAAAGCAATAGGACTGGAGGAACTGCTCTAATCGTTGAGACATCCTTAACGATTGGGCAGCAGTAGGGGGCACAATAGATCTTATAGGTCGCAGTGTATCGGCACCCCCATCATAGATAGATAGATAGATAGATAGATAGATAAGATATTGTCTTAATACTAGCGAATTCATTTCTGCTTTTTCTAAATTTGAACTACTTCACACTAAACATTAGAACTTACAAACACTTCCTGCAAGTTTATTTCCGGCTTGTGGAAAATTTGCAATAATCTTAAAACTTTTATTTTATAATCGAGAGTTTTTAGCAAGCTTTTCTGATAAAATTTAAATTTTTAAACTTGAAATAATCTTATTTCTGTACACAGCTTTAATAACTTAGCTATTAACAAAAATATTTAAAATCAGAACATTTATGAACTCCAGACGATGATAGTCGACACGACCATCAACGTTCCAGTTCGCGGACAAGTATTCAACTGTAGTTTATACTAATATGAATAGGTCCAGATGTGCTAGTATAAAAACAATGAAATCGTAAGAGCTTAAAGTGTATTTATAATCGTAAGTTTGATGGAAGTTTAAATATAACATTGTCAATCAAGTGCAATTTCGAAAGTTTACAGTTAATTTGTGATTGAAAGTTTCAATAAGTTTTAAATTATTTGTTAACAGTAAGTTTATTTTTTTAAGTTGCCATAAAGTTAAGCGTTTTTAAGTTTATTTTCTTTAGTTGTGAGTGAGGCAGATTCAAACTTGCTGAAAGCTATTAATAAGTATTCTACGAACTTGCAAGGAAACTTGCGTTTATATTGGTAAGCTTGCAAACAATTTACAGTAAATGTATTTTGTTTAATGGATTGTTATGGTTGAAAAGCTCAGTTTTAAGAACGTTTCTGTTTAAATATTCACCATTATTTCTGTGCTTTATGAATTTTCTTTTGTAAATGTCGATTCCTCTGAATAAACAATTCATTTTGAACAATATTCACCATTATTTCTGTGTTTTATGAATTTTCTTTTGTAAATATTGATTCCTCTGAATAAACAATTCATTTTGAACAGTGAAAAATTGTATGTTCCCAATAATATATTACAGATAACTTCCATATGGATTCCATTTAACATTCTACTTATTGAAAATCCAATATAGTAATACGAAAAAACGAGTGGGTGTCCCATTTTCATGCCAACACCTGATCAAAAATTCTAAATGGTGTATTGATCAGTTAATTAATTAATTATTTTCGAAATACTTATCAAAGTAAATAAAAAAGTGACCTTGGACAAGATTTGGTTAAAGTACGTATGAATCATGCTCTATTAAAGAAAAAAAATGTTCAAGCCGTTATTAAATATTCTTTCAATTCTATAAGTTTGTTTTGATAACTTACCGTGTGCTTCTTGTGCCCGTTGCTTCAGATTCGTTAATTTCGAGCCACCGGCTTCTTTAACGATATTCAACAATAAATCTTCCATTTTTTACGATAGAAACTGGCCCGTATATTTCATGCCATATTGCAGACTGCCGGATTAAGAGTTCACATCAATGCGCATTTTCACTTTTCCGGAAAATCAATATCGTATTTACGGCTGAATCAACAAGTTGGATTTTTATGTGCGTCATATGAAGCTGTTAAGTCGGTAGAAATTATTTTTGTTTTTGGCGTTCGTAATTTGTTATCTGTCGATAAAATAGTATAAAAAAACTTCTATAATATCAGGAGAACTTCCTTTCTAGAGCACATACAGTCAGTCCTGACCGCAATAATCTCGTTTATGTCGGTTTATTACTTTCTCGCTACCCATTGTCTCAGGTATACCTAATAACAGCGTTATACTATTTTTTTTTCGTGTTTGAAAACATTGAATCCAAATTTAGACTTTTAGAAAAATATAGCAGTACAACTTTGTTTGTTTTTTGACAGGAGCATATTTAAATTATCTAAAATTCATATAGCCCGGTTGCCAGAGCCACATTTAGATCAAAAGCTTTCATAAAATGTGATATCGCTGAAACAAGGCTCATAGATACTTTTTTGAGTGTAGAAATCTAATATTGTTTTCTTATATTGGGGATTTATCGAAAAATAATGTTTTGATACAACGTTGGCCCTTTATTTTCAGGCTTAACACTAGCCAATATTGTAAACTTGGGGCAATATTGACTTTCTATATTGGATAAATATTCATTGCTACCTGGGCATGGGCGGAGTTACGGAGGGGCATGGGGGGCAATGCCCCCCCAAATTTTTTGTGAATATTTATTTTTATTTAGTCAGCTGAAAAACAGTATAACAGTTCAACTGCTGAAAAGTAGCTTAAAATTGCGTTTTGAAGCTTCAAATTTTCAAAAATTTTCCGGACCCTCCGCTTCACCGGGGGGGAATTCCATACCCACAGGCCCCCCGGTACGGGTGCCCCCCCCCCCCCCCCCGACATACAAGCCCTAATTCCGCCTCTATACATGGGTACTAACTCTTACCTATGAAACACCATGTATTGTAGATAACTTTACCAATAGCATTAGTAATTTGCAAAAAAAAAACTTCAAAAAACTTAATGATTTTTATTTTACTTTTTACCAAATAACTATTTTTATTAACAGACAAGAAGCTTAACAAACTAAATATTTATTTTACAAAATCTAGTAACAGTAAGGTAAAGATGATAAATATCGTCGAGCAGATTTGAAGTGCGGGTTCAAAATGGGGACCAAGCTAGCTGAATGCATAATTCTATATGCACCAGTCAAGAAAATGCCACCCAGGCGGTGGGTCCAAAATGCGGATCAAAAAAGGTGGACTACCTGCCAACAGAAAAGGTCGTATGTAGATGTAATTTAAGCACCTTTGTTAGCTCTAAAATGTAAACGCCTTTGTTGTTGGCTTATAATAATAAAAATGTGTGCAAATTTCGTATAAGATTATAGAACCATTTCTACTGGCAGTATTCCACCCTTTTTGGTCCACATTTTGGACCCGCCAGATTTGAAAACCACATACGTCCCATTTTATTTATGATACAATCTTGAAAGTCTAATCTCGCATTTAGGAACACAAAATTAATATTAAAATGTTTGCCCATTGATAATTCAATTGAAAAAAAAAATAGAAAAATATTTTAAACCATTTTCTCCTTCTCATTTTCAAACCTGATCGACGTTACAATTTATTTTCAAGTTGTTTAGTTTCAATATGTTTATTAACTTTTAAATTAAATTCACAGAAACTAATAGTTTGGATTATTAAAAAAAAACAATAAAACGTTATGCGTCATTTATACTATACTGAAATTAAACAACGATTACATCTAATGTATTCTTTTAAATAAACCTCGCTCCACAAAATTCGCAAAACAAAGGAATATGTCGACATTAAAAAAAGTTCCTCTGATCTTGGGCGAACGCCGCCTTCGGGCAAGCTGAAAAAGTCCTGCTCAAAGTACATACTCGTATTTATGATATATCTACTCATGTACTTCTTGCTGCAAACTTTGGTTTTAGAAGCAACAAATAATATTAATAATAATAATAATAATAATACTCATATTTATATTTTGTAAATTTTCTCAAAATGGCGGTAGTGGTAACATGTAAATAGGAGCTGAGGTTTACTTTTAAAAATACTGTTTTATGATATGTCTGGATTTTACAAAATCCATAACTCGTGTAGTTATTAACAATATGTCCTTATTTTCTTTCCGATGAGTATTGTATCGCGTGAAAAAATCATCCGGGGGTTACCCGGACAGTCAAACTCTTGGGGCGAGAGAAAGCGACATTTCTAAGTATTTTATTCAAATGATTTTCGTTTAGTTCTAAGGCCATATTTCTTAGAAAATGTTCATCTAAGGATTCTTAAATGAAATATTTAAAATCCACTTAAAGTTGCAATATTAGGATCTCTAATGGTTGCTGCAGGGTAACGCAAAGTTTGATTTTACTTTATATAAGTAGAATTAATTTTACATGGAAAAATATCTCATAATTATTAATCATATATGATATACAATATTTTTGACTAGTCTAACAATTAGTTAATTATTTTTTGTATAACTAATATCTTTGTTTAATTTGTTTTTAACTTCCATTTTAGAATTTAAAATGAAGGTGATATTTAATTCAACCAAATATATTTCTAACAAGCAAACAATGTACAATTACTTTAAGTTTCAAAATAAAATCTATTTAAATACCAAGGCCACTCAATACATTTGTGGATTAATAATCAAACTTCTCTAATTTTATTATTTTTATTATAATTGTAAAATGTCCTTCAGGACAGAAAACAAACATCACCGATGGTTTGCCGAATCCCGAGCACTCAACATCAAACTTTTAAGCCATTTTAAAGCACATGAAGGAACTGAATTGAACTAATCAGTTTTATTTAGTTATTGTTTTTACTAATTATTTTGTTTCAAAAATCGCGACGACACCAGTGGCAAGAATGCTCCTTGCCCGGTATGCCGGCAGCTGGCAATGACAGGAGCACATGGTTTTTTATTGGTAAACCCTATAACAGATTCTTAATAACTTTTATTGGGTTTATTCTGCTATTTTGATGAATTAAGAGCTAATCGAATTGAGTTATATAAACTACTATTGCTGTTACTATTGTAGCCGCATGGATTCTTGCTAGTCATTTGGAAACACACTGTATATAATCTTTGTTTCGAGCTTAAGGTAAATGAGGATTATCGTTTAATTATTATCCACTTATATATTGAATATCACATATAATATTTTTATGCGGATCTTATTTATTTTATTAAAACCTAATTTGTCTACTTTCAAAGCTTCCGAGTACACTTTTTTCATCATTTTTAATTTTTTCGAGACAAAAATACCTTAAAGAAACAAGAGATATTTTTTTAATAGACAACTATCTACTTTTTAATATTATTGTTCTTTTGTTTATTAAGTTTATTTAACGTTAATTTCTTTGACAATTTTTGCATAATTTTCTTCATAATCTATGTTATTTTTTTAAATATTAAAACAATAATCACAACAATACTATGAGCATTATTAAAATAGGTCAACAATTTATTACAGGTTGTGCTGTTATGCTTTTTTGTGTATGTACAAAACCGAGTTTTTTGAAATTTTTGTCATATAAAATTAGCAAATCATATCGTGAAATACTCATTTCAAAATTTACTGATTTTGAGTTATGCGAGAAAAAGTTTTAATACCTTGTAACAACTTAAATGAATTTTCAATCGATTATGTATGATGGATTTTATTTTAAAACAAGTAAAAACGATTTTTTCATTTTTTTTTAAATTTGTACTTTTGACTTTACAGAAGGAAA
The DNA here is from genome assembly GCA_949320105.2 of Crepidodera aurea. Lineage (NCBI taxonomy): Eukaryota > Metazoa > Arthropoda > Insecta > Coleoptera > Chrysomelidae > Crepidodera > Crepidodera aurea. The sequence goes on from OX439479.2 coordinate 13,567,956, forward strand.
ACCAACATCAATTAATTTTTAACACAGTAACATTCCAATAATGTTACAGCCAAATGTGGTGGTTACACTGTACATATTAAGCTGTTTTTCTTTGATGAACACTAATATAGTATGTCTGAAAAAGTTTGCAACAAATGGGAATTATTTTTATTAATAATACTCCAAAAAAATTATTCTAATAAAAAGCTCAGAACTACATCAAAAATATTGATTTATCTGAAGAGAAAAGTGCTGTTAATCGGTACATAATTAATTAATAAATTTAAAGTAAAAAAAATACTAAATAATTTAGCATTTGTTGGATTACTTATTGCATAAGATAAATCAAAAATTATATTAAAAATAAATGCACTTACTGATTATATCACTCATCTTATCATGGAATTTTTTTTCTCTGTTTTGCAGGAATTATTAATAATAAATACCTAATTAGAATCCTTTATTTTCAAAATGCAGCATCGACATCAAACATCCTGGTACGCAGGAATAAATTAAAACAAGACTTGGAAAGTGAAACAGATGTTTATATAGCCTGAACCACCTACTGAAAAGTAAACTAATGTCAAGGAAGTTAAAGATTAGACTCTACAAAACTGTGATTAGACCTGTAGTTACATTTTCATGCGAAACATGGATTTTGAGAAGAACAGACATCAATAGATTGAAGATTTGGGAAAGGAAGGTTCTGAGGAAAATTATTGGGGCAAAACGAGTCAATGAATTGTGGGAAAGAAGAACAAACCAAGAACTCAGAGACATGTATCGACAGCCCAGCATTTCAGGATTTGTTAGAGCCCAAAGAAAAAGGTGGATAGGACATGTGGAAAGGATGGAAAAGGAGAAGAGGAAGAAGAGGAAGGGAAGAGGAAGATCGAAGGAACGATGGAAGAATGAAGTAGAGGTGGAGCTACATTTTTTGGGGGTACAGAACTGGAAGGAAAAATGAGGAGCGTTATTCCACTTTGGTAAATTTTAGAGAAATAAAAGAATATTTTGAATAGATATGGATTTGTTGCGCGTTAAGATGCTTTATATAAACGTTATTTATAAAATTTTGATGAAAATACTCATTGCATGTCGTAGCAATCACGCCCAGGGTACCTAAATCCAACCCTGACTCAAAACAAAACAAAAATTAATAAAAAATTTACCATTTGTTGTCAACTTTTTCAGACATACTGTATATTTGTTAAATTCTTGGGACTTGTTAATGGTAACAACAAAAATGGTATACAGGGCGGCGCAAATTTAATTGAACAAGTAAAATGGAAAAAAATTAAAATATCAGGTCCGGTTTCTGAGATAGTTGTGGAAATCCAAAGTTGACGATTTTATTTTTATTTAATTAACACCTTAATTTTGAAAGATAGAAAAAAAGTTATAAAGCTTTTTTATTGAAGGACAAATACAACTTAACATATCGTATCCAATTTTTTAAAACAACGTTTCATATGTAAGAGGCTAGCCTCAACTATTTTTTTTAAATGTGGACCTGTACTTTTTATTTCATAAAAAATGTTTATAAATTTTGTTTCTATCTTAAAAAAATAGGGTGTTAATTAAATAAGAGGAAAATCGTTTAAAATTTTAATGGTTAAACGTTCATCTACAATAACAACTGATAGATTATTCTTAACAGTAAACCCATCATGGAACAAAGAACAATCAAGTGGATAGTATAAAAACACTCCAGTGGGAAAAAACGAACTTTCGAAATGGACTACAGAAGCAGCATAGAAGGCAGGATTAAATGCAAAAGAAATAAAAATAACAAACCACTCTATGTGGTCGATAGCAGTCAGTAACTTGGCTATAGGAGGGATTGGTGAACAACAATTAATTAAAATTACTGGCCACAGTTCAGCCCACTCAATTAAGCCTTATCTGCAAATGGATAATGAGCATTATTCCAACAACATAAACACCGTTAGAAGTGACGCCTCAGATCCTCCAGCTCAAAAACAGAAATCAGAAGATTCTGCAGCCACTCCTCGAGCTTCTCACTCTACAGCTGGACCAATCAACAACATTAATGATTTACCTACACTCAACGTTATCAATGAGTAAACAAAGATTTCAAACAATACTCCTACTGTGTACCAAAATTGCAATTTATATTTTAATTGTACCATAAATAATTAAGTTTGTAGTTAGAAAACTAGTAAGGAATTTAATTTATCAGATTCGACATCCTAAAAACGGTTTCTGCCTTTCGGCTTCGTCAGTTAGGCTTTTCGGATCCAATAAAAAAAATTCCAAACTCGTACAAGTCAATATTTATTCGATATTCAATATAAATTCGTCTTGAAAATACACATCTTTATAACGGTTTACGAAATCCCAATAGTGTTCAATTAAATTTGCGCCACCCTGTATAACGTCAAAGTGCACAAAATAAAAATAAAAGGACATTCTGATTTTATATTACTTTTAGAATATTTAGAGTTATCTGGATGTTTTTTCAATTTATACACATTCCTGCTTGTTCATGCCCCACGCAAAATATACGAGGGCTGTGCGAACTATCCCAGATTCCAGGACCACATCTCGTACATAAACCGGACAAGGTGCAGGGTATTTCTCTCATTTGTCGAAACTGGTGTAATAATCCTCTGGCTTTTCTAGCTATAACTTGACCATCCATATACATGGCTGAAAGTTATAACAGAATTTGCGTGAACTGTGGAGGCATAAAAATCGAAGTAAACTTACCTAGCGAACTAAAATGTAACAACATCTCGTCGGATCTGAGGTCCTGAGCGATAACATCATCAGCGTAAACGGATATGATTGCGAGACACAAAAACAAATGGAAATAGTCCGTTAAGTAGTTGGCCCAACAGGCTTCCCACATTCTTAACGCTACTCCTTCGGTGAATTCTCTTTTAAAACATCTAAAAGAATTATGTATTTAAGAAAATACTTGAAACTTTATTCGTACGTAGTTGTTAAAAGTTCATTTTTAAATACTAAAGTAACAGTTAGACCAGGGCCAAACCTTGTATTTACAAAGAAAGGGTAACTGATCAGAACCTGATGGTTTGCGCCCGCTAATAAAAACTATTCAATATAATCCCTTTTTCGGTTTGGTATGGTTTTGAATAATTATTGTGTTCTAAACCTATGCCTAATAAGGGAAGTTATTGATTTTATTTTTAAATTTACAACTAAAAGGCTAAAGTAGATAGTTAAAAAAACATTTTTGAAAACTATATTATCAAACAAAACCGTTATACTTACAGAAGTATCCACCTATGGCAGAACAGAAGCTCCAAAGCGTCACTATGCTTTTCCAAATGCTGATAAAATCTAGGAACCATTAATCTTATTAACTCTCTCAAATATCTCAAATTTCTATCCATATCTCTGTCAGTAGGCGTAGCAACAAACACAGCTCTTTGCATCAATCCCACGAAACACCAAAAAGCGGCAACTTCGTCTTGCAATTCACACAACACAGGGGCTAAGAGATCACTCATACCTTGGGTGTATCTGCAATCAGAAATAAATCAAAATGTGAAAAAAATCTTCTTTTAGATTACGTGGCACGCTCAAAAAGATTTCGTATATGTAGTTTGTCCATTTTCAATTGCAGACGTATACAAACAAAATTCTCAGATGTGCCAACAAGTTGCTATCAGACCAGATTCTGTCTCTTGGCTTCGTCAATTGGGCATTCGAATTAAACAAATGAAAATCGAAACAAATGTGCAAAAATATAGTATTTTGACAGGTGTCACGTTTTAAAAGGTATAACGTTTGAAAAATTTCTCATTTGGACAGGTGTTACATTTTGATAGTACCTCTCCATATTTTGACAGGCGTCACATTTTGACGGGCGTCACGTTTTTAAAGGTATAACGTTTTGACAAGTTTCACATTTTGACAGGTGACAGTATAGGTTAGGTTAAATATATTTTCTCATTGAAAACTGAGCTTTTTTGAGCTTATTTGACCTTTGCGGACGCTGATAATCATGCGGATCGGCTCAAAATCAAAAGTTGAGTCGAATGATGCGAAAGATCAACTACACAAATGTGCAAAAATATATCATTTTGACAGATGTCACGTTTTGAAATGTATCACGTTTTGACAAGCTTCACCTTTTGACAGGTGTTACATTTTGACAGTTGTCATATTTTGACAGGCGTCGCATTTTGACAGTTGTCATATTTAGACAGGCGTGACATTTTGACAGGTGTCACGTTTTAAAAGGAATCACGTTTTGACAAGTTTCACATTTTGACCGTTGTCATAATTTTAACAGGCGTCACATTTTGACAGTTGCCACTTTTGACAATGGTTTCATTTTGATAGGTGTCACGTTTTAAAAGGTATAACGTTTGACAAATTTCTCATTTTGGCAGGTGTTACATTTTGACAGTTGCCATACTCTGACAGGCGTCACATTTTGACAGGTGACAGTATAGGTTAGGTTAAATATATTTTCTCATTGAAAACTGAGCTTTTTTGAGCTTATTTGACCTTTGCGGACGCTGATAATCATGCGGATCGGCTCAAAATCAAAAGTTGAGTCGAATGATGCGAAAGATCAACTACACAAATGTGCAAAAATATATCATTTTGACAGATGTCACGTTTTGAAATGTATCACGTTTTGACAAGATTCACCTTTTGACAGGTGTTACATTTTGACAGTTGTCATATTTTGACAGGCGTCGCATTTTGACAGTTGTCATATTTAGACAGGCGTGACATTTTGACAGGTGTCACGTTTTAAAAGGAATCACATTTTGACAAGTTTCACATTTTGACCGTTGTCATAATTTTAACAGGCGTCACATTTTGACAGTTGCCACTTTTGACAATGGTTTCATTTTGATAGGTGTCACGTTTTAAAAGGTATAACGTTTGACAAATTTCTCATTTTGGCAGGTGTTACATTTTGACAGTTGCCATACTCTGACAGGCGTCACATTTTGACAGGTGTCAGGTTAGGTTAGAAATATTTTCTCATTGAAAAAATGAGAAAAAATTGGGACGCTGAAAATCATGCGAATCTATTCAAAATCAAAAATTGAGTTGAATGATATATAATTTTACCCAAAAAACTAATAAATTAAGTAAATGTAAATAATTGATTGATACTTACCCCAGCCCAGAATTATAAATGGCATAATTTAATAAAATATTTTTCATTATTTCGAGATTTGGATTTTTTTCACCAGAAAAAAATGGATTTCCTCTATCAGTGCGAACAACATCTTTTTCAACAACACTTTGTATTTTTCTTCGAAACTGGTGGAGCTTATTTTCGTTTAATTCTAATCTTCTTCTATTTATTTCTTCATATTCCTAAAAAATGTATTTTATGAAGTAATAATACCCAGTATTTATTAGTTCAAAGTGTACCATTAAAAAAAATAGCGTGGATAACTGATCTTTAAAACACTCGCTCTATATCTACTCATACTTTAATATACTAATGACTCACGTGTCTTCTAATCTCAGCAATTTGAATCCTTTCTTCGAACGTACTCAGGTAAGGATAGACATGTAGCAAAAACGGCCAAACCTCTTTCCTGATACTTCTATCCATTCCAGAAAAGAAAACGTATTTTCTTAACGTAAGATCGTCCTCTAACTGCCCGTTTTCATTGAACAACCCTCTAAAAACTTCCTCTGTAAGTTTAGGCACTTGCCCTTCTTCTGGATGTAATTCTAACAATGATATTTCGGGTCTGCAAACCATGAAGTGACGGTAGGGAAGATTTTCTTCGTTACCTTCAAAAAAGTTTTAATATATTTTAAATACTCATATAAATTAGTAACGGTTTACCTTTAGCGTATTTAATGGTGTGTAACAAGGAATGCCACTGATGCAAAACTTGTGCCAAATGATCTAGTCCACCGTGATGAAAATGAAGAATTTTGTATTGAGATTCCCTTGATGCTACTACTAGTTGCCCGCAAGTGCAACTATTATCACTGAAAAACAATCTAAGAGACCTAAAAATAATTAATTAGCATTAGAAGAAAGAGTAGATGAAAAAGAAGAAAAACGTGGATCTCAAGCGATCCTCACTTCGCTAAATGTTGTAGGACGTATTCAGAAGATTTTTTTGACAACTATTGAAAGGTGGGCATGGGTATAAACTATTGTTGGTTTTGTAGATGTAATCTTACCTCATTTGACTTAAATCTACACTAAATCTTCTACATTTATGGATTTGCTTCGGCTGCAAAATTGGTGAAGCGCTTGCGCTTTCTGGGAAATACATGTTGTGCTGTTGCATGAAATATTCAGGTGTGGAAATCCAGTTGCACTGGCTATCTGATGACGTTACAGATTCCGATCTGAAATAGACATAACGATGAAAACTGAATGTGTTTGCATCTGCAGAATCAGGAAAAGTTTCAAGCGGTAAGAAATTCCTGAATTCAATCACTCTAGGGGCGATTTTAATGATCTATTCTGGAAGTGAGTTGAAGAAAGGGACGAGGAGAAACTGGTGAGTAATAATTTGAAGAAAAAATGTTGCTTCCCAGATATATGAAAAACATTCTTGACTAGCTCTAGTTCTCTAAAAGAAATATTGATCATTTATCTTTATTTTTTCGTTTGTATCACGTCCTAAACATTAAATTACTTAAATAGTTTCCAGATGGTTCTAATGTTTGAGAAGTTTCTTTCGTAGAAGATATTGGCAGCCGAATCCTTCAAAGAAGTGATAATTTTGGCAAGGAATTCAAAGAAATCAAATTGTTGATTAAGAGAAACTTGAAGAAAGTCTGGATTAACGAATTAAAGCAAATTAGGTTGAAAAAAAAGACAGAAAGTCAGTTGTATAACGAAAGTTTCCTTTTTTTAATTTTAAATAATGCAATGAAACTCCTTCTTATAATATTAATGTATCACTGATGTTTGTTTTTTGTCAAGGTAAGGGCACATTAAAATTAACGATATCATATCATTAACCTCTTTTTACTTTTACGAATTAGTTACTTGACCCAGTAATATTGACATTTTGATATATTTCTTTTAAGTGATAAGAGAACAAAATTGGTAAGTGGAAATGAATTATTCAATTAAAGTTAAATAAAAAATAATCAGGGGTTCTGTATTAAATCTATAGGAATGTATGTATGCACTTTTTACTTTTAAAATTATTTTTTTTTGTTTTTACATATATTTGGTTATGGAAAGTCATCATTCAATGTCGCGAAATACCTCGCTTCTTAACAAAATTCTATACTTTTTTAGGAGAAACTGACAGCAAGCCAAATTATTTATTTGTCAAATTTACATCTCTAATGTCAAAATATAAAAACATACAAAGTGTTCTAAAAATTAACAAAATCTTGCTTTTAAGCAACATTCTCCCCCCCGGTGTTAACTCCCTTGTTAACACAAACTTCCAAGCGATGCAGCTTCCTAACAGGACGCTTGAAGATCCCATTTGAAGTTCGTCTATGAGTGTTTCAACACCCTGATGAGCATTTTTTATATGAAAATGCATAATCATTTTTTGTGTGTAAATATGTTCACCAGCTAAAATGATGGGTTCCTTCTGTATGATAGAGACATTTTCTATCTTCATTATTCTGCTAGACATTCTTAAGATTCCATCATTGTCCAAAAAAATCGACAGTTTATGAAGTCTTCCGTTTCTGTTTGGTACATTATTTTCAAGATTAATTTTGTCGTTTGCAAAACAGGATTTTTGAACCAATTTCCACCAGTAACACTCGCTCCATTTCAGTTCATCTTTCGTCAGAAATATCATCAGTCGTTTGTTTTCGTCAAGTGATCTGATATTTGATAGAAATCGCTTAACTCTCGCTGTTATTCTGATGAGTTTCAACCAGGAATAATAAGACTTGATTGGTATAATTTCTGGGTCAAATGCAACTGTCATGACAACTTCGTCGGGAAGATTTTCATTTTTTACAATATCTTTTGGAATTTTAGGCCATCTACTCTCAGGTTTATAAAGGAAATTGGGACCTCTGAACCAACTATTTTCATAACTAGTCATATTTCTAGCTGTGTCTCTGGTGCAAACATCAACAACATTTTGGGTTGTTGGAACCCATTTCCATTGGTCGATACTACTGAGTTCTAAGATTTCATTCACTCTTGTGGACATATAGGTAGGAAGTTTTTTGTCACAATTGAGCCAACTTAGGACTGTTCGAGAATCCGACCAATAGTATTTGGTATCGATTTTTAGTTCCAAATGTTTAGTGACTTCTGCACAGAGTCTTGCTCCCAAAACTGCAGCCAAAAGTTCGAGTTTCGGTATGGTTAAATATTTTACAGTTGTCGAGTTTTTGATTGGTACAACCCTTGCTTTTGAAGCTACCAGAATTAGTTCTACAGAGGTTTCAGAGCTGAATCGAAGAAAAATTGCACTGGCATATGCATCTTCACTCGCGTCAGAAAAAACATGAATTTGAATAGATGAAAACACTCTTCTTGTAGGCGAATAACATCGTGGAATTTCAATATTCATTGCTTCGTTCAGTTCTTTAAGCCACAATTGCCATTTTTTGAACATATTTTCGCTAATGAAATCGTCCCATCCGATACCTGCGCGCCAAATATTTTGTAAGAGAATTCTCACTTTAATACTGATAGGAGACAGTAAACCAAGAGGGTCGTACACAGACATGGCTGTTTTTAGTACTTGGCGTTTAGTGGGAATTTTTAAACCTTTAATGATCTCTTCGGAAACTTTATGAAATTTCAACTTGAAGTGAAAACAATCCTTCGTTGAATTCCACATCATACCAAGTATTTTTTCATCCTTTGTTTGTATATTAATTTCTGTACTCAACTGATTTGCTAATAAATGGTTTGGTATTCTCTGAAGTATCTCTTGAGAATTCGAAATGAAGTTTAGGATCTCAAAACCACCCTGTTCATGAATGTGGATGACTTCGTTCACCAATTTGATGGCATCTTCCTCGTTGTCAGCGCCGTCTAAGTAGTCATCAACGTAATGATTATCTTTGATGGCTTGTACTGCTCGAGGACAATAATCAGAATATAAATCTGCGTTGTAATTTTTTACAAATTGGGCCAGAAAAGGAGAAGAAGTTGTTCCAAAAAGCATAGCTACCATTCTGTATATTTTTGGTGGAATAGTTTTATTCAAATCTCGCCAAAAGAAACATTGAGCATAGGTATCTTCATCAGCTATTCTGACTCTATTGAACATTTCGCGGATATCGCCTACGAATGCAATTCTATGTGTTCTGAATTTCAGTAATATGCCAAAAATGGAAGTAAGCCAGTCAGGACCTGTCAGTAGGAAATCATTCAAAGAAGTTCCGTGCGATTTAGCTGCCGCATCGAACACAACTCTTACCTTTCCAGGTTTATTTGGATTCCGTACTGGAAAATGGGGTAAAAACCAAACTTTCTCAGCTGTTTCGAGTTGTATTTGAGTTACTGGAATAGCATATTTTTTATCCAATAATTTTTGTATTTCGGCCTTATAAGCTTGAGCAAAACTTTTATCCTTCGACAAACGATTTTCAAGACAGAACAACCTTTGTATTGCTAACTTTTTCGACTCTGGAAGCTTGTCAGATACCTCCATTTTCCAAGGAAGTTTGATTTGATACTGACCATTCTGGAGTTTGATTGAATTTTTTGCAATGGAAAGGGCTCTTTCGTCATTTAATGATCTTTGTTTGTCTTGTTTCACAACTGCTACACCAAAATTTTCCAATGTCATGTAATTTCTGAATAAATCATGTAAAGTTTCGTCTGCTTCTTGACAACAAATAAATGATGATTCTGTACAACTCATTTCATTTCGGGAACCACTGATTGGTCCATGAAGTGTCCAACCAATTTTTGTTTTTGATAGAATAGGAGTTTTTGGATGTGGTTGAATTACTTGTCTTGAAACAATGAGGTGTGCATTATTTTGCCCTATCAACAAACTGGGTTTTTCTTTGATTTCTAAGTCAGAAGCTACTTGTTGAACAAATGGAAAAGTTTTAGCCAATTTTTCAAAGTCGTATATCTGATATGGTAATTCAAGATTTTCTACAGTTCGAATGTTCATTAATTTATGAAATTTTGAAGATTTTTTTCCTGCAATATCTGCCTGTACAATCTGGGACTGATTATCGTAGCGGAATATTCCACCTGTCCATTTACAACATAATGGTGAATTTGGACCTGTCAACCCAAGTTCCAAAGCTTTTGCAGAATCTAACAATGTCGCAGTACTCCCTTCATCGAGTAAAGCCACTATATTGAAAATACCATTTGGACCACTGATCTTTACAGGTAAAACTTTCAATAGATTTTCATTATTGACATCATTTGTAGTCGTTGTTACCTCGGTAGAGTTTGTATTTTCATAATTTTTATGTAACAAGGAATGATGAAATTTTGTACAATTATTGATACCACATATTTTCTGTGTTTTGCATTTACCATGATGATATTTCAGACAACAGAAACAACCGTTTAATTTTTTAACCATTTTCCATCGTTGTCGAACATCAGCATTCTGAAACTGGTTGCATTTTTCCAGTGAATGTTCATTTTGGTTGCAAATTTTACACATTTTTACTGGCCTATTTGTCTGTTTACTTTGACATTCATCAGTGACTTTGACAATCAGGTTATTACATCTCATTGATGGAGTATTAATATTTTTTGAAGTAAAAGTTATTCTCGAAACAACATCAGACATTTGTTGAATCCATTTTGAGAAATCTTTCAATGATTCTTCTTGATTTTTTACTTTATTTTCTATCAAATAGCTTCCCCACTGAGTAAGTAGATGAGGTGGCAGTTTAGTGATAAAATTAGCTAAAATTTGTCTAGCATCCAAATAGTTAGGATTTCCTTCAAGAACGGCAGAAATATTACGCACAGTATTGCTAAAATCTATGAATGATTCGAGACTTTCTACTGGTGTTAATTGACAAACTTGCGATAACAATTCGTCTAATATAAGCTCTCGACGTCCGTATTTCTTTTCAAGAATATCTAAAATCTCATATGGATTTTGTGCTGTAATGAGGAGCATCTCAACTGTTTTTCTGGCTTCTCCAGTCAAACTTTTGTTGAGTCTTAGAACATTTTCTTGAGGAGAAAAAGAACAAGTATCATCTGATAACTTGTACTGTGAGTAAAAAATTGGCCATTTTAAACAGGAAGAACCATCAAATGTTATTAATTGATTACCTATGGTTTGTCTTGCTAACATTCTATTGATAGATTTGGTCAAATTCTCCATAGTATTGTGAGATGAATCTTCACGATTTATTTCAGGGAAATTGATATTACCTGCATCTTCAGCCCATTTCTTGGTATAGGAATGTTTTGATATCTCACCAAAGTCTGGATCCTGGTCGCTTGATAGATCTGCTATTTCTTCACCTATCTCTTCGTCATGTTCCCTTTGGAGAAGATCTTCATACTTTGAAATGTTTTTTTCCTTATTCTTCAGACGAATTTCTTGGAGATGTAGAAGTTGTTGACATTTGTTCAATTTCACTTCCTTACTGGCGACATTTTCAGCCGAGACATTTTCGTCTAGTCTCATTTCATCAAGTTCGCTACTCAGAATCACATACTCTTCTTGTTTCTTCAGAATATTGTCTTGAATATGACAAATTTCATCCTGAAGCTCGATTATTTTGGATTTGAGATCACACGTTCTAGCTTTTGAAGCGGAAGATATTGTAGATCTCGCACTGGCTACTGAACTTCGTGTGTTTCTTGACTTCTGAGGTACTCTATCTGTATTGGTTTGTTCATTAAGGCATTTTCTCACGGCTTTCAACAAATGACATGTTAAAGTTTCAGCATTGGCATCATCTGAATATTCTTCCCCAAAAATATTACACAGTTTTTGAAGAACTAAAATACTGAGAGATTTGCTGACCATTTCATAGTGCTTACTATATTCTGGACTATTTTCTGGAAAACTAAAGCCAGTAAAAGAAAGGATTCGTCTTCTTACTGCGTTTCCTTTGAAATAAATTCCATATAATGCAAAATGAAGGTTTTGCAGCATGTATTTCTCGTCAACATTTTTCAATTTCTCTTCTACACCTGGTATATCTCGGAGCATATTCATTGAAGTTAAATCCTCTTGGTTTTTTCCAAAGTAAAAGACTGTATGAACACGTGCTGAGTTCTTTAACTCGAAGGACCACAATTTGTCGCGAAATACCTCGCTTCTTAACAAAATTCTATACTTTTTTAGGAGAAACTGACAGCAAGCCAAATTATTTATTTGTCAAATTTACATCTCTAATGTCAAAATATAAAAACATACAAAGTGTTCTAAAAATTAACAAAATCTTGCTTTTAAGCAACATTCAAGATTATGAGAGATGGTTCAGGATCTGGACATGCCTTACAAATCCATTTGGACCATTTTAGTTGATGTTTTGGGCATAAAACGCTTCGCGGCTCGGCTTGTTCTGAAGGAGCTGAATTTTCTTTAAAAAGAACAGCACAAACAGGGTTTATGAGTCTAGACAACAAGTTTCGGAGTGGTACTTCTATAACCAGATGAAACCGAAAAAATATCGATCCTTGTAAGCTAATTTTCGACCAAAAACTCAACGAATGTCATCAACCAAGCACCGTATTCGCCAGATATGTCTCCGTGTGACCTTTTCTTGTTCCCCTGTGACCTGTTCTTGTTTCCCAAACTTAAATCACGTCTTCGCAGAAGCGGAAAATGTATTTTAAAAATATCGACTTACCTAGAGAATTCAAAAAAATCTCCTGGATCTTTAACGCTGTCCGGAGTCTGGATAATCTCGATTTCGGGATTAGAGATATCCACGTTAATGCTAATCATTTGTTTCTCACTTCCTTCGGAACTTAGATCCGAGATATCCATGCGATCTCTATCGTCGTAATTCAAGAAGGGATTAGTGCTTTTGAATTCAATGGTGGGTCTTTCGATTATGTAATCAGCGGAGTCGTTTGAAGTTAAACTTTCGAGACTGTAACGTTTCTTTTGTTGCTTTAATGGAGTACCTAAAATAAATAATTAGCTGTTTTTTTTCATTCTGTGTAGTCTTTGTTACTGTTTTCCAGCGCCATTTTAGGAAATTTAATTCATTAACAATCAGAAGCGTGGCAAAGGTTACCCGTGGTTCAGATCTATTCGACAAAATGAAAATGAACCAAGAAAATGTGTGATATCGAATGGAAAAGATCAAAAATATTGGACAACATACTAAAATGCAGAAGTTAAATGCTTTTTTATCGGTATGAATGTGGCAAATGCGTCATTTTGAAGAGGAATGGAAGTCATCATCATCTATATGAGCTATAAATGTATAAAATACATGAAAATCTGGTTTATTTACAGCACTGGCTGTGTAAATATGCAAATTTTATCAGGTAAACTGGATTATATTTATTATTATGGATATAATTTGCTGTTACTTACTGATAAGATTCGTATTCTTTGTGATAGATGAATTAGGAATCCACGTCAAAAACAATGTAGGTCTTCGAGTATCGTTATATTGATCTATGAATACTTTGGTAGTGATTGTGAGATAGCCAGGATTGTGTAAAACATCACTATCGTGACGCGCGTTGGCTGGCGGATGAACGCATACATTGTTCTTGCAAAAAAGGACTTCATTGTCCTCGTATTCAAAGTATTTTGAAGTATTATCTTCAGGACCCATGATGTAAGTTGACGCGCGTCGAATAATGTCGGTTAGAGGCATTTTATCTCGAAATTATACCTGGAAAAAAAGATGAAAATGGTGTTTTATGGAATATTTGTCGAATAATGTATATTAATCTAAGCAGCCACTGCAATTTGCCTTATGTCATTGAGTGAATAACAAACAACCCTGTTTGTTGTTTGTCTCAATTTTTTAATGGTAATTTAAAAAAATTGATGACTTTTTTGGTTATACACATAAAATACTAAATCATAAAACCTATTATTTCAATTGGGACGAAATAAAAAGGTGTTTAAAAAGAAATACATTATGACTTTATTAATGACAAGAATTGTCAAAAATTGAGAAAATTAATAGTGTTACCTGGCTGCCCCTTTACGAGCAACCCTCAGAAGTAGCAGCCCAGTTGACAGAGACTTTGACCTCGCACAAAATGTGATATCGATGAAACTTGGCACTTAAAGTACTTGAAAAGGTGTAGAAAACGATAAAAATGAATCAGAAATTAATTTTTTTTAAATAAAGTTAAAAATAATTTAGAAATTGATTTATATAAATAAATAAACATCCTATCTTCCCATCTTCCGATACATTAGTTCTCAACCAGTAAAAATGAGATGTTCATACAATATTTCAAAATGTGCAAATAATTTTGCATATTTGCATATTTTTATTACAAATTATTCTGTAATATTTGGAAAAACACGATTTGAAATGCATAAAATTTCAGGGCACATTCAAATATATGAGGAATATTGCAGGAATGTCCCCTGAATATTTCCTTACATGTATTTGAAACGTTATCTGTGAAACATTCCAATGGAACGTCTGTGAGGGCGGATATCTTTAGTTTCACAGATGTTTCTGAAACATTTAGGGAACTTTGATGTTTCATGAATTAGAGAATACGTTTCTGAAACATGAGGTACAAAAAATTCTTTACTTGAAAATATTATAACATTATAAATTTAAATTAATAAATAAGCTCATAACGGATATGTATGCTCATTACAAATTATATTTCGTTTAGATTTATTACTAATTCTCACAAAATTGCGCAACAGTAAACAAGCAAGCTGATAAAATTTCAGTTGATATGTGCAATTATCAACTGTAATCAATTTAAATTGCATATACGAAATGTAGACTCTCTGTAATCACTGTTAGTAATAGAATCCCTCATAACTGTAATTGAAAGTGAATTCAGGGATATATTTAGAGATATTAATTGTTCTTCATATAATTTCCACAGGTGGAATATAATTTCAAGTAAATTTGTTCTGTACGTAAGACTAGGTTTACAGTTATAGTGGTTAGGATACATTTTATTTTTTTTTGCGTTTTCGTTGAAAACTCATGTTACTAGGTTCCTAAAACCTATTTGATTTCTTGCTTTTTCTTTTTTTTATCGGGAATTATAGTTAAGAGTATGCACTTTGGTATAAGGAATATGTTATGTTCTCTAAAATGGTTTTCAGTAAACGATAGGTTATTCTATTTTTCCATGAGTTTGGTTTATAAAATTGTAAATCAGATGGCTCCGGAATATTTGCATCAATACATTATTCTCAGCAAAGATGTTCATTCACACAACACAAGAAATATTAATAACCTATATATTTCGCGAACTTGCTATAAAACTACAATGAATTCATTGTTTTTTAACGTTTTCTCAGACTTTAATAATCCATAGATGTAAAAATTCACAATCTCTCAATGTCTTTAAAATAAAGATCAAAGAATTTATGAGTATCAGATAAAATTGTCCAATGGTAACAGTTTTTGTACTGTTTATTGTATTTTTTATTTTATATACTGTGTAATTTATATCTTATATGTATATTAGAGGTTCCTATTTAATAAATAAATGTATCTATCTATATATATTATAATGATAAAAACATGAATAGCTGGTTAAAATGCGGCCTTAATAATGCTCGTTTGATAACTTAAAATTAAGTTTAGTATTTAGATTGAAACTTCATCGTATTTGAACCATATAATGCTGAATAAATCATGAAAATCTGAATAATTTTATATCTGTATTAAAAATAAAGAACGTAAAAGTCACTATAGATCAAATCTCTGGAAATAAAATTTATTGATTTTTTTTCTTAGTGCTATTTGCCTCTATTAATACCTATTATTTGGTGCAATTTTTATTTTTTAAGAAAAAAAAAAGCTTTAATTTGTTTAACTACATATATACCGAAATTTTTTATTGCCTGATAATTTTTACGAAGAAACGTGACATATTTAGCAATTATGAAATTTTTCTTACCAGTAACTTACAAAATACACTTTTATTTCACATTATTAACAACAAAATCGGTCCTTCATGATCCAAGCACATTTTCTATCGATGAAAATCTCGAAAATTTCGTTCATAGCAAATCTAATCTAAATGCCTTTACCGCCCCCGTTGGCCAAACTGAGTATTGATCGCGTCGACATAGTGTGAGCGACAGAAATGTCCTCAAAATGATTTTAATTTTTACAAAATTTCAGTTAAAAATATTTACACTGTACCGACATAATCACAACAGTCTGTAATAACTAACTTAGCAATATTTTAAACATTTTACGTAATAAATATTGATAAAAGTATACAGAGCGGCTCAGTTTAGAGATTTTAGAATTCGTAAACCTACCTGGAAAGTATTTATTTCGTTGAGTTGTTATATAGATAAAATTAAAACTGAATGTTTGTTACTTGTTACTTAATAACTCTAAAAATATACGATAAATAATACGAAACTGAAATAATCAAATGTGATAAGAAAAAATGTAAACAACCACAACGTGGGTTATATTTAAAATTTTAATTTTTGGAGAAAAACGTCAAATGTGTCTCAAATTACAGAGAAGTGAAAATCTACGAAATTTTATTGTGGAGTGCCGTTAGATTTATATCGAACGAAGTTGGCAGTGATCGAATTAACATTTTCTCTTTTGGAATGTGTTTTTGACACTACATACTTAAAAGTCTATATATGTTACTTTTTACGGCTTTTACTTTTCCGCCCTCCACTATACCATAGAAGAAGGTACTGTGAGGGGAAAAAAAGAAAAAAAACTCGCGCAATCGACAAATTGTCATTTTTTAATGATATTAAATACAATTGTTCATGAAACTAAACCCCTCCCAGTTATAGGGCGTAGAAAATTACGATTTTCACCAAAAAAATCGTACATTTCTAAAAGTTTTTAATATAACCGAAAAGCTGTTAGTATTACGTAAAAATTGATATGAACTAATTTTATGGCCTTGAGCTAGCAATTAAAATGAATTTTTTTATATTTTTCTACGATTAATACGAAGGAAGATATGTCAATTCAAAAATGGGTGTTTAAAGAAACTGGATCGTTCTAGCATAAATATCTGGAAAAATATGACTTCCACAAAAAAAATGTATATAACATCCTAATGGTTATGGACAAAATAAATTTTTTTTCAAAATTTTTTTACGCCATTTTTTAGCGCCATCTAGACTGTGGTATTTGAAAAAAAAATCCTTTGCAGAAAGACGTAACATATGTCTCTACAATTGTCCAGTAATTTTTAGTCCTATGGGATAATTATTTTTTAAGTTTTGGTCTGTTAAAGTTGAGCAAAATTTTTGTTTTTCATAAGACATTTTCAATTTTTGGTAAATAGCGTGAAAATTATTGATTTTTGAAAAAAAATTTAAAGAGACAAGACTGAGCAAATGTTCTTCCGAATAATTTCCATTTTTTTTTATCTTTTGTCTGTAACGAGATATGGCCGTTTGAAATTGCATACAATTGCATTTATAGCCATCAATGTCATTTTTTCGGGTCAAATATTGCAAAAAACGGTCATTCCAATGAAAAAGTTTGTCAGCTTTAAAATGGTTTATTGTACATCTCGATATTATCACCCAAAAAAAAGTTAAGGACAAAAAATACATTTTTTTTAATGAAATTAAAAAAATCGTAATTTTCTACGCCCTATAACTCGGGAGGGGTTTATTTTCATTATCACAGACATATAAATGATATAACGTTTTTTGTATGAATTATACCTGATTACAAAGTTTCTGGTCACTATTTTGGTTCCTATCTTTCTAAATTTGCAATTTTCGGTCTTTAATCAATATTTACCAACCCCAAAATCATAAATAATTATATTTTTTCATCAATATAATTAAAATTATTACAGTTACTTTTGATTAATCATTCATTTAAAATCATTTTCGAAATTTTGCAATAAACAATTAAATAACCAAAGATCGGCAAGTTCTAATATATAGACATTTTAGTATTAGATTTTAGAAATACAATGCGAAAAACTGCCACTCTCGTTCGAGGTTTTTCACTTTTTACGACTAATGCCACTCCACTAAGGCAGGATAATTATTTATACTGATGAAACCTACTTGCACAGTTCGAATAATCGATCTAATAACTTGATAGACAATAAAAAACCCACATTTAAATGTTTAAATCCTTATAGAAAAGAAGGTGACTAATTATAATTCAAGCAGGAGGAGAGAGTAGCTTTTAAATTTGATTGACTGATTAAAAAAGTGAAAAAAATGTAAAAATATGGAAACTGAAGCCTTAATTCGGTCCCACAGAATTTATTCTAATTATCATCAATTTGCTCTACATGCTGATTATCTGTTAGAACAATAAATTCATTTAAGCAGTCTTATTTTTGTGTACCACACAACACGCCACTAGGCTCGAGTAGGACGAGACCAAGAACAGTCTGAAAATGGTTTGAAAATAAAAATTGCGTCTAACGAATGCAGTAAAAAAAAATAATTTTAAAATATAAGTTTTATTGACAATGTTCATCATATTAATTATTTTTACATATCAAGTAAAATTATAATGATATGATAAATGTACATGGATTTTTTTTTGTTATGCCTCTATTAATATACAGTGCGACTCAAAAAGTCTGCACCATATGGGAAAATTTTTTTATTATTCATTTGACAGAAAATTTTA
The DNA here is from genome assembly GCA_949320105.2 of Crepidodera aurea. Lineage (NCBI taxonomy): Eukaryota > Metazoa > Arthropoda > Insecta > Coleoptera > Chrysomelidae > Crepidodera > Crepidodera aurea. The sequence goes on from OX439479.2 coordinate 13,586,598, forward strand.
TTCTTGATAAAAGTTGGTGCATTGCGTAAAACTGCTATTGCAAGCGTCAAAATTACAAATTTCTAAATGGTATACAGGGACGAGCAAAAAATAGGAATTTTTACCAAGAGTAAAGTACCCTTATGTTTGACAATATCAAAAAAATTTATTTAGGAAAGTTGTTTAGAATGCAAAATTACACTGAGATTTAAAATCACAGCCTCCTACGCAAAAAATCCATTTTTTTATGTTTTTAATTCAATTTTAAAAAGCTTAATCTAGTTTAGTTTAGGTTTGATTTTACACCTTTAAGATTAATAACCATTATTTTGTAATTTTTATTTTCTTTTTTTTTTATTTTAATTTTCAAAGCTTCATTTTGTTTAGTTAATAACGTAAATAAGTGAATGTTATTTACTTTACATTCTGGTACTAAAAACTTTTGGGTATCATTTTTTTATCCATTTTCTTCAATTAAATTATAATGGTAGTTTTTATGTACATGTCTACAGGGTGAAATTTCAATTTTGCACCAAGAAAAAACCAAAAATCACAAAAATTTTAAAAAATGGTGTAAAAATAACGAAGAAAACCAAATATTTTTAACCAAAATGTATTATAGTGATTGAAGGAAGGTCCCTAAAGTGCATCCGAAATGATATTATTTTGAACTAGGCTAAAAACATAAACAAATGGATTTTTTTCGTAGGAGGCTGTGATTTTAAATCTCAGTGTAATTTTTATTTCTAAACAACTTTCCTAAATAATTTTTTTTGATATTATCAAAAATAAGGGTACATTACTCTTGGTCAAAATTCCTATTTTTTGCCCGCCCCTGTATACCGTTTAGAAATTTGAAAGTTTGACGCTTGCAATAGCAGTTTTACGCAATGCACCAACTTTTATCAAGAATAAAATTTTCTGTCAAATGAATAATAAAAAATTTTCCCATATGGTGCAGACTTTTTGAGTCGCACTGTATATCTTCAGTTTTATAAAAATCAGTGAGAATTTTAGAAATTATAACTTCCGGTCAAATTTTCTATGAGAAGACAAAAAAAATTACATACTAATGGCTTCCTGAGAGTCTCCTCTTCAAAATGCTTTCTTTTTTCTTTGCATACATTTTAGGCAAAGATACTTTGGTTTTTTCCGAACGCCTCGCCTGAATATTTCTATTCAATGATTCTCCGCGCGTATATAGAGTTTTCGAATTCTCTTTCTTATTTTTAATAATTTCTTATAGTATAAAATTTTTTTTAAATTACTTATAATATCACTTTTAGTAAAATCTTCCGCTCTTTCGCGTAGTGCTATTAGTTTTTCGAAAGTTTTATTTTTTTTCGAGATATAATGAAAAAACCAAATTTTCGATTTTGTTTTCGAAATTGTGAAATTAGCACTTTAGAGCAGCAAAGATTTTTTTATCGTTTTCTACACCCTTCCAAGTACTTAAGTGCCAAGTTTCATCGATATCACATTTTGTGCGAGCTTTTGGTCAATATCCTTCTCTGGTAACTGGGATATAAAAGTGGATGATAAAAAATCTAAATATTTTACTTACCACTCAATTTCTTCCAAGTAATAATCCGCGTAAACATTTGATAATTTAGCGCAATTCTATACTGTTTAAAAATAAAAAAATAAAGATCATTTTAATGATTCCGAGAACGTATTTATGTATTAGTCTACGGAAAACAACAGTCAGAACAATTGTACATACCTAAACTGAAAACAGGGCAAAATTATTTTTATCTACTGAATTGTTTTGATAGCTATTATACCGACGCTTTGATGGCCTGTTTAAATAAATAATTAAGCAATTTGTCGAATGCAGCAAATTTTTCATTTAAATATTGCGTATATGGTATAAATTTTAAAAAGTAGGTTACAATCTAAAAGGTATTACTTCTAAAATAACTGTCGATGAAAGAAAATTGTATCGAGTGAACATTTTGTAATATTTCTTATATTTATTTTAAATATTTTTAGTGTCAACACTCTCTTCTAACCATATAGCCATTGACTTGTGCGAGTTTTGAAATTTATTTATTGGATTCGAAAAGCTTAACTGACGAAGCCAAAAGGCAGAAACCGGTCTTATGATGTCAAATCTGATAAATTAAATTGCTAACTTTGTATTAATATAGGGATACGAAGAAGAGAGTGACATCTTGACTAGAATCAGTCAAATAAAACTTTGCAACACACAATGCAAATTGAGTGTATGCAACACCCAATACATCGGGAATCGTTGCTCTGTACAGTGCCAAAACTCTCTTCTAACCATAGATGGTATATAGCTATTGACTTGTGCGAATTTGGAAGTTTATTCGCATCCACAGAGGTAAAGCCAAGAGATGCGACGCGTCGATTCAATTTCCTTCGGTTTTAAAAAAGTACAACACCCAAACTAAACGTCGTATAAAAAAAAGTTAAAGTAAAAAAGTTTCCTTGCTCTTTTGGCAACTATTTTTCTCGCTTATACTAGTTAATTATCTCTAAAGATAAAACAGTTTTCTCGAGTCACCATTTTACTTTGCAAAATGAAGATATTTTGTGTCATCTAGCGAAAAAAAATGACGTAGCTTTTATTTGATGTTCGACATTTTTTATTGTTATGACACTGTCAGGGAAGTACTGAAAAATATCATAACGATCGAACACCAATTAACAAAGTTAAGCACTAGTTTGCAATAAATATTATTTTAAGGAAAATTTTCATTTTTTTCAAAAATGTCATGTTTTGACACATTTCGCAATTCCGGATCAAAGGGCGAACAAAAAATTCGAATCCGGCAGGTCATTTTACATAAGAAAAAAACATCAGGAAAGTTATTCAAAAGCGAAATCGGCACCGCCGTTCAAAATTTAGACTCCCCCTCGTTCGTAAGTGTTCGATATCGAGAAATAATGTTTGCGTAGTATTTAGGCTCCACCCACCAGTAGCCAGTACCTCTGCCCCACCCGTTATATATTAAGGGAATATTAAAAAACCACTAAGAAAAAATGTAAAATATATTTATTAATAAAAAAAATCGAATTATGTAACTTAAAACAAATAATAATTAACATGTAAAAGGCAGTTTTTATAAATTTTAACCGGAAGAATCTTTAACGAGTCTATCCAAACCGTACTTCTGCAACTGACCGCTGTAGTACGAATTAAAATCCAACCTGAAAACCGAATAATAATAATTAATTTACTGAAAAATTACTCGAAACATTCTCACCACAATTTTATTATATGATCAGGCTATCAAGGAAATGTGGGATAAGTTAGGGACATAGGGACCACCATCGATTGAAGGACACAAAGCCAGGATTCTATTAACAAATACATAAGGATATGAAGGAATTAACCAAAAATGAAACTCGATATATAATAATATATTTATAAATGTTAAACCCCAAGGTAAGGCTGCACAAAGGATGTGAAATACAATCACACAAGCTCCCAAGAACAAGGGCGTTAAAAATGTCCTACACTGCACCAGCGTCTGGACTTCAACAACTACTCCTTGGGCTATATACCCCACCAGGTATTGAATTACGAAAGTCCAGACGTGGTTTGGTGCCCGACCAAGTCGAGGCTTTAAATCAAAAACTTCGATTTTGTCATTAAAGGAGCTTGTTATTCTTAGACCGGTTTCGGCATTATTGTGCCTCATCAGTAAGAAGCAGGCTAGCTCGACATCCTGTCACTAAAGGATGTCTGAAAATGAATTCGACCCGCCTCGTTCTTGATAAAAATGGATGCGATATAGCAAGTGTATCACGAAGGTAAGGGATGTTAAACAAGTTTTAGCAAAATACTCTAAGACTGTTTCGATACAAGAACATGTTTCCGAACATAGAAATGTTCATCTTCAGTTGAATTAAAATAGGAACAATATTAAATTAAAACACTCTATAATTATTTTTTTCTATTGTTTTAGTTTAATATTGTTCCTGTTTTAATTCAACAGATGATAAACATTTCTATGTTCGAAAACATGTTCTTGTATCGAGTCATTTGCTAAAACTTGTTTAACATGCCTTACCTTGGGGTTTAAAGTTTATAAATATTGTTATGTTAAAATTTGGAAATTTGGGGAATTATATAGAAGGGGCTTTGAAATTGACAGGGTTGTTATGGGATGTTTATGTTGATAGAGCTAGTTTTTTTTGAGGTTTTATGAAAAATATCACATTTTTGAAATTAGAAAATAAAGAATAAGAAAATAAAGAAAAATCTATAGAATTTTGATTATCTTCTCAATTGGCGCCAACAACGTGGGCTCGAAATTGAGTGTACCCAAAAGACGAAGGAAGATAATAATGGAATGGAAAATAGGGATGAAAAGTTGATGAGTTTCATGGAAGCATTGTTACAGAGGACGAATAATAAAATAGAAGAACAGAGAGGATACACGAAGAAATTACAAGAATCTATTGAAGAACAAAATAATAAAATCGACAATTTAAACGCCACTATGAACAGGAAAATAGAAACACAGGAACAGAATTTACAGGAAATTAGAAACAAACAAGAAGAAATGGAAATGTCTTTAATTATGCAGGAAGAAATAATTATAAATCTGCAAACAAATATTCAAGAAGTACAAAGAAATACAGAAATAAACATAAGAAACACCAAAGAAGAAATTGAAAAGGAAACAAAACAAGAAATAAAAAAAATTAAAAGAAATTTGATTATAAAAGGAAGAGAAATCACAAGTTTGGAAGAAGAGATGAAGAGAGAATTTCAAGAAAATAGAGATGAAACATGGAGAGAATTAAATATAAACAGAAGAAGAATGGAAGAAGAAATCAAGAAGATAAAAGAATTCTGTGAAATGTATAACACAGGAATAATGGAAATTGAAGGAAGAATACGTCAAGGAGAAGACCAAGAAGAAGTAAATAGGAAAATAAAATTGCTTGAAAAAGAAATTAATAAATTAAGAAGAACTAAAAAATGATATGGAAAGTATGAGAAGACAAAATATGGGAAGAACAGATTTTATTCACACAACAACTTATCAAGGAGGAAATGAAGAAAACATAAAATTTGATGGTAATATCAGGAAATTCCATCCAAAAATATTTAATAAAATTTTAACAAATAGATTCAAACATTACCTTAAAAATAAAAATAAAAAAAATGTGAAATTTAAAAAAAAAGGGGACTTAGTAATAGTAAAGACACAGCAAATTATAAAAACAAAATAAATTTAAAATAACTAAAGATTAGAGATAAATTAGCATTCATTTGTTATTCTTTCCAAAAATACCAAATGAATGCAAATTTGGGGGAATTTGTTACGATGTTAAAATTTTGAAATTTGGGGGAATTATGTAAAAGGAGCTTTAAAATTGACAGGGTTGTTAAGGGATGTTTATGTTTTATGAAAAATGTCACATTTTTGAAATTAGAAGATAAAGAAAATCTATAGAATTTTGATTATCTTCTCAATATATGTTGTGAAGACGACTTCGAGTTTCATTTTTGGTTGATTAAATAAGCGCATTATAATCTAATTTTGTTGGATATGGTTAAAGGATGAACGTAGGGAGAAATGGTCGACTTTAAGAACGCTCAAAATAAAATATTTTCGCATATAAATTATTTTCTTACCTATACAGTAAATTGAAAAGTCTCTCGTGCTCACTGGTATCCCTGTTAAGTTCATTAATTTGATCCAGTAACTGAATTAAAGCTCCAGAAAAAGAAACATCAAATGTTGAAATTTTTTCCTTAAAACTAAGAGTCGGTGCTGTAGGTTCGGCGTTTCCTTGAAAAACAAGTTCATTCTGAAAAGTAAAAACGAAGTTTTTGTATATCAGTATGAATTATGCAAAGTTAGTTGATAAATGAAGCTTTGTATTATTCCCTTAAAGCGAGTGACATCTTGTTTTGTAAAATTCACTTCTAAGCTTCATTTATCAGTTTTACTGAAAGATGGTAGCACATTTTCAGTATGAATTATTTTATACAGGGTGTATCATAAGGAATGGTCAATATTTTAATCATTCAGGATCTCGAATTATTAATATTTTATTAAATAACTCTGTTTTTTTGCAATAATTTCTTTATTATTTAATATATTGACTTGAAATTTGGTATGGTTATATTTTTAAGTTAGTAAGTCATAAGCGTGTTATCAATTTTGAGATTAGATAAAGAGGGCGCCACCTACACTCTACTGAATGAAGATAAGTATCAATTTTTTTTATTCCTGGCCTTTTTTTAATTTTTTTCAAGTCTTTATGACACACCCTGTAAATTTGAACAAATTAATTAATAAATTTTATCTTCAACACCCTGTATCTTAGTAGCAGATAACATTTGACCCAGAGTTATTTAGTAAAATATTAATATGATTAAAATATTGACCATTCCTTATGATACACCCTGTATAATACAAAATGCAAATGAAAGGGAGTGCATGTTTTGCTAATGTTTGAAACTTTTGTAAAATAACCTGGCGATATTTGATTTTTTTTTTAAATCAAAATACCAATTCTTTAACAAACCAATTTAATTTAATTCTGAAATTATATACAGGGTGACCCAGGGTTAAACTGTCAAACGTTCAGGATACCCATAATCTCCATAATCGTGTGTCCTAAATTGCTTCGTTTTCCAGATACAGTAATTAATTAGTGGCTAGGCAATAATGAATTAATTATAGAAAATAATTACTAAAAAATTTAAAAAAGTTTTTATTAACTAAACGTTTCGTCCTGTTGTCGCTTTCTAAAATGACTGATGTAGGTATAGGTATAAGAAAATGTCCAAATCTATTTCCTATGGTTGTTACTTTTCAGAAAATTATGTTAATAATTTTTTTTCAATATTTTAGTAGTTTATTTTCTGTAGGAATTATATCATTAAAGGGGCTTTTTCAGCTGTTATTTACAGAGTACATTTTGGAAAGGATACATCAGAGTGATCAGGATGAAATTTTAATTTTAATAAAATTTCAAGAGTAAATTATTTTCTTAAGAAAATAGTTCAAAATATTGCCCATATGTTGGTTTATTATCACGAAAAAAATTGTTAAATGTTTTAAAAAAGTTTGGTATTGAAATTTTTTTGTTATTTTAGAAAATTTCTCAAGATACCCATTAAAATAACAGCTGTCAGATGAAACCCTTTAGGTGAAGATATCATATTTTTTATCATGATAGTGGAATAGGCACTTTTTTGTTTATATTTCCTTCTTATTTCATTTATTATTAAAAAGACTAAAAACTAAAATATTCTATTATAATACATTCATTACACACACTATTTAAAAATGCTAGTTTTGTAAAAATCTATGTAAGAGTCCAAGATCACAGGTCAAAAGAAACTTGTTCCATTAAACCATTTTAATAAAAAATAAAACGCCATATACAGGGTGGCGCAAATTTAATTGAACACTATTGGGATTTCGGAAACCGTTATAGATACAAAGTTGGTTACATGGGAAGACAGTTGCGTATTTTCAAGACAAAGTGATTGGTTTTTTCAAAATTAAAATAACAGGTCCGGTTTCTGAGATATTTGGGAAAAACCAAAGTTGACGATTTTCGTTTTATTTAATTAACACCTTAATTTTGAAAGATAGAAAAAAAAGTTTTTTGATTGAAGGACAAATACAACTTAACATAGCGTATCCAATTTTTTAAAACAACGTTTCATCTGTGAAGGGCTACCCTCAACTTTTTTTTTAAGAACGGACCTGTACGTTTTATTTCATTTTTGAAATCCCCATTTTTTTCTCTATCCAACCATGTAGAACACTTAATATTTAATTGGGTTTTGACAATGAACTGTACTGTAGGAATTTTGCTAAGTACGATCCTGTTCCATTTTCACTAAAAATATTTATAAATCTTTTTAAATAAAATGAATTAAAAATTGAGTATACTTAATTTCTCCAAAATATGCTCAAAAGTTAAGTTGTTTCAAAAACATTCAGGATAAAACTGAACAGGGCTGTATTTAGAAAAATTCCTAAAGTACAGTTCATTGTAAAAACCTTATAAAAAAACGGGGATTTCAAAAATGAAATAAAAAGTACAGGTCCGTATTTAAAAAAAAATAGTTGAGGGTAGCCCTTCAAAGACGAAACGTTGTTTTATAAAATTGGATACGCTATGTTAAGCGATATTTGGCCTTCAATAAAAAAGCTTTATAAACTTTTTTTCTATCTTAAAAAAATAGGGCGTTAATTAAATAAAACGAAAATCGTCAATTTCGATTTTTCTCAAATATCTCAGAAATTTTGAAAAACCAATAAATTCTTCTTGAAAATACACAACTTTTTCCCCATTTAATCAACTTTGTATCTATAACTATTTACGAAATCCCAATAGAATTAAATTTGCGCCTCCCTGTATAGCTAATTTTAAAGATGTCCGGAAATTCAAACTAAAAAGTAGATAAAAGTAGTAGTGACATGTTGAAAGAATGATAACATAATCCTGTGCAAAATTAATCAAACGGTCACAGTACAATAAAAAGCAAGCTAAAAACTCAAACTAAAAAACAGGCAATGCTAAGCTTGCATAATCGAAATACCTGTGTGAAAGATTCGTACATAGAATTAGGCAAAGAACCCAATTCTGCCTCCACAAAATATCGCTGCATCTGCTGTTAATGGTGCAAAAATAAAGAAAAAATATTATTAGTTTTCTAAATTAATTTAACGCGAGTTTGCTTTACCAAAAAATAAACAAAGCAGTTTAAGTCTAATGACAAACTAAAGGTATTTATGTGCAATTAAATACAAAATGGTGTAATACGAATCACAGAAATCTCTGAAATATGGTATTTTACAGTGTAAAATCAGGATCCCTAAGTTTGGTGTAAATGCAACCACAGAAAAAAATATATCTGAAAGTTCGGTTCAAAATAACTCCAAAATATCGATCAAAATTTATTAGGGAGATTTTTTGCAGATTCTTATATTTTAATTTAAAAAACTGTTAAAAAGTGAACAATGGAAGCAACAAATGAGCCAATATACCCTTAACCAAATAGCTTTCTAAATTTTACTAAAATTTTAGAAAATACCTTTCACCTCATTCCCCCTCAAAAATCTAAACCTCAATGCTAGTTTTTAACCGAAACATTTTAATTTTCTATTAAAGTTCATCGAATTGATAAATATGTAATTAAAAATATCAAATATAAAGTATTAGGTTGATTATGTCATAAGAATAATTTGAACCATTTATCATAAATGTACTAAGTTTAAATTATTATATTTGTACTATTTCTTGTTAAAATTTAATACACAGTTCAGGAAAGTGTTGAGTGTTTTTAAACCACCTTCTTCAAAGAGATATACAGTCCACTGAACAAATTGCTCGTTTAAGTCCGATTAAACGGGAACAAGGACATCCCAGACACCCAGATTTTGAAGAAGACACTCTGTAGTCTTCTTCAAAATCTGGGTTGACAATATACAGAGTGTCAGTACAAACCAGAACAGTACTCCATTTTGTGATCATCTTGGTTTTACTACTTATTGCGTTCCAATAGTTATTTGTATGTTCACAACTTTGATGATCATGTTTTTTGTAATTTGGGGTATTTCCCCTAAATTTAAAACGGTTCTCATGTAAGTTTATAGCGTTCTGTAACCAATAATTCGGGTATTTTACGGTTTTTCTTTATTTTTAGGTACTTTTGTTTTTTACACTGATGATAACCACAGTGGTGGTTGAAACATGTTTGTAACACATTAAAATATATAATGAAATTTAACCTCCGTTTTGGTGTGGAGAAGACTTTGTCTTTACTTTCCTTTCTTAAATTATTTATTTATTTATCAATTCTATGAACATTATTTATCTTTTTTACATTATTCGACATTTTTAATTATTTACTATTTTGAAAAATCTATTTTTAATACAAATTTACATTGTACCAGATATGGGATTTTGAACCAAACTACAATTATAACAATTTCGTAATAATAAAACAGTTTTTCATTTACAATTCTTAGGTTTGTCATCATTTTCTAATTAAAGCAAACTTGAAAAGCGGCACCTTTATTAATTTGAATCGTAAATTAAAAAAAAGTGTAGTCGTATCTTACCTGCATAAATTTACAAAACTCCTCGCATATTGTTAGCAATTTATTTATTGTACTTAATATCGGAGGTATGGTTAACATACAATCTTTTAGACAGCTGTCTAGGAAATCGCAATGACAGGACAAAATCTCATCTACATTTTGAACCTGAAAATTAACGAAATTCGCCTAAATGGTGCAAAAGTCATAAATAAATTATTTTTTTCAAGCGTATCAAAATATGAAAATTATACAGGGTGGCGCAAATTTAATTGAACACTACTGGGATTACGAAAACCGTTATAGATACAAAGTTGAGTAAATGGGGAAAAAGATGTATATTTGCAAAACAAATTTATTGGTTTTTTCAAAATTAAAATATCAGGTCCGGTTTCCGGGATATTTGGGAAAAACCGAAATTGACGATTTTCGTTTTATCTAATTAACACCCTATTTTTTTAAGATAGAAAAAAAAAATTTATAAAGCTTTTTTATTGAAGGCCAAATATCGCTTAACATAGCGTATCCAATTTTTTAAAACAACGTTTCGTCTTTGAAGGGCCACCCTCAACTATTTTTTTTTAAATACGGACCTGTACTTTTTATTTCATTTTTGAAATACCCGTTTTTTTTCTCTATCTAACCATGTAGAATACTTAATTTTTTTAATTAAGTTTTTACAATGAACTGTACTTTAGGAAAATTTTTAAGTACAGTCCTGTTCAGTTTTATCCTGAATGTTTTTTTAAATAACTTAGCAATAAGCTCAAAGTATACTCAATTTTATTCAAAAAGATTTATAAATATTTTCGGTGAAAATGGAACAGGACCGTACTTAGCAAAATTCCTAAAGTACAATTCATTGTCAAAACCTAATAAAAATATTAAATGTTCTACATGATTGGATAGAGAAAAAAACGGGGATTTCAAAAATAAAATAAAACGCACAGGTCCGTATTTAAAAAAATAGTCAAAGACAAAACGTTGTTTAAAAAAATTGGATACGCTATGTTAAGTTGTCTTTGTCCTTCAATAAAAAAGCTTTATAAATTTTTTTCTATCTTTTAAAATTAAGATGTTAATTAAATAAAACGAAAATCGTCAATTTGGTCTTTTCCCAAATATCTCTGAAACCGGACCTGATATTTTAATTTTGAAAATTCCAATCAATTTTTCTTGAAAATACGCATCTTTCTCCCATTTAACCAACTTTGTATCTATAACGCTTTCCGAAATCCCACTAGTATTCAATTAAATTTGCGCCACCCTGTATACAACACGGCCAGAGTTCTGCATCCTCTAAGCCCACCTATAATAAGGGATTTCTCAGCCTGTTAAATAATATTATATCTAATAAACTGAAGAAAGGCATGTTCGATAATAATAATTTTTAAAAATTACCTTTCCAATTTTATTCAAAAATGTACACCAATGGGGCTCAATGACTTCCACCATCATATGATATTCCAAATTTTGAATACAATGTAACATCCTTTGTCTTAGCGCGAACGCAGCTCTGTAATGTTGGGCATCATCGAATTGGAATTTCTTAGCCACTTTATTCGATTTCCATACTTGACAAATCATCCTTTCAATGTATTTGCAATAAAATAAATGCCGGAAAATCATTTGGTAACAAGCTATAGATTTACGATTTAGTATAAGCGAGAGCGGCCAACGAACCTCGTAGTTAAACGAGAATGATTGAATCATCAAAAGCTTTTTTTGTTCTGTTGGTGACCAATATTCTGCAAGAAACAATACAAATACGAGCTGAAAATAAAACTATCATTGTGTTACATAAAATTGAAGTTGGGCGCCAATTTGTGTAACGTATTTGGCGCCCAACGTGGGGCCTGTATGTACTAAAGGAAATAATTAAATCTACTTAATAGTTTTTCTAAACAATTTATTGTATCGAATCATTTACGAAACAATTTAGATTTATAATTAAACCATCTACCTTTGTGGAACGTTTTACAAGAAAATAAACATTGACATTACATTTTTCAAATGGTTGATGGAGAAAATCATTCAAGAGCAAAACTTTCGGGAGGAAACCCGAACGACAGGAACAAATTCCAGAACTGTTAGATGTTGCAGTCATAAAAATAATATAACATACCTACTCTAGCCATTAAGTTATCTTCTATAGGTATAATGACAAATGCCTAACTAATTCATGAGATATTTTAATACGGACCTGGGAATCTTTGAAGGGAAACAGTGACAGATCATGATGATAACCATCAACCAAAAAAAAGATAAAATACCTTGTTCGGAATTGGTTTGAATGCTGAGTATCTTGAACATCTGAAATTGTAAATCGTACTGCAACAATTCGGTCCTCAAATCGTCCTTATAAGGATCGTTAATGGCGCTACATAACCTTAACGCCAAATCCATTAGAGATTCAATACAGCCCTGATTAACATCAATTGAGTATTTGCTGAGTTCTTTCTCGCATAGAGTGAGAAAAGTGACGATAAAATCACCTTGATCCAGGAGAAAATAGTGTTTTACCGATTTTAATCTTCCTATAAGGTCCTTTTCTTTTATGACTAGATCCAAGAGAGTGCGGCTGGCAAACATGTAGGCTTTTTCTATTGCTTCGATGTAATGTTTCTCTTCTATTTTATACTGTATAGGCAATACTTTATTTTTTACTTGTTTACCTATAAATTAACATATTTTGTAGCTCTTATAGCGTTTATTTCCGTATCGCCGTAAGTAAATGGTTTAAATTGTAATGATTTAAAGGAAGAAAAATAGTTTAGAAAAGATAAAACTATGAATCTATAACTATAAACATTTTCTGCTAGCAGTAGACTCTCGTTCAGAGCTATTGGCGAATTTATCGTGAAATTTCTTAGCCAGTCGAATGCCTCTCCAAGCGACACCCGTCAATTAGGTCCACATGAACTGAATGAGGGTGTGGAAAAGAATGAAGTAGAGATCATTATATTTTGTCCCATAATATTTATAATTTTTTAAATGATTCTTGTATAAATTTTGTTCTGCAATTGAAATTAGTTAAACTATACCATTTACTTACTGCGCGTGTGAATAATTGCTTTGAATTGACAATATAATTTGTAGCAGATAGTAATAATTGTTAACAACCGTTTTTTTAAAAATAAACAATTATAAAAATAAGTAAGCCACGTGCTATTTTTAGTTTAAAATAGTAATTTTGTTATTAACTACATTATCATGATATGCACTAGTTATATTTTTGTAACAATTATTATAAGAGATAAACGAATTAGTCAATTTGGCAACGACTCGTACTGAAATAAATACAAAATAAGTACAAAAGAGTGTTACCACATTGTCTTATCACATTAAGGTACTTTCCAGCCTTAAGTATAATATCAGCAACAGGTTCTAAAAATTTTGGTATTCTTTCTCGGCGAACGGCATATTTCTTTTCCCAATAATCTGCTGAATAATCCACAGGCATATCTTCCCTTTGAACCACTTCATTATCTTCCACTAAAAACTGATACCCAAAAATCATTCTATCGTGCAGAATTTGTTTAACAGAAGAAAATGTATTTGAAAAACTAGAGAAAATAAAGAACACTGGATCCAGAAAGCGATCATGAAATAGGTCAGTTAATGTACCTTAAAACTAGAGTGAAAATAAATATAAATGTAAAAAAAATACTTCGGCACCACCCTCAATATCCTTTACATAATCGAAGCAATGAATCCAAGAGTTGTTGGACTGCATGTAAATCCCGTATCATTATTTAAAACTTTTTGTTTGTACTAGCAAAATATGTACTCACCTCACATATTGGATCAGAAATGATTCCTTTATATATCCACATGCCCAACATTTTCATGTAAGGGAAACAAGCCGCTTCCATTAACTTCAAACACAATTCTTGTGCCCTTTCATCTCCAATTGAACCAATAACGTGATCATGAAGTAAACTTAAAACTTTGCCACCTTTCGCATCCGACTATAAAAATAAAAGTTCACTCATAACAAATTTATTTGTATAGATATTGGACAATAAAAAGTATAATTTAAAATTTGAACGCGACCTGAATGATTCTTATGAAAGGTTTTAATTTCTTGTTTTTATACACCCAAATATTATTATTTTTTAATATATATATATGAAACATTACTTTCTGTCTTCCATCATCGGTACAAAAATAAATGAATAAAACTACAACTTTTCACTTACCTTACTTATTGCAGTTGCTATGTTTGCAACAATTCCCAAACTCTGCATATTCCTCTGTACAAAAAACCAAAGTTTTTGAAGAGTAAGGTTTCCCAATCTAAATTCACTCTCCAGTCGTATAGTAAATAGCTAAAAAAATTAATTTCAATGCTTTAAGTCTGTCATATACTACAACAATTTATAGATAAATTACCATGTGATCTTTAATGATGGCTTGCATGGCCTCTGCCAAAGCATTGTTAACTTGTCCATATTCAAACCTCATTTTTTCTTCGGTAAATCTTTGTATTACAGAATAATGACTGGCTAATGGTAATATTTGTTTAATAAGTTCTCTTAGCGACAAAGAAACATTGTCGTTAATCCTGAATGTTCTTGGACCGTAAATATCTTTTAATTCTTCTGGTTCAATATAACAACCAGGCAAACCTAAAAAAGATACTCACAAAAGCCTCTAATTTTGATTCAATAGAAAATTATACAAAAGACTGTTAAGTTTGTAAGAAGGAAATGCTCTTTGTATCAAAGGAAAGGAATTGCAGTTGATTCCAAAAATATATAAATTATGTGGGAGTCTTAATTTACCTATTAATGCATTTAGTAAATCTTCTATTAATATATTTTCTTGTGACACTGTAGGTACTGTAGGAATTGAATGGCTTGCAATAGACATAGAAAAATCCCAAGTCATCGTTGGGTGTCTTTGTACCCATGATGTTACTGAAGGAGTAGATGCCAATGGAATAGTAGATGTATTTAAAATATTTTTTAGTAAATCGTCAGTAAGTGTTTTCTTTGTTACAGCTTTCTTTAATTTATTCTTTATCTAAAAACATGTTTAAAATTGTCAAATGTTCTTACAACTTTTTATGATATGGAAGTGTTTTTAATAAAAAGCTTACTTGTGGCAAATTATCTTTCGTAAGTTCAGTAACTGCAGAAGTTGAGGTTCTGTCGTTTTTTAACAAAAAGTCTTTCAGGCTGGTATCCTGTGAAATGTTATCTAACAGTTGTACATAGCTATCTAACGAATCAACACTAAAAATAAAATAGAATTTGGTAACCAAATTAATTCTTTGGTAAAAAATTGAATGCTTACTTTTTATCTTTGAGATCATTATATTTGGCCATAAATGTATTTGAATCTAAAATATCTTGGGCTAATCGAGTTAGATGTGTGTGTTCTACCGAACATCCTGCGGAGTTTACTGATTGATTACTTTCTTGCAAATATTCGATGAGTCTGTTTGGTGTGACTTTACCACTAAAACATTATATTTTAAGTTAGTTTTATAGTTTAATATAATAAAGAAAACACTATACCCCAATGTATTTAGTAACTCAGCAACAACATGTTGCAATTTAAATTCACTCATGTTTACTCGAGATATTGATTCGTTTTGAACGGAATTTTAAACCTCAAACATAAACAAATTTTAAAACGTCAAAGTCAAATTTGACAACTCACCAGTGTCGCCAACGGAAAATTTCATTACCTGAAATCCCTGATTTCGCTTAATTTTTAACACTTTAACTGCAACAATCACAGCATCTAATTTTTTACATATTAGAAAATATTCATCCCTTTTTTTTTTAAACTAAATAAAAAGGTATGTTTTTATCTACATTAATTTACTAGTTTGTCAGACCTCTGTAATTTTCATACTGTTTAGCACACATGATCATTGTTCACTCACTTGTCTTTTAGAGTGGTCTAACAATTCTTTTTTATCGTTGTAGCCCTGAGGAAGGCCTAATAAACGGCCGAAACGTCGGCAATTTTTAATTAAGAAGTTTAATTTTTGTCCTAAACCTTAATCTCAATAACGACCATCTATTAAGTGAAATTTGTGATTACAGGTTTTACTTATAAGAATGGAATGGCCAAAGTTCTCAGGACTTCATTAAAATCAAAATAAAAATAATCGTATTTTTTATAAATAAATTTTATAATTGGTATAATTTGTTAACTGCTATTATAAAAAAATAGATATGCGATCTGTAAAACGAAATTTTGAATTTAACATAAACTAATTTAGTTTTTAAGATTATCAGCGTGTCGATGCTTCCGAATAAGTATTTTAAAATCTTCAGATAAAAGGAGTAAAGGGTAAATTAAAAAATATGTAATTTTTTTGAACATTTAATAATAATTCTTTTACAATTTCAAATAATTTATCACATTTACGTATATACAATTGGATCAGTATACCTTTGGGTGCACCTCATCGACATAAACCACCTGAAATAATACACGACAGTCTAAAGCTACATAGGCGTTATAAAAATGTAGAGATTATATGGTACTTTTTACCTGTTTTATGGGTGTAAGAATTTGTTGGATGTAATTTTATTTGGCTGGAAAATATTTGCGACCAAGGCATTATAAAAATATTGAAACCCTACTATCTGTTAAATAATGATATCTTACTTGTAAGTCAGGTATGAACTTTCAAAGATACACATATCTCTGATAATATAAACGTACATTTTTATTATTTAAGCATTGCGATTAACGTTTTCAATCGGGCACCCAAAATTATACTGATGGATCCAAATGTAGTTATTGGATAAGGCACAAGGTAACAAAATAATAAAAAAAATAACTTAAAAAGTTCTTTTGGCAAATTTTATAGAATTGTGAGTTCATAAAACAAATAAAATACAAAGTTAGAAAACGAGTAAGGAATTTAATTTATCAGATTCGACATCCTAAGACCGAATCTGATAAATTAAATTCCTTACTCGTTTTCTAACTTTGTATTAATCTCTGAAAGGGATACGAAAGAAGAGAGTGACATTTTGACTAGAATCAGTCAAATAAAAGCTTTGCAACACACAATGCAAATTGTGTATGCAACCCCAAATACATCGGGAATTTTTTGCTTTAAAAATTGTCAATACTCTCTTCTAATCATAGATGGTAGCACATCTAAATAAAATACAGATCAGATATTCATAAAATAACAATAATTTATCATAAACTTCATTTTTTTTCATTTGGTTGGTTAAATTGTCAACTGATTTTATAAGTTATAAACTCACCCTTACCTACTTTCATGACATTTACAACATCTTGAAAAAATAGATGGTAATAAATAGTAAAGAATTTGTATCAAAACTGATTGATAATAACAACACTAGAAGTTATACCTAGTAAAAAATAACGTTATGAGATTCCATGGCACTTTCAATGTGTCAGACAAAAAACACAAATATTTTCAACTTGACCAGAATCGGTCAATAAACTTTGCAATCCCCAATGCAATTTGGGAATTTTTTGCTTTATAAAGTTGTCAACTCATTTATCAGTTTTACTGATAGAAGGTAGCACATTTGCGAATTATATTCAAATATATTTTTAGTAATATGTCTGATACATTGAAACCTCATTTATTTGGATTAAATTTCATATATACGGGGCGGCGCAAATTTAATTGAACACTATTGTTATTTCGGAAACCGTTATAGATACAAAGTTGGTTAAATGGGAAAAAAAGATGGGTTATTTGAAGACAAATTAATTAGTTTTTTCAAAATTAGAATATCAGGTACGGTTTCTGAGATATTTGAGGAAAACCAAAATTGCCGATTTTCGTTTTATTTAATTGACACCTTAATTTTGAAAGATAGAAAAAAAAAGTTATAAAGCTTTTTTATTGAAGGACAAATACAACTTAACATAGCGTATCCAATTTTTTAAAACAACGTTTCGTCTTTGAAGGGCTACCCTCAACTTTTTTTTTAAATACGGACCTGTACGTTTTATTCCATTTTTGAAATCCCCATTTTTTCTCTATCCAACCATGTAGAACACTTAATATTTTTATTAGGTTAAATTAAATAAGAAGTACAGGTCCGTATTTAAAAAAAATAGTTGAGAGTAGCCCTTCAAAGACGAAACGTTGTTCTAAAAAATTGGATACGCTATGTTAAGCGATATTTGGCCTTCAATAAAAAAGCTTTATAAACTTTTTTCTATCTTAAAAAAATAGGGTGTTAATTAAATAAAACGAAAATCGACAATTTCGGTTTTTCCCAAATATCTCAGAAACCAGACCTTATGTTTTAATTTTGAAAAAACCAATAAATGCGTCTTGAAAATACACATCTTATTCCCCATTTAATCTTTGTATCTATAACGGTTTACGAAATCCCAATCGTGTTGAATTAAATTTGAGCCACCCTGTATATCAAAACTAAATGTAAAATATAAAATGGAATGTAAAAGTAATCCTAGACTAACGACAATAGTTATTTCCTTCTTTGCATACTTATATTTTAAAAATTATAAACTAATTAGATATGTTATGATATGTAACCCCATAACCTTTATATATAAAATAATATATTTTTCATGTAAATAAAAATTGCCTATCTGTCATTATAATACTTACAGCTTGTTGTAGTAAGTTTAATAATAAGAAATAAAAAAATACAATCTTACTATACACATAAAACGACATGTATATGCCAACTTTTTAATTGTTATGTAAAGTAACTCCATTCGGTTGGTTATCACACGAAAAGAATGGCGAAGCAGAAACTTGTACCCGATTCCAAATGTCATGGAGCTGAAAGAAAATCAGAATATTATTATAAATTCACTTCACTTTTATTTTTTCTAAAATGTATACCCTCTGACGGTTTCTGCAAGCAAATAACATTCTCAAACTCCTACAAGAAGGCCTTTAAATTGCGGGAATCCCCTGAAGTGACTCGGCTGTTAAATTTCTGAAAACACCTTTAATCTCATCCATCCTGCAATCATCTAAATTTTAAAGATCGAAGAACTTTATTCCTCTATCAAATGTTGATTTGTAAAATAAATCACAGCTGCGTGACAGTCTTACTCTTTATTTTGTTTTTATTCAAAAATTTGAATAAATTATCTTTGTTTGTAATTATTGCCCAAATAATAACAAACAATGGTCATTTTTTGAAAATTTTGAATAACATATACTAAAGATTACAACCAAAGAGATGAGACAAAAAGTATTTTCAGAAATTTAATAGCCCGAGTCGCTCGAGTGGATTCCCTTGATTTAATGGTTCTCTTGTAGCAATTTGATTGATGTTATTTGCTTCCGGGAAAGATCGGAGGTTATACTTGAAAGCGAACAGATCCACAGTATCAAACTTATCAGGTTTTTAGGTGATTTTTACCTAAAGTGTCTTGCGATGCTGTGGGTCAAGTTTGTACACTGAGGATTAGAACATACATACATAGTGCTAATAATGAAAGATAATCATTCCTACTTACTTCTGAATGAGATTTCATCTGGAGATTCACTAAATTTTTCATAATACTAGATAATGTTTCCAAATAGGCATAAACCAATTGGGTTTCCATATGTACACAATATAAGCTAAAATCTGCTCTTAGTTCCATATTGGTTATAACACTTTCTTGAGTTAACATCTTTGACTCTAATTGTTCGACTCTTTCAGCCTAGAATATTAAAAATCTAAGTAAAGTTGAAGCTAATGTAGTGCAATATAAACCACAGGTGGAAAAACTATTTTTTTCTTAACACTTTCACTGCCAGCACGTTATTAGTTACTCAATATTAGTGCCAGTTATATGTTGAGTGACGATAGTAGGGGGGCCAGATAAATCACAGTAATTGTCGCTCCCTTCCAGCAATTCCAGAAGCTCACGCTCTGTTAATTTAAGTTTATTGTCATATTTTACTTTTTTTATGTTAGATAATTATTGCACACACACATCCTAACGCTCAAATACCAACTGCTACCGATTGTCTATGTCAAGATTGCCAAGACACCTGACAGACACATTGATTTCCGAATTCCGGGGAATCCCAGTGAACAAGTACTATCAGTACTGTCTAAGGCATATAAATAAATAATAAAAAAATGAATTGCTTGGTAAATAAAGTAAAATTACGTTCATTTTTAGTTAAATACTGGAATAGGAAAATTAAAATAAGAGATAAAAAATCAGGTTCTAAAATATATATCAGGAACCCATACCTACGTGCCGGTAGAAAAATAACAGAAAAAGAAAAACAACTCTGCATAGATTTCACTAAATCAGTAAAATATTTAAATTTCAGTTTGTGAATGCCTGAAGGCGACGTCACCATCAGCCAAAAGCGAAGTAAAACGCCTTTTGGCGACACTGGTACTAGACTGGAGTAAGAAAACGCCTTAAGGCGGCGAGTGGCACTGAAAGTGTTAATATTCAACCAGATGGAACTAAAATTTACCAGAAAAACCAGAATGTCGCAACTTATTTAAATAATGTTAAAATTATACTAAATATGTTGAGTTGAAAATAATTTTTGTTTTAACAGTGAACAGATTATAAAACGTCGTTGCTCACGTTGCTAGGGATATACAAGAATTTTGACTGTTTTCTGTAAATTTTCTGGACGAAAAAAATTGAATAATTTTGTATTTGTCTTACGTCTGTTCCTCTAATCACACCCTGTATCTTTCGCTTTTTCATGTTCAGTAATTTGGATAGAGCCACAGCATGGTCGTGATGAAGACCCTTTTCTAACCGTTCACAAAGGTCTTTATGTGCTATGAGGATATCCAAAAGTAAACCCAATCGTTCACAAACTTCATTTTGTTCTAAATAAGCATGATGATTTGACCTACTCGACAATGTCGCCATATCCCTAAAAATGCCATGATTATTAAACCAAAAACCACTTTAATTTTTTTTTCAATTATCTTACCTAGTTATGACGTTAAAGCCCTTTTGCATTTCACTCCAATTTTCAAAATTATTCTGGGTATGTTCAACATGAAGCGTACTTAACGTTTTCAATTGATTCATGAATTCTTCAAAATCTCTTCCTGCTGAATTGTATCGCTCAACATTTTCTTCTGTTAAATGTTTCAATTTACCAATCACATTCACCAAGGTTCTTATATTTTGAGAATTTACCGCAATTTGACTGTATTCTGGCGGCAACAAGGTCTAAGAAATACAATTTTACTTATTTTTATTGTTACAGTGGTTACATTTTTTTTAATAGTTACCTTTGCTGTAGCTGCAATGTCTGATGTCATAAATTCATCTGGTACCCTCCCAAAAATATCTCTAATTCTATGTTGACAATCTGGTCCTTGATCTGTTAGGAAAAATTGCACTATGGAATCTTCACTTATCACAGGATGTCTACTTATCAATGTTAACCACCTTTGCAGAGCTCTTCTTCTTGATTCCAAGAAGTGTGCATCAGAAACGATTTTTTTAGGTGGCAACGAGGGTACTAGCCTAATGAAAAAGTGAAGTTAAAGTGAATCCATAAAATAAGATGGTGAGGTGAGAATTCAAAGTATTTGTGATTGACATGAAAACATTTTGTTTATTTTAGAATATTATTCATATCAAATAGGTGCCATATTTGTTAAATATTTTATTTTTTCAACTTTATTGCATTTTAACTAGTTTTAAATAATTGACTGGAAAGTTTTAATCACAACAAAAAAAGTATATTAATTTATCTGTGGTTGAAGGTTAAACAAGATTATACTAAGCAAAACTCATTTACAATAATTAAAAATGGAAAATTCTTACCTATATGGAAATCTATTAAGTAATAATTCTTTTAAAGCCACAAAATCATTGTATCTTCTGGTAACTTTAGTATTAAATCTTTCCGAAGTAACAATATACTCTGAGTATTTTAAGATTAATCCCTTTTTTTCAGGTACTAAGTGAACATTTATTGAATCTCTTTTGGTTATTGTAGAATAATTAAATTCAACTGATTTCATCTTTTCCAAAAGCTGGGTTTTCATATTCTTTACTTGAGTAAAATCATTAATCTCTGGAGTGGGATATTCTGAAAATAACAATATTATATTAAAGCATTTTTAGAAAATTATTTTCAAATTGTTACAAGCATATATTTTAGTTCTTAAGTGGAGAAACCTAGTGCAAACTTTAAAACTATTTGCAGTTAAGATTTAGATTAGATAAGTACCTGCAAATGAATATGCTAAAAATGTTTTTGTAGTAAATAAGTGCATATTAACAATTGTACAAAAAATACTAAATTAACTAATTTAATACATCATTTTTATTATTAGTGTTGAGTTTAATAATCTAATATTTGTCATTTCAGTAAGATAAAATGAATAATTGATATAAATAAATATATTCAACCTAAAGGCTATCAACTACAGATGTTTTTACTTAATATTATATGTAGATAAAACATAATTGCATAAATTACTAATGGAATATTTGGTTTAAACAAAATTTAAATATACTTGCATTTGAATTTATGTTTTGAAGTGGATATAATTGTGGGATTTACAAACTGTTCTTAAATTGTCATTTTAAAATATCGAAAAGGTTATGCATATTATCAAAATTATGTATTTACCTCTATCAACACAGTTTTCAAATAGTTTATCAGAAATTTGTTTCCCTTGTTGACTCCAAGCTATTAAGGCAAGAGTTTTGTAAAAATTTGTTCTATTAACATCTCCCTCACAAGTTCCCGCTAGGTTGCGTATTTTCTCAATTTGTGGCGGAGATAGTTTGCATTGTTTAAGTAGACTTTCATAGATTTCATGAAGTACGGGTTGGCCATCATTGGAACAGATATCAAATATTTGTCTGTAAAATTGAGGTGTTGAGGCTGTAAAATAATAAAAGAATGGTATTTTAATAAACATAAAATGTTACTGAATTATTTACCGGAGCTAAGAACTGTTGTCATTATTGCGTAATATCCACAACATATTAGCAACTTTCAGGTCCCACTGACTGTCTATTTCTAATCCATCTCGCTTTGGGATCTCCACATATTTGCAACTAAAAATGACTGTATGATAATGTAATGTGTTATATGGTGGGCGTATTGATATATAAAACCGGATATGTTAATTGTCTAGTCAAATACATATGGTTACAAATCAGAAGGAACATAAAGCACAAACATAACCTACATTTAGGAATTTTTACGTGTTTTGACATTTCCCCACCTGTTGATGTTATGAAGTACGTTCGAATCCGAAAATGCGTTCTGAAATCTTTATTTTCAAAAATAAGGTTGAACTCCTGGGTTTTTAAAAAAATCTTTCAGACTCCTAAAATATTACTTTTTTGATTCATTGCCCCTACGTTTTTTTGGGAAAAAATAGGAGATAATACTTTAATCTACCGTTGCTTTTTAATTTATAGTATTTTGAAAAGTATATTTGTATATGATTATATATTGTTTTAAGGGGTGTCTACTCTAAGACTACTTAAAAGTAACTTTTAAATATAAATAATATTGCAGATCCTTCTGGACACCAGTTTTTCAAAATAAATAAACTTTGTATAAATAACGATAAATTACGAGCAAATACGTCCCTGCAAAAAAATAGTACAAGAACGATAAATCATAAACTGCGCTTACTTACCTTTCATTTTTAATAAGTTTTATAAAACCTAGAGGGTATATCAAATTTAGTTTTAATTAAATATTTTTAATTTCGCAGTTTACACCTATCAATACATATTTTAATCCTTATCTTAAAAAAGATAAAGATATATTTATACACAATTTACATATGTAAAATATTTTACTTTAACATAGGGTACCTGCTAATAAAATGAAAGTTTTACAAACTATTTTAACTTCAAAATTAAATTTCAAATTCATTTATTCTCAAAGACGGAATATAAGTGCTAAAGCTTTTATTTTTCAAAATCAGTTCGACGGTTTCCCAAAAGAAAGTGACTTTAAATTGGTACAAGAAGATTTGCCAGCAATTAAAGATGGGGGTAAGTTGTATTTTATATAACAATAAGTTTATAATAAGTATATTTGGTTTAAATAATTTTAAGAAGCTAGTTAAATTTTAGTCACTGAGCTCGTTTTCAAGGTTATGTTTACTTCAAAGGTTATTTTACTAAGCTAAAAGCTGTTAAACAGGGCCGTATTTAGAAAAGTTCAGTCCTAAATTGAAACATTTACTTCATTAAATTAATTTTCAATAAAAAATTTCGTAGGTTACAAATATTCTCCTCAATGATTTTTTCGTTAAAAATATGTTGTGATGATTTCCACATTTTGAACTTTTGAAACAAATAGGTACTTAAATAATTGTATGCTTCCAGAATTCTTGGTAGCAGCTGAATATTTGAGTGTAGACCCTTATATGAGGGCATACGCTCCAAGAGTTAAGACTGGAAAGACTTTTATGGGTTCCCAAGTTGCAAAGTAAGTATATACTTTTTAATTATATACATACATACAAATTTAGTAAATATGAGTAAAATTCAAATCAAGGTTTCTATAATTTAGGAAGTTTGAATCAAATTGTTTATTTTAAATTAACTTATATTGAGATCGATGATTTTTTGTTTATTTAAACGTTTTTAAGAATTTTGGAGAGTAAAAATCCCAAATTTCCCGAAGGAAAATATATAGTAGGAGAATATGGTTGGAGGTCACACACTGTTGCCAATGGTAAACCTTTATCTACTGGTGTTCCTACAGCATGGCTTTTACCTGATTTTGGAAATCTACCAAAATCATTAGCTTTGGGCGTATTAGGAATGCCTGGGTAAGTTTAAATATATCTGTATAAAACAAATTTTAAATTTATAGTTCTTTTATAAATTAACTTATTTAGGATAATTCTTTATTAAAAAGTTTTCATTTGGGTTCCTCTAACTAATAAGGTTTCCTTATTTTTTTTTTTTTTTTTTTTTTACTTCTGTGTCAACGGCATCGACTACTATGGCCATTAGCCTCGTGTTCTGTGTAGGCTTTGTTACTGTTTCCCAGCGCCACTTTAGGAACAGCACTGTTAATTAGAACCCAACAGTGAATGGTCGAGTGAGGAATCACACCTGGTATATGAAAATCAATTTCTAAATTTTTAATTAATTAAAAATCAGAAAAAGATTTCTGCCTTTGGTGTGATTCGAACCCACAACCCTTGGATTATGAGTCCAGTGCTCTACCGCTGAGCCACCCACCCCCAGGTTTCCTTACTAATGTATTTTTCAGAAATACAGCTTATTTTGGATTTCTTGAACTTTGTTTGCCTCAACCTGGCGAAACGGTATTCATAACTGGTGCTGCAGGTGCAGTTGGAAGCTTGGTTGGACAAATAGCAAAAATTAAAGGTTGCAGAGCTGTAGGTATAGCTGGTTCTGATGATAAAGGAAAATGGCTGGTAAATGAACTTGGTTTTGATCATTTTATTAATTACAAAACTGATGATATTCGAAATAAAATCAAGGAATATGCACCTCAAGGAATTGATTGTTATTTTGATAATGTAAGTATATTAAATGATACCAAGAACTGAATAAACAAGTAACTTCACTTCAAACTCCAAGACCCATATTGTCCCTTATTAATCCAAAACTTACTTGCAACGATGTGCTTGGCCGTCAAAATATTTTAGAATTATTTTTTTATGTAAATTTTTATTATAATATAAAACAAGAAAAAACACACATATATTGCTGTAATATTTAACTGTACCTTAGTCAGATACTTGTACTTTTTGTAGATAATCTATAATTTTACAAATAGTTTCTATTTTAGGTTGGTGGAGAAATAAGTTCAACTATAATGTTATACATGAATCTCTTCGGTAGGATTTCTGTTTGTGGAGCAATTTCTGGTTACAATGAAAGTAAACCTCCTAAAGGTAAGTAAATTTAGCAAAAAATTGTGATTGCGATATATAGAAAAATTATTAACAACTGTAAGTATACACTTTAGCAGACGACCCTCATTGTTACCTATTGATCGAGATGTAGTAAAGCAATAAAATTGTGTGACCCTTAAATGAAAAAAATGTCGATGAAAGCTTAATAAAAAAAATTGGTTATTTTTAGCAACAATTGTCCAATATCCGCTGACTTTTAATCAATTGAGAATGGAAGGTTTTATCGTCCATAGATGGTTAGACAGATGGTTTGAAGGTATCGAACAAAACAAGAAGTGGATAGAAGAAGGGAAACTAAAATACAGGGAAACGACTACTGATGGATTTGAAAATATGTATAAAGCTTTTGCTGACATGTTACGAGGTGGTAATACCGGAAAAGCAATTGTAAAAGTTTAATAAAACATATATTTTATAATGAGTAACTTATTTATACTCAAAACAATATAGCAAATTAGACCAGGGTCGTCGCGTGGGTGGGGCGCCTATCCTTAAAAATCAAATAACTCACTTATTTTTCATCTAAACTTCAACATATTATACATTTCCGGAAAGGGAAAGAGTTCACCTTACAGATAGTACAAGAATATATAGGTGTGTCGTTAAAAAAATCGACGTTATTTTCAATTGAAAAAGACCGTTTTTTTAAAACACCCTATATAAGATTTTTACTAAATAAACATTTATACTGAAAAAAACTTTATATAAAAAGAAACGGTTCAGTGAAAACCGCACCTCCCTATCGTTTCTGAGTTGCGAGATATTTGCAGTTAAAATGGATCAGAAACTTCTGGGACATCCGGTATTATAATTTTTATAGAAATATTTAAGGACAAGAGTTGCTTTCTGCCTGGGAATTGTGGTCAAAATGATTATTCTTTTTCTGCAACATTAATACCACGATTATTAAAGGAAATATAACAAATAAATAAACTAACTGAAGTTTTTAAAATGTGAAACTTTCAAATTTTGTCTCTAAGTGTGGTAGGTTTTTAAACTCAGCTTTTCATGTAGATTCAAAAATAAAAAAAAACTCGATGTGTTAAGAGTATTTTCATTAAATAATTCAAATTAAACACAAAATTCGACACTTTCCACCAAATATCAGCATATACAAATAGAAGCTTATATTTTCACGAATAAAAAATAAACTATAGTTTTCTATTATTTTCTTGAACAACTTCAGGATTTACAAATAACTAGTTTAAATGTTTCTCTATTAAAATATAAAAATCCGAAAAAATTTAAATCTGACATTATACATAACCTAAATTTTTGTGGCCTTTTCCTTCGTCTGACTGTAGTAAATTGATTTTAACGAATGAATTAGACAGTCGACCATTCTGCTGATTCTCAATTGTTTCAAAATATTTGTCAATGGAGTAGTATACTACTACGCCGATAGTACTATGTTAATGAATGAGGTTAAGTTATTTCATTCATAATTATTGTGCTGATAGAAATAAATGAAAACATGAATGAAGAACAATACCCGTGACAGATGACAATTATAATAAATAAACTTTTTGTATATCAATAATAACCCACTTTAAATTTTAAAAACTCACTTATTATTTTGTAATAAACCACTTTGAATTAATTTTTTGGTTGCAAAATAAAACATTCCATTTTCCACCAAGTGTCCAGCCCAGTCTTGTCTTCTGGGTCTTTTATTTGGGTTAAAATTAACGGCGGTCAATTTATTATTAAATTCTCTCCAGAACAGTTTATAAGACCTTAAAAAACGTTCATAATTTTTTTAGCAATGAAAAAATATTTACTTTTCTTACCTGGTTACAGAAAATACACATTCTTCTCCGATTCTCATAAACTGAATACCTTTTTTTAAGTATTCTGCATTGATAAAAGGTGAAGTACACTGTACTAAGCCTAAAATGTCTATTTCAGGATGATGTTTCAGAAAGTCTGTTATTCCTTCTATTGAGGTAGCAGTATCTGATGCTGAATCATCTGACCTCCAATGGATGTTGACATTTTCTAAAAAAACGTTACATTTTGTAGAAAATTGAACACAAGCACTAAAGAGATTTAGAGTAGTTTATACCTATTTCAGCTGCTTGGGCAATTTTTAAGTGATCAGTTGATACCCAAATAGAATCGATTTCATCGACTTTTTTAACCTTTTGTAAAGTTATTCTTACTAATGGCACTCCTCCTACTGTAGCGACATTCTTTAATTCTATTCCTTTAGATCCACCTCTAGCTAAGATGAGAATTGCGAAATGCAAATTAGTTTTTAACGACAAGGGATTCCTGAAATAATCGTTTGAAAAAAAAATTGTGTTCTTCTAAAAAAAAATACGATAAATACGTACCACTTATAATATTGACAACAGTCTACACTTGCTATTACCAAAACAAAATATGAGAGTGGCTTATTCCAATACATGACTGTGTTAAAATGATCCGTCTTGATAGTAAAATGCTTTAATAGAACATCCTCTTCTCATTCGATGATATCGTTAAGTAGGTATATTATTAAATGCTTTATTAAATTAAATAAAAGTTTATGGATGGGTTACTCGATATGGAATTGTACAATTGTATGAGATTGGTTTTAGTAATAATTTGAAGGTAATTTTACAATATGGAGAAATTAATTGATTTATTAACGTATTTTATAAATAAATAAAAGTTTCCCAAATAGAATAAACTCAAAACAACACCCTATATATGAGTTAAAATAAATACTGAAATATTGAATTTAAATGTTTGCTGGGTACTTTCTATAGTTAAAAAATAATTTAATAAAAAAATCATGACAAAATAAATTAATAGTATTTTGGTTATAAAAAATAAAAAGTATAATACATTTGTTACAAATACATACAGTGTGTCCAATTAAGTCGGCATCATATGGGAAACTTTTTTATTATTTGTTTTATGAAAAAAAGTTATTCTTGACACACTGTATATACAAAAAAAATTTGTAATGTAATCAAAAGAATTTTTGCCTAGAACCGGTACTGCTTTATTTCACCCCTTGTACCCTTATAATTCTACCATTGTATAAGGATATATTATCCTTATATACATTGATTATACAAATCATTAAATAATTGCCTTGCATTTTTCTTCTAAAAGTTTTACTGACAATTACCATGACAACCAAACAGTTTCCATAGTAACTATTTAAAGAGACAGTTTGGAACGTATATTTTTTACTTTTTGAGAAGTTTATATTTTCACGTATCAAATTTTATTTTATTTTAAAAAAATGGAGTGGCTAAGTAAGAATGTCCCGACAGGAGGTATGATGCAAACAGCGAAGAATACTTATAATCCTGAAACAGCAAACTTTATAAAACGTAAGTTTTAGGTATATATATATATATATATATATATATATATATATATATATGGGTTTTTTGTCACTAAAAGATATTTGAAATATTTTTTATGTTAGTATACATAAACTCTTTTGCCCAATTTTACAATAAAATATTTTTAGTATTGATAAATGAAAGCAAAATGACAACTATGCAAAAGAAAAAGGATTACTTTTTGAGAAATAATGAATCTATGCCGTCTTTATGCAACCCACCCAACCGTGCTCCTCGATATCCAGTTACGATAAGGCCAGGAAGTTCCAAAAGACGATCCATGGCGGCAATAATAAATTCAGGGGTATACGAACGAGAAAGATTTCAACCGAAACATCCTGTGGTTGATAGGGAAAAGGAAAAAGAAAAGTTGCAGAATAAGATGGCCTTCAATGCTAATGTAGAAGTGAAAAAGAACAAAGCTATAGAAAAGAAGGTCGCTAAAGAAATAAAAGTAGAATTAAATAGATTTGATCAGTGTAAGTATCAATAACGTTTAGTTCTTCTCGAGTTGAGCTTAATAAGAAGAATACTTGATTAGCTTGCCATCTATGGGTAGACTGATTAATAATGCGTTGTGAAAAAGTATTGATGTCTATGTCAAATATTACTTTCTCACTATACCCTCCTCTGAATCAGGGAACCTAAGAAAATTAATCTCTCTTTAATTGGAAGGGAATTGTAAAAAAACAAAATAGTTATTATAAGCAAATTACACATAAAACTGGTCCTAATACAGTACCTTGTAGCACACCAGTATCGATATTTTTAAATTATGAACTTGTTTAAAAGACAATAAGTGCCAAACTAAATAAACGGCTATGTATATATTTTTCGTTATAAAGTCTGGCTATATATATATATAATATAATATTAATAAAGATTTAAGTTAATGGCAATATTGTCAAAATAGAATGTATATTTTTCAGTGGAGCTCGAAATCAAAGAACGAGAAAATTGGCTGAAAGAAATGGAAAGCTTGGGTGAAGGAGACAAATATCGGCAAGTCATTGGAAATCAAATTCAAGAGAAAGTTAGAGAATTGAATAGAATGAAGTCTTGTAATACCGACGTGTTTTAGAAGCACTTATATATAAAATTAATTATGGGCGATAAAGGAAACTTTTAAAAGGAAAGGGAACATATATTACTAGTCTATTTTAGCTTTTTATGTTTTCATCACTTACTATATTGTAATTTTGTTAAAGACGAACCTGGATTACTTGTACATCTATTTTAAAGTTTATATGTATAAAGCAAAAATCAAATTATCTATTCAAAAATTTATTCTCTCAAAATAAACAAAGGCTACCATTACTTTAGATTTTGTTAAAAGCAGCAATATCAACTGACTGAATGTAATCTTCAAACTCTTGAATTTTTTCAACCAATTCATCGACTGAGACTTTAGCATCTTCAACCACACACATAATTGAAAGTTTATTGATACCATATCCAACGGGCATGAGTCTCGATGCACCCCAAATTAAACCGTCCATTTCAATGGATCTTGTGACTTTTTCTAATTCTTTCATATCGGTCTCATCATCCCAAGGCTTAACATCAAGTACAATGCTGGATTTGGCTATCAGTTCTGGTTTTTTAGATTTCTTTTCGGCATAAGCTTTGAGTCTCTCTTCTCTTACCTGAAATTGAAATTTAAAGGGTAAGTATTCAAAAGAATTTAGGGTAGGGAAAAAAATTTACCTTCGCTGCTTCAGCGTCTTCTTCTTCATCAGAGGCAAATAGATCAACATCATCGTCGTCGTCAGCTGTGGTGGTGGTACCAGCTTTCAGTGGGCTAGCTCCTGAAACTCCTAGTGCTTTCAATTCGTCTGCAGAGAAGGATTTGATGTGATTATACCAACGTAAGGCGTGTGGTACGTTAGATGCAGGAACTTTGCTTATTTTGTTGAAGGCATCAATGTCACCTTGACCCAGCACATATCTGAAATTATAATTAAAATGGATTTTTTTTTAGTAAAATCTGTTAAAATTTACACGTGGTGAGATTTTGAAGTATATTAAAAATTTAATGGAAAATGTGCTTACCCATTTACGTAACTTTTGTCTTCAAGAAAGCCGTTAAGCTCCTTGACTCCTTTTTCAGTGTTTAAATCTCCAAAAGCCATTTTGTATAGTTATTTCTTTAAAGTTATGTAAAGTGATGTCGATTCCTCAAATGACAGAATTGAAAAGAACGAACATGAAGTTGAAACCGCCAAATGCCAAGAAAATGAAGAATAAAAATTGACTAGCTAACTACTAAGGATCAAGGCCGTACGGTAGGCAGGGGCGTATTTTGAATTTTTGAAGCCTTGTAATTACCAATTAAAATATTCTTTAGAAAACGGTAAAGATTGTTAGCATTCTTATAATCAAATCAATAAAAAATTTCAAAAACCGCTAAAAAGGAGAATATGGTAAATAATATATAACAGAAATGAGTTTTAATTGATAAAGTAAATAAATATCTACATTATTCTACAGCTGTCGTTAAGTAAATAGATACGAATATGTTATGGACTATTTCTAGTAAACATACACTACATATTTAAATTGCGTATCAATTTTATTTCTAATTATAATGGGAGGAATTTTTATTTTATTTATTTACTAGATAAAAGTAAATACATTTTGTTTCAACCTTACTAATGTAAGTCAGGGAGGGAGTATACAAGTTTGTATAGACATAGATATAAGGTTTTGGCTCAAGAGGGCATTCTACCACAACCTGATTCAGAATAAAATAGAGTAAAACCCGAAAAAAATGTTTATTTTATCTTTAATTTCATATCTGACTTCAATTTATGAAAATAATCATATATTTTTTATATTTTGCAGAGAATAAATGAATTAATTAGAAAACAATAGCTTTTGGAAAACGTTTTTAATACGAATTAACATAACCTCAATCAAATCAGTGTTGCCAAAATAGCATTACGAAAGAAAAACAAACAACTAATTTCCCGCTAAATCTCAAATTTTTTTCAAAAGACTAATAATTAAACAAACCAAGGGAAATTCTTGAAATTATCGATTAACAAATATAAATAATTTTATGTACGATTGACCAATAAAACGCTCTTTATAGAACAGTTTTGCGTCAATAAAGTAGCATTTTATTTTACTGTAAAATAAAGTAATTGTCAACGTCACTGACAAGTTGCCAGACAACTAATTTGACATGTTTAAAAAATAAACATCGCAACTGCTGTCAGCCAAAATCGTATCAAATTTTTATTTTTTTTAATTTATTATTATTTTTTAATTGCAATCGAACATAAAATCACGTATATAACGCGTACATAAACAGGCTTTATGGACTCATTATTTTATAGCCTCTCTCGCAAGCTCGCTCGGCGATAAAATTATTCGTTAAATTGTTTATGTATTATTATTATTATTATTTAAATGCAAAGTTAAACACTTTTTTTTAACTATATAATCGAATATTATTTTGCGAGGAGATATAAATAAGCGTTTCCCATCTCATATACCAGCATTAAGATATATTCTATATTTAGCATTCCAATTAGCTACGCTTCAATCAGTTTGATCGTTATTTTGGCGTATGCGCGCAAAATATGAATCCCCGTTTCCAGGTTTCAGCTTTCTTGTGGCTGGAGCTCAACTGAAGTTTTTGATCTACATTTCTGAATTTATAATAAAATTAAAAATGCATTTTCGTGCACAGTTTTGATCAAAATACAGTTTCGTTATTCATTTTCTGTGACGATCTTTTTCTCTTCTTCTTTCTTATTTGAAAAAGTTTCTAATCTACTCAACAGGTAAGTCGGATCGATGTTAGTATTTAGATTTGAATTCATGTATATTGTAGACAATAATAATGCAGTTTTAACTAAATAATATAAAAAGTATAGGCAAATGTATGAATAGATAATTACATAAATTATTTTGAATGAAAAAGGAGTCTAGAGCACATTTTTAAAATAGATTTTCTATACTATATAAGCTTCTAAGTGGCAAGGATTCCATTGAATTTAATTAATTATTATTTAAAATGATACATTGAAAAATTAATTGAATTAATTAAAAATAATTTGTATTTTCATTAATTTTTGCAAAATTAACCTGGTCTTTATGGGGTTGCGCAAACCCCGATTTTCAAATCCAATATTTCTTAGAGGGATCGGAAGGAGCGACATTACAGATTTTCTAATCACCAGATCTTATCCCACTTGATTATTTCTTATATATAAAAAGTTTTAAAACTCCAAAAAACTGGACATACTGTTTTAATAATACGGCCTTTTTATTTATATTGAGCACGAAATATTTATATCTCAGGGTTTAATTGTAATGTCATTCCTTTTACGAGTATAATTTCAAATTATTACACACCACATAACCCCCGAACATTTCAAAAAAAATTTTAAACGCAATAAAAAAATATTTTTTAAATGTGACAAATGTAGGCACTGTTTCATTTAGTTCTTTTAAATTTTACATGTTTTCTTGTAAATGTTCTTTCCATTCTTGTTCCTTGATTCTTGAAAATTTCACACAATTTTTCTAAATTGTCTCTATACGTAGATATTCTTTTTTTCTGTTTAGATCCAAAATTTCTGGATAAATATTTTACTATATCTTCTGAGGATTGAGGTATTTCAATTTGTCAAATTTTTTCATTGCATATGTTTCCCTACTAGTTAAACCTTCCTTGTATTTCCCTGTATACAAATTTTCTCTTATTTTCGTTTGTACTATATCACCCCAAAAATAATTTAAAAATTTTTCACAAAAATCTTCAAAATTTTCACACATATCCTCGCTAACACTCCACCATATTGCTGCCTGACCTTTAATAGTCTTTTCTATCCATTTTTTTATTTCTCCTAGTACCTTCATTTTCTCTTCTATCCGTTTTATTTACTTCACTGGATGAAGTCTGTTATTGTCCCCAAAGAATTGCAAATCATTTTTATTATCATTTCCCATTATTATAATTTTTTGTCCACTTGAAACTTGATTTATCTTTAATTATTTCTTCTAATTCTTTGAACGATTCTGTGTATTCCTTCTTATTTTCGTGAATATCTCTTTTCAATTCTTCTTGATTCTTGTCCACTTTTCTAGCTACTGTATTAATAGCAAATTCTACTTCTTCTCTAGTTTCTTCTATTTTTCTGTCTGTTTCCTTTTCTTGTTTCTCTAATGTCACTTCAACTCTTTCAATTTATCTTCTTATTAAAATGATCATTTCCTCATTATTCTTCTTGAATTGATTTCTCATCTCCGTTCTCATATCTCCAATTTGTTTTTTAATATTTTCTTCCATACTTATTTTTATTTCTTCTTTATTCTTTTCTGGATTTTCCATCAATTTTTCTTGATCTTGTCTTCTCTCTTCACTCATTTTCATTAACATCTGAATTAATTCATCCATTTGATTTCTATCTTTATTACTTGTCGTTTCTATAACAGTTTTTTCTATATTACTTCTCGTTTGTATTTCTTTTTCACTATCACTATTATCGTCCTTGTCAACATCCTCCATAGATCTTTGTAAAATTTCAACCATATCTCCTTTACCTGCTTGAATTGCTTCTTTTCTAGTTTTCTCCATTATTTTATGTCCACTTCTTAAATACATTATCTGTTATCAATGAACCAAATTTATCCCAAAACTTGATTTTATAATTTATAATTTTAGCATTATAAATCAATCACAAAAAAGGCCCCACGTTGGGCGCCATATGTTTTGATAATACGGCCTATTTATTTATATTGAGCACCAAATATTTATATCTCAGGATTGAATTGTGGATCACAGAATAACAAGTAATGTCATTCCCTTTACGAATATAATTTCAAATTGTTACACACTGCAATATATTTTTAGAATTAAAAATAGAACAAAAAATATAGCTTTAAGCAGCAATTTGATGAAAGCCTTTTATACAATACTCAAGTTTATCAAATACTTCAGAAAAATCAGTATAAATGACATCAACCTCACTATAAAATCCATTTTATTATATAATACATGTCTTAAAAACCTCAAAAACCCTCAAAAGCCATAGGCTTGTGCGATTTAGAAATGACGGGGCCTTACCTTTTAACGTACAATTTCCCAGCAAGGCCGAAAAGACGATCTAGTGATATAAATCAATGCTGATAGTCCAAAAGAAGCGTCGGTAATGAGGACATGTACACGAATTAGACTCCCTGAAAGTCAAATACAGATGAAATGGAAAATTTGTTTTTAATTTTACGGAAAACGTACTTTATTTGATATTACTGAATAATTAAAAGAAGGAAAGGAAACGTTCCATATACCTGCGGAAGTTCAGATTAGATTAAATCCAAATTACACAAGAATTATTGATGAAATCATCCCACAAAAGTTGATATGACAAAGTATTGTGGTCAGTTTTTTTTAATAAACAATTTGTACAACAGAAATTTAGTTTAATCACACTTTTGCGTACGTAAACTTTTGTTGGTTTGTACGTGACATTATACATTTTATGGTGTAACTTTGTGATACAGAAACTTTAAGAACTGTTAGTTAAAAATTTAAATTTAAAGTGTCGTGCGTATTCAAAATTCTGGAATTAATAAATAAACTAATTGTTTATTGGTAGGTATGTATATTTGTGTAATAATAAAGATAAAAAATTACAAATTTCTACAAATCTCACACGTGTACATGTTAAAATGCACGTAGACCATGCAACCAATAAAATTTCAGCATAACACATTCCTCAGCTTCCCGCAACATACGAACGAATTAATTTCTAGAGCAATCCACCCCCTAACAGTGGGCATAGAAGAGACAAAAAACGTTTTGTAGTAAACAACTCAAGGCTAGGTTAAGATTTTGGTAGGCAAACAATAAAAAAAGCCTACTGAAATGATTGAAGACAAGAAGCTAAAGCGAGTACCTATATAATATTGAGTGGTGTCACTAGCTTTTTGGGCTATAGAATACAAATACATATATAGTCCTAAAACCTCGAGACATCATTTAATATAAACTTCAACTGGACATGGAACTTTTATATAGGATAAAAACATGTGGATGGTCGGAAAATTTAGGGTAAATTATAAGGAAATTAAGAAAAAGCAAGTCGACTGAGTAAAAGTTCCGGAAGGGGGATGGGGGTAGCTAAGTATGCGTTTTGAGGCTTAGATATTGGTTTTTTACGATTTGTGGCTGAAATATGCATCCTATCGAAAAAAGTTTAATGTAAAAGTTGTAGATAATTAAAAAATATAAAACTTTTGTATTAATCATTTTTCAACATAACCTCAAAATTATCAAGAAAATCGCTAAAAAAAACCATTTTAAGATAAGAGGATGTTTTCGATAATAATGTAGACCTAATATGGTTTCGTCCTTATACAGGATCATATGAAGCTTAGCCGTCCTGCAAAAATATAGCGGGAAAAAGCGTTTCTGGCATCAAATGGTACTGCAACATTTTCAACGGTTTTTTGAACTTTTTTGTGAATACCTTATTAAATATACATTGTTTATTAAATAGATCAAGATTTTTCACACAAATGGTAATTTAAATAATTTTTTAGATGCCGGACAATCTTCTCGTACCTGTTAGCTACATCGTAATGGCGGAAGCCGAACCCGATCTAAGTACCTTCGAAAACAAAACGGGCCTCGCTGAGGACATGAAGTTCTTGGCGTCTATGCCGGAACTTTGTGACGTCACCTTCCTAGTAGGAGATACACGCGAACCCGTTTGTGCTGTCAAAGCTGTCCTAGCCGCCCGATCCCGAGTTTTCCACAAAATGCTTTACCAGGTAAGATTCAAATTTGAACGTTTAGAGCAGTAAAGATTGTTTTATCGTTTTGTACACCCCCTTTCAAGTACTTAAGTGCCAAGTTTCATCGATATCACATTTTGTGCGAGGTCAAAGTATCTGACAACTGGGCCATTACGTTAATTTGTCATTCAATATTATGTGTTTTAGGCTCCAAGTCCCCAACGCAAAAAGGATCCTCCACCTAGAGAAAATAAACTTCGTCTTTTTCTAAAAAGATCTTCAGAACCCCTTCTTAATCTACAAAATGCAACACAACAGGTGAGTTATATCTTCTGTTTTATTTTTTTTATTCTCTACAACCAATAAAAAAATGAAAAGAGTAAAAGAGAAATATTTATGTAATTAAAATTAAATAAAAATTTCCATCATCTCTCCGTTATCTCCATTCTCCAAAATCCAAAACTTCTTTTACTGTTAAAAATTAGCATAATTTCCGATAAAAAGTTTCCATCTCAAGTGCCTACTCAGTAATTGCGAATTAGCTCGCAACAGACATGAACTAACTTTTAGTTTACTCGAAAGATGTAAATTTCCATTTAGAAATAAAATTGGTTGTAGAAAATATGTACAAATTTAAATAGTTAAGGGCACAACAGTTCATGATGATGTATGCTTTATAAATAGAGAGGCTTCACCCAGCAGCTGGCTCCTATCCAAGAGGTAAACACAAGAATGTCCTATCCAGAAACTTAACTATCCAAAATTATGCCTGCAGTAGGTCACATCTCATTTTTAATTACAAAACAATGATTTTAAATTCCTCCTGTTGGAAGATTCGCATCATCTTAGACAGAAATAATATCCTGAAACGGAACTGGTAACCGATTACAAAATAAACCTGAATTATATATAGACATGGCTCAGGAAAACCTGTTCTAGAAACAGAAATGATTAAATATTTAAAAATAAGTTGCAACTGTAACTAACAGATGTAGTTATCTCGTTCTATCTAGATTTGTGGATAGGTTTTCTACACATAGTGCGGAAAGGTTCTTTGTAGAACTTTGTCACGACTCGCGTTGGCCAATCATAGCTTGTCTGGAAGTCGATATATTGTGCAACTAACGTTGTCCTCAACAAAACTCCAGCAGATGAGGTTTTTAGCAAGGTCGCGTGCACCAGGTCCTCTTTAGGACGATTGATCGATTTTTGATGACTTTACAGGGAACTGCAGGTGATGACGTTCCTGGCGCCGTCCTGCCCTCTCGGTACACAGGGGGCACAAAATTTCTAGACGAGCTAACTGCACCAAATTTTTTTTTGAGTTAAATTTCCTATATTATATATTTTGAAAGCCATTGACAAACCAAAAGCGTCCCTAATGAGTTCAGAAGCTTGATTGAAACGTGGAGTCTGAAGTCTTGTACGAAATACTTTTTTCTTTCTGAATTAGTATTGAAGATTTTTATGTTCAATAATTAAATTTGAGATGTTAGAGCACAGTCATTTTATGAATTGCTTTTCACTTCTTACCCTTAACCCTATCTTAACTTTTGTATAATAAAAAGTATACAATTTAGTATTATATGCATATTGACTATTTCGGAAGTAGTAAAACGATAATCGATAAATTTAATTTTTAGTAATGCTTGTTTTGATTTAAAATTGATATCAAAATATAAGTAAATAGTAATTTATAATAATATTTTTGCTACTTTTCGAGGTAATTTATGTATAAAATTATGTAACGTAGTTAGGAATCATATTATTTAATGAGTTTTTGAAACAATCACGCATGTACTCTTACAGATTAGTAAATATTTTAACAATACACAGAGTGTTTCATAGTTAAACCGACATACGTTAACTGTAAATAGAGAGGGTACTTGGGTGATTCCAAATAACCTTGGTTACTGGGTCTAACGCCTTTAATAACCGAGATACGGGGTGTTTCATCCATTTCGCCCAAGGTCCGAAAGACCTAATTACTTGGTGTTCAACATCAGCGGGTTTAAAATCGGAGACTACGTAATCTATAATTGTAAATGATGTTTTGGTGATTCTAGTTGGCGAATCTACGTGCATAATGAGACTAAATGATTCAAAAATATTTGTCAGAGACTTTTGAGTAGCACATACATTATCAAAGTCAATATTTAAATCGCCGCATAAAATATTCCTATTTTTTATAGGCAATGCGTCAAGTAAATTAAGAAGATTCTCGAGAAAAAGGTGGACATTTGATTTGGGAGTTCTATATACAAATAATAAACAAATCAATGTTTTTGTTGTACACTACGGAGAATTCAAAGACATTTTCAGCTTGTAAAAAATCCTATTTAGATACAGCAGAGAAGTCATCATTTAAGGATAAAATTAGAGTTCCACCATGGTCTGTACTATTTCTATGAAAGAAATCTGCAGTGTGTCTCCAAAGTTATGGCTTATGAAAATGACAATAAGTATTGCATTAATTGAATTTTAAATTTAGAAGTTTAGTAATATGTAGAACGAGATGTGCATTTATAAAAATATGTCTGAATATCTCAGTTTTTCCATTCGTTTCAAATGTCTGATCCAATTTAAAAAAATCTGATGTATAGCGTGTTGCTTTGGTGATTTTCAAATGTTAAAAATTTTTCTTAATCCGTATCTGGATTTTAACTGTAGTGTAGTCCTTATATTATACGATTGGGCTACTAAAAAATGATACCTGTACCAAATATGAAAGAAATCTACCAGGTATTTCGAAAGTTACTGCTTGTGAAAATGAAAATAATGCATTTGATGTAATTTGACGTTAAAACTCCAGTAGTAGAATGGGATGTGCACGTAAAAATTTTTTTCACTTTAACTCATTTTTTTCCGTTCTTTTCAAATATCCATCCCAATTTTAAAAAATCTGATATACAGGGTGTTGTTTTGGGGATTTCCAAATTGTACAAATTCTTCTTAATCCGGATCTGGATTTTAATTGTAGTTGTTACACTATAGGATTGGGCTATTAACACACTATACCTGTTCCAAGTATGAGAGAAATCTACAGGGTGGTTCTAAAGTTACTACTTATGAAAATATTGGCCGAAATGGATGAAACACCCCGTAT
This sequence comes from Crepidodera aurea, assembly GCA_949320105.2. Classification (NCBI taxonomy): domain Eukaryota; kingdom Metazoa; phylum Arthropoda; class Insecta; order Coleoptera; family Chrysomelidae; genus Crepidodera; species Crepidodera aurea. The sequence continues at coordinate 13,626,703 of OX439479.2, forward strand.
CTCGGTTATTAAAGGCGTTAGACCCAGTAACCAAGGTTATTTGGAATCACCTAAGTACCCTCTATTTACAGTTAGCGTATGTCGGTTTAACTATGAAACACCCTGTATAAATAGATTATGATTTTATTAGGAATAAAAAATGGTAATGACAATTTCTATTGATTTTCTCTTTCGTATCTACTTAAAATCACTTCTATTTGTTTTGAAGTTTTAAAGCTTTTTGTTTTCTATCAATCATTGTAAACTAAAACTACAGAATAACTAGTTTTTATTTGTCAAGAAAAAAATCACGACTCTCTATTACTTGAAAACAAATAAAAATACTCAAATTCCTACTCGAAGTGATTTAAATCATCGGGGTACCCTTGCGTAACACCGAGTTACATTTCCAAAAATACCCTTTCCTTCATTTCCCTCCGTTTTAAATCAACATCGATTTTCTCGATAATTATGAGGTTATGTTGAAAAATGATTAATACAAAAGTTTTATATTTTTTAATTCTCTACAACTTTTACATTAAACTTTTTTCGATAGGATGCAAAATACCAATATCCAACCCTCAAAACGTATATCACCCCCCTTTTCGGAACATTTACTCAGTCGTGTTGATTTTTCTTAAATTTTTAGTTTCATAAATAGGCTAGAAGATAGCAAAAGCTTTTTTTGATAAATAAAAACTAGATATTTCTTAAATATGTGACCTAGATGCTCAGTATATAATAAAGATCTTGATTAGCAAGAAACTGGATTTAAAAAAAGAAGAAATATGAATATCAAAAGAAATGACAACAACAAATTCAACATAAACTATTAACCAAATTGATTAAATTGCAATAGAATAAATAATTTATGATATCTAGAACGAAAATAACAAATTGAGTAGTGAAAGCTTCTAAAAAGGTGTCCGAAATTTAGCTTATTCTTGTAAATGTGCTTTACCCCCTCTCAGCGGAAAGTAGCCGATTTCGACACCAACTACCTGCCATTTTTAATCCTACAGCCAATCTCGACACTAAACGTTAAAGTTTGGAAATAATTCAACAACCGTTTTCGACACCAGTATTATTTCAAATATCGCTATTAAAATGATCATCAATTATAACTTAGAGAGTTTGAAACTTTTCTACTAAATTTTCTAACATTTTAAGTTTTGATTTCACTGAATGATCTTTAATTTTTGCCGGTTCCTGTAGAGTTTTTGAGTTTTTGAATGAAAACATAAATAGAGGAATTGAATTTTGAATGGAATGATTCGCAAGCATTTGTAATTCTTGATTTCTTCTGCCCATGTGGATGATTGGAAAACTGCACTTTCACCGATATAATTTTCTTTAAATCTTGCGGTTTATAGAACGTCATCCCAAGTGTATGTTTGATCCATCTCCCAATCTCTGAAGATGAAAACGGCACATAGATTTGTTTTCACTTGAGAACAATCTGGAGCTCTTGTGAAAAGCAAATTTCACTTCTATTTTACGAGGATTTTCTAATATAAAATTGTATTTATATGCGCGCCACCGGGAAAACTTGGCGATGGAATGTTTCTCGACAGCTTTAAATTTCTGAAACGACGAGGCAGCAGTATGCAAAGATATTTAAGAAAAGGGTGGGAAAGCATATTATTTAAAAACTTATTGATATTTATTAAATAAATTAAATTCGTTATTGCAAATTTACTGAGTGTCTAGGTCACCTTTTTACGCACAACCTGTACACTATTTATTACTTTTTTGAGATTATATTTCCATTCTGTATATGGAAAATATATTTTCTATTCCAAAACAAAATATTTTAAATTCTTTTTCCATATGCAGGATATTTCTAATAAAATAAATTGCACGTTAATAATGTACAAAAATTAGTTAAATTTTATTTAAATTTTTTTTATTTTTACTCTGTTTTTTATCTTTTTATTCAGCCTAACTCCCAGCAACATCAAACTCTTATCATTGAAGAATTTGAACCTGACGTTTTCAGACAACTGATTGAATATATTCACACTGGATGTGTAACGTTACAGCCAAGAACCCTTTTAGGTAAGTTAATTTTTTATAACGTTATTTTATATTTTTTGATATTTAGTATATAATCCTCGAAAATAATACATTTAAAAACCAGAATCATAAAATAAAAACTCTTATATCTTTATAAAATAATTCCAATGCTTCGCTTATAAGTTTTAGGCATCATCAGGGTATAAAAATGTATTAAATTAAAAAAAGAGTATCAAATATTTATTTTTTTTATAGGTGTAATGAATGCAGCGGATTATTATGGACTTGATGAACTCCGAAGGGCCTGCGCTGGTTTCGTCCAGTGCTGTATAAATGTTGATACAGTCTGCGCACTCTTGGCATCTGCTGAACGATACATCCAGTACAAATGTACAAAATCATTGGTGCAAAAGGTCTGTTGATGTTTTTTTAAATAATGCAAACATTGCGGATTTTTCCACCAACATGGCTTGCATTATAATAATAATATTAAATTAATAGTCAAATAAACGAAGGTGTCACCCCGGGCATCAGGTCTGTCAGGCACCATTTTTTTTTAATTTGCAGGTATTCATGGGTAAATTCACCCCCGAAAATCTCAGCTGTCTGAAATTTGTGGAAAATGGCCAAAAAATGTGTTTTTTCGCCGATATTTCCGAAAATATGACAATTTTTGTTTGGACGAAACTGAAGATCAGTTCATTACCTACAAAAATGATTCTCATCATTTTTGTCAAAAATATGATACTTTTCGACATAACCGGCTCCAAAACGCACCCCCATTTTTAGTTCCTGTCCTGCGTTTAGAGAGCACGCTCTAAAGGAATGACACTCCCAAGCTGATTACAAATTTTTCAATAAATTATGAAGGAAGGTAGCTATAATATCATGTTACTTTTTCCTTTATCTATTTCTCTGAATTATTGAAAAACCGGGCCAAAGTTTGTTTTTGCTCGATATTTTGACCCTCCTATAAATTTATTCATATTTTTTTATCAAGAATAATTTCACTGAATCCTTTTAGATAATGGGGCTTTGCAAGGTCTTAAATATATTCAGAAAGATTCAATAAATTATTTTTGTGTATTTTCATAAACAACATGTTTTTTAGGGCGTTTTTTTTGGATTTCTGGAGTTTTCGAAAATGCTCGGGTCTATCGGGAATTAATAGATAATCAAGGACCATATCGATCTTCAACGCACATCATTAGAAAGCTTAGCTTGTCCCCTTGTCGATGAGATTTTTCTTTTTTTTTTGGTTTTCCGGAAAATTGAGAAAATTCTCACCCCTATGAAAAATCAACATTTTTTTTTGAGGAGTATTTTCTTTTCGTGCTAAACTTTTTTGGGGTTAGGAATTGTACTAAATAAAAGATCACATTCTGACCTTTTCATCAATATATTGTAACGGTTAAATAATGTGAAAAGCCAAATAAAGAGAATACAAAACTTTTATTCGATAATAGAGAAATTATCAAACAAAATAAATTAATTAAAACCATTGAGTAACTATTTATTTTAATTTAAATAATCACTAGGCAGAACGCAATTAACAAAGTAAAGTTTGAAACTAATTTTAGAGCAGTAATCATATGACAAAATATTAAATTTTTGATAACAAACTTTAACATGGTAATTCCATGAGGAATTTTCATCGACGATTTTAGAATAGTTACAAACAATTTAGCAAATAACTAAATAGTAGAAGACAAAATAGTCTTAGATAAGTCTGCAATCATTACAACAATGAAAACATTGTTATTTTAAATATTAGAAGAGAAATAAATTTTAAACTTAACCTCAAAGTGCAGTATCTTAATTTAACAGTATGATCAATGTAAATTCAGGGGAAATATAATAAATCAAGAAAATAAAGTGTGGGGATTTCCAAAATTAAAGTATTATTGTAAAAAAGGCAGTAATGATAAAGTTTAATACAATTTATAAAATCGATAATGACGAAAGTAAAAAGTCTTCATGTACATTTAATATAAGTTAAAATAGGAAATAAATTATACCAAAATCATTCTTTTTATCTCAGGAATGATTTGATAATAATAATAATAAAAAGCATATAAAAATTAAAATTTTTTTGAATTTTATAATAATTTAATTAAAAATTATGTCAAATCCCGATCTAGACAGCTTTGACATGATGGTTTATAAAAACCAAAACTTGCTGTCAAGCGAGGCTTTTGCTAAAAATCTTTCGAACAGTACACGTCAATTCTTATCTTGAAATAAAAGAAAACCAAAATCAAAGCCACTCTTATCGAAGAAAGAAATTGTAAGGAAATTTTACCTGTCAAATTTTAAGTGAGGTTAGAATCGGTGTTTACAAGAAAATCTTGGAAATAAATCAATAAAAGAATTCCAATTAACATTCCATCGTTTGTTCCTGAAAGAAAATCCAGCTCCTGTTGTTTCTTCATCTATTATCCAGATACAACCACATCCCGTAGCATTTTTATCCCGTATTCCTGATTAGAATCCTAGAAGATTTATTTTCGTCACATCGTTAATTTGAAAAGAAAGTAACCAGAGATAACTAAAAGATTTAAATAGTATTAAAGGTACCTATGCATTTTTGAATATCGATATTTCAAACTTTTACAAACAAAACAAGGCCAAAGTACTTAATTAATTAGGTTAACTTACATTTTAGTAGATAATCAAATTAGAATAAGGTAAGAGGGTGATTTGTTAAATCAGTGGTAATTGTTAAATTCACAAATAAATAAGAACATTACGCTTACCTTCTTCTGCTCAATAATCATCTCACTACAACTACAAGTTCAACCGTTATTTTTGTTGTTAATAAATACTTCCATATTTTATTGAGTCGTTACTATCGATTTTTATAATTTTGCGGTCAATTTCAGAAGCACGACTTTTACGAGATTTAAGAGACTCTCATTTCTCTACTGACCGAGTAGGTGGCGCCCAACAGAAGTTAATTATGTTCTGACTAAGATTACGTCAGAAGGTAACAAACAAAAAATTAACTTAATAAAATTTGAAAAAAATTAACAAATTAGAGTCTAGAATTTATTTATTAAATCCAATAATAAAATTTTACTTACAAGGATAAAATTAAAATTTCAGATAAATTAATATATTGAATAAAAGTTAAGTATTTCACATTTTGCATCACACGAGAACGATTTGAGAAATAACGGTAAGTAACAATATATATCAAGTATTTTATTAAGTGCACGAGAAAAAACTCTGCCTTCAAACTTTCTCAAATTGGATTTTTTTTACAAAAAATTTATTAATCAAGTGCAAAAAGTGAAAAAAAGTTGGTTATTATTGCCTTATCGGGAGGATATTCAAGTTTTGGGAGGATATTCAAATTTTCAGACCCCGCATCCCAGATTTTGATAAGGAAGCTCCGTATTTTCAGATTCTCAAAATTGCTAATTTTTGAAACGCCGTTTCTGCAAAAAACATTAGTGTAGCAAAAAAAATCATAGAGACAACTTTTGAAAGTAATGAACTGCTCTTCTTTTTTTTGTCTAAACAAAAATGCTCTAAGGGTCATATTTCGACAGATATCGTCGAAAAACAGATTTTCGGGAACTCTAGAGCCATTCTCCCACCCTTCCACAAATGAATACCTGCAAATTAAAACAGACTTGACGCCCACGTTTGGGGTTTTTGTGGCGTTAATGTTGGAATTATTAGGGGTATAAATTAGTCGGAACGTCCAGTAATGATTTAGTAATTATTTTTTAGGTATTAGAATTTGTTGACGAACACGGAAATGAAGTATTAAATTTGGGATCATTCACACTTTTACCTCAACATGTGGTAAGGCTTATTTTGGCAAGGGAGGAATTACAAGCAGACGAATTCACAAAATTCCAAGCTGCTCTCATGTGGGGTGAGTAAAAATATTCGATATGTTTACAGAGACTGTATTCAAAGCAAACAAAAACATTTGATAGATCAAAAAGACTGTTTGGTATAACAAAACTACTATAAAATTACCACAAATAATATCAATAAAAAAATTTATTGTACTTTCTCCACACAAGTTCAAAGATTAATTTTTTTTTCAAATATTTTTTCAAATAATTAAAAATTTATTGCGTGAAACGACAATTATGGCGGGAGCGCCTTTGGAACATACGCGTCCCCGCCATAATTTTAAAAACGTTACACTCCTTCACCAAAATTAAATTTTAATTTATTTTAAATAGGTAAGAAATATTGCGACAATAATCCCAACACAAGCATAAAAGAAGTGCTAGGGAATTTCTTGGAATACATCCAGTTTCATAAGATCCCTACGAACGTTTTAATGAGAGAGATATATCCCCTAGGTTTGCTGCCTCAAAATCTCTTTGTAAACGCTTTAGCCTATCAGGTGCAGTAAATTTTGATAGAAATTTAATTATAAAATATTCAGGATAGTTCATGATGACATTAAAATAGGGTCATTTGATATCTAATAGCTCAGGAGCCAGTGAATTTTTTTCGTACTTATTTTCCCAGACACTTCCATATTTTCGTTAGTTGAAGGAATACAGATTTGAATTTTTGCTCAGTCATACAGGGTGATGGGTCACATTTTTAAAAATAATCAGCTAAAATCTGAACTTTAAACTCAGCCTACTACGAATTGACAAATAGGGCCGATTATCGATATTTTGCTTCGCGTTAGAGATATCGAAAAAATTTATTAGAAAAAGTTGTTTAGAATATTATTTTAAACCTATATACCGAATTTTTTCATTATTTTGGTCTATACACAAAATTATTACGTTTTTTTTAATTTGATAATAAGTGTGCCATGAAAAGTAATAATTTGACATATTGACAATTTAATAGTGTCATTTATTCCAATATTTCAGTAAAATAAATAACATTTACAAATAAATTATTTTATTCTTATGATAACTAATTAAATTTAGGAAAAGAATGCAACAATAATTTTCATAATACAAATAATTAACTGTGATTAAATATAATCTCTTTGAACTACTACTCCGTCTATTCGAATACATTTTTCAATGAGGCTTACCACTAGGGCGGAAATTCTAAATGAATTTATGCAGAAACGATAACATTAGAAATAAATGAGGTTATATTGATATCCAAATGTCACGGCCGTCAGCTGATTCAGGTCAATGTCTGGTTGGTTCTTAATCCATGTTGTACTTTCTATAAAAAGGTTCCGAGAAATCTTAAACTTACTAACTAAAACTTAATGCAAAAAACTCAAAACCGGGACTGGGAAAATAAGTACCGAAATTTCTTATAAATAGTAGTACCCTCACCAACTTAAGTTGGGTTATATACAATCCTGATTGGTTAAGTAGGGTGTAAAGTGGTCGGGGATAGTTATATCGACGTTAGCCCTCTAATGAAATCAGTACTATCCTGATAAATTGGCAGCAGGATACCAAGTAGTCGCAGATACCAAAAGTAGTTGCAAATAATTTTTTTTTGTAAACATAATTAATTTATTAATAAAATTATTAAAAGGTTTCTCTAACAGATTTAAAATATTAAAGTTAAAACTTATTCCAGCCAAATTATTTTGTACAGATTTATTTTGAAATCCATATCAAACTGTTGATTGTTACTTAAATGGGTTGGTAAATATTATTTAAATATTAAAAGTCGTTTGTAAGGGATAATATAATATATAATGCTTTATATAATCAGCCAATAATTCCAAAAAGATATATTTTGAGTAGTATAACAGAGAGGGTTCTAATCTAAGATTACTAATGCGTACAATATTTTTACTCTAATTTTTACCACATACTTAAGCTTATTAATTACATTTTAACCAGATATCTTGATCCAGTGAAATGAAATACATATTTCTTACCCCAATAATTAGTTTGCATACCGTAACCAGAATTGTCGACTTGAGGTATTGGACAAAACTGGCATTTTTCTTCGTGTGTATCGATGCTTTTAGTGCATTCTCTAGTTGGCGCCCCCAAAGTACGTTTTCGAGGATGCTGAACACGATGGCGGGGCTTAAAATTGTTTTTGAGTTGACTCCTCCCCCCAAACGGCCAAAAACCACCCCCAAAAGGGTGAATCGCGTCCTTTGTGGTGGTTACATTTCTTTTATAGTTGACCCCATCCCTCAAACGGTCAAAACGAGAAAACCCACCGTCATCTCCCATTTTTGAGGATGCTGAACACGGCCAAAAACCACCCCCGTTAGTTTTGCCGGCGAAAGACGCGATTCACCCTTTTGCGGGTGGTTTTTGGCCATTTGGGGGGGCGGGGCCAACTTGAAAACGGGAGGGGGCGTATTTTGGGGACATCAGAAATTATTTATATGTTCATCCGAGTCACATAATGCAGCTGAATTGACTGCAAAGATGCGACTCTATATGTAATTTCGTGTAGCTGCGTGTGGTATATAATGTCAGTTGCTTGAATAAAGCTTGTGGCGACAACAGGCCGTTTTGGTTACAGTATGCCGTACTATATATTAAAATAAGAATAAATCTGTACAAATAATCTCTCATCTCAAAAAAAATAAACGTATTTATCTTTCGTTTTTACCATTGCAATGCTTTTAAATATAGGTAAGAAGTACTGCGACAATAATCCTCATATCAACATAAAGGAACTGATAGGAAACTTCTTGGAATATATAGAATTTCATAAAATTCCAACAAATATACTTATGAAAGAAATCTATCCTCTTGGCTTGTTACCGGACGATATTTTTGTAAACGCCTTAGCTTTCCAGGTGCAGTAGCAATTTCCACTATTACTTTCATCTTTCGCAAAAAAAAGATTTAACTTTCTCTATCTCTTGATTTTTTTTTATTCATTGTAGACAAAAATCAATATTATAAATCCAATTTTGGAACTACAATGCATATAAAAACTACTCTTTCTTCATGGTGACAGGATACTTAAAGTCTTTATGGTTTCTGTTCAATATTTTATATGCCTAGATCTGTTATTATCCAATCAACGGTTCAAAAAAACATTTACCAATTTGTATATCAACTCTCTGAGTATAGAAATATAGAACTTTACATTATTTCTTGAAATAAACTAGTAATAAATGAAAAAGCAGTAGTTCTACCAATTATTTAGAGTTAAAAAGATATTAAAAACATTATCCGAGATCTGCATTGGTCCTAAATATTTTTGTTGTTGATTGGAATATTAACAATGTAGGAATATTAAATCATGAAAATCTGCATTCTGAATACACATGTAGGTAATATCACTTCTTTACTTTTTTATAAAAACACTGTTTAATCTTTACTGCACCTTTAAATTATCTGTGGTTCTTTAAGAATATTAAATGGTCGAAAAAATTGTTCTACTAATTAATAAAGATAAAAAATTAAAGAAAACATTTCGAAGGTATAAATATAACAAGTTGCTACGTTTTGTGGATCTAATTTGGAACACTAATTGAAGAATTCGAGTAGGATTTTGTGTTGTTATATGATAATCGCGGTCTTTTCCAAATATTAATAAATAAAAATAGTTTTCTTGGTTTTTATGGATCCCTATTCCTTTATGTATCTTTGTCACCTAAGTTCCGATATCCTAAAAAACTCACTTTTTCCCTCAAAAATGGCCCAAACATTTTTTTTCGGTAATTTTGATATTGCCAATCGTTTCTTACACAAAATTCATTCTGCGTAAACCAAATTTTAATTTTTTTGAATTTTTTTTGTAGAGTCTAGGTCCATTTATATCCTAAAAAACTCACTTTTCCCCTAAAAATTGTCCAAACATTTTTTTTCGGTAATTTTGACATTGCCAATCGTTTCTTAGACAAAATTCATTCTGCGTAAACCAAATTTTAATTTTTTTGTAGATTCTAGGTCCATTTATATCCTAAAAAACTCACTTTTCCCTCAAAAATGGCCCAAACATTTTTTTTCGGTAATTTTGATATTGCCTATCGTTTCTTATACAAGTTTCATCGATATCACATTTTGTGTGAGGTCAAACTCTCTGACAACTGTGCTATTAGAGGGTTGTTAGTCCCTGCTTGAGACCAGTTTACTATATCTTGATCTGCTACCTTGGGGGTAGCTAAATTTACGTTTTAAGGTTGGATATTGGGTTTTGTATAACCATAACACAGAAAATCCTAATTAATTCTTAAAAACAGAATTTTGATATTTAAAATTCTTAAAATAACCACGGTAACCATCGCCTTTACAAATGATGGAATATATTTACTTTTAACATCTACTATCCTCTTTTTTAATTCTATTTTTCTGGTAAGTTCGTTTTTTACCGTTGCTTAAATATTTAATTCAATTAGGTAAGAAATACTGCGACTATAATCCTAGCACCAACATAAGGGAAGTGATGACAAACTTTTCCGAATATATCGAATTTTATAAAATTCCTGCAAGCCTGCTGATGAGGGAAGTCAATCCGCTGGGTTTGGTGCCCGACGAATTAATCGTAAACGCGCTCGCCTATCAGGTGCAGTAGTAAAATTGTTCGTAATTTATTTTGAGACATGAAGCGACTTCTATGCTTCATTTATCAGCTGATAGATGGTACCACATTTGCGAATTTTATCTTATATGTCTTTGGAATTTGATTTATTGGATTCGAAAGCCCGACTGATGAAGCTGATGGACAGAAACCGATCTTATAGGACGTCGAATTCTATAAATCAAATTCTTAATCTCTAATTTATCACTTAAAACTAAGCATGAGTTTCTACAATTAAATAGTCGCTTCCTGTCTCATCCAGTATGAACATTCCCTTTGAATTGGGTAAAAAAATAATTGTAAATGTTGGCAAAGTGTATAAGCTTTAAGTAGTATCCCAAAAAATAAAAGATAGCGTTCTAGTAAAAACAATTAACGTATGTGGTATATAAGAAAATAATCACATTGTTTTACAAACATTAAATTATTTATCAACCGATCATCTAATCAGTAAGTAACTACCCATTGATTTAAATGTTTAATGTTCAATGTTCAATGTTTAATGTTTTGTAGTTCTTGAATTATATTGTGCATGGCTAAAGCAGAGTCCAAAATATCTCGCTTTAATCGTTAGATAGATTCTAAACAGTGCATTTTCGGATCTAAAACTGTTTGTTTTAATTAAAAATATAACCGCAACAATAAAATGACTATTCCATCACTGAATGATTATTTTTTCAATCACCCATCACTAGTTCGATGGATTTGTTGTAGCTTGTTCACTATAAATATCATATGCTATTCTGGTTTGATCACCAGGAAATTAGGGCAAGCTAATTAGAACTGTATGCCCCATACGTATGTGTATAGTTTAAAAACTTTCAAGGATATTAAGGATAATACAAGTAAAAGTATCCGTGAAACTTACCTCCTGCTTCCTCCTTGTTTTACTATGAATTTAATACAACGATTGATCATCTAAAAGGTCCTAACATTTGCTAGCCAACATTTGCTCGCCAACATTTGCTCGCCCGCAATTTCTCACCAGGAAAGTTGCTTCCCAGGACAGTTCCACACCACACAATTGCTCGACAATTGCGTGACAGGAGAAAGACAAACACACTGAACAATATCACGAACTGAATAATAACAGACTGAATATGAAATGAATATAAAACGAAAAATATTTTGACTTTTGACCTATCCTTTTGACGTTTACCTGCAAATATATGGTGACTCTACATCTCTACAATTGTTGGCGAGCAATTGTGGGCGAGCAACTGTGGGCGAGCAACTGTGGGCGAGCAACTGTTGACGAGCAATTTTCCGCTAATCGATTCCACAACCAATGTGATTTCAATTGTTAAGTAGTTTTTCTGATTAGTATCGAACAATTCTACAGACATGTGAGCAGTTAAAAGATTTGTTAGTGTGAAGTACTTCTGGTGCTATATCACATTCCGCTAGGTCATGACGTAGATAGTAAATGAATCTTCCTTTGATAGTTCATATATAGTGATACAAATACTGTTGCTAAATGTCTTGAAGAGCGAGGAAAAATGAATTTTAGAAATTTTAGAAATTTTAGAAATGATCATAATTTCCTGACAGGAAAAAGGCTGTTCAAAGCTGTAAATATGACTAAAATCAAGCAAGGTAATGTGGAGGGATGACTAATCGTGCATCAGTTGATATACTTTCAGCTATTTGTAAGGTGGATCAGCTAACTACTTCCAGCCTTTCTTTACTGCGACCTCAAGAGATTTTTAAGCATTCTGGCTCCACTGTTCTCTTGTCAGGACATTGGCAACTTCGTTGCCAGCTATATTCTCGTGCCCTTAAAATTATATTACTATTGTGTTTAGCTAGTTGCTTGAAGATCAGTTTTAGTGGTCCAACGACTCATATTCAAAGCAATTTTTAGCCTTCAGATCGATATTATATAATTCTTTGTACCTTGTACAACTGCTTCCCTTCATTTCAGAGTGCCAAATTGAATGACGTAATTGCTGTTCAATTTCTGGCTACTCGTCTGCAAAATTAATGAGTGAGATTGACTTGGAGAATTTACAGTTAGGGTTTAGGGTGTTAAAACTGTAAATTAAAATATAAGCATGTCATCAACAAAAATACTCAAAGAGCAAGTCAGAAGTCTGTATTGGAAAAACCTCTTTTAGGTACATCTACATCCTGATTGGTGAACAGACCCCAGTTTCCCACAGTGGCGCCAGAAACTTGAACAGAGAGAAAGTCAGAAATGCGTGTAAATAAATGCATAACAATGTCATGCGTGTGAAGTTTGTTAATATATACGCAGCATGCTAAACTTTGTCGAAAATTTTGGTCATGTCGATGTTCACAAAGAATAAATAAATAATATCACTAAATTTGGATAGTGCTTAATTTTCTATTTCGTAAATTTTGCTTGTCATATTTTGTACTGTTCACTTTACTTCTTATAAACCAGAACAAAAACTGGCGCTTTATGTGTTCTTTCTTCATTGTAATCTAAATTTCATTCTTAATTTTCATTTCTATACTAATCATTTCTTCACATATTAATTTATTACTTACAAAAAAATGACATATCTTGAAAATTTACTCTCCAGTACTTAAACTAATCACAGAAAGCTTTGAAGCTTATACACACAAACCTTCTCGGTTAAAAAGATTGTTGTAAAGTTATTGTAAGATTTCCAGGTTTGGATAGTGGATAATGTATCGCTGTTGGAATTTTTCTAATTACAGTGAATTGTTCTCCTTACTTTCTGCAATGGTAAAAATCGAATATTCGAAACAACTATAATTAAAATAAAAAAACTTCCACGTAGTATCGAAAATGTAAGAAACTTTAATTAATAATAAAAATATTGCATGTAGTAAAAGAATTGTTGACCCTATCAATATCAATGGTGTATTTTGCAACTTTGGGTAGAATAAAACATTTTTATATATGCAATAAAAGCATTGGAAAAAGACGATTCAAGTATCCTGTTTTCATGTTCAGCTTAGCCTACAGCAAAATAAAGAAAATTTACTAATAGCCCTTGTAATGTAACCAAATACGTGCAACGGTGTGATATTTTCAAATGGTCCGGTCCAAAAAATGCCCTATATATTATTTTTATTTATCCAGCAGTTTATTGGTCTTCTAAGTTTTCTCCAAAATATTAAAAGGTTATTACCTCAACATATTTTATTTCTGATCCTCTTAAGTCTTCTTTATAATACAATATTGTCAAGGAGCTGGATAGCCTCGACATTGACATGATGATGAAGTTCTTTCTTCATGACTCTTGGCTAATTTCTTGATGGTCTGGTCAACAGTGTCCATTTCCAGATCCCTATGAAGGTCACTATTGCGAATGTACCAAGGGGCATCTACTATGTTCCTCAGTGCTTTGTTTTGAAATCTTTGGATGATTGCTAAGTTGCTTGATTTGGTGCATTTCCGTAGTTGGATACCATAAGTCCATACAGACTTATAAAGCATAAGCTTATTATGTAGATACAGAGTGGAGTTTCTTCCAATTAGCCAGTACATTTTTCTATATTTCAGTCTTTTTTTTAACATGCACTTTCCATCGGAGTTTGGCATCTAAGGTAATACCTAAGTATTTTGCTGTGTTTGAATATGGAATCAGGTTATTGTTTATTCTGACTGGAATATGACCTATCCTTTTGTTTGTAAAGTTAATGTGGAGTTTAATTTTCCATCTCTTCGTCCATTCATAGATAAGGTGTACATCTGTTTGCAGCTTGTGGGTTGCTTCTTCATTGCTCTTTCCTACTGCTAGAATGGCAGTGTCGTCGGCGAAGGTGGCTATGGTATTGTTTTCTAAGGCTTCAAGTTAGGTAGATCTCCCTCTTCTATTTGACATTCTTCGAGGTATCTTACCCTTGGATTTTGCAATGTTATGCATTCTTCTTCCTTTGATTGAAGGCATTAAAAATGTATGGATCCAATTATACACTGTACACATAATCTGGATATTCTTCACGAAAGCATCTTATAGTTACTTGTGGATTTTGAATAAATATTTGGCTTATACAGGGCACTTTTTGAACTAGGCCATTCGCAAATACTATACATATTTTATTACATATAAATCAAATCAAATCAAAAAAACTCAGAAGACCACACAAATTTATGTTGCAACTAGTTTCGCTCAAAGGGTATCTTCAGGTTCTAAAATTAAAATTAAACTTCTATTTCATTATTTTTCATAGATTTGGTTCTAATAAAGAACAATTATTTTCCAACCTTTTTTTTCAATTTTATTCAATATTTCTCGACTAAATGTAACGTTTAATGTTTGTATTGTACTATATTTAGTTATAGATCCTGATGATGACCATTAGTCGAAACTGGTTGGATAATAAATTAATTTGGTCGTTTTTAAAATTTTTTCTTTTATTTTGCTGTTTTTATTTTTAACATTGGTGTAGTATTTAGATTTTTAATTGCATTTAAAAGTCAACAAAAAAATATCATAAAAAAGATATGTAATAAAATGAAAATGTTTAAATTTATAAAAAAAATTAAAAATAATTTTTATTTATTGACTCTTAGATGCAATTTTTTTAATGTTTGCACTAGGCTACTCCTTATTGTTTATTTTTTAAATTATAAATGCTATTTAAAAAAATTATAACCATCTTTGGATTGGATATTCAAAAATAATAAATATTTTATCAAAAAACTCTTGAAATATCTTCATTATTACTTTTTTTATTAAATATTATAAGGAGTTGTCGAGTTATAACTGGAAAACATAAATAAAATAGCTATTTAATACTGGTCCTGTATTTTCAATCCCGAATATTCAAATTTAAATATTTAGAACATAGCGTCCTCAAATCTACATCTACATCTACATCTACATCTACATCTACATCTATATCTACATCTACATCTACATCTACATCTACATCTACATCTACATCTACATCTACATCTACATCTACATCTACATCTACATCTACATCTACATCTACATCTACATCTACATCTACATCTACATCTACATCTACATCTACATCTACATCTACATCTACATCTACATCTACATCTACATCTACATCTACATCTACATCTACATCTACATCTACATCTACATCTACATCTACATCTACATCTACATCTACATCTACATCTACATCTACATCTACATCTACATCTACATCTACATCTACATCTACATCTACATCTACATCTACATCTACATCTACATCTACATCTACATCTACATCTACATCTACATCTACATCTACATCTACATCTACATCTACATCTACATCTACATCTACATCTACATCTACATCTACATCTACATCTACATCTACATCTACATCTACATCTACATCTACATCTACATCTACATCTACATCTACATCTACATCTACATCTACATCTACATCTACATCTACATCTACATCTACATCTACATCTACATCTACATCTACATCTACATCTACATCTACATCTACATCTACATCTACATCTACATCTACATCTACATCTACATCTACATCTACATCTACATCTACATCTACATCTACATCTACATCTACATCTACATCTACATCTACATCTACATTTACTAATATAAGTATAAAACTGGTATTAAAATAGCTACTTTATTAGTGAATAAAAATAGACCCCAGAGTACTGGTACTGAATGTACCTGTAAAATGTATTTTTCAAGATAGTCAAGAACTTAATGTTGCAGGCAGACCCAACAAGTGTCGACCCCGGAAAACTCTCTCCAAATAGGGTAAGGCGTCAAGCTCAAGGTCGCTCAATGTCAGTTCAAAGCTCGGATCCTTACGGATCCAACACGACATTGAGCAGCAGCCAATCCAGTGAGCTAGCTTCTTCAGATGGCAAGCATTCTTCCAACTAACATAAGGCCACTGCTGCGCCTCCACCCCCTCCTTCGATATCGGTGTCACCCTCCCCCAAACATTACCCCGCACAACCACCTCCCGCCGTTACAATATCCTCATCTTCGCCTTCACCCACACCCCAATCTTCACCAGCTCATTCTTTTACTTTTACGATTGTTTTGAAGAAGGTTACTCCTATGGAACCGAGAGAACCTTGTTCTTCTACAGAAAATCTTGTATAATTTTATTTAGAATGTTAAAGAAACTCTGAAGAATAATAAAAAACAATTTTAGTTTCATTTAATCAAAAATATGTAACTAGCAAGAGAGGTGAGTTATTAAAATCCAAGTTACTAAAAGCATTTCAAGAAACTACTACAATTAGGTACGTTTAAAAAGAACGCGAAATTTCAGGATGCTTCAGAGTTTCTCCACATTTTTTTTTTAATATTTAAAGTTTTAAAAATTCATATTACGTAAGAGATGAGATTGTTGAATTAAAAAAATAATAAAGAAATAGCAGACGGAAGCGAAATGTAAGTTTTAAAATAACAACAGTCCGATTAAAGTAAGAAGAAGAAGAAGAGAAGGAAGAAGAGGAAAAAGAAGAAGAAGAAGAAGACGTGGCCCAAAACTACATGGATGTAGGCAGTGAAAGCAAACTTTAATAGAGCCGGAATTCACAAATGGCAAAAGAAAACTAAATATTGAAACCTATGGAGAAATGTAAGTGAGAAAATTAGCATAATATATACGTTTCATACAGTAATATATAATAATTTTTTCCGCGACAGGAGAAGCAATATAAATTGATTTTTTATTATGAAACCTTCGTACAAAATGCAAGAACCAACAATAACAAGACTGTCTAATCGCCAGACCAATTTCCATTGGATTTTGAAAGCTTATAATAAACATTTCTTCATTTCATCCAAATTATCATTAACTTTAATGGTATTATTAATGACTAAACACTTTTATTTATTATGTGAGCAACGTAAATTGTTGGCAGTTCAAAATATCTCCAAAATTCAACAATCTCGTTACACGATAATTATGTTTTTTTTAAACTGTTTTTAATATTTGTAACAAGTATATTATTCAACGAACATGGTTGTTATTTACGAGGATTGGTGAATGTCGTAAAATGAATAATAGTCGTTGCATACGAGTAATTTACTATACTTTGTCCACGACTATTAAAAAATGACAATATTGCTTGGTTATGTCATTTATAATTTGGTTATTTGTAGACGTAAAGTAAACTTAATGCGACCCTATGTACTAGATCAGTCACGTTGTCTCCACGTGCATGTTTGCTTACATTACTTTTCTTTAGGATGGACAAACTATAGCCCGCATAACTTCATTACAAGGTCTTTACTATAAGAAGTAGATGATTTATTATTATCTTCTAGAGTAAAAGAGTTTCTGGATTTATAATGGATATATTTTTTACTAGTCGTGGACAGAAAGTTTGAAGAAACAGTGATACTCATATTATCTAAGGCAATAATCAGATTGAATTGAAGAAAATGTTGAAATTGTTGAAAAGATTTATTAGTTTTCCTGAGCAAGAATATTGACAACAAACTGGCAATGATTCCATTTTTTTGCAAATCGGTTTTTTGAAAAAACATTAATTTATACAGGGTGTTTCATAGTTAAACTGTAAATAGAGGGTACTTAGATTAATCCAAATAACCTTGGTTACTGGGTCTAACGCCTTTAATAACCGAGATATGGGATGTTTCATCAATTTGGGCCAATATTTTCTTAAGCCGTAACTTTAGAACCACCCTGTAGATTTCTCTCAAACTTGGTACAGGTATAGTGTATTAATAGTAATAATAATAAATCGTGTAGTTTAAGAACTATAATTAAAATCCAGATCCAGATTAAGAAGAATTTGTACAATTTGAAAATCCCAAAACAACACCCTGTATATCAGATTTTTTAAAACTGGGATGGATGGTTGAAAAGAACGGAAAAAAATGAGTTAAAGTGAAAAATTTTTTAAGTGCACATCCCATTCTACTACTGGAGTTTTAACGTCAAATTATATCAAATGCATTTTTTTCATTTTCACAAGCAGTAACTTTCGAAATACCTGGTAGATTTCTTTCATATTTGGTACAGGTATCATTTTTTAGTAGCCCAATCGTATAATGTAAGGACTACACTACAGTTCAAATCCAGATACGGATTAAAAAAAATTTGTAAAATTTGAAAATCCCCAAAGCAACACGCTGTACATCATTACATACATATTACTAAACTTTTAAAGTTAAAATTCAATTAATGCAATACTTATTGTCACTTTCATAAGCCATAACTTTGGAAAAACCCTGTAGATGTCTTTCATATTTGGTACAGGTAGATTGTTTAAATAGCCCAATCGTTCAATACAAGAATTACAGTTAAAATTCAGATCCGGATAAAGAAAAATTTGTAAAAGTTGGTAATCTCTAAAATAGCATCTGGTATATCAGATTTTTTTAAATGTAATCGGATACCTATTTAAAAAAGAAAAAAAAAGAAAAATATGTGTTATACTGAAATATTTTTATTCACAAGAGCGTTCTACAAAAAAAATACAGATTTAATTTTTTCATATTAATTCCGGATACAAAACTCATTAAACTATCAAGTAAGCTTTGTCAATAACACATCTTTTTTCTTTTTTTTTTCTTTTTTCAAATAGGTATCCTACATTTTAAATAATCTGATATACAGGGTGCTATTTTAGAGATTATCAACTTTTACACATTTTTCGTAATCCGTAATCCATAATAGATTTTAACTTAGTTCTTGTATTGTACGATTGAGCTATTTAAACAATCTACCTGTACCAAATATGGAAGAAATCTTCAGGGTGTTTCCAAAGTTATGGCTTATGAAAATAACAATAAGTATTGCATTAATTGAATTTTAACTTTAAAAGTTTAGTAATATGTAGAACGAGATGTGCATAAAAATCAGTCAGTATATCTCAGTTTTTTCCATTCGTTTCGAATGTCTGATCCAATTTAAAAAAAAATCTGATGTACAGCGTGTTGCTTTGGGGATTTTCAAATTTTACAAATTTCTCTTAATCCGTATCTGGATTTTAACTGTAGTGTAGTCCTTACATTATACGATTGGGCTACTAAAAAATGATACCTGTACCAAATTTGAAAGCAATCTACCAGGTATTTCGAAAGTTACTGCTTGTGAAAATGAAAAAAATGCATTTGATATAATTTGACGTTAAAACTCCAGCAGTAGAATGGGATATGCACTTAAAAAAAAATTCACTTTAACTCATTTTTTCCGTTCTTTTCAAATATCCATCCCAATTTTAAAAAATCTGATATACAATGTGTTGTTTTGGGTATTTTCAAATTTTACAAATTCTTCTTAATCCGGATCTGGATTTTAATTGTAGTTCTTACAATATAGGATTGAGCTATTAACACACTATACCTGTACCAAGTTTGAGAGAAATCTACATCTACATCTACAGAAATTAGACCCAGTAACCAAGGTTATTTGGAATCACCTAAGTACCCTCTATTTACAGTTAATGTATGTCGGTTTAACTATGAAACACCTTATATATAAATAATTAATAAACCATTTATTTTAATTTTAAATGAAATTTGTGGTTTAATATAATTTTTTCATAAATATTGAATATTATTGCCAGTTCGCTGTACGTATCTAGAAGTTTTTTGCATCTATAATAAAATTTGTATAAGTATTCAAGATGTATAAAACTTCCAGCTAAAAATTACAACGATGTTGTTATGATACATATCTTTTTATGTCCATGATTTGATCGGAATTGTCTAGAATTAATTAAAAATTATTGTCTTAAAATGAACTAAAAGAATGAGTTTCATCTAAATTAGGATATACAGAAAAAAATACGTTTTCGGTAATACGGGCAAAATTATGTGATCGATCTTATTTGATCAAAATTAAAATATCCCTAAATGTACCCAAAGAGTGTGTCTACATCAAAATCCAGTATGTATTCATTGTTGGTTATTGACGCTAAATCCTTTACGAATTGTTGTCACGTCTAGTCCCCGCATGTACCTGTGGTCAAATTAAGAAAAAATATATCAAAAATGTTTGTCAATTTTATGATGAATCTCGAATGGAAGTGTTTACATCAAGACAGACGAGAATGTTAGAAATTACGGACATCTTCCTATAGTAAATTTAAGTCTTATGAGATACATTTGCCTTACCAATGGATGTAAGTGTCACCCAATGCCCAAAAATCCTTATAATTATTTAAATGTTCCATTTTCCTTGTTTAAAAAGGCGCAGCAGTGGTAACTTTAATCGATATTAATTTATGTTAGTTTAAGCATTAGATATAAGTGGTTTTCAGGAGTTTATACATTTATAATGGCAATGTGAAATCATAAAATAGTTTTTTACTATATATTCCAAAAACCTACAAAATATAATCTTAACTATCAACCAAAATAAATATATAAAACTGATTAAAAACTTATTTAATATTTGTTCTAATTTATAACTACAAATACACGTAAAAAGATAACACAGAGTATTTTAAAGTAACCAAAAATATACCAAACTAAAAAAAATAAGTTTCCAACAGTCAACTAAAGTCAGTGCCTTCAGCATACTGTCTTCTAACGAATTTGATATTAAAATATTTTTGCGTAATAATAATTATTCATAAAATACTCTTTGAGCGTGTATACTACCTTCTAACCACTTTTTAGACTATATTTGATGTTTTTATGTACTGATAATACATCAGCTTGCTAAAATTTGGTAAATGTAAGCGACTTACAAAAAAAAATTATAAAATCGTGGAGATTAGACGCAGCTCTTATTTAAATTTTGTTATTTTTAATGTAAAATATGACTGGATATATACTCGGATGTGTTTATTTCAAATAACTCATTTTCGTTTGTGAAAAGAAATATTTTTACGTTACATTAACGGAGATGTAGTGAGTTGAACAATCAAAGCCATACTGTTTTAATTTGAGTTTGTCAGAGATATATTGGGCATTTAATATCCCAGAAGCAAGCCCTTATGAGAAGGAAACTTGCAGTAAAAAATTTTATAATTCTTAATACAGACAGTATATTTTTCCATTATATATTTACATTTCATAAAAGCAAAATTAATTCTCCTATTAAATTTTTGAAAGTTGCTTGACAGTTACGAGAATTTTTATATTTATGTGCAATTAAAGCAAAAAAATATATTAATCAATTATAAGTGTTGTTTTATAAAATGATTTGTAACTGCAAATCCTTAGAAAAGGGTTTTGAAATGAGTTGTATTTTTTATAATTTTGTATTTTTTTAACAAATTTGTTATCGGTGTTAACACAATATTGCTAAAAAGTTTTTTTTGCAAATTTCACTGCTCTATCAATTTTTTCTAATTATTCAGTTTGATTAAACTTCTAAGTGGCTGAGATTAAGAAAAAAACATTGGATATTTAATGTAGTAATAATAATTTTTATCATCGTGTTATTTTTTGTACTTTTTTACCTTTTTAGCAATATAAGTGCGTTAAAAAATTAATAAATTGTTTTTGCAGGGCGGACTTGATAAACTCAAATGTTTGACCAGGATAAAAAAAAAATGATATGTGGGCTAAGATGTAAAATAAATATATTTATGTTAAAATTTACTTTATTTTTTTGAGTGAAAACATTGACTTAGACCCCCATTTTTCTCTTATTCGTTGTTTGTGATATTAGAAGTCGCCAGGTACACCAGCATGGAGAAAGTATCCCTGTTAAATATCCTTTCTAACAAATCTTAAGAGCATTCACTACCTTGGTGAAACTGAATGTGCTTTCTCATGTCCCAGAAATTTTTTCAGTGAAAACCGTTTATCACAAAAAAAAATCTCATTTTTTGTAATTCCGGCAAGTCAATGATTTCCTTCTACGTTAAAAAAAAATGGAATGAACCTTCACAATCGTAAAAATAATGAATTTCCGGTATTCTTATATACCACCTGATTAGCTAAAAAATAACATTTTTCATGAAATCTTTTCTATTTTTGAATAAAAACGCAGCCAAGATTTGAAAATCTTAATCCGATTTATGCTGCCACCTTTCCTAAGATTGTAGAATTCAAACATTCTTGGATAGAAATGAAACGCCGCATATTTGTCAATATTACTACGCGACCTAGTTTCGAGAACAATATTTGTCGCCGTCTTTGTTTAAGGCCTACTCTACCCGAATTAGATGATCGTCGCCGTAGGTCTCGTGGTGTCTCAGATTAATATACAATCCTATTAGATCAGTTCGGTATAGGTACTCACAGCGAATAGACGTGTATACGGAAGCCGGCAATATCTAGTGTTTACACCTTTATAGGTTTACAGGTAGAAGAAGCGATGTCAGCATCAGAAAAAGTCCCTCCGGATAGAGGAAAAAATAACATTAAATATGTAGAAATAAGTATGGATACAGAATCAGAGGCAAAACGTAATAGGGAAAATGAGGTAGATAATGAAATAACAAAAAAATTAAAACTAACAAACAATAATACAATCACGGATCATAATGTAAGTACTGAACAAAGTCAGATAAATGTTAACAAAAAAAATATGTATTCACAATCAGACCAGGGGCCCTATTTTGTTTTTGTTCAAAACAAAGAAGGTAATATTGGCAAACTCCATAAAATTGGTACTGCACGTTTAATTTTGAACGCAGTTCCAGAGATACAAAATAATATTGTTAATATGACGGTAATCGGTTTAAACAAAATCAAAATAGAATTAAACTCGTATGACAGTGCAAATAAATTAATAAATTCAACAATTCTAAATGAAAAAAAATACGAAGCGTACATTCCCGTTTTTTACACCCAGAAAAAAGGCGTTATAAAATATATACATTTAGAATTAACAGATGAAGAACTAAAAAATATTATTAAACCTAGATACGGAAATATACTAGAGGTAATAAATGTTAAAAGAATGATAAAAAAAATTAATGAAGAGTTGGTTCCTACATCAACTATTATAGTGACCTTTAGGGGTCAAATGATACCTAGCCAAGTAGTTATCGAAAAGCTTGTTTACGATGTGGAATTATATATTCCAAAAGTAACTCAATGCCTAAAATGCATGAGATATGGACACTTAAGTACTCAATGTAGGGGAAAAACACGTTGCAGGCATTGTGGTGACGAGCACGACACAGAAAATTGCCAAAAAACGAGTGAGCCTATTTGTATTTTATGCGGGGGTGATCACGCGGCCACGGATAGAAAAAAATGCGCGGAATTCGATAAACAAAAATATATCAAAAACATGATGATAACTGAAAACATCTCATATGGCGAAGCAAAAAATAAGCAAAATAAAAGTTATGCTAATGTAACGAAAAATAACAATACAAACACAAGTAACAATAATTATTACACAATTATTAAACAACGCGATAACAAAAGAATAGATACAAACAATAAAACAACTCAATCCCCATACTCACAACAACATTTGGAAATATTGGAAATTCCAAAAATTCCTTCTACTTCATATGAAGCTTTTAGAAACGTGCCTAATTATCAAAATTTACAAAATAATCACAACGGTCCTAATAATAATATACAAATTATGTGCGATAGTATTTTATATTTAATTAAAGATAACATTGAACAAAACATATCAGATCCAAATAGTTTTTACGAATCTCTAAAACATAGAATAATGCAACTCTTTTATAATCAAATTCAGGGTGTTACAAGTCAATATTAGATCAATAATACATAATAAAGGTTTGTTAGAAAAATATTTATTCGATCAAAATATACAAGCGGTTTTAGTCAGTGAAACGTGGCTAAAACCCCATTTAAATATTCATTTTAGTGGTTACAAAATTTTTAGAGCAGACAGAGACGATGGTTATGGTGGGGTAGCTATTATGATTAAAAATAACATACAATATTTAAATACTCGAGCCTTTCATGATATAAATGGTGTTATGTGTATTTCTAAAACTATAAAAGTTAGCCAACACAAGAAAATTAATTTCTATTCTCTGTATGCAAAACCTTCTTTAAATGTCTCATCCAGACAATGGCAAATGTTTTTTAACAGCTTAGAAAAACCATTTATTGTAGGGGGGGATTTTAATTGTCATCATAGTGCTTTTGGGTGTGATTTAACCCATGTTAAGGGTATTAACCTGTTAACTGCCATAGAAGATCTAAATCTAACATTTTTAAATACGGGACAAGAAACTTTAATACGTACACCTAATCAAATACACAAGTCAGCCATTGATCTGACTATATGTTCTGGTGATATATCTGCTATCTGCGATTGGAATGTGCATAAAATTTCTTTAGGTTCAAATCACTTTCCTGTCATATTCAATGTAAACCTAAATAACCCGGAAATTAATATTAAGTCAGGACAAGCTGCTTGGAACCTAAATAAAGCGGATTGGTTGTATTTTTCTAGAAAATTAGAGTTCTCATTAATAAATAATGAAGTTAATAATTATGACGATTTTATAAGAGAAATAAACTTAGCTGCGAAAGAAACGATTCCTGAAAAGAAAAAAACGACCAATCCAAAATTTAATAAAAAGTGGTGGAATTCAGAGTGCGCTCAAGCAATGCAATCACAAAAAGAATCTCTTTTGCGGTACCTTAGACAGTCAAATTTTGAGAATTACTTAGAATATAAAAAAAATGTAGCAATTACGAAAAGGATAATAAAAAAAAGTAAAAGAGATTCCCTAAAATAAAAATATTACAGTTTGCTGATGATATCTGCATATATATAGATAATATTGATATAAGCGAGGGATTGGAAAGATTACAAAATTTTTTAAAATTTTTTACAGATTGGTGTTTTACCAAAGGTCTAAATATGTCCTTAAACAAAACTAAACTTTGTGTTTTCTCAAAAAAAAGAACAATTCCTACGGAAACCACACTAAACCAACACAATTACACAATATTCGACAAGGTTACTTACCTGGGAATGATTTTAGACAGAAAATTATTGTGGAGAGAACATATTCAATATGTATTGAATAAAACCGAAAAAGGAATAAATATTCTTAGAGCAGTCAGCAATTGTAACTGGGGAGCAGATCCAAATATTTCATTATTGTTGTATAAATCTTATATAAGATCAGTTATGGACTACGGATCAATTTTCTATTCACAAGCCGCCAAATGCCATCTCCAGAAATTAGATTCTATTGTCACTAAGTCCTTAAGAATAGCTATAGGAGCCTTAAGAAGTACACCAAATTCAAATTTATATGTTGAATGTTCAGAGATGCCATTGGAATACAGAAGACATTTATTATGCTGTAAATTCTTATGTAAAACTCTTTCCAAGGATAACACATTATCTTTGAAAATTAACGAATTGTTTACTCTAGATCTTTCTAATTCATTTTGGACTAAAAAAAAATCCTTGCAAATAGTAAAGTCTTATGAAACATATTTGGACTTTAAGGAATATCTACATCAATCTGAATTATACAGTAATTTTCAAATAGACTTAACTCAAATAAAATTCCAGGTATGTTTCTTAAGAGATTATTCAAAATTTCCTCAGTTAACAAGAAATATAATGTTTAACGCAGATTTAAATGAAAATTTTCCAAATTTTTATCAAATATACACTGATGCTTCAAAAAGAGAAAATGAGGTAGGATGTGCAATTTGGGACCCCTATAAGAATGAAAAACGATTAATCAAATTAAATTTGAACTTTTCTATTTATTCAGCTGAACAAATAGCAATCCTGGAAGCATTACATTATATAGAGAACGTCCAATCTCAAAATTTTATTATAATTTCAGATAGCCAGAGTTCATTAAAAAAAATATCTCAAATAAATCCATTTAATAAATTGACATATATTCTAATAGAAATTTGTAAGAAATATAGATATCTTAGATCAAAGGGGAAATCGATAAAATTTGTTTGGGTAAAAGCTCATTGTGGTATAACAAATAATGAAATTGTTGACAATTTGGCAAAAAAATCTTTAGCGATAAAAAATTTCTCTCCTTACAGGTGCGTCCCGGAAGATATAATTGTTTCTATGAAAAATCAAATGATGAATATTTGGCAGATTAATTATAAAAGTTGTAACAAAGGTAAATTTTATAAAAGCATACAACCTAAAATTAATAATCAACCTTGGTTTAAAGATAAAAATTTGGGAAAAGAGATAACTCGTATTATATGTAGAATGAGATTTGATCACTCCTTGGTTCCATCACATTTGTATAAGATTGGTTTAACAGTGTCTCCATTATGCGTATGTGGGGAAGAAGGAACAACACAACACGTTATCTTAGAATGTAATAGAAATCAGGAACAAAACAAGGGGATTATAGATAAGCTATACACAGTTAAAGAATTGAAGAAGCCTTTTAATTTAACAGAGATATTAATTAGCGAAAATAGCTATATATATAAAATCCTTCATCAACACATACGGAAGATATCACAAAAATTGTAAAAAAAAAAAAAAAAAAAAAAAATAAAAAAAAAAAAATAAATTAAAAAAAAAAAAAAAAATACTAATAATATACCTATTAATATATACATTAAAAAAAAAAACGACTATACAAAATAATAAATATTAACAAAAATATATAACGCTTATTTTAACAAATACTAACAAAAATATATGTAAAACAAAGAAAATATGTATGAACTAACGCTAAATGTAAAAGGTAAACACACAAGAGATAGCAGATATACATAAGAATATGGTTAGGCTAATGGATTACAGAGTAATCCGCAGTCACTACTTTGAAATCCCCCCCCCCCCCCACAATCCTATTAAGTAGTTTAATTTTAATCCTTTTTCAGGGGCGCCCCACAAATTATTTTTGATTTTATTGATCTTACTTTTTTGTTTTAACTTTATTTAAGGTTTTAAAGTTAGTACTTTTTTGAAATTTAATAGTTTTTAAACTTTCTTTAATTATATTTTATTAAATATAAGTGTTGAAGAAAGTCTCGAACAATTTAAAATAAATACAACCTCAAAAGTATCGAGAAAATCGCTAAAAACCGTTTTTAATTTTTTCTCCGCTTAAATATTTTTTTTATGAAACTTTGTAAAAACTTTCTTTTTTGTGTTTTAAGGTAAGCTGTAATTTTTTCAGAGCAAAATATTTATATTTCGATTTTATACGAATTTAAATTAAAAAAAGCATAATTTTCAATCGAAAAAGTTATTTTACAAATTTTCATTTTTTAACCTTTATCAGTGCTCATTTTCTTCATGGAAACCTCGACTTTAAGATGGTGTGAAAAAAATATATCTAATAGATATGGAAAAATTAGGTTTTTTTTTAAATGTAAGTTCGTATGGGGTTAAAAATACGTATCTAGGTGTAAAGTGAGTTAGTGTGGCGAAGGGGATATTAGGGCAATTGTTGATTGGTGTTGTGTCATACAGAGAATAGTAAGCGAGAAAAATGCTTGAGTACCAAAAGATTGTCCCGACGCCGACATCGAGTAATGTTACGGTAAGAATTTGATTATTTTTAAAATATAGGAATTGCCTATTTTCTAGTTTTTACATTATCCTTTGCAGTTTTGACAGAAAAAAAATAGTTTCCTGGATTCATTATAATAGATTTCTAACTGAAAGTGCTGCTATAGATAGATGTCAAACTAATAAAAGTATGACATGTCATTTTCTCCAAATTTTTGTAATTTAAATCTATGTTTAGCAATACCAAAAGACTGAAACGAAAATTCAAGTAGGTGTATATGCTGGAACGACTTGCCTTACTTAATTAACACATGCTCTGAAAAAAAAGGGAATACTTAATTGGAAAGAAGATCGGTCAAGGTTCATACAGATGTCTAGTCTTTGGGTATAATTTTATTTATAATGTTGATGATGATCTTTTATGATGCCTTTTTATAATATATTTTAGAATTAGTAGTTCATATCACCTGGCTATATCACGTACAAGGGATATATATTATTGCTTCTGTGATGCCCTTGTTTATTTATATCTATGTAGATTGGATAAATAAACTTTATTATTATTATTATTGTTTATTTAAAAATAAATAGATGTTCTGATCAAATTTCCTCGGCTATATCTTCAAAATTTTTATACAGTAACTATATTTTTATTTTTGTCATAATAATTAATTTGAATTACATTTTTTTTAATCCAAAAATTATTCGATATAATATAAGGATAAAATGGAATTATTAAAGACAATTTTTTTCAGCAACTTGGTACATAACGCTGTTTCTGTAAATTACTTACAGAAAAAAATGTTGGTCCGAATTTGTTTATAACAAATTGTTAACTCATAATACATATAAGAAATGCTTTTTCGTTATATGGAGCCCGAAAGGTTATCTAGTTGAAGAGGTGACATATATAATTTTCAAATTCAAAATGTACTTATTTCTCATGTTTTTTTTTAGATTTATAAAGTTGAAAATTTTCTCTTCAATTATTTTCTACCGGAGTTAGTGGATCCAAGAACAGCAAGTGGTTGGAAATAAGGAACAATTCCCTACAACACCTGACGATTATTGAGTGAAATTCCAATAAATCTCGATTTTTTTCTACCATCTTCTATTCCATTATTTTTGTGTTACAACTTATTGATTACTATTTTAAATCGAGGGAACCTATCAATGAATAAAATTGCTTAAAAAAATTCAAAACAAGCTTTTATGCAATAAAAATAAAAAAATTAAAAACATTTTGACAAAAACAAGATTTTATAAAATGCATTGAAGAAAAAATAATTTCTTTAATTGTTAGACCTAGGTTTTTCTGTGAGTAACAGATTCAAAATCTTGCATTTTTGTAGGTTGAATCAAAGAAAACATACCTCAATTCGTTACCTATTTTTAAAACATTGGATGGTTTTGGTCACCTAACTTTTATGTTCTGCACGCCACTGGCCACTGGCTACTAAGAATGCATAAATGATCTATTTAGTCGGTGGCAATATCTTTGTGTTGCCAAAGTTTGGAAAAGATTTATATTTAGGCACGCCTACTTTTACTGCGCGGGTCAAGGGGAAATATCGTTATGACGCGTTAATGAAACCCCTTAAATAGAGCATTGGAACAAATATCAGTATCAATTAAGCAATGCTACCATCTAACAGCAAAACTGATAAATAAAGCCCAGAAGACAGTTTTGACAACTTAACAAAGAAAAAATTCCCAATTTACATTACAAGTTTTCTGCTCAAATTGATATCTTGATGATCTATAGAGAAAATCTTAAAATACAAAACAAATTATGAAAACAATTTACATATATTACATAATAGAATCCATATTACAAAACACATTCACTTTGCTGATGTTATTTGTGAGGCAGCATCATGCATGCCGGCATTTTTCAACATTGCTGAAAAATAACCCTTCGGATTTTTCAATAAAGCTAAAGGTGTATCGAATTCAACGACGGTTCCTCTATCTAGTACTAAAACTTTATCACAATCTAAAATCGAGTCTAGTCTGTGAGCAATAATGAATAATGTACAAGTCGAGAAGTTTTCTTCGATTATTTTTTGAGCTTTGTGTTCAGTTTCAGGATCCATGTTTGCTGTTGCTTCGTCTAAAACAACAATTTTGTTTTTCCTTATAATAGCCCTACCTAAGCATATCAATTGTCTTTGACCGGTACTGAAGTTTAACTCTGTTATTTCAGTTTCCAAACTGGGAACGCTGTTGTCTAATTGAACTTTATGTAAAGTCTTCCAAATGTCTTCGTCTGTAAACTCCTCCAATGGATCTATATTACTTCTGATTGTCCCAGAGAACATGATGGGGTCTTGGGGAATAATGGATATGTGCTGTCTTAAGAAATTTAAGGACAAAGTCTTGATTTCAACTCCATCAATGAATATTTGTCCTTCATATTCATATAATCTGAAAATTAATGAGAATACGGTAAATTTGTATCGGGCCATATATTAAGTTTGTTTACCTGAACAAGGTTGAGATAATTGACGATTTTCCAGCTCCAGTTCTACCCACAATACCAATTTTGTTTCTCGCATTTACCACAAAACTAATATCTTTCAATATTTTTTCGTGGGAATTAGCATATGTCAATGAAACCCGTTCGTACACTATTTCTCCTTTATTCGGCCAATCGTCTACTTCTAAACCAGTTTTATTTTCATTTTCGATAACAGTGTATTCCATAACTCTTTCGACTGAGGTCATATTGTTTTCTACGTCCGACCACACCATCAAACCCCCAGTGATAATCATACTCAACATTCCCGCTTGTGTTAGAGTTAAGCCGACATCTCCAGCGTTGGTTTCTAGAAAATTACTTGGTATTTTTAATACATATACACAGCAATACAAATAAAATATTTTTTTAATACCGGCCCTCTCGCCCCAAGAGACTCAAGACAACTCAAGACTTGCTGTAACTTTTGATTAGTTTACGTTAAAATAAAAAATAACTATCAATTAAAAGGTCGTTTAATCCTCTACAACTTCTTTTAGAATGACTTTGCTGTAAAGCTAAAGGTCTAGCCGTAGGGAGGCTAAATAAAACAAGGTAATTTTTTTTTTTAAAAATTTGCTTTTTTTGCTAGCAAATATCTCTAGAACCAATAGAGATAGAAAAAAATGAATTTAAAAAATCTTGTAGTAAATTTTCTGATATTTAATTTTGTATTGAACGACTTTTTTGCTACGATGCATATTTTTCGAGATATAAGCGGAAAAAGTGACCTTCAAATGACTTCAATAAGCTTACCAGTGTCAAAGAATAAGAACCTCAGAATGACGGTGATCAAAAAGAATAAAGAGGAGGTTTCCATGACAAATCCAAATGCTCCTTTGACACAAACTGAAGTGTAAAATGCACTCGTGTAGAGATCCTGATGCTTGTCGAATTCGTCTTTCAAAATTTCTTGAGCTTTATACGCTCGAATGGTAGTTAGACCTTCTAATGTGGAATTCAAATGTCCTATTATCGGACTGCGAGCTGAAATAAAAAGAACGAAATACGTCAGTGTTAAAATACGTATAAAAAAACTTCATAGAACATACGTTATATTAGTGGGAAATTTTTATTGACCAACGTTTTTTTCGACAAAAATGTTTTTGCAACCAAAATTTTTTTCCACTGAATTTTTTTCAATAACAATTTATTTTTCAACCAAAAAAAGCAAACCATGGTATCTCCTTAGTTTGAAAGAATTCAACACAAAAGCGAATGGGACAAAGATACCATCCCAAAACTCAAGAGAAGTGCCATTAAATGGTACACAGATGGTTCTAGAACAACAGAAGGAACAGGAATAGGAGTATATGGGCCTGGAACCAAATATTCCGAAAGTTTAGGCAAATCTCCGAGCGTTTTCCAAGCTGAAATCTACGCCATCGGAAAATGTGTCCAGATCAACATAGAAAGAAATTTTCGCAGACAAGAGATCATCATCATGTCAGACAGCCAAGCAGCCATTAATGCCTTGTACTCCCACGTAATCAACTCCCAGATGGTTTGGGAGTGCCTAGAGAATCTAAACGAACTAGGCAAGAACAACACTGTTACCCTCCTATGGTTCCGGGACACACTGGAATGGAGGGTAATGAAATAGCAGACGTACTCGCAAAAAAGGGGCTGAAACACCATTTCTGGGACCTGAACCCTTCTGCGGAATAAGCACCAGTACAATACTTGATGAACTTGGAAAAGAAGTAAATAACAAGAGATCCCAATACTGGATAGGACTACAAGGAATGAGGCAGGCCAAGACACTACTGGGAAACTATAACCAGAAGAGATCTGACGACTGCGTCAGTAAAAGTAAAAATAAGCTCAGAATACTAACGGGTATCCTAACAGGGCACTGCCGGCTGAGAGGCTACCTAAAGAAACTCGGATTAGTAGACAAACAAGAATGCAGATTCTGCGAGGAAGAGGAGGAAATCTATATCCACATTGTCTCAGAATGCATTACCCTGCAAAATACAAGGGTATGATACCTCAGAGAATATCAAATAGAAGAGGAAGATCTACCTAACCTGAAGCCTACCGACATCCTGATCTTTTTAAAAGCAATAGGACTGGAGGAACTGCTCTAATCGTTGAGACATCCTTAGCGATTGGGCAGCAGTAGGGGGCACAATAGATCTTATAGGTCGCAGTGTATCGACACCCCCATCACAGATAGATAGGTCCCCTTAGTTACGACCTTACCTACTCATCATCATCATCATCATTGCCGTTCAATCCCGTAGGATTATGGCATCGCTTATAGCGTTTTAAATCCATTTAATGAGGTGGATTATTCCTCTCTTTCCCATTATAGATTATAACTTCTCATGTGTCTTCACTGCCGTTGTTATTTTTTTCCAATCTTTTCTGCTTTTATATTCAGTGTTTTATTATCTTCCTTTACTTCTTCGAGCCATTTTTTCCTTGGTCTTCCTTTGTTTCTTGTCCCCAGTGGAGTCCAGTTTGTTATCCTTCTAATCGTGTCTGTGGGTTTCCGTCGCATTATATGTCCAAGCCATTCCAAACGCAAAGCCTTGATGTGTCTTATTATATTTTCCCCTCCTAGTTCTTTTTCAATTTCTGCATTTCTTTTTCATCTTCTTTCTCCTTCCTCCGTTATGTCCTCATAATCTTTTTGACATACTGTATATTTCTTTTTGTCCTTTTACTAAATTTTTTGTTTTCAGTATCTTTCTGTTTATTCCTAGAGCTTGGTTTCCTTTGAGGATTCTTTCCTTGACCTTTTCTCCGCTTACTAATCCTGTCGTCATCCCTAAATAGTTGAAGGTGGTTACCCTTTCGAATTTATGCTTTTGCACTTCTAGGTATTCTTGTGGTGGTATTTTCTCTCTTCCTATTCGCATGCATTTAGTTTTGTTTTCGTTTATTTCTAAGCCTAGTTCGTTCTCTTCTTTGTCCAGTTTTTCTATTGCTTTTTTTAGATCTTTTTCTTTTGTTGTTATTATTGTCAGTTATTATGCTTCTATTGTTTAGATTTTAATATACTTTCGAGAGC
This sequence comes from Crepidodera aurea, assembly GCA_949320105.2. Lineage (NCBI taxonomy): Eukaryota > Metazoa > Arthropoda > Insecta > Coleoptera > Chrysomelidae > Crepidodera > Crepidodera aurea. Next base: position 13,660,023 of record OX439479.2, read on the forward strand.
TAAGCTAAATACTGTTCCCCTTGCTTTACCCTTTTATTTACGTTGAACTCTTCTGTGGTGTTTCACTGAAACCTCACTTTAACTTTGGTATTTTTAAGGGTTATTTCTAGCAAATCTATCAGTTTTTTTGGTATACCCAGTGTTTTTAATTTCTTCAACATCTCTAGTCTATTGAAGCTATCAAAAGCGGTTTTGAAGTCTATAAAAATTATGTGGATTTTTTCTATTATATTCCCATGTTCTTTGTATTATTTGTTCTAGCGTATGGATTGCATTGATTGTTGACCTTCCTGGTCTGAAGCCGTTTTAGTAGTCCCAATAATTTTCTCTGCGTGGAGCTTTAGCTTACCTACTACCCACTGAAAATAAATTTTCCTGCAAAATTATAAAGCTAATATTAAATAACTTACTGGCAGCCTCAAGACGTTTTAAACTTCTGGCAGTTCTTATATACATATTACGAATTAGGGTCGAAGTGATACCCAATACAATTGCGGGCACTATAAATTTCCAATTCACAGAAGCAATCAATCCAACCACACCAACTAGGTGAAATATTGCCTAAAATATGAATAAATCATGAAACGATAAATTAAGGCAAAAAACATCAACTAGTGCGTTAAAGAAGGACTAAGATTTTTACGTTTTCTTTTAAAAACTCCCCCTAAGAGTTCGCCGCCCCTGAAGTTTGCATCTCCTGCGGGAGAGTACTTCAAAAATAATTACAGTTACATCATTATCTAGATTGCTTTTTCATCTAGATACTATTATATGTTTTTCGCTATATCACAGAAGGGTTCTAGACCAATTGGAGCACATCTTGCCCCTTCTCGGGTAGCCTCTTCATTGCCCTAGTAACCTGTGTGGCCTGGTACTCAGGCTAAAAACAGTCTGTTTTTAGCGTTTTTAAGCATTCCCGTTTGCTTTTATAGCCGCTCGGCTGTCAGAGTATATGGCAATGGTTCTCGTCTTAAACTCTTGCCTTACTAACTCTTCTGTACAATGATATATTGCTGCAACTTCGGACTGGAATATCGTCACGTGTTTTCCTAAGCTCAGTGAGACTCTTGTCTTTGGCTTGGCTACATAAATTCCTGCTCCCACACCTTCCTCGTGTTTTGAGCCGTCTGTGTAACAGGACTGTTTTGAAGTTTTTTCCGAAGATATACTTAGGAAGCATCTCGTCCAATGGCATTCCCATTATGCAGTCTATTGTATGTGGACATGAAGTGGCGATAGGTTCAGCAAGACTTCTAAGGCGGCTGTTGGGGTTGTCCTCATAGCTGCCTGACTAGATGGATAATCGTATTTTTGAGTGCGAAGACTAACCTGCAGGAAATGCAATCTTCTGGGGCGACGAACTCTCAGGAGTTTTCAGGTCCGAATAATCTCGTAGCTGCACTTAAAATTCAATCACAATTCACAATTTGTTCAACCACTCCAACTATTATATAAAAAAATTATATAAAAAAATAACTTACCCCAAGAAACATAGTCATTACAAATATAACATGTTCATCAATAACGTTTAAATCTTGAGAAAATCTGTTCAAAATATTACCAATGAAGCAATTATCAAAAAATGACATCACTGCATTTAAAACTCTTGTGACCATTTTCTTATGAATCGTCAAAGAGGCCGATATGCCCATTTTTAAAATTATATAATGTTTTATCAACTCCATAATGGTCGAGCCAATGATGCTCATAGTATAAATGTTCATCGTTTTTGCAGCTTGTATTTCAAGTCTTCCAATTTCTTGGACTATGCCTGTCGAAATGTTGAACGTTTCATTCAGAAAGATTGTAGTCTTATTTTCTAGATCGAATTGCTCCAAATCTATGGTCGTGTTTTTTATATATTTTTCTTTCAAGTTTGTTATATTGGATTTTTGATTTATCCTAAAACAATGATTATTTAAAATAAATCTTACATTTAAGAGAAAAGTTAATACTTACCAATTGCTCAGCATTTTTTGTGATGCGCTTTCAAGGAAAGTGCTACCAGCATACGAAAATAAGAGTAAAATTATTAAAAAAAATCCTCCTGTATATTTAATATATTTAATGTACAAATGATAATCTACGCCACCGCTCTTTTTGTTTTCATGGTAAATTTGCCTTCTATGTATTTCAGGTTTAACTTTCAACAATTTTTCTTTTGGACTGACTTCTTCGTCATTGTTTTCTGCCTCATCTCTCTTTTCTTTCTCTCTTTCTTCCTCCGGTTGCACAGTTTCGAAAGCCTCTAATATATCTTCAGAAATATGTTGTTGTTTTCCTTCAAAAGTTACCTCTCCATGTTGTAATATTATTAGATTATCTGCTAGTTTAATATGCTTGGTATTGTGAGTCACTAGTACAACGCATTTGCCTTTCAAAAATTCTTGAATGCAATGAGTAAAAATGTGTTCTTGCACTTTCGAATCTAGAGCGGTTAAGGCGTCATCAATCAAGTAAATGTCACTGTCTTTGTAGACGCATCTGGCTAAATTGATCCTGGCTTGTTGACCTTTACTTAAATTCATACCTCTATCAGCTACAATGGTTTCATCGCTCTTTTCCAAAATGCCGAAGTCATATTCTAAAGCACAAGCTTGTACTACCTAAAAACATGTATATACAGTGTGTCCAATTAATTAATACCTTTAAATTTTAATATTATTAAATGGCACAGAAAATACTAACTTACTAACTAAAATTTCGATTTTTTTACTAACTTGGATAGACAATTTTAACACATTTAAAGTGAGCTGCCATTGATAAAGGCGGGAGGTAAAAAAATGCATTCTACATTTAGGAAACTATGGTAAAAGTCTAAGAAAGGCAATTCCACAATTTATAATAATGACCTAATTGACTTTTTTATATTTGTATAAGTAAATCTATACTTACTGCATTATATCTCTTAAAATCATACTTCTCTCCAAACAAAATATTTTGTTTGATAGATGAAGGGAACAACCAGGGGTCTTGGGAAGCATAACTCTTTCTACCCCTTGTTCTAACTTCTCCTTGTTCGATTGGATAATCTCTTAATATGGCTTTAATCAGAGAGCTTTTACCACAACCAAGCTGTCCAGTAATGGCATTTAAACCGACTTGGAGTTTCAAATTGATATTTTTCAAAATATCTTTGTCATTTAATTTCAAAGAAACATTACGTAAATCGACTTGAGGTTCGTCATCGGGTTTATCGAGGTACTCGTGAAGTTCTTCGAGTCCTAAGATGTGGTTTATTCTTGTTAAGGATGCTGTTAGTTCACCAATTTTTGTGAAACCCATCGAAAAAGCCATAGCTATGGTGTGTTTTAGAGTGGCGAATATTTTCATTACGTAGAAAACATCCTCTGCGCTCATGTCATTGTGTAACGCTATGTATATCATTATGATGGCATAAAATGAAAATTTTGCAACTAGGCCACTCGATAACATTAAACATACTTTGGAATATGATGCTATCAACAAAGTTTTCAGTTCCTTGCTAAAACATACAATATTTTAAAATAATCTGACATAAATGCATTAAAAATTATAAATGTATTATACAGGGTGTTAATGAATACGTGTTAGGTGCAAAAATAGAGTGAAAATTCCGATAAACATGTGCTTTTGGCAGTGGCGGATTCAGAGACAAGCTGGGAGGGGAGGGCTCGTCTAACCACCATTTTGAATGGTAACTACAAGTTTAGAGCAACTAAACCTAATCCTGAAAGATTGGGCGTAGAATATGAGGAAAGAAAATGGTGAAAATTACAAAGAACTAATTGTGAAGACAATGTGGAACACCGTTGCAAAAAATGCAAGCAATGTATTTTATGAAGTGGAAAATAATTTTTGATCCATTTAAATATATTATCTTCAAGTCTAGTAGGGAAGCTCGTAATGCGAAACGAAGGAATTTGCAGATGTGCGCCAATAAAAGGAAATCGAGCTTTGCTTCATTAAAATTGGAAGAGTACTACGCAATGGTTTTATTGTGGGACTAAAACACTCCGGCGGGACTCCAGCGAAAATTTTACCATATCGCTTTGAGAAGCAGTGAGAAAAAAAATGGCCGATAGTAGATGGCTGGTCCCCAACGCGAAGAACCCTATCTTTTGTCCAGTCCCTCTTTTTAAAATTCTAATGGTTAAACGTTCATCTAGAATAACAACTGATAGATTATTCTTAACAGTAAATCCATCATGGAACAAAGAACAATCAAGTGGATGGTACAAAAACACTCCAGTGGGAAAAAACGAACTTTCCAAATGGACTATAGAAGCAGCAGAGAAGGCAGGATTAAATACAAAAGAAATAAAAATAACAAACCACTCTATGCGGTCGACAGCAGTCAGTAACCTGGATAAAGGAGGGGTAGGTGAACAACAATTAATTAAAATTACTGGCCACAGTTCATGCAACTCAACTATCTGAAAGTGGATAATGAGCATTATTCCAACATCATAAACACCCTTAGAAGTGACGCCTCAGAACCTTCAGCTAAAAAACAGAAAATAGAAGATCCTGTAGCCACTCCTCGAGCTTCCCACTCTACAGCTGGACCCAGCAACAACATTAATGATTTACCTACACCCAACGTTATCAATGAGTTAACAAAGATTTCAAACAATATTCCTACTGTGTACCAAAATTGCAATTTATATTTTAATTGTACCATAAATAATTAAGTTTGTAGTATTTTGTGATTAAATAAATTACCTGTTTTTCAGTTTTCAAATTAATACCTACATATTTATTATGTATGCATACCTATATAATTAGTAGTATGTTTTCTAAGCTATGTGTATACAGAATAATCTGTTACTCATGAAATAGTCTTGTCAAATGCCATTCGGGCATCTAATTTTTCCTGTGAAAAAAATTAGATGCCCTTATGATATTACTTACGAATATTTGCCTGTCAAAATGGCTTATGAAAATAGTGTTTTATAATTATAATTATCCTATTTACAAATAAATATGTATTTTTAATAGTAAAGTAACACGTTATTAATATTTTAACGCTTACAATCTAGACTCTCCAATTTTTTCGGCAAAAACTTTTTCCCAAGTGTACATTTTTATTGTTTTTATTGTGGATAGAGCTTCTTGCATTCGTTGTAATCTTTGATCTGTTCTTTTGGCCATTTTAATCCTTAATTTTCGAATGATCGTAGATGTATAACCTAAAAAAAAAGTTAAACTGGTCTTAAGCTGGGAATCTGATAATGTTTAAAAACTTGAAATCTTACCTTGCACTGGTATTACAGATAATAGTATTAAAACACCAATTAGCGAAGAGAAACCAATTCTTTGGTAAATCAAATAACAAATAACAACAGTTTGGATAATAGAAATCCAAATGTCGTTAAAGGTATTAAGGGAATGTTCAAACTGTTGAACATCTTTCGTTATAAGCGTAACAATGTTCCCTGTAAAAATAATATTTGGTGTTATTCATTATAGACTTCTGCTATAAATATACAATGAAAAAATTGTTTTACATCATCTGCTAACTTAGTTGTTGCAAAACGGCCAACATATTTAACCAATTCAAACAATAAAAGCCAATCATGTATACACTAAATAAAAATTAAATAGCCCAAAAAGTTTCCGGTAATTTTCAATAGAGCGCGAAATCTGAACCACTAAAGAAATTATAACTTCCGGTCAAATTTTCTAAGAGAAAACAAAAAAAAATTAAAACTAATGACTTCCTGAGAATGCTTAAAGTCTCCTCTTTAAAATGCTTCCTTTTGTTTTCTTTGCGTACATTTTAGACAAAGATACTTTAGTTTTTTCCCGAACGCCTCGCTTGAATATTTGGATTCAGCAGCTTGACGCAAGGTAACCTAAGAAAAAACATAGAAAAAGGCTCGAGCAAGTCGATTTTTGTATTAATTAGGAAAAAAACATGTTAAAAGGTAAGATCCTATTTTTCCAAACTTGTACAATCCTTCTGTTAGCTTCTAGTAGTTTTTTTTGGAACGTATCTGATTAAAACAAAAATCGACCTGTTCCAGAGTTTTTCTATATTCTTTCATAACATTAACAAAGAGGACAAAATTGACTTTCCATATTTTATCCACAAGTATATTTTATGTTTATTTTATTTCAGGCAGTCCAGAAGATAATAAGAGTTGGTTTGTTAATTTAAAGAAATGGTAAGCTCGAAACAAATAGGTTTACGAGTTGTTAACAGATTCCGACGTTTTTCGCCCGCATATTCTCAGCAATCGTTCTGCGTGGTGTTTAAATCTTCGAGGTTAGGAATTTGCAGGGACGCTTGATAGCATTTAGAGAAGGGCTAATATAACCAAATGTCCCTCTCCAAAACATGAAAATTGGGGGGGGGGGGCAATTGCTATGTGTTACAGAATGAACATTCGGATACTCGAGTAAGAATGAAATACGTATAAAATACATAAGTGTTTCAGAATTTCTTTCAATCTCAAGAGCGAGAATGTTTCTTTTCAGTAGTAAATGATTATTACACTTACCTAAACTGGTGTCTGCAAGAGCCGAAGGAGTTAACCTCAGTGCTTTTCTGTAAATGACCGAGCAAAATGAAACTCTTATCTGGACGGCTAGTTCGTTTAGATAAATGACGTAATTGTGAAAATAAATTGTGTGAAAAACTTTCACTCCAATCATTACAGAAGCAAAATAACAAGCATCGTAGAATGTCATTTTAGTTTGACCAGGTTTAAAATATCCTACCAGATTTGAAACGGCTTCGGGTTCCAAAGTACTGAAAACGAAAGGTTTTTAGAAATCCTTCATTCCTAAACGCAAATAAATACCTGACTAGTAATCTACCTATCATGTGAAATATGCCCAATGCTACATATTTTAGACCATACAAATTCCAAATTATTCTTAATATGGATACTTTCTTTGATGGATCTTTTGTTTTGGCATTACGGAAATACGCGTGTTCCAATCTATCGGCACATTTCTTTGACCGACATCTTCCCATAACATCGTATAGGTCATCATCTTCGAGATCTTTTTTAAAACCTTTTGCGAACAATCTGCCCGTGTATCTAGAAAAAAGTAATTATGTTTCATATGTTCAATAAATGGGTTACCAAAATATACCACCAACGGACAAGAGTCTACCTCAGAGTAATAATTAATATACGTAGAGATGTCTTCCTATCCTAGTTTTTGAAGCCAACATTTACTTGTTTATATTTACAACAGTCCCCAGACTAACACTAACGCTTGTTGATGGCGTCTTGGTTATAATTCATTGTATAATTTTTGGAAGTTTTTGGTGATTTGTGTGCTTATTGACTGAGATATTGACTCTTTAGAGCAAAAAGCAATACTGAAGATGATTAAAACCTATATTGTTTGTGGATTTTCGCAATCTTCTGATGTTGATGTAACATTTCACAGGTAAACACATGGACCATTGGGCGTAACCCAGAATTTGGGATGGAATTAATATTTGATAGTCACCAGAGAGAGAAGGAGATCATGGTTGTCTACAAATCTATTGTATTTGAATAGGAAGGGCATCAACGTAAGGTTGTTTTACAGAAGATTCAAACGGGGAAAAATATTCACTAGGAAAATCTGTTTTCCCATTTTATTCTTGACTTATAGTCAAGGGTGATGGGGTAGTTACCAGAATTAGTGGTAACTTTTGATTTACAATATTCATTCTGTATACTTCTCGGACATCTATTTCGTAGTTTATATTTGGCTCCTTGGGCTACTTGCCAAAACTTTGTGAGGGCAAGTAATTCAAGGAGTAGTTTTAGGTTCAGAAATTGGGATAAGAAGAAATCTAAAATTGATCAGTTTAATGACCCGAGAAACACTGGATTTTTTTGTAACAATCTTATTTTGTAAACATATGTGTATTGTGAAATCTATTTCCGACAGAATAAAAACAATTTGTTCAAATGACAATATTTTAAATGAGGAATTAAACAACTACCCAAATAAATTTATAGATCGTGAACTTTGCCGAGACATTAAAAATAAAGAAGAAAATTTAAATGGCCCAATACTTTATTCAAACATGGTAAAAATCACTTGTATTCCAAAATTATCGGATAAAATTAGAAAAATCAAAAATATGTGAACATGCTTGGGATTTTGGCCATAAAATACAAAGGAATTATTCAACTAGATTATTAAAAGATACTAATAATTATAACCGCAAAGTCTATTTTACAAAAAGAGTTAATTGTAAAAAGGATACCATCTATATCGGGATAGTATCATAAGTTTTTTATCTGGTTTTTTTCTTATAATATGCAAATGCGCTATCCTTTTAAAACATTAATAATAATAATAATAATAATAATAATAATAAAGGTATTATTTTTAACATTTTTAAGTGCTTGGTTTTAATAAATTAATATAGTACAAATAAATCGATTTAGTCAACATATATAATACTTTTAAATCTGTCATTACTATGAAATTAATGGGAAACGTAAATTACAAAAAATGGTTATTTTTGTTGAGGCGTAGATAAAGTATAGTACGTAATGCGTGTTGTAAACCAGTTACGCACTCATGGAATTACGCACGAAGCCGCGTAGACGTAATTTTTCCATTCGTGCGTAATATGCTACTTACAACACTTGTTACGTAATATACTATAACACTTACCCTTAGAAGTATTAATAAGTATTTATTTATTTTTGATAAAAATACATTATTTATTGTTCAATTGTATATTGTAATTTCCATGTATTGTAAATTTACTTTTGGAGCAATAAAATACTAATAATAATAATAATTATTAAAAAGTTTTTTTTACTTATGTATGCCTTGTTGGTTTATTACTTAATTTGAATATTATTTGTTCGTCAAGAAAATATCTGTATGATAAAACGATATATTGAACCGCGAATGAAAACTTACAGAGGCTTTTGTTGTGCTTAGAAAACTGCTAGAGTTTTCCGCCGATATGTGTGGACGAAATCTATATTCTTCTGATATGTAGTTAATAATAATAATAATTAATAATTTGGCTTACCCAAAGAATAACAATGAAAATATATTTGCATGTTCTCTTGGATGAATCTGTCTCTGGACTTTTTCACTATGATCCATTGTTACCAAGACTGAATTTTGAAAACTTAATACATGACAATAGTATTTTAAAGAAACTTCTCACTTTACAAGTTAATTTAAAAGTAAACTTGAAGACAATGCAGCACAGATATTAAACATATTATTTTTTATACTGATAAAAATGTAATTAAGTAAATAGACAAACGTTTTGCCTTGATAATAAATATTTGACTTAAACAATTTAAAATACATTGTTAATAATAAAAGTATATTCAACTTGTAAAATTAACCTTTAACAGTTTAATTTTTCCGCTATATACTTACTACTGTAAATTAGGTTTAAATTACAGTTTATTAGATTTTAGAATAAACACGCCAAAATGAAAAAAATAATTTCGATTCATCGAACTCTTCTCTGATGCGTTTTTAATGAGTCGAAACACTTGTATACTACACGAAGATTTTTGGAAACATTTTAGTTCATTTATCAAGGAGCCTAACATGTACATCAAATTTTACCAAGTTCATTTAAAATTCAATGATTTCAAATTGTCAAAATTTCATGTATCAGTGAATCCTTAAGCAAACTGAGTAATTATATTTAATAAAATGAAAAATCTACTGATTACATCGTTCAAGAATGTACTAAATACTTAATATTATCTAGTTTAAAATATCATTACTTATCTAATGAGCTTTTTCTCGACTGTTCAAATAAAATTTGAAAATGTGGTAGCCTACAACCGTAAATTCTATGAGAAATACAATTTAAAGCAGTAGCATTTTCGCAATTATCCGTAATAATTTCGCTTGATGCTTCAAATTTTGGCGAAGGCGTGTAAATTAATTTTATTTTGTATAGGTATTGGGATCCACGGGCTGATTTAGCTTTTTTTTATGGGAGTGGGAGTAAAACTTTCCAAGTAGTCCAAGAAAGGTAGTAAATGAAAATAAACCCCTCCCGAGTTATTAGTCCAGTAACTGAAGGGACAAAGCTGTAGATAAGTCTGTCCAGATTTCCTTTGTGACTTAATTTCTAAGTCTTGATGGTTGCTTCCAAGGGCGAAAAATTTCACCACGATTCCGACTTGGAAGAGGGCTGAAAATGGCCTCTAAAGTCTGAAAAAATGGTTTCCCGCTAATATCTGCCAAAATATACAAATTAGACAATTTTTGTTTAGATAAAAAATGAAGACCTTATCATTATCTACAATTGGTCTCTATCGTTTTTTCGGGAATTTGATAGTTTTCGAGATAACCGGACCCAAAAGTCCCCTCATTTCAGCGGCTGCTCTACCTCTTACCTCTACGCATTAACTTGTGAACGAGCGCACGAATTGTTTTAGAACTCGGGCAAAAATTGATATTTTTCGATGATTCAAAGTTCATTGCAATGGGAAAACCCATAGGTATTGATCCATGTGCCTTGAAGCCCGTTTTTTCCTGTCGAGAACATTGAAAAAAGTTTATGTTTTCCCAATATTTTGGACCATTTTAGTAATTCATTCATATTTTTTTTTAATAGTTTTTTATCCCGTTTTTTTTAAATGGGATCTTGAGATGTCTCGAATGATCTCATAAATTTTTTTTCAGTATCTTTCTGGCGTTTTAATAAAAAATTGATTTGTTTATTTGCATTTTTCAGACGTTTTCGGAGTTCTAGAAATCTTCGAAACAAGCACGAATTAAAAACTCATATTCCATTATATTGTTATTCAATGTTATTCAATTGTTATTCAAGCTTACAGTGTCTACTTTTCGAATGTATTTTTTTATTTCTAATAAAGTTCCTCCATTTTCCAGGCCGAAGTGAAGCTTATATTCTGACCTTACCGTTTATATTAATTGATCCCTATATTCGAGCGCGGTTATTAAATGCTTGTTAGAATTATGTCCCCCATTTTTACGCTCTTCGCTTGAGATCCATGATATTCCACATAACCTAACCACGTGTACCCACGCGCCCACATTAGTCGTCTGCTTTTGTTGGTATACAATCTCTGTTGTTTTTGGAGTCCTTGGCTTGCCCGTATTATTGAAATATTGATAGTATTTTATCAAAGGTAATACCGCGAGTCCTCCAAATTTTATTGATAAAATTTTTGGTTTTCATTGATTGATAAAATATAAATGATCTTCTCGGGTGAATATTCATCACACTCTAAAACTAGTAACCCACTATTAGGGAAAGCGCCGGGAAAAAATAAATTTTTGGAATTTTCTGATAAATTTGCAACTCAAATTACACAGAACATTCGCTAATACAATTGAGAGACCTCAAGCGCTACTTTACAGAAAAAAAGCACGTGAAATCTACCAATAATTGTCGAAAAATCGATTGGTGCCCAGATTTTCATTAATAGGCCCCATAATTTAGCGAGCAGAGGTATTCCGCTGGCGCCATCTACAATTGGTCTCCAAAGTCCAAAAAATGATAACCAATGTATTCCCCTCGAGCTTTTTGTGGGCCCTGGGCAATACTTTCAAATTGGGTCCTTTAAAAATAAAATAAAACAAAAAAAAATACCATGCATATACGATAGTTCTGAAGCTCCTGTTCTTTCATTTTTTAAAGTCTGGTATAACAGTCTTAATAAATGAACACAAAATAATTATTCTTTCAATTGTTTATGTCCATAATTTTAATTTCATTTTATATTTATAAAAAATAATCAATTAAAACATCATACATTTATTGAAATTGTATTTTCTTGCTTTTTTCGGCAAATTGATCAATTAAATCATTAAAATCCATTTGTTGCACTATATCATTTTATTATTTATATATTTTAAATGATAAATATGGATAGGTTATTAAAAAAAACATTGATTCAAAGAAGTAAAGATGTTTTCAGTTGTGCTGGAGCCGGATCTGCTTCTTCATTCAATTATTCAATTATAATAAAATTACTCAGCCGGAATGCAAATTACCTAATACACTAAAATGGCAAACAACATAACCGTAAATTTTAAATTCTGTAAACAAAAATCCAAAACAAAGGCTGTGGTAAAAATGATTTGTAAACATATCACATTTATTTCTGGTAATAAATTCATTTTGGAAAAAAAAACAAATTGTTTCATAGAACAAATTGAAGTGTCAAAATTTAGAAAAAATCGTAATACACAGAAAGATCAAATTGTGACTGATAAATGATATTATGATGATGACAAAAAAGTATTGGGATTTGTTTGAGTTCCTCAATGCTCTATCCTGGGTCCTTTATTAAATATACTTTATGTGAATGATATTAATCAAACAAAGTTTGTAATGTATGCAGACGACACGTCTTTAATTGTGGGAATAGTATTTCAAAAATCAATTTGTATTGAGAATAAAACTGTACTTATGAGATTCCCATATTGAAAAACAACATCTCAGTCGAACTAATTTTTTCTGTACTCATTTATCATATATCACCCTGTATATTCGCTTCACATTATTATATTAACTAGCTACATCGTCAATTTTCCAAATTTAATCATTTCTAGCTCGATCTCTGAATGTTTTTCCTGTTATCACTTCCAATGTTTTCGTTTATGCTGTTGTTATCATGGATTTAGTTTTATTTGTATTTCTGTCATTGTTAGTAGCAGTAACAAAGATGTTTTATTTACCCTCACTTCACTGTCCCTTCATATATATTTGTTGGTTCGACTAAAGTTAAGGAAATATCGAGATATAATAGTATTATATTCAACTCGTGTGGTTATTTTATTACACTCTGATGATTACAAACTTCATCTGCGTGTAATAAAATAACCCACCCAAACTCATTGAATAATATACTAATATACTATATGAAACATAAGCATTTGCTAGACAGTGAAGTCCATCCTAGATATTACGTAGTCTCTGATTTTAAACCCGCGGATATTGAGCACCAAGTAATTAGTTCAGGTCTTTCGGACCATGAAGCAGTTTTTGCCAAATTTGTGATACCACAGCTCCAAAAAAAGGATCACTAATAGTTTCTTCGTAGGACCAGTAGATAAGCACGAACTAGAGCAAACCATAAACAGCATTCAAAATAAATCTTCCTGTGGAAATGATGGCTTGTCCACTAAAATATTTTTAAATCTATCTGATGTAGTAATTAACATGTTAACTTCGCTGATTAATGAATCCTTCGAATCTGGTATCTTTCCGAACTGTCTAAAAACAACTATAATAATCCCACTTCATAAGGGTGGCGACAAAACAGAAACCTTTAACTATAGACCTATTGCTTTATTACCTACCTTATCGAAGATAATAGAAAGGCTAATGAAAAATCGCCTACTGCCCTTTCATTCCAAACAAAACATCCAAACACCTCATCAGTATGGTTTCCTACCTAAAAAATGCACTATTGACGCAATGTTTTCCGTTCATAATGAAATATATACATCACTTAATGATAAACTTTTCACAACATCAGTATTTTGTGACTTCGCAAAGGCCTTTGATTGTGTTAATCATGAAATCTTAATTAAGAAACTACAAATTTATGGCGTACGGGGTTCTCCTTTGCAATGATTTAAAACTTACCTAGAAAATAGAAATCAGCAGATGCGGGCTAATGGTCAGGATTCTTCAAATCTGCCAATTAGCAGTGGAGTACCTCAAGGTTCAGTATTAGGTCCAATTTTATTTTTATTATTCATCAACGATATCACAAACTTAAAAAGAAGTTTGTTGTTTGGTTAATTTTAACGTCTCCTTTCTGCAACTAAGGCTAATCTGGACGGGACCTACAGCTTATCGTGGGCTCCGAACCACGGTCCTCAATCACCTTAAACCCAGGGACTATGCCTTTGTCATGCAGGTGATCTACCGACTACCAAGTGTGTATATGTGCCACCAACCCCTATCAGTTCCACGAGATATCCGATCTCATCCGGCCTGTATACCGGCGTGACTTTTATTCCACTTGAATGCGGCAGGATTCGAACCTACTCTTCGAACAGTGACCCAGAGATTAAGGCTGGTGCCCTAACCAACTGAGCCACGGTGTCCGATTTAAAAAAAAAAAGAAGTGGAAGAATTACTTTATTTTCCGATGACACGAGTGTAACCTGGAGTAATTCTGATATACAGACATTACAATATAGCATAAACAAAGATCTAGTAACTATCAAGTCCTGGTCTGACTTGAATGGGCTTTGTTTTAACACCGTACAGAGGTACTTTACAGCCTATAACTCTAAGCAATAATCCGATTCTAATTTAAAAGAAAGCAATTTTTTATACAGCTTCGTCGTGAACCGGTAAGTAAAGAATACCATAAATTCGTTTTTATAAAAATCTCTTTTTTGATGGTACGCTTAGATAAAATTAATTTAAAACAATTCTTTCATAGTACGACTTCGTTTACAAAATGTTTTGTCTAATCTCTTATTCTTTAAATCCAGACTATAGAGCTAACTTTAACTTTAAATAAAAAGCAAAAAGAAATTAAGAACATCTATCTGTGACGGGGGTGTCGATACACTGCGACCTATAAGATCTATTGTGCCCCCTACTGCTGCCCAGTCGTTAAGGATGTCGTGCCCCCTACTGCTGCCCAGTCGTTAAGGATGTCTCAACGATTAGAGCAGTTCCTCCAGTCCTATTGCTTTCAAAAAGTTCAGGATATCGGTAGGCTTCAGGTTAGGTAGATCTTCCTCTCCTATTTGATATTCTCCGAGGTATCGTACCCTTGGATTTTGCAGAGTAATGCATTCTGAGAGAATGTGGATAGAGGTTTCCTCCTCTTCCTCGCAGAATCTGCATTCTTCTTTGTCTACTAATCCGAGTTCAAGGTTCAGTGATAGGTCCAATTTTATTTTTATTATTCATCAACGATATCACAGACTTAAAAATAAGTGGAAGAATTACTTTATTTGCTGATGACACGAGTGTAACCTGGAGTAGTTCTGATATACAGACATTACAATCTAGCATAAACAAAGATCTAGTTACTATCAAGTCTTGGTCTGACTCGAATGGGCTTTGTTTCAACACCAGTAAAACCGTAGCAATGTCTTACAGAGGTACCTTACAGCATATAACTCTAAGCAATAATCCGATTCTAACGGTGAACTCAATTAAGTTTTTAGGTCTTTATATAGACAAATTCCTGAAATGGTCCACTCTCATTGATACCTTGGCAAAAAAATTATCTTCTGCATGTTTTGCCATTAAAATTGTTTCTAAAGAGCTGACCCCTACTACTGCATTAATGACCTACTTTTCCTTATTCGAATCTCACCTTCGCTATGGTTTACCGTTCTGGGGTTCTTGTAGCTTATACCACTTCGAATCTATTTTCAAATTACAAAAAAGAGCAATTCATTATGTAGTTGGTTTAAGTAGTAGGACACACTGTGAAAATTACTTTAAAAATTTCAAAACTCTAATCCTCCCTGCTCTATTTATCTTTGAATCCGTCTGCTTAGCTCGCAAGCACATTCAAAAGTTATCGGAAAGACCAACTCATAGATATCCTACAAGAAATTTAGATACTTATGTTTACTTAACTATTCCCACCTCTGACCTAATAAAAATTTCTGTTACCTACAATGCCAAAAAATTGTATAATAACCTCCCGATACAGTTAAAATCTATAAATTCATATGATAAGTTTAGAAGATCGACTAGGGCTTTTCTTCAAGAAAGACCATTTTACACAGTGGCAGAATTCTATAACGTGCCTTGAACATCAAGTTATAGTGACGGATATTGCATATCCAATGCAATTGTTATTCATATTCTGTTTGTATTTTGTTTTGTCTAGTAATTTCTTTTTATTATGATTAGTTTTAAATTCGCTTTGTCTATAAAATTTTTGTAATTTTTCTTTGACAATAAAGCATTTTCTCTATCTCTCTCTCTCTCTCTCTCTCTCTCTCTCTCTCTCTCTCTCTCTCTCTCTCTCTCTCTCTATCTCTCATATTCACCATTAAAAAGAGAAGAAGTTCGAAAAGAATTTGAAGAGCATTTAAAAATTATGGCAATCCACATTAATTCATGCGATTTCCCAGCACTCTAGATCTTATATTTGCCAAAAATATACAAACTTTTTAAATGAACCTAAAAAACAACCACCAGATATTTGAAAACCGCGCTGGCCAAAAGTAACAGCTTCGGTGCAACGGTCTTATACGCTAAGATATCCATTTATATTCAAATACCTAGTTGGTTGGTTTCAACAAATCGACTAGAATATACAAGGTGATTCAAAAATATAAAAATGAATTTTGAAGTGTTAAAAACACAATTTAACGTAATATGCGATTCTAACCAATTAATACATACATTTTAGATTGACAGTTTTTCTAATCCAGCCAGCCACGGCCTACTCACTTTTACCAAAATCGTTGTTCCTACTTTAAATTCAATTACATTTAAAGAAAATTATGATCAAAATAAGAAACTGTTAATAATTTGTTGCGCACTAAGTTTAAGGAAAAATAATTTGCTTGTCTTAGAAAAAGATGTCACAAATGGCAATTTAAAATAAAACGCTATGTACAATTCTTTACATATTTTACTTTACTCACTAGTGAGAAAAAGTACAACTTTAGGCACTCCGTAGGGTCCGTAAAGTACGTACTGTACTACTTATTCTGGTTGATATAGAATCACGAATCATATTTTTTTTAATTCTAAGATTTTCATCATCGGAATCATCCTGTAGGCATTGATATACGGCGATCCAAAGGACTTGTCTTGTACCGTTGATCTGAAACGGGTCAAACTTCTCGTTAGTATATAAAGTAGAAAATTTTCGTACCTCGGTTCATTCCAAAATGAACCGTAGGTTTTTATTTTGTTTTGTGGTTGAATTAATACTTGGGTTTTCCGCAGAATCTTCGATAATTGAAGGTGGGTATTTAAATTTTTTTAATGCGAAAAGACATCGTGCTATTTCGATGAATGACACAAGAGAAATTCCCTTAAAAAATATTGTGTAATAAAGTCATAAACGAAAATAGAAATTTTTGTAATAATTTAACGGAAATTTGACTTAATATATAATTTAATTTTTTTAATGTTTAATATTTGGCTTAAATATGCAATTTTGTGTCTGGTAACTTTTTTCACATATCGAAAAAGCTGTACTTCTTTAGCAGAATATCTCAAAACTTGTCAATAGAGACCAAAATCACGGTGTACAACACTATTATTATTATTATTTTTCATCTTGACTATTGTTCATCAATTTGATTCAATCTCAGCAAACTTAAAGCTTTGCAAAAGTTGCAAAATCGCGGAATGAGAATAATTCTTAAAACTAATCATCGCACACCAATTAGAATAATGTTAAATTCCCTAAATTGGTTTTCTGTTGAAAATAGACTGTTCTAGTAACTGGTTGATCACCTGAATATTTTCAGGAATACATTTCTTTCAACAAAAATATTCATTCATGTAACACCACAGGTTTAAATGACTTATATATAACTAGAACTCTTTAAAAAAGCACTGTTTTTTAAAGGTTTCGTCAAGTTTAACCAATTACCTGTATCTATAAAAAAAATGTACCACTCTTAGTACTTTTAAAATGTTTCTTGAAGAACACATCAAATATTTATAGTTTATGTTGTTGCCTAAATTTTAGAACGTTTCTGTTTAAATTTTTTTTTGTTTATGCGTGTTAAATGAATTTGCTCTTATATCATATTTTACTGAATTTGATTATTGTTCAATTTCTCTTTTTTCTCTGGATTAAAACCACTTATTCTCTTAAAAAAAGTTTTAATTTGACGTTTCGGCTTTCTTTATCGGAAGCCGTCTTCAAAATGACATAACAAAATAAATAAATTTACTATAGAAACAGAATACTTGATAATCTTGCAAAAATATGCATCAACATAGTACATTTAGAAAAAGATTTTGAGATTGAAGATGTCAAAATCTGTTTCAATCATATTTTTGTGACGTTTCTGGGAACGAATTTTGAAAGGATAGCGCATTTGCATATTATAAGAGAATTTATACTTCGCCATAAATGAAGTTTTCTTATTAATATTATCATAAGAAAAAACCAGATAAAAACTTATGATACTATCCCGATATAGAGGGTATCCTTTTTGCAATTAACTCTTTTTGTAAAATAGGCATTCAACATTTTGAAATATCAACCGAACAATTAGAAACACATTCGTTATTCGGTTCTTTTAATAATCTAGTTGAAGAATTCCATTGTATTTTATGACCAAAATCCCATGCATGTTCACATATTTTGGATTTTTCGAATTGTTTATTTTTAACCGCAAAGTTAAAGAAGCAGCATTGATATGCTTAAATAATAACGAATGTGTTTCTAATTGTTCGGTCGATATTTCAAAAATTTGGATGCCTATATTACAAAAAGAGTTAATTGCTAAAAGGATACCCTCTATATCGGGATAATATCATAAGTTTTTATCTGGTTTTTTTCTTATGATAATATTCTCTTATAATATGCAAATGCGCTATCCTTTCAAAATTCTTTCCCAGCAACGTCACAAAAATATGATTGAAACAGATTTTGACATCTTCAATCTCAAAAAATCTTTTTCTAAGTGTACTATGTTGATGTCATATTTTTGCAAGATTATAGTAAATTTATTTATTTTGTTATGTCATTTTGAAAACGGCCTCCGATAAAGAAAGCCGAAACGTCAAATTAAAACTTTTTTAAGAAAATAAGTGGTTTTAATCCAGAGAAAAAAAGAGAAATTGAACTAGCAAACCACTATTAAATTTTAATTAATTTCATATTGTGTGTACCTTTAATTAATTTTTTTCTCTGTATTAGGCTTCCTATTTAAATAAAAATATATCTATCTGGGAATTTCAGGGTTTTCCAATTCTTTAAGAAACCCAGTAGAACTTTTTACAATATTTATAATATTTAACTTTTTTTGTAAAAATAATATATTTGGTTGTGGTTGAATTAAACATAATGTTTTTTTAAAAATATCCTATCTTGTCAAGTAATAAATATCAGTTTTTGGGCTGCCTAACTTATAAAAATTATCTATTTAAAAATTCGATATATTTTGTCAATGATCTACAAAACAAATACGCACAGGAATACATCAAATTCCGGTTTTAGAAAACAAAATATTCATCTAATGAATATACAATTAACACAACGGTATATGAAATTTTTTACAGTGACGAATATATTTTAATTAAGAATTTAACTGTTCACAATTTAAATATAAAAATATTCACAAAAATTAAAATATATAGTAATACCTCGACAGTAAAATTCGAAGAACTTGTTTTTGAACAATGAATAAAGCAGGTACCCAAGTAGAAATACCCCAAAAAACATACCCCTTGAGCAACCCCCAATGCAAGTTTGCATTGTGCCAGTGCAATAACCTTTCCAATTTAAACTTTCATCTATAAATAATCCTAGAGATTTTATAGATTCAGTAAACTTGATATAATCAGTGGAGCTTTTGATTTCTAATGATTTTCTTCTTGTTCTGAAATAAACATCGTCATATTTTGCTGCTGAACTACTTCATTGGTAAAATAATAAAAAAGTATCGGTTCCCATACAGAACCCTGAGATACTCCTAGAATGGCGCTTTGATAAGGTGTCAAAGGACAAAAATCCTGTGCGAATAAGCTAGTTTATAGGTATATACATTTTTGCTACTCTTTCTTATTTTTAGCCATGTTTTTTCGGTCGTTCCAAATTTCGCTCATCCCACATTTTTCTTAATCTATCTCTCGGTTATCTATTTTCTTCCGTATTACATGACCGAATCATTTCAAACGTTACCTTTTTTGTTTCTAGTTGGTAGAGCCTTTGACACCTCTCAGATACTTGTGTACATAATTTCTTGTATATTCTACTAATGTTGTCTTGTTGCTTGATATGGTTGTAGAACGCTTTTTCAACTATTGGAGGCCAAAACGTCCCCGACTAGTAAATGCTACTTGCCTCCCTTGTATGATAAATAACTATTTTCTAGAATAGATAGTAGATAAAGCTCACTTAAAACTGTAAATAATAACGTATAAAATGTAATTTGTGTTACTATTTAGATGACATTATACATCAAAGAAAAATAAGAGACGCTACAGATGAAGTTCTTACAAAAATATCATATGACGGAAATCAGCTTTGGAGAACCACTGCAATGGACGACGCAGACAAAACAGTTATTGTTTCTCTGAAAAGAGATGGTCGTAAGTATTTGTTTCTTTTCTAAATTAGATCATAGAATAAAAATCGGATTCCTGATTAGTAAAATACGCTCTTCAATGTAAGATAAGTCATGAAAGGATAATGTTAAATGCACTAAACTCCCAACTCACACATTTGGGAAGACGAACATCCTCATACGATTCGCGAAACTAGTTCACAGTATAGATTTTCAGTGAATGTTTGGATAGGACAGGTGCTGTGAACTTAGATTGTTACAAAATATTTTGCCGAATCTACTAAAAATAAAGAAGCTTCTACTTGCAAAATGCAGTTTTGATGTAACAAATTTGATCTTTTATAATATACATTTTAGACATAAGTACATGGGGTGGCAACCACACAAATTTGGATATATTGGTTAAGCCGCAAGCTATAGATTTAGTTCGAGATACGTTAAAAAATAAAAATATTCCATATGAAGTTGTAATAGATAATTTGCAAGAGGCCATAGATGCAGAAAACCCTCCAGTAGTCGAAAACGAAGATAGACAAGGTAAAAATTTCGATATTATCATAATTTTCTTTACCAGTTTTTCCAAAACAACAAATATCTCTCGAATAAAAATCAGGTTGAATCGCGAATTAAAATCTAATTGTTTTAAATTGCAGGTCATCGTATGACTTGGAATGCATATCATAGGGCTAGTGATATATGGGGATATCTGGATTACCTAAGTCAAACCTATCCAAATATTTGTCAGGTTACCACTATTGGTTATTCATATGAGCATCGACCACTCAAGGTAAGTTTAGTTGACATCCAAAAACCCTAAATGTGAATCACCAAAATGGATTTATAAATAAACCAACTTGTATGTAATAATGTACAAACCCTTAAGAATTTGGACAGAACGCTTTTGTGGAATTGTATAGCACGAAAAATGAACTAGAATTTCAACAAAATGTTAAAAAGTGCTCTTAAATACAATCAATAATTTTGAGATATGCATTTTTTTTTCTATGGTATGTTCTGACATTTTAGGGTCAAATTATTTCAATGCACATTTAACACTTGTAGGTTTTGAAAATTTCTAACGGCAATAAAACGAACAAAGCAGTATGGATCGACGGGGGGATTCACGCAAGAGAATGGATTTCACCAGCAGCTGTAACATACATCATCAACTATTTAACGTCTCATTTCGAAAACGAAATGAAAAATATCGACTATTACATTGCTCCATTGCTGAATCCTGATGGTTACGAATATACGCATAAAATAGATAGAATATGGAGAAAAAATAGACGGCCTAATGGAGCTATTTCAGAATATAGATGTATTGGAACAGATTTAAATAGAAATTTTGGGTAAGTTGAAAGTTAATAACGTTTT
Source organism: Crepidodera aurea (assembly GCA_949320105.2). Taxonomy (NCBI): domain Eukaryota; kingdom Metazoa; phylum Arthropoda; class Insecta; order Coleoptera; family Chrysomelidae; genus Crepidodera; species Crepidodera aurea. Next base: position 13,681,563 of record OX439479.2, read on the forward strand.
TGTGTTATGCGGCTGTGAAGGCTAGGAAAGGCAGAAATAAATAGGATAAAGGTTTCGGAAAGGAAAATCCTAAGAAAATTTTTTAGGGGAAAGGAAGTAGATGGAATTTGGGAGCGGAGAACTAACCAGGACAAGAAACTATACGATGAACTATACAAGAAACGGAAGGGAAGACCAAAAGACACATGGAGCAGCCAAGTTGAACGAGATCTGGAAAGTATGGGAATAAACAACTAGAAAAAGAGAGCCATAGGAGGAAATGGAAAGAGGTCACATACCAAACCAAGATAAACATATACAGAACAATAATAGGGACATAATATATGCAGCAGAAAGGATTACTACGACGAAAATTGAAGAAGATAAGTTAAGGATAAGCGAATGAAAGATAATAAGAACAATTCTGGGTCCAGTGAAGATTGGAGAGCAGGGATATAGAAAGAGAACGAATCTAGAAATATTAGAAGAACTGAATGGAGAAGAAAATTAAAGCTCAAAGAATCAATTGGCTGGGACAACGACTAGAAGTAAGGATATGCTACAATGGCGGCCAGCCAGTAGGAAAAGAAGACCCAGATCGAAATGGTTTTGGCAGAATTAGAAGATGGAAGGCGAAAGCAAGAGACCGGAAGAAATGGCCGCGGCAAATCGGCGAACCAGTACAATGATATAATAATAATAAAGCCCTTCAATTGGTTATAAAGAATGTAAGGGTCATCAAACACAGAATGTTTAGTACCTTGGTGACCATTATTCATCATTAACGTATACGCATTTACCAATAAAACACCTTGTGCATCGTATTTAAAAATGAATGCTAAATAAAAACGTAATTTGCCTATTCAAATATTTATTAATATCAAGGAGTTGAGAAGCTTAAAATTCCTAAATATGTAAAAACCTTGAGTGTATTCTTTGTTTTTATAAAGAAAGAGATGCACGTAAGATTGTAAGTAAAAAATAAATACGATTTAACGTAACAAACGTCACACTTCTATTCTCAGTACTAATGGTGCAATAATAATTTTTTAACAGATAAGAATTAGGTAAATTTACATCTAGGCGTATCTGCTTTTCACTATATTCTTACGTTTCCATTTAGCTCATTTTCTTCTCCTCAACTTTAAGATGGAAAAATATCGTAAAAAATGCAGAGAACCAAAAAAACGACTTTTTCATAATCAATTATTCAGTTAATCTTGACAATTTTGATTTCTTATTGCAAATAAGCATTGAAATTGATGAAAAAGATTAATACAATGTCATTTACATTCAATTAACTGTTAATGGTTTTGAAATTACCGAATACATTGTTTAAACAATAATCGAATTCCGCGAAAATTCGCAATTCTTAAGTTTGCTTTTAAAATTTTACTAATAGAATGACATATGCAGTCTCAAAAACTTTGTATTCCCATTAATGTTTTCCGTTCTTTTCGAATATGCAACCCAATTTTTAAAATTTTGATATACAGGGTGTTATTTAAGAGCTAAATCATTTCAATAATTTTTTTTAAGTCGGACCTGGATTTTAATTTTGGTCACTATTTCTTTTAATTGTTTTAATGGAGTACAACAAGCTTGCCAAATATCAAATAAATATACAAGGTTGTTCCAAAAATAAAAGAAATGAGCAAAATTGATAAAACACCCTGTAACTCAGTAATAAAGCGAGTTAGATATATCAAATATAGGTTTTTCTTGTTCGTCGAAGTGTCCTTTATACACAGTTAACGTATGTTCATTTATCTATGGAACACCCTGTATAATTAGAGCCAAGATTTATTAAGTTTTTAAGTATTCGATTATTGCTTTCCATAATTTCAAAACCAGTTTTCAAAAACAGTTAGTTAAATGTAAATGACATTATATTACATGAAAATTAATCTTTTTCATCAATTGCAATGCTTATTTGCAATAAAAAATAAAAAATTGTCTAGATTAACTGAAAAATCGATTATGAAAATGTCGTTTTTTGGTTTTCTGTATTTTTAACGATATTTTTCAATACGAACAATATATTTATTCATACCAACTTAAAGTTGAGATTTCAACGAAGAAAACGAGCACTGATAAAGTTAAAAAATTGAAAATTTGTATGAGAACTTTTTCGATTGAAAATTAGGCTTTTTTTTTATTTTAATTTCGTATAAAATCGAAAAATAAATATTTTGCTTTGAAAAAATTACAACTTATTTAAAACACAAAAAAGAACGTTTTCACCAAGTTTCATCATAAAAAAATTATTTCTGCGGGAGATAAAAATTAAAAACGAAAAATACGGTTTTTTAACGATTTTCTCAATAATTTTTAGGTTATGTTGAAAAATGATTAATACAAAAATTTTGCATTTTTTAATTATCTACAATTTTGATATTAAACTTTTTTCGATAGTATGCATATTTTAGCCACAAATCGTAAAAAACCGATATCCAACCCTCAAATTGTACATTTAGCTACACCCTCGCCCCCCCTTCCTTAACTTTAAAATTGTCCAATTGATTTTTTTCAATTTACTAATAATTTACCCTAAATTTTCCGACCATCCACATAATGCTAAGAATTTTTTTGTTTCAAAAATGATTGCCCCTGGTCTATGGGGGCTGGGGGCTGCAAAGTTTTTTGACCGATTATTGTGACCTCTTATTTATTCTTTTAGTTACAAATGGGGAGTAGAAGGAGTTTCAAACGATCCTTGTCAGGAAACTTACGGAGGACCTAGGCCGTTTTCTGAATTGGAAACCAGTGCAATGAAGAAGTTTATCGAAGGTAAAAGATAGCAAGTAAATATTTTTTATTCTCACTTTTGTCATTCTTACAGGAACCCGAGCTAGCTGGAAAGCCTACATTTCGTTCCATTCTTACGGTCAATATATTTTGTATCCTTGGGGTTACGCAAAGGCTATCACTGAAGATTACAACGATTTGGATACAGTAGGTCGCAAAGCAGCAGCTGCTGTTCGTTTAGCTGGTGGTCCACGATATATCGTAGGTCCTGCGGCAAGTACTTTGTATCCAGCTGCTGGAGGTTCTGATGATTGGGCTAAGGGAGCAATGCGAATGAAATATTCCTACACGGTTGAGCTTCGAGATAGCGGAAGGTATTTTGTTTTTGCTAGTTATGTAGTCTAAACCAATTGCCATCGATGATAGTGTCCGTTATAAACTCTGATGTTTTTTAATTCGTTACCAAAAATGTAAAAAACTGAGAAAAAAAAATATGACTGAAAATATCCGTTGGCCTCCCCAAATGAGACGCTTATGATTGTGTTAGAAACATCTAATTAACTCCAGGAAAATTGTTATGTAAAGTTTATTAAACATGCCAAGTTATATTTGAAAAAAAATGAGAAAAAGAGTTCTAACTTCGAAACCAAAGCTCCAAAAGCACATGAACCTTTTTCTCTATTTTTGCAAGTTCTACATGCCGTAAAAATCTGTAACACCCTGTATAAAAGATTGCACAGTGAGGACTTCATCTATACAAAAACGGTTTAATTAACTTTTAAATTTTACACTTATTTATTTTTCAAATAGTTTTATATATATTTTTTTTTGTTTTTAATAGTGCTGTTATAATTTTTCAGGTATGGATTTATATTACCCTCTAAACATATAAAGGAGTCTAGTAAAGATGCCCTTGAAGTAATGCGTGTGATAGTAGAAGCTGCTTCAAAGGCTTAAAAACCAATGTTTTAGTAACAATTTATTCGTCTTGCCGAAATTTGAAGTTTGATTTAGTAATTTTATTTTTTTTTTGACAAAAATCAATGTGCAACTGAAGAAATGTGTAATTTTACATTAATACACTTTGTATATGGTACATACCAATCTATTTTACTGAAAACTTCAAATTTTGGTTAATTTTTTAATTAAATTTAAATACTGTTAGGAGTTAATGTAATAGCAGAACTGAATAAACATATACAATTAAAGATTTATTTTTTAAATTACTAGTACTCCGTTTTAAGAACTATTACCCAGCCAGCAGAAAATGGTGATTTTTGTACCTTAAAGGTGATTAAGGTAATACTTATATATACAAATTCATATCCCTTTACAGTTTTATTAACACATATAATTTTGATTTATCTAGACGTTAATAATTGTTGTGTATAAATGGATGCATCAACAATATGGCTGAGTAATTTCTTTTCTAGAATATTAGTAATCATGCGAGAAATCACGGAAATAAGGCATCCCAAAAATCCCTTTTACAACCATTCAAACTAGCGCCAATACTATCAATCCAATTTTCGATTGATTTCTGAACGCTGCTTAACTTCAGCGCCACCTTTCATTGAATAGTTCAATTTCTCGAATAACGTGTGCTATCTGCACAACCATAAGTTCGGTGTGCCACCGAATGTCTCCCGCGAAGAGTTGTCTCTTCGCTCTTCTGCTCGCCTGATACAAAAATCCGAATTTTGTTGAATTTCACGACTAACAATACAAATTTCTGTGTCCAAAGGGTAGAAGAGCAAGATTTGACGACCTCGTTTACAGTTGGCAATACTGATCATGCATAAAAATTTGACGATTTTTTGAAGAGTTTATCTAGAGAACGGAATTTTTGTTTGTGGAAATATTTATACCCGTTATAGCTTATACCTTGGAATAGGACATCTCCTTTTTTGAGTCAATTTTAAGGATTAATAAAAAAGATATCAGCCATTTAGTGGAGGTGTGTTTTTGACAGTTTTGACAATTTGTGATCACCAATTTTAACGTGAAAAGGAGATGTCCTAAATGAAGTATACAGAATTAATTTCCGAGAATACTAATTCTCAAAACTTTATAATTTTTGAGATAAACAGTTCAGAAAAAATAAAGTTATGCAAGTTGCCTATATCCCAGTAAGATTTTCTCTTTCCATAGTTCAGGCGTTTTCCGCGTGACACTCTGAGACAGCGGCGCTTTTTGGTTTTATTTTGAACGATGTATGCAACCACTATGATGAAGAAATTTTACAATTTACATTGTTGATACAAAACAGTGCCATCTTTTGATGAGTAGTTAAAGCTTAAGTAAGGGTCACTGAATATCTCCCGAAAATAATTGAAAATTAAATCTCTTCGCTCTTCTGCTAACCTGGTATGAAAATCCGAATTTTGTTGAATTTGACGATTAACAATACTAGTTTCTTTATAAACGCAAACTGAAGAGAGCTTTTATTTAACTTTTCTAACCCTTCCTTTTTTAATAATTAATTAATATAATGATATTTCTATTTAGTTTAGTTGAACAAGGATCTTTTAAAGACTTTTTACCGTGAAGCTTACTTACATGGTTTACATAATTAATTTTGAAAATGACTTTATCGTCCCTGATTTGGTTCACTTTATAATAAGTGTATAAGGAAACCTGACTCTCAAATTTTTTTTAAGAAATCGTTTTTTTATATTAGCAAATAATTTTTTTTAATAGTATATTTTAATACTAATTTTATAATCAGGAGTTAATGGACTGTGTCGTAAATCCATGAAAAAAATGTTATTTTTGCACGCTCTCCCAAAACACCCATTGTAGAAAATTAGCCGCATACCCTTGATAGTGAAGGCAAAATAAAAAAAAATACAATAACAAACGACTGTCATCGTTCCTGAAAAGAAGAAAAAGTTAACCAATAACGCTATTGTTTTGTAGTGCATTTGTATTTCATATTAATAAAGGTTTTAATGAATAATGGTTTAATATTTAATTGGAATCACCATGAATTACAATTTTGAAGCGCTGCGGATAGAATATAAGGTATTAAAACTTCATTATTTTTTAATTCAGTAATCTTAATTTCATCAAAACTTTTTCATGAAATTTCAATTCATTTTTAAATTTCCTAGTTTAGAAACCCACCTATTAAGTTTCATGTCCGATTATGTGGTCTTTTTTTATTTAAAAAATTGTAATTTGTTCAAGATTTAAAATCAAAAAGATTAATTATCTACATTTTTTAGGATGTTCTACAAAAATCCTTTAAAACAAAAAATGTTGAACTTTTGGAACACAAAGTAAAATCTATGAATCGGACTGATTTGGATTTAAAAACGCCTTTGGATCAAACTCTAAGAGATATTTTATTGAGCCTTCTGGAAGAGCAGAGTAGTGTTGCTGTTCTCAGAGACTATGTAGAGTTTTCTATACTGCTATGTAGGAAAGGATTAAGTTCCCCTACAATTCCTGTGGTGCTTCTTGGAGATATATTTGAGACACTAACTCTAGATATTTGTGAAAGCATGTTTACATTTGTTGGTTAGTTTGAATATTTTTGAAAATATATAAGAGTTGAATATCTTTTTTTTAATTTTAGAACAAAATGTCAATGTTTGGAAAGAAGATTTATTTTTTTCTGGATGCAAAAATAACCTTTTACGTTTATGTAATGATCTCTTGAGAAGACTGTCACGAACTACAGCAACCGTATTTTGTGGAAAAATTCTTTTATTTTTGGCCAAATTCTTTCCATTTTCAGAACGTTCTGGATTGAATATTGTTAGCGAATTTAATTTGGAAAACATAACAGAATATGGATCTGATCAAACAGATGAGGATATTGCAGAAATTAAATCTGGCGAAGAGAAGCACACAATAGATTTCACGTTTTACTGTAAATTTTGGCAGTTACAAGATTTTTTTAGAAACCCCAACCAGTGTTACAACAAAGTTCAATGGAAACTCTTCAGTTCAGTATGTATTTGTTACAAATATGTTATGAAAATTTTAAAATAAATTTAAAAAACCAACTGTATTAACCAATTTTAGCATGCCACCAATGTATTAAACACATTTCAAGGAATAAAACTGGACTACGTTACATCAACTGATACTTCTGCAAATTTGGGATATTTTGCAAAGTACCTAACAAGCCAAAAATTACTAGATTTACAGTTACATGATGTGAATTTCAGAAGATCTGTATTACTTCAATTTCTAATAGTATTTCAGTATTTTACCTCGACAGTAAAATTCAAATCGTAAGTTTATTTTACACTTAATAGTAAATTAATATCTTAATTTTAATAATTTTTAAGCGATATCCATGAATTAAAGAATGATCAAAAAGAATGGATTACCAATAACACAGAAAAAGTATATACTCTCTTGAGAGAAACACCTCCAGATGGTGAAGAGTTTGCGAAAATTGTAAAACATGTGTTAAGCCGTGAAGAACTGTGGAACGGTTGGAAAAATGACAGCTGTCCAGGTAAAATCTTTATTTGTCAGCATGTAATTAATTTTACAACTTATAAAAATATTTTAGAGATAAAAAAGACTCTGCCTCAACAAACAGAGCTTTCTGAAAAAAGAAGGGATTCAGATAGACCTCTCCTAGGAGATATCATTAAAGAAGCTAACGAACAAGGAAAATATTTTATAGGCAGGTGAGTGAATTAAATAAAATTCGTGTAGACAAAGTAAAAGTTATATGAATTTTATTTCAGCGGTGAGCTAACCAAATTATGGAACCATTGTCCAAACAATTTAGAAGCATGTAAAGGAAGAAACTTCTTGCCGACGTTAGACGAATATTTTGCAGATGCCATTCAGCAGGTTGAAACCCATCACAAAGGAGACGACAACTTGTTGAAAGACAGCAATTTCGGTTGGAGAGCTTTGAGACTCTTGGCAAGGCGCAGTCCTCACTTTTTTACTTACAGTACAACTATTATGAATCCTTTGTCGTCTTATTTAGGTACAAGTTCTGAACTAGAAAATTATCAAAGCACTAATTTTGTCACAATTTATTTTTAGAAATGATGGTAAGGAAGATAGCCCATGAAAAACCCGGAAAGGAATTAGCACATGAGAACCAAACCGATAACGAACTTGAGAATCTTCTAACTGAAACCGATCAAGCTACGGATGATCTTAAACAAACAGATCAAGAAGAGTTTGTTGATGATACTAATATTCGCCAAGACCATAAAAATATTACTTATGAACAATTGCTATATTTCAGTGAAAAAATTGCTCCTGAGTGGCCTAAATTGGCAGTTAAACTAGGTAACACCTCTCTCTAATTAAATTTAGAACATTTTTATCAACTTATTTATTTTATAGGTTTCAAACCAGATGAGATTGATTTTTTTAAAAATGAAAACCCCACTCAAACCGAACAAGCGCGAAATTTGTTACAAATATGGTTTGAAGATGACGAAGACGCGACTTTGGATAATTTAATCTATATCCTAGAAGGTCTAGAAATGCATGAGGCCGCAGAAGCTGTTAAATCTGAAATAGCAAACCATATGGAAGTTTCATAATTTTCTTTTAATTTATCCATCTTTTTTCTTCCATTTGTTGAGATGTGACTTAGATTCTAAAATAAAAACTACTTTTTTACGAAATAAATAAAAGGCCTAAATTTTTCCTTGGGTAATCCCCTAATTATCTGGACTCTAGTCTAAAAACCTTAGGTGTCGAAAAATAAAGAAGTTCTCTAAAATATTCTGAAACAAGGCACATAATTTAAAATATTGTTCACAAATAAGGGAACGCACATTGTGCTTTATAAATACTTTAATGCTACCTCTTCCGAACTTTATAGAAAAGGGTACGCACCACTTACGAGTGAACCCCAGAAGCAGAGCTTGCGCGGGAGAGGGACGGCTATTATTTGTCGTAGCGCTCTGGGGCGATTTACTGATGATTGATGGCGCATTTGCTTTACTGTTGTAGGAAACCCCAGAAAAACCTCACAATACTGACAATTATGGACTCCCCCAGGATCTAAAAAGGAACCAGTAGTTTTAATCAAACAATTTACTTTTTTTTATAACTTTATTACAATCAAGTTAAAAAATAATTCACTTATTTTAATACAAAATGGACTAGCACAATATCTTTGGAAATTTGTTTTACAAAATGTTAACGATCTATAAACATTAACAGCAAAAATATCCTAAGAAAGTACAACCAATGACTGCTAATAAATTTACTAATTATCTACTAATATTTATTTTTGGAATCCTTCAAATCTTTAGCTGCCGTCATTGATACTACATTCCTAGTTGTACTGTTATAATATCCTTAAAGCAGTGTATCAAAATTGTAACGTTAACAAAAGTCAATTTTTTGGTGGCTTTTTGTTTTTGTTGCTTATTTGGTAGCCAATGATGAGGCACGAATGCAGTAATATTTATAGTTTATTTATATTCACCAGGGTAATCATAAATAAGGGCTAGTTTTAATATATACAGGGTGCCTCAAACCTTATTTTTTTCCATTGTGTTAAATAAAACTAGATTTTTTTTCCGTCTACTATATTATTCAAACTGCCTCGTATTATTGTTTCAATTGTATTATCTAAAATCGTCTATTTTTATACGGCCAAAACACAAAATCACCCTGTGAAAAAATATAAACCTGTCTGCAAATATACAATAAAAATAATATTTATTGTGGTTACAGACAACCAAGTCATCACACTGAAATTTATTTTTACTTTAAGAATATATTTTCTTTAAATAGACTGCCCGATACAAGAAAGGTTGGCACTCCAATAGGAAATTTGGGGATCCAAAAGCGCAATTATTAATTTTTTAATGGGAAGTTAGGTCCACAATTAAAAATATCCGAAATTGACCTAAAAAATTGGGACTTTTTATTAATTTTGAACAATGATGATTACTAAATAAAAAAACTATAATTTAAACAAAACGCAGTAAGCTCATTACAAAATTCTAATCTGGTTTTTAAAATGGAAGCTCTATGCCACTATGCTAATGTTCCGATTTAAAATTTGGCCAGTAAGTAGTACCTATTTAAATATATGCTCCTGTTACACATGTTTAACTAAAATAAATATTAAAAAATAGATTAAAAGTTGTTTTACATACTTACATTTTTAAAATATTTTAAATAAAACTAACACTCATTATTACACAATCCTTAATTAAATACCCACAAAAATTTAAATGTTTTGCTCAATTTGCTGGTTCAACAAAAAACAAAAATCATGTAAAAATAATATTGTTAAAAAAATTCCAAATTTGCTTAAAAAAGGAAATATCACAATAATGTTCGTTAAATAGCATATAATAGTAGTTTTATAAAAATTCAGAATTCACATACAGGGTGGACCATTAATAATGGTCAATAGAGCAATGGAAGATTCTTTGAACAAAAAAAATCACCTTGCTTTATTAAAATATTTCTGTGGAAAATGATATAGGTCGTTAAAGTTGAAATTATTTTTGTTTTGGAACCTGATAAATAATTTGTCACTTATTATTTTATTGTCGAAATGCCCTGAATGAAAACAAAAATGCATCTTTTTAAAAACGAATTATCATGTTCTGTAAAGTATACATAGAAATGACGCCAAAATAACTAGAACTTTTTGTCAAAAAAAAAAAAAATAAGTAACAACTTCATCAAATATAGCTCATCTATAAAATTATTTCTTATTGTCCTAAAAAATACTTGAAATACGTGAAATTCGGTTATTGGGTAATTCCAAAAAACGAAAAAAATATTTTAACTTTTAACACACTGTATCTGGCTAATTGGCCCCTATCAAAGCCGTAAATTGAGAAAAAAACACACTGTATCTTTTTTTATATCAAAATTTAATTAAAGCATATTTAGTTGTATCCTCAAATTAAAATTTGGTCTTTGGTCCACCCTGTACTTTTGTTTCTCGCCTCAAACCCACATGGTAAAAATTTCTCATTCTTGGAACCTATAATATAACAAAAGTAACTGCAAATTTTAATATAATGTTTTCCTTATATTTCGCTGTTTTAAACATATTTCTGTAATAAACATTTTGGAAGAAAAACAATAGAATATATTTTTCAATAATAAATTATTATATTTCTGCAGGACTTACATTAACTGATCAAAAATATTTCAAACGCAAAAGCTTTATTTTGCTTATATAAGGCCAGTTTTCTAAAAAAAAAGAGCCACTTGAAATTGCAGCAGCCAACGCGTTAAAGATGTGAACAAACTGCAAAAACCCAATAGGAGTATATAACAAATAAACAATGTTACCAAATATGGCAACAAATTATGTATCTTAACATTATCAATATCAAGACACATTTGGAACACGGTATTATTGTAAGGCTCGGACAGAAGGCAATATTTGATCTAGTTCTGCTTTATAACTTATAAGTTGCTGCTGTCTTTCTGAACACTGTTCGCAGCTCCTATTTTCAATATTTTTTTGGGCTAAGTTTTGAATCATTGTTCGCAAACGATATTCTCGATCCACATACTGTTTTTCCAAATATCCTATCTGAAACAAAATAATTTTATACAATATTACAAAATAAAATATTTAAATTACCTTTTGCAATAAAGATGTTCCTTCTGAGTTATCATCTTCAACATTACCAGTACTGGATGGCAAACTTAAAAATTGGTTGCTAAGATGGTCTCTTTCTATTGTGACCATCGTTAATTCTTCTTTGGCTGAATTTAATTCAGATTGTAGTGATGATATTGATAACTGATTAATTTCCAGTTGCTCTCTTAAAGGACTTATGCTGGCAATATAATTGGAAACTTCTTGTTCGTGTGCTTCCTGGAGTGCAGTCAGCTAATGATAAAAAAAAGTAATCGTATTTTTTGTTTTCTAAATTTAAAAGAAACATATATTAATATAATACATTCCAACTACTGATATTAGCAACTTTTTTTGACAATTTAATTGGTGAATGTGTAATAATTGTGAATCTTGTACCACTTTAAATATAAAACTTACATCTTGTATCCTTTTAGTCTGCAGTGACTGATAATCATCCTGTAATTTATTTAATTGCATTTTTAATTTATCCTTTTCACTTTTTATGTTAAGAACTCGTTCTTCTTTTGCAAAATCCTTCTCGGAAGTACAACTATTAGACCTTGCTTGCAGCGACAATTTGTCAGGAAAACTCTTCGATTCTTTTTTATCAATTAGACTTTTCAAACTTCCTTCTCTTTCTTTCTGTAACCTTCTGTTAGTCTTTTTTAGGTCATCGATTTCTTTTTGCAGCCTTATCACGACTTTTTCTTTGTTTGTTAGATCATTTTGAAGGCCTCGAATTGTAGCAAGTAAATGGGAATCTTCACTTTTCTTAGTTGCAAGTGGTCTTTGAGGTTTTGGAGCTGAAACTGTAGGTGGTGCAGGTGTAGGAGCAGGAATTGGGTCAGTTTGAGTAAATATTGTAAACGTTTCCTTTTGTGGTATCTTATCATCGACATGTGTTTGAGTATAAACGTCATAGGTGTCGCCTTTTCTTTTTAACTGGTGTTTCAGATCTTTAACATGTACTTCTAAATCTTCAATGTGATTCTCGTACTTTGCTTTCATTTGGTTAAACTTTTCTTGTATTTCAATGAAAACTTTGGAAGACTGGCTCTCTCTGGTATGTTGTTCTTGCTCCAATGATTTTATTCTATCTTCTAAGATTTTTCGTGCTGTTAGATTGGTATCTGTTGCATTCTCTTTTGCAGCTACAATTAGAGCAGATACTGAATCTGGATGTTTTCTTGCTATTATTCGTTCCATTTCCTTGATTTGTCTGTTAAGATCTTGAATACATTTAGCATCTTTTTCATTCTGCAGCTTAATACTTTTACCTTGTAGTTTTTCTATCTCAAGTAATTTATTTAAGTTGGCTTCATTTTCAATCAATTTATCTTTTAACTGTTGCAAAGTTAATATTTCATTTTTGTATTTGTCCATGCTGCAATCTAATTCTATTAAACGACGTTCTAAATTTTTATTTGATTTATATAGATCATCGTATGAGGATTTTAGAAGCTGGTGACTTTTATTAACAGTATCCAATTGAAGTTGTAATGAAGTATTTTTCTCTCTTGAATCTTTTAAATTCTCCAACACTTTTTCTAACTCTTGATTCATTTCTGGAGAAGATAAAGTCTTGGAGGATAGAGCAACTTTAGTTTGTTTCAAGGTGATCTGAGCTTTTTGAAGTTCATGCTGAAAAATAAGCCATTCACAATATTTTTGAGAAATCTCATTTATTATAATAAATTTATAACATTTAAAACTAATATTTTTAGTGATGTTGATGTGGTATTCATTTTTTGTTTAATTTATAAATAAATAAATAAACAAACTGGTCTTTATTAATATGTAATACATTTTTTAAGAGGGGGTTCTGGAGGCGAAGTTTAGCAAAATTTGTTTGTAAGAACTGTAGATATTTTATTCTTACCCTTAAATCCTGTAGTTCTATCTTCAAAACATCATTAGTCTTCTCTAAATTTTCAATCAAATTTTGTTTTGTGTCTGTCTCTTCTTTGTATTTGTGCAATTTTTCTTCACATTCATTATACTCTTCTATACCTTTTTGAACTTTAATTCGTGTATTCAAATTGTTTGCCAAGTTAGTGAATTCTGACTGACTTTTCACCAGTACTTTTGGATAACTACTTGAATCCCTAATAGTACTCAAAGAGTGAGATTTTGATATAGTTGTGAACTTTTGGTTAGTTAAATCAGAATTTGAATGGTCACTTTTAGAAGTTGGTTTTATATCAATATTTTCTTTATTTTCATTTTGTATTAACTCAGAATTATAGTTATCAATTACTAATTCTATGGGCTTAAACTTTGTACTTGTAGGAGATTGGACATTGGCTGGGTCTATCTTACTTTCTTCTGAAAAATCTTCTGTATAATCATCATCGGATGCACTTGATTTATGGGGATCAGGATCCATTGGTAAAGGGCTCACACTCTTTGGAGTAGGTGTGGAGTCTCTTGAAAGGTTTGATAATAAATCAGAAAGATTTTGGGAAGTTCTACTTCTTTGACTTAGTTGTTCAAAACTTTTAGAACTTTCCAGGTAAATTTTTTCTGCTTCTTTTATTAGATCATCAACGCTTCTACCACCAATTGATTTTTCATATGGACCTAGAGGACTTTGTGCTGCAACTCTATTAATTTCTTCAATAATACTACCTACATCCACATCTGAATCTAAATTACTATTTTTGTCTTCTAATAAATCCGCTACCGACGAGGTAGAATTTATATCCAATTTAGGAACTGATGAATTTTCTTCAGTTTCTTGATCATTTGCAGGCGATTTTACCCACCAGAAATTTTTAGTTTTTGTTTCCATGTTAATATTGATTAATTTACACCTCAGGTGTTAACATATCATTTAGAAAACTCCTTGAATGCAAATTATTGAATTAACAACCTTTAGAACACACCTCAACCCTTTCGCTTTTTAAAAATTTGACTTTGACATATTTATAAACAAAATTGACAATTGTTTCTTCTTTTTTAATATCTTTGCCTTTTCCATTGTCTGAATTTAACTCATTAATTCAAGTTTGAGACATAAAAAACTATTTACTACTAATATTCAGCATATTGCATATAAGTAAGTAATTAATAACATACTAATAGTGGCCATATTTAAAGTATCATTTATTATATATATGAACAAGTTTTAGTAAATTGTTCAGAGGGGTTTCCCAGGAAGCAAATAGAGGTTAAAAACCAATCTCATTTATAAGTTTAATTTAATAGAAGACAAACAGAAAGATACGTTATTAATAATAATAGACTCTTGCAATTACAATTTTTGCCAAAAATCCACGTTTTTTAGCAAATTAAATTTACTTTTTAAAAAAATTGGTAAAAGGTTTAAAATAGGTGATATAGGTAAAAATTTAAAAAGAAACTCAAGAATAAACATTTATTCAATCCGGCTAAACATAATATTTTCGTGTAAATAAAATTAATATTAAAAAAGTTTAGTTGTATAGTAAGAACAGGAGATATAATGCTGAAAATTAGTGTTCCCAAAAAATTAGATTGTTCATGCAAGTTTTTCCAACCAAGTTGCCAATTTCTCTGTATTTTTCAAGTTTGTCAACAAAATTTTTGTAATTCCTAAAACGCATTAAACGAGATTTGTAAACAATCTTAGTTTCCAAAATATCTTCTTCAGATGGAAGATTATCATCTAGGGCATCTACGTCATCGTTCAATCTGGAGTATTTATTGGCGTCTAGAAGTGGTATACATTTTTCAATTGAGATCCAAGAATATGTCTCTGGGCACACTAAATAAGATGGTACTAGTTTCCCTTTGTATCTCATCTTCGGGCACGAATGAATATAGAAACCCATGTAGTAGCTTTTTAGATCAGGCAACGATTTTTGTAGTTGTCTCGTAAGTTGGAGTTCTCTTGATATATAAAAAACAGTGGATGTAAATTTTTTTAAATTACTTATTTGTAACACTACAAAAAGTAATTTTTTAGTTTTTAATATTTACCTCAACGATCCATAAGTTCCTAAAGTCAGATTTCTGTAATCAGGATCATAAAAAAAATAAACGGAACTAATACATCTTGGCAAAATATCAATCACCCCAACTGCAACTAATTTATCATTGAACCAATACTGTTGATGAAACGAACCATAACCTGAACCCTCGACTCCTTTGGGAAAACTTTTAGGCTAAAATATTATTTTATTAGGACAACATCACTTAATATGGTCCGTGTGCATATACTACTTGAAACATTTAATAATATATATTTTTTTTTTAATAGTAATTATACCATGAGGAGTAAAATTACAATTTATAAACTTCCGAAGAATAAATAAATATTATTATTATATCATATTCAGGAGGTACTGATTGTGGAAATTATAAAAAATGTTTCAAGTAAGCTCAGACCATATTTGTTAGAATAAAATGTGTAAAATTGAATTAAAACCAGGGCAAAATCTACCTGTAAAGGTGTTTTGATCAAAAAACTGTAAAATTGGTCTTCGTTGCATTCATGAGGTGGATCATTGTGAATTTTCATTTGATATTTTTTATACAATTCGGCACTCAAACTGAAGTTATCATTACTACGTGACATCCGTTCCAAACTAGTCTATAAAATTGATGGGAATGTCTTATTAAATCATAAACATTAATTTAACAGATTATAAACTAAATTTAAGAAATGGCAATAAAAAATAAAGCACACACAGAAACTAGATTTTTATAGAATATTTTATAACGTTTAGCAAGAGTTGGAATTGACGGAAAATTGAAGGTGTCAATTTCTACTACTTTCTAGGCGTATTTACTTATTATCAAAGATATTTTTAATATCAATTAGGGATGAATATTTGAAAGAACCAGAAAGTCAAAGAAATAATTATTTTCCGTGTCAAAATTTTCTGTATTATCACCAAACCCAAAGCAATTTTAACTTGTACCCTTTAAAAAAGATCCCATTCAATCTTTTTGATAAAAAATTTTAAGAAAGAGATGTTCCCGTCTCAAAAATTATTTAATGAGTATAATTTATACCAACAAAATATATTTTTGTGTTTTGTTTAAAGCAAAGTCACCTTTATCTTTTGTTTTGCTCTGATTTTAACATTTTAAATTTGCTCAATACCTTTAAAGGAGACTTCACTAAAAACCTGTTAAAACCATGTAGTGTTAATTTACTAGGTGGATCATTGTGAATGATCATCTGATATCTTTTATACATATCAAATTCAATACCCTCTACTTCTTTCCAATTAGAATTCGGTGTACTAGTTGGTATTAAACGTATCTATGAAAAATGGCAAATAAATATCAAATTTAATAGTAACAAAAAAAAACTTACTCGAAATTGAAATTTATTATACTCTGATATAGATTCTTCAAGAAACTCTTCAAGAGTTTTGGGAAATAATGTTGTTTGTGTTTTTTCAAACCCTTTTCCTGTTTTTAGCGCTTTTTCCTTTTTTCTCTCTATCCGTAACAATTTGGCTTTTTTACAAGGTGGTTTATTAGGATCAGCTCCAAGCCCTTCCTTTAAGGCAGTTTTTAAATTTGACTTTATTTGACTAGATTCGTTTGGTTTACTATCTGTTTAAAAAAAACCAACAAATTGTTATCGTTTGATAAACACAGATAATTGTACAAGTTATCTTTAAAAATGTGTAGAACCATAGTCAAATTTACTGTTTGATTTTTGTACCTGCTTCTGTAGGATAGGATGGTTCTTTCAAAAATACATTACTAAATTTCTACATTTTTTAATGTAATTTCTAAATAACAACATATCTTACCACATGTTTGTTCTAAATTTTCATCAATTTTATCCTTTTTTTCTCCAAATTTTTCACACATCTTGGAAGTAGATGCTTCCAACGGGGCAATTTTGATTCCCATACAATCAGAAATATTTGTACTCACATTGCTTAAATTAATTTTAGGTATTTCTCTAGGAATTATTGTGCAACTTTCAGGTTCTTCAATGTTGTGACTGTCTGAAGAATTGCCCCTAGCATTCAGTTCACCATCTTTTAGAAACTTATTGAATTTTTTAATTACCCTTTTTTGTGATTTACTTAATGAAAAATTGATGCAATCACATCTAAAAATTTTTTTTGAAAATTATTGAACCAATTGAAAACATTATTAAGAATAATGATCATATAATTACTTTTGTTAACTTACTTTATAGTGTACAATGGGCAACACGTCTTGTCCATAATGGGTTTGTAGCAATATTTACCTGACCTGCGCCAACCCCGGTCAACGAGATCTTGATAGTCATCTACTGAAATACTTTCAGCCCACATCCCTATAAGGATTAATAATTAAAAGAAATAAAAATGACATTAATCGAAAAAAAGATAATGAGAATTAAATTAATAAGTAAATATTTAATTTTAAGAGAAATGCGTTTGTTCTTTTTAGCAGTTTATTCTAGTGTGGGATATAGTAATCCCATCTGTTTAATTTTTATTGTTATTCTACATCTACACAATTGATCTTTTTTTCTGGTACTAATCGCACTAAGGTGTCCAATGATTTTGGATAATCTTAATAATTTATAAAACGCTCTGTAAATGGGAATTTTTGATAATTTAACTGCTTATATAAGTTTAAAAGTAGCTTTCCTATTTCGAAATATTTTTTATAAAACTTACGTACCATTTGATATACTACTCTCATTTTTACAATAACCGCATCTATGTTTTTCTGTTTCTTCATACCATCGAACAACACTAGACTTGCTTAAATCCACATTCATTTTTATTTAATCAAAAATTACACAAATATTAAAAATCACAATACAATACCAGGCACATGTCATTCTGTGTGTCAATAAAAATAATGTATTTTTTGTTGTAGATATTCTTGCACTAAAAAATTTTCTCGCATACTTTCCTTGTTTGTCAATTTGAAATTGTATGTATTCATCTTTGTTTTTAGAACTGTTCAGATCACTGGAATTTATTTCTATTGGTACCATTGACTGCAGAGAATTATCTGACATTGACAGCAGACTCTTGTAAAAAGGGGAAGAGTTTGTAATGGAAATTAATAAAATTAAATAACTGCGTCAACTTAATTACAATAAAACGAACAGGAACAGAAATGTGTTGAATAGATTAGTAACGGAACTATTTTTAAAATATTAAAGTTTTTAACTGCACAGCCATGGTTTAATCTTAAAAAGGCAAGTCTCCAATGTAATTAATATTTTTATATTTCCGATTTGGTAACTGTATAACTACAGTCATAGTTAATTAAAAAATTAATAAAAGCCAGAGGTTAATGTTTAACGATTATTGTTATCAATAAAACACAATGTACTTCTATAAGTAAATATTATGACTCGTTCTATATAACAGGTAATTTTGCATATCTATTAATTTATCAATGAGGTTAACTGATGTTAAAACTGGATTAGTCATAAAATTAATAAGAATTATTAGAAAAGGTAAGTTCACACAGAGAAGTAATATAAGAAATCTACTTTGATATTTAACAGGCCCTCCTGAGGTCTTAATAAGAAATGTCAGATTTGCCAAAAGCGTCTAGAAGGGTAGGTTTCTAATATTCCTTTAAATTAGTAGTTTTCGGCTTAAGTCCACACCTTAATATGACTTGATTGAAGATATGTTTGAAAAATTACTATTTGTGTTTGTAAAAAGTATCCTTTTTATATTTGTGTCAGATATTTTAGTTAAGCCTTTATGTTATTTTTAAAATTTTCTTGAACAAAATTTAATCATAATGCTTTAAAAAAATAACATTTTTAAGAAGAATTCTGCAAAATTTAAAATGAAGATATAAAAGTCAAGGAATTAACAAAAATCGAGTAAAATTGTAGATTTATGATTCTATTTAATTTTTGGTAAGGTTGCTCCAAAAGGAAAACTAAAATTAAATATATGTTGGTAGTGCTAAACTTATCTTAATTTTTACTAACATAGATATTTTTTCTAAAAATAGCTAAGAAAAAAATATTGATAATGTTACTATTATTTGTGAAACGACTCCTTTTAATATTTTCATTCCTTATTTGTACATTAAATACATTAAAATTAGTGTGATTATGTAACATACTAAAAAGATAATCAGACAATTTTGAAGTCAGTTAATTCAAATATATTATAGTTTATAGAAAAAACCAGAGTATTAAAATGTTTCCAAATATTTTTGAGTCTTACGCTGTTTTTAATTCTCTATTAACTTTATAAAATACTGTTTTATGCATTAGTCACAAACTAATAATATTGCTTGTTCCAGAATGCAGTTAAAAATGATATCTGCCCTAATTTGAATGTCTAAGAATGATTGAGAGTGTCTCTAAAAGAGCATTCAGTGGTTCTAGTGGTACATATAACGTACATGCCTTAGAACTGGCTGCAGCAAGAGAAAGGAAATTAAAAACTCTCAGTATTACAGTCAAATTCTTAGATGATACTGAGCATGTTTTTCATATTGAGAAACGTGCAAAGGGTTCCAATTTATTGGAACAAGTTTATCATCACCTTGAGTTAGTAGAAAAAGATTATTTTGGCTTACAGTATTCAGAGAATGGAAGTTTGCCTGGAAACAGGTGTTCTGCATGGATGGTAAGTTGCTTTTGTATCTTTTTAAATATCTCATCTCGAATTTTAATTATTTAATATGAACTGTTGCTAGAGATGAATGATTACAGCCTTGAATTTTATTTCTAAAATATAAATATTTTAGCGTTGGCTAGATCCGTCCAAATCAATCAAGAAGCAGCTGGGAACATGCCAATATGCAATATATTTTAGAGTTAAGTTTTATGTATCCGATCCAAGTAAACTCCAAGAAGAATATACACGATATCAATTTTATTTACAATTAAGAAGAGATATTTTAGAAGGAAAATTGTATTTACCTCCTAGCACTGCCATACTTTTAGCTAGTTATACTGTACAATGTAAGAGATATGCCATTTTTGACGGTTTCTATTTTCATTACTTCATTTCTCACAAATCAAATAATGCGAAAAAGTCTGTCAATATTTGTTTGGTGGATGTGTAAAAATAATTGATTTTGTAAGAACAAATTATATATATTTTTTAGCCGAATTAGGCGATTATCAGCCTGATGAACATGGACCAAACTATTTATCAAATTTGCAACTTGTTCCAATTCAGACTGAAGATCTTGAACAGAAAATATCAGAGTTGCACAAACTTCACAAGTAAGTTATTGATCGAATGTATTAGTAATAATTATTTTGGTATTATACTTTATTTACGAATGTTCAGGGGCCAACTGCCAGCCGATGCTGAATTTAATTTCTTGGACCATGCAAAACGACTGGAAATGTATGGAGTTGATTTACATAAAGCGAAAGACAATGCAAGTAAAGAAATTCAGTTAGGTGTTACACATATAGGACTAGTTGTCTTCCAAAATAACATTAGGATCAACGTTTTTTCTTGGTCTAAAATTATGAAAATTTCTTTCAAAAGAAAGCAATTTTTTATACAGCTTCGTCGTGAACCGGTAAGTAAAGAATACCATAAATTCGTTTTTATAAAAATCTCTTTTTTGATGGTACGCTTAGATAAAATTAATTTAAAACAATTCTTTCATAGTACGACTTCGTTCACAAAATGTTTTGTCTAATCTCTTATTCTTTAAATCCAGACTATAGAGCTAACTTTAACTTTAAATAAAAAGCAAAAAGAAATTAAGAACATCTATCTGTGACGGGGGTGTCGATACACTGCGACCTATAAGATCTATTGTGCCCCCTACTGCTGCCCAGTCGTTAAGGATTTTGCAGAGTAATGCATTCTGAGAGAATGTGAATAGAGGTTTCCTCCTCTTCCTCGCAGAATCTGCATTCTTCTTTGTCTACTAATCCGAGTTCAAGGTTCAGTGTTAGGTCCAATTTTATTTTTATTATTCATCAACGATATCACAGACTTAAAAATAAGTGGAAGAATTACTTTATTTGCTGATGACACGAGTGTAACCTGGAGTAGTTCTGATATACAGACATTACAATCTAGCATAAACAAAGATCTAGTTACTATCAAGTCTTGGTCTGACTCGAATGGGCTTTGTTTCAACACCAGTAAAACCGTAGCAATGTCTTACAGAGGTACCTTACAGCATATAACTCTAAGCAATAATCCGATTCTAACGGTGAACTCAATTAAGTTTTTAGGTCTTTATATAGACAAATTCCTGAAATGGTCCACTCTCATTGATACCTTGGCAAAAAAATTATCTTCTGCATGTTTTGCCATTAAAATTGTTTCTAAAGAGCTGACCCCTACTACTGCATTAATGACCTACTTTTCCTTATTCGAATCTCACCTTCGCTATGGTTTACCGTTCTGGGGTTCTTGTAGCTTATACCACTTCGAATCTATTTTCAAATTACAAAAAAGAGCAATTCGTTATGTATTTGGTTTAAGTAGAAGGACACACTGTGAAAATTACTTTAAAATTTTCAAAATTCTAACCCTTCCTTAGTTCGCAAGCACATTCAAAAGTTATCGGAAAGACCAATTCGTAGATATCCTACAAGAAATTTAGATACTGATGTTTACGTACCTATTCCCACCTCTGACCTAATAAAAAATTCTATTACCTACAATGCAAAAAAATTGTATAATAATCTCCCGATACAGCTAAACTCTATAAATTCTTATGATAAGTTCAGAAGATCCACTAGGGCTTTTCTTCAAGAAAGACCATTTTACACAGTGGCAGAATTTTATAACGTGCCTTAGACTTTTGGGTTGCAGCATATAGGAGCAATAATTAAATTAAGTTAATTTGAACAATAATTTATAGTGACGGATATTGCATATCCAATGCAATTGTTATTGTTATTTTGTTTGTGTTTTGTTTTATCTAGTAATTTATTTTTATTTTTATTATGATTAATTTCGCTTTGTCTATAAAATTTTTGTAATTTTTCTATGACAATAAAGCATATTCTCTCTCTCTCTGTCCTGGAACCTATAGGAGGGTAACAGTGTTGTTCTTGCCTAGTTTGTTTAGATTCTCTAGGCACTCCCAAACATCTCCAAATTAGTAAAAAAATTGTTACAACCATAAAAACAATTCTTTTGAAATTTCCTTCTCATAATATAACTGAGACCAATTCTGTTTTATTTATTAAAACGTTTTGTGTTTAAGTTTTATGGCAAAAGTTAATTAGTGCTATCAGATTAAATTTATTGTTTATTAAATCAACAGGAAAATAAACAGTACAAGACTCTACATTTTTGATGACTAAAAATGCTGAAAATTAAATTGTTCTGTGGTATATGTGTAATTTATGTAATATTTTGGATTGGGAATTGGGATTGTAGCATAGACTCAGAGGTGTTTTGTAATGTTTTTATTAGATCATTTTTATTATGCCACTAAAATCATCGAGTATGAGATATTTATGAATTAAAAACAGCTTTATTTAGAATATTTGTAGTTACTTTTTATTTCCAGACGAGAATGAGAATTATAAAAGTATTATCTTGGTGGTTGTAGTAAACCTGTAATTTTTTTATATTTGTGTGCACAGAATTTGTTAAAATACTCACTTCCATAAGACCCATGTCTGATCAATCGATCAGAAATTATTTCAACTTTCTTCAAGAAAAGCATTTTAATTATGCACAAATCAACTACTGTAGTACAGTCAATCTGTTAAACTTAGTTATATTTTGTATTTGAGTCTGAAGGTCTTCGGTCGATGGCCCTTTGGTTGTTGTTGTTATTTATTTTGTATTTGCCAAATACTAAATGTTATTTGATTAACGTATGTTATTATTTGTAGTCCGAATCTTACGACACGTTACTTGGTTTTAATATGGAAACATATCGTTCATCAAAAACCCTGTGGAAATCATGTGTTGAACATCACACTTTCTTCCGTCTTCACTCGCCTAGAGTAAAGAGAAAGTTCCCTTTATCGCTAGGTTCCAAATTTACTTACTCTGGACGTACAGAGTATCAGACTGTGGCAGAAGTAAGGCAAAGAGGAATTCTTGAAAGGAAATTCGTTAGATCTCCAAGTAAATATTTGGTAAGTTGGGAAAACCTCACAAACTTCAGAGCTTATATAAATTAATCTCGATCCTTTTTTTTTAAATTAATTAACAATGAAAGCTTTATTAATATTACAGATATATAATAAATACATCCATTTTCATTTATCAATCAAATAAATCTCGAAAATCATAATTTTTAGAAGTCCTAATCTAATGATTATTATAGAGTCCACAAGCTGTTCAACCACCTCCAGCTTTAGAAGACAAAGGGAAGATTCCACCAGCACCAGCTAGACCTCCAGGTCCTTATGCCAACAAAGTTACTTCTTTGGATACAAAAGAACCTAAAAAAGCATGGACTGAAGATTCCCGAATATCTGATGAGTAAGTTACACAATTCTGATGAAATTTGACTTTTTAATTATTAACAATTCTTTTATTTTAATTTTTCATCTTCGTTTTCATTTATTAAGGTATATCTGTTTTAAATTGTATCTTTTTAGATTTTCAGCTAAATACCTTTCTTGGTTTATCATAAATTCTTCTGTTAGTCATGTTTTCTAGTGGCTCTAATCTTATAGCAACTTTTCTAACTAAATTTTCAGTATATTACTAAATTAATGTTATTCTTTATCTTCAAATCACTTGAAACTTTATCTAAACAATCCTTAGTTAATTGAATAATAGCGAAAATACTCTTCTAAATGTACATTTTAACATTTTTTTACTAAAATACAAATTTATGTAATGTGCCAACGTATCAAGTATGAATCTTTTTTAACGAATCAGTACGGTTATCCTCAGTGATGGTGGTTTTCTTGAAAGAACCCTGGAAGGTCCTTTTTCGCCTGGCATCGCTGGAAGAGTAATGAGTTACGCCGATGAAGAACCACCTTCGCCAACCTCAAACGGCCTCTATGACACTCCACCTTACAGTTTGAGTCATTCACCTACATCTCAAATAATCGATGATAGTTTAGTTACGATTGTTCTACATCCCGACGAAGAGGGAAAATATGGATTCAATGTTAAAGGTAAGAAAAATAACGAATTAACATTTTGTGTGCAACTTCTATAAATTCAAATATTTTTATCAGGTGGAAATGAACGAAATGTGCCTATCCTAGTATCTAGAGTAGCTCCAAACACTCCTGCCGATAAATGTGTTCCAAGACTGACAGAAGGTGATCAATTGTTGCAAATAAATGGTCACGACGTTTCACATGCACTTCATCAGGATGTCGTAACACTGATACAAGAAGCCAGAGCATCGAACTCTGGTAAATATATATTTATATATCATGTTTTCATTGGTTACTTTTGGAGTTTCATTATTATCATTTTGGGATAAATGGTGCTGGGTAACATGGTAAAAATGTGACTTTTTTCTATCATGTTGTCATATTTTCGTAAAACTAATTTTCTTATATTTAACTTCGCAGTTGTATAGTTTGTGTTTGATTATATCTGGTTCTTATTGCATGAAGGTCCTGTTATAAAGGTGTTTTTTACTGGTGCATGTTTAGTCATGTACCCGTTATGACTTTCAACTGATTTTCGTTTAGAAAGTGCTTTCTAAACAGGGCAGCTGACATTTTTTGTCAATGTCCTCTAATATACGTTTGTCCTGGGACATTTGTCCAGTATGCTATGTTTTGTTTTAATCCAGACTCTCATGCATCGTTGGACTGTACTTTTGTTAAACATAGGTCAAGTCCTGGTGGTATTATTTCCTCTGAATCCCACGTTGTAAGTTTGTCAGCTTTTAATTGCATTCAATCTCTTGACAAACTGGTACCCATACAACTTTAATTCCGTAGTATTGCATAGATAAGAAACTATTTGAAAAAAACTAATATTGATAACGAATTTTATCTATTTTATCATTATCAACGAATTAGTTTTGCAATTTACTTTTGAAATGCCAATTTAGAAGTTATAATGTGAAGTGGAAGGTTATATTATCGCCGAGTTGTTGTTTACGGAAAAAGTAACAAATGTATTCTTACACTCTTTTTAAATATTAAAGATATACAGGCAGTTTAAAGTTAAAATGATGTTATGCGTTAGAAATAAAGGTCTGCAAAACACATCCTCATTAACTTTATACATGTTACAGAGCTTTTCTGAAATGCAAAATTTCTATTAAACAATTTTGCAGAAAACTTTTTATCTAAATTGATTTTTAAGCTCGCACAAAAAGTGATATCGATGAAACCTGGCACTTAAGTACTCGAAAGGGTGTAGAAAACGATAAAAAATCTATACTACTCTAAAAAAGTGTATGCTAACTTCACAATTTCGAAAACAAATTGAAAATTTGGTTTTTTATTATATTTCAAAAAAAAATTAAAAAATTCGAAAAACTAATAGCATCACGAGAAAGAGCGGAAATTTTACTTTATTTTACTTTATTTATTTTAAAAAAAAATGTGTTACTCTACGCGTGCCGAGCCGTTGAATACAAATATTCAGGCGAGGCGTTCGGAAAAAACTAAAGTATCTTTGCCTAAAATGTACACAAAGAAAAAAAAAGTAGGCATTTTAAATAGGAGACTCTAAGCTTTCTCAGAAAGTCATTAGTTCTTATTTTTTTTTTGTTTTCTCAGAAAATTTGACCGGAAGTTATAATTTTTAAAATTCTCACTGATTATTATAAAACTGAAGATACATACTAATAGACCAGTGCAGATAGCTTTGAAAGTGGTAAAAAGTGAAATAAAATAATAATAGGATGAAACCCATTGGAAAAGGAAGAGAATATAACAAACATGAAAGGAAAAATAATTTACAGGCGCTCTGGAAGTGGAAGAGGGGAGTTTTTAAGGGTAGAAAACTGTTTATCTCGAATTTCCGGTAAAACTACAAGTCCTATGGAAAAAAGTTAAATGGCAAAGTTGTAGGTAATAAAAAGATCTACAACTTTTGTATTTACACTTTTTTCACATAACCTGAAAATTTATGTGAAAAATTCAAATAACCAAGTTTTTGGTTTTTTATTTTTATCTTTTACAAAAATCGGAGTTTACTTCGTTTATTATTTGCATTTTTTGAGAACATTTACCATAGTAATGTATATTTTTTTTACACCAATCAAAAAGTATAGATTTCAACGATCAAAAAACCCACCGAGTTTTTAAAAAAAGCAGATATTTTGACGTGAGAATTTTCGATTGAAAATTAGACTGCTTTTTCGATATTAAGTCAAAATAAGATTAAAAAAATAAATATTTTAAAACAAAAAAATTACAGAGTGTTTGGGACATAAAAAGGTAAGTTTACACCAAATTTCGTGAAAAAAAAATTTTTTTTGTAACAGATAAAAATAAAAAAACAAAAACTTGGTTATTTGAATTTTTCACATAAATTTTGAGGTTATGTGAAAAAAGTGTAAATACAAAAGATGTAGATCTTTTTATTACCTACAACTTTGCCATTTATATTTTTTTCATAGGACTTGTAGTTTTTGCCGGAAATCGAGATAAACAGTTTTCTACCCTTAAAAACTCCCCCCTTCCACTTCCCGACCCCAGAGCGCCTGTAAATTATTTTTCCTTTCGTGTTTGTTATATTCTCTTCCTTTTCCAATGGGTTTCGTCCTACTATTATTTTATTTGGTTTCAAAAATTATCTGCACTGGTCTATAATAGAGACATAACAAAAAAATAATTAAAATTATGAACATTGTCTCTGTTTAATAAAACTTATGTTTTAAAATTATCATTTTTTACAGCATTCATTCAACGGAATTTGTATTTTCAAAATAGTGTTATTTATTTATACAAATCAATTTCTAAATTATTTTTAACTTTATTTAAAAAAAACTTTTAATTTCTGATTTATATAAACACTATTTTGAAAATAAAAATTGCGTCGAATGAATGATGTAAAAAAAATGTTAATTTTAAAACATAAATTTTATTAAACAGAGACAATGTTCATCATTTTAATTATTTTAATTATTTTTACATCAAAAGTAAAAGTATAGTTATGATAAATGTATAAGGATTTTTTTTGTTATGCCTCTAGTAATATATTATAATGATTTAATAAATGTAAAAGTTTAACTTTAGTTTTATTTATTTTTAAAAATTCTGCCAACCTTTTTTTTAATATATCACAATATCAATCAAAAACAAAACGGTCAAAAAAATTTTTTTAAGTCCACTACACATAATTTTTTTCTTCAAACAAACAACCCAACCCATATAAAAAAATTACAATTTTTATATCATTATAATATCCCCTGAAAAAATGTTTTGTTGATAAATAAATGAAACATAACACATAACAATAACCAAATCTCCTTTTTAATTCAATTATTATTATTCTTTTCTTGTCTCTTTATATATCTTTCATGATTTCTTTTTATCCTGCTGTTTAATTTGTCTATTAATACTTAATACATAATTTACTTCATTTTCAAACTTCCAAGGTCTTTTTGGATACATTTTTTTATCTTCCATTTATGGTAATTTATTTTGTTTTTATTTCTTAAAATATTGGGGTGCAATTTTTTTAAATTCCCATCAAATTTATGTTGGACGTCCACTCTGACATGCCATAATTACTCTGGTCTCTATACTTTTATTTTTTCTATTTCTTTCAAAATGGTTTCTCTTTTATTTTCCTGTTGTTGTCTTATTCCTTCAATTTTATCTTCAATCTGGGGTAATTTTATTTGTGAAATTTCATTAATTTCTTCCGTCCTGTTTCTATTCTTTAAAAATTTTCTTCTTTCAAAAATTCGTTTAACCTTTTAACATTTTCTTTATTCTTCATTCCATCCTCTTTTATTTGACATATTTTCAACACACTCCGTTTCTATTACTTTCTTAATTTTCTGCTCCTGAAACTCTTCTACCTCTATTATTCTTTCAATCATTGCTCTTCTAATATCTTTCCTTGTTTCTTCTATTTTTTTATCTGTATACATTTTTAAGTCTTTCATTTCTTCTTTCATCATATTCTCCAAATCTTCTTTGATTTCTTCTTTGTTTTTATTCTTATTTACTTTGCCATACACACACATAATTCTTTCCTTAAAAAAAAAACAACCCAACCCATATAAAAAAAATTACAATTTTTATATCATTATGATATATATCTTCAGTTCTATAAAAATCAGTGAGAATTTTAGAAATTATAACTTCCGGTCAAATTTTCTGTGAGAAAACAAGAAAAAAATGAATGGTTTTCTGAGAAAAAGCTTAGTCTCCTCTTTAAAATGCTTTCTTTTTTTCTTTGCATACATTTTAGGCAAAGATACTTTAGTTTTTTCGAACGCCTCGCCTAAATATTTGTATTAAACGGCTCAGCGCGCGTGGAGTTTTCGAATTCGCTTTCTAATTTTTAATAATTTTTTATAGTAATACAATTTTTTTTAAATAACTAGTAACATTTTCCGTTCTTTCACGTGGTGTTATTAGTTTTTTTTTTTCGAGATATAATGAAAAGACCAAAGTTAGCATACACTTTAGAGCAGCAAAGATTTTTTATCGTTTTCTACACCCTTTCAAGTACTTGAGTGCCAAGTTTCGCCGATACCACACACATTTCGTGCGAGGTCAAAGTCTCTGACAACTGGGCTACTAATGATTCCCCATTTTGTGATTTTAGGAAAATTGGTTTTAATAGTAAAACCCAATGTTCTCTATCAAGGATATGAAGATTTCGAAGAACCTCCTTATCAGTATGTCCCAGTTGGTGATGATGAACCTCCTTCGCCAGGAAATGCTCTACAACAGAGTATGCTGTTGCTGGCCGACGGTTTGGCGAGCGGGGCTCTCATTGCACGTTACGAAACACTGTTTAGAAAACATCCTGATCTCACATGCGACGAATCGCTCAAACCGACGAATATTAATAAGAATCGATATAGGGATATTTTGCCATGTGAGTAAGTCACTCTTTCTAATTTTCCTATATAATCATTGTTGTATTTTCAGATGACACAACCAGAGTTATTTTAAATAATGGTACAAACGGTGATTACATCAACGCGAATTTTGTTAACATGTCAATTTCTAACTCTGAGATAGTCAACCACTATATAGCCACTCAAGGGCCTTTATCTTCCACTACGGAAGATTTTTGGCAAATGATACTAGAAGAAGACTGTAATTTAATTGTGATGTTAACAACTCTCATCGAACGAGGTCGCGCTAAGTGCCACAAATACTGGCCAGGTTTAGGAGAAATTTTAACTTTACAGAACGTCATCGTTAAGTGTATCAATGAAGAGACTGATCCTTCCGAGAGTTTTGTTTTCAGAGACTTTGTTCTTGTTGACGTTAAGGTAAATTGAAACTTATTAATATATATTAAAAAGTAATAATTATTTTGCTTTTAGAACAACGATTCTAGAGAAATAAAACACATGCAATATATAGCGTGGCCCGATCACGGAGTGCCAGATTCGCCTCAGCAGTTTCTTGCTTTTACTAAAAAAGTGAGGGCTGCTAGGACGGGTTCCTCGCCAATCGTGGTCCATTGCAGCGCCGGAATAGGACGAACTGGAGTTATGGTCCTAATGGAAACGGCTCTTTGTTTGATGGAAGTCGGTGAACCTATTTACCCTTTGGAAATCGTCAAAACGATGAGGGAACAACGAGCCATGATGATACAGAATGCTGTAAGTACAATTTAATATACTTTATTTTAATTTTAAATTATCCCCTACTTCTTTTGCCATTTAACTTGAATTCTAAGTGTAACATTCGATCAGCAGACAATTCCAACAGATTTTCTTCTGGGTTGGTTTCCAAATTGACCTCGTCTGTAGCTGCAATTAAAAATGGATTTCTGATCCACCTTTGCCCAGTATTTTCTGAAAGTTCTTGTGCTGAGAAATAATGACACAATTCTTTTTTCAAATGACGCACTGTATTTTAAATAATTGTCGTCATACAGACGCGTTTTCTTTGGTTTTCTTTCACTACCACTACTCTCACCTGAACTTGAAGTTGACGGTTGTGCGAATCTTTTCAGAAACTTATCCATTTTCAATAATTGTAATCAAATACTAACTCGAGTTCGCAACTCGAAAATAACATGCATAGGGGGTCGCGAAATATATTTTTTTTAAATAAACCCCTCCCAAGTTATAGGGTACATTTGTAAAAGTTTTTTTAAATGTAACTGAAAATCTGTTAGTATTACGTAAAAATTGATATGAACTAATTTGATGGCCTTGAGCTAACAATTAAAATGATTTTTTTTTATTTTTCTACAATTAATACGAAGGAAGATATGGCAATTCAAAAATGGGTGTTTAAAGAAACTGGATCGTTCTAGCATAAATATCCGGAATAATATGACTTCCACAAAAAAATGTATATAACATCCTAATGAGAGAACAACATTGGGAACATTTTAAGACCATCCAGAACCGTTTAACATAAGCAGAAAAAAAGTTATGGACAAAATAAATTTTTTTACGCCATCTAGACTGTGGTATTTGAAAAAAAAAATCCTTTTGGAAAAAGACGTAACATATGTTTCTACAATTGTCCAGTAATTTTTAGTCCTATGGGATCATTATTTTGGTCTGTTAAAGTTGAGCAAAATTTTTGTTTTTATAAGACATTTTCAATTTTTGGTCAATAGCGTGAAAAGTATTGATTTTTGAAAAAAATTTAAAGAGACGCTTCCAAAACGATCTAGTTCTACCTCGGAGATAAAAAAAACCACTAAAAATACGTTGTTTTAAGAATAATTGCCTTATTTTATGAACAGACAATAATTTGGTATTTACACTTCCTTAAAAATAGCTTGACCACAATCGATTGTGATACTTTGCCATCAGAACATCAACTTGTGTTCTCCAATGTCATTTTACTGTTTCCATACTATTGAGTTTTTTATTTATGTACATTTAAGCAGAAAACTTTCTTTTTCTGTACTTATTTTGTTTCTTTTTGTTAATGTAAAACAACGTGAGTCTTAGTCAATTTCTGTGAACATTTTTTCTGATCTCTCATGACGACACTATTGTTCTGGGTTTGGACAGACACTCTGTATATTGGCAACCCAGACTTTGAAGAAGACACCCTATAGATGCCTCTGTTCTCGTTTAATTGTACATAAACGAGCAATTTGTTCAGTGGACTGTATATCTCTTTGAAGAAGACACCCTAGAGATGTCGCTGGTATTGACGAAGGTGGTTTAAAAACACACTGTTTGTGGAATTCTTTTGTTGCTAACTGTACATTTCTCTAACGTGTTTGTTTTCGCTTACGTGCAGTATGGTATAATAACAGACTGTTTACAGTTTGGATAACTGACAAAGCGTTTTGATTCACGCCCAACAACACATGGGCGTGCTATATTTATTTTATTTGAATATTTTTATTCCACTTTTTATCAGGGGCGTAGATGTTCGATTTCGA
Organism: Crepidodera aurea; assembly: GCA_949320105.2. Lineage (NCBI taxonomy): Eukaryota > Metazoa > Arthropoda > Insecta > Coleoptera > Chrysomelidae > Crepidodera > Crepidodera aurea. Next base: position 13,713,225 of record OX439479.2, read on the forward strand.
ACTACAATTGAAAAAAGTGGATATTTACCTTCTGAATTCCAACTTCTAGAAATATATTAAAGATAAATGTAATTTGCCTAATTTTTGTTTCAGAGTCAATATCGTTTTGTTTGTGAAAGTGTACATGCCGCCTACAACGATAAAATAGAAGGAGAAAAATCAGAAAGCTAACTAATGCAATCGGTGGAATGAAACTTGTAAATAAAAGTTTAAATTTATTAAAGTATATCAATTAGATTGACATTTTATTATAGAAAATATTTTTAGATACACCAACTGATACAAAATATTTGTAAGAATTTGATATACATTTATTTTAATTACAGCTCCATTATACAGCTCAACTTAGGTTACTGCAAATGTATGAAAAATAAGGCAAATTTATGATTTTGGATATTGAGATAAGAAACTTGACTTTATTCTTTTCCGTGTTTGTGGCAACATAAATTGATCAGTATAATAATAACGATACAATTTGGTATTTAAGGCAGTGAATAGATTTGAGCGCATGGTCAGCGAGAGGTATTGGTGAGGGATCGATAGGGAAATCCAAGATGAACATTTAAAAAAAATCCACCTCAAACAGTGGAACTATGTAAGGTGTAGACAGTGGCGTTTCATCCCACACAGAGACGTGCCTTCTCTAGCCATTACGTTCTCTTCTATAGGTATAAGGATAAATGCCTAAATATTTCATAAGGGACACACAATTTTATTGCTTATCTACATCTCGAACCATAGGTAATAATGAAGGTCGTCGCCTAATGACCATATGCTTAAGACTGTTCCCTGCCTGTAGCATTTCAAAATAATTGTAACTGATTGTGAGTCGTTATAAAAATGCTAGTGATAACTTTCTTCTATAATAAGAAATTAAACAGTTATTACGCGGAAGTTTGAAATCAACAGATTAACTTCTGTATCATTTGGTTTATGCTAGAAATCTGCCAATGATGATTTGTATTGTGATTCTAATAAGCCTTAAATAAGCGTAGACCATGTAATAAATTTTTACTTTATCCTACTTTTTTAGGATAATGATTTATGTGGATTTTGTAACAATAAATAGAAGAAATAAAGGTGATGTTTGAAAGATTAAAATTTGCATTACATCATCTGCATTAAGGGAATATTGCCTTTTAAAGTGATTCCTAACAAAAATTGTGAATTTTTAAAATATAGAAAAATTGTAATTAATAAAATTAGTTTGTTTGCATGTTTTATACATTTAATATAAAGTATTAATTGACAAATAGAACAATTGAATATTTTTATTTCAACTTCAAGTAAACATTATTCCTATTCGAGACATTAAATCAGAAAATTAGTGACAAATTCTTTCATCACATATGTGGCGCCTTCTTTAACCGAAAATGTTGTAATAAACAAATTACTACTTCTCAAAAACATTGTATTAAAGCATATTTAGTACAAGGAATATCCAGAAACCATATTATAGATCAAGTAGTAATTTATGAAGGTAAGATAAGAGTTACAAACAATGGGAACCGGATGGAAAACTAACTAAAGAATAGATGGAAATGGAATTCAACACTGAAAATGTATTAACCTATAAGAATACCGACATAAAGATCAATCACTATTGTACAAAATGTATTTTTTGAGTGAGGGGAATGTTTAAGTTGCATATTTATGATTAAATTTTCCTTCAGTATTTTAATAGTCTTATTTTTGTAAAGTAAAAACAAAAACAATTATTTTTTCATTTTCTCCTAGAAATAAACTATTAAAATAGAAAGTTTAAATGTCAAGGAAATTATTTTTTTGTTTAATTTCTGAGATAAATAGCTACTAAAGAATAACCCAAATCAATTATTAGATGGTTTTGGAATTATTTATTTTTAAATATTGTTTTTGTATTTTTTTTTAATTATATAAATAATTTCATTTAAAAATTATTTGTGTTAACACCTTCAGTGCTAATGTCGCCGTAGTGGTGACATTGGATGTTATCAAGATCAAGAACACTTTCACTCATCAATATAAATATGTATTTGTGTGTGAATTATGGATAAACAAGAAGCAAATTATGTGAACCCCAGAAACTAATAAACCTTTGTTAGAACTTTGTTCATCAAACTTGTCCTAATAAACCTGGTTTTTTTAAGACAGTTGCTTTGTAGATTTCCATAAAAACTAAGTATATTTTGTTTGTTTTTTAATATTCTTGCAAATTTTGATTTTGTTATTTTTTGTTTTAATAAATTCTTCAATATATTTTGCCTTACATATTAGTATTATTTATAATTCAGTATTAACTATTAATAATTTTATTTTTAGGTAGGTTTCTTGTACTTAGCCTGGATCCATACCCTGTACATTTTTAACAATTTTCCTCTATTCACTTGCAATCTTCTGTCAACCCTATTTTCGACTTCTTTAAATCCTTGGTTTTCAAATAGATTTTTAATTTCTTCTAGAAAATTAAAATGTATGTCATTTTTTTTTTTTTAAATTAAATTTAAGAAACACGGTCGGAATTTTTATATCTTACCTTGAGTAAAAAAATATACTCTTGTACCATCACCTCTTACATAAAAATTTTCTCCTAAACTTTTACCAGGCTTGAATCTTAGTTGGGCCATATCGTATCTGCCATAATCCCTAAATAAAACTAGCCCACCAGGCTTTAAAAATTTGTAAATATTTCCAATTATATGATTAAATCTGAAACAATATTTTTATTTAATTAGTTCACTTTTTAAAAATTTCTAAAATACAATTAACAGTGCAAAGTATTACTTTTAAATTTTTATTTTACTGTAAACTATTCACTTTTTTTTTAATTTAATAAAGCTATGGTAGAATTCCCAATTTTTTTTGTATTTCCCTTCATTTAAATTTAATTATCTTCCCATAGAATATTCTGAAAGTTTAAAAATCTTACTTTTCAGGTGTGATAGCAGATAAAACAAAAATCAAAACTATAATATCCATACTATTCTCAGAGAATGGTACATTCCATATTTCACTAGTAGCATCCAATTCAAACGCATCACATCTCTGTTGATCATACTCAGCAGAACTCTTTAAAATGTCTATGGCTTTGGAAGAAAAATCTGATCCGTACACTATAAGATTTTTGTTTACAGAATATTGTAAAATAGGAAAAATAGTGTTTCCCACACCACATCCAATTTCAAATATTTTCTTTTCTGTTGATGAACCATCATCACCAAGTTCTGGAAATTCTGTAAAAAGCCAATGACGATCTTTGAAGAATCTATTTGTGTGAATGTCATAAAATGCATTCCAAAATTTATCTGCTTCATTTTCGTATTTATCTATATCTTCTTTGGTGAATTTTATAATACCATTGATGGATACTTTTTTTTGAGCTTCTTGTTCTTGAGTTTCATCCCATTCAACATCATCCCTACAAAAAATGGGCTAAACTAATAAGGGTAAGAACTGTGTTACCTATATGCATTTTTTTCAATTTAACAGTCAATAAAAGAGATTATATCTTACATACCAAGCATTATGACTAAATACGTTACATTTTTCAGTTAAATAACGAGATCCGTATTTTGGTTTTTTTCTATATCGTGTTGAGCAAAGTCTATAGTTAAATAATTCAAGTTTATAACAAATCATATTAATTCTGTTCATACCATGCATTATGTTCGAAAACATCGTTTTCATCTGTTAAGAATCGGTTACCAAATTGTGGCCTCTTGTCTGAATTTTCAGAATTACACATGTTTTTTTTTTAAATCATGCTCATCCTTGTTATTAAATAAAAAGTTCGTTTAACGTTAATTTTAAAACCACACTTGGCACACTTCTTTAAAAAACTTAAAGGTTATGTTTTGACGTTTATTTTGACAATTCAGTTGGCAGTGACAATTAGATAGTGTTCATTTGTGTTCCCTGAAGTTCTTCAAAATCAATTTTATTTAACCAATGTAAAGTATTATTTTCTTTTTCTAATATAAGAGTCAAAAGAAGATAGTTATGATTTTTCATAAAGCTATCAATTAATAAAGTAGTGGAGTTTAATATTAAATTATACATTTTTACATATTGGTGAGGATAATTAAACAATACAAATACAAGTTATAATTTTAATTTGAATCTTTAAAAATGTAAATATATGTTTTACCTCTTTTATAAAAATGAGATCAGCGAAAACTTTATTGAATTATAGTTATATGTTATTTTCTATAGTGATGTCAAAGTTTGTCTACTCTGCATACTTTCTGATTCTTTAGAGTAATTAAATACCCGGTGTTCATATACGTCTTTTGAAAGAAGTTTTATCAAACAGTCTTAAATAAGTATAAATTTAGAAGTAAATAATACTGACAAACTGTAAAATTATAAATATTCGATTTTATTCCTATCATTTGACATCTGTCAAGTTAGGAGGGCGTATTCGTATTCATTGCCAAGGAATTTCCTTGGTCGCCAGTGAATTTATTCGTAAAATAGAAAAAATTTAAAGTGCCTTGTTCGGAACTCAAAAGTGCTAAACAATATTAAAAACGTAAGTAATTTTATGTTATTTATATTTTAAAATAAATGTAAAAGTATTTATGTCTTTATTTTCATTTCAATATATTCTAAGACAATTTTTCCACTTTTATAAAATGTACGTAATTAAATAAAAATCTTGTAATATAGATTATTTGTTACTTATTACAATATATATCTAATTTGTTGGTGTATTTAGGGAATATGTTATAAGAAAAGGTATTTTGTATTGTAAATAATCAGAATTTTCACTTTTCATCACGTATCATCCAAATCCAGAACAGCTAGAAAATTGTTTAAATTTAATGTGTTTTACTAATAGTTTTAACAACACAATAGTAAAACTCGAAATTTAAATTAAGTAGTTCTTATACTTCTCTTTGATCGTAATTTAAGTTGCTTTAATTTTTTTCTAATGGCGAGACCTAGTTGCGCATATAATTTAAAAATTGTTTGCTATATAATTGATTCATTTCTAAAATTTAATTTATTGCCAATTTGCTGTTTTTGCTTTAAAATAAAAATTAACTTTATCTATAAACAATAGTAATAATAGTCCATATTGCACATATGCAAAAGATATATGCCATAAAGACGCGATATCGTTGCAGTGTTGGACTGGGGGTAAAAGTAGTGATTTTTTTTAATATTTATTTTTTAAGTACAAATTAATAAATTAAACTATCCTAACATTTTTTCATTTCTTTCGCTAATTGAATTACGAAAACACCGATTTTGAGAAGTTAACGGTCATCCGATTTGATTGATTTGATCTAACGATAATGTTTAAATCCATTTTTGAAACCTGAAATTTGCTCCTCAGAGTTTCTCCTGAGTTCCTCCAAAGTTTCTCGGAGTTCCCCCAAAGTTTCTCCGGAGTGGCTTCCAAGCAACATTGACAGTTCTTATCCATTTTTTTTTCAAAAATTGATAAAACATATATTATTGTCCCTGACATGATTTTGTAGGATCTACCAATGGGGCTCAAACGTATGCTGGAGACCAGAAACATTTCCTACGAACGTGTCTTTCACACAAACGCAAAAAATCCCAATCTCCCTGCTATTGGTTAACCGGCGATTCATCTTCATGTTAAACTTTTTAGATGCATTACAATAGAAGTAGAGCTAAACTTTAATGCATTAGTAAAATTTTATGAAGCAATCGATAAAATGTTTATGAGACTGTGACGCCTGTAGCCATTATAATGGCGTCTCTCAAATCTTTCAGTATATTATCATTCACCACTTATAAGTGTTTTGGTAGAAACATTTTAAATTTAAATTATTTGTTTGTTTAAAATATCTTGAGGCCTCAATCAACAATAATTAATGCCTTTCGTAGACTTTATCAACTTTATTATTAAAATCGTTAAACGAAGGAAAAATACCTAGAGCATAGATTTCATCAAATTGGAAATCCGCATTGCATATTATTAGTAAAAGCCTACAATGTTTAGAAGATCACGAAAATACCACTCTTAATATTAATAATTTAATTTGATCTTTCAAAATACCAAAATTATTATCTTTATTTATTCAACGAGAAAAACAATTGATCTAAAACTAACTACGTCGCATCCTAAGGAGCCTACTAAAGTAGTGAATGACCGGATATAACTTCATTAAAATTAATAAGTAAAAGTATGCAATTTTTACGCCTAGTTACCTACTTGAACTCGATAAAATGCCGTTCTTTATTTTGTGTAATATGAAGATTACTTTTCTCACCTGTATTTACGGTACCTACCTACTTAACATTCATATTTATGTTATTAAAATTATACAGGTTGTCGCGGAATAAAATCTGGCGGTTAGGGTTATGCTAGGGGTATCTATCTATCTGTTGATGGGGGTGTCGATACACTCCGACCTATAAGATCTATTGTGCCCCTTCTGCTGCCCATTCGTTAAGGATGTCTCAACGATTAGAGCAGTTCCTCCAGTCCTATTGCTTTCAAAAGGTTCAGGATATCGGTAGGCTATTTGATATTCTCCGAGGTATCGTACCCTTGGATTTTGCAGGGTAATGCATTCTGAGAGAATGTGGATAGAGGTTTTCTCCTCTTCCTCGCAGAATCTGCATTCTTCTTTGTCTACTAATCCGAGTTTCTTTAGGTGGCCTCTCAGCCGGCAGTGCCCTGTTAGGATACCCGTTAGCATTCTGAGCTTATTTTTACTTTTACTGACGCAGTCGTCAGGTCTTTTCTGGTTATAGTTTCCCAGTAGTGTCTTGGCCTGCCTCATTCCTTGTAGTCCTATCCAGTATTGGGATCTTTTGTTATTTACTTCTTTTCCAAGTTCATCAAGTATTGTACTGGTGCTTATTTCGCAGAAGGGTTCAGGTCTACTATTTCATTACCCTCCACTCCAGTGTGTCCCGGAACCCATAGGAGGGTAACAGTGTTGTTCGTGCCTAGTTCGTTTAGATTCTCTAGGCACTCTCAAACTATTTTGGAGGTGATTACGTGGGAGTTCAAGGCATTAATGGCTGCTTGGCTGTCTGACATGATGATGATCTCTTGTCTGCGAAAATTTCTTTCTAAGTTGAACTGGACATATTTTCCGATGGCGTCTATTTCAGCTTGGAAAATGCTCGAAGATTTGCCTAAACTTTCGGAATATTTGGTTCCAGGCCCATATACTCCTATTCCTGTTCCTTTTGTTATTCTACAACCATCTGTGTATCATTTAATGGAACTTCTCTTGAGTTTTGGGATGGTATCTTGGTCCCATTCGCTTTTGTTACTTAGCTTTGTGTTGAATTCTTTCCAAAGCTAAACTTCTTTGTCATCTCATCTTGGGGCATGTCCCAGGTTTGGTGATTTCCAGGAAGGAGTCGAAACTTGCGTTTGGTTGATCCTTCTCTCGTCATTCTGTAGGTTGTCCTTATCGCTATACTCTCCACTACTATATGGAGTGGTGTAAGGCTTAGGATTACCTCCATGGGGGTACTGCTCCATAAGTGATGGCTGGTCTCACTATTGACGTGTACATCCACTGCAGGATCTTTGGGTTACATCCCCAGTTTTTTCCCGCAAAATTTCTGCACACCATTAGAGCTTTCCTGGCTTTGCTGGTTACTTCTTTTTCGTGCTTATTCCAGATGCGTTTATTATCTAGTATTAGTCCCATATATTTGACATCTGGCTTCCATTCAATAACTTTCCCTTTCAATTCGATGGTTTTGAGGTTAATGTTTCTTTTCCGTGTAAAGGCAACTAAGGTAGTCTTGATGGGGTTGACGCTAAGTCCCATCGATTGACACCATTCTTTGGTATAGTCCAGCCCTCTTTGAACTTTATCGCAGAGGGTATTCTCGAATTTTCCTCTTTCGATTATGACTATGTCATCTGCATAGCCTTGACACGATATACCAATCTCGGTCAAATCGCAGAGGGGTCGATCCACTGTTAGGCTCCACATAAGAGGGGAGGCCACTCCTCCTTGTGGGCATCCTCTGGTTGTGCAGATGGAAACAGTGTCTTGTCCCATTTTAGTTCTTAAACCCATTTGGAACAACTTCAACGTCCAATAATTCTGCGATAACGTCATCTGCAGCGCTGGAAACATTTTAGACCTGGCACATCTAAATATATTCATAGAGAAGGAAGCATGAAAACATCCTCAAAGATTACACATTGGCGGACCTTGGGACACAGAGGGGGAGAGGGAGATGTGCATACTAAAATACTGGAAGAGGCGTCCTGTGTATGATACTACTTCTAGAAAGTAATAGTATCCACATGCTCTCCAAATTTGTGTTCAACAAAAGTTATTAAATATGCTGAAAAAAAACATGAAAGTAGTTTAATAGATCCAACCAAGAAGCATAAGTGCTTGCGACAGAGATAGTAATAATAATTAATAATAATCCCATGATGATAAGGAAGACGAGACTTAGTTGATATTGTCGATCTGCATATTGATGAGGTAACAAAATTAAGGCATTTCTTGTTTGGCAAAGCCGAGACCTCTAACCCATAAGAATTACTCTTACTTACTGAATCTGGCTTGTGAGACCATAAAACCATCACTTTATCATGCCCAGAAACAGGAGCAGTGGTCACAAAAAGAACTGCATAATCTTAATTAATCACACATAGATAAGGAGGCATTTAACAAATTTAGCCAGAATGTGGAGGGGGCTGCTCACGACTTGGACACACTCCGAACGTGCCTAAAAGGTATAGGAAAGTCTTTGTAAGTATCAGATAACTGTTACATAACATTAGGCTGGGCGTACTTAGTAAACATCGATTACCTACCGAGACATAATCAGATGAGCAACATCCTTCAACAAATATGGCCTACTTAAGATCTACACGTTCTGTTACAAATACCAGCTCCATAGATTACTAGAAAACGACTCCTTTAAACTGTATCATGACTCGTCTGCCCGCTATAGGATGGTGAAAACTAACAGGCCGCATTTTGTGGAGGTGGATAAAGGCGGGATTTAACAGCTTGTCACTCCATGCTCCAAACTTGCCAGTTCACGTGCCGTTGGATAGAGCAGCCAATTCTGTAATACTGATTGATGTTGCTGTGACTGATAATATTGTGTCTTCAACAGGCCTTATCTCACATCTATATTAACATGTAGAAGGCAGTTATACTGAATAACTGAATACTGAATCCCCCTCGCGTAATTGATATCGCTTAACGATGCAAAAAACTCATTTTCAAATGCCTCGGCGTCAGCAAATCTATATTTTTACGAAAGGAAAGTTTGTCACCAGATATATAATGAAATATGATATATAATCTCGTTCTCGATAACTACATCCGGATATATCTTTCGCCCACGACCTATTATATACCATCACTGCTATCGAAATTGCCCGTTGGTAAATCCCTTTCGCTATAAATGAAATCACGTTCCAAATTCTGGAGCCGGCTAGCCTACAGAAATGTCGAATGTCCGACGGGACAGTCAGCGTAAACATGATTGATTCCTAGTGAAATATTTTCCGTACTTGAATAAGAAATTATATCATTTTACACCTATCGGATTTTTGTTGCGTGGAATTGTTATAGTTTGTCCATTTTCAATTACAGACATATAAAAATGAAATTTCCAGATGTGCCGACAAGTTGCTTTGTCCTAAAATATACTTACCTTCAAAGTTTCTTTTTCGGACGGTTCATCATAAACTACTATTCGTAAGTAAGGGCATCTAATTTTTCCGAAAAAAATTGAAAAAACACGTTGCTAAGTAATATTTTAACAAGAAGCATGAGTGCTGGTGGCAACAAAAATCCGAGTCAAAGACGAGGATTTTTGCACCTGCACGAATGCATTTTGTTAAAAAATTATTACTTTGCATTATGTTTTTTCGATTTTTTTTTCACACACAAAAATTAGATGCCCGAATGGTATTTGACAAGACTATTTCATGAGTAACAGATTATTCTATATACTACCTATTATATATGCATACATAATAAATATGTAGGTATTAATTTGAAAACTGAAAAACAAGTAATTTATTTAATTGCAAAATACTACAAACTTAATTATTTATGGTACAATTAAAATATAAATTGCAATTTTGGTACACAGTAGAAGTATTGTTTGAAATCTTTGTTAACTCATTGATAACGTTGGGTGTAGGTAAATCATTAATGTTGTTGATGGGTCCAGCTCGAGGAGTGGCTGCAGGATCTTCTGTTTTGTTTTTTAGCTGCAGGTTCTGAGGCGTCACTATCAAGGGTGTTTATGATGTTGGAATAATGCTCATTATCCATTTGCAGATAAGGCTTACTTGAGTTGGCTGAACTGTGGCCAGTAATTTTAATTAATTGTTGTTCACCTACCCCTCCTTTAGCCAGGTTACTGACTGCTGTCGACCGCATAGAGTGGTTTGTTATTTTTATTTCTTTTGTATTTAATCCTGCCTTCTATGCTGCTTTTTTGGCCATTTCGAAAGTTCGTTTTTTCCCACTGGAGTGTTTTTGTACCATCCACTTGATTGTTCTTTGTTCCATGATGGGTTTACTATTAAGAATAATCTATCAGTTGTTATTTTAGATGAACGTTTAACCATTAGAATTTTAAAAAGACGGACTAGACAAAAGGCAGGGTTCTTCGTGTTGGGGACCAGCCATTTACTATCGGCCATTTTTTTTTCTCCATCATGGGCCGTTTTATTGAAGAGAGGATTATATTCTACTCTTCCTAAAAATTAGGATTTTTGAAAACCAGTTATTTTTAAAAAATATGTAACTATGTTATCTACCTGTTTTAATCACAGAATTATCCACTTCCTCTTTAAAATAATGAACTCTGCAATTGACTGCTTCTCCACCTCTCCAGGCAAGTTCTACTGAAGCGATATGGTAAAATTTTCGCTGGAGTCCCGCCGGAGTGTCTTCGTCCCATAATAAAACCATTGCGTAGTATTCTTCCAATTTTAATGAAGCAGAGCTCGATTTCCTTTATTGGCGCACATCTGCAAATTCCTTCGTTTCGCATTACGAGCTTCCCTGCTAGACTTGAAGATAATATCTTTAAATGGATCAAAAATTATTTTCCACTTCATAAAATACATCTCTTGCATTTTTTTTTGCAACGGTGTTCCACATTGTCTTCACAACTAGTTCTTTGTAATTTTCACCGTTTTCTTTCTTCATATTCCACGCCCAATCTTTCAGGATTAGGTTTAGTTGCTCTAAACTTGTAGTTTCCAAAAGCTCCTATTTCTTTGCCTTGCAGAATTTCGTAAACTGTTTCCATATTGTACGGTACACTTTTCTCAATCGCCAGATCAATATTTGTCATAGAATGACTTCCAAAGCGACTCATTTTCACTACATAAGATGACTAGCACTGTTTAAAAACAATATTACAAAATTTATTGACAATAAAATCAGAAAAAATGTTTATCGTCGTTTTCTGGTGACTTAGGAGACCATAATTACTTGTTATCAAATGTATTGTAACAGCTGTCAAGTTTTGCCTCGGGTAAACTCGAAAAAACTGCTGACAGGAGCTGTCATACAGTTTTTTCATCTAGAAACCATTTGTAATTCAAAATTGCGCGTTTGTGATTGGTGGAAATTAGGACGAGGGAAATAGTCGACAGTAATATCCCAAGACATTGACAAATAGCCGACTATTTTTATTGTATCTAAATTTCGAGTTTATTTTAGGATCAATTCGTCGAGACTTAATTTTGGCATTAATAATCTGAATAACTCCCGAGAGCTTTAGCTCGAGGGAGTTATTCTTTGATTATTAATGCCAAAATTGTCGAGACAAATTGTAAAATATACGAGAAATTTAGTAGCAATAAAAATAGTAGCTAATTTGTCAAGGTCGCGTTATATTTAATAAGATTATTTCCCGAGTCACAAAAAATTCTGTACGTACGTATAAATTATACTAGTTTTGCTCTTTACTGTCTTGGCAGGTACGTTTAATTTAATTATATTATCAATTTCTTGAAGATTTTTACTCCCGAATCTACTCATTGTTAATACTTTTTAACAAAATGTGTCAAATTTAATTCTGTAATAAACTTTAATGGCAAACTGTCAAAATTCAGATGACGCGCGCCTACTATGTTTGTCCTAAAATGGACGGTATTACATAGAAAGAAGTGAATGAATATATTTATAGTTTCAGAAAAAGTGCGAAATCAGTTGGATTTGTGTATTTGCTACTAAAGATCGATAATTTATTAACTATAAGCAATTTTATAATACCATTAGTATAGGTTTTATTTGAAAAATTTGAAATTTACGGGCGGCTTCGTTATTGTTGGATACCGTCCTTCAGGTGAATATTGAGGACGATGATCAAATAGCCGAATATTTACCACCAAGGTGAATAGTCGCTTTATTTTGTTTTGATTGGCTGCGTCAAATCAGTTTCCAAGCACGTGATTGGTTAAAAATTGATATTTGACAGGCAAGGGAAATAATCTCCTTAATTTTAAAAAAATACTGAGACAAAAATCGACCTGTTTCGGCGTGTTTGTTTGTTTTATTGTCAAATACAAATGTTGAATTCATTTAAAGGTATTTTTTGGAGAATCAGGCCTATTTATAGCATGTATGATTGCATAATGTATTACGTAAATATACATAAAACATAAATTCTCAAGATAAATAACTGTATTTTTAAATAGTTTATTATAAAAATTACGTTTGGCTATGTGCTTTTACAAAAATTATCTTTATTACCATTACCGTTACCAATTACTTAAGCCCCAAAAACACAATACATTTTTCAGGTAACTTTATTCTACACGTTTTTTCCCCCAGTTGTAGGGCACATAACAGAATTTTCTGATTATTTAAACAATAAATTGGGTGGAAAGCCGCTCTAAATCGAAGCCCTTATCTCACAACTTGAAACCCTTATATTAGCTGATGAATACAGTGGTTTAAAAGACTCTTTACTAATTTCGAAGCTATTAATTCAACACCATACCGTTTCCTATATCCGTATCTCCCGTCTGCGACTCGAATTGGATTTCCTGTACTATGAGATGGCTAGACTGCACTCGGATTTATCTTATTGCCTTATGCAGTTGCCCTATCGATTTTTGTATAGAAGTGAACGCTGCGCCCGCATGCGTTTCGCTTCACTTTGGTACGACAAACGTTTTTCCTTTCCTGACGCTTTTTCGCCACTCTCTCGAAGGACAATTTTGTCATTTACATATAAATGCATTTTTTTAATAAAAAATAAGAAATCGGTATTCGTGTTCTGAAAAAAGGAGACGAAAAATGTAGTTCAATCAGTAGGCATGAAGTGATGACAAAATTTCAACCCGAAAACAAAAAATATTGTCGTATAGAGAAAAAAAAAATGAGTTTCTGCTTCATTAAACTCGATCCTAGTTGGCGAAATTGTCTGAAAAATATAGCTCGTGTCATGTAGAATAGATTCAAATTTTTAAAAATATTTATTAGTTTTAGAAATATTTCGATTTTTCGAAAAAAAGGCACTAGCGAAAATCGGCTACTCTTGCTCGAGGAGTGATCGTAGAATAACGATCTTGAGCTTATTTTCTTCGGAAAAATACATCACTTGATACTGGCAGAATTCCTAATTCATTAAAAATCAGTGCTGTTATACCTATCCCAAAAATAAACAATACCAATAATGCTGATGAATTTAGACCAATAAATACCTTGCCTCGCCTAATATGTAACCAATCTGGTTTTAGAAAAAAATTTTCATGTGAATCAGCGCTACAACTTACACTTTGTAACATTCAAACTAAATTAGACGAAAATAAATATGTTGTAGCAGTATTTTTGTACTTAAAAAGGGCTTTCGAGACAATTGACCGACAAATAATGTTATCAAAATTGAAATAATATGGTATTGGGAGTAGAGTATTGGAGTGGTTTAGTAACTATTTAAATAATCGCAAGCAGAGAGTCCGTTTTGCTGACCAAACATCCTGTGACATAAATAATGATATAGGGATTCCTCAGGGGAGTGTACTGGGTCCTCTTCTTTTTATTTTATATATTAATGATATTGAACTCTTTGTTGATTGTGAATTCATTAATCTTTTTGCTGATGATACTTTAATAACATGTAGTGATGTTAATCTGGATAAAGCCATAGAGAAAATGAATGCCTCATTATCATCGGTAAATAAATACTTCAACATAAATAAGCTAAAATTAAATGTAAGAAAAACTAAAGCAATGGTCTTCACAACGAAATTCAAATATATAGTATCGACGTTAAAAACATAAGTTTGAACATTAATAATGAACACATTGAAGTTGTTTCTAATATCAAATATTTGGGATTTCAACTAGACAATTACTTAAATTTCGATAGCCACTTTAACTATATTAATAAAAAAATATCTAAAAAACTTTATTTCTTTAGTAGAATTTCCCAAAACTTATCAACTGAAACCAAAATTACTGTATATAATACCATAATTCAGCCTCATTTTGATTATTGCCCATCTATATTATACTTATTCAATTTAAATAAATTAAACATGCTACAAAAACTTCAAAATCGTGGAATGAGAGTAATACTGAAAACAAATCGTCTTACTCCAATTACGTCAATGTTAAATACTCTAAATTGGTTTCCAGTAGAGAAAAGAATGTACTATTTTACAATGGTTTTAGTATTTAAAATAGTAAATCATATGGCACCAGAATACTTCCAACAATATATTACGTTCAACAATAATATCCATAATTATAATACAAGATTTACAAATAACATCTACATTGCAAGAACTGCATATCAAAAAACTATGAATTCTTTATTCTTTAAAGGTTTCAAAAAATTCAATGATATCCCTTTATCTATACGCGAATCAACCACAATAAACTGTTTTAAAATTAAACTTAAGAAATTTATTAAAAATTTTCAATTTAATTAAGATTTTACTAATTCCATTACTTGATGCTTATTATGTATAATAAAGTAATTTTTTGACACTTAAAATTTAAAAAATTGCTATATACTTTTTATAGGATGAAAGTACAAGTCTTTCCGAAGAAAATAAGCTCAAGATCGTTATTCTACGATCACTCCTCGAGCAAGAGTAGCTGATTTTCGCTAGCGCCTTTTTTTTCGAAAAATCGAAATATCTCGAAAACTAATAAACATTTTTAAAAATTTGAAATACATACCTATTCTACATGACACGAGCTATATTTTTGTCAAGTATCAAATAAATTTATTTAAATTTGATAAAGTTATAGCAAAAACAAAAAAATGCGATTTTGGACGGTTTTTTCGATATATCAAATTTAACAGTAGGCCTTGACAGGTTGATTGGACTAATTATTCAGATTAATAGAGTAAAATAAAATTGTTGTTTATTTTATAACGTAGTTTCCACATTATAGACTCATTTTGAGCTTCAGTTGCAGAGCGGAAGAATTCAAAAACTCACAGGCATAATTAAAAACACATGACAGTCATTATTAATGTCATTTTAGACAAGTAAACTATTAAATAACATACTAGTGTGTTATAATTTATAATTCACTAGTGAGTTATGGATTATAACTCACGTTCATATTTAAAGTAGCATTATATTTATTTATTACTATTACAAGCAGAATTCACATTGGCAAAATTCGTTGGTTCATTGGAACCAGACGCTCCCATATCGGTATAGCTGCTAATAGTGCTGGAAGACGCCGACGCA
Source organism: Crepidodera aurea (assembly GCA_949320105.2). Lineage (NCBI taxonomy): Eukaryota > Metazoa > Arthropoda > Insecta > Coleoptera > Chrysomelidae > Crepidodera > Crepidodera aurea. Next base: position 13,728,877 of record OX439479.2, read on the forward strand.
TTAGAACCTTGTAATTTTTCTGAAATTTGTATTTTGTTGTGCACCGATTCTTCTAGGTAGCCTTCTGCTACGGTCGAGGACTTCCATACTCCATGACGCTTCAAAGTAGTCATGTTTATCCCCTGCATTGGCCAAAAGAGTCGCCGAATACCTTCTCAGGCAGTGATCGGTGTAGAGTGCTGGTTCCTCCAATTTCAAAAACTTTGCAATTCTTGAAGGTATCGTCGACAACGTATTTGTTCCCACACACTGGCTGGTACACCTCCCATTTTTGTATAAAACAAAAAAGCGGCTAGAACTAGTATTTTTTGGTCTCAAATACATGTATTTTTTACACAAATTGATCGGGTTGACTGGAAATCCTTCTTCAAGTATGGTGAAACTTCTCGATTTCTTGGTTTTAGTGTGTGACAAAACTAATGTAAAAAATAAGCCAATAGAACATTTTCATCGATACCTTTTATCTTCCGTCAATTCATCCAAGATCCAAACATTTTAAACTCCTTGTCGTAAGCATCTCGGGACTTTTCTAGCAAAATCTGCATCGCTGCTTCTTCCGCTTCTCTTTTCTGAAAGGAAAACTGACAAGTGTCAAAATCTATTTCAACATTTGCTAACAATGTATCATGCCCGTGACAACCAAACAAACAACCTACTTTGACCAAAATGTAAAAAAGTCATTCTGACATTTATAGGGTCCTGAGACGCAAGTAGCTTTGATTTGATAACAAAGCTTATTAATTATTATCTCATAAAAAAACGATTTCTTCCACTTGTCGGATAAAACATTGTATGCCACTCGCGTTTTATGTTTCCTAAGTCACTTGACAAATTTTCTCGCGTGACTTATTTTCAACATATCTCACTAGTACCATAAATAACTATTATTATTAATTACAAACAAATATAAGTTTTAGCCATATAAGTATCGTTTTTTATTAACAAATTCTTTATTTTAAAAATGCCCCTATGAAACGGCCGGTTAAGAGAAACCTACAGTAAAAATACAACATATTAAATAAATAAAAAAATAATAAATCTTACTATTACATCCTTAATATTTCAAAAATGCTTCGTGTTGGAAGGAAATGCTGAAATATATCCATTTTTAATTTTGGGGGACATACAAGTCAGGTTCACCCTCCCTCCTTTCTGTAAAATTGCTTGGGGTAGGATATGTTTCATCATTTAAAAGGTCTGGTAAATTTACAGACATCCTTAGATTTTCTAAAATTGTTAAATGATATAGAGATTTATATTTAACCACACATTTTTCTTCAAATACTTTTCAAATGCCCCGTATTACTACACAACAAGAATATATTTGGCTTACCTTTTTCTTTTAGCTTTAAATTAATTATATAATACAAGGTGTTTCGTAAGGAATGGTCAATATTTTAATCATAGGTTCAAGACCTCCAAATATTAATATTTTACTAAATAACTCTGGGTCAACTACTACGATACAGGGTGTTAAAGATAAAATTTATTTTTCGTTTTTTTTGCAATAATTTCTTTATTATTTAATATTTTGACTTGAAATTTGGTATGGTTGTATTTTTAAGTTAGTAAAACATAAGCGTGTTATCATTTTTGAGATTAGATGAAGAGGGTGCCACCTACACTCTACTGGATGAAGAACAGTATCAATTTTTTTTTTATTCCTGGCCTTTTTTGAATTTTTTTCAAGTCTTTATGATGAGAGATATGATTTGTGTTTATGCACAAATAAATTTTTCTGGACTTGCTGCTGCCATCTAACAATTAATTATTTGACAGCTGTACATTTTCATTTTAGATTCAAAGCCTACTATGTTGAAATATGTTAAAGTAAATTAAATAGATATACTGTGGCTAGAATATTTTAAATGCAAATATCTCGAAATGAGCTGAATTTATGCTATTAAAACAAGTTTTGTTCGAATTTACAGGGTGTATCATAAAGACTTGAAAAAAATTCAAAAAAGGCCAGGAATAAAAAAAAATGATACTTTTCTTCATCCAGTAGAGTGTAGGTGGCGCCCTCTTTATCTAATCTCAAAATTGATAACACGCTTATGATTTCCTAACTTAAAAATATAATCATGCCAAATTTCAAGTCAATATATTAAATAATAAAGATATTATTGCAAAAAAACGAAAAATAAATTTTATCTTCAACACCCTGTATCTTAGTAGTAGATAACATTTGACCCAGAGTTATTTAATCAAATATTAATATTTGGAGGTCCTGCACCTATGAATAAAATATTGACATTCCTTATGAAACACCCTGTATATATGCTTTTCTTATTGGAATAACTTATTGACAGACCTAACTTTTTTTCTTCTAAGGTTTTTTCGATATTAGTTATTCTATGGGCTTGGTCTATAGTTGAATGATTTTCTCTAAATGTGATGGAATTAGTTTCTTTTCTTTAGGTTTTAGTCTTTTTAGTAATATTTTTTCATATAGTATAGTATATAGTACAGTTGCTCACGTCAGTCAAATTCTGGCACCTTTTCACAAGTTGAGCTGGGAAAGATTTTCATGCCTAAACAATTCTATACATTTAACATTAACCAATATAAGAAAATCTAGTTTGGCAACAATGGTTGGAGGCAGTTTGGCAACCATAAAACTAACCATCTGGGGCATTTTTAGACAAAAGGAGATTAACAGGAGCGTGTTTTATATTAGTGTTATAAATTTCCTTTCAGAAAGGTAGGTAAAAGTGAAAAATATATATAATTCTATTCTTCAAGAAATTTCAGGGCATTAAAACTCTGTAGTTGGTAGCTCAAACAATTATTGTTGATATTACAAAAGGGCGTCTATGGAATATTATAGAATTTTGTTGATATAAATGGACCTAGAATCTACAAAAAAAATTCAAAAAAATTAAAATTTGGATTACGCCGAATGAATTTTCTCTAAGAAACGATGGGCAATATCAAAATTACCGAAAAAAAATGTTTGCGCCATTTTTGAGTGAAAAAATGAGTTTTTTGGGATATTAATGGACCTGGAATCTACAAAAAAAATTCAATAAATTAAAATTTAGTTTACGTAGAATGAATTTTGTATAAGAAACGATTGCCGATGACAAAATTACCGAAAACAAATGTTTGGGCCATTTTTGGGGGAAAAAGTGGGTTTTTTAGGATATAAATGGACCTAGAATCTACAAAAAAATTCAAAGAAATTAAAATTTGGTTTACGCAGATATGAGAAATATCCTCTCATTGCTATACTTTGGGGGGCAGTGGCGGCGATTAGAGGGGGGGGGGTGTAAAGGGGCAGCTGCCCCCCACTTTTAGAGGGATGTATCGATAAATAAATGTTGTGTTTATTCTGTTTTAAACATTTCAGAGTAGGAGTTATGTAAAAATTATTTGTACAAAGTCTTCGCCCCCTACTTCTAATGCCCAATCGCCGCCACTGTTGAGGGGGGGGGGCAATTGCCCCTACTGCCCCCCTTGGAGCCGCCGTTGATCCGGACATACGTAATGTAAGAATGCAGCAAATAAAGACATTTTTACATACTTTTTATTACGCTTTCTACAATTTTAATCAAAATTTCATATACTATATTTTTTGGTAAATCTAAAACAATCTAATTTTTCCATGCATTTAACATACAAGTATTAAATTGACCATCTCTTACCTAATTAACGTATGAAATTATTACATTGAGTCATAAAAGTAGCTCATTCTTTACGGACACAAAGTTGGATTAGCATGCAAGTATAACAGCGGCTTCTACTATCTATTAAAATCGAGTTGACCTACCTGGCACAATTCATTGAGACTTTCTCCCAATGACAAAATCAGGATACAACCAACAACAGAATGCAATGGGTCAACGACCCAATGCAACCGTCGGACTTGGTGGATGAGGATTTCGTACGTCAAGGTCTGGAGAAATGAATGTGGGCATGATTTGGAGCCTTGACGTGTTTGGTAAAATTCGAGTTTCGATAAATATGTTAGTTCGTTAATTTACCAAAAATAGGATGAGTATAAATAACATTAGTAGTTTATATTTCTTTTTTTATCCTTAAATCACACATGCGAAAATATTAAGCCCCAAAGGTCAGACCATAATGCAAATTTTTATTTATTATTGTCGTTAGATATTTTGTTTTGTATAAATTCAATTTGATACATACATTAATAAAACGGGGCCAATCATTTTTGAAACACAAAAAATTTTATGTATTTAAAAAAAGCCTAATTTTTAATCGAAAAAGTTCCCATACAAATTTTTAATTTTTTAACTTTATCAGTGCTCATTTTCTCCGTTGAAACCTCGACTTAAAAGGGTATGAAAAAAATAGATTGTTCGTATTGAAAAATATGGTTAAAAATCCAGAAAACCAAAAAGGACTTACTATTTTATGAGTAACAGATTATTCTGCATACACATAGCTTACAAAACGTACTACATATTATACCGAGTGTATCAACGATGCGTGCGTGGAGGATAGTTGCTTCCCTTTTTAAGATAGGAAAAAATGTTCCAAATAAAAGTTGTAGACAGCAATGAAAGCTATGTTCCAAAAATAACTACCAACATACAGGGTGTCCCATAAATGCGTGACTTATCAAAGTTATGTTTTTTAAATGAAACACCCTATATATTTTTACTCGATTGAATTCCTTCGAAAGAGTGCTTCTCAAAAATATAGGGTTGTATGGGTTTATACCTAGTGGTTCTGGTGAACGTCTACTGTGAAATGACGGTTTTTAACATTTTTTGAGATTATTTTGTTCCATGTTTATCCATCATTGAATAAAAAAATATCATTATTACTTTTATGACATTTTTCATACTTTCCTTAAGAATTAGATGCATTACCGGTGAAAATCAAGTAGGCAAACCCTACATTTTCTGGAAGCTCATAGTGTGGACTATTCTGGTATGGCATTATATACAGGGTGTTCCATTTGAAAAAACTGAGAAAAAAATGATCCCGAGTTTTGGTTGCCCCTGTATGGGAAAAGTGCAATTCGGTAAATTTATGAATATGAAATGAAAATACACCATTTTCGAGGATATTTGGTGAAAAAATTTTGTTATTCCTAGTTATTGATTTTGAGATATTTGGTGTTGAATGAACCCATTTTGGGACATAAATGTCACCATAACTTCAGAACCACCTGGTATAAACTCATACAACACTATATTTTTGAGAAGCACTCTTCCGAAGGAATTCAATCGAGTAAAAATATATAGGGTGTTTCATTTAAAAAAACATAACTTTGATAAGTCACGCATTTATGGGACACCCTGTATGTTGGTAGTTATTTTTGGAACATAGCTTTCATTGCTATCTACAACTTTTATTTGAAACATTTTTTCCTATCTTAAAAAGGGAAGCAGCTATCCTCCACGCACGCATCGTTGATACACCCGGTATATGCATACATGATAAATATGTAGGTATTAATTTGAATATTGAAAAACAGGTTATTTATTTAATCACAAAATACTACAAACTTAATTATTTATGGTACAATTAAAATATAAATTGCAATTTTGGTACACAGTAGAAGTATTGTTTGAAATCTTTGTTAACTCATTGATAACGTTGGGTGTAGGTAAATCATTAATGGAACATGGACCAAAATAATCTCAAAAAATGTTAAAAACCGTCATTTCACAGTAGATGTTCAAACAATCACCCGTTAAAGTTAAAGTTAAAGTTAAAGTTAAAGTTAAAGTTGATCTTGTAGTAGAGCTTAGAAATCCTCTAATTCTATTTTTCCTTCAGCGTCGTTGGTTTTTTGTTTGGTACACAGTAGAAGTATTGTTTGAAATCTTTGTTAACTCATTGATAACGTTGGGTGTAGGTAAATCATTAATGTTGTCGATGGGTCAAGCTGTAGAGTGAGAAGCTCGAGGAGTGGCAGCAGAATCTTCTGTTTTCTGTTTTTTAGCTGGAGGTTCTGAGGCGTCACTTCTAAGGGTGTTTATGATGTTGGAATAATGCTCATTATCCATTTGCAGATAGGGCTTAATTGAGTTGGCTGAACTGTGGCCACTATTTTTAATTAATTGTTGTTCACCTACCCTCCTTTAGCCCGGTTACTGACTGCTGTCGAGCGCATAGAGTGGTTTGTTATTTTTATATCTTTTGTATTTAATCCTGCCTTCTCTGCTGCTTCTTTAGTCCATTTCGAAAGTTCGTTTTTTCCCACTGGAGTGTTTTTGTACCATCCACTTGATTGTTCTTTGTTCCATGATGGGTCTACTGTTAAGAATAATCTATCAGTTGTTATTCTAGATGAACGTTTAACCATTAGAATTTTAAAACCATAATTACTTGTTATCAAAGGTATTGTAATATTTGGTGACAACAGCTGTCAAGTTTTGCCGCGGGTAAACTCGAAAAAACTGCTAACAGGAGCTGTCATACAGTTTTTTCATCTAGAAACCATTTGTAATTCAAAATTGCGCGTTTGTGATTGGTGGGAATTAAGACGAGGGAAATAGTCGATAGTATGAATATTTGAGCCACAAATCGTAAAAAACCAATATCCAACCCTCAAATTGTATATTTAGCTACCCCCAACCCCCTTCCGGAACATTTAACTTGTTCAATTATTTTTTTTTAATTTACTTATAATTTACCCTAAATTTTCCGACCATCCACATACCGCTAAGAATTGTTTATGAATTCGGATATTTAAAATCGGTTTGGCCCTGGTTGTTTATGAAATCTGTAATTCGCCTTCGGCCCGTTCAAACCTTTTTCTATCGTTCTGGGTTGTAAAAAGACCTATTTAGAAGAAGAATATAAATAACATTGGTCAAACCATCCGCTACTTACAACACCCTGTATTATAAAGTAAATATTTTAGATATCGATCGATATATTGTGTCAAGAACAATTCTACGTCATAATTCGTTAAGCACGGCGTTTTGAAATAAACAATAAATTTTGATTGCTCTAATAAATAACAAAACGCATTAGGAACTTATATATAAAGATCGCAAAGTCGAAGTATCGGGTTCAAAAGAGGTTACTGCCCTTAAAAGTCTAGACGTGAAGAGGCAAAAGAAAAGACAGAGCAACCCTAAGTTTAAAAATTATTTAGTGGTACCACGTGTCCGTGTCTAACCCCCTATGAACACACACGTGGGGTCTCATCACATCCCAGATTCCCAGATTAAATATAACGTTAACGTTGTCTATGTACTAACTTTAAGCGTCGCCATATGTGAGCAATCCATCAACATCTAAGGTATTAAAACAATATACGGGGTAGGTAACGCGTATTGGAAAAAATAAAATTTTGCTTAGTGTAAGATTTTTTTACTTTTGTACAGTAGTTTATATATTTCGCTATGAAAATTTAAATCAGCTGGATAATTGATGGTGTAATCAGCCCGCGACCCGGTTAAGTTATGGATGGGTGACCAATGGCATGCTGATCGGGAGTTTCTTCCAATTATTAGGCAGTACATTTTTCTATATTTCAATCCAAGTTCTTCTCTTTTCTTTTTAACATGCACTTTCCATCGGAGTTTGGCATCTAAGGTAATACCTAAGTATTTTGCTATGTTAGAATATGGAATCGGGTTATTTGTTTATTCTGACTGGAATATCATCCTTGTGTTTCTTTCCTACTGCTAGAATGGCAGTGTTGTCAGCGAAGGTGGCTATGGTATTGTTTTCTAACTCTGGAATATCACATGTGTACAGTAAGTATAGGACAGGTCCTAGGATACTTCCTTGTGGTACCCCAGCCTTAATTTATTTAAGATCGGAATAGGCTTCATCTTGCCTAATTCTAAAGTATCTTTCCGATATATACGAATGGAGGACTGTATATTGTTTTGGAAGGAAAAGCTTGAGCCTTCATGCCAAACCTTATCAAACGCTTGTGCTACATCAAGAAAGATAGCAGAACAAATGTTTTTCTCTTCTAATGATTTCTCTATAATGTTGGTTATTCTATGAACTTGGTCGATCGTCGAGTGCTTATTTCTAAATCCAAATTGGTGATTAGGGATAATTTCTCTTTCTTCGATAAGTGGTTTTAGTCTTTTGAGTAGGAATTTCTCAAATAGTTTCGACATAACAGGCAGTAATGAGATTGGTCTGTATGACGATGCCTTATGTGGTGGTTTCCCTGGCTTGGGTATCATTATGACTTCCGCAATTTTCCAAATGCTGGGTACATACTTCAGTCTGAAGGCAGCATTTATTAGGTTAGTTAGTTTAATTATTGCTTTTTTGAGTAATTGTTTTAAAATTTCTCCAGTAATTAAATCAAAACCTGGAGCTTTTTTCGGATTGATATTTTCTTTTATTTCGGTAATTACTTCTTTGGGAGAGGTAAATTCTATTTTTTGATCAACCTGTGGATGTTCTTCCACAGAGGGTTCTTCATCTTAATCTTCATGAGATTTTTTTCTAGATGATTTGCAAATCTTGTTGCTCTTTGCTCATTATTTGTAGCCCATTTACCATCTTCGAATCTGACAGGTGGTATTTCAATCTCTTAGTAGCTTTCCAGTACTGCTGTCGTCTGTCAATTCTCTTAGGTAAATACTAATCGATTCTTCTTTAATTTGTTGTATTTCTCTTTTGAGTCTTTGGGTAGCATTGTTGAGTACAGTTTTATCTTGTGGGGCTCTAGTTTGCTGCCATTTTCTTCTAAGATTTCTTTTTTCAGAGATTAGTTCCCTTATTTCTCTAGGATAGTTGTTTCCTATCGTCCTTCTATTAATAGCAGGATCTTAATAAATATTTCAATTGTTTATAAAAAAATAATAAATTAAAACATCATAAATTTATTAAAATTGCATTTTTCTTGCTTTTTTTCTGCAAGTTCATCATTTAAATCATAAAATCTATGGAAGCAAAAGTGGAAAGCGCAAATTCCAAAGGCCTGGAATGATGAAGTTTTAGAAAAAAACTTTTCAACATAAATCAATTATATCAGAACATTCTCATTCGATTTCTCATAAAATGTTACGTCTAGAGAAGCGTATGTATAGACCAAAAAATGGAACATTAGTGAAACCAAATTTTCTTGAATAGTGTTTAATTTATTGACAAAAATGTTAGACGTCAATCGCAGATTTAGAAAGTTATATTCCTAAAAATAGAGGATCTAGTGTGCCTCATCCTGTACAGGACTCATCTATCGACACATAAGGTATTAGCACATCCCACTTTCCCCGAGGGTAGTTTTTAATTATTTTTTGTTTTTTTTTTCTCCTCTTCTTCTCTTTAACGCCAGTCTCCACAGGAAATTGTTTGAACCATTTTTCAAACAAGTTTGTCTTTAAGGGTGACATACCGTGAACTTCAAAAAGAACGTTGATATCTCCTTTCAACTTTTTTATCGGCTTTTTTTTTAAATTTAATTGCATTAAACGCTTGACAAAATTTACAAAGCGATTTGACTCCTTCCGTTTTTTATTTTATAAAATTGAGTCGTTGCCTAAAAGGAGTAGATGTCTCTGTTTTATAAAACCTGGGAGCCCAGAAATAGTTGTAGCCCAGAGACTTTGACCTCGCATAAAATGTGATATCGCTGAAACTTGGCCTTAGGTACTTGAAAGGGTGTATAGAAAACGATACAGTGTAGTTTAAAAAAAACGTATCAAGCTAGGGTGGTCGGTCATCAAAGTTTATGTTTTTTGAAGAGTCGTCTGGTAAGTAAATTGTTTAAATTTGGTGGATACACTAAAGGATGTTGTCCTTCGTCCTGTTTTAATTCCAGAAAATACCAAATCAAATTTCAAAGATTTGATGCAACTGCATCTGAATTGACTGACCACACCCCCCATTCGCCTTTAGTTCTTTCATCATTCTAGAATTATCATTTGCTATCTGGTGTGAAACTTGTTCGTGGAAAGTGCTATCACTATCATTGCCTTCTAATATAGTTTCAAGAAATTAAGCATCACTTGTGACTTTTGTTTGAAAGATATGTCAAAAAACCTCTTGGTTTTTCCACGTATGCCACCATCCTTATTTACGTCCTTGGATTATACAGGGTGCTTCATAGTTAAACCGACATACGTTAACTGTAAGTAGAGGGAACTTAGGTGATTCCAAATTACCTTGGTTACTGGGTCTAACGCCTTTAATAACAGAGATACGGGGTTTTTCATCCATTTCGGCCAATATTTTGATAAGCCGTAACTTTAGAATCACCCTGTAGATTTCTCTCATACTTGGTACAGATATAGTGTGTTAATAGCCCAATCCTGCAGTGTAAGAACTGGATTTTAACTGTCGTTCTTGTATTGTGCGATTGGGCTATTTAAACAATCTACCTGTACCAAATATGAAAGAAATCTACATGGTTATGGCTTATGAAAATGACAATAAGTATTGCATTAATTGAATTTTAACTTTAAAAGTTTAGTAATATGTAAAACGAGATGTGCATTTATAAAAATATGTGAGTATATCTTTCGTTTCGAATGTCTGATCTAATTTAAAAAAAATCTGGTGTACAGCATGTTGCTTTGGGGATTTTCAAATTTTACAAATTTTTCTTAATCCGTATCTATATTTTAACTGTAGTGTAGTCCTTACATTATACGATTAGGCTACTAAAAATGATGCCTGCACCAAATATGAAAGAAAGTTACTGCTTGTGAAAATGAAAATAATGGATTTGATGTAATTTGAAGTTAAAACTCCAGTAGTAAAATTCACTTTAACTCATTTTTTTTTCGTTCTTTTCAAATATCCATCCCAATTTTAAAAAATCTGATATACAGGGTGTTGTTTTGGGAATTTTCAAATTTTACAAATTCTTCTTAATCCGGATCTGGATTTTAATTGTAGTTCTTACACTACAGGATAGGGCTATTAACACATTATACTTGTACCAAGTATGAGAAAAATCTACAGGGTAGTTCTAAAGTTACGGCTTATGGAATCATCTAAGTACCCTCTTATTTACAATTAACGTATGTCGGTTTGACTATGAAACACCCTGTATACCTTTATATAATAACTTTCGATCTATTGCTCCCCAAACAGGTGCGGATCCAGGAGGTGGGTCATGGGGTTCATTTAAGGCCCAACTAACGACATTTGAATTTCACAAATAATTTAAAATCAATTTCGAAAATAGTAAAAATACCTTCGTGACCCTCCCAAAATGGAAGTCTGGATCCGCCTCTGTTCCCAAAAACTAATTTGCAATTTAAAATGAAGCCGTAAAACTGTGCAAATTATTCACTATCTAAAACAAATCTTGAACGTTCAATATGATTGTTAATACTATATCAACATTCAACACTGAAAAATATTGATGCAAGATATTGAATACGGATATTTTTAATTTCGAGCGAAAGATTTACTAAAATAGAACATACAGGGTGTGCCAGGAGTTCGTACCCAATACTTGCGAGCTATTGGACGGACAAAAAATAATTTTATAAAGTTGGAAAATAGAAATTATTTTTTATTCAAACCGTTCATAATTTTTAGCGAAGAAACAAAAAATTCCGATTCTAAATCTTTATGCTTAAAAATTCACTGATTAGTAAGACGTATTTTACAATTAAAAGAACGTACAAACATGACACCATGCGCTAGGATGTTAGGGCTGCTGACCTCCATAAATTATAAATGTATTTAAATGCAGTCGATTTTAGAGATGCACGGCAACACCGAAGTTATATACGGAGACTATTCACTATCGGATAGCGGTTTTCATCACGCCTACTAACCGGCGTGATTAGAGATCGAAATATTTGCGAAGAGCGCCGGCGCGAACCCTGGCGGCGTTCCGTCGAACGACAGACACTAGATAACCAAGATGGTGTCCGGCTGACGAGGGGAGTGGCGTATGAAAACTGTAGTTGCGGTAGAAACAAGTGCCGGCGATCCGGTTAGTAGGGCTACCTCGTACCGCTTGGCCCTAAAAAAATACAAACAAGTGCCGTGAAATGACCTCTTCTTAGTGTGCCATGACATTTAATACTTAAATAATCATAGACACACCCCTAATTTCAACTCATCTGTGATAATAACTATGGCCGTTCGTATGGACAACTCTACACCCAATAGAAAAATTAACTATAAAGTTACGGTAGGTACATGTCAAACTTGATATATTTATTTACCATTGTGAGGTACCATAAACGTCAACCCCACCCATTAAGGTTAAGTACCTACGTAGGTACCTTTTGAAACATTGTTGCGTAATATATTTGTTTTTCTTTAAATTTGTTTAAATTCCTTTGGCCTATACCGTTAAATTGTTCAATTTATGTACATAGTGTACAGCCCTATGCTGTCTAAATAGTTTTAACTTTCAACAAAAGGAGGAGATGAAAGAAAACAAAAATTAGGCGTAGAGAATTGTCAATTTTTAACCCATGTTATGATACGGGACTCGGGATTTGTTTACACAGGTAACAGCGATTTCGTTTGCGTGACTGTGGTCAAATACCTTCGTGTAATAGAATAGTTGGCCGTAATTTTTCGATGTTGTCAAAATATAGAAGAATCGCAGTCTTCCTGGTTGATAAACCATGTGTTTATATGTGGGTGTCTCGTATCGGAAATCGAAGAGGACAGTCTGTGTAAAACCTCCCCCGAGAAGGCGGAAGTATCCGCACATAGTTTGAGTTCCAGTCTCCAGTCGCTATTCATCTGTCTTGGGAGCAAACTCCGCTCTTCGTCATGCTCTAGTCGCGCTGCTCGTTAAAAATTACCTATATAATTAATAGTGTTCGGTTGGCTGATAGACTCTGTGTTCTATGCGGTTTTTAAAGTTAATTAGAATCGAGGTGTTACCTGCCACCGGTTGGAAAATATAACGCAAATATTAGGTACTAAAAAAATTTATTTATTTGCTTATTTAATAACACTATCCGCCCGTCACGTTATATCTGTTTTCGCAATGTTAGTTAACAAAATTTAGATTGTAATCTGTCATTAAGTTATTATCGAACATACTCATGAATGAATATACCGTTACTGTTTAGAAAAACTAATACCTAGATTAAAATTAGGAGGCACTAAAACTTTTAGTGGTGGGCCGTAAAAAGTGAGGGGAAAAAAGGAGAAAAAACTTATGCAATCGATAAATTATCCTTTTTTAATGAATTAATGTTAAATACAATTTTTTATGAAAATAAACCCTTCCGGAGTTATAAGGCGTAGAAGATTACGATTTTTTTAATTTCCTTAAAAAAATGTATTTTTTTCCCGTAACTTTTTTTTTGGCTCATGATATCGAGATTACAATAAACCATTTTAAAGCTTAGGATATCGCGGAAATGTCATTTTGACAAACTTATTCATTGGAACGACCGTTTTTTGATAGCAAATTTTTTATGACCCAGAAGATAGACCCCAATATAACATCATAAATCAGTGGCGGATAATTTCTAAAATAAAATAGCATTATTTGTTCCTAAAATTTTTAAAAATACCAATTTATTTCTTGGTAGGTATGTAATCTCTACAGGTAGAAAATATTTACAATTCAAGATCAATTTGGGTAGACTTCAACTGAGCACCGTCCCTTGAAGGCAGTAAAAGTAGATACATCAACTGAGCACTTTTACCTGCTTTAATAAATCTTTTTAATCCTTTAATCCTAATATGAAAAGTACGATAAGTTAGTTAAAATTGATTTTATTTGTAAGAGTGCATTGGCAACTAATGTTTTTTTATAAATATTTTGAAACATAAAGTAAATACAAAAGAAATATCAATATAAAAATATACATTTAAAATACATCGATTTTAGTTTCAAATTTTGTAATTTCCCCATTATTTAATTCTAATATTTTTTTATTTGTGAATATTTCTCATATCTCCGTAAATCAAATTTTATTTTTTTGAATTTTTTTTGTAGATTCTAGGTCCATTTATATCCTAAAAAACTCACTTTTTCCTTCAAAAATGGCCCAAACCTTTTTGTCTTTCGGTAATTTTGACATTGCCAATCGTTTCTTATACAAAATTCATTCTGCGTAAACCAAATTTTAATTTTTTTGATTTTTTTTTTGTAGATTCTAGGTCCATTTATATCCTAAAAAACTAACTTTTTACCTCAAAAATGGCCCAAACATTTTTTTTCGGCAATTTTGATATTGCCAATCGTTTCTTATACAAAATTCATTCTGCCTAAACCAAATTTTATTTTGTTTTGTGTAGATTCTAGGTCCATTTATATCATCAAATCCTTTTACAAGCAGTACTTATAAATTCAAATTAACAAGAATTAAAGTATTAAGGCATTAAGTGCTGAATTGATATATCTACGAAGGGTTCAATAGTTTACCTGAGGGTAATAAAGTGCTAAGTTGATGCCTGTCCATCAATTTAAGTAGCCCTCAACTTTCTTAGAAAGGATTAAAATTTCCAATCGGCAGAAAGTGTTGTGCAGATTGTAAATTATTTTAGTTAAAATTTACATTTCTGTTTGTGTAGTCCTGTGATTGTAACTCGCAGAATTGTTAGTTCTGTAATAATATGCGATAAAATGCAATATTGATCAAGTGAATTTGTGCAATAAAAATCGCACAAACGTCTAATTGTACTCCTGTGAAATTAAAGTGCAAATTAACCGTGCACATAAAAACTTTAGTGTTAAATGTACATGACGCTCTTGTACATGAACATTTCAATACTACTGTTCAGAGTATAGTTTCTAAGTGTTCACATATGACCGGAGTTGGAGAAGCAACCATTTATAGACTTTTGAAGCAACGAAAGGATGGAAGTATTACAGTAGCACCTAAAACTTTAACTGGGAGAAAACCCACTCAAATAGACGGTACTATGAAACAACTGATCCGAAGAAAAGTGCATTCGTTTTATTTACAAAAAAAGATACCTACTTTGGATAAACTTTTAGTAGACATTAATGAAACGAAACTTTGCCAAACCTTAAAAGAGACAAATTGTGGAAAACTTTACATGAATTAGACTTCGTTTGGGAGAAGAACGATAGAAAATCTGCGCTCATAGAGAAAGATAAAACCTAAAAAAAAAAAAAAAAAAAAGAGAAGAGGAATATTTCAGTCAAATGATAGATTTATTACCGACCAATTCTGTAATAGTTATGGATAATGCCAGTTGTCATTCAAGATTAAAGGAACCGTTACCTAACATTAAATGGAAAAAGCTAATAACCAAAGAAATAGTGGCAGAAGAGGGATTACTCAAAAAAGAGCTATTGTAGTTACTTAAACAACATTCACCAAAATTTAAGAAGTATAGTGTAGATGAAATAGCAAAATAATATGGAGTTAAAGTGTTGAGGTTACCACCTTATCACTGTGAACACTTAACCCCATTGAACTAATCTGGGCTCAAATGAAGGGATATGTCGCGAGAAACAATACAGCATTTAAACTTCAAGGATAATTTATCGATTGCGCTAGTTTCCTATGTACTCTCTACTCAGTAATGTTCGTTAAAAAAGAATGGAGAAAATTAATAGTTATAAAAAAAGCCGCTTTCAGTACTATATATCGTTGTTAAACGATACAAGACCGAAAACGGTTTTTTTTATCGTGCCTTTTAGGCACATCGGGGTCTCGTCTAATCGACAAGACGAATCCCCATGCTAAGGGCTGAGTCTCTATAGATCACAGCGTGGAAACTGCTCTACCAGGTACAACATCCTGCCAGATACGTAAGTCGTCTACAGACAATTCCGAGTCCCAACATCGAAAAGATTGTATTACCCATGTTCGTCCGTCAAGAGATCCAGTCGGACATGGCAAGGATCGATCCCAACGGAAAAATAGGGCTCGTGCGACAACCGTAGCAAGCTACGATTGCCTAGTACAGTCGCATTGTTTTGAGCCTTTGGACTCTCGGAACTCCAAGAGATATCGTTGCCACCTTTGACTAGGAATGATACGGCCTTAGATGCGTTCAGGCATAATCCCACGGATGGTAGCTTCGCACCATTACCCGCTCGAGGAAGTGCGTCAACCAAATGTCCGAACCTGCGGTTCCTCTCGTACTGAGCAGGATTACTATTGCAACGACGAGTCATCAGTAGGGTAAAACTAACCTGTCTCACGACGGTCTAAACCCGGCACACGTTCCCTTTTGACGGGTTAGACTGTCAAAGTGTTATAATGTTTTCTAAAGACCAACGAAGCAATTTGTGAAAATGTTAATGTCCTTTAATTGTTGGATAACGGTTGTTTCGGCTTCTCCATTTTTGTCTTCCATATAAAATAGATCCATCGCCAATTTGACTTCAAATAATTGAACGCAAAAGTTAGGGATGCTTTTAAAGAACGTTTGACATTTGAATTATCTTTAAAATTACCGAAAATATGGAACCCAACCCTCCTACACCGAGTATTATAATTTGCGTAGATCTGGTATTGAAATTCTTTTGTAAATGGACTTGAAAGTGTCTTTTTTTTACTGTATCGGATTATTATGTAACGTTCCCAACAACAAAGTTAATCTAAATATGTTTGGCAAACGAAAGTTTCATTAGCTGGAAAATCCAAAAGCAATTTTGTTAAACTAAATTTGTAAATAGATTTCATTACTCGCCCACTCGTATTCAATGACGTTATCGAAAAATTTAAAACTCGTTTAAATCTACAAAAACATAAATCGCCATTACACTTTAAAAATTGGCCCTGGAATACACCCTTCAGTTATTATTTGGTATGTAATAAGGAGGTAATTAAAAATCTTAAAAAGTATTGGCTAGATATAATTGACTTTACGCCCTCCCCAGAAGTAACTGATTAAAGTAGAAACACAATTTTGCATTTAGTCCTTGATGTGAATAGTTAACAGTTATATTCAATGCTTGACAGATCCGCCACTAGACATTTGGGTGCCTGGGGCAAACCATTAGCCCCCTTACATTTAATGGAGTATCCTACTTACGGTACGGTGTAAGCAAAGGAACCAATCCGGCCCCTCCAACCCCCTACATTTATTGGAATACACTTTTTTAATTGGTGTAAGGAACATCAAATAAAAAGCTAGTAGTTGTATCATAATAAGCTCATGTTTATTTATAATAAACAGTAGTATAGATATAACGCGAATATAACTATGTTATAGTTTAGCCCTACGAGCTTTTACTCTTCCAAATTCGTTGATAATTTCTACAAAATTGACATTTCCAATCTTCCAACAACTTCACCCATGGTTGACCTAAACTATTCTTGATTAGGAACATTTTGCTGAATGCTCGTTCTCCTATTGCCACTGACACTGCAATTACAGCCAGTAATCTTAAACATATACGAATCTGAGGTAGAATATTCTCCAATCCTTTTTTGTATATGGTGTTAAGGATATCTAAGGCAGAATTGAAATCACCCACAACATTTATCAGTTCATAGTATGTTTGTAACTCATTAGTCAGATCATCTTTATTTAAATCTCTAGGATAAGTTTATGCAAGTTTTTCTGTTCCATCATTACTGTAGCAATCACTCCGTTCACTGAAGTCTTTTGGAGATTTGATTTAACAAAGTCCTTTCAGAAAGATATTGAACTGAACAGTATACCCAATTAAACCACTCATGCCTTCCCCAGAGGGTAGAGCAAATCCCAAACATTAATTTAAGAGCTTGATTTCCAAAATCCAACTCCACGACACGAACAACAAATTGAAGTTTTCAATTGTCACAAGTGGTTTTCTCTCATGTTGACAAAACTTTATGAGTCACGCCTAGTTTAAATTAATTTCAAGGGTTGTTTTAAACATTCATAGATTTAAAAGCAGCGTTTGGCACTCCATGGAATAGAAGTATAGATGAGAACGTTAGGGGCACAATACGGATAAAGACAGTAGTAGAAGAGAGAAGGTTTTTGAAAATGAAGAATTAGGAGTAACTTAACAAGCAATTTCAAAATGCCTCAAAGACATAGGAATGATTCAGAAGCAAGGAAATTGAACGCAGTACGAGTTGAAATCGAGATATGATGAACGGCGTTTGTGAACAGTTGCTTGAGAGGAAAAGACGGAAGGGATTTCTGCATCGCATTGTGATGGGATAAAAAATTGGTTCATTACGATAACCCCAAGCGCAGAAAATCCAATGGATATCTCAGCCATACTTCCACGTCGACAGCCAAACCAAATATTCACTGTTCCAAGGCCAAATAAATTTGTTTTGGGTGAAACAATCACAGGTCATCATTATCGCAACATTGAAAGACAAATGGCAGCAATACAACGAGAGATAAAGTGATTTTGCATTATGACAATGCTCGACCTCATGTTGCGGATGTGGTCAAGACATACTTTGAAACTTCTGACGATTACTGGTTATGATCAATGACAGCGATGTACAATACTTTGAAACGGAATAAGGAATAAAGTCATTAAAAGGATTGAAAATGAATAAATGAGTTGGAAAGAAGTGTGAGTAAGAATGGAATGGAAAAAACTATAGCGGAGACGAAACAGCTGGTTGACACCTGATAGGTTGCCTAGGTTGGTATTAGACAGAAGAGTTGGAAGGGAAAAAGAAGGGGCCGACAGAGTGAAAGAAGGTTACAACAAGTGGAAAGGGATATCGAAAGATATCAAGTGAGGAACTGGATGGAGAGGGCGGTGGATAAAGGGAGATCCATGGGCCTACTAGGCCTGCAGTGCTAAAGAATTGTAAATACATGGTGGATTTCTGGTAAAAAACAGGAAATAACGCAAAATAATTGGTTTTGATCAGTGTGTAAAATGTTCCCGCAACGTTAAATGATTTAAAAATTACGTAAAATAAAAAATTAACTTTAACTACAGGTTTTTCCGAAAGTCAATAACTATTGGCGAGAATAAAATTAGTTGCAATTTAAATACTTCAAAAATAATGACTTATAATTAATTTGTCTTACGCATGCATTTTTAAAAATATTTATTCAATTTACCATCTATTGTTGAATTATTAACTATTTAATTATTCATTGAATGAACCTGTTTGTATGTATTTAAATTTTTTACATTAATCAACACATATCTAAAGCAGTATCGATCAAATTGCTAATAAGTTTGCCAGTTGCAATAATTACAATGCACAGAAAAAACAATTTTGTACTATAGTTTGTCCATTCTATTGTAAACACAGCTAAAACATCAGCACAGCGCGTGATTACGGTCAAAAGCTTCAATCGGACTGAATTTGTAACAGGTGTGTATTAAGGATTCACTTTTAAATAGGATTTTCAAGCGTGTACATATTGAAACAATTTTATTTTGTAATTAGATAGACTCCCAGACGGCAGCCGGCGACGACACCAACATGACATTGTTTTAATTGGTACAAAGTACCTGAGTACCAAGGGATATTACAATGAAGTATTATTAAACAATCAAATATTATATTTTTTTATAAAATCGATTACTTATTTTTATAATCGCCTTAATGCAACCCTGTGTATTAGTCCAGTCAGGTTGTCTCCACGTGCATGTTTGGACAAACTATAGAGCTCTCGAAGGAAACGAGGGGAAGGGTATTTTCGAAAAGCATAAGAGTATTTGTTTGTGGGAATGACGGGAGTTCTTCTACACTCAATTGAACTTACACGGTACGCTACTGTTCTGTATGTCATAAATAACTCCAGACGACTGAATTGCAATAAATAGGTAATAAATATTCAACTGAGATTAGAAAAGTATACCTTTACCCTTTTATTAAGTAGAACTTGTGCCAAAACTATATCTATAAATAATTTCTTAAAATTAGTCTGCCCTTATTTCCATACGTTTCGGAATTCCTTGTTCACCTTTGATATTTGTTATTTGCATGAATATAAGGTTAACTGCTTCTTTCTATTTCTCTTTAAATCGTAAATATTGAAATATTCTTCTATTAAGTTCCTAAACATTTTTATCAGAGGAAATTTTGAAACAAACATAAAGGAAGGAATGCAAGATTATTTAATATTCTAAGAAAGCAAATATTTAGTTATGATTAATCAACAATTTTGGAATAATCAGTAGTTTACCACAACTTTGTTAATAAATGAATTAATTGTTAAAAATAGCTCGAGTATAAAATTAATCACAGCTCTCAGTAATATCACGAGAAGTTACTGGCAAAATTTGGAGTTCTCAAAGTTCATTAGTGTTGGTTTATCAAAACGTCTACATTGGCATTGTCGATCAAAGTAATTTGTCGGCACATCTGGGAATTTTGTTTTTATATTTCTGCAATTGAAAATGGGTAAACTATACACTTGGATTACATGTTGCTACCGGAGGTCCAGAGGTAAACGTGTCGTTATCATTCTACAAAACTAACACCACTAAATTATTAAAAAAAAAACAGAAAATTGTTGTTGTTGATGGGTCCAGCTGTAGAGTGAGAAGCTCGAGGAGTGGCTGTAGGCTCTCCTGTTTTCTGATTTTTAGCTGGAGGTTCTGAGGCGTCACTTCTAAGGGTGTTTATGATGTTGGAATAATGCTCATTATCCATTTGCAGATAAGGCTTAATTGAGTTGGCTGAACTGTTGCCAGTAATTTTAATTAATTGTTGTTCACCCAACCCTCCTTTAGTCAGGTTACTGACTGCTGTCGACCGCATAGAGTGGTTTGTTATTTTTATTTCTTTTGTATTTAATCCTGGCTTCTCTGTTGCTTCTTTAGTCCATTTCGAAAGTTCGTTTTTTCTCACTGGAGTGTTTTTGTACCATCCACTTGATTGTTCTTTGTTCCATGATGGGTTTACTGTTAAGAATAATCTATCACTTGTTATTCTAGATGAACGTTTAACCATTAGAATTTTAAAAAGACGGACTGGACAGAAGGTAGGGTTCTTCGTGTTGGGGACCAGCCAGTTACTATCGGCCATTTTTTTTGTCCCCCCTGGGCCCTTTTATTCTACTCTTCCTAAAAAGTAGGATTTTTGAAAATCAGTTACTTTAAAAAGTATGTAACTATGTTATCTACCTGTTTTAATCCCAGAATTATCCAGGCAAGTTCTACTGAAGCGATATGGTAAAATTTTCGCTGGAGTCCCGCCGGAGTGTCTTCGTCCCATAATAAAACCATTGCGTAGTATTCTTCCAATTTTAATGAAGCAGAGCTCGATTTCCTTTTATTGGCGCACATCTGCAAATTCCTTCGTTTCGCATTACGAGCTTCCCTACTAGACTTGAAGATAATATCTTTAAATGGATCAAAAATTATTTTCCACTTCATAAAATACATCTCTTGCATTTTTTTTTGCAACGGTGTTCCACATTGTCTTCACAACTAATTCTTTGTAATTTTCACCGTTTTCTTTCTTCATATTCCACTCCCAATCTTACAGGATTAGGTTTAGTTGCTCTAAACTTGTAGTTTCCAAGAGCTCGTATTTCTTTGTCTTGCAGAATTCCGTAAACTGTTTCGATATTGACGTATGGGTTTTAACGGTATTATACGGTACACTTTTCTCAATCGCCAGATCAATATTAGTCATAGAATCACTTCCAAAGCGACTCATTTTCACTACATAAGCTGACTAGCACTGTTTAAAAACAATATTACAAAATTTATTGACAATAAAATCAGAAAAATTGTTTTTCTGGTGTCCTAGGAGACCATAATTACTTGTTATCAAAGGTATTGTAATTTTTGGTGACAACAGCTGTCAAGTAAACTCGATTATTTTTTTCATTTGTCAAAACAGTCAGATTTTGTGGTTTCAGCCAATAACAGCTCAGTATCCTAACCAATCATTGTGTTTTATACTGATAAAACCGCTTCGTCGTTTTTGTTTTTTGATTAAACTGTGTTTACCTTTCTTGAAATGTCAAATGTAAACATTTATCAATTATTATTATACTAAAATGTATTGCAAATCTATGTTAATACCCAAATTTCAAAATATATTTGTAAACTAACCTGTTTTTATTCGTTTATTGTAACACACAGCTCCGTCCATAAATTCGTTTAAAACTGACATAATGTCAAAACGTCCAAACGTTACACTTAATAAATAATCTTAAATGCCTACTACTAGATAGGCAAATTATATTACGTTTGTAATATTTGGCGTTTAAATGTAAAAGAAAATATCGAACTTTTGAGTGTAAAGTGTCTTTCTCTGTTTTTAACACAAAATGATTCAAAAAATAATCTTTCAAAATGCCAATCGTCCTGCAAAATTTTATAGATCAAATTTTCGGTTTCCATACTCAAACGCCTTTATTTCAGGCAAAACCACTCAAACAAACTGACTCGTGATTTTATCAATCAGTTTGTTTTCGTGGTTTTTCAAAATAAAGCCGTTTTCGTGAAAACCAAAAATTTAATCGATAAAATTTGGAGGACTCGTGGTATTGCCTTTGAAAAAACTACTGACAGGAGCGTTTGTGATTGGTGGAAATTAAGACGAGGGAAATAGTCATATTGGTCAACAAAAGTAGTAATTTTATATATATAAAATAAATAAAAAATAAATTTTAGTACATTATCAATAATTTTATACATCCATAGAATTCTTGTAATCTTAGCGCTGAAAAAAATATGATAAAATACGTGTATTAAATTTACAACTTTTATTTAATTATATTTAAATAAAACCAGTTTGTTTATTTGATATTCTGCTGCATTAACAGATATTTATTTCTATGCACGAATAATAATTTGTAATAACCTTTAACAATCAACTTTTCTTATAGAAAAAATGCGGTAAAGAAGTGTTGTTTATACGTAATGAGACAACATTTATTTATCATAAAAATCCGCTTAGCTAAAACTTCTCAGTACAAAGAAATATAGAAAAAAAATAATTGCGTTTCTCTTCGCGTCATCCAACTAAATTTTAGAACGGCATTTTTGCAATGTTGTTTTTTTTTTAATCTAAATAAAAACTCTATTTTATTGATAGATTATAAAATTATTTGAATGACCTCTTCTGTATTCTAGAGGTATCTTTGGGTTGGTTGTTGACCTCTGAGGATCAGAATATTATTAGGAAATGCGGACGAAGCAACGGCAGCGCAGGTAGGCATTCAGACAGTTGAATGCCGGAAATCATTAGTTATGAATAGTTTCAAGGTAGTTCAAAACACAACAGGTTGTATTTAATTAATTTTTAAATTTTTAGATCCTCATTACGCGTCAACGTTTATTATCTTTTTACGTTATATGGCCCACAAATTTTTTTATTATGCACATTTTGGAAGTTATAAAAATGTAACATTAAATTAGTTTATAATTAAGTAATTATTTTCGTCACGACAAATAGTGTATTTCTAAATGACTCTCACAATGTTTGTAGCAATATTTGTTTATAATTTTGTTTTAAAAAACTGAGAGACAACTCTTAGACTTTGAGAAATACTGTTAAAGGGTTTCATTAACGCGTCATAACTTTATACGATATTTCCCCTTGACCCGCGCAGCAAAAGTAGGCGTGCCTAAATATAAATATTTTCCAAAGTTTGGCAACACAGCAAAATTCATTTACCAAAAGATATTGCCACCGAATAAATAAATCATTTATGCATTCTTAGTAGCCAGGGGCGTGCAGAACATAAAAATTAGGTGACCAAAACCATCCAATGTTTTAAATAGGTAATGTATTGAGGTATTCCCAAAAATAATGGAATAGAAAATGGGAAAATAAAATAAACGTGGTAGAAAAAATCGAGATTTATTGGAATTTCACTCAATAATCCTCAGGTGTTGTAGGGAATTGTTCCTTATTTCCAACCACTTGCTGTTTTTAGATCCACTAACTCCGGTAGAAAATAATTGAAGAAAAAAATTATCAACTTTATAAATCAAAAAAAAACATGAGAAATAAGGACATTTTGAATTTGAAGATTATATATGTCACCTCTTCAACTAAACAACCTTTCGGGATCCATTTAACGAAAAAGCATTTCTGTCTTATGTATTATGAGTTAATAATTTGTTATAAACAAATTCTGACCAACATTTTTTTTCTGTAAGTAATTTATAGAAACAGCGATATGTAACAAATTGTTAATAATTCCATTTCATTCTTATATTATATCGAATAATTTTTGGATTAAAAAAACGTAATTGAAATTAATTATTATGAAAAAAATAAAAATATAGTTATTGTATAAAAATTTTGAAGAGAGAACCGAGGTAATTTGATCAGAACATCTATTTATTTTTAAATAAACAATAGCAGCACTTTCAGTTAGAAATCTATTATAATGAATCCAGGAAACTATTTTTTTTCTGTCAAAACTGCGTTATAAAAATTGTGGCAAAGGATACTGTAATTTTTATTATTAGTTAGTATCCTACAGTTACATAGGATGCGTTTGACTGTTTCATCTGGATCAGAGCTAAATCTATCCAGTTATATCTCTATACCTTGCTACTCTTGTGTTGCTAGTTTGATATCCATTTAGACTCGTGACTTTCAATTCGTTATGGATATTTTTGATATAGTTTCCTATTTTTTTCTGTGCATTTGTATCGTAACTATCGTTTTTTATTCTTGTCTTTGCACTTAGTGCTGATCTAGATCCACATTATATATAACATAGTCGTTAATTTCATTAAATTGTCTTTTAGCCATTTCATTTACGTCACAACAGTAGTTCAATATATATAAAACAAGTCTCTCCTCGCTATAACGTATAATTCGATTTTATAACAGTTAACATTTATTTTTATTATACTTTTTTTATTGACTTATCATAAAGGCGCCCTCATGAGTATTCACATTGTGTGATACAATTTCGATGCGTATTTCATTCAAGGTTGTTTCAATTTCTTCAATTACTTCATATTATATCACATAAATATCGATCGGTTTTCTACTGAACCTGTTTTACAGGAAACAATATTGAAGAATGTTTCGTCTTTCTGCTTTCTTGGAATATTATGAAGAATAATTACTTGGGACTTCCATTTAATGGTTAAGTGATATGGTAGAATAACACAAAAACCAAAATTAACTTTTTTATAGCTTACAGACTCTGAATCCAAAAGGACAAACTGTAAAGTAACAAATCTTGTAATCAGTTACTCTGAAATACAATAGGTCACAGAATCCTTTGTACTCTACAACCCTTCTGCAGTAAGGGTTCGACCAACTGACCCCTAATGCGGAATTTATCGATCGTATCTAGCAAGGAGTTACCTGTGCCTTCAGCTTGAATGCAAATAATTGTGTGTATACCGCAGACAGGATCGTCGGTTATTCCATGTCAACCTGTCAGTTGACAAATAAACTCGTTCGAGAGGGACAAAATGTTAAAATTGAACCCACTTAGTAACATGAACCCGAAATTGGAATTGAATACACTCTTGTAGAATCAATACTCTAAAGACTAAATATAAGTGGTCGAATCAATCTTGTGAATTCAATAAAAGGGTAATTTATCTGTCCTTCGAGAAAATAGCTCATTTTGTCCTTTATGCATTTTATCCACTCTGTGTAAACGTAGTACCTACATAGTAATAATTTTGTTCCATGAATCAATAAATTTACTTCTGCGCACTACATGATTTCACAGTTAATTTGACAGCGTGAATCAATTTTATTTGATGTTTGAGTTTTAATTACACACCATGTAACAGCCAATTTCTCAAATCGAGTTACATCATTTCTGTATCTGGAATACAAAACTCCCAACAATTTTAACAGCCAGGAGTCTTAGTGGTCCTTACAACTGCTGTATTTCTATATACACTGTTTTTAATATTAAAAAGAAACTATGAAATCCAATTATGTTGAGTGATAATAATTTGCAATGCAGTTATACGAAAGATTTAATTAACAATTAAAAATTTTAAATGCAAATTAATTCTACTTCGTATTTAGCTTTTCCCACTTTATCGATTTTATACAAAGTATATAAAGTATTTATAGAAGTTCTTCATAAAAATTTTTAAAAATGTATAGAGGACATAGTAATAAAATTTAGAAAAACTCTTAAATATCAAAAGATATGTATAGAGTAAATTCGGGACAGAATTATTTACCAATTGACAAAAATATATACAGCGCGTTCCTTGTATGAAATAAAAATTGTAAACTTGGTCAAAAGATTCTCTAGGAGGCGTCTGGGTATAGAAATTTGGTTATAACGCCCCATGTTGGATAATCACGACAGTTAGAGATTAGAGGACGATACAAGGGATTTTTGGCTCGATTTTTATAAGAAAGTGATCTGAATTGGGTGCATTGAAACATAATTGTTAGGGTGGTACGCCTCCTACAAGACAAGACATGTTTTTCTATATAAAGTTTGGTTAATTTTTACGAAAATATATATCATACATTCTTATAACCATCCAAACTATATTTTCTTAGTTGCATTCTTTTAATCCTGCTTAAGAATATTTTTATGGTATAAAAAACTATATTTTTTAAATTAGATTCATTATTGCTAACATTGCTCAACACCTCGTCTGATGACGATGACATCCATTCCGGTGTGGGTGAAAATTCTTATGGCAGTGAATGGCATCAAGATTCGACGTAGCGCGTCACTTGCTATTAAATTGCAAATGTCTTCAGGCATAGTTTCTCTATGTTTTATAACAGATCCGGGTCATTCCTCTGATTCGATTCTTATACGGAGTGATCAGCCATTTAATTTATAGTACCGACGAAAATTTTCAGATTACTTACTAATATGTCCCTTCTGATTATCGCAGAGCTTCAAGAAGGATAGAAAAACATTCTCCTTTATTAATACCTGCATTTATCATTGATTAAAAAGAATAATGTACTATTTTAACTTCTCCATATGTGTTTCTTTGACATTAGGACTAGTTTTATCTGGGTAGTCTTTCTTATGATCTATACAGCTTTTTTCTACCCACAATTTTGGTACAGTGGAAATAAGTCAATTCACTGCAACCCTCTAATACTTTGCGATTTTATTCCTATTAATTTCACTAGTAATCTCCCTAGTGCTTGAATTACTATCGGAAATATTTCCAGGTAGTAATTCAAGAACGTGGAAGATTCGGTAAGAAAATTTCACACCAAAGTAATATAAAAATTATAACATGACATTTTCCTTCAGGAAACTAAAATTACCAAGTAGGCTGTAAATTGTCTGTCATTGATTCAGTGCAATTCACATTTTTTGCATTAGTTTTGTGGCATTTTTGTATAATGTCTCATTTCGGGAAAGAATTTAACACCATATACGTAATACTAAAATATATATAAATAATACTATATAATCACGCCCAAGGTACCAAGGTACCCAGAAGGAAAAAACTGGGGCAAAGTTTTGTGGTTGCTATAGTAACGAGCTGAAACAAAAAGTATTGGTGTGAAATTTTCTGTATAAACTTGACATTTATTTGCGACATTAACAATTGTTTCTTATTAAAAACATAGTGGGCTAATAAAATGAATTGGAATTTCCTGTAATTATTGGAATTTGCTTGACAAATATAGAAACAAATAGAAAAAAATGTGTTTCCTTTTTCGTTATAAATCTTTATTTTTTAAAGTTTAGTTCTTCTACCAAAACTTTGCGAGTCTGTATTTATTTAACTTAATAAACTGACGGCCGACAATTGCTCTACAAACAAGAAATCAATAGCCAAGTATCAGCCCTGCCTACAAATAATAGATCACTCCTTATTTATAAAGAAATCTGAAACCTGTGGGAAAGTCAACAGCAGCTTACGGTATAAGAAAGAATTGCCTTCTTATTTACCTCAGATCTATTAAAGAATCTATTTTTATTTGGATTCCATTTATAAAACAGATTTGTCATAATTTGATATATTTTTAGTTTATTTGGCGACGAAAAATTTGGATGATAATAATAATAATAATAATGCATTAGTTTCTTTGTAACAAAGTTTGTATAGAATTATTCACTATTTTGTGTTAAAAGTCAAACTGAATTAAAAAAATAATAAACCAATATATATACAGGGTGTTTCAACGGCGGTTCCAGCCCAGAGATTTGGGGAAAGGGGGGCAACGTCCGCGGCTATATATAAATAAAAGTTTAATATTTTGGGTTTTTTTATTTAAATGGATCTAGAATCTTCAAAAAAAATTCAAAAAAATTAAAATTTGGTTTACCCAGAATGAATTTTGTATAAGAAACGATTGGTAATGTCAAAATTACCGTAAAAAATTGTTTGGGCCATTTTTGGGGGAAAAAGTGAGTTTTTTAGGATATAAATGGAACTAGAATCTACAAAAAAATTCCAAAAAATTAAAATGTGGTTTATACAGAATGAATTTTGTATAAGAAAAGATTGGCAATGTCAAAATTACTGAAAAAAAATGTTTGGGACATTTTAGGGGGAAAAAGTGAGTTTTTTAGGATATAAATAGACCTAGAATCTTCAAAAAAATTAAAATTTGGTTTACCCAGAATGAATTTTGTATAAGAAACGATTGTCAATGTCAAAATTACCGAAAAAAAAATGTTTTGGCAATTTTTGAGGGAAAAGGTGAGTTTTTTTAGGATATAAATGGACCTAGAATCTACAAAAAAAATTCAAAAAAATTAAAATTTTGTATAAGTAACGATTTTGTTTTCGAATTTGTGAACCTAGCCTACACTTTAGAGTAGCAAAGATTTTTTTATCGATTTCTAAACCCTTTCAAGTACTTAAGTGCCAAGTTTGTGCGAGGTCAAAGCCGCTGACAGCTGTGCTATTAGGTGTTTCGTTAATTTGGTTCAATGGAAAACGCAGAATATGCAAAATATACATAATTATTTCGAACCGGACACGATGCCTTGAGCAAAATGTATTCGGTAGCAATTAGGAGAATTGTAAAGTGGGAATCTGCAATAAAACATTCTTTCACTCAACGGAATTTCTACAAATCAACCGGATGCAATTTGACATAGCCATTCTAAATCACCTCGCGAATTCCAGCCCAAAATGGAAATAATACTATAATTTATGACGTTTGAATTTTCACAGTTCTAAAGTTTAGACATTAAACTTTTTACATTAATTAAAATATGAATAAAAATATTTTTTTACCAAAATTTAATTTTCAAGAGCTATATTATTATCGATATTATTGTTGGACGTAATAATATTGTTGGAAGTATTCTAGTGCCATATGATTTACTATTTTAAATACTAACATCATCGTAAAATAGTACATTCTTTTCTCTACTGGAAACCAATTTAGAGTATTTAACATTGACGTAATTGGAGTAAGACTATTTGTTTTCAGTATTACTCTCATTCCACGATTTTGAAGTTTTTGTAGCATGTTTAATTTATTTAAGTTGAATAAGTATAATATAGATGCGCAATAATCAAAGTGTGGCTGAATTATGGTATTATATACAGTAATTTTGGTTTTAGTTGATAAGTGTTGGGAAATTCTACTAAAGAAATACAGTTTTTTAGATATTTTTTTATAAATATAGTTAAAGTGGCTATCGAAATTTAAGTAATTGTCTAGTTGAAATCCCAAATATTTGATATTAGAAACAACTTCGATGTGTTCATTATTAATGTTCAAATTTATGTTTTTAACGTTGATACTACTATATTTGAATTTCGTTGTGAAGACCATTGCTTTAGTTTTTCTTACATTTAATTTTAGCTTATTTATGTTCAAGTATTTATTCACCGATGATAATTAGGCATTCATTTTCTCTATGGCTTTATCCAGATTAGCATCACTACATGTGCATCATCAAAAAAGATTAATGAATTCACAATCAACAAAGAGTTCAATATCATTAATATATAAAATAAAAAGAAGAGGACCCAATACACTCCCCTGAGGAATCCCTATATCATTATTTATGTCACAGGATGTTTGGTCAGCAAAACGGACTCTCTGCTTGCGATTTTTTAAATAGTTACTAAACCACTCTATTGTGAGCAGATCAGTTCATGGTAAGGAGCCAATCTGAGAATTTAATTTCCTTTTTCTCGGGCCAACTCATCTATAATATATTTTTTGAATTCGGTTTTCAAGGATTTAGGAGGAGGACTGATAATATTTTTAGAATAAAGCCATTTTAAAATATATATTAATACAAAATTCCGAATCAATTAAAATACATACAGGTTTATTACAGTAAAAAAGATGGAAACATGATTAAAACAAACGAATTCTTTTATTAGGCCAATCAAATGTATTAAAATTTTCATTTTAACTACAAATACGCATTGAAGGATGAGGTAAAAATAAATTTTCTACCTCTTAAACCTGTACTACTTCTACAAATTAAATTACTGTACTCCTTTCTTCTCTAAACTATAGAGACTTTAACGCAGTCTTTTTTTTCATCAAACAAATTAGACGTCGCATTAGAATGTATGAATTTAAAATATTTAGCGAGCCGCCCCTGATTTTAATATGAACCTGATGGGTTTTTGTTTCGTTAGTATGAACTCGTCGGAATGCGGAGAATGTAAAATTACAGTAAGTGGCACAGATGTTAGAAAGGTTAGTATCTTCAATATCTTCGTTCAGTCACAACAACGTTATTATAAGAAGACCACGGACACAAGATCGCTTGCCAAGGACGTTTATTCCGATCCGAAGAAGTAGGACAAAATACTTAGTTTTAAATGCTTCGCAATTATTCTATGCTCTCGGTGAAGAGAGTCTTGCTCGTATCTGGGAAAAAGATGAATAAAATTTAAATTGAACCGAAGATGAGTACACGAGATTGTCTCGGAATAAAACAACGGGATTTGTATATGAAGATTCCTTTTTAATTCAACACTTATTTCCTTCCAACAACTTTTCCAATTTAGATTGTTTATCTTCAGGTTCAGATATTACATAAAAATAAAATAAAACTCATGCCACTTAATTGCAATTATTTTCTGCATCAACTTTTTTAAATAAAATATTGGGACGGTGAATTAGTTCTCGTTATTTTTCAACAGATGTCGTTTACTCAAAAAAATCTTCAGCTGAAGCACACAGAATCATTGATAAAGAATTAATACTCTTTCAACTATTCAAGATAATTTGTAAATAAAATGAAACAATAGTTTAACTTTTAGCTGATCCTTCCTTTAAGGACCAATTGTTGATTAATGTTTGTTTGGGATATCTCTTCTTCTTTCCTTCTTGACAGAAGGGTATTATAAGAGAAATATGGGTTTGGTTAGAGGAAGTGGATATATGACAATGGTTTCCCCCATGTGGTATTGGGAGATAAACCAATAAGACTCACATAATTTGTAAAAAAATTAGAACATTAAATTACGAGTCTGGAATTTCACTGAAAAGTTTAGTCCACCAGAATTTCAACTAAGATGAGTCGTTCACCAGAATTTCAACTAGCACGAGTTGTCCACCAAAATTTCAACCAACATGTCCACCAGAATTTTAACTAATACTTCAAAATTATTACAAACTTTTCTGAAACCGTTGCCTAAAGGCTCCCGGAGTTATGCCATGGGTGCCCGCGATTTTAAATCTGAGATAAATATTTGTATACATAAATGTTTGATTTTATATTAAAAAAATGGCGTGAATCATTAATGAAAGCGCTACACGAAAATGTTGGTCCTTGAGGAAAAACTTTATTTTAAATTTAGTTTGTTTTTTTTTAGTAAAAAAATGTCTTTATAGCAGTTACTACAAATTATAGCTTCTCTTTGTCGGATATTATGATTAAAAAACATTCATAGTCTAAATCGTAGATGACTAATCATAATTGGCAGATAAGGAATAATTGTTATATTTTAATTTGTTATTTTTTTTATGTAGAAAAATATTAAAGGTCATTTTTAAAGCTTGAGAAAGTTCTGCAAAAAATATCTACTTATCCTTTAAGATCCTAGTCATTACCGTCCAAAAACATTGATTTTATCACTTGATAAAAGTAACATTAAAATTTTAATTTCAAGCAAAGTTGAACCAACAGTCCGAATCGAACGTTACGTTATCGTGAATTCCTATTAATTGCCTCTCTTATATATACCATCTGTTGAGTAAGATGGAAAAGAATATTTGCCAGCCAATTTTCAATTATATCTTGATTAATTCTTACGGTTCTTCATTCTGGTTGGTTGCGCATCATATTTGACCGCGTAGTGGCTAGACGAATAATTTGTGGTCAACTTTTTTTATATAAATCAAGCACATTGTATTTTAATTCTAGAAACGTTGGAATTGGATAAAATTTACTCAGTTAAAAGTATAATTTTTGAATCATTTATTGTCCAACAGAAAATCCATTCACAGAACAATATTATTAGAAAGTAGCAACTATAATACAAAATAAACAAAACAACTGATAACATAACTGAACGGTTAATTATCTAAATAATTACAAAATAATACAAGTAATGTAATTCTCATATTTACCCATTAATTAAAAACCTATATACCCTAACTGTAAATTGAAATAAAAATTCTAACGCGATAGAAAGGTCATTTATAAATAGCAAAAACATTAAGGGACCTAGGTTGGACCCTTGTGGAACACCTGACGTTGGGGAATGGCTTGTAGAGGAAAACTCATTATAAGAAACTTATAAGCGAATTACTAAAGCCAAATAGTTGTGACTTAGTTATAAGTAGTGAGTGATCTATCTTATCAAAAGCCTTGGAGAAGTCAGTGTATGTCATCTAACTTGGCGCTTGTTGTCCATCGCTTCATCGATCATTGAATAATCTCAACTACATTAGAAATTATACAAACCTAGAAAATAAGCTTTTTAAAAATTGTACATTTGTGAGTTCGGATTGTCAACAAAGTTTTCAGATTTTGATTTTCAAACTTCTATAACAGTCCTTAATGAGGGATGAAATGTATCCTCATTACCAACTACAGTGAAACTTTCACGGGAAATTTCACATTTAGTATTGTATTAATTTGATTTGAATTAGTAAAATCAAAAAAATTGAAAATGGCGCGACAGAAAGTCATTTGAGTTATTAATATTATTGGTATGATTAAAATCCCCTAGGATAAGAACATTTGATTGATTGATAATAAGTTGGCCTAATTGTTCTAAAAATTGCTCGTACTTCATCTATTTTTACATACGGAGGAATATAAACAGTATATATAAATATAGTATTATGTAATAGGGAACATTTTACTCCTACAATATCAATACATATGGTTTAGATCAACAACTTCTACCATATATTGTTTTAAAAGCTAAGAACACACCACCGTCCTTTGATTTATTGGTTAAGGTTAATTTACCCGTTAGTATTCTGAGCTTGTTTTTACTTTTGCTGATGGAGTCGTCTGATCTCCTCTGGTTATAGTTTCCCAGTAGTGTCTTGGCCTGCCTCATTCCAAGCTACCTTAACAAAACTTTATGGCAGTTAATAACAAATGTATTTAATTATCTTGGCATATAAAAAATATATCTTGTGTTCGTATTATCGTTTATTTAAGTGGTTGGCAACATTGCAAATTCTATTTTAGATATAGCAGAAAAGTTTTGAAGAGCATACAAACTTACAAACGGTAAGACTGTACATTAAATACATTGCATACTGTTTTTACGAAAAATTCGGCATCATTCATGTATTGGTTAATCAACAATCATCGATGTCGTTACTATCAACCTTCGAATCGTTGGCATGTGATATTTGCATGCAAATTGTCATTATTTGTTATATCATAAGTATTTTGCGTTGTTATCTTACGGTTTCGCGATGTCAATGTTTCATATAATTCTGCAAAACACTATAGTAGATATATTAACTGTTTAACAAATAATTTTAGGTGAGTATACTGGGAGAAAAATAAAAACAGTTCGAAAGTTCTGAAAAATAACATTTTAACTTAAAAAATTATGTTAGTGATACGTGGCTAGTTCGTGGTAAATAAACTATGACTTACATTATTTGGCAGATATTTTTCTCATGCCCAAATCATGATATACAAGGTGAAATATAAGTTTACAGAAAATACAGCTTCAGCAAACTATTTGGACGAATGTCGCGTATTTCTTTTTTTGTTTTCCATATAATAAAGGAAAAATGTAATATTGACCACATCCCATTTCTTTATATTCATACAGATAATGGCAAATGTTTAATAATCAAGGAACTTGCAACCTATCATTGTTTTCAATGTCAATGGTACATCTAAAAGTACATTTGAAGGATGTTACGCATCTGGGAAATTTGTAAAACCGGAAGAAGGCTGGCATATTTGAGTTTTAACTGCTAAATAACAGATATATAAGTTGTGAATTTAAAGGACACTATCCAAAGGAAAGTTCATACAGGGTGTGTCACGTAGATGGTCCATTAGCCATATATAGAGAAGTATAGATATTTGAAAATTGGGTTACGGGGCTTTGCCAGTACGATCTATTAAATGAAAATATTTTCAACTTCCGGTTATACCGGAAGTAGACATCAACTTTGTTATTTCAAATGACATTTTTCTTTTTCTTTTTGGATTCAGCATCAAATTTTGAACAAAAAATTATTAACATACCACAGGTCTAAGTTTAACTGTTTGCGAGATTTTTTTGAAAAACACGCATTTTCTTTAATTTCCGTATCTGGCTTAGTTGTTAAGCTAATAATTTCAAATTTTATACAGAGATTGTGAGAATATTCTTCTAGCATACGGTGAAACGTCAAATGCGATATTTTATACAGGGTGTCTAGAATGGAGCGTCCAATGTCTATATTTTCAATTCTCAATAAGTCGATAATTTCAAATTAAACACCCTGTATTTTATTATCACGCCTGAATCAGTTTTTTATTCTCTTTCGATCTGTATTAGCATTCCCTATACCTAAAGTTACGTATTTCTAAGTTATTGCTAGATTTATTATAATTTGGGATATTTTACATAAATTGGTGGGTAATATAATCTAGCATGCCATGAAAATTGAAAATGACAGTTGTCAAATATCTATACTTCTCTATACATGGCTAATGGGCCATCTACGTGACACACCCTGTATATTATACCTAATGAATTAATCTATGACGGTGAAAGCATCAGCTTTAATCGTCTTCTTACCTGTAATATTCTGTTTATTCCTAAAATCTTTGCAGATCATGTCAGTGTACGTCAAAGCAATAAATGTATTATTGCTTTTAACTTTTAATCTAGCTTCGTAATAGTAAACCAAGAAAACTAAAAAGGTGGTATTCTTAATTTATTACTCAAGCGTAGCCAGATCGAATGGATAAGAATACTTATGGCTTATAAAATAGATGGTCCGTTATTTTTTCTTCATTAAGTTCGATGAAATGGTTATTATAATTATGTAGTTATAAAATATGATATGACATTTATTTTAATTCGGATCGTTAGTACCCATTACCCCCGCGCATCCTCATTTTATTATATTTTAGTCTAGAATTCACAGCTTTCACGATATTTTAATAGTTTTTTTAACGAGTTGTTGCATAAATCCATAAAAAAATTGAGTGAAAACTGATGAGATAGAAAAAATCGAAGTACATTTCTAAAAATTACATTCATTTTTCAATTGAGGAAATTATCTTTAAAACGAGGTGTCACACGATACCCTTTACAATGTAAGAGAAAAAAGTGGAAAGATATATTTTAAAAGAGGGAAAGCGGAAACAATTTTTACCAAAAATTGAAGTATTCTAGCACTTTTCGCATATAATTTCAATGTATTCCCTAAGTTTGGTGCGCACTATATTTGTAAAAGGGAATAAGCCAAAAGGATGCTAATAACTGAGTAAATAACTAAAATAATAATACAGGAGACCATTCTTAACTGATAAGTTTTAACAGTGGCTTTAAAAAATGGAAAATTTTAATGTAAATCCCGATCTACTAAAAATATTTTTTATAGAAAGAATCAAAGGTCGTGGGAAATTAATTAATACAACAAAAAAAATCAGGAAGAAAATCCATTTTCCGTAACAAAATTGTTGGACCCATATTTTATGATTACAATTTAAATCTGGAAAGAATTATCCCAGAAGCATAAAATATTGTACATCATTTTTCTGATGATATTGAAATGTAGGATGGGGGAATCCCCTGTAGTGTCTTAGAAGTTCGATATCATTTGAATAATGGAAACCATATATCAGGAAACTATTAAATGACCTGATTTGACTATACTGGATTTGTTATTAGGGAATTTTTGGGTTTTTGGCATTTACTATTTGGACTTTTAAATATTGAAATGTCCTTGTAAATGAAGTAAAAGGGTTTGGACGGAAATTCAGTGTCTTAAATCATTGAGAATCAAAGGGTTTACCTCAGCTAATTTATTCTTTGATGAGAATTCCGTATAAGAACATAATTCACCGGAATTTCAATACGCCGAGCGAGAGCTTTCAGGTTGAGTCATTCTCAGGTGCGTATTAATAATCAACTTACAATGTTGTTACGTCATTAAATCCAACCTTGCATGTTTTGAAAAGTGTTAAAATATTATAGATACATAAATGGTGTCTCATTGCAAAATTATACTTCTCAGGAACTGTTTGAAGATTGTGTTGAAAGAAAGGTAGCCCCTACACTGAACGAAAAAAGTACGTGTAATCAATACAATAAACGTTCGTACGTAAATTTTCTTAATCCTTAAGTGGCAACCGGAGTTCTTGTGAGAAGCAAATTTCACTTCTATTTTATGAGGATTTTCTAATATAAAATTGTATTTATATGCTGGGAACACTTGGCCATGGAATATTTCTCGACAGCCTTAAACGTCTGTAACGATGTGGCAGCACTTTACAAAGATATTTAAGAAAAAATGGGAAACCATATTATTTAAAAACTACTTGATATTTTTTAAAACAAATAGGAGCAAATTTTCATAGATTTAATGCAGAATGGCGCGGATATTTCTTTTTGTGATTTTCCATTTAAAATTAACAAAATAAATACTTTTCGAAGGTTTACAAAAAAATCAAGATTTCTCCACCCTAAGTTTTGGAATTATTAGTATTTCCTGAAAATTTCACAAAAATCAGACGAAAATTAAAGGCTTAAAAGGTTATTAAAATTTTTCAAGGGGTTCGGTTTGCTCTTAAGTTACGATTTTTGTATCTAAAAGCAATAAAATATGAGCATAGATTTATGATCGCAATGATAGGCCTATGATAGCCGGTTATCAATGTTACGAACGATGGATATTAATCTAAGTAAATGTTTTTAAAAACAATGAAAAGTAAGTATGTAAGCACAAAACAAAAATGATTCCTTTATTGTAAATTTTATATGGGTCGTCTTTCGAAATGAATTTTTGGAACAAAATTTGGTCGATGGCACCAAATATAAAAGTGAAGTATATTTTCCATCTAAAAAAATGCAAAATTAATATGCTACTTTTTGGCATATTATAATTTGAACTTACTTTCGTCGCACGTTTCCTTGAAGGCGTGATCTAACAGGGCTCTAGCAGCTTTATCCTTTCTGCAAAAATGCCAGTATTTGCGGAAAACATTTTTCCCAATTTCCCACTTTCGAACGCGACATTATAATCCATATCAACCTAAAATAAATATTTAAGTTAAAAAAACAGCAATTTTTTATTTTAACATCTTAGACATAGAATTTTAGTATAGGTATAATGTGTGCCAAAATAATTTTTACCAAGCGGTATCCCCAGTGTTTTTTTGTAACTATCAGAATTTACCTTCCTTTCTTTGTCGATATCCAGTCCAGAATTAACTAATTTTGCACAATAATTATTATTTTACTGTCCACAAAACACAAACTGTATCGGAACACCTAACCTCTGCATGTGGTTGCACTTATATGCGCTATGGGCGCGGCGCGAAGAGTTAAACATCTACGCTAGTTATTCGTAATATTAATGTTCGTAGAGAGATTGATTTACTATTAGGTAGCACTATTTTTGCGCGTTTTTAAGCAGTCATAGATTTAACGTTTAGTTTAGTGTTCATCAAAACAATGAAAACCGTTAATTAGTTTGTAGTGCTTGGATTTATAAAAAGTTTTGATGGTTTTAATGATAAAGTGCATAAGTATATAATCGCAAAACATTGATTTGATTAATATTTGTATTATATTAACGAATTTATTGCTTAACGATTTTTCGGTTATTGTTTTAATGCACTAGTTAATTGTTTTATGATGTGAAATTATTCTCCCAATCACAGAATCATAGCACTAATGTCCAATTGACGGCGATACTTTATTGATTTTACGTACAAATATTTTTTCAGTGTAGTTTTATATGTGAAACTCTTTTTAGCTTGAAATTTTTAAAGCGTGACTAAGAAATGTGGAACTCTGATCCGATTTGACTCTGTGATTCTTTAAATTCTTAACGCTACAGTTTCTATAAAAATTGGCGTTTGAAAAATATGATAAAAACAAATTTTTAAATAATGTATTTATTTAGTTTTTAATCTTATATTGACAATGTTCGATTTAGTATAATTTACTTGAAAAAGGTCGGCCAGGACATCAGACATTGATAATTGTAATCAAAATAAAATTCTTAATCTTTGCGGTGCCTTTATCAGCATTAGTCGAGTAATTCGTATTTAACGAGCAATAAAATTTCAATTTTAAAACAGTTTTACGGGCCCAAATAGACGAAAAACAACATACATAACTCGATTGACTGTATTAGTTTGATAAATATTACTGTATAGTTAAAATCAACCTTCTAAAATTAGTCATAGTGCAGGTAAAGTTTGAAAATGCCGATTTATTATCGAAATGGGTATTGTTAAAATTGGTACAATTAGTGCATACATTTTATGCTTTTTTTGCTTCATTTATTTATTAAAGTTCATTTATTTTCTTACAGATGTAAAATAATCTAAATACCAGATTTTTTTAACTTTTATGCAAAAAAAATTGAAAGAATAAATAACCCACACAAAGTGGTAACTTTGGATGAAAAATCGGTAAGACAGTGGTTTATATTCTGAATTTGCCTTAGGTAAACAAACATAACTGTTAACTTGCTGGCCACGCCGCATGATGTCGCTTTGAGTCTAAAATATTCTATTTTTATAGAATTTTAATGTTAAAAAATGACCTCGGTGCTACAATATCAAAAAATTTTGATGCATGACACTAGATGTCGTGGGATTGAAGTGGGAATGTCGCGACATTGGTGTCCGCGTCTGAACGAAGTTTAAAGGTGTTTTTAGTAAATATTTGGCTATTTAGTACAATAATTAGGATTTTAGTCGCTTGTAGAACAACTTAGTGTTTTGATCAACCATTGACTAGTCTATATCTACATGTTGTTGACATTTAATTAAGTATATCAAATTGTTATTTTTATAGACTGTCATTTCGAAACTTTTTCCATACAATTATTTATGTTTTCTTAAATAGCCATTAATTTAATTACTATATTTTGAAATCGATACGATGCAATTAAGGTAAATAAACCGTTCGGTAAAAGATGAATGAATGTTTCTTTAATAAAATAGCAATTAAAAAAAAAACAAGTATATACACAGTCCTATTTAAGTGTTTGATTTCTAATGCTAATCGGGCTTTTTAATTGGTTGTTTTTGATGTTATAAAAAACTATTTAAATATAATAAAATAAAAATATTCGAAAAATCTAATAGAAATTGATGTAGGTGTGTATAACCTTAATTAAATGAACTATTGATCCCCTCAGGATAAGTATTTAAATCGTGTTAACTCGATTCTTGAAGAATTAGAGCCAGAAAATTTTTTTAGTATAGGAACGACTTGTTGCTCTAAGTCTAAAATAGTTTAGTTTTTTGCTTTTGTTTCACTTTACTTATACGTTGTTGTGTTTGTCTCATAAAATCCCAGTTAAACATCTTTTTATTCATAGTAGAATCCTCTAACCCCGTTAAAATTGGCGCCCAACGTGGGGCCGTGATTTTAAACAGTTGTTATTGTCTTATATATCAGTGTTTTTGAGTGGAAAAAACATTGCTGGTTTTAAAACTTAATTAATTTACTTGTTTTAATAATAGTAGAATCTTTAAACCCCCTTACAATTTAAAATATATCTCTTTAATCAATAATTTGTTTGTTTCAGGTAAGAATTTATAAAATCTAACTTCTAAGAATAGCAGTACGGTAAGTTGTACTTTAAATTTTGTTTTTTTTTTAAATCTAGTCCTTCTATAAATTCACCTTGTCAAAATTTAGCGAGATTTCTACTTAAAATAATAGATCCGTTATCAGGAAATACTAATTCCTTTATCAAAACATTTTTTAGAAAAATTATCAAAAATCAAAATTACAAATTCAGATATATAATGTTTAGTTTTGATGTAGTTAGTTTATTTCCAAATGTTCCTGTCGATAAAACTCTTAATATTGTGAGAAAAAAGTTGACAAGTGATAATGCATCAATAAATAGAACTGAATTAAGCGTCTCAGCTTTTCTAGAATTGTTGGAATTATGTATGGCAATGGGTTCACCTTTATCACCAAAATTGTGTGATATTTTCATGGAGGATTTTGAAAAGGAAATTGTAAATAAACAAAATTTAAGACCTTCTGTCTGGTCTATAATATTAATAATTCGGAACCTACTATTAAATTTACAATTGAAATTGAACATAATAAAAAATTACCGTTTCTTGATGTACTAATACACAATAATAACAGTTGTATTGAAAGTTTTTAGAAAAGAAACACATACAAATAGATATCTAAATTTTAATTCAAACCACTCAATTTGTGTTAAACGAGGTATTGTCAAATCTCTTTCCGATAGAGCAAAAACAATTTGTTCAAATGACAATATTTTATATAATGAATTATCACTTGTTAAATCTGTCTTGATTAAGAACAACTACCCAAGTAAATTTATAAATCGTGAACTTTACCGAGACATCAAAGCTAAAGAACAAAATTTAAATGCCCCAATACTTAATTCAAATATAGTAAAAATCTCTTATATTCCAAAATTATCCGAAAAGATTAGAAGGATTGGCAATAAATTTAATTTAAAAACAGTTTTTCAAACTAATAATACATTAAAATCTTTAATAGTAAATACAAAACTTTGTAATGAAATCCAAAATACAAAAAATTGTATTTATAAAATTCCATGCGAATGTAATAAATTTTATATAGGAGAAACATCTAGATCTTTTCATATTAGACTTAATGAACATCAATCATACATTAAAAATAAACAATTCGAAAAATCAAAAATATGTGAACATGCATGAGATTTTGGTCATAAAATACAATGGAATTCTTCAACTACATTATTAAAAGAACCTAATAATTATAACCGCAAAGTTAAAGGAGCAGCATTAATATGCTTAAATAATAACGAATGTGTTTCTAATTGTTCGTTTGATATTTCAAAAATTTGGATGCCTATTTTAGAAAAAGAATTAATTGCAAAAAGGATACCCTCTACATCGGGATAGTAATATAAGTTTTTTATCTGGTTTTTTCTTATGATAATATTATTAAGAAAACGTCATTTATGACGAAGTATAAATAATATGCAAATGCGCTATCCTTTGACATCTTCAATTTCAAAATCTTCCTCCATGTCCTATTTTTTAACTTTTTAATAAAATAAGTGGTTTTACTATCCATTAAGAAGACTAGTTGAAGTACACTATGAGTTATAGAAATCAGAATTAAGTTGTTTTAATTTATCAATGAAATTGGCAATTCCTGGATTATTTTTGCAATTAAAGAAAAGGTGATTCAGATCAACCGTTTCATTATCATATTGACAAAGAGGCGACTCTATTATTCCTAATCGATATAATTATATATATTCTGTATTTAGTGTATAGTATACGAAACCTGTTTTAACATCATGCTAGAAAAAAATAAAAAGATAGAAAAGAATGGAGAAAGATCTCCCAGCAAACGATATCTGCCACCGTGATTCGTTATATTTATTACCTAGTACTCATTTTAATAAAAAAAACAAACAACATCAAAGGAGGGTTTGCCGTATATAAAAAAACAGCTCCGAAACCCACAATTTTCTGACTTCCTCGTGTTTATTAATTCGTTTCCTTTTTTAGCGTTAACTACCACATCCGTTTGAATAGAAAATATATAGATTTAAATAATATGCTCCTAACGACAGTATAAGCGCAATTATTAAGCATTTAAATATGCATTATTAAATTGTTGAAAGGTTATTTATTACTTATAAAATTACCAAAATATTTTATTTGCTGTCGTATTTATCGGAGATAGCGTCCCAAATTTTTTTATTACTTAATTAGGATATTTGTTCTGTTTTTTATATTATCGTAAACCTCGTATATTACGATAATATCCGTTCTATTAATTATACTATATAATAATACTAAGAATTCGCAGGTCCTCTTTTATTAAGATTGATGCTCTTCTATATGCTTCACTCCTCGTTTTTCAATTGACATGTCCATATTATTCTGAACGATAAACTGATCAAAATTTGGCACCACTGCTAATCACCAGGCTAAATTTAAATGTAATCGAGAGAAAATCAATAAATATTGTTGTTTATATTATAATGCGTCTGAAAAATAAACAAAGTAGAGACAAATATGTTTACGCAGGTTGACAATGATTTACTTCCAAGTAAACTATAGTATATTACACGATGTCGAGCGCTAAAATGGCTAGCCGAGATGCAATCAGAATTACATAATCTAAAATTAATTAAAATTTAATAATGTACAAAATATTTTAATATAGTAGTCGGTGCATTTGATATTTGTCACAATCTTTATCTGTCATCAAATTTAGTCTAAATTCAATCTCCGTTAATAAGAAAAGATAAAACTACTAAAATGTCTGAGTCTGAGATCGAAATGAAAAGTTGCACTTCATCAGAACTAAAACAGATTGCAGAAGAGATAAAAACATAAAAACTAAGTTGCTATACATTCAAACAACAATAAAATTCTGACATTATTAACGAAGAATACAAAATAATCCAAAGAGGAAGACCGAAGGTCACGTAGCTCAATATCAACGAAAGCAGTTGGTTTTATACCACGTCCACAACCTGAATCCGAGATTTTTAATTTAAGAAAAACAGTTTATTCTTACTTTGAATCACTTCCTCTCCTATGGAGAAAAACGTTTGGAAATTTTTAAACATGTTAAACCTGTTAAAAAATAAAATAACAAGTTTAAATGTGTGTATTGGTCTCTTTTCAGAAGCCATTCTTTAGTATATCGCTTCCTCTTATCTATCTATCTGTTGATGGGGGTGTCGTGTATATAAGATCTATTGTGCCCCCCTTCTGCTGCCCATTCGTTAAGGATGTCTCAGCGATTAGAGCAGTTTCTCCAGTCCTATTGCTATCAAAAAGTTCAGGATATCGGTAGGTTTCAGGTTAGGTAGATCTCCCTCTTCTATTTGATATTCTCTGAGGTATCGTACCCTTGGATTTTGAAGGGTTATGCATTCTGAGAGAATGTTGATAAAGGTTTCCTCCTCTTCCTCGCAAAATTTGCATTCTTCTTCCTCTAATATACTCCGTTTGAAAATGCATGATTGCACAGTTTTTATGGCAAAGGTCTTTATACCGGATTGCTCAATTCAGTAAAAAAAGTAAATGTTGATACCTTCTTATCTAAATTTTCACTAGATTTTAGTATGACCACCCCGAAAAATCTCGAATACAATACATCATAAAATGTAAATAGGCAAACCCTAAGGGATTAACCAATAATTCTATACCTCAGTGATGGGAAACACGAAATTACTTTATATAAAAAATAGTAAAATGTCAATATTAAGTACCCACATTTATTTTTATAAAAATAGTATACCTACTAGATATTTGGTTAGGACATTTCCTTAAAATATGCACACAACCAAATTTATATGATATAGATACTAAAAAAGACTTTGCAAAAAAATATTTTCTCATAAAACACTCATATTTCGTTTCTAGAAATACGAGGTGATTCCATATAAATTTGTTTGTTTGTATTTCGGGTACTAGCGTCATATAAACTTATTATAATTAATATAAATATAGAGTTACATACCTAAATAAGTAAGTCGTTTTCTCCAGATAAGGATTCATCATCATCAGTTTCCTCACTTCCCACAGAAATAATAATTGGTTCTATTGTTTCTTCTATTAACATATCAAGTTTCCAGAATTTCTCTTTCCTCTACTATGACATGTCTTATAGCGTTTTGCCAATTGTCCGGTGAAATTTTTGATATGGAGTCACATAATAGTTGACGAACATTTTGAAGTTTAAATGTTGTATTGCTTCTCGCGACATATCCCTTCATTTGAGCCCAGATTAGTTCAATGGGGTTCACAGTGATAAGGTGGTAACCTCCACACTTTAACTCCATGTTATTTTGCTATTTCATCGACACTATACTTCTTAAATTTTGGTGAATGTTGTTTACATAACTGCAATAGCTCTTTTTTGAGTAATCCCTCTTCTGCCACTATTTCTTTGGTTATTAGCCAATCGGAAAGTTCTTGCTTTTTCCATTTAGTGTTAGGTAACGGTTTCTTGAATCTTGAATGGTAGCTGGCATTGTCCATAACCATTACAGAATTGGTCGGTAATAAATCTATCATTTGACTGAAATATTCCTCAAAAACATCTGCAGTCATTTCTTCATGGTAGTCTTTCGTAGAAATTGAAACAAATTCTAACAAGCCTCTTTCAATAAATCCTTTATCTCCTCCAGTATGAGTGATAATTAAACGAGAACCTTTACCATTTGGAAATTTTAAGCCAGTAGACAAACCTTCTATAAATGCCTGACGAGCATTTGTAACTTGTTTATCTTGCCAAACTTTTTTTACAAAATGTCCTTCATATTTTTGTCTTCTCTTCTTAATTTTCTAATTTCCCTTAAATATTGCCTCCTCCAACAAATA
This sequence comes from Crepidodera aurea, assembly GCA_949320105.2. NCBI lineage: Eukaryota > Metazoa > Arthropoda > Insecta > Coleoptera > Chrysomelidae > Crepidodera > Crepidodera aurea. The sequence goes on from OX439479.2 coordinate 13,773,502, forward strand.
ATTTCATCTTTCTCTATGAGCGCAGATTTTCTATCGTTCTTGTCCCAAACGAAGTCTAATTCATGTTTTCCACAATTTGTCTCTTTTAACGTTTGGCAAAGTTTCGTCTCCATTAATGTCTACTAAAAGTTTATCCAAAGTAGGTATCTTTTTTTGTAAATAAAACGAATGCACTTTTCTTGGGATCAGTTGTTTCATAGTACCGTCTATTTGAGTGGGTTTTCTCCCAGTTGACGTTTTAGGTGCTACGGTAATACTTCCATTCTTTCGTTGCTTCAAAAGTCTATAAATGGTTGCTTCTCCAACTCCGGTCATATGTGAACACTTAGAAACTATACTTCTAACAGTACTATTGAGATGTTCATGTACAAGAGCGTCATCTACATTTAACACTAAAGTTTTCACATGCACGGTTAAATTGCACTTTAATTTCACAGGAGTATAATTAGACGTTTGTGCCATTTTTATTGTACAAATTCACTTGATCAATATTGCTTTTTATCGCCTATTATTACAGAACTAACAATTCTGCGTGTTACAATCACAGGACTACACAAACAGAAATGTAACTTTTAACTAAAATAATTTACAATCTGCACAACACTTTCTGTGTTGAGGGCTACTTAAATTGATATTGAATTGTAAATATTTTCTAACTGTAGAGATTACATACTTACCAAAAATTGAAATAAATTGGTATTTTAAAAAAATTTAGGAAGAAAGCCCAAGATTTTATTTTGGAACAAATAATGCTAAACATTTTATTTTAGAAATTATCCGCCACTGATTTATGAGGTTATATTGGAGTATCTTCTGAGTCACAAAAATTTTGCTATCAATCATTTTCAAACAGAATAGAATCCGAGTTTCTTTAGGTGCCTCCTCAACCGGCAGGGTCCTGTTAGGATATCCGTTAGTATTTTGAGCTTGTTTTTACTTTTGCTGATGCAGTCGTCTGATCTGTTCTGGTTATAGTTTCCCAGTAGTGTATTGGCCTGCCTGATTCCTTGTAGTCCTATCCAGTATTGGGATCTTTTGTTATTTACTTCTTTTCCAAGTTCATCAAGTATTGTACTGGTGCTTATTCCGCAGAATAATATTATTCCAAGTTCAGCTTTTTTTTGCAAATCCATCGTACGCTCAATGTATTGACCAGTGCAGTTCTGGGCGCAGTTCTGGGATCAAGGATGTAGAACTGAACGTGTAATGTACGTCATATAGTTTATTACAGCTGCCTTGTGGATTCAATCCTGTATTCCCCTTTCATTTTTGTTCTTAGTTGACTCTTCATTCAATAAATATTTTTCTTACCAACCTGTTTAGAATATTCTTTTATGTTCCTTTCAAATATCACAGCCGGTGCCGTTGGGGAGATAATCTCTATTGGTGATTGATAATTTATATAATTCAAATTTAAAATAATTTTAACCCAAATGATCGTATAAACGTGAAATTTCTAAAATAATCGATCAGGTAGAGGAGGGCTATAAACAGCTCCTCTACTTTGAGGACAACGAACTCTCAAGGTCACCGTTCGTCTGCCTCCTTGCAATGCAAAGCATTCAAATTAGCGACAGTTCGTTTCCTCCATACAATCAACGATCCGACGATCTTGATCTACTTATTAAGCGTTTATAATTAAAAAGAAAAATGTGTTCGGAATAAAGTTGCCGGGTTGAAATATATCTACTTAGCATTCTTTTGATGGTTATTAGTGTGAGACTTGTTCATTAATTTTTATGTTTAGATTCACTAGCGGATATTGTATATGAATCGAGTTTTCGGACGTGGGGTATTTCGTTCAAAGTGAAACCTCAGTTTGTTTGTCCCACCAACGCAAAATACATTCCATAATAGTCTACATGATGATAGTAACTCGTCAGATATTTCATATGAATCACATGTAATACTTTTGGTTCCAAAAGATAAAATATTAGTATCAGCTTCCTCATGCCCATAGTAAACTGTAACTCATCTTTGATTTTCTTCCTGCCAATACAATTTCAATTTGATCAGGTATAACATAATTTTTTTTCATTAGTTTTTGTGCTAAATATGCCAAGAGGTTCTTTTTATTATAAGGATTTGATATAAATTTCTTCCAATCAAGTTCGTCTCGTATTTCGCATGTTTCAAAATAACAATTTTTCGATCTTCTATATCTTTCTGTTTGCTTTAAGCTTTCTTCAAAATCGTAACGATCACCAATGCGTACTATTGTATCACAGATCTGAGGCTTTAACTTTAATAGTAATGATGTATTTTAAAAATAATTCTCGAAATTTTCTGCTATTAAAATTTTGATACCGATGAATAAATGCCATCATATTTTTTATATAAGCTGTGTTAAAAGTTTCGCTTTCTTCTTTTGGTATGCAGGAAAGCTCAACAGGTAGATCTTTAATTTCTCTTAAGACAGCATTATAGAATTGATTTGTTTCCTTTTCTCAAAATAATATTTTTAAAAATTACTCCATTTCGCAAATGTAAATTATTTAACTGTGGTAACAAGTGCAAATGCCTGAAAGCAAATGTAAGATGCAATATAAGTTGCCAGTGTGAGGGAAAATGCATTGTAAAATAAATATTTGAATTAGATAATAATAATATTGTGTTTCATGCTTGTAAAAAAATTATTATTATTATTCTTATCATTTCTAAATCTCATAAATCGCACTATACCTCCTATAGTGTCAATAATATTGTAATTGCGCGTCATCTTTGTTGCGCGTATGAAGAAGGCTGTGGTGTTTACTCTCTTTGACACACTGATCGTTTTATTCGCATCTACAGTGGTAAAGCCAAGAGATGCGACGCGCCGATTCAATTTCCTTCGGTTTTATAAAAGTACACAACCCAAACTAAACGTCATATGAAAAAAAAGTTAAAGTAAAAAAGTTTCCTTGCTCTATTGGCAACATTTTTCTCGCTTATACTAGTTAACTATCTCTAAAGATAAAAAAGTTTTCTCGACTCACCATTTTACTCTACAAAATGACGATATTTTGTGTCATCCTAGAATGCCTCAGATTCCCAACTATATTCTATTTCTGCCCCGAACATGCGAGGCGTGAATTTACAATACTGGACTTTCCCGGCCTATTTTGAGTGTTTGTTCGTTGTCTTAGCATTGACAGAATACCTAATGAGCATAATACATTCTAAGCTCAAAAAGGAATACAGTCTGTTGCGAATAATTAATTAACCAAGTCAATATTTACAAAAACTTTCTGTTATTACATCGTTTAGATTCAAATTTATAGAGGTTACAATTTAAAATGTCTGCGATCCTTGTAGCTACTTACAAACTCTATAAACTTTATTTGTCCAGGTCATAAAACTTCGCATTTTTAAATAGTCGACAGGCAAGCTCTCTATTATTCAGAAGAATTTTATTTGGGTCTTCTTTAATCGATACCTGAATCTTGTTTTAATTATTATCTCATTCTTACATGCTTACACCTATAACTGCTTTTAGTTAGGTGACTTCTGGTGCCATTATGGCCAGTTTGTCATACTACTACTATACTATATCTGGTCACTATCAAAGCAAAAATGAATGAGTAAATATGTGTGTATGTGTAATTTTTACTCGTAACGTCTCCAGAGCTTAAATTAATTTTGATTTTTTTGTGATATTTTGGTAACAAAAACCAATTGAAAATTGAAACATGTTATTGTATTTACAACTGGTGTAGCTGTGTTTTTTTTTATTTTTTAAACATTCCAGACGAAATCTGATAGGACCAGTTTAATTTAATTAACTAACGATCGCGCATATAATTTAGTTGCTAAAATAGAACGCCACAACTGTCTCGTTTCACTCTTCTATATTAAGGTCAACAAGTTTAACCTACAAATCAGTGAAATTCGTGACGAAGACAATCAATGTCCCTGACTTTGAGATCTTGTTTACTTCCGTTTGGGTGTTTTGATTGCTTTAGATAATACCGCTAATAGAGTTCATTCACCCACGTGAGAATCAGTAGCAAGTAAGACGAAATTCCTGTTAAAAAGTATCATAAATATTTATCGCGAATTGTCTCTTATAATTTTTTCTAACCTAAGCCGGTACTGTGTTACTATTTTAAAATGGTGTTGGTTTCGATAAACGCCCTTAAACCACATTACCTTGGAGTCTATTTTTGGTTGGAGTAATTTTACAGGAGAATGAGTTTTTCACTTTTAGAGTTTTGATTTTTACATCAGAAATTGTTGGCATTATACGATTCGAGATATTTGAGACGACCTCGAATGGTTCTTATCATGGTTGTTACTCGATATCTCCGGGGGATTTCCGTACCGAACAAAATGCACTCCCATTAATCATTCTTTTACGGAAATAATTAATAATTATTAGATGCAAAATGACTCCCGTATATGGTTTGTTATCAGTGCATATTAATTTAAAAATATATATAAAATCTTATCAATTCACCATTATAACTGTTAAATCATAAATGTGTATAAACAAGTGTTAATTTTGAAGTAACCGACACGAGTGAAGAGGATTTTTATGACTAGAAAAGTAACAAAATGATATAAAATGTTAAGAGATTTCCCATGAACATATATTTTGTGATATATACATGAAAAAAACTTTAAATAGTTAATTAAGGAGTTTGGGCCAAACTATATTCCATAGGAATACAAAGCTTGACGGGTAATTTATGTTTGTGCATTCACCAATTTTTGAGAAAAAATCGACGTTTAAATAATTACTTCAAAAATTGGCGGAGTTTTTTAGGCGTATTCACCAAAACAGTGAATGTATTCGCCAATTGTTACTAAAATATTTTTATCGAGTAAAATATCAATAGTAAATAGTTGTAAAATGTTTTAGTAAGTAAGTTCTATTTCAAATTAGTGGTTAATTATCAAAATTTTAAATAAAAAGTGCAAAATTCAATTTTACAGTTGATGAAATTTAAAATCTAAATAGTATACAGTCAGAAGTTTAGCTAGAAAAGGACTATCAAACATAAAGAAACTTTAAATTACAAGTAACAGTTTGGATGAACCCTGTGTGTGTTTTTGGAACACAAAATATTTCAAATTTAGATGATCAAATAGGCTGGATTTGGATTTAGTATATAAGAAACTTCAAATTCGGGAGCCATTAGTCTGCAATTTCATCTGCTTCGAGAAGGATTCCCAATTGTTTTCTTATATTTGCTGCTTGCTGAAAAATTAAAAATTTATCTGTCAGATCGGCATTTTTCGAAAAAAAATTGAATTGGTCGCCATTTTTGCAAAAACAATAGTAGAGAAAAATTTTTTATCTTAAAAAGAAGGATTTTGTGTGTACTTTTGTCTAAGAAAATCCAACATTTTATTTCTTTATTTAAAGTGCCCAATTTAGGGAATAATAAAAAAAATCGATTTTCATTTTTATATTGATTTGTTCCATCACAAAAATCTTACTTTAGCCTGAAATATATTTTTTATTTTTTTAAACATTTTTTGGACTGAAATACAGTTTTTCTAAGAAAATTTCACACCAACATTTTTTAACCTTTCGTTTCAGCTCGTTACTGTAGTAACCACAAAATTTTTTCCTCACTTTTTGATGCCCCCTCCCCCGACCCCACCCAAAACGCCGCTAACGAAAGTTTTCTACTTCCGATCTGGACACCTTTCCTAGCAATTTACAAAAAATTTCAAGTCGATCTGATCAGTTACTAGTTTCTGCTCGATATTACATAAATATTGACTACCTTTCTCGGATTAAAAATTCTTTTGAAAAAAATGTGATGATCACCGCATGGTACTTCTGTGTCAAATATTTGTATATTACTTTCCTTAATTTTTCTTCGTCAATATCATTTGCATTTTCTTGTACGAAAAATATGATTAAGTTTTCTAAATATTCTGTGTGTTAAACAAAATATGACAAATTATTAAAACGTTTTGCCGAATTTGAAAAGTTTAATATAAATACATATTGTCAAAAGTACGTATAGTTTGATATTAAATGAAATAGAAATATCGAAGATTCAGCTTTTATAGATATTTTGAAAACATATTCGTACACCAATATTGTTTAGAATGTAGTATCATTAATCACAAGATATTTGAGAAGACCTTTAATAGTTCTTATCATGGTTGTTTGTGATTTGCATAAATTATTATTAGGTACTTTCTAAAACCCCAGGGTTGTATTAATAAAATTTTGAACATTTATATCACACGAGTAGTTTTTGCACCTATCAAAAATTACCTACTGCCAGTCCTGAGTCTGGAAAAAATGGGAACGAAAGGTTGCTACATGTTTTTACCAATTTTCTCGATAAATTTCAGGGTATATTAAAAAATCATTAATACAAAAGTTTTAGATTTTTTAATTATCTACAACTTTTACATTAAACTTTTTTCGATAGGATGCATATTTCATAGGCCAGTAGATATAGACATGATTTTTACAAAATTTAACAATAATTACAAAAGTTTTAAAACTTCAGTTGAATGAAGAGTAAGTTCAAATGATATTAAATCTGGTTTTGCAACCTTTTCTTCTGAACGGAAGATATTGAAAATCAGGATTTAATGAATTTTCGCATTAATAGCGCGGAAAAAATTTCTGCAAACTTTCTAAGTTTTGAAAAATAGCATTTTACATCCTCTGATAAATTTGCAACCATTCAAAGAATGCGGAAAGATTTTTTATCGAAATCAAATTGTTGTTCATCCCAATTTTTCGAAGAAAATTCCAAAAGTTCTGCAAATTTAAAAAAATAACTAAAATAATGTTCGTGAGAAGTGCTTAATTTGCAACCTCTTGCGACAAACGGAAAATATATTTTTTCATGAAATTGTTTTTTTCTATCAAAATAACCATTGAAGTTTTTACAAAAGTTTTGAATAATGGTTGCAAATGAAGATGTCCTAACGTACAATGTTTTCATTAATTTGCATCCTCGCAATGGAGGTAAAATTAAAAAAAAAAACATATTTTCGTATTTATACTCTACCAAAAAAACAACTTGGCAACATGGCAGCGAGTAAAACAGACGTGTGTGAAAATGCAATCAACCAGTACAGCCTATAAGAAATGTACTCTATGTTTTGTGTTAATTAAAGGACTACACAAACAGAAATGTAAATTTTAACTAAAATAATTTACAATTTGCACAACACTTTCTGCCGATTAGAAATTTTAATCCTTTCTAAGAAAGTTGAGCGCTCCTTAAATTGATCTTGAATTGTAAATATTTTCTACCTGTAGAGATTACATACTTGCCAAGAATTGAAATAAATTGGTGTTTCTTAAAATTTTAGGAAGAAAACCCAAGATTTCATTTTGGAACAAATAATGCTAAACATTTTATTTTAGAAATTATCCGCCACTTATTTATGATGTTATATTGGGGTTGATCTTCTGGGTCATAAAAATTTTGCTATCAATCATTTTCAAACAGAGTATAGCGGTATTCCTAGTTTACAGAACTTTTGCAATTTTCAGTGTAAAAATATAAAAATAAAACGTGTTTTGCAATTTTAACAATGTTCCGTTAATCGTAGACTTCTGCAAAATTTTATAGTTTGTTTTCATTAATGCACTAACATACCATGGAAGTTTCAAAACTTTTAGAATTAATGTTAATTGATTGTCTATATCTACTGCCCTACACAAATCGTAAAAAACCAATATCCAACACTCAAAACGTACCGCCACCTCCCTTCCGGAACTTTTACACAGTCGTCTTAATTTACTTACAATTTACACTAAATTTTCCGACCATCCACATACTGCTACGAATTTTTTTGTTTCAAAAACGATTGGCCTGGTCTATGTGTTGGGCAGCGTATTTTCACCCAGAAAATACCCCGCTGCGAGGCACTTAGACTGCAAACAAATTAAAGACAATATTTTTCTTGGTTAATAACAAACATTGAATAGTAAAGATGGTTTAGGTTAGGTACGTTCTTGATACAATAATCCTTATCTCTTTATACATAACAAAAACAGCGTTATCGACAAATTCTCCGAGACGTTTCAAAATAGTAATAAATGAGTCACAAGTGGAAATACAGTCATTTTGCAGTGTATGCGACGTACCTAGTAGCGTTTAGTATTTATTCCATTTTGTCTTTGTTAGTAGGTATTGTTTAAATTTTTATTCGATTAGTGATTAACAATCAATTAGTAGAATAACATGTTTGGATCAGTACATGTTGAACACCTGTGAGTGCATAATATTCTGAGTTTTATGTTCTACTGTAATGATGGATTTTATGTTATTTTTTGATTACGAGGTAAGTTTTTTTGCAATTGAAATAGTCGACGTATTAAAACACTGTTTACTGATACTTCCAGTACGTTTTTGTAATTAATTAAAATGTATTATCTTTACAAAATAATTTTACCCGTGTTTTTATGTAGAGGTTATCTTTGTTTTCTGAAACGTCCATATCTAATCAGTTGAATAACTGGATTAAAACAATATCCCAGCATTATTTGTTTATTAAATTAAAATTTATCTATATCAGCGACTCTTCTGTTTATATACTAAAAAATATTCAATCTAAAAAAGTTCTACCCACCCCAAGAAAACCTCAGATGCCATTATGGTCCTTATAAATAATGTACACCTATTTTTACAGACCTCTCAAAAGCATTAGATTGTGTAAATCACTAGATTAGCCAAAAAATGAGAAATACCTTCAGTGCCATATTGACCGTTATGTTTTTTAAATCGTAGAATGTATTTTATTTGCAAAGCCTTTATGGCAAGAAGGAACCACAACATTTATTTTCAGAAGAGAAATTATTTGTCACATTTATTGCAGCAAATAATTTCTCGCGTCGCAAAATCTGTTCCTGAAAGTCTCACATGCTTTCCTAACATTCTCATACTGCTGCTGGCGCGCAGGCTGCAGTTCAATGCTTTTGCTAGTAAGCTAACGCAGACACGCGCTCTGCTAGCCGACGGTAGGGATACAATGTAGAGTGGTTCAATTGAATAGTTGATAAGGCGTCGCGCAGATTTCTTATATATTGTGCTGGTCGACTTCCACATCAGCTCTTGTCCAAAATAGATTGAAAATCGTATGTTCCGTTAAAATTTTACCACATCTGTATACAGGGTGTCCCAACTAAAATTTGCGCACTAACGAATTCCAAACAAACAAAGACAATATCTTAATAATGACAACTGTAATTTGCAATTTTATTCTTAAGAATTAGCTTGGAGGAAATAAAGTGTCCGATTGATTCTTAATTATTTCATATAGTCCAATTGTGCAAAAACAATATTTTTCTACTCCTGTGCTTTAAATTACTTATTAAATGCGCTCTATCCGTTTATATTTATTATAACACTGATTTTGACCAATAAAATAGCACAATTTTCATTATAAAACTGATTTTGACCAAAAGAAATTTCTACGTTATAATCAAGTAGGTTGTTGATAGATATTAGATATTATTGACAGTTCTATGAAAGCTAATGTCAAAATTATTCTTGATATGTCAAATGTATCAAATAAATTAATAGTTTTCAGTTAAAGTACTTATTTATATTTTGTCGTAGAAAAAATAGTATGCAACTTTTATGTAATGGCTATCATTACATGATCGTTGCATGATATACTATTGTCGATCCCGAATAAATTGTAATGATTCTTATATGAATATAAAGACTTTATTTCATTTTGGTTTTTGACTTTTTGCCAACTCCTTGACTATCTGACACCTCTGTGTGATATTTAAGCTATAAACAAACAAAATTGTATTACTTTTTATATTTGTTTATTTAAATTATTACTTATCGAGTTAACGTTATCACTTACTTTCCATTTTTAAATGTAATTTTAGTTATTTTTAGAGAAAATTTGTGCTATTTATTGAATACTAGTACTTATACATAATTAATAATAATTAAATATTTAAAATTAATCATAAAACCTCGTACGCAACTGCTTATGTTGAAAGAGAACACAAACAAATATTATACTGATAAAAAATCACTAAAATTTTAAGGTTGTGGTTGACTGATGTCCAACCTTATGATAATGACGTTTTACATCTGACAATTTTAACCATAACTTACAGGTGGCGCCAATAAACACACCATAGAATAAATTCTCATTTGTTATTCTCGAGTACTGTTTTTCTACAAGTGGGCATACCGGAACCACGTGAGTAGAATGAAACAATTCCTGACTTACATAAGATTTCCGTTTGAGTAATGTTATAAAATTGAAAACAAAAAATCGAAAATAAGTCTCATTTTCTAATTTTGTTTCTTCCTTTTCTTAATTTGTAGTTATTTGACATAATTTTACTTGATAGTATTTGTTTACAAAATTTAAAATAACTTGTTTTAAGGCGTTTTATTAACGCGTCATAACTTCATACGATATTTCCCCTTGACCCGCGCAGCAAAGGTAGGCGTGCCTAAATATAAACACAGCAAAATACATTTACCAAAAGATATTGCCACCGAATAAATAAATCATTTATGCATTCTTTGTAGCCAATGTAAGTAATTTACAGAAACAGCGATATGTAACAAATTGCTGAAAAAAATTGTCTTTAAAATTCCATTTCATCCTGATATCATATCGAATAATTTTTGGATTAAAAAAAATGCAATTCAAATTAATTATTATGAAAAAAATAAAAATTTAGTTATTGTATACATATCTATTTATTTTTAAATAAACAATAGCAGCACTTTCAGTTAGAAATCTATTATAATGAATCCAGGAAACTATTTTTTTTCTGTCAAAACTGCATTATAAAAATTGTGGCAAAGGATACTGTAACAACTAGAAAATAGGCAATTCCTATATTTTAAAAATAATCAAATTCTTACCTTAACATTACTCGACGTCGGCGTCGGGACAATCTTTTGGTACTCAAGCATTTTTCTCGTTTACTGTTCTCTTCCTTTCTGTTTTTCGGACCATAATTTTGTTCAACTGTATGACTCACAACACCAATCAAAAATTGCCCTAATATCCCCTTTACCACACTAACTCACTTTACACCTAGATACGTATTTTATCCCCATACGAACTTATATTTAAAAAAAAATCTAATTTTCCATATCTATTACATATATTTTTTCACACCATCTTAAAGTCGAGGTTTCCGCCAAGAAAATAATTTTTTCGATTGAAAATTAGGTTTATTTTTAAAATTTAAATTCGTAAAAAATCGAAAAATAAATATTTTGCTCTGAAAAAATTACAGCTTACTTAAAGACACAAAAAAGAAAGTTTTTTACAAAGTTTCATAAAAAAAAAAATATTTTAGCGGCGAAAAAATGAAAAAAATCCAGTTTAATTGTGCAAATAATTAATATATAACCGCTAAATGACATATTTATTTACTTTTTATTACAAATTATCCTGTAATATTTTGAAAAACACAATTTGAAAAGCATAAAATTTCAGGGAACATTCAAACATGCGACTTGGAGGCTAACGTTGCTAAAATTACAGCTCTATTAAAAAACAAAAAACAACGTTTTCACCATGTTTTATAAAAAAAATTATTTTTGCAGGAGATAAAAACTAAAAAAAAAAACGGTTCGGTATTTTTCTCGATAATTTTGAGGTTATGTTGAAAAATTATCAATACAAAAATTTTAGATTTTTTAATGATCTACAACTTTTACATGAAACTTTTTTCGGTAGGATGAATATTTCATCTACATTTGTTTGTTTAAAAAATGATTGGCTCTGATCTAAAGTGGCAAAATTATTTTTAGGTTTTTCGTTCCCAAATATAACCACCGTCAATGTTTATTTATTTTTCTCAAGTAAGCAAGCCAGACTAATGAATATTCTTAATTTCAGACAAACAACGGGGGCGGTTCTGGTGGCATTCGACCGTCGTCAGCCTCAACGCAACCGTTCGGCGGAGGTGGCGGTGGAGGCGGAGGCGGCATAAACAATAAAGTGGCGGGACCCATGGCCACTCAACACCAGACGGCCGGTGTGTACCGAGGCCAATGGAGTAACGTCGGCGCCGGACACCACCAACATCCGGCCGCCGCGGCGGCTGCAGCTGCCGCTGCCGCTGGCGCCACCTATTACCAGCGGTACACCGTGGCACAACCTGCGCAACAGGCCCAGATCCAATCGCCGGCACAGAATTCCTACACGCCCAGTAGTACTACCACCAATAGCAATTACAATAATTCCAATTCGGTATGTATTTAGTTTTTTTACTTATTATACGCGCTCCATATATTACTTTTCAATATTAAAAAAGTTTTTCATAGATGACCAAAAGTTTAAAATTAAATTTCCAGGCTTTTTAGGAATTTTATCATGTGAACAAAACTGTTTTTGTTTATACCCAGTCCTATTTTTGTTTGACTTAATGAAAATTGTGGAAACCAACGAACAAAACGGACTTCATACTGGCTTCAAATTGGATTCTCTCATCCAAAAACTTTAATTTTTGGAAGAAAAGTTAAGAGAGGATGTAGAAGTCTTTTGTTGAAAAGGGCTGTTTGATATCTTTATTAGTTTTTGATCGAAAAGGCCACAAAGTCGAAAAAATGGATTTTTCTATTTCTGACGTTCGTCTCTTTGCTTCTTCACTACTCCGAAAATAATTGCTTCAGATCTTCAATTTTTGCAAGACAAGTTCAGAGAGGATGTAGAATTGTTTTGTTGAAGACCGCTGCTTAATATCTTTATTAGTTTATGAACGAGGAAGCGACACTGTCGAAAATTGGATTTGTCTATTTCTGACATTCATCTCTTTGTTTCTTCACTACTCCTAAAATAGTTGCTCCAGATCTTCAATTTTTGGAAGAGAAGTTAAGAGAGGATGTAGAAATGTTTTGTTGAAAACCGCTGTTTAATATCTTTATTAGTTTTTGAACGAATAGGCGACAAAGTCGAAAAATTGGATTTTTCTATTTCTGACATTCAACTCTTTGTTTCTTCACTACTCCTAAAATAATTGCTCCAGATCTTCAATTTTTGGAAGAGAAGTTAAGAGAGGATGTAGAAATATTTTTTTGAAAACCGCTGCTTAATATCTTTATTAGTTTTCGAACGAGGTAGCGACAAAGTCGAAAATTGGATTTTTCTATTTCTGATGTTCGTCTCTTTGCTTCTTCACTACTCCGAAAATAATTGCTTCAGATCTTCAATTTTTGGAAGACAAGTTCAGAGAGGATGTAGAATTGTTTTGTTGAAGACCGCTGCTTAATATCTTTATTAGTTTATGAACGAGGAAGCGACAAAGTCGAAAATTGGATTTGTCTATTTCTGACATTCATCTCTTTGTTTCTTCACTACTCCTAAAATAGTTGCTCCAGGTCTTCAATTTTTGGAAGAGAAGTTAAGAGAGGATGTAGAAATGTTTTGATGAAGACCGCTGCTTAATATCTTTATTAGTTTTCGAACGAGGAAGCGACAAAGTCGAAAATTGGATTTTTCTATTTCTGATATTCACGTCTTTGTTTCTTCACTACTCCTAAAATAATTGCCCCAGATCTTCAATTTTTGGAAGAGAAGTTAAGAGAGGATGTAGAAATATTTTTTTGAAAACCGCTGTTTAATATCTTTATTGGTTTTTGAACGAGGACGCGACAAATTTAAAAATTGGATTTTTCTATTTCTGACATTCATCTCTTTGTTTCTTCACTACTCCTAAAATAATTGCCCCAGATCTTCAATTTTTGGAAGAGAAGTTAAGAGAGGATGTAGAAATATTTTTTTGAAAACCGCTGTTTAATATCTGTATTGGTTTTTGAACGAGGACGCGACAAAGTCGAAAATTTGAGTTTTTTATTATATAATATTGGTTCAAAAATAGTATTGACGCGTTTAGATTAACTAAACCGTTTTAAAGTCTGGGTGACCTAGGTTAGTAATTTTATCAAAAGGCACGCAAATTTCCCACATGCACGTATTTACTCGCCGACTCAAGGTCAGTGTGATAGCGGATTTTCTTGGTCTTAATTTTTAGATTACAAAAATAAAAAGTTCATAGAATGTAATGAGATTGTGAATTGCATTTTTATTTCTATCTGAAAATGTTGTTTTGTGAGCAGTTTTACAAGATTTGTTAAGGTAATTATTAAAAAAAATAATAATTTTTGATAAGTGCATTGTGCTGAGTAATCAATTAGGATTACAAGTATTAAGTAATTTTTTATAATGATATATTTCTTAGCCAACGAAACAAGATTCTACAAGATAAGTTTTTTTTCTTTAGAGCTTATTTGATAAGGCCTTCAATGACGAGTCCTCTTCAAAATATCGTTAAAAATGCAGAAAACCAAAAAACTACTTTTTCGTAATCGATTTTTCAGTTAATCTAGACAAATTTTTATTTCTTATTGCAAATAAGCATTGAAGATTAATTCTCATGTAATATAATATCATTTACTTTCAATTACTTTGAAATTACCGAAAACATTGTTTAAACAATAATCGAATACTTAAAAACTTCGATCTAATTATACAGGGTGTTTCCTGTTTGTGTTTTGTTTTGTCTAGTAATTTATATTTTTATTTTTATTATGATTAGTTTTAAATTCGCTTTGTCTATAAAATTTTTGTAATTTTTCTTTGACAACAAAGCATGTTCTCTCTAAATGAACATACCTACGCTAACTGTGGATAAAGAACACTTAGACGAATAAGAAAAACCCATATTTGATATATCTAACTTTCTTCATTACTGAGTTTTATCAATTTTGCTCATTTCTTTTATCGCCCGCATTTTTGAAACCACCTTGTATATTTATTTGATATTTGACAAGCTTGTTCTATTCCATTAGAACAATCAAGAGATATAGTGACCAAAATTAATATCCAGGTCCGGCTTCAAAAAAATTATCGAAATGATTTTGCTCTTAAACAACACCCTGTATATCAAAATATTAAAAATTGGGTTGTATATTCGAAAAAAACGGAAAAGTTTAATGGGAATACAAAGTTTTTGAAACTGCACATTTCATTCTACTAGTAACATTTTAAAAGCAAACTTATGAATTGCTAATTTTATTGTTTAAACAATGTTTTCGGTAATTTCAAAACCATTAATAGTTAATTGAATATAAATGATATTTTATTACATGAAAATTAATCTTTTTCATTAATTTCGATGCTCATTTGCAGTAATAAATAACAAATTGTCTAGATTAACTGAAAAATCGATTATCAAAAAGACGTTTTTTGGTTTTCTGCGTTTTTAACGATATTTTTCCATACGGACAATATATTTTTTCATACCGTCTTAAAGTCGAGGTTTCAACGAAGAAAATGAGAACTGATAAAGTTAAAAAATTGAAAATTGGTTAGTGAACTATTTCGATTGAAAATTAGGATTTTTTTTAAATTTAAATTCGTATAAAATCGAAAAATAAATATTTTGCTTCAAAAAAATTAATTACAGCTTATTTAGAACACAAAGAAGAACGTTTTCACCAAGTTTCATGAAAAAAAAATATTTTTACGGGAGATAAAAATTACAAACAAAAAAAAACTGTTTTTATCATTTTTCTCTATAAATTTGAGGTTATGTTGAAAAATAATTAATACAAAAGTTGTATATTTTTTAATTATCTACAACTTTTACATTAAACTTTTTTCGATAGGATGCATATTTCAGCCACAAATCGTAAAAAACCAATATCCAACCCTCAAGTTGTATATTTTTCTCCCCCCACCCCCCTTCCGGAACCTTTAATTTGTCCAATTTATTTTTTTTAATTTACTTATAATTTACCCTAAATTTTCCGACCATCCACATACTGATGAATTTTTTATGAGAAAAACAACTTTCACGCGAAAAAAAAATAATCAATTATTATTATTGTGTTATTTCTCTATTCATTTTTGTTATAATAAATGATTCATTTATGTTACGTACTCTATATGCAAAAATGTGTTATCGAAAATAATAATTTCCGTCGAAATGTTTTTGCCCGATAATCACAATCAAATATCAAATACTAACTCATAGCATTGCCATTTATTTATAAAATGCTCAAAATATACCTATCAGTCGAATTGGTTTTATCATATATTATCAACATCCAGTCAAGTTTTTAATAGTTCACTGCCGGTGGTGTGTTTTGAAATGTAGGTAACTCATATTTTTCTTTAATTTCTATACTAATATGTATACTATATTTGAAAATGATTGATAGCAAAATTTTTATGATATTTATTTGATATTTTTAATATTAAATTTAGGAAATGTTCTAACCTAATACCTAATAGTTAATATTGACAGTTTACTATTTTTTATATTAAAGTAATTTTGTGTTCCCGTCACTGAGGTATATAATTATTGGTTAATCCTTTAGGCATTGTATAACTTTTGTGGATTACACACAACTTTGAAATATCACTAGCAAGACAGTTTTTTTTAAATCGTAAATTAACTGGATAGAAAAAATATATACGAAGTAATAGATACAAAACTGTAGGTACCTTTCTAACCAGCATCAACATTACAAAAGAGATTAAAATTGTTTAGTATCAAACAACATATTTAATAATTTATTAATTCTACCATAAAATAAAAAATAAATTATTTTATACTTTTAAAATGAACTAAAATAATCATATAATATCCATATTATAAACAAGAAACCAAACTATTGCAAAAAATAGACTTTAAGAAAAAAATATTTCGATTTAACATTGACTCTCTAGTTTTAGTGCTTTTTATTCCAAATTTTAATTTTAAAATTTAAACGGGTTTAATAAATTATCAGATTAGAATTTTTCATAATTACCATTATCAATAGTATACTACTGACCTTTTGATTTCTCGCAATTTTATTCACAATTGCCCTTTACTCACAAAACTACTTACAGGCTAGTAAAATACTCTCGGGGGATTATTAATTATTTTTGGCCTTCAATTTCATATGTCTTCCTATTCCCTTTCTTTGAAACTAAATAACACATTAACAACAGTTAAGCAGAAATGAAAAAACATGACTTGTAGCCACAGGGAGTGCTGCCATCTACAATCTGTCCGTAAGGCGATACTACTATATTATCCTTATACAATGCTTTAGGGTTTGTTTATTTACATTTTATAATGTATTGTATTCGAGGTTTTTCGAGGTGGTCATACTAATATCTAAATAAAATCAGATAAGAAGGTATATTTACTTTGTTTCTGCTTTGAACAAGACCTTTGCCATAAAAACTGTGCATTTTCAAACACAGTATACCCTATTTATTATATAAAAAATGTTTTAACGTGTCATCTTGACTATTGATTCTATTTGGGGTCCTAAAAAGTGCAACAATATAGAGTAGGTTCAAATTAAAAAAAACAAATATCAATGGCGTCATATCTGAATAAATAAACACATTTTCAGCGAGACTAAAAAGGTTGCGTAAGCATCTATATCAATTCCAGCTACCTTAATCAAAAAGGCTATAAAGTAAATCATCTATTACATCATTTTAAAATACAATATAATCTGGGTTAAAATATCATACGTTTTATAAGTGCAGTAAGTTTTTTTCCGTATAAGGAAATATAAATATCGATAGGTACTTCACAGAAATAAGATAACATACAATATTGAGTGGTTCCCAGAATGTGATAAGAATAATTCGTCACTTATTACAAACATTTATATTGTAGCAATAAAAAAGAGAATAAGAGAAATAATAAAACACCACTTTTTAAATATGTGTATATAATTTTTAGGAACCAAAAAACATTTTAAAACCAACAACTTAAGATTTAATATAATCGAGATACTTTCGATGCTGTCTCTCTCTCAGTAATTCTGTAACAATGAATAAGTATTTGTCCTATGGGAACTGTCTTTTTTGTTAGTTTAATTTATTTATTACCATATATGTCGTAACATACGATTTCTTCCAAATTTCTTGTCCTGGAATTGTTAATTTTATCCTTCTAGATACTTGTGAGGAGTAACGAGGTAAATGGATCTCAAGGGATCCCCACTCTGTCCAATTGTGTAGCACGTATTCAAAAGAGTTGACGATTATCCAATACCTATTTAAAGTTGGTCATGGGTATAAACTTTTGCTGGTTTTCTCTATCACAGATTACTCAAAATTCATCGTAGCCATTGTGTTTCCATTCTTTTTGCGGCTTTAAACCATATCAGCTGCTTCTATTTGATTCTTCTGTCATCATGTTCTTAATTTCTTATTCTTTCTACTTTCTACAGCTTCATCTTGAATTCGTTTTTCAAAATCACTTTAGTTGTGACATTATATTCGTTAAATCAAGTTTTTTTTAAAGAAATTACCAACTTTTTCTTTAATTTCAGTACACAAATCAAAGAGTGCCAACAGCGACATCACCGTCAAATGCCAGTAGTTCCAGCAGTCACACAGGAAGCCAGAGTGGCAACGTGTCGACATCGCTTAGCAACAATATGCCTAACAACACGAATTCATCTTCTAACAACTCTTCCTCAGGATCAGAGCAGCTTTCTAAGACTAATCTCTACATCAGGGGATTGAATCCTGGAACCACTGACAAGGATTTAGTTAATATGTGCCAGCAGTAAGTATAAGGACATTTTTGTATAACTTGTGTCTTGCCTAATTGTCTTATGCATATTCACATTGTCGTTGTGCTGCATTCAAGTGAATAATTTAATTTGGAAAGGGCACCAGAAACATTTCAACTCTTAAAATCTACGAAAACATAATTGTACAGTCCATTTTTGTATTGGTTAGTTATTAGCCAATTATTAAGGTGATTAGGACAGGAACAGCTCAATTCCCGTCTACTCACCGATACCCCAAATGTTAAGACTTTAATTTTAGACACTATAACGTTAGTAAGTAATTAGGAGATGTTATAAAACAAATAAAAAATATTGCAGGTAACCAAATTAGTTTTCTCTGGGGTTTTTCAGTTAAAAAAATATTAATTGCAGCATTTTTATTAATAGTACAGTCACTGAATGTTTTCACCTCCGATTTCGTTGAACCTCCATCGATTTTCATGAAAATTGGTGAGTAGTTAGAGGATACCTCAAGAAACAAAAGTGACATGGTGCCAACTTGCGCTTTTACCCTGGGGGTGGATGCCACCCCTTTTCGGGGGTGGAAATTATTTTATTAAAAATAATCGATAGAGGTACCAATTCTAAGCAAGATTTGTTATATAAAGTTATTAAAATAAATCAATACTTTTTGAGTTATTAAAGATCAAAGATTTTGATTTTTCGTGAAAAAAATGCATGTTTTAAAGCGGTTTTTCATAAATAACTCAAAAACTATAAGTTTGTACAAAAAAGTTGTCATCACCAAAATTGAAGCTAATAAAAAATCGAATAAATTCCTTACTTGAAAAACCTTTTAATATTAATTCAAATTGAGTTATGGGTAATTGAATGTATATTTTTTTTCGGCGAGTACTCAATTCTAAGTATTCAAGCTTAAATAACGAGAAAACGATGCATTTTATAAAATATACTTACTGAACACTTTTCAAAGTACTCAGAAATACCTATCAAATGAGCTCTAGAAGAAGTTGATAGCATCAAAATTAAACAAGTTATGATGAAAATAAGAGGATCCTTTCGAATTTTTTAGGAAAAAGTGAAAAATAAAACATACGCCCTTTCCACAAAAATTAAAATTTATAGTAATCCCTATAAGACTTTCTTTATTTTAGCATAAGTAATGACCTCAAAAATTTTGACCGGTTTAGAATGCATATTTTTGAAAAAAAAATATGATTTAAAAAATAAGGGATTTAAAAGATTAATACGACGTTATAGCCCTTGAAATTACCTTTCGAATGGTTTTTGATATCATAAAAATTAACGGAGTTATTGTAAAAAAACCAATAACATTTTTTTGGAAAAATTTTTGGAGCAAAGATTTTGTATGTATATTGAGAAGATATTGAAATTCTCAGATTTTTATACTTTTTTACAATCTTTATTTTTTTAAATTCATATCTGACATTTTATAAATCATCAATCAACTAATCTCATAAACAAACCTCCCCTAACAACCATCACCAATCTTTTTTTTAAGTCCTTTTCACATATTTTGTCCCATTTTTTTATACCATAACAATTTCCCAAAATTTGTGTTCATTTGGTATTTTTGAGAGAACAACAAATGAATGCTAAATTTACCTCTAATTTTTAGTTATTTTCAAAATTGTTCCAAAAATATTTTAAATGTTATTTTCTTTAATTTTATTTTCCATTTGTGGAAGTTTAGTTTGTCCTTTCCCCCTACATGCCTTTATTCTGATATATTCCGTGTTTTCTGTTATTTTTCTTCTTCCTTGTTCTATTTGACTTTTAATATTCTGTATATCACCATTCTTCTTTTTCTTTGCTCCTATCTTCTTGTTTAGATATTTTAAAATTGATTTGCATTTTCTTGTATAATCTTTCTTTTATTTGTATATTTTTATTTAAATCTCTTCTTGTCCTCAAGTTTTCTTCTTCAGCTATTCCCATATTTTCTTTTAGTTTTTCTTCCATATTTTTCTCCAAAAGCATTATATTATTTTTATTTATTACACTTCTTCTATTCTTTTAATTTCATTTTCTGTATGTTCTGACTTTGTTTCTTGTATTGTTATCTTCTGTTCTAATATATCCTGTCTTCTATTTATTTCTTCAAATTTGTTTTCTATTTTCTTAGCCATATTTTCTTCCATACTTTTCATCATTTTTCCCAAATATTCTTTGGCTTGTTGTCTTCCTACCCCTAGTCTTCTTAATTCCGTTAAGACCATCATTATTCCTTCATTCTCTTCTTCTTTCTTTTCTTCAATATCAATTGTCTCCTGTAGTTGACATTTCCATATCATCTTCGATAATATTTACTTCCATATCTTCTTGTCCTTCTTCCCTTTCTTCTTGTCTTTCTAATCCTCATTTTTTACCGTTCCTAAGATCCATTTTGGTTTAATAGAAATTTTATTTAATTTATTTGTGATACAATTTAATCACAACAACAATCACCAATCTTTTTTTAGTCCTTTTCACATATTTTTTTTAATTCCTTTGACATACACATTTTTCACAATTTTGTCCCATTTTTTTATACCATAACAATATATAGGAAAAAAGATAGTAAGAAGTAGACGTGTCGATAGGTATATGCTTACAAAATATACATGTGTGGGTGTGTATATATATATTTTGAAGATAGAAAATGTGAAAGGAATTCTGTACATCACAAATTTTCCATTATTTTTATGACAAGCGGTAGTTTTTAAGGGTGGAAAATTTCGCAATAAATAAAGATTTTAATACTCAGTAAATGAGATTTCAATTCAGTAATGTATTATTCAAATGATTAAAGTTTCTTGAAACCAATTTTTTCAATGATTCTGCTTTAAGGGGGTGGTTTTTAAGGGTTGAACTTTCACAGTCAACCAAAAATTATATCGTAAACATTAAACAAACTGTTTGTATAATGTTAATATGCGATTTCATATTTCAGAAATATAAAAAATGATTTTTTCATGATTTTCGATTCGATTAAAAGGGTTGAAAAATTAATTAAAATCATAAATCATGCATATAAATATTGAAAAATATTTATTTTATTTAATTAAACGAGATTACTTACGCCAAAATGCTTAAATCTGCATTTTTTACCATTTTTAACAAAAGGGGCGGATTTCACCCCTAAAATGCAAAAAGCGCAAGTCGAGCATATGCAATTTTTGAAGTTAAGTGTAAAATTTTCATGCAAATCGATGTAGGTTCACCGAAATCGGAGGTAATAGTTGATTTTTACCTTCATTCACTGTAGTATAATTCTTTGTTTCAGGTTTGGTACAATCATATCCACCAAAGCGATTTTAGATAAAAATACAAATAAATGTAAAGGTGAGAATACTTCATACTTATATAAAAAAAACAAATTTCTTAAATTTTGCTGGTTTTGTAGGATGAAATATTAGTGTATAATAAAACAAGTGTTTTCTCTCTTTTTAGGTTATGGTTTTGTAGATTTTGAGAGTCCTGCAGCAGCCGAAGGTGCAGTCAAGGCTCTTACCGCAAAAAACATTCAGGCTCAAATGGCGAAAGTGGGTATCTGGTATCAACATCGTAGAAAAGCCACTGTACGTTTGCATGCAAGTAATACCTAGCTTTACCTTGGACGCTCTGTCACAATTTCAGTATAGGGTCTTTTCGAATTTTATTTAAATCAAATAAAACTTAAATTCAATTAGATTTTTTAAATAATAATTTTTAGTCTCATTATAGGTAAGTTTTCGCAAGATTGATTCTAATCACTAAAAGATAAAGAAAATAAAAATAAAGAAAATATCGCAACCTCTACTTTTGGGAATGAATAGAAAATTTAAAATACCTTAAGTTACGCGTATGAAGAAGGCTGTGGTGTTTACTCTCTTTGACACACTGATAGTTTTATTCGCAACCACAGTGGTAAAGCCAAGAGATGCGACGCGCCGATTCAATTTTCTTCGGTTTTAAAAAAGTACACCACCCAAACTAAACGTCGTATGAAAAAAAAGTTAAAGGAAAAAAGTTTCCTTGCTCTATTGGCAACATTTTTCTCGCTTATCGGACACCAATTAACAAAGTTAAGCACTAGTTTGCAATAAATATTATTTTAAGGAAAATTTTCAGTTTTTTTCAAAATTGGCATGTTTTGACACAATTCGCAATTCCGGATCAAAGGACGAAAAAATTGTATAGAGCATCTTCAAAACGCTTCCAGGAGGCCTCAGATTCCCAAATACTATTCATCAAATTGGTGTCCTCCAATATAGTATATAAACAAAAGTAGAGCGTTGCCTATATTTAAAGACTGTTAAGTCATTAATATAAAATTAGTAGTTGACTTATTATCCTACAGAATTTAAATCGATCGGTTGACTAATGATACATTTTTATGTTGATTGTTACTATCCTAATGGCTTTGAGTGGAGAAAATAACTGCAAAAAAATGCAATCTTACATAACGGATAAGCGAAAATTTACCTAATAATAAAGTGAGTAAACAATTGTGACAGTGTGTAAAAAAACTCAACTCTAGTGGTAATATAAATAACTTTATAGAGAATGCGCATTTTGAATCTAAAACTCACCTAATACAAATTTAATATAAATAAAAAACACTAGACTTGACTTTAATTCTTATTTATATTGGAGTTGAAATATACGTATTTTGCTATGCATTAATGCATGATTTATTTAGATATAATGAAATGGGGAGTCTATTAAGGCAAAAGCATATGGCGGAAAATCTAAATGAACACTATGTTGATTTCGTAAATCCGTTTTTCGATCCATTTTTGTAGCTTGTAGTGGTTTGTTTCTATATTTGGATTATTAAAACCACTTATAAAAAACAATGTTTTTAATTCCGTTCTCACTTTTCGACATTCTTTGTTTCAAGTGGATTGTTTATAGATTTGGATCATTAAAACCACTTATAAAAAACCATATTTTTAATTTCCTTCTCACTCTTGGACTTGCTTCGCTTAAAGTGGCTTGTTTTTAAATTTGGATTATTAAAACCCCTTATAAAAAAACAATTTTTTTAACAATTTTTTTAATTCCTTTCTCACTTTTCGACATTCTTTGTTTCAAGTGCATTGTTTCTAGATTTGGATTATTAAAACCACTTATAAAAAAACCATGTTTTCAATTTCCTTCTCACTTTTCAACTTTCTTTACTTAAAGTGGTTTGTTTCTAGATTTGGATTATTAAAACCACTTATAAAAACACCATGTTTTTAATTTCCTTCTCACTTTTCAACTTTCTTTACTTAAAGTGGTTTGTTTCTAGATTTGGATTATTAAAACCACTCATAAAAAACAATGTTTTTAATTTCCTTCTCACTTTTCGACTTTCTTTGCTTAAAGTGATTTGTTTCTAGACTTGGATTATTAAAACCACTTTTAAGTGTACAAAAAACAATGTTTTTAATTTCCCTCTCACTTTTGAACTTTCTTTACTTAAAGTGGGTTGTTTCTAGATTTGGATTATTAAAACAATTGTATTATTAAAACCACATATAAAAACGAATGTTTTTAATTTCCTTCTCACTCTTCGACTTTTTTTGCTTAAAGTGGTTTGTTTCTATATTTGGATTATTAAAACCGCTTATAAAAAACAATGTTTTTAATTCTTTTCTCACTTTTCGACATTCTTTGTTTCAAGTGGATTGTTTCATGATTTTGATCATTAAAACCACTTATAAAAACAATTTTTTTAATTTGCTTCTCACTCTTGGACTTGCTTTGCTTAAAGTGGTTTGTTTTTAAATTTGGGTTATTAAAACCACTTATAAAAAAACAATGTTTTTAATTTCCTTCCCACTTTTCAACTTTCTTTACTTAAAGGGTTTGTTTTTAGATTTGGAATTATTAAAACCATTCAAAAAAAAATTTCCTTCTCACGCTTGTACTTTCTTTGCTTAAAGTGGTTTGTTTCTAGATTTGGATTATTAAAACGACTTATAAAAAAACAATGGGATTATTTTGGATTATTAAAACCACATAATTTCCTTCTCACTCTTCGACTTTCTTTGCTTAAAGTGGTTTGTTTCTAGAATAATTAAACTTTTTCTCTGTGGTTCACCAAATGACAATAGTGTGCATTTATATTTTTGCTACCTTAAAGATTTTAAAATTAAGTTTACATTGACGCAAAAACTTTACTTAAATTATATAATCTCGAACAGAAAAAACGTTGAATAAAATATTAGTTTTTGAATATGCCAATAATAAATTCTTAAAATAGGAAAATAAGTGTTTCTTGGGTGAAGGTAGTTAATGTAAAAACAATTAGTTTATAAATATGTAGTTTTGCTTTCTTTTATAGGCATATATCTTGAATATAAAAATTGTATGAAAATTTATAACTGAAAAACTATAAAAAATACATCTATTTTTGGATATAGTGAGAATTAAATAGTTAGATACGTCAAACATATCTCTTGAAAACTGAAATAGGAATAAAAATAAATGTTTAATGTTTTTCTTAAGTTCTTAAATTATTTTATTCCACTTCAAGAGATGTATACTGGGTGACAATGAGATTAGTGTCAATATCTTCATCATTCATAATAGATTTTATGAACTTCGGTAGACTTAATAAGGCCATGTTGTCAAATTTTATTTTTGTCTGCGTTTTCGTGAATTTTCTCTCACTATCACAATGTTTTGAATATTTTAGAAAGCGATTATTTTTAAGTTGGGTTTTTTTAGGTTTGTGCGAGTGATTGAAGATTTGTGGTCATTTTAATTTATTTGGCAATAGGAAAAGTGAAAAAATTGTAAATTGATAATAAACAATTAGAGCATTCTGCATGTTGTAAAAAACATAACATTAAAATTTGCATTTTGTATAAATATAATATTATTTTGTGCACTTTTTATTTAACAAAAAAGATAGTATTAACACTGAAGTATGTATTTTAAGTAGAAAAATTAAATATATCTACGGCACTAACTAAATGTTCATTTTTTTTGTAGTGTGTGTCGATAAAGTGTAACACAAATGTAATAAATTTCTCGGAGTTGTAAATTTTATTGGGAAATTACCGAATTTTGTTTTGCACAAATATACATATAAAAAAAGGATTTTGTCGGCTGCATATCAAGGAAATAATATTTCTAAAGGATCCAATTCTTTTAAAACATTATACTGGGCATTTCTACTTTTTTAAATTATTAATATTATTTTTGAATTATTTGAAAATATTCCAAAAAAAACTCGTATTGGGATCTGACAAGGGGGCGGAGTTTAGTTCCGTCAAATCCAATATGGCAGGGCGGAAGGGGAGTCGCCCCCCCCCCCCAATAAAATTTTCATATATTTCAATTCGTTATCCAACCAAAAAAGTTTCAGGCCCCTGTCCCTCCGAAATGGGGAGAAGCACAGTGACTTGTCATTCTGGAAGTTAAAATGGTCCATCCCAAACCATTTCTTGTATATTTCCTGAAAAGGGCGCTCGTGTGTTGTATTTTTAAGTATAAAAATCTAGTACCCCCTACCCGAATCGCATTAAAATTACGCCCTTGTACGGCGTTTCAAAGTTTCTACCCCCCTCCCCTACCCAAACGAGTAGGTGTTTATGTCACTTGAGGACAATTTTCCCGGATGGGCGTGGTGAAAAAAAATCGAGAGGGGTGGGGGTGGAAAAATCGAGAGACGTACTTTGGTCTTAGAATTCAGTCCTAAGGAGATGTTTAGGATAGAAAGTAGCAAAATTTTAATGCCAAACGACGAAATCCTTTTTGAGTACGTCAAATAAAAAAAATTAATTATAAATGTTGTTAATAATAACCATATTTATACTTTATCACCTCGCTCTTTTTTATATAGCGGATTCGGAAAGTTCTAATATTCAAAAAAATTAAACAGTTTCTTTTTAAAAATTTGCCAACCCTAATTTTGATTATATTTACCTTCCAAATTATTAGATTGTATGTATCCCGTTACCAAGTGGCTGTATAAATTCGTTTTTGGACAAATTTTCATTCCTAAAATCAACAATGAACAAATCTTTAGGAAAATCACAAATTACTTCAATTAATTTATTCTTAAAAAAAACAGTATTTTTTTATAACAAAATAATACACACTTTCCGAATCTTCATTCATAAACAGTTTTATGATATGTTATGTATTAATTTATTGAAACAAGATATTTTTTTGGCAGCAACAAGAGCAGGATCCTACAAATTTGTACATAGCTAACTTGCCGCCGAATTTCAAGGAATCAGACTTGGACAACATGCTGTGCAAATATGGACAAGTAAGTAATATTTTATTTATTGTGTAATTATATAGTCTTTTCACAGTTCCACGTCCGGCAATTTACAACTCGTGCACGTCTTGAAAATAACTGACCAACTCGTGCTCAACCGAATAGCAGGTAGAAAACCGACTGACCAACTCTTGCCCAAGGTTTTTAATTCTTAATAATTAAAATATTGCAAAAAATATTGGAAAAGTTTTCTATTATCTTCATCCAAAAAAGTTATTACGAAGATTACAAAATAAAACTACTAAAATATATATATATAAATTTATTACTTATATGAATATAAAAATTTCTAACTTAATATTATTGAGTAGGTACTATTATTTTAACAAAATTAAACGAATTTTTTACAATTTTTTGACAGTATACATTTTATATGGGTCTCTTCTTAAAGTTTCAGTAATACGTCAACAAAAACAAATAATGAGGGATGTGAATTGTAGAAGGAACTATTCAAATGGCTACGAAATGATTAGCATGCATTTAAATCTATGAATTTATTAGTTCCTAGATTTAAATTAGATTAGATACTCAGGTATATTTTTCAAACGGGTACGAGTTGGGCATACGGATTATTGAGACCTTTACACTTTTACCTTTTAAAGGATTAGTGGACATGAGTTGGGATGTGCCCTTCCACATCACCTGTTACGTCACAAATTTTATTCCATGTTAGATGCACAGCGTTGCCAAACGTTTAGAATAATACTTGCACTTGCTGATAAGTATTTAAATATTTTAATTGTATTTTGTTCAATACAAATTATTTATTACCTTATTTCAATAGTACTTACGAAAATTTTTGGTAATTATTGATTTAAAAAACAGGACTATTTGATACACAATTTTGTTTAAAACTTTATCTAATCATGTAGAATATCAATTTCGAAAAAATATATTTTGAAGTTGTCTTTGGATTCCAGGTGATATCGACACGTATTTTACGGGACGCTTCCGGTATATCAAAAGGAGTAGGATTTGCAAGGATGGAAAGCAAAGAAAAATGCGAATATATCATTCAAAATTTCAACAGCAAATTGCTTACCGGCAGCAAGGAACCGCTCCTCGTAAAATTCGCCGACGGTGGAAACAAAAAGAAAAACATGTACAAGAATAATGAAAACGCGAAGATTTGGAGGGACGGAGCAGAGGCTCTGACTACCATGCCGTACGATCCAACTGCTCTCGCACAGAATGGAGTAGCGGGTCAACACTTGATGCCGGCTTTGACGACGAATTACAGGCATTACAATCAGGTAAGCCGAATTTATTGAATCTACCATTAAAAATCGCTTAAAGTTCGACCAAAAATATTGTAAGGTCATAAAATCACCAACCACTTGACTTATCAGCACACGATCTAACGCAGACAAGTACCTACTCTAGCCATTAAGTTCTATTCTATAGGTATAATGATATCTTGCTTTTCTACATCTCGAACAGTAGGTAATAATGAGGGACGTTGGTTAATACATTTGTAGAAAGTATTTAATTCACAATAACTAAGAAACTCGATATAATAAAGATGAAAATACTTATGGGGCAGTTAATTTTTGTATGTTCTACTTTAGGCTTTTGTTCTACCCAAAATTACTGCGAAATATTATATACATGAAAAACTTGGTTAGTCTAATTCTTTAGTTTGTTGGTCAACAGTTTCCTTCATACACGGGACAATGGCCGGTACAATATTTGATGGCGCCACCATTGCAAGCAGTCGACGAAAGCTACAATTTATCAGGACATATGGCAGCTCAGTATAAAAGCGATGGGCAACCACCTCGGGGAATACCACTTATGATGCCGTCTACAGAGACCGCCGTTCCTTATCCCAATCTGTTACCTCAGGTAATAACTTTTGTTTTTAGTTAATAAAATTAAACCCGCAGACCGCCGGCACGGCACCATAAATTTAGACGCAATTGCAATCCTGAAATTTTGCATAGCAACTCAATTAAATTAAAAAAGTAAATTTTCATTTAGTTTAAATAAATAAAATATTTATTATTGGTTTTTCCAGCTCACAACACAAATGCAAGCAATGCAGATAGGTACTGGATCATACATTTCTCCACAGTATCCATATTACCACCCATCGACGATATTACATGCTGTCCCAGTTGATTCGGAACATACTTCCAATGCAGCAAGTCCTGAAGATCCGTATCAGGCTTACCAAGGAGGCCCCCCCAAGTAATTTTTTAATCAATGTTATTTTGGAGATATATTTAAAAATCCTCTTTAAAAGTTGCCACGTTTCTTAATTTTTTTTTAGAATGAAGAAAGCATTCTAAATGCTGAATTTGAAATAGAGTAGTTAATTTATGAAAATACGATTTTGGCAATTTTTGAATTGGTCTTGGAAGTCATTAGATTGACGACCGAGTTGTAAAATAGTTATTTTGCTGCTGAGTAATTTGAGTCTTAATTTTTTTTTGTTTACAAATATTGTTACATAATACAAAAAAGGACTGAACTATGTGTAAAGTAGATATTTTTGATACAGTATGTTCCTAGTTTGACAACTAAATTGTATTGAAAATATGTCTTCTAAACTTATGTCTGTGTTGGGGAAATGCATCTGATTTTACAAGAAAATGGAGTTGTCGATTTTATTTACCAGAATTTACTATAATTATGAAATGTATCCAGTAATTCTTGTACTTAATGTACATTATGCACATTTTTTGAATTCGCTTTCTCATTTTTAATAAAATTTTCCGCTCTTTCACGTGGTGGTATTAGTTTTTCGAAATTTTTATTTTTTTTTTTCGAGATATAACGAAAAAACCAATTTTTTATTGTTTTCTACACCTTTTTAAGTACTTAAGTGCCAAGTTTCATCGATATCACATTTTGTGCGAGGTTAAAGTCTCTGACAATTGGGCTAACAGTTGGTTATTTTAAATATAGTTTCATAAAACCTTAAATTATTTTTTGCCAATTAAGAAGAAACGCAGAAAAGATATTTTTCTGTTATTTTTTATTTATAGAAAATTTTGATGAATACGATGACAACTCCGATGTTAGCGAGTTTAAAGTTAAGGGCTACTGTAAATAATGTTTCATAGACGCAGGGCATTTTCTTGCACAGATATTTTTTTTTCCAAAAATGTAGGGAAAAACTAGGATAGTAACTACATAGTTTTACACAAAATGTAAAAAGTAATATTGAAAAAACAAAACGACTTTTCTACATACAGCAGTGAAATGGTGTATTGATCTTCCCAAGCCATAATATGGCATAGAATAGGTAAAATTAGTATTTTATTTTTTGATGAAGATCTACATAGGCATATAGGTAGTTGTTTAAAACACTACGCAAAATTTGCGATAAAAAACTGCTCATATAATCAAATAAATTCTTCCTAAAATGAACATCTGTAAAGTTTTACTTCCACTATAAAATTTGTCTCTACAAATATTTATTTTATTAAAGAACTTTATTTATTTCATTGTTTCACCTTTGTCGTTTCTACCAGTAATACATTACATTATAATAATATTCCTTATTTGTAATGTCAAAATATTACTTTGGTGCATAATATAACCTGCTGGTGATGTAATTTATTTACAATTTCAGGGCCCCACCGTTCTAATTTAAACTCACTGGTCACTGTATTAAACCTGTGTCTTCGTCTTGGACTTTCATATTAAATTCAAACAAAAAATTGTAAATGAGACTGACTTATACTAATATGCCAGCACTAAGAGGCTGACAAAGAGACTGAAAGTAAATATTTAATCAAAGCGAAAAAAAAGAAAGGCGAGGCAATGCTAAGTTTACAAAAAAAAAGAATGTGTCCTGCCAAAACAAGCAGCTGGTTAAGGGAACATGAAATCGTTGCCGTTAAGGGGCTTCCCAATATTATATTGGGATCTGACATGGGCGAATGGGCTACAGCAGACCCTGGAACTACATTTTTAACAAGCTGAACGAATGTTATACGCTGGACACTTGGTGAAATGCCGAAAAATACTAATGAAAGTGACAATGTATGTGTGGACGTAGTGGCTTTCTGTTTATCAAATTAATGGAACAATTGCAGGAGATGGACAAATTATGAGTGTTGTTTGTTCCTGCAAGGCTTCTATGTCAATAATAGGCTGATCGTCCTTAAATTCTGATGATTCTGCAGGTACTTCTTCCTTGTTTCGCTCACTGGATTCATCAAGTTTGATTTCTTTCTTCGTGTTGATCAATTTTTTCTCGCACTTTATTTTTCGATTTTTCACGATGTTTTACTACAATTTCGGTCATTATTTATCTAAATACGTAATGTATTTCTTATGGAATCTTCACCCTACTTTGTGTTCGAAAACAAAGCGCGTAGCCAGATGTCAGATCCCAATACACCTAGTGTATCAATAAAAACTCAGGAGAGATATTTTGGAAACTGATACATATTTTTGATTTTAAATCCACTTAAATTAGGTTTACCTTTTGATTTATTACATGGTACATTCTATGTTTTAAAAAATTACATATTTTTCTTTAAATATATTACTGTAGTATGCAATAAAAATAACATCACGCTGTATAGATTATCTTTAGAATCATTTCTCAATTCAACAAAAAAAACCAGTTTACTCCATTTTAATATCTTTTATTATTTAATTGTCCCCATTGTTTTTTTTTTTCATTTAACTGAAAGTTACTCCTTATTTCTTAATTTTTTTATTTGGAATATTTTATATTTTTCACATCACAATCTGTACAACTTTAAAAATGATTTAACAAATACTTTTAAAAAATTCAAATATCTGCTAGTTTTTCAAAATATTTTGTCTGTGGTTTTTGTCAGTACCTTCGATAATCTATTTTTCCAGCGTAATAACAAGTTAAATTAATTAATAAATGAACTAAAGGTGAAGGTGTTCTTTAGGGAAATGTTTTTGTTTACACAGAATATTCCAAAAATCTAGATTACTTGACAATTTTTTAATGGAATACAGTATATTTTTACATTTTTGTAAAAATTATTTTTGGCACATCCTCTGTAAAAAAAATATTTTCCAATAAAAACAAAACGTCGAAAAAAGACTGAGTCAGTTAGGTAAAGCAAAAACAGTCTGGACTTCGCTGTTTATTTATTTTTTCTACGCCCACGTCAGTAAACATTAAAAATCGCACTGTCAACATTCCTTGTAAATGACATTTAACAATAACATGAACGTAATGAGATCTCCTAACATACACGTGCTTTTTGATAAGAAAACTTAAATTTCTTAATATAATCAAATTGCAATCAAATTTTTATCTACGTACCACTTTATTTGGACTATTTACATAAATTTAGTCAATTGAAAAACATAAAAACTTTTAGCATTAGCGAGATACATTTTGAATTAAAAGAGAGATGTCCCTAAATGTCGGCAACACATTATACAATTTTTCAAAAAATAACCCGCGTTTCTATAGAAATAAACGTCATGTTATTTTTTATATTGTCACAAAATATTGTATCCGAAGATTTTCTTAACTTTACCTACGAATATGTCTGAAAGTGATGAAATTAGGAGCACTCCACCGGAGATTTTAGAAAAAGCTCAAGCTGCCACACATAATTTGTTACCGCTAAAATTTAAAGAAAGGTACGAAATTAACTATCGAGAATTTATGGATTGGCGACACAAGAATAACGTTAAATCCTTTTCGGAGAATGTTTTGCTTGTGTATTTTGAGGAAACATCAATAATTATGGCCCATTTATTCGATGCTGAGAACTACACTAAACATTAATAATAACATTAACATAGCAGATTATCCAAAACTAATGGCCCTACTGAAGCGGAAATCGGATGGATTTAGAGGTAAAAAAAGCGAAAATCCTTTCTCCAGAACAAATTAATGAGTTTCTGAAAGAGGCCCCAGACGATAATCATTTGTTGTCAAAAGTAACGAATTAAAATATTGTGTAATTATCATCACACAAAAATGAGTTTTTGTTTTCAGGTTATCCTCATTATGAGTGGGCGTAGAAAAAGTATAGTACGTTACTCGAGTTGTAAGCCCATTACACACTCGTAAAATGTACGCACTCGCCGCTGCGCGGCTTCGTGCGTAATGGGTTACTTACCACTCTTGTTACGTAATATACTATTATTTTATAGAAAATTGGCACACTGTTACATAAACAGTAATGACGATGCTGATGTTTAACTACTTTTAATAATATTTGTAAAAATACTCTGATAACTATTAACGTATAGAGGAACTACAGATATAAGAGACTTTTTATAAAACGTAATCATGTTTTCCTCATTTGTTCTAACATTTTAACAAAACTGTTATCGACATTGTTTTTAAATATTTACAAAAATAATTTACATGATTTTTATGCTCCTTTGAAATATTTTCGGACAATATTCAATCATCATTTTATTGAAGAAGTAAATAACGATAAGGGTGAAAGGTATATTATAGAATCTTTACAAAACGAATTAACGATATTTTTATGGAACTTAAAACTTTTTCTACTACATTTATGGCATTCAGCACAAATTTAATTTCAAGTGTCCACTGACAATAGTGCACAATTTTAGGTCCAAAACTCATACTAATTCATTATCCAAATCACGAAATATGAATATAGGAAATGTTTACGACTAAGGAAAAAAATATTAACTCTTATTGAAATTGATGCTATAAATATATTGAATGTTGTTAATTCGTGTTGCAAATGTTCTATAATAATCGACTCATTTGTTGCGACATTCCAATGTCTTAATATTTGTTAATAATTTTCTCTATTTATTCAATTTTATTCACAAAGTTCTACTTTTCGTTTTAAAATGTGTCCCTATTTTTGTACAGTTATGTTATAAATGAAGTATGTATAGTGCAATCTTTTTTTTTTTGTTTTATTTTATTAGATTTATTTATGATTGAAAAAATAATATATTGAATTGGGATTCTTTTAAAATGGACTGACGTTATTATTTATTTACATAATCCAGTAGATGAACTAGGTAAAGTGAAGCTGTGATTTTGTAGTTTTTTTTTCAGTTTATGTGTATAGTTGTGCGTAAGGACGAGATTTCGAAAGTTTTCCAAGTTTATTTACTGGAAATATATTTTAATCATTTCATAAAGATGCGACATAGCCTTTGATAAAAAATGTTGGTCGGTATCTGACACATACTTATTGATTTATAAACAATCTTAAAAATTCGGAATTAAAGTATTAGTCAATTTCCTTTTTCAATCAATTTTGACGAAATTACACTTTCTTATAATTAATTTATTCATTTTATGTAAGATTAAAATCAATAAGTAATATTGTCTTGTCAGCAATTTTTGCATGGAACTTCACATAAAAGATATTGTGCCTTTTCAGATTGTCCACAGGGATATACTGAAAAATATTTTATATATTTTTTTAACTCGGTGTATTCTTAAAAAAAACCGATAACTAAATTTTTTACCTTATAGTTATGTGTTGTAGGCGATTTGTGAATGTTCTCTTTATTTCCCTTTTTTAATGTGGAGGCCAGGGTAGAATAATTTAGGCACATTATAACAACTGCTATTGCAGAGTGTCTTCAACACCCTCCATCCAAATTTTTTTATGTAACATAGCTAACAATTTCTAGGAGACTACTTTCGTACGTGCTCTTTTTTACAAAGAGCAATTAAAATTACTTAGCTGTGTTTTATATAAAGATTTCAAAATACCGTTTCTAGTCTTCCCACGTTACAAAATTTTATTTAACCAAAAGTCATTTAGCTTATTAAAAGCAAAGAGTTTGCGTCCAAAGCTCTTTCTGATAAATATTAATAAGTCAAAATGGATTATATATACACTAAAATTAAACAGTATAAAAAATAATTCCTCAAAATTTCACCATTTTCTCATCCCAAAACACCGCCACCCCTTCATTTTTTGACTCCACCACGGGGCCACTTTACTGAGTAAATACAATCTATACAGGTCCTGTACCGAGGACCATGGTCCTTCGGATGTCGAATAAATTGTTCAAAACTTATTTTGTTTCCCCTTAAAGAAGTAAATGACACTTTGACCAAAATCAGTAGCCTATACTTTTCCCCGATCACTCCATTTTCGGTTTTTTCTGAGAGATAGCATCAGATCTGCTTAAGATATTAATAATTTCTTCGTCTCGTGGATATTTGATACATTTTTAATTCTTTTTTAAAATGATTGTTCTCATAGTGCCTTTGTGTACTATAAACACGTGATAAAGAACTTTAATGAGAAGAAATTGCGTTTAAAATGAAACTAGAGCAAATATTTTATTTAATTTTGAAATTTAGTTTCTGAATTGAATTTTTTTTGTTTTTTAACGAAATTTAACAGTGTATTTTGGATCTTTATATAATACAACGTTGAGTGAAACAGCTGAAGCCAAATATTGCATTGAGTATTGACATTACTTTGTGAAGGTTTACACTAACTAACGTAACTGATAAAGATCAGTTTTATTTTCATATATGATACCGTATTCGATGGTATGAAGTTATTTTTAGACCGTAAATATCGAAAATTCGATCAGCGACTACCTATTTATTACATTTTAAGTCATCATTGGAATTGATTTCCAATTCCAATTTGTAAAAAGTATGCTAGAAAAAAGCATTTAGTTAAGGGTAGCTTCTAGCGTTTAGAATAGTTCCTAGGTTTAAACAATTAGATAAATAAGGTAGATTTTAAGAGAACTTAGATAGGTTTAGCGTAGTAAAACAAAAAAAAATAAATTAAGGCCTGTTTCAGGTGGAATATTGGTGCAGTTTTTAGTTAGTGTTTATATTATATAGATATATTTAAAAGCTGGGGGTGTGGTCATGTTTCAGTGCAATATCTGTTTTCTTTTTGATTTGTTTTTGGAAAATGACCAATTTTCAGTTGGTGTTTTTAGTCATGAAGAAGGTGCACTGCCCAATATTCCACCTGAAAATTTATGATGAAATTAAAAAAAAAATGGTATAACTAAATGTTTTTTATTGTTATAAGTTTAAAGTGTATGTTTTTGTTTTCTTTTTTTTTTTGTATTGTAAGACTTTGTGTTGGTAAAATATAATGTATTTGTCCAAAAAACCGCCTTTTATTTCAAAACTTTCCTAAATCTAGATGTAATGAACGAATTTACAAAAAAAAACACATTTACCGAAGGTCATATATTTTAATTTAAAATTACAAAAATTTTAACTCTTTGCTAATATTAACAAATCAATTGATTAATAAAACTGTACAATCTCAATAAATAAAATTTATGCGAAAATACATATTAAACTATGATTTTCTCTTTGTATTCCTTGTGCGCTTACTTTTCCTGCATAAAAAAAAGCAAAAATTAGTAAAAGTTTTTAATCTATTTTTCAATGATTTACTAGTACTGCTTTGCAATAAATAAACAAGCAAGCAGTATAAAATATAATCACCAAAAACACGCGCTCTAACATCGCCCAAAAAACCTCGTTATTTACGTTATATACAGGGTGAGTCATGAAGAACTGTACACAGAGCCGGACTGAGGGCGTGGCGAAGGAGGCATTTGCTACGGGCTCAAAAATAAAGACTTTCTTAACTACAAGAGCTCTATATTTCAGAGTGGCGTATGTACCAGTTGTACAACGTTGGGTGACAAGTAGTTAACGCTACCAAAGATTACGGAACCACAAAACGATCTGTTATAATTCCATCCTAATCGGTTGCTACTAAAAAAGAAATTGAAAGTAAGTATCAAGCGATCTATAGTGTTCATACTTCATGCAACTGAAAATTGTGATAGATTAGAAGTAAAAAATTGATCTTGCACCAAAGATTATAGATGTTGGGGATGGTGCAAGATTGATAAAAGGACTATCTGATGAAATTTATAATTATAGATCTGATTTCTTCGAGTAATATTCTTGGTGCAATATTTCGTCGATAAATATTGCACCAAATTTTGGGGATGATAGGAAAGGAAGAAAGATGAAGCTAATTGTGGATCGGAAGTCTAGTAAAATAGGAACTCCTTCAAGTATTGGACTCTATATCTGTGCAGGGAGAGTCTTCACTTGATGAATGAAGAAGAAAGCTGCGGATTTGGCATTGAAGTGTAGATCCGATTTAGATCCGTACGAATTGGAAAACTTCAAATTTCAAGCATGTGCAATGTTTACTTTAATGTTTATACAGGGTGTAACAAAAAGGTAGGTCATAAATTGAACCACATATTCTGGGGTCAAAAATAACTCGATTGAACATAACTTACCTTAATGCAAATATGCACACAAAAAAGTTACAGCCCTTGAAAAGTACAAAATGAAAATCCATTTTTTCCAAAATTTCATTAACTGTTTAACATTTTGTAATGAAAATGGATACATGGCTTTCTTTTTCATGTAAAACCACGAAATCTCTACAGCCCATACAAATTTTACGGGGGTTTTGAACCCCTAAAACCCCCCAAACTTTTCTATGCGTTACAATTAAATTAGTATTGTGACACCATTGGTTTAATACATCATTTTTGAAATTTTTTTGCCTCTTAGCACTTTTTCGAAAAGTCAGTTTTTATCGAGATACGGCATTTTTTTCATTACCATTCGTTAGTTGGCTGTTCAACAACCGTTCAAGAATTATTAGATGAAGATTATCCTAAAAGAATGGGATTTTGCGACTGGTTCTTAACCGAAAACAATCAAAATATCAATTTCATTAATCGTATTTTGTTTACCGATGAACCTATGCCTTCAATAGAAATGGCATTACGTATCACCATGGGCCAAAAGAAAATCCTCATTACCAAAGGACTTTCAAAGTGAATGTTTGGGCAAACATTATGAATTATAATTTAATAGGACCAGTATTTCTTCCAAATAATTTAAACTTGCAGTTCTTACAAAATGATTTACCAGAATATTTGGAAGAGGTTAATTTGGATTGAGCTCCGGCGCATTTGGATAACGAAGTTAGGGAATATCTTTTATGTCTGTACCCTGGACGTTGGATTGGAAGGGACCCTGATGCATCTATTTCTTGGCCAGCCAGAAGTCCAGATCTTAACCCTATTGACTTTTGCTTCTGGGGTTTTATGAAAGCGGACGTGTATTCTGTTGAAATAATCGACGAACAACTGATGCATAGAAGCATTGAAAACAGTAGGTAATAATGAGGGACGTTGGTTAATACATTTGTAGAAAGTATTTAATTCACAATAACTAAGAAACTCGATATAATAAAGATGAAAATACTTATGGGGCAGTTAATTTTTGTATGTTCTACTTTAGGCTTTTGTTCTACCCAAAATTACTGCGAAATATTATATACATGAAAAACTTGGTTAGTCTAATTCTTTAGTTTGTTGGTCAACAGTTTCCTTCATACACGGGACAATGGCCGGTACAATATTTGATGGCGCCACCATTGCAAGCAGTCGACGAAAGCTACAATTTATCAGGACATATGGCAGCTCAGTATAAAAGCGATGGGCAACCACCTCGGGGAATACCACTTATGATGCCGTCTACAGAGACCGCCGTTCCTTATCCCAATCTGTTACCTCAGGTAATAACTTTTGTTTTTAGTTAATAAAATTAAACCCGCAGACCGCCGGCACGGCACCATAAATTTAGACGCAATTGCAATCCTGAAATTTTGCATAGCAACTCAATTAAATTAAAAAAGTAAATTTTCATTTAGTTTAAATAAATAAAATATTTATTATTGGTTTTTCCAGCTCACAACACAAATGCAAGCAATGCAGATAGGTACTGGATCATACATTTCTCCACAGTATCCATATTACCACCCATCGACGATATTACATGCTGTCCCAGTTGATTCGGAACATACTTCCAATGCAGCAAGTCCTGAAGATCCGTATCAGGCTTACCAAGGAGGCCCCCCCAAGTAATTTTTTAATCAATGTTATTTTGGAGATATATTTAAAAATCCTCTTTAAAAGTTGCCACGTTTCTTAATTTTTTTTTAGAATGAAGAAAGCATTCTAAATGCTGAATTTGAAA
The DNA here is from genome assembly GCA_949320105.2 of Crepidodera aurea. NCBI lineage: Eukaryota > Metazoa > Arthropoda > Insecta > Coleoptera > Chrysomelidae > Crepidodera > Crepidodera aurea. The sequence continues at coordinate 13,812,206 of OX439479.2, forward strand.
TAGAGTAGTTAATTTATGAAAATACGATTTTGGCAATTTTTGAATTGGTCTTGGAAGTCATTAGATTGACGACCGAGTTGTAAAATAGTTATTTTGCTGCTGAGTAATTTGAGTCTTAATTTTTTTTTGTTTACAAATATTGTTACATAATACAAAAAAGGACTGAACTATGTGTAAAGTAGATATTTTTGATACAGTATGTTCCTAGTTTGACAACTAAATTGTATTGAAAATATGTCTTCTAAACTTATGTCTGTGTTGGGGAAATGCATCTGATTTTACAAGAAAATGGAGTTGTCGATTTTATTTACCAGAATTTACTATAATTATGAAATGTATCCAGTAATTCTTGTACTTAATGTACATTATGCACATTTTTTGAATTCGCTTTCTCATTTTTAATAAAATTTTCCGCTCTTTCACGTGGTGGTATTAGTTTTTCGAAATTTTTATTTTTTTTTTTCGAGATATAACGAAAAAACCAATTTTTTATTGTTTTCTACACCTTTTTAAGTACTTAAGTGCCAAGTTTCATCGATATCACATTTTGTGCGAGGTTAAAGTCTCTGACAATTGGGCTAACAGTTGGTTATTTTAAATATAGTTTCATAAAACCTTAAATTATTTTTTGCCAATTAAGAAGAAACGCAGAAAAGATATTTTTCTGTTATTTTTTATTTATAGAAAATTTTGATGAATACGATGACAACTCCGATGTTAGCGAGTTTAAAGTTAAGGGCTACTGTAAATAATGTTTCATAGACGCAGGGCATTTTCTTGCACAGATATTTTTTTTTCCAAAAATGTAGGGAAAAACTAGGATAGTAACTACATAGTTTTACACAAAATGTAAAAAGTAATATTGAAAAAACAAAACGACTTTTCTACATACAGCAGTGAAATGGTGTATTGATCTTCCCAAGCCATAATATGGCATAGAATAGGTAAAATTAGTATTTTATTTTTTGATGAAGATCTACATAGGCATATAGGTAGTTGTTTAAAACACTACGCAAAATTTGCGATAAAAAACTGCTCATATAATCAAATAAATTCTTCCTAAAATGAACATCTGTAAAGTTTTACTTCCACTATAAAATTTGTCTCTACAAATATTTATTTTATTAAAGAACTTTATTTATTTCATTGTTTCACCTTTGTCGTTTCTACCAGTAATACATTACATTATAATAATATTCCTTATTTGTAATGTCAAAATATTACTTTGGTGCATAATATAACCTGCTGGTGATGTAATTTATTTACAATTTCAGGGCCCCACCGTTCTAATTTAAACTCACTGGTCACTGTATTAAACCTGTGTCTTCGTCTTGGACTTTCATATTAAATTCAAACAAAAAATTGTAAATGAGACTGACTTATACTAATATGCCAGCACTAAGAGGCTGACAAAGAGACTGAAAGTAAATATTTAATCAAAGCGAAAAAAAAGAAAGGCGAGGCAATGCTAAGTTTACAAAAAAAAAGAATGTGTCCTGCCAAAACAAGCAGCTGGTTAAGGGAACATGAAATCGTTGCCGTTAAGGGGCTTCCCAATATTATATTGGGATCTGACATGGGCGAATGGGCTACAGCAGACCCTGGAACTACATTTTTAACAAGCTGAACGAATGTTATACGCTGGACACTTGGTGAAATGCCGAAAAATACTAATGAAAGTGACAATGTATGTGTGGACGTAGTGGCTTTCTGTTTATCAAATTAATGGAACAATTGCAGGAGATGGACAAATTATGAGTGTTGTTTGTTCCTGCAAGGCTTCTATGTCAATAATAGGCTGATCGTCCTTAAATTCTGATGATTCTGCAGGTACTTCTTCCTTGTTTCGCTCACTGGATTCATCAAGTTTGATTTCTTTCTTCGTGTTGATCAATTTTTTCTCGCACTTTATTTTTCGATTTTTCACGATGTTTTACTACAATTTCGGTCATTATTTATCTAAATACGTAATGTATTTCTTATGGAATCTTCACCCTACTTTGTGTTCGAAAACAAAGCGCGTAGCCAGATGTCAGATCCCAATACACCTAGTGTATCAATAAAAACTCAGGAGAGATATTTTGGAAACTGATACATATTTTTGATTTTAAATCCACTTAAATTAGGTTTACCTTTTGATTTATTACATGGTACATTCTATGTTTTAAAAAATTACATATTTTTCTTTAAATATATTACTGTAGTATGCAATAAAAATAACATCACGCTGTATAGATTATCTTTAGAATCATTTCTCAATTCAACAAAAAAAACCAGTTTACTCCATTTTAATATCTTTTATTATTTAATTGTCCCCATTGTTTTTTTTTTCATTTAACTGAAAGTTACTCCTTATTTCTTAATTTTTTTATTTGGAATATTTTATATTTTTCACATCACAATCTGTACAACTTTAAAAATGATTTAACAAATACTTTTAAAAAATTCAAATATCTGCTAGTTTTTCAAAATATTTTGTCTGTGGTTTTTGTCAGTACCTTCGATAATCTATTTTTCCAGCGTAATAACAAGTTAAATTAATTAATAAATGAACTAAAGGTGAAGGTGTTCTTTAGGGAAATGTTTTTGTTTACACAGAATATTCCAAAAATCTAGATTACTTGACAATTTTTTAATGGAATACAGTATATTTTTACATTTTTGTAAAAATTATTTTTGGCACATCCTCTGTAAAAAAAATATTTTCCAATAAAAACAAAACGTCGAAAAAAGACTGAGTCAGTTAGGTAAAGCAAAAACAGTCTGGACTTCGCTGTTTATTTATTTTTTCTACGCCCACGTCAGTAAACATTAAAAATCGCACTGTCAACATTCCTTGTAAATGACATTTAACAATAACATGAACGTAATGAGATCTCCTAACATACACGTGCTTTTTGATAAGAAAACTTAAATTTCTTAATATAATCAAATTGCAATCAAATTTTTATCTACGTACCACTTTATTTGGACTATTTACATAAATTTAGTCAATTGAAAAACATAAAAACTTTTAGCATTAGCGAGATACATTTTGAATTAAAAGAGAGATGTCCCTAAATGTCGGCAACACATTATACAATTTTTCAAAAAATAACCCGCGTTTCTATAGAAATAAACGTCATGTTATTTTTTATATTGTCACAAAATATTGTATCCGAAGATTTTCTTAACTTTACCTACGAATATGTCTGAAAGTGATGAAATTAGGAGCACTCCACCGGAGATTTTAGAAAAAGCTCAAGCTGCCACACATAATTTGTTACCGCTAAAATTTAAAGAAAGGTACGAAATTAACTATCGAGAATTTATGGATTGGCGACACAAGAATAACGTTAAATCCTTTTCGGAGAATGTTTTGCTTGTGTATTTTGAGGAAACATCAATAATTATGGCCCATTTATTCGATGCTGAGAACTACACTAAACATTAATAATAACATTAACATAGCAGATTATCCAAAACTAATGGCCCTACTGAAGCGGAAATCGGATGGATTTAGAGGTAAAAAAAGCGAAAATCCTTTCTCCAGAACAAATTAATGAGTTTCTGAAAGAGGCCCCAGACGATAATCATTTGTTGTCAAAAGTAACGAATTAAAATATTGTGTAATTATCATCACACAAAAATGAGTTTTTGTTTTCAGGTTATCCTCATTATGAGTGGGCGTAGAAAAAGTATAGTACGTTACTCGAGTTGTAAGCCCATTACACACTCGTAAAATGTACGCACTCGCCGCTGCGCGGCTTCGTGCGTAATGGGTTACTTACCACTCTTGTTACGTAATATACTATTATTTTATAGAAAATTGGCACACTGTTACATAAACAGTAATGACGATGCTGATGTTTAACTACTTTTAATAATATTTGTAAAAATACTCTGATAACTATTAACGTATAGAGGAACTACAGATATAAGAGACTTTTTATAAAACGTAATCATGTTTTCCTCATTTGTTCTAACATTTTAACAAAACTGTTATCGACATTGTTTTTAAATATTTACAAAAATAATTTACATGATTTTTATGCTCCTTTGAAATATTTTCGGACAATATTCAATCATCATTTTATTGAAGAAGTAAATAACGATAAGGGTGAAAGGTATATTATAGAATCTTTACAAAACGAATTAACGATATTTTTATGGAACTTAAAACTTTTTCTACTACATTTATGGCATTCAGCACAAATTTAATTTCAAGTGTCCACTGACAATAGTGCACAATTTTAGGTCCAAAACTCATACTAATTCATTATCCAAATCACGAAATATGAATATAGGAAATGTTTACGACTAAGGAAAAAAATATTAACTCTTATTGAAATTGATGCTATAAATATATTGAATGTTGTTAATTCGTGTTGCAAATGTTCTATAATAATCGACTCATTTGTTGCGACATTCCAATGTCTTAATATTTGTTAATAATTTTCTCTATTTATTCAATTTTATTCACAAAGTTCTACTTTTCGTTTTAAAATGTGTCCCTATTTTTGTACAGTTATGTTATAAATGAAGTATGTATAGTGCAATCTTTTTTTTTTTGTTTTATTTTATTAGATTTATTTATGATTGAAAAAATAATATATTGAATTGGGATTCTTTTAAAATGGACTGACGTTATTATTTATTTACATAATCCAGTAGATGAACTAGGTAAAGTGAAGCTGTGATTTTGTAGTTTTTTTTTCAGTTTATGTGTATAGTTGTGCGTAAGGACGAGATTTCGAAAGTTTTCCAAGTTTATTTACTGGAAATATATTTTAATCATTTCATAAAGATGCGACATAGCCTTTGATAAAAAATGTTGGTCGGTATCTGACACATACTTATTGATTTATAAACAATCTTAAAAATTCGGAATTAAAGTATTAGTCAATTTCCTTTTTCAATCAATTTTGACGAAATTACACTTTCTTATAATTAATTTATTCATTTTATGTAAGATTAAAATCAATAAGTAATATTGTCTTGTCAGCAATTTTTGCATGGAACTTCACATAAAAGATATTGTGCCTTTTCAGATTGTCCACAGGGATATACTGAAAAATATTTTATATATTTTTTTAACTCGGTGTATTCTTAAAAAAAACCGATAACTAAATTTTTTACCTTATAGTTATGTGTTGTAGGCGATTTGTGAATGTTCTCTTTATTTCCCTTTTTTAATGTGGAGGCCAGGGTAGAATAATTTAGGCACATTATAACAACTGCTATTGCAGAGTGTCTTCAACACCCTCCATCCAAATTTTTTTATGTAACATAGCTAACAATTTCTAGGAGACTACTTTCGTACGTGCTCTTTTTTACAAAGAGCAATTAAAATTACTTAGCTGTGTTTTATATAAAGATTTCAAAATACCGTTTCTAGTCTTCCCACGTTACAAAATTTTATTTAACCAAAAGTCATTTAGCTTATTAAAAGCAAAGAGTTTGCGTCCAAAGCTCTTTCTGATAAATATTAATAAGTCAAAATGGATTATATATACACTAAAATTAAACAGTATAAAAAATAATTCCTCAAAATTTCACCATTTTCTCATCCCAAAACACCGCCACCCCTTCATTTTTTGACTCCACCACGGGGCCACTTTACTGAGTAAATACAATCTATACAGGTCCTGTACCGAGGACCATGGTCCTTCGGATGTCGAATAAATTGTTCAAAACTTATTTTGTTTCCCCTTAAAGAAGTAAATGACACTTTGACCAAAATCAGTAGCCTATACTTTTCCCCGATCACTCCATTTTCGGTTTTTTCTGAGAGATAGCATCAGATCTGCTTAAGATATTAATAATTTCTTCGTCTCGTGGATATTTGATACATTTTTAATTCTTTTTTAAAATGATTGTTCTCATAGTGCCTTTGTGTACTATAAACACGTGATAAAGAACTTTAATGAGAAGAAATTGCGTTTAAAATGAAACTAGAGCAAATATTTTATTTAATTTTGAAATTTAGTTTCTGAATTGAATTTTTTTTGTTTTTTAACGAAATTTAACAGTGTATTTTGGATCTTTATATAATACAACGTTGAGTGAAACAGCTGAAGCCAAATATTGCATTGAGTATTGACATTACTTTGTGAAGGTTTACACTAACTAACGTAACTGATAAAGATCAGTTTTATTTTCATATATGATACCGTATTCGATGGTATGAAGTTATTTTTAGACCGTAAATATCGAAAATTCGATCAGCGACTACCTATTTATTACATTTTAAGTCATCATTGGAATTGATTTCCAATTCCAATTTGTAAAAAGTATGCTAGAAAAAAGCATTTAGTTAAGGGTAGCTTCTAGCGTTTAGAATAGTTCCTAGGTTTAAACAATTAGATAAATAAGGTAGATTTTAAGAGAACTTAGATAGGTTTAGCGTAGTAAAACAAAAAAAAATAAATTAAGGCCTGTTTCAGGTGGAATATTGGTGCAGTTTTTAGTTAGTGTTTATATTATATAGATATATTTAAAAGCTGGGGGTGTGGTCATGTTTCAGTGCAATATCTGTTTTCTTTTTGATTTGTTTTTGGAAAATGACCAATTTTCAGTTGGTGTTTTTAGTCATGAAGAAGGTGCACTGCCCAATATTCCACCTGAAAATTTATGATGAAATTAAAAAAAAAATGGTATAACTAAATGTTTTTTATTGTTATAAGTTTAAAGTGTATGTTTTTGTTTTCTTTTTTTTTTTGTATTGTAAGACTTTGTGTTGGTAAAATATAATGTATTTGTCCAAAAAACCGCCTTTTATTTCAAAACTTTCCTAAATCTAGATGTAATGAACGAATTTACAAAAAAAAACACATTTACCGAAGGTCATATATTTTAATTTAAAATTACAAAAATTTTAACTCTTTGCTAATATTAACAAATCAATTGATTAATAAAACTGTACAATCTCAATAAATAAAATTTATGCGAAAATACATATTAAACTATGATTTTCTCTTTGTATTCCTTGTGCGCTTACTTTTCCTGCATAAAAAAAAGCAAAAATTAGTAAAAGTTTTTAATCTATTTTTCAATGATTTACTAGTACTGCTTTGCAATAAATAAACAAGCAAGCAGTATAAAATATAATCACCAAAAACACGCGCTCTAACATCGCCCAAAAAACCTCGTTATTTACGTTATATACAGGGTGAGTCATGAAGAACTGTACACAGAGCCGGACTGAGGGCGTGGCGAAGGAGGCATTTGCTACGGGCTCAAAAATAAAGACTTTCTTAACTACAAGAGCTCTATATTTCAGAGTGGCGTATGTACCAGTTGTACAACGTTGGGTGACAAGTAGTTAACGCTACCAAAGATTACGGAACCACAAAACGATCTGTTATAATTCCATCCTAATCGGTTGCTACTAAAAAAGAAATTGAAAGTAAGTATCAAGCGATCTATAGTGTTCATACTTCATGCAACTGAAAATTGTGATAGATTAGAAGTAAAAAATTGATCTTGCACCAAAGATTATAGATGTTGGGGATGGTGCAAGATTGATAAAAGGACTATCTGATGAAATTTATAATTATAGATCTGATTTCTTCGAGTAATATTCTTGGTGCAATATTTCGTCGATAAATATTGCACCAAATTTTGGGGATGATAGGAAAGGAAGAAAGATGAAGCTAATTGTGGATCGGAAGTCTAGTAAAATAGGAACTCCTTCAAGTATTGGACTCTATATCTGTGCAGGGAGAGTCTTCACTTGATGAATGAAGAAGAAAGCTGCGGATTTGGCATTGAAGTGTAGATCCGATTTAGATCCGTACGAATTGGAAAACTTCAAATTTCAAGCATGTGCAATGTTTACTTTAATGTTTATACAGGGTGTAACAAAAAGGTAGGTCATAAATTGAACCACATATTCTGGGGTCAAAAATAACTCGATTGAACATAACTTACCTTAATGCAAATATGCACACAAAAAAGTTACAGCCCTTGAAAAGTACAAAATGAAAATCCATTTTTTCCAAAATTTCATTAACTGTTTAACATTTTGTAATGAAAATGGATACATGGCTTTCTTTTTCATGTAAAACCACGAAATCTCTACAGCCCATACAAATTTTACGGGGGTTTTGAACCCCTAAAACCCCCCAAACTTTTCTATGCGTTACAATTAAATTAGTATTGTGACACCATTGGTTTAATACATCATTTTTGAAATTTTTTTGCCTCTTAGCACTTTTTCGAAAAGTCAGTTTTTATCGAGATACGGCATTTTTTTCATTACCATTCGTTAGTTGGCTGTTCAACAACCGTTCAAGAATTATTAGATGAAGATTATCCTAAAAGAATGGGATTTTGCGACTGGTTCTTAACCGAAAACAATCAAAATATCAATTTCATTAATCGTATTTTGTTTACCGATGAACCTATGCCTTCAATAGAAATGGCATTACGTATCACCATGGGCCAAAAGAAAATCCTCATTACCAAAGGACTTTCAAAGTGAATGTTTGGGCAAACATTATGAATTATAATTTAATAGGACCAGTATTTCTTCCAAATAATTTAAACTTGCAGTTCTTACAAAATGATTTACCAGAATATTTGGAAGAGGTTAATTTGGATTGAGCTCCGGCGCATTTGGATAACGAAGTTAGGGAATATCTTTTATGTCTGTACCCTGGACGTTGGATTGGAAGGGACCCTGATGCATCTATTTCTTGGCCAGCCAGAAGTCCAGATCTTAACCCTATTGACTTTTGCTTCTGGGGTTTTATGAAAGCGGACGTGTATTCTGTTGAAATAATCGACGAACTGATGCATAGAAGCATTGAAAGTGCAAATCGATTTGTCAGAAGCCAATGATCTTCCAAAAAATTCGGTTTTCCTTTTTAAAACGGTGGCGTGTGTGTATTCATGAAAATGGAGGCCATTTTGAACATTTATTAGAGTAAAGTTTGGGGGGTTTTAGGGGTTCAAAACCCCCCTTAAATTTTTATGGGCTGTACAGATTTCGTGGTTTTACATGAAAAAGAAAGCCATGTATCCATTTTCATTACAAAATGTTAAACAATTCATGAAATATTGGAAAAAATCTATTTTCATTTTGTACTTTCCAAGGTTTGTAACTTTTTTTGTGTGCACATTTGCATTAAGGTAAGTTATGTTCAATCGAGTTATTTTTGACCCCAGAATATGTGGTTCAATTTATGACCTACCTTTTTGTTACACCCTATATATCACGGTATATATTATTTTCAGAATAAATAACTGTTTTTTTCCATAGTTTTTCATTCATTTTGTTGATTGGGTTTTTGTTAATTAACTTGTAAGAAATATGGGAGATTATTGTGAATAAAAAAGTTCTTCGAAATATAATCAGTAAATGTCAATTATGAAAAACATGTATTCATTGAGAAATGAATTTCCACAAGGGCGCATTTTGAAAATTCGCCACAGACGCTAGAATTCTAGTTCCGGCTCTGCCTGTACATACTCCTACCTCGTATTGAAACCCCCGATGGCAGGCATGTCAAACTCATATGATATTGCGAGCCACATGATCTATTTTGTACTAAGTTGGGGGCCGCATGATTTTACTGCATTAAATTGAACTGGATACAAATAAAAATTTACTTTTTTTTATCACAAGAAAGTTCAAACGTTTCGGCCGCGGCGGGCCGCAATGTAAGTATTGGCGAGCCGCGGGTTTGACATGCCTGCCCTATGGGGGATATCAAATGACCATTAAAAAGTGTCTCCTCCCTTTATACAGAGAGAGTTTTGAAAAAAATCAGGTCCGGTCTTAAAAAATTACAAAGTTCACGAGTAGACAACAAAAATGGGGTATTTAGTTTCTCCCCATACAATTATTCATTTCAAATAAAACCAAATTTGACTATAAATTAAAAGTTTAGCAAAATTTAGTATTATTCAAAACAGCTTGTATCTTTTGATTGTATTATTAAAAATATGGCGGTGGTGGTACTAATAATTATTTGTAGTACCATTATAACTTTTTGTTATAAGAAAACATGAAAGTGACATGTCGATTACAATAAATTTGTTTCTAAACATCGTAGGATCAAATTTGAAATGTTTTTTTTGTTGAAAATAAAGTTTAGTTGTTAATATCTATTTTTTCAATTAGAAATTTAATCATTTTAATTTTAAAACTTTATTTACCTCGATAAACTGTTTACAGTCACTTTCTTGTGTTCAACTTCAGGTGTAGATTGACGTACACTATGTAACCTTGTACTTCTTTGGGACATTCTACTGGTATTAGAAGAATTATTGGATGAATGGCGGTTACTGTTGGAATTCTAAAACGCATTAATATTGTAAATGTACCTTTTTGTATCATAACGTAAATGAAAAATAATCCTACTCTACTTCAGGCATATTTTGGCGTCCAACGTGGGTCTCGAAATTGAGTGAACCCAAAAGATGAAGGAAGATAATTATGGAATTTGGAAAAAAAATTAATCTATTATGATTTTGCTTGTGCCCAACTTTAAATAGGTATTCGATAATCGTCAAATCTTCTGAATACGTGCTACAAAATTTGGCGAAATGGGGATCGCTTGAGATGCGCCCACCACGGACTCCTAATAATTTTTAACAAACCTGTGAAATGTTATTTGACACGTCCGTTTCATCTAAGTCGTCTTCAATGCTTGATGATCGCCTGGAGATTGACTTCCTTCCAGGTAGTTTTTCTTTGTTCGTTGTTTCTAAAAATAAAAAGGTGAAAGAGTTCAAATTCTCACTATACTAGAACAAACAATGATTGAGAGTTGAAATGTCCCTTGGCATATTGGAGGCAGTGGCGTGCTTATTCATTTTTGAAAGGACTAACCCAAATAAATAGTAGTAAATAAATAAAGTATGATGATGATAAATGTACAAGGATTTTTTGGACCGATGGACCGTGGAGGTATTCCGATAAGGAAAGGTGGGTCGCCAGCTGAGAAAGGTTGGGAAACACTGCTGTAGATGAAAAACACGCATATAAACATTAAAGAAAAGTTTAATCCTTACCTATTTCATCCTGTTCTCTTGATAGGCTTTTATTCATACTACGCAAATTGACCATCTTATTTTCCTTCAAATAATTACCATTCTTGATTACTGTATTTTTCTTTCTTGGTAATTTTTTGGATACATTTTGGCATTCTTTTTTCCCATTTTCTTTGGTAACTTTTTCTATTAGACCACTATGTCCATTAGAAGACACCGTGGTATTAGTTTTAATGGAATTATTCTTTCCTCTGTTCTGCCTTTTTGCTTTCATTTTACCACTATCAGAATCAGAAGATGATTGATCAGACAGTTTATTTTTCGATCTTTTCCTCTTACTCAAATTATTTATATATGGACTATTTGAACTAGCGCTTATAATATCGCTGTCATTATTAGATATATTCCCTCCATTTTCTACAATTTAAATAAATACACTGATTAGAAACATTTGAAATAAACACAAATACAAGCTAGGATGGCAAATTTTTGAAAATTTAAAGACAGTAACAAGTAAAAGCTCCTAAATGTTCTACTTTTTGAATATTAAAACCACTTTTTTAGATTAAAAATATTTCTAATTTAAATTTTCGACTTTGACTCTTATGTCGTTCTCAAAAATTGACATAACAAAAATGTAATAATTTACTATAGAAACAGATCACTGAACAATTTCACAAGATAGGATAACATGGGACAAAAAAATAGATTTTGAAATCTGTTGCCAATATATTTTTTGTGACGTTTCTGGGAACGATTTTAAAAGGATAAAGGAAAAACCCAGATAAAAAACTTATGATACTACCCCGATATATATAAGTTGGCAACAGATTTTCACATCTTAAATGTCAAAATCTATTTCTTTGTCCCATGCTATCATATCTTGTGAAATTGTCCAGTGATGTTTCTATATAGCCCAGTTTCACAACTCTTGGGTTATGAGTCCAGTGCTCTAACGCTGAGCCCCCCACTCTCCTATAAAAAATTATTATTCTTATTAATAAAAATAAGAAAACTAATTTGAAAACTCGCACCTAGCGTTGAATACAAATATTCAGGCGAGGCGTTCGGAAAAAACTAAAGTATTTTTGCTTAAAATGTACGCAAAGAAAAAAAAAAGCATTTTAAAGAGGAGACTCTAAGATTTCTCAGGAAGCCATTAGTTTTTAATTTTTCTTTGTTTTCTCATAGAAAATTTGACCGGAAGTTATAATTTCTAAAATTCTCACTGATTTTTATAAAACTGAAGATATATATTAATAAAGGCATAACAAAAAAATCCTTGTACATTTATCATCATTATACTTTTACTTCAGATGTAAAAATAATTAAAATGATAAACATTGTCTCTGTTTAATAAAACTTATGTTTTAATATTATCATTTGTTTTACAGCATTCATTCGACGCAATTTTTATTTTCAAAAAAATTAATTTGATTTATATACACTAATTTGAAAATAAAAATTGCGTCGAATGAATGCTGTAAAACAAATGATAATATTAAAACATAAGTTTTATTAAACAGAGACAATGTTTATCATTTTAATTATTTTTACATCAGAAGTAAAAGTATAATGATGATAAATGTACAAGGATTTTTTTTGTTATGCCTCTATTAATATATTTCTTCAGTTTTATAAAAATCAGTGAGAATTTTAGAAATTATAACTTCTGGTGAAATTTTCTATGAGAAAACAAAAAAAATTAAAAACTAATGGCTTCCTGAGAAAGCTTAGAGTCTCCTCTATAATGAAAAAACCAAATTTTCGATTTTGTTTTCGAAATCGTTTTCTACACCCTTTCAGTACTTAAGTGCCAAGTTTCATCGATATCACATTTTGTGGGAGGTCAAAGTCTAACTGGGCTAATAGTAAATTATTATATTTTTGTTATGTCAATTTTTGAAAACGACTGTAGAGTCAAAATTTAAACGTTAAATTAAAAAACATTTTTAATCCAAAAAGTGATTTTAATATCATAAAAGAAGAACATTTAAAATAACAAACTATGAACTACAGAAATGAAGTAGAAGCTCCTTTTAACGATAAATTTATAAAATAAATAAAAAATGCTTCCTATAGGAAATGTTATTGTTTATTTATTATAAATACTTTTTTTTAATATTTAACCTCCCAAGTATTTTTTGGTGAAGGTTGAGATTAAACCGAAAAAAAATTAGAAATAACGTTTTTTGTACAAAATTAGATAAAAACTTTTAAGAACTTTTTTTTGTGTACCCTATATGGGTACAAAAAACAAAACTGTTAAAATATTTGCACTCATATCACTGTACATTTTTGTCCGGAATTTGGAATATGGTCTTTTAATCCATTTTCATTACTAAAAATAGATCAAATCTTACAAAGTGACCATCAATACTGAAATGAAGCAACTAAAGTTTTCAAAAAAGGTGACGGAATTGATGGACCAAATATATACTAAAAAGGAATTCGGTGACCTGGCATTAGATTATTAAATAGTGATGATAAGAAAAAATTCTATGATGACTAGTTATATGAAAAACACGCACATTGTGAAAAAAACGCGCCACTGTTCATTTCAATGTAAATATTAATTGTGCTTACTAATATCATTTAGGTTCAGATTTTCCAAACAAACTTGTAGTTTCCTTGGAAATTCCCGAATCTCAGTACCTTTAGTTTTCGTTTTTAAAGTTTTTTTTTCAATTATAATAGTTTGTAAAAAAACTTGCAGTTTTTTCGGACATTCCTGACCCTCTATAGTTTTAGAAGAACTTTGACCGTTTTGGTGATTTTGGTTCAGATTTTCCAAACTAACTTGTAGCTTTCTTGGAAATTCCCGAACTTCAGTACCTTTAGTATTTGTTTTTAAAGTTTTTTTACCATCAATAACAGGTTGTAAAGAAACTTGCAGGTTTTTTGGACATTCCTGATCCTCTACAGTTTTAGTTTTTGTTTCCTTTGAACTTTGACCAATATCAAGAGGTTGTACAGTAACTTTTAGTCGTTTTGAAGTGCGCTGTTCTTCCTCATCCTCAGTAGAAGATTGTTGTATTGAATTTGGTCCTTTTCGATTTCTTCTATTCTTTTTTTTCCCAGATTTTGATACCTTTTTAGTAGAATTTTTATTTTGAATTGAAGTATTACTATCATCATTTTCATTTAGTTTTTGAGTTAGTTTATCTGAATTACTATCGGCTGGTATGTTTTCTAATTGATCTTCACCACCGACACTTGGTGAAGTTCTTCTCTTTTTTTCGCCATTGTCACTGCGGTCCAAATTACTGTCGGTATTGCTTACATTTATACTACCACTTTTACTTTTTGCTGTATCATTTCTATTTTCTTCTTGACTGCTATTACTCTTTCTATGCAGGCTGGTATTTTCTTCTTCTATAGGCGTCAAGTTCGTGATATTTCTTTGATTATTTAATGTTTTATTTTTAAGTAAAATTCCATTACTTCTGTTCAGACTGACGGATGTGTCATTATTTTTAGCAGATTTAGCAGTATTATTTGCTGGGGAAGTACTATTTATTTGAGAATTTTCTGTAACTTCTAAATTGGTATGATTTGTTCTAGTCTGATTTTCCAGAACTGCATTTAGTTTCTCTTTGAATTTGCATAAATTCCTTTTTGGACTTTTGTCAAATTCCTGAAATAAATAGAATAATGTCATTTTTACAAATTGCTTAGACAAAAACTTGTTAAATAATTTATAAAATAGACCAGGGCCAAACCGATTTTAAATAAAAAATTCTTAGCAGTATGTGGATAGTCGGAAAAAAATCAATTGGACGAATTAAAAGTTCCGGGAGAGCGGTGGGGGTAGCTAAATATACAACTTGAGGGTTGGATATTGGTTTTTTACGATATGTGGCTCAGAAATAATAAATATTTTGCTTTGAAAAAATTACAGTTTATTTAAAAAACAAAGAAGAACGTTTTCACAAAGTTTCATAAATAAAATATTCTTGCTGGAGATAAAAATTAAAAACGAAAACAACGGTTTTTATCGTTTTTCTCGATAATTTTGAGGTTATATTGAAAAATAATTAATACACAAGTTTTAGATTTTTTAATTATCTACAACTTTTACATTAAACTTTTTTCGATAACATGCATATTTTAGCCACAAATCGTAAAAAACCAATATCCAACCCTCAAATTGTATATTTAGTCCAATTGATTTTTCTTCATTTACTTATAATTTACCCTAAATTTTCCGACCTTCCACATACTGCTAACAATTTTTTTTTATTCAAAAATGATTGATCCTGGTCTAAAAGTTTTGTGTCGATTCTTTTTTATTTCTATACTTACACTTTCTAACGTCGCATCAACGTTGGCAATCAATTCCTTTATTACTGAAACATTTTCTGTTGTTATATTTAAATTTAAAAGCATCTTAGAAAGGTAGAATACCATTAAAGGATTTTTCGTTTTTGATATCTCATGAACAAACATGTGTGCCATGTTTAAATGTATATTCAAATCCTAAAAAGAAATAATCTTTTAAAATAATTTCCCAAGTACATATTTTGTCATGTCTATGTTGGCCTTCGAGTATTTGGTAAACCTTGTTCAAATTGTGAAAATTCAACATAGGACGTACGATTCTTCAAAACCAATATTTATTAGCATGATTCTTATTCAAGTAAATTCAAATTAAACAAGAAAACTTACCTTTTTGGCATCGCAAGTCGTAATTGTTGACAAAAAAAGAATCAAATTGTCTATATCGATGTCTGCCAGGGGACTGGTTCTGGGAGCACTTGCAATACTCTGAAATATTGGTATAACTGATTTTGCTACAACCTCTTTAGCTTCAACTTTAGAATTAGCATAGTTGCCTACTACAACTCCGATGAGCTGTTTTAAGTTATCCGAAGCTTTCGCTGAAATATTTTAATTAGTTATTTATGCGACCAATGGGAAAAGGAAGAACAACTTTATTAACACACTAAAATGGTGTTTCACCCCAGATATAAAGTTAAATATTTGATCTATGATAATTAAAAATAAATTAGAGCAAGTAAAGATTCTTTGAACAAAAATATGAGGATGAGGAAGATATAGGATGACAAAGATGAAATTATTATTATTACGATTTTTATGAAATTTCTAGAAAATTGGTAGAGAAGTATGTTTGAAGGTAACATACCATCATTTTTATCACAGCACCATTGGTTATAGAGCTGTACCTGATGAAGAATTGTGTCACTTAATTTTAAAAACTGCCGAAATATATCAACTCCCTTTCAGTTCAAAATATGGTAGTGAAATCAATCAATTTTGTTCAAAAACCATGTAATAAACAATTTAATACTAACTCTTAATATTAAATAATAATCAGTCTATTTTATTAATGATATTGATTGATTTACTTTAGTTTACTTTTCGTTCATTTGAACTACTTATTATATAGAGCTTAAAAAATTACAATTATGTTTAAATTAAGAGAAAGAATCATTTTAATTTAAATATTTAAAAAAGTAAAAATACAATTAAGGACAACTCACCTGTTAACGGATTATACCATTTTAACACGAGTCGGGTTATTAAAAGAGATGAAGCTGGGAATGTAGTTAAAATTAATTTAATGATTGTTAGCAAGGAAGTATTTCTTATTTCGGCTAACTGAAAAGTTAAAAAAAAATGTTTATTTTAAAAGGTACAAACGTCAAATTGTTTAAAAACTTACCTCATCATCTAACATATCGAGAATAACCTCAAGTATAGTATCCAAATGGAACCTGTTTGACATCATAATATTTTCATCCGCTTCTTCTGATCTATAAAGCCTTCTCTTTGTTGTAATCATTGACTGATGTGTACCGTTCAATGTTTCTTCTTTATTTCCAAAAATATTCTGGCCGTATAGTCTAAAACATAAATAGAGTTATTATGCAACACAAGATTAATTAATTTTATGTCAATAGTTACCTAATAATATCAGAAACTGCTTTCACAGAGACCATTAAAGCATGTTTATTATAATTTGAGATTGCTCGATAAGTAACAATCTAAAAAAAAAGAAAAAAATTTAAATACCTTATTCAAAGATCAATGGTCTTTTATACCAATGAAGTTAACTACCTTAACGAAAACAATTATAACATAAATGTATTTATTCAATACATGGAGAAAAGGACCAATCAATAATGATTTCTTTCTGCAAAAAGTGGTCCAATTAATGCCAAGAATGTCATAAAAGTAAAATCAAAAAAGATTAAGGGATAACAAATGTCCGTTGAGTTGGTATATTGTATAAAACAAGAAATCATTTTAAAGAGGAGACTCTGAGCTTTCTCAGGAAGCCATTAGTTTTCTGATTTCTCATAGAAAATTTGACCGAAAGTTATAATTTCTAATTTTTATGTAGAAAACATTTTAATGACAAGTACTACTTTTTTACGATTTGTGGCGGAAATATGCATCCTATTGAAAAAAGTAAAAGTTGTAGATAATTAAACATTGTAAAATTTTTATATTGATTAGTTTTCAACATAACCTCAAAATTATCAAGAAAAACGACGAAAACCATTTTTTTCGTTTTTAATTTTTATCTCCCACAAAAAGAGTTTTTTTTATGAAACTTGGTGAAAACGTTCTTCTTTGTGTTTTAAATAAGCTGTAATTTTTTCAAAGCAAAATATTTATTTTTCGATTTTATACGAATTTAAATTAAAAAAAAAAGACTAATTTTCAATCAAAAAAGTTCACGAACAAAGTTTAAATTTTTTTAACTTTATCAGTGCTCATTTTCTTCGTTGAAACCTCGACTTTAAGATGGTATGAAAAAAAATATATTGTTCGTATGGAAAAATATTTTAAAAATGCAGAAAACCAAAAACGACTTTTTCATAATCGATTTTTCAGTTAATCTAGACAATTTTTTATTGCAAATAAGCATTGAAATTAATGAAAAAATTTAATTTTCATGTAGTATAATGTCATTTCATTCAATTAACTGTTAATGGTTTTGAAATTACTGAAAACATTGTTTAAACAATAATCGAATACTTAAAAACTTCGCTCTAATTATACAGGGTGTTTCATAGGTAAATGGATATACAATAACTGTGGATAAAGGACACTTAGCCGAATAAGAAAAACCTATGTTTGATATATTATTGAGTTACAGGGTGTTTTATTAATTTGGCTCATTTCTTTTATCCCCCGTATTTTTGGAACCACCTTGTGTATTTATTTGATATTTGGCAAACTTGTTCTACTCCATCAAAACAATCAAGAGGCATAGTGACCAAAATTAAAATCCAGGTCCGTCTTCAAAAAAATCGAATGATTGTGCACTTAAACACCCTGTATATCAAAATTTTAAAAATTGGGTTGCATATTCAAAAGAACGGAAAAAGTTTAACGGGAAAACAAAGTTTTTGAGACTGCATATTTCATTCTACTAGTACAATTTTAAAAGCAAACTTAAGAATTGCGAATTATTATGGAATTCAATTGTTGTTAAAACAATGTTTTCGGTAATTTCGAAACCATTAATAGTTAATTGAATGTAAAATTATATTACATGAAAATTAACCTTTTTCATCAATTTCAATGCTTATTTGCAATAAGACATAAAAAATTGTCAGATTAATTGAAAAATCGATTATGGAAAAATCGTTTTTTGGTTTTCTGCAGTTTTTCCATACGAACAATATATTTTTTTCATACCATCTTAAAGTCGAGGTTTCAACGAAGAAAATGATCACTGATAAAGTTAAAAAATTGAAAAATAAATATTTTGCTTTGGAAAAATTACAGCTTATTTAAAACATAAAGAAGGTTTTTACTGAGTTTCATAAAAAAAATTTTTTTGCAGGAGATAAAAATTAAAAAAGAAAAAAACGGTTTTTAACGTTTTTCTCGATATCTTTGTTATGTTGAAAAATAATTAATACAAAAGTTTTAGATTTTTTAATTATCTACAACTGGATGTATATTTCAGCCAAAAATCGTAAAAAACCAATATCCAACCCTCAAGTTGTATATTTAGCTACCCCCACCCCACTTCCAGAACTTTTAATTAGTCTAATTTATTTTTTTTAATTTACTTATAATTTACCTTAAATTTTCTTAAATTCGGGTATTTAAAATCGGTTTGGCCCTGGTCTAAAAGTAGAATCATTGTCTAAAGTATTTTTTTCTCAATTGTTAATTATTTGAATGGAGAACTTACTGGTATGCACAAAACCTTGATGTATTCTTCAACCAAATTTTTCTTGAGGTAGCAAAATAGAGCAAGACATTGCAGTACCCTCCAGTGGATGTCACTAACGTTACTCTTTAACAGCGGCACTACGAATTCATCTTTAATAGTCACCAGAGAGGGCGTCATAGTAGAAATGGCTGATAGTTGCAGAAGTGATATTAATATATCTAAACAATCGCATATGGTTTTAGGATCATCTTTTGTAACTCTTACCTAAAATTTAGATTTAAAATAAATTTGTAAAAGTTTTGTTTTTCTTAATAAATTCGACATGAATGAACTATTCAAACTGTAACAGAAACGGTGTTTGTTAAAGTTGTTTTAGAAATTAGATAGAATGTATGAAAAAAAAAATGACTAACCATTTCAACAGCTGGTTTATCTGTTGATATTTCCTGTAATTTTTGCTGCAACTGGTTGATATCTTTTTTCAAAGAATCTGCTTTTAAAAATTCTTGGTCATCCAGTGCTTGTTCTAAATCACTTTCCAATGTAATTATGTTTACCCTTATCTGGGCCTTTTGACATTCCTATAATTAAATTATATTTAATAAAAATCTAATATTCTCATTTATCACTAATACAAACTTTATTAGTTTCTTCAGCTGGAGTCAACTCTATTTGTTTTTCTATAAAAGGTTCTTGGATTTCCGAGATAACGTTACATATAGTGCTAGTGAAGTCGTCTGCTTTTTGTGAAGATTTAAAAGCCAATGAAACAATTTTTTTCTTGATTTTCAATTGTAAATTTTCTGTTTTCAGAAGATTCAGGGTTAATCCATGGAGAGTTCTTCTACCAACCTAAAAAAGGTTAATGATAAAAAAAAAGTACTAATTTTTCAAATGTACCAAAGTATCAGCAGTATTATAGGTAATAATTTACCAAACGTTAATATAAAACGAAAATATACTTAAAAATAGAAAACAAGAAATTAGAAAGTAAACTTGTCAGGTCAGCTAACATATTTTTTGCAAAACTAGGAAGTACCTTTAATTTTATAATAACTAATTTCAAATGATTTTCGAAATCAACAAGTTTCTTGTTCCAAATGACTTTTTTTTTTTTTTTTTAAGAAAGTTCAATTCTATTAAAAATGTACCACTAATCCAAAGATTTAGGCATTCCACATTTTGTACTTACCTCATCTCCTAAATCATATCCGTCAACTATACCAAACAAATTATTTAAAATATACTGGTAATCAAAAACCTCCCAATCCTCCATTTTTTGTTTGTCCTTTTCTTTAATAATGCTAAAAAATTTACATTTTAAAAATTTTAAATTATTAAATTGCTGATCTGGAATAAGATCAAAAAGTTCAATTACTAAACCAGGGCCAAACCGATTTTAAATACTCGAATTCATACAAAATTCTTAGCAGTATGTGGATGGTCGGAAAATTTAGGGTAACGTATCAGTAAATTGAAAAAAATAAATTAGACAGATTAAAAGTTCCGGAAATATACAACTTGAGGGTTGAATATTGGTTTTTTCAGGTACTGTAAATGTATTTTATGAAATTTTAACCCAAATTCTTAAATATGTATACAGTAAAAAAAATGTTTTTATCCTAGGTGATTTCAATATTGATATTCTAGTTGAAAACAATTCAAAGCATGATTTCGTTAACATACTACGATCATACAACTTTAACTATTTAGTATCAGAACCTACTGGAATTACAAAAAAGTCAAAATCCTGCATAGATAACTGTTTAACAAATATCCCACCAGCAGAGTGTAAAATAACTTTTGAAGATTTTTACCTTTCAGATCACAAATGTATCATTAAGACAGTAAACTCACCAAAAAATCTTTGTTTAGATAATCAAACCAGCATCATAAAATTCAGGCCAATAAATGAAACAAGAATAAACAAATGCATTGACTACTTAGAAAATTACGACTTGTCTTCAATGGAAACTTTAGACAGTGTTGATAGAATGTGTCATAATTTTCTTGAAACTTTCAGACTTACTATTGATGAATATTTACCTATGAAAACCAAAACTGTTCATGAAAAAAATAAAAATAAGAAATGGTTTAATTCTGAATTAAAACTTATCAACAGTAATACCACAAGTGATTGAATTTTCGCGATAAGTCTGTCGATTCATTTCATAACGAAACTGAGTTGCTTGAAAACAGCACGAGTTCGGAGTTGATGAAAATCTCAATAGTGCCTATACTATCAAAGCCTATAGAAAAATCTTATAATAATAGACTTTTTGAATTTCTTAACGAGCTTAACCGTCTCAATGATAAACAATTTGGTTTTAAAAAAAAATTGTTCAACAATAAATGCTGTCACAAAGCTAGTAACTGATATTGTCAATGCTTTTGAGGACTCCCAGATTTCTGCGACCTCTCAAAGGCATTCGACTATGTCAGCCATAGTAAACTTTTAGATAAACTCCCATACTATGGTATAAGAGGGAAAGCTCATGATTTCTTACCTCAATATCTCCAAGACCGCAGCCAATTTGTCCAAATTGGCGATAGAGCCTCAGAAATCCAAAACGTTCATGCTGGGGTAACCCAAGGCTCGATACTTGGGCCAACCCTTTTCATACTATACATGAATGACCTGCCATACTATTTAAAAAATACCCCCTCCGTACAGTATGCAGATGATTTTTCTTATTACCATTGTGACAATGAAAAAGGTAAGCTAGAAACTCTTGATGCTAGAACCCTCACCTTATCAAACTCGTGGTTCTCCAGTAATAATATATCACTGAATACTGATAAAACAGTAAAAGTTTTATTTACACTTAAAGATGTTTCTCAGACGCCACACACAAAATTTTTAGGTCTAACAATAGATAACAGACTCAACTGGAAAAAACACATAGAAAATCTATCAAAAAAGTATCAAGCACCCTCTTTTTACTAAGAAAATTATCGTGGTATACCACAATTGAAGTCTGTAGAACGATCTATATGGGTCTTTTTCAAGGACAATTGTCATACGGGATATTACTATGGGGAAATTCAGTGGACTGGCAAAAAAATTATATAATTCAAAAAGCTGCCATTCAAGTATAATGACATTATACTACATGAAAATTAATCTTTTTCATCAATTTCAATGCTTATTTGCAATAAAAAATTGCCTAGATTAACTGAAAAATCGATTATGAAAATGTCGTTTTTTGGTTTCTGCATTTTTAATGATATTTTTCCATACAAACAATATATTCTTTTCATACCATCTTAAAGTCGAGGTTTCAAAGAAGAACTTTTTCGATTGAAAATTTGCCTTTTTTAAAATTTAAATTCTTATAAAATCGAAAAATAAATATTTTGCTGTGAAAAAATTACAACATATTTAAAACACAAAAAAGAACATTTTCACCATGTTACATAAAAAAAATATTTTTGCGAGATAAAAATTAAAAACGAAAAAAATGGTTTTTATAGTTTTCCTCGATAATACAAAAGTTTTTCGATAGGATGCATATTTCATCCACAAATCATAAAAAAAACCCCGCCCCTCTTCCGGAACTTTTAATTTGTCTAATTTATTTTTTTAATTTGCTTATAATTTATCTTACATTTTCCGACCATCCACACACTGCTAAGATTTTTTTTTGTTTAAAAAATGATTGGTCTATAGTTTGACTACCTAAAGTCGAACCTTGCCTAAAAATGTAACAAATTTGATATGTGATTGTTGCTGCTTGACTGACCTAACTGTATTTTTTATTAAAAAAAATAGTTTACCTTTCAATGTAATTGCAAAATGGAGTAAGATCTGGAATAATCTGTTCCACATAATCCTCGAGTGTATCATTTTCTCTTAAATGACCAACAAGCAAATTCCAAAGAGATATAGCTTCACTAGTCAACGAATTGGTACATAATACTTTTTCTTCAGTAAGAGGTAATATGGAAATGATTTCATTAAGAGGTGTAAGTCTAAAAAACAATTAGCAAACGAGTTTGGAATTTTATTTATTGGATTCGAAAAGCCTAACTGACGAAGCCGAACGGCAGAAACCGGTCTTAGGAAGATTAAAACAATATCATGACAATTTTAGTTTTTCACTTAAATTTACTTTTTTATAAATCACTTAAGGATTGTTAGGTAGGATCATATTTGTAAATTTACAAATGCTCACTACATAAAAAGAAATAAAGTTAAAGTTAAAAAAAGATATAAAGCATGTAGGACAAGAAACCTGACAGAGGAATTAGTAGAGATATTAACTAAGCATAAAAATGAATTGTCCCTAACTTCTATTTAAAATTAACATGTAAACGGCTTAAAATATATAGCAAGCAATTATTTCTACTTAAAAAAAACAATACTTACTCAAGTAAAAGTTTTATTACATCATTTGTAATATTTTCTGTATTTGTAATATCATTTTCATCAGCGTCTAACTTTAGACCATTCAAAAAACTTAAGTAATCATTACTATAGGCGTGTAACCACTTTGGGAACAAATTTTCAATGAAGACATTTTTTACATTTTTTTGTCTTTCTGTCACACCACATTGTAGAATATGTTGTCTTTCAATAATTTTAAAATTTTTTGGACCAAAATCCGCACATCTTCGAAAAGCTGACATTCTCACCTTAACGTCTATATCTTGTAAACGATTAATAATTTGGACAACTGTTACACTGTTAGGAGCTATGGATTTAACTACTTCAGCTCTAATCTGCAACAGATAATGTAAAAAAGAGGTTTTATAATCATAGATATCTTTTAATGCCTTAATTTAAATAAACCCCAATTTCCTTAAAATAGGGAAACAATCTTTTTGTATTTTCCATGAACTTTAATATTTTATTCTTGGCAATCTAATTTCAATTAAAATGTGTTAAATAAATGAGAATTTTTTTATTTTAAACATTGGAGTTAGTTACTTACCTGTGCCTTGGAATCAACTATTAATGATAAATAAGCTTTAATAACAGGACAATCAGGATTTAAAGGGTCTTGTAGTCTAATTAGAGCAGATACTGACTGTAATCGAACTGCTGCTTTTGGGTCCTATAAAGCTAAGTTATAAAAAACAAAACAACCCAGATTAAAACTTACCAAAGTTCGTTCCAACATAGCATCTTGGATCAAGTCACATACTTCATTGTCTAAATTCTTGTTATTACCAATGTATTGAAGTATAAGTTTTACAAATAAGCACGAATTGTAACGAAGACATTCATTTATCAGATCGTGATACTAGAACATAAACAAAAAGATCAAAATAAATATAAGGTTATGTGATCATGCCATTAAATTAGTTAGCAGAGTTTAAAATAATGTCTTTACCCTTAGAGTCTCTTTAATAATCATTGTTAAAAATGGGTGAGAGGAGTCATCTGTAAAATCTTCTACACTATCATCCACAGGGGTTACTTCAGCCACAAAATGTGCTAAAAACTCCAATATTCTCTCTACATAATTGGTTTGAATAGATATTGTGTTCTTTAAAAATATAATTTTTAAAATATTCTTTATAACTTCGAAAAATTCTTCGATTTGTACCTAAAACATGAAAGATTGACTCAGATTTTTAGGTTTGAAAAATCTCACAAACAAACCTTCTCATAAATTTGATTCAGAACTTTAATTTGTTGTTGATGCGATGCTTTATTGTATTGAATTTTATCTAATACAGACCTTATTCTATTGGTTAGATTCATTTTAATAAAATATAAATATATTGAAAACAAAACCGTTACAGATAAACAAAATTGAAAATTGTACGCTATATTTGGCAGATGACACACGTCAATATAAGTTGTCTTTGTCTCCGACAGGAGCGCGTTCAGATGAATTTACACGAGAGTAGAGTAATTTTCTTAGACCGTTTGTCCAGGTTCGTCTAGAGTAATTATTATTTGCCCAAAATTTCTGAACAGGTCAAAAGACAAAAGTAAATGTTAACAAAGGTAAACGTCAAAATACAATAATTTTTAAGGTTAAATATTTTACACCAGTATTATGAAAGAAAGAATTTATTTGACTACGTTATGCAAAATACATTTGTAGCAGGTCAATATAACAAGACATAATTAAAAGTAAAGAAAAAGACAAAAAACACTATATACAAGTGACATAAAAGGTATAAATTGTATAAACAGATACTAAAGAATAAAAAGTTAAAGAGAAAAACATACAGAATACATTCATTAAACCGAAATTTAATTTACAATAGGCACTTCTAGTGAGTAAATATTAAAAATTATAAATTTTTGCAGTACTAATAGTACTCCAGGACTGAGTAGAAGCATATTTCAAGACATAACTTTCTCAGTCCTCTTTTAAATAATTTAAGGGTGCGTTGTAACTCATCTAGTTAACCAAGTGGTCACGGAACCAATGGTTAAACTACGGTTAACCTTCAACCAGTGGTTATGTCATTTTTCGTTGTAACACGAATTATCAACCAATAGTCAGGTAACCAATGTATTTAGGATGGCACCAATGACTTAAAAATAAAAATCCCAACATTAGTGCTGTGACACAGTAGAGCTGTGACGGCTGTAATGGTAGTGAATAAGACAGGCTGAAGAAAAACACAACCAAGAAATACAACATAAAAAGGAAATTCATGATGAAAAAATAAAAACGATGAAGGAAGAACATTATATTAAAACATCTAATTTAAAAACAATCTTTTTTAAATAAAGGAGGAACTGCTCTAATCGTTGAGACATCCTTAAGTAGCTAAATAGACAATGTATTTTGTTTTTTTTTTAACAAAATTAACAGTTCTTCATACTTAATAATATATATCTTAATTATGAATAGCCCTATAATACTTAAAAAAAATATTTATAAAAATTAGTTATATAGTCAATCACACAATTTGTTTTATATAAAAAAGATTTTACTTTTTTATAGCAGCCCTTGAAGATATTGTGAAATTAAATTATATCACTTATGTCATTCATATTAAATCTAGGTATATTTGGTATTATTCCAAAAATATTGATTGCTTTTTTAATCTAAATAAGGAAAAATGGTCATTCGTTCGACACAAAGTTCCTTACTGGTATTTTCGTTATAGAGAAAGAAAAAGTTCTAGGCAACCTTTAATAAATTTTACGAAAAAACAGTGCCTATACAATCATTTCATTTAACAAAAAGACATAATGCATCTAGACCTATAGGGTCTGTATGTGCACATACATTAAATCAATATGAATTTCCTTTATTATTTCCAAAATATTTTGATTTACTGGTTCATTTTTTTGACAAGCTATGTTGTGAAGAACATCACAAATCACAAGCGACCACAATTGTTTGAAGAATACATCCTGTTGCTAAGAATCTTAAAGTTATTAAAACTTTCCCTTCAGGAGTTACAGCATTAAATCTAAAAAGCATATACATTTACCATTATGATAAAATAAATTATATAAGCAGTACATACTCTTATCTACTGTATGATATACATTCTCTAATTTTCTCAATAATGTGAATCACAGTGTCTTCTGATAGTCTGAATCTATCTCTAAACTCATTGTCAGTCCGTTTTAAAAAATGATTTTCTCTTTCCCTGAAAATCCTGGCTCGTCTTGGAAACATTTTATTTAAATATAATTCTTGAAAATCTTGGTCATCTGTTATTATAAAATATAACCAAAAAATAATCCCAAACAATGACAGCAAATTTATAGAACAAAATTTTTTTTAACGTTTCATGCCCCAAACACAGGTTAAACTACCGAAATCGGATAGTAAACTTTTGAGTAGTTAACCAGCTGGTGACCGTCTCAAAATGTGTGTTACAACAACCCCATTTACGTTAACCATCGACTACGGTTTAACCTTGCGTGTTACAACGCACCCTAAATTTGCAGGTGCAGTATTGTACCAGTTCAGATTAAAAGAGTTTTTTTGTGACTTAGCTGTTGTCTTAAACGATCTCCTCACTAAAATGTGGTCTCAATTTTGTTGAAATGGAACATTTAAATTTTGTATTTGAAGAAAATTTAGTTACATAATGGTCTCGCTTAAATTACACATACTCATATGCTTTTGGGTTCCACATACAGAAACACCAATTAAATTGTAAATTTTAATTATAACAGCAGATATTGCTGCTCCAGTGCAAGTGTTAATTCTATATTTTGTTTAGTTATTTTTATATTGTTTAGCTATTAATTTACTTGGCTTTATCTATAAAAAAAATTTCTGTGATTCCACCCGGGCCTAGATTTTCTCTCGATGGCCCTGTCTTTAATTCATATTTTAAACACAAACGATATATTTGATAACTTTATAGAAAATTCATGTGGACACATCAGATTTTTATTCAAGTGGGGTAGGATGCCTACTCAAGCACTGCGAGTACTTATACTGTAGAGTATTTTTTAACAGAACCATGTTTTATAAATTGTAAATTGTACGCCTTTCTCCAATAAAAAAATAACAAACCATAAAACAATATGCAAACGACTTGTGAGTTGTGAGAACTTTGCGTTCTGTCAAGTTTACTCTTTTTTACCCAGTCCAAACTGGGTAAAAAAGAGCGTACTCTGATTAATTTGACTCAAGTTTCTGAACGAGAGCGGCTAAAGGTAAGACCGCACTAGGCTGAACGGAGCGGAGCGGAGCGTCGATGCAAAATATTCTTTAATGGAATCTATATGACCTAACCCGCACTAGACTCGCGTCACAACACCTGCGATGTCGCTGCGATGCAAAGTTGACTTTTCTACCAACTCTGCATCGCTGACCATCTCAGTTCAGATACGCTGGTGCTAGTGCGGTCTAGCAAACGGCAGTAGCGCGACACAATACTTCATTTGTCATTCGTGTTGGGGGGGAAAAACTTATTTGTTGTTAAGATTTGTTGCTGTTAAGATGGTGCTGGATGAAGAAAAATTAATTAATTTAATTAGTGAATATCCTGAAATCAGCCTATCAGCCATCTTGCTCAAAAGACACCTTATATAACTGTTCAACAAAAATTTAATGTTGATAGACAACAACAAGCACAAAAAAGTATCTTTATTGCGTTAAAAAAATACATTAATAATTTACTTTAAAATATATCAAGTATGATTTTGACTAACTGATTTCTAGTACCAACACTACTCTCTCTATGTCAAATGTAAACAAAACTAACCTAAAATATAAATAATATTTCGCTCCGTTCCGCTGAAGTGCAGTTAATAGTGCGGTACCCCTATAATTATTTTGCATCGACGCTAAGCTGAGCTCAAGTACAATACCGCCTAGTGCGGTATTACCTTAATGTCAAAATTGAACGCTTTGCTGTTCTTGAACGATCCAAGAGTAAATTTGTCACACTCTTTTTAGTCGCAGCGTGTTTCCTGAACGCGCTCCAGGGTATCACAACTCAAAACGTGTTCTGTGTGGTATCCCTCTTACAAATATTTAGAAAGCTTCCACTAGTGTTAGAAGGTAAACACCAATGAAATTGTTTTATGTTAAATGAATTAATCAAAATAGGTAGATAACATCAAGTTCCGGAGAAATTGTTTTTTCAGAGACTTTTGTTCTAGAGCTTTGTGAGTAGATTACAAATCAACAATCACAATCCATATTTTCACCACGGGTTGCCTATATACCGCGGTATCAAAGGCCAAAATGGAATGACTTAATATAAAAGTTATTCGGTAATTTTCGAAAAAACTCCATGTATTATTACTTATCAATGCATAATTAACTCGCTATGTATCGTTCGATAATTCAAGTCCATTTTGACTACTGTAAATCTATACTTTCTTTTACTTTATAAAATATCTCAAAAATTCAAAAATTTCGGAATGGGTGATTTTTTGGTGTAGCTCTTAGGCAGATAACCCACTGGCGCGACACGTCGCGCGCAGCATGCCCCGAGAAGTTGCGTGCGACAACAATTGATATGTAAATGTATGGCGCAAAACCCATTGACGCGACAAACCAGCGGGGTCGCACGCGGCAAAATTACTGGCTGCGACAACCCGCGACTTTTCTGTCGCGCGCGGCCAATGTTACTATAGATTCATATGGAGCATAACCCATACACGCGATTATTCGAGCGCGATTCACAGAGAGAGGTGGAAGGTTCGGCGTAATTCGGCAGTTGTGTTTGAACAATGGATGCAATGAGTATTGACGTCCACCTCCATTTTAAGACTAAAGTCTAAATAATAAATTATATATCGAGCCGCAGCTTGCCGCCTATGCAAAAGTCGCGCGCGACACGTCGCACGCGGCAAGCCGCGCGCGATTTTGAAAGCGCGACTTTTGCATAGGCGGCAAGCTGCGGCTCGATATATAATTTATTATTTAGTCTTTAGTCTTAAAATGGAGGTGGACGTCAATACCCATTGCATCCATTGTTCAAACACAACTGCCGAATTACGCCGAACCTTCCACCTCTCTCTGTGAATCGCGCTCGAATAATCGCGTCTATGGGTTATGCTCCATATGAATCTATAGTGACATTGGCCGCGCGCGACAGAAAAGTCGCGGGTTGTCGCGGCCAGTAATTTTGCCGCGTGCGACCCCGCTGCTTTGTCGCGTCAATGGGTTTTGCGCCATACATTTATATATCAATTGTTGTCGCACGCGACTTCTCGGGGCATGCCGCGCGCGACATGTCGCGCCAGTGGGTTATCTGCCTTATAATCCAATCTGAGACATACCATCTTACAACGGATTTCTGAGACACAATTTTTTATCTGTAAACTTTTAAAGAACCACTTACAGAAGCTGAATTAATTCTTAGTGTTTCATTTGATCAACAAATAGCGATCGCTCAGAGTTTTATAAGGAAAATACAATTTATTTATCATAAGTTGATAAATAGAAATAAAAGACTTTCTCAAGTTATTTATGTCTGGTTTAATATCACAGTATAAACGGATTATGAGTAAAACTAGTCCAATACAGATAATTGTCAGTTATCATTTTTTTTTATTTTCAACAAAGGAAACAAAATGTTCACTATACAGAAAAAATCACGGTCGGCGCCGATGCCAATCAATTTTTGAATTATGGTATATTTTATTTCTACTAAAGATCTAAAAAAATTAAAAAAATATTGTCTACACTGTCTAATTTTTTACCATTCACTCCCTAGCAACCGTCTGAGCGACGTCGAGGGCCCGAAGGTTGACACCGAACCGACCAGTTTAGACAATATGTTTTTTAGATCTTTAGTAGAAATTCTTGTATATATGTGGCACTACTAAATTAACTATAATTTGATGATTAAAAAATGTTATTAATTTGGCGCCCAACGTGGAGCCACAGTCGCGTTCAAATTACTCTACACCTCACATAGTTCCACTGTTTGAGGTGGATGTTTTTTAAAATGTTCGTCTTGGATTTCCCAATCGATCCCTCATTTGGGATTTTTGATTTCAGTCTTTATTTTTCTGAAATTCGATTTCAAAATTTGATTTTTATGAAAAAAAAACAGATTTTCGGCGGAAATGTGGTCAAATTTCAGAAAATAAAGACCGAAATCAAAAATTCCAAATGAGGGATTGATAGGGAAATGCAAGACGGACATTTAAAAAAAATTCACCTCAAACAGCAGAACTATGTGAGGTGTAGAGTAATTTGAATGCGACAGTGGCGTTTCGTCCCACTGTGCCATGCCCAAGCCATAGAATTGGTTTGGGCCAATAGACACTATTTGTCAGTGCATCGAGTTTTATAACATACCAACGTTTCAGAAAATTTGACCGGGACGTTTTTTACATTTAAATGGTGCGGGGTCCGTTACAATTTGGCGCCCAACGTGGGGCCAGGCCTGTTTTTTTGTGCATTTACAAAATTATATTGTATTTGAATTTTTTTATCTGTGCACATTGTTTTTAATAGATATTTTTGAAATTTTGCGGAGACAATAAAAAATCAATCAAGACAATAGTCTTTTTTGTGAAAATGGTATATAAAAAAATATTCAAAAAGCAGATCCCACATTAGTAGTGTACATAAAATTTAAAAAAAAAACGAGTCAAATAAAAGACCTTCAAATTCTCAATAAAAAGTCGATATTGTTTTAAAAAATTTACTTAAAATGATTTTGTTCAACAAAAAGAAAGTTTTATGCAACCACCTCGGTAACCTTTCTAATAAGCTTTTTCACTGTACAGTCTCTAAATTACAAAACAAAACGATTAGATAAATAAAGAATATGTATATAAAAATATATAAATTTGGCCTATTTTTATTGTTTATACAAAAACTATATACTGTTACACATTCATCAGGTTTTTATATTGCTCGTAATCGGCTTCATAACTAGTTTATACTTTCAAATTTTCTTATAAACCGCCTGAAGACTTTCTACCTAAGACATGTTTGTAATAATAAGAGTTGATTTGTTCTAGGAAAATAAACGTCAAGACTGTGTGTGGTCCAAGACGGAAAAAGTATGGGAAAAAGCCTTTCCATAAAGCAAATACTCCCTCATTTTTTATTACTTTAACAAATACATCTGCAGGTCCTTTATATTCAGCAACACCATTTACAACTCTCATATTTTGTATTCTGAAAAAAAAAATACATATTGTTATGGTGTAAAAAATGGGACAAAATTATGGGAAGTGTATTTTAAAACGAATTAAAAAAAATTATGTAAAAAGGACTTAAAAAAAAGGTGATGTTGTGATGACATGTTTGTTTGATGTTTATGAGATAAAAAATGTCAGATGTTAAAATTTAAATAAAGATTATTAAAAGTATTAAGCATTATATTAATTTGAATAAATACAATTAATCTTCACAGACAATGTACTCTTGTTTGGTATGATTACCTAGTTGATCCTATGGGAATATAGGAATCATTGGTGTAAATAGAAAATATTTTCAGTCATTTTTTTTATTGGCAAAAAATATTTCTGAATAAAAAACATCTTTGGTAAAAAAACTTACCTTGTTTTAGCAATATCAAAAGGCATGGAAACTATAGTAGTAATTAGCCCAGAGGTCATCGATGCTAGAAAATGAAGTGGTATTCCATCCGCCATTTTGAAATGTCGAGCTATTACTTCTTTTGCTTGAGAATAGGTACCCAGTTGTGCACCATTAACTGCTACTGCTCGTCCCATTGTTGCCATTGCTCCTCTCCACAAAGTCAATACACCTTCTTCTTTGGTAATTCTTATTAATGCATCGAACACGTTTTTGTAATTCCTTTTTTCTGAGGCTGGAAGCCGCCCATCAGCGGTCATACGAATTAAGGATATTTCAGCAGGGTTTCCTAAAAATATTAATAAAAAGTGAAGAGAAAGCGGATGTAACAAAAAATTAAGTTGGTAAGATAAGGGGTGTTTATGGCTGAGAGGCCACCTAAAGAAACTCGGATTAGTAGACAAAGAAGAATACAGATTCTGCGAGGAAGAGGAGGAAACCTCTATCCACATTCTCTCAGAATGCATTACCCTGCAAAATCCAAGGGTACGATACCTCGGAGAATATCAAATAGAAGAGAAAGATCTACCTAACCTGAAGCCTACCGACATCTTGAACTTTTTCAAAGCAATAGGACTGGAGGAACTGCTCTAATCGTTGAGACATCCTTAACGATTGGGCAGCAGTAGGGGGCACAATAGATCTTACAGGCCACAGGTCACAGTGTATCGACACCCCCATCACAAATAGATAGATAGATAGAAGGGTTTATAAGACACAATTAGATGACAATCACTTCAAAAGCTTTCTGGATTGGCTTCATAGTTGGAAGAGGGAGGTCTGAATTTGTAACAACTATGTATTAAGGATTCACTCTTGCCAACGCTTACAGTGAAATTCGATTATTTATTTTTATAAAACTCTTAATGCGGCCCTGTGTACTAGAACAGTCACGTTCTCTGCGCGTGTGTTTACTTTTCAGGACCAGCAAACAACAACTATGTGCGTGAAGAAATACTGGGGGACCAATAAAAGGCACATTTTATGAAACAGTAATTACCTCAATAATATAATTAATTTTACATGTTTCATAAATAGTAAGTATATGACAGTAAGTTAAGGATTAATTAATATGAAAGGATCTTTACTGATAAGGAACTTTTCAGTATTAAAATATTATCTTTGACCTTGTAAATTTTCTATATTCTAATGTGAAAATACAGGAACTTTATAGATGTTTACCAAAAATTTCTGGAGTTTTTAAAGATCATGTATAAATTTTTAAATTTTTCAACTAAATAAATTTTAAACAAGTGGCCGTGCCTACTCCTGAAACATTATTTATGTACAAACAAAAGCAGGAAAGTAGTATGTTACTTACCTGCAAATGCACCACAAACCCCTGAACCCATACCAATTGCTACTTTGGTAACGAAGCTAGGTGGACTTCCATCTGGATTCTTAAATTGTTCAAAAAGAGTTGTGTATACTCCTAATCTTGTACCTGTATACAAAAATTGTCTCAAAAGTCCAGCTGATAACCCATTATATAATGCAAAAACTCCTTCTTTTGCAAGAATAGTACGAAATGCATGCACAGAACTTTTGTACTCTCTTGCTTTGCCCCCTGCACCCTGCAATTGCATTCGATTTTTTAACAGATCCAATGGCTGAACGAAACAAGTGGCCATCATTCTAAAAATATTTTACTAACAATATAAAATAGTTTAATATAGTTACAAAACTTACCCTGCACTTGCACCAAAAACAAACTTTAGATAGTTTGGAATCCCCTTTTCCTTAGACATTTTAATTTACCTTTTATTATTTAGGAAATTGTATAAATTATGAATATAGATCTATCACATACAGCTTAGAGGTGACAGAGGTTAAAAAAACATTTGTATATGTATATTTATGAAAATACGTAATTTTCACAAAACTAATATCTTGTCACCATTGACATTTAGAAATATTTTGACACTCACGGATAGTTATGATTTTGTAATGGAAAAATTAAAAAACCTCTTTTAGGAACAATGCATCTACAAATTTGTATAGTTGTTTTATAACAATTATCAACTATAAACAAAAAAGTCATACAAGAAGAAAAACTTGTGACATATTTCTCGAAACGTAACAGTTAGCTTTAAGAAAATAGGCAACTTCTAGTCAGCTGTTTTTTGACATTCATGTCATGATTACATCACAAAAAAAAGGAAGTAGGCAATTTTTTATGCGATCTTGTCATGAGGGTTGCCATTACAAGAAATTAGGTCATGAAGTGATATATTTTTTTCAAATGCTAGTTTACTCGTCTTTGATTTTTTTTATAAATCTGATTGCTTAGAAACCTAACAAAATTAAAGTTATTAATCCAATAAAATAGGTATACATTTCTAAATACTTCTACTATTAGATCATCAATTTCTTTTAAATATTTTTCAGAACTAAATCGAAAATGGCAAGCAATGAAGCAGACTTCAGTCACTGTTGTGAAATTTGTGGATTAGAGGGTCTTTCTGAAGAAGAATTTAGGATTCACACACATACAGCACACATTGAGGGTAATGGTATATGTCCATTCTGTGGATTATTGGCTACCTCGTCGGCAGAACTTATTTTACACGTTAATCAAGCACATTTGGATTTTTTAACACCAGAATCTGAGCACAATATTAGCTTTATCGACGATCCTAGTCCTAGGTAGTAATTTTTCATACTTTAATATCTAAAATTTCCAAATTAAAATGCTTTAAATGGGATCTAGAATTTCTGCATTGAGCAGGGCCGCCCAGAGCTGAGCAGGGCCCGGGGATAAAGTCTCATCGGGCCCCTCCCCACACCAATTCAACAGAAAATTGGAAAATTTTTATAATTTATAAACAGGAGTACTGGACGTACTGTTATACCCTTTTTTACTAAGGAAGGAACTAAATTAAAACCCGTTTTAGCAAGTAAATATTTTAATTTAATTTTCAAATACTTTTACAATATATAAAGCGTGTCCCAGAGTAGATTTTAGGTTTTAAACTTACCTTACGCTGACCCTGTTAGAAATTCCATGAAAATGTTACGTCCAGCATATAGCGGACACACAATTATCCATGGAACAGTGGACGACTTTGCAGCGTGCTTTCATGGTTGAGGCTTATTTTAAAGTCAACGATTCGTACACAGTTGCTCAGCGGCGTTTTTGCGATGCGCCATCGGCAATGTTAGTTCACTTGTGGGTAAAAAAATTTAGGGAACAAATGTCAAAACATTCAGGTCAACTTAAAACCATTCGAACTCCTCCCAATATTGAGAGGGTTGAGGATTACGATTTACAGCCTGCCACACTCTCTCAATATTTGGAGGAGTTCGAGTGGTTTTCAGTTGACCTGGATGTTTTGACATTTGTAACAACTTGTTCTCTAAATTTTTTTACCTACGCGTGATCTAACATCGCCCACGCGTCGAATATTGTACTGCGCACAAAAACGCCGCTTAGCAACTGTGGACGAAAAAAAGGTTAGTCAAGTTTAGTTACACGAGCTTGTTTAAAAATTCTAGGTTTTAGTGGGGTTTCTGCGATGTTTGATTTGCTGATACTTTTTAGTTACTTCATTTCCTCGACAAAATCATAGCTTTTATCTGATTTTACTCTTCAGCAAATCTTACACAGTTCTCTGTGATACTGCTCTCATCCATTTCATGATACTTCCATAAAAATGAAAATTTCATTTGAATTTCTCTTAGAGCTGTAAATCTTGATCTTTAGTTAGAAACCAAAACATAAATTATTGTGTAGAACACCTCAATTCTAAAACGTTCTTCAGGGGACATATTGAACATCTGATCTGCTGTTGATGTTTCATCGTGAAATCTTTTGCTTTTTCTTACACGAGAAGTGGGAAAATATGGGTCAATGTCATATGCACACGCAAAAAGTTTAGATTCAGACAATATTTTGTATAAGTTATTTCTTAATGCACTTAATTCGTCAATATTATCAACTTTAACGTCCAAAGTAGAGTCCATCGTTTGGAGCAGTTGACTTCTATAATTTATAGGTATTAAAACCTGTACCCAAATCGATGCCATAACGACACACTTAAAGTGGTTAGATATTCTGATACTCCATTGATTGTTGATCTTGTTTCCACTGTTACGTTAAGATTTAACAAAGATGAAACGGCTTCTCTAACCTTGCCTATGTGTGCCGCTATTGGTCTGACACATTCAACTCGAGCACTTTACCTCGTGTCTGGTAATGAATGTAGTGAAGATCCTACTATTTCTTTTAAAATCTCCCATCTTTTGGGCTACAGCTGAACAAATTGTACAGATTCTGAACAATTCCAAAGAAAATCTGTGCTTCAGTGCAACACTCAGCAGCACATACTCCACAAAATTGTGGCATCCACAGGGTGACTAGATAGCCAGAGGAT
Organism: Crepidodera aurea; assembly: GCA_949320105.2. Taxonomy (NCBI): domain Eukaryota; kingdom Metazoa; phylum Arthropoda; class Insecta; order Coleoptera; family Chrysomelidae; genus Crepidodera; species Crepidodera aurea. The sequence continues at coordinate 13,848,676 of OX439479.2, forward strand.
TCGATTTTAAAATAATAGCCTGGATTTTGCCCCCCCCCCCCCCCCTCTGGTCGGCCCTGGTATTGAGAGAATTATCTACGTTTCTAAAACCATTAATTTTCGAGTATGTATTTTAATGTGCATTACTTTAGATCACAACATTTATGCCATACTTTATATAAATTGTTATTCTTGATTACCTCTTTTGCTGCTTAATTCAATTTGTGACCTAAATGACTTCCTGTCGTGGAATAATGTCTATGCACTGGATATATCCTAATCATTTAAGTTCATTTGTTCTAACTTTTTTGCCAAATATATGTGACCTACTGTATATTGGAATTTGCAATTTTTCCCCTGAGTATAGATTATTTTTTTCTTAATTTTGGTCCTTTTGGGAAATCAATGGAAACAAATTTGGATTTTTGTTTTTTTTTGATAATTTTTTTAAAGCTGTTCAGAGCACAAAAAATAAAACAAAAATAGGAAACCATTATAAAAACTCAATAAAGGTGTTGTCTGTTGCCTAATTAATCAATTTCCTATTAATTTTAGATTTATGGGCCATTTTCAATCTAAAGTTAATATTCATCAATTATCGCTAATCTTTTCGCTTTCATTTAAAATGAAATAAGTCGTAACAAAGTAGATTTACTGGAAAGTGGCATTAATATTGATTTCTTAAAGGCAGATGTACTTCCTTTTGGTTTTCAATAATTATTGCTAATGACGAAGGAAAGTATATTGTATAATAAATGTTGTCTATTAATTTGTCTCTCACAGTTCCATATGAATTGGATTAAATAATATGTATACAGGGTGTCCCATTAAGAATGGGACATAGAACAACTGCAGATTCTCCAATTCAAAATAAAACGATTAAGCGAAATATGCTTAGATAAAATGTTACTCGTTTCCGAAATACGGGGTGTTGAAGTTGAAAACTGAAAAGTTATTAATGGCCATAATTTTTTTAATACACCCTATAATTTTACTTAAATCGGCACACTTGTTAAATATCATAAAATGCACCTAACAGTAAAAAAACAGTTCAGTACGCTCTACCAGTGGCGTACGGCAGGAGTAAGTAATGCTTGTACCCCTTCTAAATGTTACGCCGCTGTCTAAATTTTAATTTTGACTATAATTTTAATTTTTTTGATATTTTCTAAGTCAATAATGTACACTTGTTAGTTTGTTGTAAAGTCATTGTTTTTCGAGATATTCGCAGTTAAAGATAGATAGACATGTACTTTTTATTTGTATTATTATTAATAATATTCATTTTTACAATTAATGAGATTCGCGACCAAACAGCTTTATTCTATTTTTTTTTTATTTTTTTGTTCTGATTTGTAATGTTAAGTTCCTAATAGGCACGTTGCGATTGTGAGAATATTTATTAATTTATAATTGAAAATTTTGACAGTAGGCTTTGATTTATAATGAAGTTCTGTCACTGTCAGTTAAACATTTTCGTAGTAACTATCTGTTGCCGATAAGTGATTATTGTTATTAATAACTGTAATATTATTGTAAAATGCCACGTCATAACGAATTTTCCAATTTAGAAATGATGGACATGGTTTGTATTTATGCCCAGAATAATTTTAATGGTAGAGCTGCTACTAGGCGATATTCAGAATTGTATCCAAATAGACAACAACCAGGACACAAAATTTTCAAATGTCTGTATGACAGGTTGGGTGAAAAGGGTGTATTTCGACCAAAACTTGAAACAGGACATGTCTATCTATCTTTAACTGCGAATATCTCGAAAAACAATGACTTTACAACAAACTAACAAGTGTACATTATTGACTTAGAAAATATCAAAAAAATTAAAATTATAGTCAAAATTAAAATTTAGACAGCGGCGTAACATTACTTACTCCCGCCGTACGCCACTGGTAGAGCGTACTGAACTGTTTTTTTTACTGTTAGGTGCATTTTATGATATTTAACAAGTGCGCCGATTTGAGTAAAATTATTTGACTTACTATTTAGGGTACAAATTTTTCGTTGATAGCTTTTATTTTACTTTTCTTACTTTCTGTCTTCTTTAAGATGAAAACCTCGAAACAATTTTTACTTATTTTAAAATGATATAAATTCATCTATAAACGGGGTAAAAAAACTACATTAATTCGGTTGTATTAAATTAATTTTACATATTCAAATATAAAATTTAATAATTGAGTACAAACACGCGTTTCGCCTTGAAAAAGTTCGTATATAAAATTTTTATTAAAATCAAGTGAAAGTGTTTGAAATATTAATGTATGTAAGAATTATTTATTTGGTAGTTATTGATTTTGAAAATCATTTAATTTTCAATTCGTATTATTCGGTAAAATTAAACGCAGCTCTTCAATTCACTTATTTCAAGAAAAACTGACTCAAGAAGTGTTAACATCATGGATGAATTTTTGTGAGTTGCAAATTATTTATCGCACAATACTAAAAAAATAATTTTTTGATCATCAATGAAGGTTTCATTTTTAAAGTAGATATTAGTAATATTTTTTTAAAACTATACATTACACATTTTTTTTAATTTGACAAAAAGATGTTTAATATGAAACTGCATCGTTAAAAATCAATCAACGCTTATTTAAACCTTGCATAATGAAAATTTATATAGTATACTAATATTTTCTTGAAAGAAAAACAAATTTTATATAGATGACGTGCTTATCCAACATCTTTAAAATTACGAGTTATTTCACATTTCATTTTTATTTTAGTGAGTTTAATGGCATAAATGGCGAACATCATTGGAAGAGTGCTACATACTCACCAAGGGAAAGTTCAAGCTATTCAGGAACATCTAAACCAATCAAAAGCAACATAAATATAAATTCAAATTCTAAGGTAAATACATGAAAAAATATGCGAATAAGATGCAGTTGAATAGGTGTTTTAAACAAAAAAAATGCATGGTAATCTACTACAAAAATATATATTCAAATTATCAGAATGAATTGACATTATAAAAGTGACTACTCAATTGAACGTTATTATGCAAAAATATACTAACTTATGCAATTCAGTGTAAGTCGTATCCTCTATTCAAAACTAGGTCCGATTTATCATTTGAAATTATTAAGATTCTGGATATAAACATTATTTTTTTGGCAGCTTTTTCCATTAAATAATATATAAATTGTTTTTTTTTCAAGATAAATGGCGGAGGAGAAGTAAGCCATAGTATTTCTACTCATAATCAAGGTTCACCTTTACGTTCTAATTTGGACCTTAAATTGAAACATTCTCAGACAACCTTGCAGTGTCCAATGTGTAACTATACTAGTTTAAATCCTAATATATTAGAGGAACATGTCAACAGGTAACTAAATCTTTTAATTCTTTAATAATAGTCTCCTTAGTAATTTGAATATTTCAGTCTTTCATTTTTATGTAGCAAAATTATTAAAACGGTGTAGAAAAGACTCTTGCGAGTTATTTGGTGTGTGTAAAGTTATTTGAATACAAAGAAATACCGTAATTTTTTTTTCAGAAGTCATTTTGATTTGATTTCTCCATCAATTAACGATAGTTCCACATCAGAAATGTATATGTGTCCTCTTTGTGGAAAAAATTCCGACTCTTCTGCTGATTTGGAACTTCATGTCAATATTGAACACCGCGATATTCTATCTCCTGCCAGTCCATCTACTCAATGCTGTCCGGTGTGCGGCATTATTTTAGATGGAGATATCAATGTAAGTATTGTAAAAAAAATTTCTCTATACGTTTTAAAATATATTTGTTCCTCAAGACCGTTTATCTTAATTTTAATATGTAAAAAAATTGTTAATAATTTATTATTATTCGGTAACTCCCCGAAACAGAATTAACGTGCCCGACTATGGCGTTGTTAAGGACGCTACGCCGTTACTAAGGGGAGGAGCAACTAGGCCTGTAATGCGGTGTGATAATTTCATAGCGTTCAGGTTCTAATTGAACGTTTATTCTGAACACACCAATACAATGGACCTTGATTATTCTGTTATCAAAATACTAACAGCGAGTATAAATTTGCAGAGCGAAAAAGCTGCCAGACATGTGGAATCCCACTTTCCTGCAACGTCTCCACAACCTTCAGACAGAGCGGCGTTAAGAGAAAGGGAACAAAAAGAATTTGAAATGCTACGTGCACAATATGGCATGGACAATCAGGGAAATTTCAAGGAGCAATCAGTTACCAATATGCAAAGAGCTGTTTATGCAGGAGAGATGAGCGTTTCTGATTATTATGAAAGAACGTTGGATTTGAGAGCTGCCGAAAGTTGCGGCATCGATGATGGAAGCTCAGTTACCAGAAGTATTGTAAGTTTATCGAAATTATAATTGTAGACTCTTTGACTCATTAAAATATTATTTTTTAGGTTCCTAGAGTGAAAGCGATTAGCAATAACGCCACGAATGTCGTGCGAACTCTATTATGTACCTGCGTTGATCATTATGCTTCATCTTACGGCGACAGAGGCTGGGGATGCGGCTACCGTAATACTCAAATGCTTATTTCTAGTCTACTGACACATACAGGGTATAACGAGAAAGTGTACACGATATGGCAAGAAGAGAAGCCTCCTAGAAGTTCAGTTCCAAGTATATCTCGAATTCAGGGTCTCATAGAACAAGCGTGGTCACAGGGTTTTGATATTCAGGTTAGTTGTTTCTTTTATATACAAAGTTTGGCTGTGGTTTCGTTAATCGCTTCATTTAATTTTGATTTAATTCAAACAAGTTACTTATATAAATATTAAAAAAAATAGCAAATGTATCAAACTCTTCTGTTTGTTTCTTACTTAACAGTGTACTCTCTTTAGATTGTCTATTGGTTCATTTTTACCCATTTTGTAGTAATGTGGTCTTATTATATACGCAGACTATTTCTTGTTAATATTCAACTATGATTTCTGAGATTAAATCTCATACTTACCGTCACTGAATTACCAGTTTCTCCAATAGCCCAGTTGCGAGAGAAGGATATTGACCAAAATCTCGCACAAAATGTGATATCCATGAAACTTGGCACTTAAGTACTTGACATTTTCCGCTCTTTCACGTGGTGCTATTAGTTTTTCTATTTTTTTTTTCGAGATATAATAGAAAAACCAAATTTTCGATTTTGTTCTCAAAATTGTGAACTGAGCATACACTTTAGAGCAACAAAGATTTTTTTATCGTTTTCTACACCCTTTCAAGTACTTAAGTGCCATCGATATCACATTGTGTACGAGATCAAAGTCTCTGACAACTGGGCTACAATGTAAACTTGGAACACAGGAGCATGGAACATTGTCTAGAATATTTGGAGCCCCTGAAGCTATCCGCCCTTTATCATCCATTCGAGAGATGCTGTTCGGTCACGTTCTTTGAAGAACTCAGAAATGGACTTGATTCGTTGTACTAGTGAATCGATAACTTTTCACACCATCACCTCTGCATAGGCACAACCTAATTAAAAATTTTTATACAGGGAGCGGAACAGTTAGGTTCCAGATTAGTCAATACTAGAAAATGGATTGGTGCTACTGAAGTGGTGACGCTCTTGTCATTTCTTCGAATAAAATGTCAACTAGTAGATTTTCATAAACCCACAGGATCGTATGGAACTCATCCTGAACTCTTTAGTTGGGTACAACGGTACTTTGAAAGTTCCGTAGCAGGTGAATTTACACCTCCTCTATACTTGCAACATCAAGGTGAGTATAACCATAAATATAGTAAGGTCATAAATCAATATTAGCCCACGGCCCTCATTATTACCTATTGTTCGAGATGTAGTAAAGCAATAAAATTGTGTGTCCGTTAAAAGATTCCTACGTTACTGGTTAACATTTAATTTTTAAAATAAATAAGAAAATAGGGTAAATCCTGTAACAATTTGGGTTTTCATTTTCTTGGATTATGAATATCCCTACTGATAAAAGATTTCGTCGAGCTTTAATGGTGTCCCTGCTTTCGTAATAAAAATAGCGGTCATAGACAGTCGATAAAATATGTTTTATAATAAACGATGTTATGATTGTATTTTTAAGTGTTGGAAATTTTAAAAGCACCATTTTTATTGAAATTTTTACAGGTCACAGTCGAACGATAATGGGGATCGAGGTTCACAGAGATGGGAGTTTAATATTATTAGTACTCGACCCTAGTCATTCCCCACAACAAATGGCACAATTGGGTGATACGAATAGTGCATCTACAGCTCTGAGGCTTCTAAGGAAAAATGAAGCGTCCATGAAAGCTAGACAGTACCAAATCGCAGCAGTTATAGGAATGATTGAAAATGAACAACAATATCAGGTGATTAATTATATGATCAATAAATATTTGTTTGTCAACCTCTTCACAGAGATACTTATTAAACGTTTCATATAGTCAATTGGAAGAATAATCAATTTATCGATATTTTGAGAAAATTTTTCGTTTTCTTCTTGAATGTGAATCTTATTTATATTATCTGTATTTATTTTGTAGCAAAGTAAAATTCTACGAGGCCTCCGAATACCGCAGGATCGGTGAGAGTGGCATGAAGCCAGACTTAGGGAATTTAAATCGAATTTATAGTTTATACTTCTTTCAAGATCTAGTCATATAATTCATCACGTTTTTTCTTCTTAACTTCAAATACACGTTTGGACGAAGATTGCATTGTATAAATTTTTAATTTTTAATTATCTTTAAAAAAAATATCAATCAAATTGTAGGAGAATAAGCGACATTTTTTCAATTTTGCCGTGGAAATGACTAGCTGATCAAAAGTATGCTTAGCTGTAGGTTGATTGTGCTTACTAAGAGTCAATAATTTGTGACGGAAAGAGACAAGTTAAGTACATCATGTACTTTTGTTATTGATTAAAAATAAATCTTAAGTTCTAGAGACACACTGTAGTTTTATTTAATTTTTAGAACCTTCTTCAGACAATCTATACGTAATAGCTAAAGTGAAAAAAAGGATGTTATCTTTGACACACGTGTTGGTGTGTATGTGGCCCCGTAGTTCTTCAAATTTTTTAATTTCAAATTTTTTTTTCGTTTTAAACTATCCAAAGATAAGACGAGATGTCGTTCTAACTATGCGAGTTCTACATTAGATTTTCAGTGGACATCTGCATTTGTTTGATGATGAACGAAGCATTGAAGCCAAAACACGAGTTCGGTGCGACATTTTTTCTCCAATATCACCTTTTAGTGGAATTCCTCACCTAGCAGTGTTCTAATTTAAAAATTAATAAAAGTTTTCTGCGCCATTCAAGGGGAGTGTTTATACAGTGCGACTCAAAAAGTCTGCACCTTATGGGAAATATTTATTATTCATTTGACAGAAAATTTTATTGTTGATAAAAGTATATATTAACAAATATAAAATATATCACAGATTTACTTAAATAAACTAAATACCGATCAAAATTAAGTTGAATCAATGCATCTATAGGTGGAAATTTTAATCAAATATTAAAATAGTCTAATCTCAAGCCTTTGATTTGAAAGACAGGCCATTATGAAACAAATCACAAATATAAAAAAAAAAAAACAAATAAACTAAGAAAAATTAAAATGTGAGCTCCAATTTAATTTTGTTTTGTAAAATAATCATTATTGGAACTTTTTTTGTGTATTCACATTCCCAAAAAAACTGTAGCCGTGGTAATTCTTACAAATTAATGTGGACTCGATAGACTTTTACCGCAAACATGCATCTTTGAAATTTGTAACATTTAATGATGTAAAGTAGTCATCATGTAAAAATCTAACTATGTCTTCTATTTTACAGAGATTTACTTTATCGTCTACCTTTACAATATTTTTACAAAAACTAATCTGTCTAGTGATATCTTTTCCGTTCGAGAGTAATCTCAAATAGATACCCTGAGTATTTTCGGAATCTTTATTTTCTTGATAAACTTCAAACACGATTCGGGCAGCATACCTTAATAAGAACGGATCATTCTGCAATCCAAGTGCTGTACTCAACTGTTCTAACGTATGGTCATGGCCCGAATAAACAACTAAGTAGGGACCGCTATTGGATACCTGAAAAGTAAATTAACATTTAATCAGTAAGTCGCCCCAGAGCGCCACAGCAAATATTAATAATAGCCGTCCCTCCCCCGCACAAGCTGCAGAAGCTTCTGGGGTTCACTCGTAAGGGGGTGAATTGAAGGGCGTATATTATTATTAATAATCATAGTAAACAGTATAAATTACCATTTGTAACATCTGCTGGACGATATGCCTTACTAAACCATAAGATTTTAATAAGCAGTATCTCTTCCAAGATATGTTTCGCCACTTTTGGTAGTTTACCCAGTCTGTGTAAGCGAATATGCCGACTACATTTTGTCGTCTGAAATAAATCGATTACATAAAATTTCTGATAGACTTTCAGGTTTTACTCCTACCTTATACAATTTATTGGCGAATCACAAGGTAGTCCATTTCGGTGACACACAAATGTTAAAAGAGCATCTCTAATAAAATGTGGATCTGAATTTGTCACCTGTTCGCCGTTAATTGAAAAGAGGGAAGTCCCTGTCGATTCTGCTAGGGCGGCTACAGCTGGATGGGATTGCAGTTGGTGGGATATGCCTCTTTTAACATTCCTTTAACATCGAATATATTTAAAAAAAATTCAGTAAGTAGGTACAAGAAAAAAAAATAAAACAATCATATATATACAGTCTAAATTAGGCTCAAATTTTCTTAATTTGTATTTTCCTGTATTTGCCTTATCTAACAAAAAATTAAAAGAAGTAATCACCAAAGAAAATCTGAAATTATCATTGCCTCAGTCAAAAAAAAATTACAGGAAAAGTTTAACTTGGTCAGTCATTCATTTTTCACAAATGCCTGCTTCACTTCCCTCTTCTAATATTCCTCTTACAAGAGAAGAGACTTCTATTTTGTAATCTACCTGAACAAATTACCCCTAAATATCTCACAAAATTCATTTTCATGTAAAATTAAATAAACATAAATATTGGAACACTTTTAACATCAACAAGCTACAATATTTAAAAATGTTTAACAATAAAGGTATAAAATTAACGAGTTTGGAACTAACCTGTATAATTTTTCGGTCACAGGACAACCACAATCTTTGAAACAGAAACTCATACTTTGACTTTCATGAATATTTACTTTTTCAAGAACATCTGGTGGAATCAACCCAAATAGAAATGCTAAAACTGACTGAAATGTTCGTCGATATCGAGTACTGTATACTAGTATGTCACTTGGTTTTAAGCTTCCTAATTTCGTCCAAACATCCTTGTAGTTGTTTTTTAATAGATTACCTAATTTCAGTAACTGAGATACACCTGAAAAAATGAACATATTCCATAAAAACGCTAAAAACTCTGGATAGCAATATTGCTGCCCTCTATGTACCTTGCATTGTTAACTGTCCTAAGTGACATTGAGTAGGATGAACTGGAAGAAATGGAAAATTATGAAATGGACCGGGACCAGCCCATGATACTTTTCCAGGAAGAGATTGATTGTGCAAATAAGCCTACAAAAAAATTAAATTGTGTGAAAATCTATATTTTATAAAACTAATTGAAATGTAGGCCTAAAATTACCTTATATGATAAGAGAAATTCATTATTATCTGTACCACAATTTATGGACGATATTTTTTTAATATGCTGAAGTGGACCACGATCTCCATGCCTTATTAATATTATTAGACCTTTAAGAAACCATTTTTTCTCATAAACGGTGCCTACAATTGTAGAAATAGATTTTAAAAAGATTCTTTCTAGAGCCAGACAATTTATCTTTAAACAATAATTATTTCTTAATTATGAAATGGACAGAACTAATCTTAACAATATATCAGATATATTTTTAGTATTGTGTACCAAAATAATTTATAGAAATATAGTTTAAGTTAAAAATCCACATACAAATCAAATCATCTTACTACAAAGTTTATATAGCGTTTAACAAATTTTTGAATATTCCCACCACATTGTAGTAAACTTGTATATGATAAAATAAATTGTTATCGAATTATATACTACATAAATCAAATAATTGACCATAGTCCCCAAAGATACAGGCTGTAAAATTTTGTTTGATTTGTATTTAATTTTTTATAAAAGAAAAATTGTTAATATTTCTGTATCGTTAATAATAATAGTTATTGGTTACCTTCATCTCCTGAAATAATATCTTCAGGAAAGTTACATATACGAAATATTCTCTTTGTTTTTGCATCTAATGCAAGATTAGTGTATGAAGTAGATATAACTTCAGGTTCAGGTAATTTCTGTTTGGTTTCCAAAAATTTGTAGATACCAATAACAATAAGTATAATCCATAAGCTCATTAAGAGATAACAGTGAATTGCTTTACTTTGAGGAATACGAAGAGAATTAAAAATCATACTTATTTAATGGAAGATTAAAAACTTCTTTCAGATAAGTATTTGTTTCGCATTTAACAATCTTTTATTGTATGGAATAAGAAATTTATGAATTCTTGTGCTGGAACAAGTCATTTTTCACACACATATCGTTTTTCTAATATGCATCTATTTAAATTCAAAGTTTTTTTTGAAAACCAAATACAATTTGTAATATTTTGACAGCTAAATTCAATTTGAAAAAAATAAACAATGATTGAGGTTAAGAGTGAAGACATCTCTTCTCTTATAGGATACTTTTTGATCTCGTATGTTCTGATAGATAGTCAAAAGTTTCAGAATTTTATCTCTTTTTGAGATTTTACATCTACAAAACAGTTTTGACATTCTCTTAACGATAAAAAGCAATGGTTAAGCAAATTTTTGTTAAAAAAAAACCATAGGATTTGGAAAATTGGAAAGTACTGCAATTTTTATTCGCGCAGCGATACCAATATACCAAGAAATAATCAGTTGGCGAACGTGAAACCTGATGCTGGCGTATTTCAACTTCAAATACTGATTTGCGATTTGCGTTAAAAAATAATTGGTCAAGGTTGTTTGCGTATTTTTAAATCCACACTTCGTTATTCGACTATAATCGGTGGGATAAAATGAAAATATTCCTGATAAGAGTTACTCGTTTTCGCACATATTAAACATTTTAAAATAAAGCATGAAGTGCAATATCTGCAGTTTTAGAAAGTGCGCAATTTATTGATTCCTGTAAGTTTCTATTAAGTGGGTCATTTTAAAATTATTTTTAATCGCTTGATAAATTTTTTAGAGAAGTTTTAATTTGCAAAATTAAAACCTCAATATACCGGGTAAACAACTCCACGTGATCGAAGCATGGTATAAGCTGAAAGAGGGGACATGTCAAATTCAGTTTTAAAGGAAATTCGACTTTATTTAGACAATATTCAAGAATGAAGATTCGTATTTGCTACGAGGAATTTGTCACGTAGTAGTTATTATTGAGAAATATTGGACAAATAGTCTGTATAGAGAAAATACTTCCACTTTTTTTCTGGATTTTAAAGGTTTTATCGACGTGTCACGTGTTTTATTATTTTTTGTCAATGTAAACAATAGTTTAAAATGTGTGCTGTACAACTATAAACTTGTGAACAAAATAACCCTCATGCTAATGTTCCAAATTTTTTGTGATTCTGTGACATGACTCAAATACAGCGGGATACGGTTATCCATCTAATCGCCGGAGGGTAGGTATCCTAAATATTTATACTTTATTATCCATAAACAAATTTATTTGGTTATAAGGTTTCTAGTTATATAATACTTGGATGAAGGTAATTAGGTTCTATCACTCAGTCTAATTGAATAAATTGTTTCTTCAACCTGTTTTCATAATAATTATTAAAATTTTACTAATGATTACTCTAAAAATACATTGCTATTCTTACACCCTAGGACATCTTAATAATCAGCTGATTGTTTATTTACTTTTGTTAGGTTTCACTCATTTTTGTTTTTAATGAATTGATCTGTTTGATAAAAGTTATTTATAGAACCACTCTAATTTATCTTTTAATTTAAATGATAAGTTCTTTTTCTGATAAACATAAATAACCTCTCAAATAGAGGTTATTTATTTTGTTAAATTTTATAATAATCACGAGAACATGTGGTTTTGTGGTGTAATTTGGCGACAACATAAAGAGAGCCCAACATGACAGATTTTATCAGACCAATTTTCTTTTAATTTGTATTAAAACACCAAGTTTTAATTGAAAGCAAAAACTGGAAATTCAAAAGTACATATGTGAAATCATTTTAACCCAATAGTACCCTCATGATATCTATTTTATTCTAGTTCTTAATTATGAAAACAAACAAAAAACTATACATTTTTATCATGTTTTATTTTATCATTCAGTTTATCTCTTTAGAGAAATGCTGTATTCTCATTAACTCGCAACAATTATATTAAAGCAACTGCTTCGATTATTGTTACAGTTTTGATATCAAATTGACTTTTTTTCTAATACAAACCTCCTAAAACTAAAAATAGGGCAAAAAGTAGAAGAAAAAATAGTGCAGTTATAAAATTTACTTTATTATTATTATTATTATTTATTTCCATGGATACTTTTTTAGTTGCTTAAAGAATTACATATTATAGTAAACAAAATCTGTTTTAAATTTTATAACTTATGAGACGATTATTGAGAAAATAGTATGAGTAGTTAAATTGAGAAAATTTTAAATTTACAACTCAAATAGACTCAAGGATTTTTATTTCAGTAACAGATCCAACGTTCAAATTGTTTATGGAGTATTTTTAATGTACACATTTCAAAAATAGAGTACTGTGTATCTCAATACTTTATACATTACAGTTGCGCATATGAAAACAGTTTTTTTTTTATAATAAAGAAAGTAGTAGTCTCTAATTTGACACTTTCGATAATTCACAATACCAAACAAATGGCAATGACATTTATTTTTAGACCAACAACTGACCATACTTCATCCAAGTGTTCTATATAATTTCAGAGTGCCTTCCAAAACATTCTACTGCAACCTTGACATTAAATTACCTTTTCACATACTATGTTATATTGACAACTTCAGTGTTAAGGCCAGATGTTGTTTACCACATTTTTTTAAGCCTTGATAATAAATTAAAGGGTGTAAAATTTACAATTTCCTGCTCTGTGAGCTATTTTGGAACATTTGTTTCTGCGAGAAAAGATTGCTAATATCCATTTTTAAAATAGCAACACCATCAGAAAATTCTGCATTCATTGTCATCCTTTAGAAAATATTATGTGTTGGTATGTGGGTCTTAGAATTACATACATTAAATAGAGAACTCTCGAAGCATTATTAACTTATTTGCAAAAGCTTTAAAATACATTTTCTACAAAGGTATTTTTATTATACATACAGGGTTGCTGGAACAACGGGAGCTATAGTCACTTGTCCATTGGAAGTAGTAAAAACCCGCCAGCAATCATCAAAAAGTGGCTTCATTGTTGTCCGCGACCTTCCCAACGTACCTGGTGAAAGTGCCCAACCAAAAACCACTTGTAGAACTCTTCCGAACCAAAGGCGTAGGTTGTGGACAACATGTCAATATAGCCGGCCTCAAGTTGTAGCTCTTTCAGGTTATTCCTACACACCAGCCCAATCGCTTAGCATTGTCAAATGTCTTAAACACATTATACAACATGAGGGGCCCATGGCTCTATTTAAAGGTGAGTTTCATTTTTAAAAGATTAAAAATTAATTCAACTACAGACTGCATAGAAAAGTTTTGCCAATTTTGGAGAGTTTATTATTTTTTGTTGGTAATTATTATTTAATTAAGAAATTATACTGTTTTTAGTTTCTTTTTTTATCTAAAGATAGAAGTAAACAACTTTTATAGACTATTTTTTGTTGTACATCGGATTTCCTGACCTGCAGACAATATAATTGACGACAAGGTCGTTTGCAATAGTAACAATATTATGCGTTCTATCGTGTTTTAAATTTTATCAAAATATAACTAATTTTTATTGCATTTTAAATTAGTTAACACATCGATTAGGTCAACGAAATATCTAACCATGGAATCATTATATGGAATTTTGCAATTCAGAATATTTTTTGCACCTATGAACATTTATAAAAATACTAAAATGTGGATATTGTTTGTTCCCATTAAGAGTTCCCAATTCTGTTTGTGCAATAACCTAGGGAAATCACAGAAAAACGTTGCTCACTACTCTATACATTTATTTATTCGTTTCTAGTAAATCCTATCCAAAAGATCTCTTGAAATTTTGTGAGAAGAAAGGGTACATAAATTCTTTTTTACAATTTTTTGGTTTTGGGGATTTTTCTTCTAGTACTTACAGTAGGAATTCTCTTCCTTTTCAGGGCCTATAACATAAGCAGTAAATTAACCATATTGAGTAACCGTGATATAGATAATATTTTCTATATATACATATATCACCTTGGTTTATCTTCCATTAGCAAATAACATTTCTGAACAAACAGAGTAGGTACAGAGGAATTTTTATAACCGAAAAAGTGTTAGTACACAGAATTATAAATAAATATAAATATTCTTTAGTCATCTAGATAAGTCCCAGTAATACAATACAATAGGTAAAAATAAATAAAACCGACAAACACAAACACTGATACAGTATTGAAATAATATTAGTAAACAAATGAATTAGTCATTATGAATGTGTTTAATCCTTGCCTAAATAGGTAGTTTAAATTAGACAGCCTTGATGCTTTTTAACACTCTCTGTATTGCTAAAAGTATGTTGATCACTACAGAGAGAAAAAAATAAAATTTTGTAATTTTATATACAAAAAATTAACATATTTGTGATATAAAAATATGTTTGGGAATCAGTATAAAAATGATTAATTTTATTAGATAAGGACATGTAGATTTATTAGTATGTATTTTATTCATGACACAAAACTAAGGAATTTTTAATCAAGTGCTAAACGGAAATATATAATAATAGATATCTAAATTTTTATTCAAACCACTGGATGTGTGGTAAACGAGGCATTATCAAATCTTAAGTAATAACTACCCAAGTAAGTTTATAAGTCGTAAACTTTAAAAAACTATTAAAAATAAATAGGAAAATTCAAATCGTCACTTATATTCCAAATTTATCGGAAAAAATTAAAAATATTGTCAATAAGTTTATTTTAAGAACGGTTTTTCAAACAAAAAACACATTGAAATCTTTAATAATAAATACAAAACCTTTTAATGAATTTCAGAATACAAAAAATTGTTATATTAATAGCCCAGTTGTCAGAGCGTTTGACCTCGCACAAAATGTGATATCGATGAAACTTGGCATTTAAGTACTTGAATGGGTGTAGAATACGATAAAAAAATCTTTGCTGCGATTTTATTTTCGAAATTGTGAAGTTAGCATACACTTTAGAGCAGCAAAGATTTTTTTATCGTTTTCTACACCCTTTCAAGTACTTAAATGCCAAGTTTCATCGATATCACATTTTGCGCGAGCTTTTGGTCAATATCTTTCTCTAACAACTGGGCTATAAACTAGTTCAAGCATTCCTTTAATTTCTAGAATGTTTTTCTAAAAAATCCTTTATTTATATATATATATATATATATATAGCATCAAAAAAAATAAAGTTAACGATTTTTTAGAAAAAGATTTTAGAAATTAAAAAAATGCTATCAATTGTAAATAATGCAACAAATCGGAAAACAAAAAAATGTGTTTACTAAAGTCCATGTAAATGTAAAAAATTCTATATAAGAGTTAAAAACTTAAAGAATCATGGTGAAAAACTGAAAAACTATTTTTTCATTCACGTTATTGAATAATTGAAATACTGTTTTTTTTATTCCATTCCTGACAACAACCGGAGGAAAGTCTGTTTTTTTTATTAAAATAAGGTGTGATA
This sequence comes from Crepidodera aurea, assembly GCA_949320105.2. Classification (NCBI taxonomy): domain Eukaryota; kingdom Metazoa; phylum Arthropoda; class Insecta; order Coleoptera; family Chrysomelidae; genus Crepidodera; species Crepidodera aurea. The sequence continues at coordinate 13,864,514 of OX439479.2, forward strand.
AATAATTTAATCTTAAATTCGATAAATTAGACTTTTAAGATTTGTTAAAATAAAAATCTGACCTAACCTAACTTGCCCTGACCTAACATATCCTGCCCTAAACCGAAAACAATTAATTTTTTGAAAAATAAGCAATGGCGCGGTAATTTGACACTGTATGAAGGGTTTCTTGATAAATTTTAAATTGAATATTACACAAGCTTGTTAGGAGGAAAAATATGGGATGGAATGTAGTTTTCACAGGCAAAGGAAAATTTAATTAATTAATTATTATTATAATTGATCCACTTTATTCACGCTGTTGATCTGCAAGGTCAGAAAAATTTTGAAATTTCATGACTGGCTTTTATTTTACAAACTGTTATGTAAAAATTACTAGTACAGGTTTATTTTTATAAATATTAATTGATCTTTTAACTCAAAAAAGGTCGTTATCCTTACTTTCAATAATACACATTAACAATAAAAACAAAGTGATAGGAAATAAAAATATTTAAATCAGTTTTTAAAACTTAACGGTAAGATATCTTTTATCGCAAATAAAATATTCCACAAAAAAAACATAAACAGAGCTCTAATAAAAAAATCTGAAACTTTGGAAAATTTAGGTATATTTAATCTAAATTATAAAAGAATAGAATTGAAATGTTTTGATCCTTTATTTAATTCCTAAATTCTAAAACATAAAAAACATTTCATGCGTGTCTATCTCTCATCATTTTCAATAAAAATTTGCAGTTATGACCGTGACTTGTATCGTGTGTGTGCTTTTATGATAATTTACGATATTTACAATTTATAAAATTGTTGCTAATTTTAGTAACAGATAATCTCAACCTTAATTTTTATGAATGTTTTGATTGCCTTTTACGTAACCTAGTTCAAATAAAACTTGAATCAATTATAACTGAATGGATTTTTGAAAATCGAAAATATATTTTTTGAGAGTTTAAAAAATATTTACAACCGGTTGGAAGGAATATTTTTTTAAGGAGCGGGACCTTGTATCAAGTGGACCTAATTTCGTAATAAATATTTCCATTGGAATAAATATAATGTTCGCCAATATTTTGAAACTAAACAAACAGCTGCAAAGTGCAAATGAAAAAACAATAACTTGTTTTCCGAATAAATATTTTTAAAACATACAAGGTGAAGATTTTTGGCTACAAATATAAAATTTAACGCTACTTAAGTTCTGCCAATGAACTTTTACCTTTGCCCCAAATTGATAAGTTAATTTCAATTTAAAAACAAAAAATATTTTTTTATATATTTCCATTTCTAAAACATAAAGGGGCAGAAGGACCTAGGTGATAGCCCTTTGTAAGTTTGCTTACAATAAACTTCTTTAATAATAATAAGACACAATTATTTGTGCGATGAACTCCTAAGAACAAATAATATAAAAAAATAACTTTGGCAAAAACTTAAATTAATTAAATTGAGAAAGCAGTTCCCATAAAAAAAATTATATATTTATTTACATTATTTTTTATTTCTGATTACAAGGACGAAAATTATTATCTTGTATTCATTTGACAGCGATATTTATTTTGGTATTAAAGTATTATGTAAAAAAGCATTTTTTTTAATTTAAAGTATTTTATGAAGCGTAAAATTTAACAGTTACTATTAAATAAAATATATGTTAGACTAAGTGCAACAAGTTAATTTAATTTCGCTTAATCGATTTATATTTATAAATAATTAAATAACAAACATTATCTTGATAAGTTCTAAAATTTGTATGTATATGCACAAAAGTATTAATTTAATATTTGTTCACAAATATAAGTACTAAATTAATCGATGGTTGTAGCATATGTAAATATGTTATTTAGTTTTTAATTTTAATATTCTAACAATTTTAATTGAAAACTGATAATTTTTTTTTAGACCATGAACTGCTATTTTGCGTTTCATAACACGCTAATAGATGGTAGATAAAATTATCTAGAGTACAACTAAAATATTTGTACCTTATCTAAAACTTATAAAAATGATTTATGGTTTCAGAAATTTTTACTCTAGTACCTTACATTTTATCCCATTATTTTTAAATAATATATTATATCTAAATAAATAATTCTAAATTATATTCAAGCGATTATTTGTAATAATTATTTTAACCTAATTTATCATTATACCTATAGAACAGAACTTAATGGCTATAGATAACTCAAGGGGTTGGTTTAACAATCTGCCATGTTTTAACAATTTGTTATTATAAATCTTTTATTTTTCAGGTCTTGGGCCAAATCTGGTCGGTGTAGCTCCATCTAGAGCTGTTTATTTTTGTACATACTCGCAAGCTAAAGCTTTTTGGAATGGAGTGCTACCCCCTGACTCCCCCGTTGTGCATGTATGCTCCGCTTCGTGTGCAGGTTTTATGGCCTCTACCCTTACAAATCCAATTTGGTTTGTTAAAACTCGCCTGCAATTGGACTTTAATAGGAATAGTAATGTGACTGCTATGCAAGTCGTAAGAAGGATATATTCCAGTTCGGTAAGTTTAAATATTTGATTTTATGTTAGATTAAAATATTTATTGTTTGCTTTTGAATATGATCCAATTTTTTTCTTGATTCTTGAATCCATTTAGTTGATGGTTATAACAACGGCGGCTCCAAGGTGGGGGCAGTAGAGGCAATTGCCCCCCCCCCCCCCCCCAAAGTCCGGCATTGAGAGTATATTTCTCATATCTGCGTAAACCAAATTTAAATTTTTTTTGTACATTCTAGGTCCATTTATACCCTAAAAAACTCACTTTTTCCCCCAAAAATGGCCCAAACATTTTTTCGGAAATTTTGGCATTGCCAATCGTTTCTTAGACAAAATTCATTCTGCGTAAACCACATTTTAATTTTTTTTGTAGATTCTAGGTCCATTTATATCCTAATAAACTCACTTTTTCCCTCAAAAATGGTCCAAACATTTTTTTACGGTAATTTTGACATTGCCAATCGTTTCTTATACAAAATTCATTCTGCGTAAACCAAATTTTAATTTTTTTGATTTTTTTTTGTAGATTCTAGGAGCTCTATTAACCTAGCAGTGACATGGCGGCAGAACCAAATCGGACCTAGTAGGTCAATTGTCGCTTTTTTGATACGCTAGTCCCACTTTTGGCCCTTGTACCAGTTCCGAGAAAAACGCGTTCCTGCTAGGTTAATATGGATAATTCGTTAATCGGCGACAGGATCAAATGGGACCGGCAGGATCAAATCGGACCTAGCAGGTCAATTGTCGCTTTTTTGTTACGCTAGTCCCACTTTTGTCGCTTGTACAAGTTCCGAGAAAAACGCGTTCCTTAAAAAAACCCTATTAACCTAGCAGTGACATGGCGGCAGAATCAAATCGGACCTAGTAGGTCAATTGTCGCTTTTATGTTACGCTAGTCCCACTTTTGTCGCTTGTACCTGTTCCTAGAAAAACGCGTTCCTCAAAAAACCCTATTAACCTAGCAGTGACATGGCGGCAGAACCAAATCGGACCTAGTAGGTCAATTGCCGCACTTTTGTCGCTTGTACCAGTTCCGAGAAAAACGCGATAATATATTTTTTAATGTGTTTTGATGCTTTTTGGGCCGAAAAATCCCCGTGTGAGGTGCTTCGATCGATTTGATAATAATTTCAGTAAAACTTCAGGAGAAGACGTTCTTAGCCGGATCGCCTGCTCCAGGTCCTCCGCAGGACGATTTCGATGTCAGAACTAGGTCGAGCGACCCGAAAAATTTCTGTGTGAGGTGTTTCGATCGATTTGATAAGTAATTTCATTAAAACTCCAGGAGATGACGTTCTTAGCTAGGTCGCGTTCACCAGGTCCTCTGGAGAACGATTTCGATATCAGAAATGGGACGAGCAACCCGAAAAATCACATGTGAGGTTTCCAGATGACCTGGTGCAGGCGACCTAGCTAAGAACGTCATCTCCTGGGCTTTTACTGAAATTACTTATCAAATCGTTCGAAACACCGCACACGGGGATTTTTCGGGCCAAAAAGCATCAAACCACCTCAAAAAAAGTTACAAAAAACTAGTCATGCTACACAAAGAATGTGAAATAAAATCACACAAGCTCTTAAGAACAAGGACATTAAAAATGTCCTACACAGCACCAGCGTCTGAACTTCAACAACTACTCCTTGGTATTGAATTACGAAAGTCCAGACGTGGTTTGGCGCCCGACCAAGTCGGGGCTTTAACCCAAAAACTTCGATTTTGTCATTAAAGGAGCTTGCCATTCTTAGACCGGTTTCGGCATTATTTTCCCTCATCAGTAAGAAGCAGACAAGCTTGACATCCTATCACTAAAGGATGTCTGAAACTGAATTCGACTTACCTCGCTCTTGATAATCGTACTTACGTTATATCAAGTATATCACGAACGAGGAGAGTCCAACGCCATCTTCACTTTAATAACAAAATCAGGGTTCTATACTTGGCCCACTCCTTTTTATTGCGTATACCATTGATCTGCCTCTCTACATTCACTTGAAAAAAAGCACTCTACGCAGATGATGCCAAAATTTATGGAAATCCTCTAGTAGATCGAGATTTAATTCAAACGGACCTAGAAGCTATCAGTGAATGGTGCTCTAATTGGTTGCTCCCCTTAAATACAGAAAAGTATGTCGTTTTGCATCTTGGAAAAAACAATCCGCGTTTTCAATATTCGCTCGAAGGCCTCACATTGGCACAAGTGACATCAGTGTTAGATTTAGGTATAACCATTCCATCAGATTTAACGTGGTCTGAACGCGTCATGAAAACTTGTAAACGCGCCAATTCGGTTTTGTACCTGCTTAAAAAAACGTTTTCAAAAGTATCCTATCAAACCTCTATCAACCTGTATAAAACCTATGTTCGACCTCTTCTAGAGTACGGGGGTGTCGTGTGGTGTCCGGTACTTGAACGAGACCAGAATCTTCTGGAAAGTGTTCAACGTCGGGCTACTAGAATGTCGTACGGTGTTATTCGTCCTTCGTATGCTGAAAGGCTAGAAATGACAAAAATTCCTAGCTTTTCCGACCGTCGTTTACGTGGTGATTTGATTATTACTTTTCGAATTCTGAAATTTAACTACGGTAACCTTAGTGACATTTTTCTCTTAAACGTCGACAATCGCCTACGGGGTCACAAGTTGAAATTAAAAAAGGGCAGCTTTACCAGCAGGCAAAGACAGGCATTCCTCTCCAACCGTGTCTTCGATGCATGGAACAATCTTAGTCATGAACTTATTGGCGCAGCATCAATTAACATCTTTAAAAACAAAATTGATGAACTCTTGTTTTCTTAATTGTTTTTCTCTTTTTTATTGTTTAATATTCTTTATTTTGTTTTTTTAAGTGTTTACTAGGTTGTAACTTCATTAGTGAATAGGATATCATAGGTTTATGCCTCAGCCTTTAGCAAACTGTAATAATAATAATAAAACTATAGAAAACTACACGAAGGTGGAATTTGTTGATCCATAAAAATTCCAAAAAAGTGTGACAAAACTGCACAAAGGATGTGAAATAAAATCACACAAGCTCCTAAGAACTAGGACATTAAAAATATCCTAAACTGCACCAGCGTCTGGACTTCAACAACTACTCCTTGGGCTATATGCCCCACCAGGTATTGAATTATTGCAGTGTAGGACATTTTTAATGTCCTTGTTCTTGGGAGCTTGTGTGATTTTATTTCACGGGTTTTTTTGGAATTTTTATGGTTCAAAAAATTCTACCTTCGTGTAGTCACGCTAACATTTTTTCGCGTTTCGGAACTGGTACAAGCGACAAAAGTGGGACTAGTGTAACAAAAAAGCGACAAAAAAGCGACAATTGACCTACTAGGTCCGATTTGATTCTGCCGCCATGTCACTGCTAGGTTAATAGGTTTTTTTTGAGGAACGCGTTTTTCTCGGAACTGGTACAAGCGACAAAAGAGGGACTAGCGTAACAAAAAAGCGACAAAAAGCGACAATTGACCTACTAGGTCCGATTTGGTTCTGCCGCCATGTCACTGCTAGGTTAATAGAGCTGATTCTAGGTCCATTTATATCCCAAGAAAGTCACTTCCCCTCAAAAATGGTCCAAACATTTTTTTACGGTAATTTTGGCATTGCCAATCGTTTCTTAGACAAAATTCATTCTGCGTAAAACACATTTTAATTTTTTTGAATTTTTTTGTAGATCTAGGTCAATTTATATCCTAAAAAACTCACTTTTTACCTCAAAAAGTTACAAACATTTCTATTCGGTAATTTTGATATTGCCAATCGTTTCTTATACAAAATTCATTCTGCGTAAACCAAATTTTAATTTTTTTGATTTTTTTTTTAGTAGAATCTAGGTCCATTTATATCTTAAAAAAGTCACTTTTCCCACCAAAAAAGGCTCAAACATTTTTTTTCGGTAATTTTGACATTGCCAATCGTTTTTTATACAAAATTGAATCTGCGTAAACCACATTTTCATTTTTTTTAAATTTTTTTGTAGATTCTAGGTCCATTTATATCCTAAAAAACTCACTTTTTCCCTCAAAAATGGTCCAAACATTTTTTTACGGTAATTTTGACATTGCCAATCGTTTCTTATACAAAATTCATTCTGCGTAAAACAAATTTTAATTTTTTTGAGAAAAAGTTTGTATTTAAAATGGATATTAAAGTAAATCTATTTAATATCTTCAAACTTTTCGTGGATTTAACACTAATATCATTTAGTGAAAATAAGTAATTCAGTCGTAAGCAGAAGTGTTTTATAGACTTGCAACTAGCTGGAATTTCGTTCTAGTGAAATGTCCTTTATTAGTGATAGTGTTAAATGTATACTGTTACATGTTTATGACATGAAAAATTTTTCCGTTGATGTTGATTAACTTGTGGAAAGGTGTCGAAATTTGAGTGGTGGAATATTTTACGAAGGAATTTTAGTGGCTTCATACTAATTTCTTATTTATGAAATCGAAAAATGTATTTTTGGTAAAAATAGGTTTAGAAGTTGTATGTTAATGTAGTTGAAGTATACCTACAATAAATACTTGTTGCAGGGATTAATAGGTTTTTATAAAGGCATAACCGCTTCCTACATGGGCATATCCGAAACAATTGTCCACTTTGTGATATATGAAGCCATAAAAGCAGAACTGATAGCGCATAGATCGCACGTTTCTGATGAAAAAAGCTCAAAAGATTTTCTAGAATTTATGATGGCTGGAGCTATTTCAAAAACGGTTGCTTCCTGTATCGCATATCCTCACGAAGTAGCCAGGACCAGATTAAGAGAGGAGGGAAATAAATACACTGCTTTTTGGCAAACGCTTGGATTAGTTTATAAGGAAGAAGGTAAAAATATATGTTGTAATTTTCATTCGCAAATTCTTGTACTTTATTTTATCTCCCATTTGAATCCTCGATTTTTGAGATAATTACTGGTGATTAATCAAATTCGTGTTAGCAGTTCGATACCACAGTTTTATCCTTATATATCGTTTAACACATTCTCATACAATTCCTTCCAAATGAGATCAAAAATTCTTATTCTTCTCAGTTCTACAACTGGGCCTTCATAATAACCTCGATTATGATTTCTTTTAGGTGTGAGAGGGATATACAGAGGATTAACAACTCAATTAATCAGACAAATACCTAATACAGCCATAATGATGTCGACATATGAAGCAGTCGTATATATTTTAACTACTAGGTTTAATAGTGAGTTTTACGCCAAGGAGAGGGAACATTAGTTTTGGAAATGTTCAGTTCTTAGATGAGAGTGCTTAAAAAGAAAAAACGTTTTTTTTTTAGGTAAATTGTAAATTAAATATTGTAGAAAATGGCTAATTAATGTATTATATATTATTATCATCATCTAGGGGATATAAATAACATTTTGTTAATTACTTAATAAGAACTCGAAAACTTTTTAAAATCAAAGTAATAACTTATTAAGAGAGGTGAATCTACCTACTAAAAGTTATAGTTTATTAAAAAATATGAGCTATATATTTTCTCAATCGATGAATATTTGATCTTTGTACTTGAAAAAGCATTTGTGGATTTTTTTTCTGATTATTTCGCTGTAAACTATAGAGTTCCTCAAGACTTAACAACAGAAATTTAATACGTTTTAAGATAAAAAAAATTAGATCAGGGGACAGACCAAGAATTCGAAGCTGCGGTAACATCAAATGTTTAATGTTTAATCCTGTTAATCCCTGTTGATGAAACGCCCATGGCCGACATGTATACATGGTAAAAGGAAAATTGTCGTAATCATTTTGGTCCTTCGAAGGACCTTTAGATAATTAAATATCTTAACTTTTTAGAGAATGCATAAACCACATTTGCCGTCTCGGGTCTAATGGGGCCATTATTTATGAAAGAATTACTAGAAATAATTCATTTTTATAGTGAAAAAATTCGGAAAACAATCCTCAAATGGTTTTTCGAAATCAAATAACAAATAGAGGTTGCTTTTGACCAGAATTATTTTCAATTGCCCTTTGAAATTTTATTTAAATTTGATCGAGTTCTATTTAGCTAAAATAATTTTTTTTAACGTAAAATCAAAGAAATTGAATTTCCAACGACTGTGTCAAATATTCCTTTTAAATCCTACAAATTATTAATACCAGTTTATTTCTGCACATACAGGACATCGCTCCTGTCATGCAGCTTTCTCTGGTATGGTATATTATAAAATAATGCCAGTATCTTTCAATTATTTTGTTATTTTTTAAAGTTACATTTAACTTTAAACACTCTGTGTACAGTTAAATTAATTCCATTTAAATAATCACTATCGTAGTTGAAACATTACTGATCAGAATTCACTTCTTCTAGATAACATCATGTCAAATGTTATCAAAAAATAATAAATTGAAACTTTAAATTGTGCACTTCTTTACCAAATCGGCAATATTTTGGAGAAAAAATTAACTGTATACAGGATGGTGCAACTTTAATTGAACACTATTGGGATTTCGGAAACCGTTATCGATACAAAGTTGGTTAAATGGGAAAAAAAGATGCGTATTTTCAAGACAAATTTTCAAAATTAAAACATCAGGTCCGGTTTCAGAGATATTTGGGAAAAACCAAAATTGACGATTTTCGTTTTATATACATATCTTACCACATTAACATTTTCTCATGAAGTTGATCTGGTCCTTTTAGTATGCTCTATTCCATTTTCCTTTATAGGTTCAACATTTGGTCCTATTTTAATTTTAATGTTTTTTTTATTTTCTTCCTTTATAGGTTCTATATTTGCTTCTACTTTAACTTTAATATTTTCTCTCTTTATACCAACTGTAGAACCATTTGGTTCTACTTTAATTTTAATGTTTTCTTTATTTTCTTCCTTTATAGGTTCTATATTTGTTCCTACTTTAACTTTAATATTCTCTTTATTGTCTTTCTTTATACCAAATGTAGAACCATTTGGTTCTATTTTAATGTTTTCTACACCCTATTTTTTTTAAGATAGAAAAAAGTTTATAAAGCTTTTTTATTAAAGGCCAAATATCGCTTAACATAGCGTATCCAATTTTTAAAAAAAACGTTTCGTCTTTGAAGGGCTACCTTTTTTTTGGGTGAACTATTCTAAACTGTTTTTCTTAGATTCAAAGGCCTCCAGAGAAAAATCCCAATAATGTTCAATTAAATTTGCCCCACCCTGTACAGACAAAACTGCATAGACTAATTGAAGTTGTTTTTAGTTTATAAAAAGTTCGTTACTGCAAATTTGGTTAAATGCTAAAAAAGATGCGCATTTTCAAGACAAATTGATTGGTTTTTCAAAATTAAAATATCAGGTCCTTTTTCTGAGATATTTGGAGAAAACCAAAATTGACAATCCTACATTCTCTATTTTAATGTTTTGTACACCCTATTTTTTTAAAATACAAATTTCATTGAACAGTATTGGGATTTTTCTCTGAAGGCCTTTGAATCTAAGAAAAACAGTTTAGTATTAGTTCTCCCAAAAAAAAAAGTTAAAACATTAGCCCTTCAAAGACAAACGTTTTTTTAAAAAATTGGATACGCTATGTTATGCGATATTTGGTCTTCAATAAAAAAGCTTTATAAACTTTTTTTCTATCTTAAAAAAATAGGGTGTAGAAAACATTAAAATAGAACCAAATGTAGAACCTATAAAGAAAGAAAATATTAAAGTTAAAGTAGAAGCAAATATAGAACCTATAAAGGAAGAAAATAAAGAAAAAATTAAAATAGAACCAAATGTAGAACCTTTAAAAGAAAATGGAATAGCGAATACTGAAAGGACCAGATCAACTTCAAGGGAAGATGTTAATGTGGTAATATATATAAAACGAAAATCGTCAATTTCGGTTTTCCCCAAATATCTCAGAAACCGGACCTGATATTTTAATTTTGAAAAATCCAATAACGTTGTCTTGAAAATACGCATCTTTTTTCCTACTTAACTAACTTTGTATTTATAGCGGTTTCCGAAATCGCAATAGCGTTTAATTAAATTTGCGCCACCCTGTATATTATTCGTATTTTGGTACGCTTGGAATAAAAAAAGTTTTCGAGTTAGGCGTTAAAAACACTAAATCCCCGTTAAAATTTTACGTCGTAATTTATTTTAATTCATATTACGATGTGCCATAAAAAAAAATTCGGATATTTATGTATTTATTTTTGTTATCTAACTTTGTTAAATTCCTATAATCTTTTAAGCAAAATATCTGTGGAATGAACTTTTAAGTAAACTTACTTATAAATGGTATCAAATTAAGATTAATTACATTTATTGTTCGAATTTATACAGGTTGGATCGAGTTATATTGCTACACGCCACTATTTACTCAAAATTTAAAGATTAACTATTTTTTTAAATATAAAAACATGCAACTATGTAGATAGAACAAATTATTGATTATTGCCATTATCAAATTTTGCGAAATGCGTTGAGTAATTCCAAATAAAATCGAAGATACTCTTTCCATCTTACTACAGCATATTTTGGTCCCAAAGAAACTTTTCTTACTTATTGATTCACCCTGTATAAAGATTACCGTATAAACGTTTAATATTTTGGATTTGCAGCAAAAAAGATGAGAAGTGCACTCTTATAAGTATTTTATTAATCTGAGCTTTCGGTGGTTATATCCATCATCAGGGAGAACATCCCAATGAGATTGTATCATCAACAATGTTGAAAAAATTCATAAAAATACATAATCAAAAATTTTTTAAAATACTATATAACAGAAAATGTATTTTTATTAATTTTTTCAACATTTTACAACATTCTTGATGATACAATCTCATTAAGTTCTCCCTGATGATGGATATAATAATATCCGAAAGCTTGGATTAATAATAACTTATAAGAGTACACTTCTCATCTTTTTTGCTGCAAACCCAAAATATTAAACGATTACCGTATATATATATATATTTTTAAAAGCGCCTTTAGACGTTTTGAGTTTTTTTCATTTAATATATTGCATATACATATTTGTAGTACAATATCCAGTATTCGTTATTTTACTGAATTGTAGAAAGTTGTGTATAAGAAATTTTATTAGGGTGTACATATTGTTGAAGCAAATTAAACTAAGCCTACGTTTTAAGTATACATCATATTACAAACTTTACTTAAGAGAATTTTTTGTTTATTTTGGGCGATTGTTGAAAGAACTGAGAAATTTTGATATTAAGTATTATGAATAAAGCATATTATATGTAATATCAATGGTTATCATTTAAATTCCTTGCTCCGAAAAATGTATTTTTATTAAAAATTTAGACCACAGGTATTTAAGATCATCTAAACGATACACGATACAAGTTTAGGCCAATTATATTTCCAATTTTTTTAAATAATTTACCTATTTACCTAAATACGAAGGTGGAATTTTTTGAACCATAAAAATTCCAAAAAAGGGCCATGGGAGTGACAAAACTGCACAAAGGATGTGAGATAAAATCACACAAGCTCCCAAGAACAAGGAGATTAAAAATTCCTACACTGCACCAGCGTCTGGACTTCAACAACTACTCCTTGGGCTATATGCCCCACCAGGTATCAAATTACGAAAGTCCAGACGTGGTTTGGTGCCCGATCAAGTCGGGGCTTTAACCCAAAAACTTCGATTTTGTCATTAAAGCAGCTTGCCATTCTTAGACCGGTTTCGGCATTATTGTGCCTCATCAGTAAGAAGCAGGCTAGCTCGACATCCTGTCACTAAAGGATGTCTGAAAACGAATTCGGCTCTCATAGTTGCGTTATAGCTTGTGTAATTTCATTTCACATCCTTTGTGCAGTAAGTAGTTGAAAACAAAAATATTTAAATTAATTTTAAAAATAAAATCTTGAGAAATTTCCACTTCGAGCTTTGCAGATCTATTTTGGTTTGCTTGTTAGTTAGATGACTTGCACGAGCTTCGTCCTTTTAAGAATGTTTAGGATCCCTGACAATGGTTCTTCAATATAGCTTCCTGCCTCTTGGTATTCCATTCCCTTCTTGTGAGAACTTTGTCCTTGATATTCCTTTGCATTCTTATAGGATAAGGATGGAGGTTTCTTCTTCTATCTGCACGTGGTTTCTTCTGCCAGACTTATATTTTTCATGTGTTTGTTGAGTTTGAGGTTGAGGTGATGGTTTCTTGAGAATCCTTTTTGCCTGCCTCTGTCCTGGGAATTGTTCCCACCAGCTTTGAGCATGATTTTCCATCCATTTACTAATTAGTTTCTTAACTGTTGCTCCCACGTTTGTAACTAGGGTAAGGGAAGAAATATTAGATATTACAGGGTGGCCAAATAAGAATGCTAGGTACTGTATCTTGGAAACCATCCATCGTAGAGGCTTGCGGAAAAAAAAGTCATTACTAAAGCGACCAAGAGGAAAACCTGAAAATATTTTCAAGTTTCTGAAATGGCCGCTAGGGCGCGTAACTGCGATCTTGAAGCTAAGAAAGTGATGTTTCTGCGAATTCCGCTATATTAACCTACCAAAAAAATACCTGATCTTTAAAGTAGAGGATAATCTGAACCTTTTTTGTTTAACAATTTTTGCTATATCTCTAAAAATAAAGTGGTGGGGGGTATTTAAAGGTTTCAGTAAAAAACACCCTGTATATTCGAAACGGCTGAGCCGATTTTAACAAACTTGGGCTAGTTGAAAAGAGCTATTCTTGGGCTACAAATGTTATAATATTTGCAGTTTTGTTAGTTTCACATGTCGCCGCTAGAAGGCTTCTTTCGACATTTCGACAGAAATGGTTAATGTTCTCAAAAAATTAAATGCATTGGTATGATTTCTTTTTCATGAAAAAGTAGCTAAATGATGCCTAAACAAGCTCCCGAAAACCGCATCTCGATATCTTGTTCCTAACCTATTTATCCCAAAGAAAATTTTATACGGAAATCCCTTAAATTTTTATTTTTTAAACTAATTAATTCCTTTTATTATGTAAGTTGTGGCCCTAAAAAGGACCGATTTAAAAAAGAAAAGTTTTTAGTGCCCCCGTAAATGCTCTAAATGCTGATCATCACGCTCTATGCATTGCTGAGGCCTCTCACGGGTAGACAAACCTGCACCTTCAATTTCGGCTCTCGGTATGTTACGTAATGCATTAACGAATCTGGTTTTTCATATGTATCTGGTCGTAGGTTGAGTCTGAAAATCAAAACAAGTTAAGTCTGGTGATCGCGCAGGCCATGGAAACAGACTTCCTCTTCCAATCTACCACTGTTGGAATACTGCATTAATATGCTCTCCCATAATAATAGCATAATGTGCTGGGCAACCATTCAACTTCAAAAACAAGTTTTGCCGTGTTTACAGTGAAACATCTTCCAACAACAACGGTAATTTATTGGCCAAAAAGTCAAGAAAGACACTTAGGGATTGCTAAAAAAAATAATTCTGCCTCCCAGTATGCCACACCACACATTTAAACTCCAACGTTCTTGGTGCTGAACTTCACGCAACCAATGCGGATTTTCTGCAGACCAATAATGCATATTGTGTAGATTTTAAAGGTGGCTTCATCGGTCCAAAGAATTAGAAATAAAAATTCTCCATTATTGTGTGAGAGCATATTAATACAGTATTACAACAGCGTTGGATTGGAAGAGGAAGTCTGTTTCCATGGCCTGCGTGATCACCAGACTTAACTTGCCTTGATTTTCAGACTCAACCTACGACCACAGACATACGAAAAACCGGATTCGTAATGCATTACGTAACATACCGAGAGCCGAAATTGAAGCTGCAGTTTTGTCTACCCATGAGAGGCTTCAGCATTTCGAGCATTTACGGGGACCTTTCTTTTTTAATTCGGTCCTTTTTAGGGCCACAACTTACATAATTAGTTTAAAAATTAAAAATTTAAGGGATTTCCGAATAAAATTTTCTTTGGCCTAAATTAACCATTTCTGTCGAAATGTCGAAAAAAGCCCTCTAGCGGCGACATCTGAAGCTAACAAAACTTCAAATATAGCATTTTTAGCCCAAGAATAGCTCTTTTCAACTAGCCCAAGTTTGTTAAAATCGGCTCAGCCGTTTCGAATATACAGGGTGTTTTTTACTGAAACCTTTGAATACCCCCCCACCACTTTATCTTTAGAGAAGTAGCAAAAATTGTCAAACAAAAAAGATTCAGATTATCCTCTACTTTAAAGATCAGGTATTTTTTTGTTAGGTTAATATAGCGGAATTCACAGAAACATCACTTTCTTAGATTCAAGATTGCAGTTACGCCCCCTAGCGGCCATTTTAAAAACTTGAAAATTTTCCAGGTTTTTCTCTTGGCCGTTTTAGTCATAACTTTTTTTTCCGCAAGCCTCTACGATGTATAGTTTCCCAGATACAGTACCTCGCATTCTTATTTGGCCACCCTGTACACCGAGCCTAAAAGATCTAGTGATAAACTGGAGAGTATTGAGTGAGCCGTCTCTGTCTGATCACAGAATAATTACGTTCAGACTAGAGACAGATCCACCTGAGCCAATCCTCAGAAGGAACCCTAGAAAAACAAATTGGGAAATATATAACACCAATCTGAAAGCAAATTTAGCACACGTCCAGAATAAAAAGGCTAGGCACCATCTAGAACTGGAGAATATTATTGAAAAAGTTAATGGGGCAATAATCGATGCATACGAATCGAGCTGCCCCGAACAAGTAAGCAGAAATTGTAGGGACGCACCTTAGTGGAATTGTAATCTGGCAAAATTAAGATCCGAAACTCGAAAGCTCTCCAATAGGGCAAAGAGTAGCGGAGATTGGCAGAGCTACACCGAGAAACTAACCACCTACAACAAAGAACTAAGAAAAGCAAAACGAAATAGTTTCAGAAAATTTTGTGAGGATATTGACTCCACACCTGCTGCCGCTAGACTATATAGAGTCATGGCAAAAGGTAGAGTCGATAACGCAATGGCTCTAAAGAAGCCAGATGGTAGCTACACCGAAAGTGAAAATGAAAGAGCCCAGCTCTTACTGGATACTCACTTTCCTGGGAATGAACCTATCTCTATAGGGCACACTCCAGGACGGTATAGTAGACCCACCAGAGAAGATACGGCAATGGCCAGACATATCTGCAGCAATAGACGCATAAGATGGGCCTTGAACACCTTCCAACCGTTTAAATCAGCAGGAGCTGATGGAATATTCCCCGCCTTACTCCAGCGCGGGCAAGAAGAAATTCTACCACACCTAGTGAGTATGTGTCGTAGCAGTCTAGAACTGGGATATATACCGAAAGTATGGAGAAGGGCCAGAGTCACCTTCATTCCTAAAACAGGGAAAAGGGATACAACCAATCCTAAATCCCTTCGACCAATTAGTCTCACATCGTTCGTTCTGAAAAAGGTGGAGAAAGCAACTGATAACTATATCAGAACAGAAATCCTGGAACGGGTGCCTCTGCACCCCATCAGCATGCTTACCAAACGGGCAAATCCACGGAGACCGCATTGGTGCAATTGACATGAAATCCAGGATGCACTAGAGAACAAAGAATCTGTAGTGTGTGCCTTTCTAGACGTAGAAGGGGCTTTTGACAACACACCACACGAAACCGTTAAAAGAGCACTAGAAGAAAGAGGGTAGACAACACGACAACCAGATGGATGTCGCGACTATGGACTACCGCACCTAAATCAAAATATGGAAAATTTTTATATAAGAGGGGTTATAAATGCTACCTAGTTTTCTAATAAAACAATTATTTTCAAAATTAATTCCCGGATTCAGAAAAAAATGCAATTAAAAAGATTATTAAATTTAATATTGCCGCTCATTGTGGTGTGCTGGTACCCAATCTCGTAGGAGCAATGTTGCCAAACGACACCGCTCTCGTTTACCTGAAAGGGATCCGTAGTGTTCGACAGCACAGACAAGCACGTGGTATAAGCACAAAGATTTGTTCCTTACTAATGTTTCTTTAAAATTTATTACGCCAGGTAACGCAAACTGGCTTAAAATATTTCAAGAAGGGTTGAGGCTTATTGAAATTAAGCTATAAATAATATCTGAAAATAGTATTTAAAAGAGATATGTAGTTTAAAGAATTAGTTTTAATACCTTCTAATGATTTCTTAATGACATTTTGGCTTTTGAATCAAATGAATTTTTAATAATAAATTTATTAAAATATATTTCATATTAAGCCTTTACATTCTAATAACAAATAAATGTTTTTGTACATTAAGTAATTATACTAATAATAGTCAGTCGCGTTACCTTTTTTTAATTATTTTTGGGTTACTGCATGTAGTAACGTCGTGGTAACGTTAACGTTAGAACAAAGCAGAGACATTCATTTAATCAGTCTATTTCACTTTATAAACGGAATAAAAAGAAATGAAAAATGTAATTGGCAATCTGGCAACAAAATTAAATACTGCAATACCTAAAGCTACGTCCTCACCAATAAAATTTTGCGTGCGTATGTGTATTTGTTGTGCGTGCGCGGCAGTGTGGACGCCCTGACGCACAAGGTCACACACAAATATTTTCGGCGAACAGAACGCACGCTATCCATCCGCTGTCGGTTTTCTTGCGAACGTCAAAGGAATTTTCGCCGCACAGGATTTATATGAGGACGTGTATACGTACACAACGCACACAAATAAATCGATAATCGAATAACTTCTTGAAGTTTTTCATTAATTTCTTCCTTGTTCTCATCTCTATGTATGTTGTTTGCCTTGTTGAAGTTTTTATTTTTTATTATTATTTATTTTAATAGTTTTAGTCGCACGGAACATATTCGATACCTAGGGAAGGGTATCGATACTTTCAATCTATTGATTTCGATAAATTAAATTATTTTTTTATAAAGATATTTTGAGGAAATAATTTTGTTTGGTTTTCAGAGTTCCGTTTTGTTATAAAAATATTGATAAACCCTGAAAAATGAATCATATAGCACTAATTGGAATCGATATGAAATTTATATCGATACTTGATAACAAACCAACCAACAACCCACGCACAGACGGAGCAAGGACACACAACGCGCACAACAAAAATATTTATTGACTGTGTGTTGTAATTTTGCGTCGAAAATATTTTCGGCGCACAACAAATTCAACACGCACAACACATTTATTGGTGAGGACTTACCTTTAGATCACATATGCTTCGCTAGATACGGCATCTTATAGTGTTTGTTTGGCTCTAGAGGGATAAAGGCGGGAGGGGGTGAAGGGGCAATAGCGTACCATGATACAGTGGCGTACCATTCGGAATATTTTGGTACAGTGTAATATATTGTCATATTTATACAACACATATTTCATTTTCTAAGGATTGAGTGACTGTAGGTTACAGTAAAATGGGAATTAATGTGAATCGAAAATAAATAAAATAGCATGCATACGAAAATTGTTTGGAATGGGAATAATCTGAGAGGTTGAATACCATCATCTTGCGCTTCTGTAAATATTTTTTTATAGCAAATTAAAAATCCCATTGATTATAAACTCGTTAATATAGAAAAAACAAAATGCAAAGTTGGTAGGTATATTAATAGAATAGATACCTACGTCAGAAATGAACCTTCATATAGATTAGGTTGAGTAATAAATGAAAAATTTACTGATGAACATGGTTTATTTTAATAAAACATAAATTGATATACAATAGATAGATATTTAAACAATTCATTTACAATTCAAATAAAGTATAGTTCTTATTTTCACTTTCTGTCCTATCCAACAACACGCCTATGGAATACATACCGATGACAGGACCTTTCTCAAATTTGATGTTGTACACTTAACAAGGCTTTGGCAATTTGTTGAGCAATTCGACCACTGTTCTCTAAACTAATTGTACCTAGCAAAAATACACAAGATTGGCACAATAATTCCCAAAAAACAGAATATCTGAGATCTGTCAAAATTTACGATATGAGCGGGTATCGTCGAAATTTGAAATCAGTGGGATGGTACTCTAACTCCCTCCTGTACACCACAACAAATAAGCTGAATACCGTATCTAGCGTAGCATATATGATCTAAGTGCAATACTATTGAATACCATCGCTACCATCGAAATTTAAATTTTAATAATTTTTTTCGCGTGGTTCCGGGGGGCTACTAGCCCTAAAATTGTAATCTTACTTAATATGGGCCAAATTTTCAGAAAAAAAAATAAAAAAAAAATGGTGCGGTTGTCCATTGTCTACCAGAATAACAGAGACTGCACAACCAGAGGATGTCCACAAGGAGGAGTTGCCTCCCCTCCTATGTGGAGCCTAACAGTGGATCGACTCCTCTGCGATTTGAGCGAGATTGGTATATCGTGTCAAGGCTATGCAGATGACATAGTCATAATCGCAAGAGGAAAATTCGAGAATACCCTCTGCGATATAGTTCAAAGAGGGCTGGACTATACCAAAGGAGCTGTGAGACCTCGACGCTGGTGGGGGGGCCGAGTAGCCGCCCCTCCTCGAGCCTGACGGGACGGGGAGGGGCAGTGAAACCAAGGACAGCTCAGCGAGACTTCCGTGGTCATGCACCGAGAGCTATATAGCATTGCACCTCGCTGACACAGAAGTCTCAAGATATCAGGGAACACAGCGTGGAGAAAGAGTTGTCTCTTTTGTGGAAGCCTGCCTGATATACACCGGATCCAGTGAATTGGTGGTTGTTGAGGAAATATTCACTGGATGTGGGGGCTTGCCTTAACCGGCCGGCCAAGTGGATGGGAGCCACAATAAAAATCCCCCCAAGCCAAGGTGGAACATCATACGCCGATGGATGCGTGGTAAAGGGGAAGCTTTATCGTGAGTATGCGAACTCTGGAGACCTGGGGACCTCCAGTTTCAACACCCTTGCTCCTGCATGCGGGGCTCTGCAGGAGTTGACCTCTTTTTTTCCCTTGCTTCTCGTGGGATTAAACATGGAAAAGAAAAACACCACAAAACCAAAGCGGGACATCCCCGCTACTCATTCTAAAACGGAGCATGCCATCCGTTCACAAAAGAAACCCCTATCTCATGTGAGACCTCCTCACAAAGAAAGAATAGGGGGGGAAAAGAAGAAAGGAGAGACAGAGAAGGAGAGAGAGAGCATCCACGCTCCCTCCACATCCTCCTCGGTCCCTTCAACAAGGCGGGAGGCTCCCCGGAAAAGAGAGCAGAGGAGAAATCTACCTCACCTACCTGAACCGGGTCAACCCGGGGGTAGAGATGACCCACTGAGGCGTGGACTCAGTGGGGCAGGAGTTAGGTGGTACCTGCGCTACCTCAACCAAGGGCTTGTACCTGAGGAAGCCAGGAAGAAAGCCTTGGGGCACAAAACCCAAGAACCGGAGCACGGGAAATCCGGAAAACGAAAGCGGGATGTGACAAGCATCACCCCGCAAAGTAGCACGGGAAAGCAAGCACCCAAAAGAAGGAAGGCGGGACAAAGCACCACCACCTCCACGGGCGGCAGCTATGCAGCTGCCGTGAAAAGTGAAAAGCTGGCCATCCTCCCCAGAGCGTTCCCTGAGACATCCCTCAGTGCGGACGAACAAACCAAACTGGAGGAGGCTCTAGTAGAAGAGATGTGCGACGGGTGGGAGCATAAGCTCCATTTCGGAGGCATCCATTTCCGTCCGGGCATGATCCTGGTCGACTGTGAAACACCACAGTCAGCGGAATGGTTGCGGATGAAAGGTCCCCACCTAAAAAGCTGGGAGGGAGTAGAATTGATGGTGTGTGCGGGAGACGACATCCCAAAGGTACACACTATCACTCTCTTTCTCCCCAGAAGCCAGAAAATGGAAGAAGAAAAGCTTCTACGTTTAGTAGAAGCTCAGAATGAAGGGCTGAGAACTTCCCAATGGAAGGTCATCAGCCTGAAAGAAGAGGGTACAGGGCAAATCCTGAGGGCAGGGATAGATGATCTATCCTGCCAAAAAATCAGGAAAAACGGGTACACCATCCACTATAGGTTTGGGAAAATACCCGTGCATGGCCTGAAGAGAGATGAAGAGGTGAAAGTGGATGAAGTGGTGACTCCCACCACCCATGAAGTAGAAGATGATGTGGAGAGCACGGGCAGTCTCCACATCTCTGAAATGTACAGCGGAGAATCACCATTATCCGAGGAGACTATGGAAGTCGAAGTAGTGGGGGAGGAAGACCGCACTTCTACTAGTGGGGACAACACCCCCATCGGTAAAGAACAAGATGGCGGGCATTGAGATCGCCCAGGTGAACGTCCATCATGCTAAAGGAGCATCAGCAGTGATCTCCAGGACGTTCACCAAGAACCAATTGGGGGTCGTGCTGATCCAAGAACCTTGGGTCTACAAAAACCAGGTAAGGGGCCTTAACTGTCAGGACTCCAAAGTAATACACCACATGAGTGAGAACACACCCAGAACATGCATTATGGTAAGGAAAAATATTAATTATTTTTGTCTTTCAGAATTCATGACGAGAGACCTCGTCCCTATCCGAGCCTACCTCGAATTCAAGAAGAATCGTCAAGAAGTGGTTATAGCCTCATGCTATATGGCAGGAGACGGGCCTGTACCGCCTCCAGAAGCCCATAGATTAGTAGAGTACTGCCAGAGGAAGAAACTGCCACTACTCCTAGGATGTGACGCCAACGCTCACAACACTGTTTGGGGTAGCAAGGACACCAACCAGAGAGGTGAGCAATTATTAGAATTTATTTTTGAAAGAAACCTTATCGTACATAACATAGGAAATACTCCCACGTTTGTAACTAGGGTAAGGGAAGAAGTATTAGATATTACAGTAAGTACACCGAGCCTAAAAGATCTAGTGATAAACTGGAGAGTATCGAGTGAGCCGTCTCTGTCTGATCACAGAATAATTACGTTCAGACTAGAGACAGATCCACCTGAGCCAATCCTCAGAAGGAACCCTAGAAAAACAAATTGGGAAATATATAACACCAATCTGAAAGCAAATTTAGCCCACGTCCAGAATAAAAAGGCTAGGCACCACCTAGAACTGGAGAATATTATTGAAGAAGTTAATGGGGCAATAATCGATGCATACGAATCGAGCTGCCCCGAACAAGTAAGCAGAAATTGCAGGGACGCACCTTGGTGGAATTGTAATCTGGCAAAATTAAGATCCGAAACTCGAAAGCTCTTCAATAGGGCAAAGAGTAGCGGAGATTGGCAGAGCTACACCGAGAAACTAACCACCTACAACAAAGAACTAAGAAAAGCAAAACGAAATAGTTTCAGAAAATTTTGTGAGGATATTGACTCCACACCTGCTGCCGCTAGACTATATAGAGTCATGGCAAAAGGTAGAGTCGATAACGCAATGGCTCTAAAGAAGCCAGATGGTAGCTACACCGAAAGTGAAAATGAAAGAGCCCAGCTCTTACTGGATACTCACTTCCCTGGGAATGAACCTATTTCTATAGGGCATACTCCAGAACGGTATAGTAGACCTACCAGAGAAGATACGGCAATGGCCAGACATATCTGCAGCAATAGACGCATAAGATGGGCCTTGAACACCTTCCAACCGTTTAAATCAGCAGGAGCTGATGGAATATTCCCCGCCTTACTCCAGCGCGGGCAAGAAGAAATTCTACCACACCTAGTGAGTATGTGTCGTAGCAGTCTAGAACTGGGATATATACCGGAAGTATGGAGAAGGGCCAGAGTCACCTTCATTCCTAAAACAGGGAAAAGGGATACAACCAATCCTAAATCCCTTCGACCAATTAGTCTCACATCGTTCGTTCTGAAAACGGTGGAGAAAGCAACTGACAACTATATCAGAACAGAAATCCTGGAACGGGTGCCTCTGCACCCCCATCAGCATGCGTACCAAACGGGCAAATCCACGGAGACCGCATTGGTGCAATTGACAGATGAAATCCAGGATGCACTAGAGAACAAAGAATCTGTAGTGTGTGCCTTTCTAGACATAGAAGGGGCTTTTGACAATACACCACACGAAGCCGTTAAAAGAGCACTAGAAGAAAGAGGGGTAGACAACACGACAACCAGATGGATGTCGCGACTTTTGTCTACCAGAATAGCAGAGACTAAAATGGGACAAGACACTGTTTCCATCTGCACAACCAGAGGATGTCCACAAGGAGGAGTTGCCTCCCCTCTTATGTGGAGCCTAACAGTGGATCGACTCCTCTGCGATTTGACCGAGATTGGTATATCGTGTCAAGGCTATGCAGATGACATAGTCATAATCGCAAGAGGAAAATTCGAGAATACCCTCTGCGATATAGTTCAAAGAGGGCTGGACTATACCAAAGAATGGTGTCAATCGATGGGACTTAGCGTGAACCCCACCAAGACTACCTTAGTTGCCTTTACACGGAAAAGAAACATTAACCTCAAAACCATCGAATTGGACGGGAAAGTTATTGAATGGAAGCCAGATGTCAAATATCTGGGACTAATACTAGATAATAAACTCATCTGGAATAAGCACGAAAAAGAAGTAACCAGCAAAGCCACGAAAGCTCTAATGGTGTGCAGAAATTTTGCGGGAAAAAACTGGGGATGTAACCCAAAGATCCTGCAGTGGATGTACACGTCAATAGTGAGACCGGCCATCACTTATGGAGCAGTGGTCTGGGGCAGCAGAACTAAGCTGGCCAGTACAAAGGCAAATCTAGCGAAAATCCAAAGACTAGCCTGCGTATGCATAACAGGTGCAATGAGAACGTGCCCAACGGCCGCCATGGAGGTAATCCTAAGCCTTACACCCCTCCATATAGTAGTGGAGAGTATAGCGATAAGAACAACCTACAGAATGACCAGAGAAGGATCAACTAAACGCAAGTTTCGACTCCTTCCTGGAAATCATCAAACCTGGGACATGCCCCAAGATGAGATGACAAAGAAGTTTAGCTTTGTGAAAGAATTCAACACAAAGCTAAGTAACAAAAGCGAATGGGACAAAGATACCATCCCAAAACTCAAGAGAAGTGCCATTAAATGGTACACAGATGGTTCTAGAACAACAGAAGGAACAGGAATAGGAGTATATGGGCCTGGAACCAAATATTCTGAAAGTTTAGGCAAATCTCCGAGCATTTTCCAAGCTGAAATATACGCCATCGGAAAATGTGTCCAGTTCAACATAGAAAGAAATTTTCGCAGACAAGAGATCATCATCATGTCAGACAGCCAAGCAGCCATTAATGCTTTGAACTCCCACGAAATCAACTCCCAGATGGTTTGGGAGTGTCTAGAGAATCTAAACGAACTGGGCAAGAATAACACTGTTACCCTCCTATGGGTTCCGGGACACACTGGAGTGGAGGGTAATGAAATAGCAGACGTACTCGCAAAAAAAGGGGCTGAAACACCATTTCTGGGTCCTGAACCCTTCTGCGGAATAAGCACCAGTACAATACTTGATGAACTTGGAAAAGAAGTAAATAGCAAAAGATCCCAATACTGGATGGGACTACAAGGAATGAGGCAGGCCAAGACACTACTGGGAAACTATAACCAGAAGAGATCTGACGACTGCGTCAGTAAAAGTAAAAATAAGCTCAGAATACTAACGGGTATCCTAACAGGGCACTGCCGGCTGAGAGGCCACCTAAAGAAACTCGGATTAGTAGACAAAGAAGAATGCAGATTCTGCGAGGAAGAGGAGGAAACCTCTATCCACATTCTCTCAGAATGCTTTACCCTGCAAAATCCAAGGGTACGATACCTCGGAGAATATCAAATAGAAGAGGAAGATCTACCTAACCTGAAGCCTACCGACATCCTGAACTTTTTGAAAGCAATAGGACTGGAGGAACTGCTCTAATCGTTGAGACATCCTCAACGATTGGGCAGCAGTAGGGGGCACAATAGATCTTATAGGTCGCAGTGTATCGACACCCCCATCACAGATAGATAGATAGATACCAAAGAATGGTGTCAATCGATGGGACTTAGCGTGAACCCCACCAAGACTACCTTAGTTGCCTTTACACGGAAAAGAAACATTAACCTCAAAACCATCGAATTGGACGGGAAAGTTATTGAATGGAAGCCAGATGTCAAATATCTGGGACTAATACTAGATAATAAACTCATCTGGAATAAGCACGAAAAAGAAGTAACCAGCAAAGCCACGAAAGCTCTAATGGTGTGCAGAAATTTTGCGGGAAAAAACTGGGGATGTAACCCAAAGATCCTGCAGTGGACGTACACGTCAAAATGAGACCGGCCATCACTTATGGAGCAGTGGTCTGGGGCAACAGAACTAAGCTGGCCAGTACAAAGGCAAATCTAGCGAGAATCCAAAGAC
Organism: Crepidodera aurea; assembly: GCA_949320105.2. NCBI lineage: Eukaryota > Metazoa > Arthropoda > Insecta > Coleoptera > Chrysomelidae > Crepidodera > Crepidodera aurea. The sequence goes on from OX439479.2 coordinate 13,889,266, forward strand.
TAGCCTGCTCATGCATAACATGTGCAATGAGAACGTGCCCAACGGCCGCCATGGAGGTAATCCTAAGCCTTACACCCCTCCATATAGTAGTGGAGAGTATAGCGATAAGGACAACCTACAGAATGACCAGAGAAGGATCAACTAAACGCAAGTTTCGACTCCTTCCTGGAAATCACCAAACCTGGGACATGCCCCAAGATGAGATGACAAAGAAGTTTAGCTTTGTGAAAGAATTCAACACAAAGCTAAGTAACAAAAGCGAATGGGACAAAGATACCATCCCAAAACTCAAGAGAAGTGCCATTAAATGGTACACAGATGGTTCTAGAACAACAGAAGGAACAGGAATAGGAGTATATGGGCCTGGAACCAAATATTCTGAAAGTTTAGGCAAATCTCCGAGCATTTTCCAAGCTGAAATATACGCCATCGGAAAATGTGTCCAGTTCAACATAGAAAGAAATTTTCGCAGACAAGAGATCATCATCATGTCAGACAGCCAAGCAGCCATTAATGCTTTGAACTCCCACGAAATCAACTCACAGATAGTTTGCGAGTGCCTAGAGAATCTAAACGAACTAGGCAAGAATAACACTGTTACCCTCCTATGGGTTCCGGGACACAATGGAGTGGAGGGTAATGAAATAGCAGACGTACTCGCAAAAAAAGGGACTGAAACACCATTTCTGGGACCTGAACCCTTCTGCGGAATAAGCACCAGTACAATACTTGGAAAAGAAGTAAATTACAAAAGATCCCAATACTGGATGGGACTACAAGGAATGAGGCAGGCCAAGACACTACTGGGAAACTATAACCAGAAGAAATCTGACGACTGCGTCAGTAAAAGTAAAAATAAGCTCAGAATGCTAACGGGTATCCTAACAGGGCACTGCCGGCTGAGAGACCACCTAAAGAAACTCGGATTAGTAGACAAAGAAGAATGCAGATTCTGCGAGGAAGAGGAGGAAACCTCTATCCACATTCTCTCAGAATGCATTAACCTGCAAAATCCAAGGGTACGATACCTCGGAGAATATCAAATAGAAGAGGAAGATCTACCTAAACTGAAGCCTACCGACATCCTTTTTGAAAGCAATAGGACTAGAGGAACTGCTCTAATCGTTGAGACATCCTCAACGATTGGGCAGCTGTAGGGGGCACAATAGATCTTATAGGTCGCAGTGTATCGACACCCCCATCACAGATAGATAGATAAATGTTGCTTTTGCTGATGCAGAAGGGTCTCTGGCCATAGAATGCCATTGAGAAGCCTTGTCTGTCCAGTTCGTCGGCTTGTTCATTCCCATGGTGTCCTATGTATCCTGGAACCCATGTCACTTTCACTTTCTTGCTACTTGTGTTTTCGCTCGCGCCTGCTTTTAAGACAAGTATAAAATACTTGTTATCGATGCAATATGTAGCTTTTGTTGAATTTACATTAAATAATTTAGTTAGCTACCTTCTTTTCTCTTATTAGTAATTAAATATAATTTTAAGGTTGTTTTTAAGCATTTTTTGAAGCAATATTAAAATTGATTGGAATTAATTTTTTTGGTTGATGAAAACTAAATCACACTAAAAGTTTATCATCAATATTATGTTCCTATTTCTACTTTCAGTAATCATGGTTATGAATAATATTTATTTAGTATTTACTTAATCATAAATTGTAGGCGATTTTCTAAAGAAACGAAGAAAATCATCTGTTCTGATCGGTTTTCAGTGGAAGATGTAACTTTATTCAATAAGCGATAGGTAAGTTCACAAATTTATACTTTTATTATTATACACAATATGCTCTGTTCACTTTTAAAATGCAGTTAAGTCCGGAGCTGTCCCATAGCTCAATGCTTAATGTTCTTATATTTATTTAAATTGTTTCTAATAAAGATCATTTAAAATATATAATAAAACTATGATAAAACTACAGATTTCTTTGAAATATCACGACTGAAAGAATTACTATATAAATATTTTACCAAGAATTGAATTAATACTTTTTGTGATACTTTCATCTTATAATTGAAGCTTAATATTAATATATCGGTAAAACAGCAAAATCCACTTAATCTATTTTTGTCTTGAAAGTTTACTGGAGGTCACTACGATTTTTGAAAGTTTTCTAAACGGTTGATTTCCCACATTTTCTGAAACTGCATTATACACTTGTACAGATGCTAATCCACTATCAATTTTCGTTTTCTCTTCCTTGTAGTCATCTTGAATAATTTGTAATGCTGAAAAAGCAATTGAAATTTAGGTTTTTTTTAAATCCCGCACTCCCAATTTAAACAAACCCATTTTCTCCACGACCATTCGTTAATATTATACTTAATTCCAATATCAATTTTAGTAATAGAACATAAATATTCTAAACTCTAAAATAAATATTAAAAGTTACATTACTTGTATTCTTTAAATTTGTGCAGTTGTAGAAAAAGTATAGTGTGCAACTCGTGAGAAAAGTTGAACTTTCCCAACTTGTTGCGCAATATACTATTTTGTAATTGTTTTAAAAAATATGGTTTGCCATGAATGTCAATTTAAATGTCAGTTTTAATAGTGGTTTGTAAAAACTTTTAATTTATTAAAAATGAGTAGAAAATCAAGACATTCGGATGTAGAATTTGAAAATACTCCTACAGAAATACAAAAATATGCCGATTACATAAAACTCAAAATTTGCTGCCGCAAAAATCCAAGCATGAATATGAAAGATACTACATAATGTTGAGAGATTGGCAAAAAAAATAAAACGGAATCATTTTAATTATTAATTAATTAATTAAACAGTAGGAAACAAATTCATGTTAGCAAACGAGTAAGGAATTTAATTTATCAGATTCGACCTCCTAAGACCGGTTTCTGCCGTTTTGCTTCGTCAGTTAGGCTTTTCGAATCCAATAAATAAAATTCCAAACTCGCACAAGTCAACAGCTATGTCCGCTATGAGATAAAATTCTTAGATGTGCTACCATCTATGGTTAGAAGAGAGTTTTGACACTTTACAAAGCAGCGATTCCCGATGTATTGGGTGTTGCATACACTCAATTTGCATTGTGTGTTGCAAAGTTTTTATTTGACTGATTCTAGTCACTCTCTTCTTCGTATCAAATAAAAACTTTGCGACACACAATGCAAATTGAGTGTATGCAACACCCAATACATCTCTTCTAACCATCTAAGAAATTCATACTACTTTTCCTTAATTGACAATTTACTACTGCAAAATTAAATAAAAACAAACATAAATGACTGTACTATAATTTTTATTTTATACCTCGTTCCAAGTCCATTGTATCCATGTCTTGATTTTTGATAAGTTTAAGCCTTTGTCGAAATTTTTCTGCAAGCTTTTTCCTGCAGTAGTCAGCTTCGATCTCCTGTTTTGTTCTAGGGACACGAATTTTTATACAGCAACAAAACAGAACCACTGAAAATATTTATTTCATTAAATTTTCGCAAACTCGTACTTTAGTTATTTTTTGTTTATTTCACAATACTTACTTACCTAGTACGGTGAAAGCTGAAAAACAGAAAAATATATAATGCCAAATTCTGAATTTCGGTGCATCAAAAGCCGCTCTTTCAATCCAAATTTCGTTCTCTTCAGTTGGATTTGCGTAAAAAGTAGCCATTTTGATTTATTTTTGCATTTAAAACTTACAGATTAGCACAAATCGTTTTTTTTACAACTAATACAATAGTCAAATGTCAAGGGGTTGTTATTGAAAGTGTACGGTAGGGAGTATCGTTTTGTCACACCTTAATATCTATCCAGACACACCTAGTTTCGTTTATTTCGCATGAAGCATAATGAATATACGAGGTGTTTTATGAAGAATTCTAAAAATACAACTATTGTATGAAACCAATTTATTCAGTTAACGAATTAGTGGCCTATTTACGAATCAACCCCCTAAAATAACCCCCTAATTGCCCAGTTGTCAGACTTTGACCTCACACAAAATGTGATATCGATGAAACTTGGCACTTAAGTACTTGCCCAGTCCGCAGTATCTCGTCACAATGACGTCATTATCTAGTGACTACTGGTCAATAGACGTCAGTCGACCAAATTTCGACAACATTTTGACGTGACCTAATCGACGACTTTTTGTCGGCATTTATTCACGTCATACTGTCGACTTTATTTGGTGATGTCGGTTTATCATATATATGTACATTTCAATTAATTTATTTTTGACAGAAAAATGTGAAAAACACACCTTGTTAACGATATTTCAATACCAAATTAAATACTATAGTAAGTATACTGGTACATTATATTTCTAGCTCGATTTATTTTAATTTTTTACAATAAACATCTAACAGCACACCAGAAACTAATAAAACCGTTAACCTTCATCCCTAAAAAATAAATACAAATAAAACCAATAAATAGCTAGGTCCTTTTGAAAACTGCGCTCTTTTCTACCAATCAATAAGCCTACATTCAAGAGAATCACAAAGTTGCCAGATGATTACAAATTCCTTTCATTATGAGGAGCGATCTTTTTTTATTTATTTTACATTGTGTTTATTGGCACTATAAAAAGAATTTGATGTGTTTTCTATCAGGTTAATTCTCACCATTTAAAGAAAAATAAGTTATGGCATGTCAACCATCTTATAATTTCCATATTTCTAATGTAATAAATTTTGCTGGTAATTTTGTGATAATTATCGGCAACATTGCAAATCAGTCGGTTGACTAAAAGTAAACCGCCGCCATCCCGCCATTTTATAGGTTATGTTAGTAGATGAGTGAGGAGTAAGGAGTAAGAGTAAGAGTGATCGGCGTGGCAGAGATAATAAATATTCTTGCATATAGGTAAGTTATTTTATATAAAAATTACAGCATTCTTTAGTTATGGGTTAGGTAGCTATACACACATGTACTAAAAATATTTAGGTACTTATCACTATAAGATGTGAAGAAATGGAACATGTGGGTATTCGGTATTCCAATATCAGGTCTGTTAATACCAAAATGATCTGTTAATACGGTATTCATTGGAATTCATGAGATCGCTCGGAAAAAATCGTGAGATTCAAGCTAACTGAGCGCACGAAATAGATCTAATTATTATTAGGTCATATACTTGACTATATTGGTTTGATTATCTTTATTTGTAGTTTTTGCATGCATCATTTGTATCAAGTTAATAATGGCATATGTAGGAGTGGAGTTCTCCGAAAATGATACAGTGGGCTTGGTGCATTCGTCTTGGTTGACACCACTGAAAAGTGAAGTCTTTTGGCCACCTTACAAAACTTCATGTAGCTTTAATAAAGCTTTAACATCAGCTGAAGAACCTGATCAGAGCACTTGGAAGCTGGCCTGTATCAAGAGAAAATTTTTTGAGTGCGGTGGGTAAAATTTTAATTCAAAAGCCTCTTTTTATCAAGTTTTGTCCACATCTAATTTAAATATCCATTTTTCATATTCAATAGGTCTGCATTTTGCTTGTGTAGTAATAAAGTTGTATATTATTTTATTTTATTATAGATGACATTCTCAAGGCACAGAACAAGTTGAAAAAATGTGAGGTGTCTTCTGATATCCAGTCATCTGATGTAGAGAATGTTAAAAATAAGCGTAAACGATTCAGCACAAAAAGATGGTCATCTTCCTCCTCGGGTGATGAATTACAAACTAACGAAAAAACAAAAATCAGACTTCCAAGACCATCATCAGGTTTACCTGAAATAAGAACTGTACCAACGGCTTCACCTGGAAACTCATCGGCTTATCTCAGTAAGAATATAATATTATTACAATAATTTATGAGCTGAGAACTGAAGTTCTATGAAGCTCATATAATAAACAATATTGCTATAGGTAGCACATTCTGTAAATTTCTAAAATGCAAAAAAATAAACAATTAAGAAAAGTTCATACATTTATTATATTTCAGCCACAGCACAGATTGGACCAGCTAAAATTGCAGAACCTCAATCTACTACAAATTCCCATGTAAATATTGGTAAGTTTATAGGATGAAATTGGGATAATCAGCTATTTTATATATTTTTCTCATAGTCCCAAATTTTAAAGAGTCCTATATAGATATTATCTCATACAATTATCATTCAGATGTAAATGTAAATATATGCTGCTACACTGTGTACATTTCCATGATAGAACATCTGCTGTTTGCTCATTTTAATTCCATTTGCATATTTTTAGAGAAGTTAGAAAATTGAGGGAAGAGTTGAAAGAAATAAGAGCTATTTTAAAAACTTCAAGAAATTTAGTCGCTGCTTCTTTGCCAAATGACCTCCCTGTGGTTTTGCCATTGAAAGATATTGAGAGCTTTCAAGTTTTAGAGCAATATTTAAGTAATCAAGAAAAACTGAATGATTTGGTAAAAGTTGTAATTCATGAAATTTGTAATTTATTTATGAAAATATGTTATAGGCTTCCTATTTGGCAAGTTTGGGTGGAACTGGCATAACAGGATTAGTAAATCGCACTCTACGGACACTCTTGACCAATAAATTGGCCACAGGATTCAACTTTTCAGGACAAAGAAGTGAAAGATCCAATAAAAAAGCTTTTAGTGGCACCAATCTGAACTTGACCACAATTCGTAAGTACAATAAGATGTAAAATAATTTGATGCTGAGTTTAGTTCAGAATAATTTCTATTTGTTTGAGCAAAAATAAAAAAATAAAAAAAATAAAAATAAAATTATACTAGTTTTCCATTTATTTCTCATTAAAATTTTATTAAAGTAATTGCTAACTTTTGTTATAGGTGCTGTGCAAGTTAAGTTACCAGCTGCTACTCAAAGTGAAGTTGAAAATAGAATAAAAATTTGGTTAAAGCATGCAAAGCAGCGAATGCAGAAAATGCCTGACCAACCTCATAATTAGTTGTCAAATGAATTTATTTTAGTTTTTTTTTTCAAATGTCTAAACGTCAGCTAAAAGAAATTGTGGGCTTGAGACAAAAGTACAGAAGGGTATCTGAAGCTACAAAACAATTTGTCAGAAATCGTTCAGAAGTTTTAAGCAAAAAGTTTACTGTTTCCATTGTCAGTGAAGATGATAACCTACTTGGTAATTTTCCCTATGTCAATTCAAATGTTTCAGATTCATCCTCTAGTGATACTGATGATGATGAAAACATTATTGGTCTAACAACTGCAGAAATTGTAGTGGACATTAGTGAGAAACAAAATACGTTTAAAAAAGATTTATCTCAATGGGCTTTAACTCATAAAATCTCGCAAACGGCTTTAACAGATCTTCTTCATCTGCTTTCTCCACTTCATCCTGAGCTTCCTTTAGATAGCCGAACTTTACTTTCTACCCCTTCTTGTACCATTATTTCTAATTTAGAGACTGGTCAGTTTATTTACTTTGGTATTAAAAATGGGTTGCTCAAACTTTCTAATTCAGATCTAAATGTTGATAAGGTGCAACTTGGCTTTAATGTTGATGGAATTCCATTATTCAAAAGCTCTAAATTACAGTTATGGCCAATTTTAGCCTTCATTAAAAATATTCCATATAGCAGTCCTTTCCCCGTGGCTATTTTTTGTGGCAAGAGTAAGCCTAACCCACTGGATTTATTTTTGAAGCCGTTTATTGATGAGCTAAATGACTTATTGAAAAATGGAATAGTTAGTGAATCAAAAAACTTTGAGATTGAAGTGCATAGCTTTGTATGTGATGCTCCTGCAAGAGCATATTTAAAATGCACAAAATCCCACACAGGATACTCTTCCTGTGATAAATGCATTATACGTGGGGAATATTTTCAAAACAAAGTTGTATTGGATAGTTTACAATGCAGTAAACGCACAGATGAAACCTTTCGTCAACAATTAGATGAGGATCATCACATATCTCACACTCCTTTAATTAATCTACCCATTGATTTAGTCAAAACTTTTCCAATAGACTATATGCACAATATTTGTTTGGGAATTATGAGAAAACTTCTGCATACTTGGATTGGAGGTCAGCTGAGAACTAGATTACCACATCAACAAGTAACACTTCTTTCTGAGCGTTTACTGGCCTTTAAAAATTCAATACCCATTGAGTTTAACAGAAAACCCCGGGCAATAGACGAATTGCAATATTGGAAAGCCACAGAATTCAGGACTTTTTTTAGTTTATTTGGGTCCTTGTGTTTTAAAAGATGTTGTAGATATTGCTGTTTATGAGAACTTTATTTTATTTCATTTTTCTGTGTCCATATTATTGTCTTCAAAACATTTAAAAAAATTTGGTACACCCTTTGTTAAAAATGTCCTAAATGTTTTTATAAATCATTTAAAAGAACTTTACGGCTTAGGGTTTATGGTGTATAATGTTCATTTATTATCGCATATTTGCGATGATGTTGAACTCTTTGGCAGTCTTGATAACTTCTCAGCTTTTCAATTTGAAAATTATTTGGGACAATTGAAATCATTAATCAGTAAACGACCAAGTAACCCTCTACAGCAGATTCATCGCCGACTTGTTGAAAATGGTTTGTTACTGTCGAAGACAAATAGACATGATTTGGGAGTAGTGAAAGTTGATAATCCACATATGAAAGGTCCTCTAGTTGATTGTGAAAACATTGAATGGCATAAACAATACTTAAAACTCAACAATGTTAGTGGCAATAGTTTATCAGTTCTAGGTCACTCTAAAGCTAATTGTTATACCTTAGCTATTAAGGGGGATAAAGTCATTGAAATACACAATATCGTAACATCCACTGACAATGGAATATATATTATTGGTAAAGAATTTCTTTGTTACTCAAATTTATATACTTCTCCATACTCTTCAAGTGAATTAAATATTTTCATTGTCAAAAATTTATCAGAACTTAAAATTTGGTCTATTAATGACATATATGGTAAATGTATTGTTTCAACTTATAAAGACAGTTTTGTAGCAATTCCTATTCTGCATACAGTAATTTGAATTTATACTAAATTTTTTAGTTTTGTCTAAGTTTAGTTTGTGTAAGTCTAAAAAGCTTTATATATACAGTTGTATTAAAAAAAGGTACAACTATTAGAAAGAGATGTTATAATATCATCCTATTTGCGTAAAACCGGCTGTAGTTTGAGGTTATCAAATGTCATATGTTGACAAAATAGAACCTACGTCTTTGAGTTGCATTTTTGACAACCTATGACATTTGATAAACTCAAACTACAGCTGGTTTCACGCAAATATAGGATGACATCAACATCTGCTCTTTCTAATAGGTGTACCTTTTTTTAAACTGTATGGTACGGATATTTGTTAATTGTAAGTTTCTACTTTTGTAGCAATTCCTGTTCTGCATAGAATAATTTGGATTTATATTTAATTTTTTTGTTTTGTATATCCGTCTGAAATATATATGCTTACCTTCCATATTAATTGGTTTTATTTAGGTGAATAATTGGTTAAAACAAAATTATTAAAAACGTGAAATTAACGTCATTTTATGCCGTAAAATGGACGACATTTTATGCCGTGAAATTAACGTCATATTACGCCGTAAAACTCACGTCACTTTATGTCGTGAAAATGTCGTCCCAAATATGACGTCATCGGTATGTGACATTAGGAAGTCATTTTCACGTTATATTGTCGTCATATACTGACGTCATGTCTAGTTAAAAATGACCAGTTTATAACGTCGTTTTGACGTGGTTCTGCGTACTGGGTGAAAGGGTGTAGAAAACGATAAAACAATCTTTTCTGCTCTATATCTTTTGTATTACCATAAAAAATTATTAAAAATAAGAAAGCGAATTCGAAAACTCTATGCGTGCCGAGCCGTTGAATACAAATATTCAGGCGAGGCGTTCGGAAAAAAAATAAAGTATCTTTGCCTAAAATGTACGCAAAGAAAAAAAAAAGAAAGTATTTTAAAGGGGAGACTAAGCTTTCTCAGGAAGCCATTAGTTTTTATTTTTTTTTTGTTTTCTCATAGAAAATTTGACCGGAAGTTATAATTTCTAAAATTCTCACTGATTTTTATTAAACTGAAGATATATATTAATAGAGGCATAACAAAAAAATCCTTGTACATTTATCATCATTATACTTTTATTTTTGATGTAAAAATAATTCAAATGATGAACATTGTCTCTGTTTAGTAAAACTTATGTTTATATAAATCAGAAATTATTTTTTTAAAATAAAGTAAAAAATAATTTAGAAATTGTTTGGTCTAGTAGTTTTGAAATTATTTGAAAAACACCAAAGGCTCCAATTTGCAACTACGATAAAAAATTGATATTTTCCAAATTTAAATTAATTTATGTAATTTTTGCTCTATTATATACTGAGACATGTATCTGGATGTATTTATCGTTCTTTATAGCTACAAAAATAATATATAAATGAGAGAATGAAACTTTTTAGTAAGCATAAGAATATTATGTACTTCATAAAGAATCGATTTTATTTTGTACATATGTGTAGCGGCTTGTTCGGAAGGTATAGGAAATTTTCGTTTTTTGACCCAAATACCATTTCCGAGAGCGTATGCTAGATTAAATATTTAATAAATGGGTCGATTTTAGGTCAAATGTAAAGTAAAGTGGTACATTAGATAATTGCATTACCCTAGAGATTTTCAACCCTGAATAAACATATACGAACATACATTCGTTTTTCATTTGATACACTTTTGACATTTCTGAATTATTTTCTACTTTATATTCTTAATGACAATTGTTTGACTTTAAAAACATGTAAAACCTAATTTTATATTTTCAAATATTTACTAATTTTGGCATTTTGAATAATCATTGTAGTTGTCATTTTCAAAAGATATTTTGTAAATATTGTAAAAAGTTTTTGGCGGACAGTGTATTCTTTTATTTAAAAGTTCCCGCGCCACTAAAATCGCCAAGCCGATAATTATCGAATTGTCACCAATCACAACTGACAGGGTTGCCACGCTCAATATTTTTTCCGACGATACTCTATTTTTTTTCATTTATATAGTAGTTATTAATTTTAGTTATTATAAAACTAGAATCTTGCAGTTATATGGTATTTAACTTGATATTTATTAAAAAAAACATTTATTATGTTATCTTATGTACTTCTGTACAATGCGCATGCTCAGTTCTGAACTGAGTATTTATTTAATATTTTCTTTGGATAAAACCTAGAAATTCAATAAGAAAAAGATTAAGAAATGTTTAAAATTTATTCTTTACATAAGCATTAAAAGAAGACCACCTCTGTCCCAGCCCCAAAAATATCGTTTAAAAAAAAACTGTTTATACCATTTGAAAGCTTTTAATTTGCACCTTTCAAATATGTAGTTTTCGAAATTTGCACCCTTCTATTTTTTTTAATATACTTGTTTGAAAAATTTCAATATTCAAACGCTCATATCTTACTCGCTAAAGCGTATTTCAATATGGATAATAAAAATTTGCAATTTTAGTTTTCTAATTTGCACCGTCGTAAAATTTGCGAAAAAACATAAAAAATTATTAGAAAAGTATAAAAATTAGTTTTGGGCTGATACACGTTCGAAAATGAGTAACTGCGCATGCGTTCACAAGAGTACGCTTTGTACATGTTCGATACCCTAGGATGTTTTTTTAAAAAGTGTTGGTGCTACTGGAATGTGGAAGGATTGATTAAATTATACTCACTCTTGTGAACGCATGCGCAGTTACTCATTTTCGAACGTGCATCAGCCCAAAACTAATTTTTATACTTTTATAATATTTTTTTATGTTTTTTCGCAAATTTTACGACGGTGCAAATTAGAAAACTAAAATTGCAAATTTTTCGTATACAATCCATATTGAAATACGCTTTAGCGAGTAAGATATGAGCGTTTGAATATTGAAATTTTTCAGTATATTAAAAAAAATAGAAGGGTGCAAATTTCGAAAACTACATATTTGAAAGGTGCAAATTAAAAGCTTTCAAATGGTATAAACAGTTTTTTTTTAAACGATATTTTTGGGGCTTATACTTATACAAGATACTTTAACGTTAAACTATAGTTAATCGAAATTGAAACAATTGTTATAATAATTTATAAAATATTTATTTTTTAATTAGTAGGTTTTTATAAATATAAGTTAAATATTTATTCTGATTTATTTCAAATGTCATTTGAACCGCCCTTTTTTCAATTTTGCTACAAAACGTCAAAGGAGCTGACAACATCGCGAACTCTGACAGGCAGAAACTTACTGCTGATGACCGCTCGTACTGCGGCAAGAATCTTGTAACCTTTTTATTTTTATTGAAACTGTTTTATATAATTATAAAAATTCACTCATGATTTGCTCATGATAATAATGTTTTTTCTGCGACACAAGGGAGTTTTAGTAGTGTTTGTTTGTTCTTATTGCCTGTGAGTATAATATAAAACATCAAACTGGCGAGCGACAGTGATAGCAAGTCAAACATGGCTTCTTCAGCAAGATTTATCCAAAGCCCTACCGCATGGTGTCAGCGGAAGGTGAATTTAAGACCGCAACATCGGGGCGTACATTTGGTCACTGAAGAAATTTTAAGGCAGTTACCAGAATTGAACTCATTTGTCATAGGGTTGTGTCATATTCAAAGTAGGTCCATCCTTCCTACCTGTCACTCCTTTTTCTTGAGACTTTTTATTAATTTTTTTTCTTTTGTTGCAGTCTTACATACAAGTGCTAGTTTAGCTTTAAATGAAAGTTGGGATCCTGATGTTAGGGATGATATGGAAATGATGCTAAATAAAATTGTTCCTGAAGGTTTACCATACAGACATTCTTGTGAAGGTCCTGATGACATGGTAATTTACTAGAAACTTTATTAATAATAATACCTATATGTATATGGATTTTCTTATTGGAAATGGTCACTGGTAACATTACAATTTTTGGTTCAATTAAGGAAAATTTATTTTCTCAAAAATGTTATTCGTATTATAAATATATAAAATTTACATTCTACTTTATATTGGTAGAGAATTAGAGACTGAAGTTTTGTAATAATATTAGTGAAATTCCAACAGTTTTTAAAGTCAGTGATAACAGTTGGTTTTATAACTAAATTTTCACTGTCCCTTAAATTTAGATAGCTCCCTGATAATTTAAACTCTCTTTTATAAGAGCTATCCAAAAATTTATTTTTTTTGAAACCCATTTTTTCAATTGTTGATTTAGTCTACTTTTGGCAACCCCTATATCATAAATGGTTGGTTAAATTTTTCTCACTAAATCCTGTTAATCAAGCTTAATTGATTAAACTTTTATGAACCCAACCATTATTATATCTTTGATTAAAGTTACATATGTGTCAAAAATGACATTTCCTTTAGTTGATCATCTTTTAAGTAATAATTAAATTCACATACTTAACTCTATTCCTATTATCAAATCATTTAAATAATTTAAATTAATGCTATTGGATCAGAACAGAAATAAAGATTATTATGTCCTGTTGATACAAAGTGTCCCTGGATTAGACGAAAAAATAATATTAGTAGTTCGTATAAAATGTTTTTTCTAAATAGCACTATTTTTAAAATATTCACACTAAGCAAGGTTTATTCATCGATCAATAAATTCCATAAAAATGAATAGTAAAGTGACTTTTAGCATAAGAATTGATAATAATATTCACGTAATAGTTTTTAATATCTTGAATTTATAAATAAAGATTAGATTAAAATAATAAAAATTGTTGCTGATTAAACATTATGTGTTGTGAAATAATTGAACAAAATATTTTATAGAAATAATTTTCAAATTTTATCAAGTTTCATTTTTCCTGTTAATATGTCAAATATAAAAAAATCGTGTTTACTTCATAATTAATTTTTTCTTCAATGCACTAAAGTACAGCTAAAATGGAAAGATATTAATATACAGGGTGACGGTCCATTGTGGCTAAACGGTTAATATTTTGAAAATTTTGTTTATTCATGGATATGTGGGCAGAGCCGGCCCGAGGCCAGTTTTAGAATGGAGCGAGATCCAATTATAGCGCCCCTTTGCTTACCCCTAATAGTCCAGTAAATTGACGCCAGAAAAACCCCAAACCTGGGTATCAAGTTTGTCCGTCAAATTTTTTTTTTTTAATTTGAGGTATTCATATGTACATTTATCTCCAAAAATCTCAGCTACGTGGAATTTGTGGAAGGGTGGGAAAATGGCTCTAGAGTTTCCGAAAATCCGTTTTTCGACGATATCTGCCGAAATATGACCCTTAGAGCATTTTTGTTTAGACAAAAAATGAACACCAGTTCATTACCTACAAAAGTCGTCCATATGATTTATTTCGCTACACTAATATTTTTTGCAAAAACGGCGTTTCAAAAATTCGCAATTTTGAGAATCTGAAAATTCGCAAAATTATTGTGGTGAATACGGAAAATTTGAGTATCCTCCCAAAACTTGAATATCCTCCCGTTTTTGTCTGAAGACAAAAGATAAGGCAATAATAACCAACTTTTTTTCACTTTTTGCACTTGATTAATAAATTTATTGTAAAAAAATCCAATTTGAGAAAGTTTGAAGGCAGAGTTTTTTTCGTGCACTTAATAAAATGCTTGATATATACAGGGTGGTTCATAACTATTGGGACATAGGCTAAGGGCAAGTTATTGGGACCAAAATATTGCGATATATATTGTTGAAAAGGTCAGAATGTGATCTTTAATTTCTATCTATCTATCTATCTGTGATGGGGTTGTCGATACACTGCGACCTATAACATCTATTGTGTCCCCTACTGCTGCCCAGTCGTTAAGGATGTCTCAACGATTATAGCAGTTCCTGCAGTCCTATTGCTTTCAAAAAGTTCAGGATATCGGTAGGCTTCAGGTTAGGTAGATCTTCCTCTCCTATTTGATATTCACCGAGGTATCGTACCCTTGGATTTTGCAGAGTAATGCATTCTGAGAGAATGTGGATAGAGGTTTCCTCCTCTTCCTCGCAGAATCTGCATTCTTCTTTGTCTACTAATCCGAGTTTCTTTAGGTGGCCTCTCAGACGGCAGTGCCCTGTTAGGATACCCGTTAGTATCCTGAGCTTATTTTTAATTTTACTGATGCAGTCGTCAGATCTCTTCTGGTTATAGTTCCCCAGTAGTGTCTTGGCCTGTCTTATTCCTTGTAGTCCTATCCAGTATTGGGATTTTTTCTTATTTACTTCTTTTCCAAGTTCATCAAGTATTGTACTGGTGCTTATTCCGCAGAAGGGTTCAGGTTCCAGAAATGGTGTTTCAGCCACTTTTTTTGCGAGTACGTCTGCTATTTCATTACCCTTCACTCCAGTATGTCCCGGAACCCATAGTAGGGTAACAGTGTTGTTCTTGCCTAGTTCGTTTAGATTCTCTAGGCACTCCCAAACTATCTTGGAGTTGATTACGTGGGAGTTCAAGGCATTAATAGCTGTTTGGCTGTCTGACATGATGATGATCTCTTGTCTGCGAAGATTTCTTTCTATGTTGAACTGGACACATTTTCCGATGGCGTATATTTCAGCTTGGAAACTGCTCGGAGATTTGCCTAAACTTTCGGAATATTTGGTTCCAGGCCCATATACTCCTATTCCTGTTTCTTCTGTTGTTCTAGAACCATCTGTGTACCATTTCACGGCACTTCTATTGAGTTTTGGGATGGTATCTTTGTCCCATTCGATTTTGTTACTTAGCTTTGTGTTGAATTCTTTCACAAAGCTAAACTTCTTTGTCATCTCATCTTGGGGCATGTCCCAGGTTTGGTGATTTCCAGGAAGGAGTCGAAACTTACGTTTGGTTGATCCTTCTCTGGTCATTCTGTAGGTTGTCCTTATCGCTATACTCTCCACTACTATATGGAGGGTTGTAAGGCTTAGGATTACCTCCATGGCGGCCGTTGGACACGTTCTCATTGCACCTGTTATGCATACGCAGGCTAGTCTTTGGATTTTCGCTAGATTTGCCTTTGTACTGGCCAACTTAGTTCTGCTGCCCCAGACTACTGCTCCATAAGTGATGGCCGGTCTCACTATTGACGTGTACATCCACTGCAGGATTTTTGGGTTACATCCCCAGTTTTTTCCCGCAAAATTTCTGCACACCATTAGAGCTTTCGTGGCTTTGCTGGTTACTTCTTTTTCGTGCTTATTCCAGATGAGTTTATTATCTAGTATTAGTCCCAGATATTTGACATCTGGCTTCCATTCAATAACTTTCCCGTCCAATTCGATGGTTTTGAGGTTAATGTTTCTTTTCCGTGTAAAGGCAACCAAGGTAGTCTTGATGGGGTTGACGCTAAGTCCCATCGATTGACACCATTTCTTAGTATAGTCCAGCCCTACAGAGGGCCATACAGAGGGTATTCTCGAATTTGCCTCTTGCGATTATGACTATGTCATCTGCATAGCCTTGACACGATATACCAATCTCGGTCAAATCGTAGAGGAGTCGATCCACTGTTAAGCTCCACATAAGAGGGGAGGCCACTCCTCCTTGTGGGCATCCTCTGGTTGTGCAGATGGAAATAGTGTCTTGTCCCATTTTAGTCTCTGCTATTCTGGTAGACAGTAGTCGCTACATCCATCTGGTTGTCGTGTTGTCTACCCCTCTTTCTTCTAGTGCTCTTTTGACAGCTTCGTGTGGTGTGTTGTCAAAAGCCCCTTCTATGTCTAGAAAGGCACACACTACAGATTCTTTGTTCTCTAGTGCATCCTGGATTTCATCTGTCAATTGCACCAATGCGGATTTGCCCGATTGGTACGCATGCTGATGGGGATGCAGAGGCACCCGTTCCAGGATTTCTGTTCTGATATAGTTATCAGTTGCTTTCTCCACCGTTTTCAGAACGAACGATGTGAGACTAATTGGTCAAAGGGATTTAGGATTGGTTGTATCCCTTTTCCCTGTTTTAGGAATGAAGGTGACTCTGGCCCTTCTCCATACTTCCGGTATATATCCCAGTTCTAGACTGCTACGACACATACTCACTAGGTGTGGTAGGATTTCTTCTTGCCCGCGCTGGAGTAGGGCGGGGAATATTCCATCAGCTCCTGCTGATTTAAACGGTTGGAAGGTGTTCAAGGCCCATCTTATGCGTCTATTGCTGCAGATATGTCTGGCCATTGCCGTATCTTCTCTGGTAGGTCTACTATACCGTTCTGGAGTGTGCTCTATAGAAATAGGTTCATTCCCAGGGGATCTTTCATTTAGTACAATTCTCAATTTTCCAGAAAACCAAAAAAAAATAACAAAAAAGAAAAATACCATCGACAAGGGGAACAGCTAAGCTTCTAATGATGTGCGTTGAAAACCGATATGGTCCTTGATTATCTATTAATTCCCAATAGACCCGAGCATTTTCGAAAACTCCGGAATTCCAAAAATAAACACCCTAAAAAAACATGTTGCAAAAACAAACTTTGGCCCGGTTTTTCAATAATCCAGAGAAATAGATAAAAGGAAAAAGTAACATGATATTATAGCTACAGGTTCCTTCTTTCATCTGAACTTTGAATCATGAAAAAATATTAATTTTTTAGTGATTTATTGAAAAACTTGTAATCCGCTTGGGAGTGTCATTCCTTTAGAGCGTGCTCTCTAAATGCAGGGCAGGAGCTAAAAATGGGGATGCGTTTTGGAGCCGGTTATGTCGAAAAGTATCATATTTTTACAAAAATGATAAGGATCATTTTTGAAAGTAATAAACTGATCTTCATTTTCGTCCAAGTATCATATTTTCGGAAGTATCGGCGAAAATAGGCGAAAAAAAAAACACATTTTTGAGACCAATTGGCCATTTTCCCGCCCTTCCACAAATTTCAGACAGCTGAGATTTTCGGGGGTGAATGTACCCATGAATACTTGCAAATTCAAAAAAAATGGTGCCGGACAGACCTGATGCCCGGGTTGGCACCTTCGTTTATTGGATTATAATATCAGGTGTGCTTGCAAGCATGGAACTTGAAAGATCTCGACATCTTAACTTTGTGTTTAATTTATCAAATCGTCATGCTCATTGGCATTGCACTGCTACGTCAGCTGATTAAAACTTCTGACGTACGTGGAATGGAAATTTATAAATTTGAAGTATTAAAATAAATTCGCTGTCGTATGCGGCATGGCTTTGGCGCCCCCTGGGACTCGGCGCCTGGAGCGACCTCTCCGTTCGCCTCATTGTAGGGCCGGCACTGTATGTGGGTTGATAAAGGCTACATTTTAAAATTATTTTGAATTATACAGGTTGTCCCAAAAAAGTGTGGCGTATCAAAGTTATATTATTTCTTATGGAAGACCCTATATTTTATTGCATTTATAGATTTTTAATGCAGTAGTATGGCAGGCGATACGGACGTTCCGGCTGAACGCTCCGAGAATGTGTGTTTTATCTGCTTATCTAGAACTGGAAGAACCTGTGTTAAGTGTACTAACGACAAATATAGTGTAATTATCTATTATAAGTGTTTTGAAACAGTGTCCAAGTTGTTTTGTTGATCAAAATCCAGTTATTTTTAACGGATATTTGAGAAGAGAAAATGAACTTTTGTCAAATTTAAATCATGAACTAAAGTTAAATAATGAACTTCTTCAAGAAAAAGTTAAGGATTTGTCGACAAATTATCGTCAACACCTATCTCAAATAGTGTTTTTGCTGCCAGCGGCAGTGTGTCCACTTTTTACAGTGATATGCTAAAGAAACCAGTGGCTAACAAAATGCCATCGTCAAGTCTCTTAATAAAAACAATAAATATAAAATAATAAATAAAAACAATTCAGATGTTTTAAAGGATATTCAAAAATGTGTAAATCCTGCAGATTTAAAAGTATGTATTAATGGTACCAAAAAAACTAAAAATGGTTTAATTATAAATTGTGACAATCAAACATCTCTGGATAAACTTAAAACTTCGATAAATAATCAACTTGGCAAGAAATATACTGTAAGTGAAGCCAAAAAGTTTAACCCGCGACTTATTATAAAAAATGTTGATATAGATAAAGAAATGCCCCATGAAGAAATAGCTGACACTATATTCTTTCTAAACCAAATGGATGCCTTTAGTTCCACTGATCTTAAAATTGTTACTGTGTTAAAATAGTCTCAAAAGACATATTGTGATATTGTTGTAGAAGTTTCCCCTTTGTTAAGGAACCACTTGCTAAAAAAAACTTATGTGTATATAGGCTGGAAAGGCTGTCCGGTGAGTGACTATTTTAGGGTTGTTCGGTGTTATAAGTGTTCTGGTCTAGGGCATGAAGAAAAAAAATGTGAAAGTAAAATAAATTGTCCTATTTGTGCAGAAGAGCACTCTTTAAAAGATTGTAAAGCAGAGCATAAGAAATGTATTAATTGTTTTATTCATAATAGAAAATACAAGACCAGCTTAGATTGTAATCACACTGCCAAAGATACAAGTAAATGTCAAGTTATTCAAAATTATATAGCTAATTTAAAAGTAAATATAAAGTATGAATAAAAAAGGTAAGTACAAACATAACACTTTAAAAATTGGGCATGTTAACGTTCGATCGATCTTAGCTGGTTTTAATGACTTTGCCACTATTGTCCATGATGAAGATTTTGATATTGTGGCTGTGTCAGAGACATGGCTTAAAACGGACTTACCATCTTCTCTTATACATATTGATGGATATAATTTTCTTCGCTATGAAAGAAATAGCCGTGGTGGTGGAGTAGGAGTTTTTGTAAAGAGTAAATATTACTGTCAAATTGTCACATCTGGGCAAAGTGTAGATTTGGAGTATTTATGGGTCAAAATAAAAATTAACAACAGATGTGTTTCAGTTGGTGTTCTATATAGACCACCAAAGGGGTCTGTGTCAAATTTTTGTGCCACATTTTCATAATATTTTTGTAGTTGGTGACGTAAATATCGATTTAAGTAACGCTGACAATAATGTTAATCGTTGCTTTCAAGCTTATGGACTAAAACAAATCATTTCAGAGCCTACGCGTATTACAAAGACCTCAGCTACGCTGCTTGATCCCATCTATATTGAAAAATCTAAAATTTTTTAGTAAGTGGTACTTTAAATGCTGATCTTTTTTCGGATCATAGATTTGCTTATTGTATTTTAAAATTTGAATCTATAAAAAATCGACAAAAATTCATTACCTTTAGAGATATTAAAAACTTAGATATACTTGCTTTCAATAACCAATTAAATAATATGCATTGGCTTGATATAGTTACCATGCCAGATATAGAAAACAAAGTCAGATTTCTCACTAATAATATTACTCAGTTGTTAGATACTTATTGTCCATATAAAACAGTAAGGGTGAGTAAACTTCGATCTCCCTGGTTAACAGAAAATCTCAAACGGATATATAATGAGCGAAATAAAGCACTGTCTCGTTTTAAGCGTCTAAAAACACCAGAAGCCTGGGATCACTATAAACAGCTCAGGAACTTTGCTCTTCGTTCTACCAGAAATGAAAAAGCTGCCTACCTTCGTCATGTAAGTTCTCAAGGTACATCAACATTTTTTAAAACTTTGAAAAAGATGAATATACAAGCTTCAAAAAGTAGTGACATTCCATATGAATTAGCTGATCCATATAAAATCAACGATGCCTTCATTTCAGTTTTTCAAAACAGTAATGAAAACTGCTTTGAAAAAATTGCTTACTACAGAACAAATAAATATAATAATAATAGAACATTTGAATTTAATCTTGTTGATGTTGACACCATTTCCAAAACTATAGGTGGAATATATCTTTAGAGATTCTTCGACTTTGTATGCCAGTGATATCGGTTTATGTCACGCACATTGTGAACTGTTGCCTTGAAAGCGGATATTTTCCAGATCAGTGGAAAAGAGCAGTAGTGGTACCTCTTCCAAAAAAAAACGAATCCAACGACTTTTAATGAATTGCGTCCTATAAGTTTACTTCCTATTTTCTCCAAAGTTTTGGAGAGAATAGTACATGAGCAAATATATGATTTCTTCTCATCTAATAATATACTTCCGTTGCATCAATCGGGATTTCGAAAAGGCTACAGTACCACCACAGCTTTTTGCCACTTAACTGATTCTGTTATATCGGGATTAGATCGAAGACAAGCTGCAGCACTAGTGTTACTTGACTATACTAAAGCATTTGATACTTTGAATCACCTTTTATTAGTTTCTAAGTGCAATTATTATGGTTTTTCTGAAAAGCCACTTTCTTTTCTAATAAATAATCAATCATCAAATTTCCTATCAATCCAATCAGGAGTACCGCAGGGTTCCATTCTAGGGCCTCTACGTTTCCTCATTTATACATCTGACTTAAACAAACAAATAGAAACGTGCAAGGTCCAATTTTTTGCTTATGATACTCAACTGCATCACACTTTTGATGATAATAACACAAACGCAGCACAGGAAGAAGTTAACGCGGATTTAACACGAATAAATACATATTCTGTAAATCACAACTTGCATTTGAATGCTTCTAAATCTAAACTAATTATATTTTCGAATACCAACAGACGTGCATATGTTAAAAGTAATATCTCAACTAAGATTGATGATGAGACAGGCCCATCTGTAAATGTAGCTAGGAGTCTAGGCTTACTTTTAGATGAGAACTTGCGATTTATTGAATATGTAAATAACCTCTCTTCTCAGTGTTACTTAATATTGAAATTATTATTTGCCAATAAATATATATTATCGCAAAAAATAAAAAAGTACCTTTGCGAAACTCTAATACTAAGTATAGTAGAACCCACCGCTTTATGAGAAAGAAAAAACGCTATAAAAACAGCAAAGGATACCGCCAATAGAAGACATACTGATTGATCTGGACATTTTTAAGTATTTTAATGTTGAAAACACCGTACACTGTCCATATACATAAAAATAAAATGATATTTTGTCTATTAGGACCACTGTGCGAAGATTCAATAATCAAGTTACTGGAGATCGTTAGGGGTAATTTGCGTCAAATTTCTATATTGATTAACTTTCTTTAATATGAATTTACATTTTAATTTCTATAACGCATATTAGATTTGAAAAGAGGTTGACCACTCCACCTGGCCTATAGCTTCATTTTCTGATCTCTTGTGAGATTCAGAAACGTTGCTAATTAAAATTTTGTCTCAAATTTTAATTCTAAAATTAAAAACACGGTGAATAAAGTCATAAATATTATAAATTAATTAAGCTTACCTACCCTATCTCAACCCTCACCATCGGAATCACTGTCATCAACATTGATAATAAATTTGGTCGGACTGGTTATATAAGAATTTTCTTCTTTGATGGCATGTTTGATTTTGTTAATTTCTTCTTTTACCAAATTTGCTATCAACCCATCAAATTTGGGAAACACGTTATGACGCCTTATTCTTTTTTTAAGTTGTACCCAAATTAATTCTATGTGGTTAAATACACAAAAATAGGGCGGAAGGCGCAATACCTCGTGGCCCCTTTTTGATGCCAGGAATCTTTGGGACTACAACCTGATACCACATAATCCATTGGAATATCATTTAGTGATTGTTCCGATTCTTTAGATCCACTTAAAAAAACTGTATTTTCCCAAGGACGAAACATATTGAAATTGACACCGAATAAATAAATAAGAAGTACACTGTAACAATGTTTCAAAATAAAAAAAAGTATGTATATACACGGAAGCAAAGAATAATATTAATTGAAATAAACTAACGCCACGAATCACCTACCACCTACTATTCACTAAATCAAAAATCAAGTGCGAACACAAGCACAGTGTATGACTGTATGAATATTTTCCTAGCCCTCACTACTGAAGACAATATTTGTCTAACTTCCTACTTCCTACTTTAATTGCAGAACAAAATGATCCCGCTTTATACAAGTCGCTAATACCGACAAAGCCACTTGTCGGCACACCTACATGCCGCTAATACCGACAAAGCCACTTGTCGGCACGTCTACATGCCGCTAATACCGACAAAGACACTTGTCGGCACATCTACATGCCGCTAATACCGACAAAGCCACTTGTCGGCACGTCTACAAGCCGCCAAAGTAACCTGTCTGCACATCTGAGAATTTTGTTTCTGCAATTGAAAATGTAAAAACTATAACCACACTTCCATTGTCGCCTCTTATGAGTGTAACCTCACACCCCACAGTTTAGTTAAATTAATTTAAGACAAAATTTTAATTAGTAATTCAAATCTAATATGCGTTATAGAAATTAAAATGTAAATTCATAATAAATAATTATACCCCATTCTCCCCTATAACGATATACAGCTAAGTTGGTTATTGAATCTTTGCACAGTGGTCCTAATAGCCAAAATATTATTTTATTTTTATGTATATGGACAGTGTACGGTGTTTTCGACTTTAAAGTGCTCAAGAATGTCCAGATTTATGAGCATTTGTTCTATTGGCGGTAATCCTTTGTTGTTTTTTCATTCTCATAAAGGATTGAGTTCGACTATAAAATATTATATTGCATAGTAATTTATTATCCTTGTTTAGATTTAATCACGGCGAATAGACTGCAAAAAATTCAAAATACTTGCTGCCGCTTTATTTATGGCTTGCGTTAATATGATCACATTTCAACAAATTTTAGGCAACTACAATGGTTAAATATCAACGGTTTATTCAAATATCATCTGCTCTCTTTTGTGCATAATATACTTAAATCTCAAAATCCACCATATTTGTCAACCAAATTAATTTCACGCGATCAGATTCACAATGTAAATATCCGTAGGCAATTTACATTAACAATGCCACAACACACATCTGCTGTATTTGTTAGAAGTTTTACATACAATGCCATTAAACTTTACAATGAACTAGACATTGGTCTGAAAAAAACTTCTTCTCGCACAAGCTTCAAACAGCAACTAAAAAAACTCCTACTCCAACAGCAAGTCAATTAACAATAATCAATAAATGTTTCCCTAAATGTATTTTATTTCTTTCTACTGTTTCATTAATAATACTTTTATATGTATTATATATTTTTTTTTACTATTTTAATTTTTTACATTTTACATTTTTATTTACCTTTTTGTATGAGAAGTTAGATGTAAGAGTAGCCCATTTTCTAATAAAGACGATTTATTATTATTATTATTATTATTATTATTATTATAGGTTAAAAATAAGATAAACTTTCTTAAGTATTCCCTATACCTAAGCTTTTTAGTTTTCGAGATATTTTGATATTTCTAAAAATGGAAGCATTTACAAGAAAACTAATAACTTCGAAACCAATGGAATCAGCCAAATCCAATTTTAACTGAAAAAAATTAGACTAGTAATTGAAAGCTATTTAGAGTTGTATAAATACAGGGCGTCCAAAATGGGGTGATTCAATGGCGGATTTACGGGGTGGGGTACAGGGGGTAATTACCCCCCCCCATGATTGTAATTTATAAAACATAATACACACAAAACTGTTTTAGATCATAAAGAAAGTGGTGCTTCTTATAACGCGATAAAAAAAATGTATGCAGCTTCCTTATTTTACTAGACTTTTAATAGTAGCAGTTTAAAAGTGTTTTTTTTTCCTAGTCTCCTTGTGATTATAATTTAGTATTAATAAAGTTTTTTTTTAAACAGATCGACTTGAAATTTATTGGAAATTGTTAGGAAATGTGTTTAGTTTAGAAGTAGAAAACTTTCGATAGTGGT
Source organism: Crepidodera aurea (assembly GCA_949320105.2). NCBI lineage: Eukaryota > Metazoa > Arthropoda > Insecta > Coleoptera > Chrysomelidae > Crepidodera > Crepidodera aurea. The sequence goes on from OX439479.2 coordinate 13,913,879, forward strand.
ACATTACAATGTTTTAGTGGTACAATTTAACATTTAACATTTTGTTTTCAGAAACATATTTTTCTTCAAGTTTTTAACTTTAACGGCTCTAGCTTTAATATTGAAATGACGACTTTTCCAAAAACTTCGAACAATTTCGCGACACATTGATTTTTAACGGCGAAAAGGTTTTTTGGTGGTACATATATTTTTGTTTCATATTTATGTGGTACAAAATTTGAAAAGTTTGAGAACCGCTGTTCTAGCGTAAATATCTGAAAAAATAGGACTTCCACAAAAAAATGTTTATAACATCTTAATGAGAGAACAACATTGGGAACATTTTAAGACCATCCAGAACCGTTTAACATAAGCAGAAAAAAAGTTATGGACAAAATAAATTTTTTTCAATTTTTTTACGCTATTTTTTTATCGCCATCTAGACTGTGGTATTTGACAAAAAAATCCTTTTGCAGAAAGTCGTAACATATGTTTTTACAATTTTTACAATTAGTAATTTTTAGCCCTATGGATAATTATTTTTTAAGTTTTGGTCTGTTAAAGTTGAGCTAAATTTTTGTTTTTTATGACATTTTCAATTTTTGGTCAATACCGTGAAAAGTATTGATTTTTGAAAAAAAAATTAAAGAGACAAGGCTTTGAGCAAATGTTCTTCCGAATAATTACCATTTTTTTTATCTTTGCGTTTATAACCGTCAATGTCATTTTTTCGGGTCAAATATTGAAAAAACGGTCATTCCAATGAAAAAGTTTGTCATAACATGATATTTCGGCGATATCCTAAGCTTTAAAATGGATTATTCTACATTATTTAATATTATCAGCCAAAAAAAGTTACTGGCAAAAAATACATTTTTTTTAGAAATGTACGAATATTGTGGTGAATATCATATTTTTCTGCGCACTATAACTGGGGAGGGAACTTTAATTCATTAAAAAAGGTAATTTATCAATTACGAATTTTTTTTTCTTTTTTTTCACACCCCCACCTGCCACCACTCAAAACGCAACTAACGAAAGTTTTCTACTTCTAGACACCTTTACTAGCAATTTGCAAAAAAATTTAAGTCGATCTGATCAGTTACTAGTTCCTGCTCGATATTACAAAAAAAATTACTAGCTTTCTTGGACAACTTGGTAAGTTTTACCCCCGCACCCCCCCCCCCCGTAAAAAAAAACTAAATCCGCCCTTGGGGTGATTCTCTAATGGCATATTCAAACGACAATATCGTTCTTATTTTAAATAGGACACCCTGTATTTTATAATCTTATTATGTAGCAAATTCCATTACCTTTTAAAAATTATAAAGGTCTGTTATGCCTAAATCTATTAATTTTGGAGTTATTTTTATTTGTCAAAATCTAAACACTTGTTTCAAAGATATTTTTTTCGGATCATAGTCTAAGCTGATTAAATACAGGGTGTTATATTTAGGCATTACGGTGGAAAAATAAAGTAAAATTTAACAAAATTAAAAATAAGTCCAAAATTAATAGATTTAGGCCTAGTAGATCATTTTTAAAAGATAATGGAATTTACTATATAATAGGATTCTAAAATACAGGGTGTCCTATTTAAAATAAGAACGATATTATCGTTTGAATATGTCATTAGAGAATCGCCCCATTTTGGACGCCCTGTATAATTTTATACAACTCTAAACACATTATTGCTTTCAATTATTAGTCTAATTTTTTTCAGTTAAAATTGGATTTGGCTGATTCAATAGGTTTCAAAGTTATTGGTTTTCTTGTAAATGCTTTCATTTTTAGAAATATCAAAATATCTCGAAAACTAAAAAGCTTAGGTATAGGCGAATCAAAATAACTAATACGCCCTCTCGTGGTGGCAAATGCAACCCTTTTCACAGACATTCATTTTATTGTTTTGTACTTGTTAAATAGGTCGTTTTATATTTGCTTGTAAAAAACAGTTGTGTAGGGTAGTTTTTTCATGGACGAAAACAAACAGGATTTAAGTTTCCATTTGTTCCCAGAGGCTGGAAAATGTCGCGTGAAAGTAGAATCTGAGTTAGGACGCCCCACATGGATGTGTAGGCGTTAAGCTTGGATTTTAAGACTTAAAATTGGAAAAGTTGTGACTAAGAATATGGTCGTTTATTCAAAACATTTTATTGATGACGATTTTTTCCGAAGAGGTAAATAAAATAATTATATGCCATAGGAAGAAGAAGTTTAAAGCTGACAGCTGTTTCCAGTCAGAATTTGTCGATTTCATTAGTTCAAACTACAGAACCAGAACGAGAAGCCGCTGAAAGAAGTGAAAGGTTAAACAGGAGAAATACTGTTAAAATTATAGATTTCACAGACTGTCAGTGCAATGAAGAACGAGGGCCTGAACGTACTAACGATGATTTTGAAGGTGCACAAAGCCTGCTAATGATCTTAAATGAGCAAGAACAGTATGAAGGACCCACTAAGTTTCGTGACTTTGAGGTGCAAGTAAATACTTAAAAAATATCAACATTGAGTGATCTCTTAAAAACAGATAGTGCTCTTAATAGTTTTACTGGAATTTTCAGCTTTTAGCTTTTGGATACAATTGTGGAAGCAGTTCAAATGAATTATACTGACAATTTGCCTTATTTGTTTTATACAACTATCGTATAACCTTTGTCAATATTTTTTTAGAAAATGTTATATTAAAAGCAATAATTGCAATGCTATTAAAATAAAATTGTAGAAAATGGGAATGTTTTATTGAATGTGTTGGGAAAATGAAATTATTTATAAGTAATATATTTATTTGTTACATACATAAATTATGAATCATTTTTATTAAAAAGTTATATTTTACTGTCCATAACTTATTTTTAGTAAACTCCTCATCAATCAATTTCCAGTATTTTGAATTGCTGTAACGTCTTACACCTTGTACAAGTAATTAGAAGTGCAGAAATGTTTGCACTTCCCACCATTTCCTGCCTTATATGAGCTCCTTATATTATTAAGCTGGCCTCTTATTTTATGTGGATCAGATTTCAAATCACTTGTTTGCAAACACAAACCGCATATAAAGATGTTTTTACTTTGGCTTTGCCTATTAGAATCCAATTGACCACACAATTAAATGACTAGCATTTAAAACTTCCTCCTCTTCATATACACATCTAGATGTATTTGTACCTCCATAAATCCTTAAATACAAGAAAACACTGATTAGATGGTGAATTAGAAAGGCAACTTTAACATCAAAATAAATGCTTATTTTTACATGAAAAAGATTACTTACCTACCTATATGATAAATAATAACATAATAAATTTTTCACACAAATTAGTCTTTAATAAATGGTAAAAAATGCTAAAATAAAAATATCAGACATACACAAACAAATCAAGAAAGTTTATCTTATTTTTAACGTATAATCTATAAATGCAATAAAATATAGGGTCTTCCATAAGAAATAATATACGCCACATTTTTTTGGGACTTACATATCCATGAATAAACAAAATTTTCAAAATATTAACCGTTTAGCCACAATGGACCGTCGCGTCTACAGTGACAAAAATAATAAATAATACCAATGTCAGTGTCAAAATGACATATTTTATTGCATGAATTGTACATTGGTCGTCTGTGAAAACTTTTAAAAAATCTTAAAAAACTTACTAATGTGTCTTGGTACCCCAAACTCAAATCAGTTAAACCGCACTTAAAAAATTTTAGTTTTATCTGGATTAAATATTTTTAGATGTGCTGCCATCTATGATTAGAAGAGAGTATTGACAATTACTAAAAGCAAAAAATTCCCGGTGTATTGGGGTTGCATACACAATTTGCATTGTGTGTTGCAAAGCTTTTATTTGACTGATTCTAGTCAAAATGACACTCTCTTCTTTCGTATCCCTTTCAGAGATTAATATATTAAATATATTTTAAAATTTTGCAGCCGGCTCATGTAAAAGCATGCTTTCTGGGTTCCAATCTAACAATTCCTATAACAGAGGGTAAACTGAACTTGGGTACATGGCAGGGTATTTGGCTCTGCGAGCATCGGGACCACGCGGGTTCTCGAAAATTGATGGTCACACTTAATGGTTGCCTTCGAGACAACGCCTGCACCCCCTTGTCCCCCGTCAGCCCGATGGCCAGCACGAGCAGTTAGGGAAAGCACTCGGGGCATTCATTATCCAAGCATTGATTGTCCCGAGTTATATTTAAATATCTATCATTCACTCTTGGTGAAAATACACAGACTTAAAAAAAATAAAACATTACGACAATATGTACATAGTTGTACATTGTAATATACTGTTTTCTTTTTATATAGATAAGTGGGGTTGAAATTATTATTTTTACGTGAAACAGAGTTTTGATTTTTTTTTTAACACTACAAACTTGACGGTGATCCTTTGGCATATGCAAAAGAAAATGTTTCTAAAATACTGAGATTCAGAATCGTGCAAAATGAAAAAAATTACAATGTTGTGTTGCCAGTAATAATAATTTATTTCACTTTATACATTTTATTTGGCTCAGCCTTGAAAGTGTTAGTTAATATCAACTTTAATAATAAAATAACACTAAATAATTACAATTTTGATATTAAATAAATATTTTTTCTACTTTTATGTAAAAAGTGGATCACAGTTTGACAATATTATATAAATTCAGCACGTTCTTACTCAGTTAAGTGCTTAACATTCCTTGTAAGCCTGGATAAATAGAGGAGTGGATATTTTAATAAAAAAAAATTATTTGAATACAATCTTTTATCGAAATCACTATGCTTAGATAAAATATTACAAATATACAACTTGTTCAAAAAAAGCAGCTTTCCTTTTGCTTCTCAGTTGTATAAATACAGGGTGTTTGGTAGACGGCTAGCCAAACGAAAATGGTAGGTGAATAGTGCCATTTAGAGCACATCCAGCCTATTTGCGACAGTAAATTTTTTTTTACGGATTTTGAGTTATGATTTTTTTTCTCATTATTTTTCAAAATTTCAAATAAAAGTTCCTTTTCTCGCCCCTAAACATAAAAATCGAGGGGATTCCAGTCTGGAGACCGGGGAGGCCACAATATCGGATCATCTACCATACTATTTGGCCAGGTAATTTGTTTACTCTCTATATTATCTAGTCAGATAGGATCCAGTAGGTTTTAGAAAAGTACTAATAAGCACAACTCTAATTGAAACGCTGTTTCACGATTTAGGTGCTGTGCATTTATTTTATAGGTAATATGATTAGGAGTGATAGTAGTTCGAAAGCAGTAAGATAAATTGTTGGGTTCATTATAATTCCAAGTATGTTCTAGGATCTAATTGGCGCAAAAAATGTTCATTTTTTTTTTGTATTGTATATTTATTATACTGTTGAGCAGACTGCGGCGTAACACATTGGAATAGTGAAGGAAAGCAATAAACGGTTTGTTTAGAATTAAAAACTATATTTTAATTCGATTTACAGTTAATATATTTTACTTTTGTTTTAATGAATGTATGTGTATGTGGTTCAAATCTGATGGTGGCGATCTTTTGGTGTGATTCTACTTTCTCTTGTTAGTCTTGGTCAAATGCGACCAAAATTTATAAAATAATTTTTTTTAAATCTCGATTTATTTAAATTTACATTATTTTATCAAGTGCCTAGCACCGTCATATGTAACAATAATATTTATTGATCTACAAGAAAAAGTAGAGCTAACCACCGGTATTTTTCTTTTTGTTTTGTTTTTAATTAATTTAAATTATAGTTTTTTTTTCTTAATTTTGATTTTTTATTCACCTTTTTCATTTGCATCACATAAAATAGATCTTTTCCTTGGATGCATATGCTGAATTTCAAATTTACCATGCACATCTCAAGTCCCTTTTTATTATCATTATTTGTATAAGAAAATACAGAAGTTTCTTTAAAAAAAATATTGTCATAAAAAACTGTTTACTTTATTCAATACCACTGAATTGTTTTTTTTTTAATTCTGAAGTTGATATTTTGATGTATCAGATCATGTAATTTGAACATAGAACAAATTTGACATTGTTATAAAAATAAATAGTAAATTTCACGTCGCCATTTTTAAGCCACTGATATAAATGCCCCCGTAAATTTGAGACGCTTAACTTATGCATAATTAATCCAAAAATCTACTGACAGCAGATTGAAAATTAATACATATCACTTTGTACCCCTTGTGTCCTCTATAACGTTTTAATTTGACAAACATATGGGTGATTCTCTCAAAAGAAGCAGATTTATGATTGCAAAATTTCAAAAATTAAAAAGACTTGTTCAGATCTGAAAAAAATATGTATATAAGCTAGAATGACTAAGATTACAGTGGTATATAAGGACATGCTTAAATTCGCATATTTTGGATTTTTCAAAAATCTGTATCCACGATAATGACGAAATTGACACGATTTCACTGTCATATATCTCTTATATTATCGGGTTTTTCTTAATTTTGTCTCTTCTCCTCTGTTCACACTCCCTTTTCCCCTTCTTCCTCTCGTACGTCATTTTTTTCGAAGATGAGAAAGTCCACGACAATGGTGTTTTGAGGTTAAAACATTCTAAACACATGTATACATAACAAGAACATTCTAATTACATATATAATAAGTAGGCACATAACACGTCTACACTCCAATATTGTCTTATTTTTCCATACTTACTGTTGTTTAATGTTGCTGCCACGTCAATGAGCCTTTACTCAAATACGCACTACAGTTGGACATCGATTTTATCAATAACTACCTGGAATGGGCGATCGCCAGTTCCCGCTCAGGAACTAGTGCTCTTTTGTCAATGTATAATAGAATTCGTGGTTTCTTACATGTTATCGACGACGAGTTTTTCACTATTTTCTACTAGACCACGACAATGATTTAACACCTCGTGGACAAAACTTTTAGACCTTATAAATTGTTCCTTTAAGACTTTGTATTTTTATGTTTGCTACGTTTTGTAGTTCATACTTTAATGTAATATGTCTTACAGTAAATCGTATCTGACAAAATTGTAACTGTTATAAAATTGCAATTTTATAAATAAAAATAAGGTTGAGGACAACCACGACAATGATTTTGACGTACTAATTATGTTTAGATTTATGACAAATAGCAATCTAATGCAAACGAGTTTTATTCGTCGAAAATATCGTATTTTTTTGTGTAACGATAGACCTACACAAATTACAAATACTTCGAATTAAGGCAAAGGGACATAATTATTCTTCTATTGGAAGAATCACCCATGACTAGAAAAAAAATATATTTAGGTCATCAAAAAAAAATATTCAGTCCTTCTGGACTTAGTAAAAACATTTCATTGAACGGTTTTGTTTGATAACTACTATATTAAGAATTCACTTTAATAGCTTTGTTCAAACTGCTTTTATGCTTAATAACCATGAAAAGATCTATTTTTTATCAATAATTTAATCTACTATCTCGAATTTTATCAACAACTTTGTAACAAGCTGCAATCAACGTTTTTCTCTATAACTATATTTTAATTTTCTGTATCCTCGTACTAGATATTGACAATAATTTATCCAATGTATGAAAAGTAGTTCGTTTTAAATTTCAATGTTTAAACAGTCGACTTAAACGATGTAAATAGTAACGTTACGGGTTGTAAATATTCTATGTTGTTAAGGACTGAATACGTCTTGTCTTCCTCTATCCCTCTTTAAAAAAATTTTCACACACAAGGTCACCAAGAAATACGCAGTACTGCATATTCTGTCGCAGTGTGGCACCTGCTGCATAAGAGTTAATTTTGTTTTTATAATTGCAAATGAATCTGACCAGTTCATTTCTCTTGTCATCACCATGTCGACCCACAAACAAGAACCAAAAAAGTAGCGTTCAAAATCTATAACGTCTTCTGATATTTTAAAAAAAATTTAACTTTAACACGGACATCGGTCATGAATAAATGTGCCATTTTACATAGATATGCTCCAATGTTTTGAAGTACATTTTCTAACCGATTTCCGTGTCGACTATACACTGGAACATTTGAACTAATTTACATAATTAATTATTCAGAACACTTAAATACCTTTTAATGTGTCAAATTTGTATTTTATTATTTTTTACATCTACTCCTTAATTCAAATTATGAACATATAAATAGGTACCAACATTTCTTTAACTTGGATTTTTTTGTGGAAGCGTCCGACTAGTACATTTTTTTATTAGGTAGTTTTAACAATGGGTCTGTTCACTAAAAGTTTATTGGTTTTACGGGTCACTAATCAGTTCAGCAGTCCTCGAGATCTCGTAGGAGGAATGAGACGAAATGTATTTTCAGAAATATAACAGTCAGAATAACTCGAGGGGATTCCCGTGATTGAAAGGCCTTTAGTAAGGTTATTTGGTTGTGGGAAAGGTCAGTGGGTACAAAAAAAGTGAATAGAAGCTATTTATTACAAAGAGGGATGGAAATAGTAATTGCAATTATTGAGTTGGTTCGGTGCAAAACTTTAGTGTTTCGCGATTTTAACACTTAAAATATGAATTGGATTACAGATAAATGTGTGTTTTCCTATCACGTTGTTTGCATGCACGTTGTTATATCACTCTATTATTTAAGAATGCGATTATGTACAAGTAATTTTTGGTGCATATTTCTCTAGGGGTTACATTTACCATAACGAATTGGGAGTTTTAAATGTTCATTTCGTATTGGTACTTAAATTGATTAAATTTTTGTAAAACCCTATTTTGGAAATGGGAATTTTCTAAATGTAAATATGCCAAAAGACAAAATTCAAATTCATTGTTTATTTTTTCAAAACTATTCTTCTGTATAATTACAAAAATCATGGGGATACTTTGGCGAGCCATTTTACAAATTAAAAATTTATTTACCTACAGAATACTATTATGAACATTTAAAATTGTCTACTTTTATTATATCATATTCTCCAGTTTTATTAAAATATAAATATTTACATTTTACACATCCTGTTAATTTTATTCATTACGAGCAGAGGTACTTTTACAATTTAAAAATATAACTCAAAATTTTAAAAAAGTTAAAGTAGAACCAGAAATATTTTAAGGTCATAAAACACCAACCACTTGAGTTATCAGCAGGCGGACGCCTCTAGCCATTAAGTTCTGTTCTATATATATAAAATGCTTCATAAAATATTTTAATGGGGACCTGGGAATCTTTCAAGGGACACACGAATTTATTGCTTTTCTACATCTCGAACAATAGGTAATAATGAGGGTTGTCGGCTAATACTGATTTATGACCTTACAGGTTGACACATTTTTTTCAAAACTGAAATTAGGGTGGAAATTTTGTACCTCTGCTCAATTTTTTTGCAGATTGTTACATTTAAGAATTATTTTCTAGTGAAGCCCATGCTTTCAGACTTGATCACATAAACCGAAAATAAATTGTATTAGATACTAATTTCGAAAACGCCAAGGGATGGATAAAAGGCTCTAAAGATAGTTGTAGAAAATACCAATTAATTTTCCGAAAATTGTAGATAATTCATCAAAAATATTGTTAAAAATTGGTATATTGTTTTTAATTTGGATAGTGAAGTAAGTAAGAATAAACATGCATTATTGTAAATAGGTACATTATGCCGCCATAGATATAAAGATTTATGAAAAAGTACTCATAAATTTGTATTGCAAAAAAGTGGAATATCGTTTTATCGTCCAATAAACGAAGGTGCTAACCCGGGCATCAGGTCTGTCCGGCACCATTTTGCAGGTACATTCACTCCCGAAAATCTCAGCTGTCTGAAATTTATGAAAGGGCAGGAAAATGGCCCATTGGTCTCAAAAATGTGTTTTTTTTTCGCCTCATTACCTACAAAAATGATCCTCATCATTTTTGTCAAAAATATGATACTTTTCGACATAACCGGCTCCAAAACGCATCCCCATTTTTAGCTCCTGCCCTGCATTTAGAGAGCACGCTCTAAAGGAATGACACTCCCAAGCGGATTACAAATTTTTCAATAAATCACGTAAAAATTAATATTTTTTCATGATTCAAAGTTCAGATGAAAGAAGGAACCTGTAGCTATAATATCATGTTACTTTTTCCTTTTATCTATTTCTCTGAATTGTTGAAAAACCGGGCCAAAGTTTGTTTTTGCTCGATATTTTGACCCTCCTATAAATTTATTCATATTTTTACTTTACCATGCCAAGTGGCGGTAAAGTATTGTAATAGCAAAAAAAAAGTTCAGCTTTTAGTGAATTTACATGTTTTGAGACCCCCTAAGTCATTTAAGACCATTTCCAGAAAATGTATGTATGGAGTATGTAGTCCGGAAAAATTTGTGTGCGCTCTAATCCAACTGCGATCGGAATTTCCTAACCAAATTTTATATTTAGCATTTTTACAACATGCTAATGAGCTGATTAGATTTTGGGCAAAATTTTCAGATTTTCACATTTATTATCGTTTCTACTAAGTTTATGTAAAAATATTAAGAGAAAAAATTTATTTTAAATTAAATTTACTATAAATTTTGTTTAAAAACTTTTTTCAAATTTTGTATTATAAGCGAGTTAAAAATAAAATATGGAATAACATAGTTGCATAATAGCGCAAGCGCAGTAGAAGTGTTTTGTTTCATGGAGACAATTGTACGCTCTTGCCAGGCATGGCCTGCCTTAAATATGGACGAGTAATTGGATTATGAGCCCGTAGGGCCGTTAAAGTATGGTAAAGTCATGTGCATGGCCACATCCGATTTTTTTTTATCAAGACTAATTTCATCGAATCCTTTTGGATAACGGGGCTTTGCAAGGTGTTAAATATATTCAGAAAGATTCAATAAATTATTTTTGTGTATTTTCATAAAGATGGTTTTTTGGGGCGTTTTTTTTGGATTTCCGGAATTTTCGAAAATGCTCTGGTCTATTGGGAATTAATAGATAGTCAAGGACCATATCGGTTTTCAACGCACATCATTAGAAATCTCAGCTTGTCCCCTTGTCGATGGCATTTTTCTTTTTTGTTTTCATATTTTTTGGTTTTCCGGAAAATTGAGAAAATTCTCACCCCTATGAAAAATCGACATTTTTTTTTGAGGATCATTTTCTTTTCGTGCTAAAATTTTTTGGGGTTAGGAATTGTACAAAATAAAAAATCACATTCTGACCTTTTCATCAATATACAGAGTGGTTCATAACTATTGAGACATAGGCTAAGGGCAAGTTATTGTGACCAAAATATTGTGATAGGACCAAATATACCTTAATAAAATATTGCTGTGGAATAAGATACAGGGCGTTAAAGTTGGAATTTTTTTTTCGTTTTTTTTTTTGATAATGTCCCTGTATATTTATCAATTGTTATCAAAATCGGCACAGAGGCATAACTTTGGACAAGGACTATTATTTTATGTATTATTTCTCATTTTGTTATAGGGGCGCCACGTGAATGATTCCTGATGATGAAACTAAGTGGTATCTTTTTTTGACGAAACTTTTTAGTGATTTTGATTAGAAAATATGACGTAAACATCATTTCTACGATAATTTCACCCGTTTTCGAGAAAAAATTGAACAGGTAATTTTGTTTTCTTTGATATCCTTTATTACAAGAATTAGAAAAGGCAAAGAGGTTGGAGGAGGCCACATGGAACATTTAATTTAAGTTTGCTCTTTTTATGTTAAATTATTTTTAATTCTGCTTTATAAACCGTTGAAATAGAAGCCTTATGTCACAAGTTTTTTATTGTCTGTTGTTTGAAATCCCCTTCTCAGAACTCTTCAATCGCGTTTTTCTCGAAAACGGTTGAAATTATCGTGTATAAACAAGAGTATCAATATTACGTAGAAATGATGTTTAAGTCATATTTTCTAATCAAAATCACTAAAAAGTTTCGTCAAACAAAGATACCACTTAATTTCATCATCAGGAATCATTCACGTGGCGCCCCCTATAACAAAATGTGAAATGATACATAACATAATATTCCTTGTCCAAAGTTATGCCTCTGTCCCGATTTTGATAAGAATTGATAAATATACAGGGACATTATCAGAAAAAAACGAAAAAAAAAAATTTAACTTTAACGCCCTGTATCTTATTCCACAGCAATATTTTATTAAGGTATATTTGGTCCTATCGCAATATTTTGGTCCCAATAACTTGCCCTTAGCCTATGTCCCAATAGTTATGAACCACCCTGTATACCGGGTGACAATTAGACTAGGGCCATGCCTATATCTCCTTCACTTTTCAACCGATTTGAATAAAATTTGGTACATAGATATAAGACACTATTTTGGATTGACAGACGTATAAAAACAAAATGGCCGACTTCCGGTTTCGCCAGAAATGTCATCAACTTCGATTTTTTAAATGGAACACCCTATATATTTTATATTTTTTGGATTCTATGGCTCAAATTACATACGACAGTGTTGTCAAATTTTTTATTTTTTAATAAAAAAATTCAAATTCTCAGATTTTTTTTTCAAGAAATGTTTATGTTTAATTTTTAACAAAAAGAAAATAGTACTTAATGTATATCGTTGAATTGGTAATCAAATTCTCTATTGAATGACAAGATGGCCCTCGGTAGGTACCATTTGAAAAAACCGATTTATTCGTTAAAAATGAATTTATAAAATTTAAATTCCCGCTGTAGGATTTGTTATTGATCATATCGATGAAAAGTTTATTACTATGAATTACTGATGTCAATTAGAATAGATTTTGACCAGATAAAGGCCTCCTGTGCTAAAAAAAAATTTTGGAAATTTGAATTTTTTTATTGAAAAATAAAAAAATTGGCAACACTGACGTATGTAATTTGAGCCATAGAATCTAAAAAACATCAAATATATAGGGTGTTCCATTTAAAAAATCGAAGTTGGTGACATTTCTGGCGAAACCAGAAGTCCGCCATTTTGTTTTTATACGACTGTCAATCCAAAATTGTGTCTTATATCTATTTTCCAAATTTTATTCAAATCGGTTTAAAAATGACCGAGATGTAGGCATGGCCCTAGTCTCATTGTCACCCGGTATATCAAGCATTTTATTAAGTGCACGAAAAAAAACTCTGCCTTGAAACTTTCTCAAATTGGATTTTCTTTCAATAAATTTATTAATCAAGTGCAAAAAATGAAAAAAAGTTGGTTATTATTGCCTTATCTTTTGTCTTCAGACAAAAATGGGAGGATATTCAAATTTTCCGTTTTCACCACAATAATTTTGCGAATTATTAAAAAGAAAATTTTTGAATTTTTGAAACGCCGTTTTTGCAAAAAATATTAGTGTAGCGAAAAAATCATAGGGACAACTTTTGTAGGTAATGAACTGCTCTTCATTTTTTGTCGTAACAATAATGCTCTAAGGGTCATATTTCGGCAGATATCGTCGAAAAACGAATTTTCGGGAATTCTAGAGCCATTTTCCCACCCTTTCACATATTCCACGTAGCTGAGATTTTCGGAAGTAAATGTACCTATGAATACCTGCAATTTAAAAAAAAATTGACGGACAGACTTGACGCCCAGGTTTGGGGTTTTTGTGGCGTTAATTTACTGGACTATTTAAACAAACGGATTTTTTGTTTTATCAAGTATTCTGATCGGTGCGCTGATTTGCTGAATTTTGCTCTTAAGAATTATTCTAGAGCATCTAATGAAATTTCAGTATTGTAGCCATTAAGTTCTGTTCTATAGGTATTGGGTTAAAATGCCTAACTATTTCATAAAATATTTTAATCCGGACCTGTGAATCTTTTAAGAATTTTATTGCTTACAATATTTCTGGCTCTTAGAGTATTCTGTTAAAATTATTTGCTTTGTTGTAGAAGGTTAATATAAAATATATTAGCGCTATCTTTTAACATATCTTGAGAATTAATATGCTCATTAACATGTTGACCTTAGCAATAAAATGGACATATACGTATCTAGACTTAGCTTGGTTACAACCAAATTTTGGATTGTCTCGATAAAAACTGATTTAGAAGTTTTAAAATTTAATTTCACAAGTCTAGAGCTATTAAAGCGTCTTCTATGAAGGACTTCTCCAAATTATTTATATACATATTAAATGGTTGTGAATTATTGAATATGTGATAATAATTATATAATTCAATATTGGAGTTAAAATAAAAAACATTTATTTATTGGAAATATAACCATAAAATGTTAATTATTTGCATTATAATTTAGACGTGCTAAAACAACGAAAAAATTTGGTAATTCTTTTTTCAAATATATTTAAGATTGATATGAAAATGAAACAAAAAGAATTGCATGTTAGAATAGGGTATAAATTATCTGTATTCCATTTTTAGGAATATTTTATTTATGGGTACTTTTTAGAGTGAATTTAGTCCATTGTTATCAAATTACTTAACTATTTTGGCAAAAATACGGCTTTTTAAAACGTTTTAAATGTCACCAATCAGTATAATGGTTTTAGATTCTGTTTCAAAAAAAAAATAATAATAATTTTGGCAATATGACTTTTTTCCATAGTAAAGGGTGTCCCAGAGTAGATTTTAGGTTGTAAACTTACCTTATGCCGACCCTGTTAGAAATTCCATGAAAATATTACGTCGATAGTATAACGGATACGTGCGGATTTCAGTTATCCATGGAACAGTGGACGAGTTCGCAGCGTGATTACATGGTTGAGGCTTATTTTTAAGTCAACGATTTGTACACAGTTGCTCGGTGTAATATTTTCATAAAATTTCGAACAGGGTCGGCGTAAGGTAAGTTTAAAACCTAAAATCTACTCTGGGACACCCTGTAGATATGTTTTTAAACCAATAGAAATGAAACTTAAGCTTCGATAACAGCTTTTGTACGATTTTTTTGCCACAATCGGCAAATATACCCGTCCGTCCTCTACGTATAACAATTTAAAACAAATATATATTTGTGATTTATATGAAGAAGTGTAAAAAAAAACGTCACCGCCGGTCGTTGAAGTCTATTCAAATGCACAAAAATAATGTATGTAAAATAATTTTGTAATCTAATTTCTGATCTGTAGCCTGTTTTATTAAAATATACATACAAATAAATTTTTTTTACGATTTAGTATTGAAAATTTTGAACAGCAGTGAATCAACTTGTAAAATATCCATACGAAAGAATCTTTAAATCATTTCACTTTACCGCAAACAAATAACGTTATTCAATTTTCTACTAGAAGGCATTTAACATTTTAAAAATTGATATATCTTAGAAGTTTTGATAGTTCTGTTTAAAAGCAGTCATGTTCTTTGATTCCCAAAGGTTTAAATGATTGAAGGAGTAATGAGGCGAAAGGTATTTTCAGAAATTTAACTGGCAAGGTCGTCTACGAGGTATGTGAGTAAAGTAGTTTGCTTGCTATGTTTTCTAACCTTATGTTTGAGTTTAAAAAGTTCGAAAAAGCTACCTCCTGTTAGTTGTACAGGGTGGCCAAATAAGAATGCGAGGTACTGTATCTGGGAAAATATCCATCGTAGAGGCTTGCGAAAAAAAAGATATTACGAAGACGACCAAGAGAAAAACCTGGAAAATATTTTCAAGTTTCTGAAATGGCCGCTAGGGGGCGTAACTGCAATCTTGAATCTAAGAAAGGGATGTTTCTGTAAATTCCGCTATATTAACCTAACAAAAAAATACCTGATCTTTAAAGTAGAGGATAATCTGAACCTTTTTTGTTTGACAATTCTTACTGTATCTCTAAAAATAAAGTAGTGGGGGGTATTCAAAGGTTTCAATAAAAAACACCCTGTATATTCGAAACGGCTGAGCTAACAAACTTGGGCTGGTTGAAAAGAGCTATTCTTAGGCTACAAATGTTATAATATTTGAAGTTTTGTTAGTTTCACATGTCACCGCTAGAGGGCTTTTTTCGACATTTCGACAGAAACGGTTAATTTTCTCAAAAAAATGAAATACATTGGTATGATTTCTTTTTCATGAAAAAGTAGCTAAATGATGCCTAAACAAGCTCGCGAAAACCGCATCTCGATATCTTGTTCCTAACCTAAAATTTAGGCTATAGAAAATTTTATACGAAAATCCCTTAAATTTTTATTTTTTAAACTAATTAATTCCTTTTATTATGTAAGTTGTGGCCCGAAAAAGGACCGATTTAAAAAAGAAAGGTTTTTAATACTCTAAATGCTGACCATCACGCTCTATGCGTTGCTGAAGCCTCTCATGGGTAGACAAAACTGCAGCTTCAATTTCGGCTCTCGGTATGTTACGTAATGCATTACGAATTCGGTTTTTCATATCTCTCTGGTCGTAGGATGTCTGAAAATCAAGACAAGTTAAGTCTGGTAATCGCGCAGGCCATGGAAATAGACTTCCTCTTTCAATCCACCGCTGTTGTAATACTGCATTAATATACTCTCGCACAATAATAGCATAATGTGCTGGGCAACCATCCAACTGCAAAAACCAGTTTTGACGGGTTTCCAGTGACACATCTTCAAACAACAACGGTAATTTATTGGCCACAAGTCAAGAAAGATATTGCCGCTTAGGGATTGCTCGAAAAAATATGGCCCAATAATTCTGCCTCCCAGTATGCCACACCACACATTTTAAACTCCAACGTCCTTGGTGCTGAACTTCACGCAACCAATGCAGATTTTCTGCAGACCAATAATGCATATTGTGCAGATTTTAAAGGTGGCTTCATCGGTCCAAATAATTTTAAATAAAAATTCTCCAATATTGTGTGAGACCACATTAATGCAGTATTACAACAGCGGTGGATTGGAAGAGGAAGTTTGTTTCCATGGCCTGCGTGATCATCAGACTTAACTTGTCTTGATTTTCAGACATCCTACGACCAGAGAGATATGAAAAACCAGATTCATAATGCATTACGTAACATACCGAGAGCAGAAATTGAAGCTGCAGTTTTGTCTATCCATGACAGGCTTCAGCAATGCATAGAGCGTGATGATCAGCATTTAGAGCATTTACGGCACTAAAAACCTTTCTTTTTTAAATCGGTCCTTTTTAGGGCCACAACTTACATAATAAAAGGAATTAATTAGTTTAAAAAATAAAAATTTAAGGGATTTCCGTATAAAATTTTCTTTGGCCTAATTTTTAGGTTAGGAACAAGATATCGAGATGCGGTTTTCGGGAGCTTGTTTAGGCATCATTTAGCTACTTTTTCATGAAAAAGAAATCAGACCAATGCATTTAATTTTTTTTAGAAAATTAACCATTTCTCTCGAAATGTCGAAAAAATCCCTCTAGCAAGAATAGCTCTTTTCAACTAGCCCAAGTTTGTTAAAATCGGCTCAGCCGTTTCGAATATACAGGGTATTTTTTACGGAAACCTTTGAATACCCCCCAGCACTTTATTTTTAGAGATACAGTAAAAATTGTCAAACAAAAAAGGTTCAGATTATCCTCTACTTTAAAGATCAGGTATTTTTTTGTTAGGTTAATATAGCGGAATTCACAGAAACATCACTTCCTTAGATTCAAGATTGCAGTTACGCCCTCTAGCGGCCATTTCAGAAACTTGAAAATATTTTCCAGGTTTTTCTCTTGGCCGTTTTAGTAATAACTTTTTTTTCCGCAAGCCTATACGATGGATAGTTTCCCAGATACAGTACCTCGCATTCTTATTTGGCCACCCTGTACAAACAACATCCTGTATATTGTGGATTTTTAACAAAAATTTTCCACATTTAAAAGCACAAAGCTGTAATGCCATTGTACATTGCTCTTGAGAAATATATATAGATATAAATCAGGCTACAATATTATAATAAGAATTGTCATTTTGGGATGACAGAAATTTGTATAAAATTAACTTTCCACTATTTAGTACTGAAAAAATATGACTAGCTGTATTTTTGCCTATTTTATGTAAAGGAAATGTTGATCGTTTCGATCAATCGATTTATAAAATAGTACACTGCCACAATGCAATTTGTAAATATTGTTTTTTTTGTTAAATTGGTTTTTCTTCTTTGCTCACAGATTAATTTCCTGAATCGGAAATTGTTGACAATGTTTCAACGGTAGCCATTCTTGTATAATGCTGTTTAGAACAGCGGTTCTCAAACTGTGGTACAGGTACCACTGGTGGTACATTACAATATTTTTAGTGGTACAATTTTTACAGAAAAAAATTAAATATGTGTAAAATTGCGCCCCTTTTAACATTTTGTTTTAATCTTTATTATCTTTAAACATATACACGGGTGAGTCATGAGGAACTGTACATACTTCTACCATAAGCAGAGGCACCTTAGGGGATTACCAAATGACCATTAAAAAATATCTTCTGTTTTTCTTTAATAATGTACATAGCGATTTATGGATTTGGACCAAAATAATGTTTGGTCATATCTTTTCAATGATTAAGTCGATTTGTCTCATTTTTTGGTAAAAGTGTGTATTGGTATTCAGAACTAAAAAATTCCAGGGCCGGCTTCGCGAAAATTTGTTGAATTGCTATAATTGCAATAATTCACCCTGTACATGATTTCAGTAAAATGTGATATGATTTCTCCAGAGGACATAAATAGACAGTTAAACCTGGATATTTGAAATTTTTGTTACACTTGCCTTACATTTTTAATTAAAGATTCATTTTAAAGTCAAATTGAAAATTAGCGATAATGAAATATCTTACTGTATAATAATATTTAGTAATTATAAAGAATTATTTAAAATAAACAATAACGAGACACACTTTATTCCAGTATAGTAAATACCAGAATTTGAATCAATTTACAGGGCCAGATTTAAAAATCTGGCATATCTGGTTCATGTCAAAATTCACCCTGTATGTAACTTTTTCCACCCGCAATGGACTGAAATTAGATTGAAAATGTTTGTATTAACCTAGTTTCGTCATTTGTTTCAGCGAAAATCATGTGTAATTATTTTAATCGGAATGAAATTAACAACCCCAAGAAATGTTTATTCATAAATTAAGAAATAAAATAAATACCAATAACCAAAAACAAAACAGTTTTAACAATGCAAACATTTTCAATCTAATTTCAGTCTATTGCGGGTGGAAAAAGTTACATACAGGGTGAATTTTTGACATGAACAAGATATGCCAGATTTTTAAATCCGGCCCTGTAAATTGATTCAAATTCTGTTATTTACCATACTGGAATACAGTGTGTGTCGTTATTGTTTATTTTAAAGATTTATTTATAACTACTAAACATTATTATTTTCGCGAAGCCGGTCCTGGAATTTTTTAGTTCTGAATATGTCAGTTAGTTGCTAGACACCAATACACACTTTTACCAAAAAATGAGACAAATCGACTTAATCATTGAAAAGATATGACCAAACATTATTTTGGTCCAAATCCATAAATCGCTCTGTATATTATTAAAGAAAAACAGAAGACATTTTTTAATGGTCATTTGGTAATCCCCTAAGGTGCCTCTGCTTATGGTAGAAGTATGTACAGTTCCTCGTGACTCACCCTGTATATTTTTCAATTTTTTGACTTTTCGGCTCTAGCTTCCAACAATTTCGCTACGTATTGATTTTTAATGGCGAAATGCTTTTATGGTGGTATATATATTTTTGTCTCATGTTTATATGGTACAAAATTTGAAAAGTTTGAGAACCGCTGGTTTAGAAAGATCACACCACTTTTAACCCTTTCGCTGCGGCAAATTTTTGAAGAGGTGCGGAAAATGCGGCACTTTTTTTATTGCCATTGTTTTAATAGGTGCACAGACCGCACAAGCGCGTCGTCTGCATTTTGCCAAACATCAACAGGCCGCACAAGCGCGCTTTCCGCAGCGAAAGGGTTAAATTTTTTTTTTAACCGCCCACCATGCGTAACGATTTTTTACTGGACCTTCACTCTTTAGTCCAGTAACTGAAGGGACAAAGCTGTAGATAAGTCTGACCAGATTTCCTTTGTGGCTTAATTTCTAGGTCTTGACGGTTGTTTCCAAGGGCGAAGTCTGAAAAAATGGTTTCCCGCTAATATCTGCCACAATATCTAAATTAGCCAATTTTTGTTTAGATAAAAAATGAAGATCTTATCATTATCTACAAAAATGGTCCCTATCATTTTTTTCGGGAATTCGATAGTTTTCGAGATAACCGGACTCAAAAGTCCCCTCATTTCAGCGGCTGCTCTACCTCTTACCTCTACGCATTAACTTGTGAACGAGCGCACGAATTGTTTTAGAACTCGGGCAAAAATTGATATTTTTCGATGATTCAAAGTTCATTGCAATGGGAAAACCCATAGGTATCGATCCATGTGCCTTAAAGCCCGTTCTTTCGTGTCGAGAACATTGAAAAAAGTGGTCAAGTTTATGTTTTCCCAATATTTTGGACCATTTTAGTAATACATTCATATATTTTTTTTTTATGGTTTTTTATCCCATATTTTTTAAATGGGATCTTGAGATGTCTCGAATGATCTCATAATTTTTTTTTCAGTACCTTTCTGGTGTTTTAATAAAAAATTGATTTGTTTATTTGCATTTTTCAGACGTTTTCGGAGTTCTAGAAACAAGCACGAATTAAAAACTCATATTCCATTCAGTGGCGTAGCTATTCCAAATTTTAGCCGTTTTACCCGTTACCACTGCCTCTGTAGAACGAACTGAACGAAGATTTAAATTTTTTTCTCAAAAACTAAGCGAGATACGAATAAAATTGATGAAGCAAAAAATTTGTGTGTTCAACTGTTTAATCCAAGAAAAGTAACGAACATACAAAAAAACAGTGGCATACAATGATTTGTCCCAATATCAATTAAATTACCTTGTGGAACGTCACTGGAATTAATAATTTAATTCTAATAATATTTAAATTATTGCCGCAAATAAGCGTGCCAAGTTTTATGAAAATCAACCAAATTGTTTTTTGAGCAATTCATAAAAACTCTTTTGTTCTAAAATCAAAACAAGTTAGGACCCAGGATTATGGGAATAAAAAATTTTATTTTTCCTGAAAAACCGATCCTGAACGTTTGACGGTTTAACCCTGGGTCACCCTGTATATTTACCCCATCCCTGCTGAAAGAAGTATTTATAGTAAGTATTATCTACGAGAAATAGTGGGCCTCCTCCGAAAAAATTCCTGGCTACGCCACTGATTTCATTATATTGTTATTCAATGCACACCATTTTAAAGCTTACAGTGTCTACTTTTCTAATGTATTTTTTATTTCGAATAAAGTTCCTCCATTTTCCAGAAATCGGGAAAATTGATCACGCCGGTGAAAACCGGACTTTTTTTTAAATACTTCTTGTTCCCCGCTGTTCATTTTTTGAGGATTAATACCCAGACCGAAGTGATGAAGCTTATATTCTGACCTTTCCGTTTATATCAATTGATCCCTATATTCGAGCGCGGTTATTAAATGTTCGTTAGAATTATGTCCCCCATTTTTACGCTCTCCGCCTGAGATCCATGATATTCCACTTAACCTAACCACGTGTACCCACGCGCCCACATTAGTGTCTACTTTTTTTGGTATACAATCTGTTGTTTTTGGAGTCGTTGGCTTGCCCGTATTATTGAAATATTGATAGTATTTTATCAAAGGTAATACCACGAGTCCTCCAAATTTAATCTATGAGAGGATGTGTGGTATTTGGAAGGTTTATTTTTTGAATCATTTTGTATTAAAAACAGAGAATATAGTCATTTATGCAAAAGACATTTTACACACAAATGTTCATTATTTTCTTTATCAAATTAAATTGAAACATCAAAAAATATTGAGCTGTTATAATTTTAAATACAGAGCCACCAAGGCATACGTGATTGCGTTTGGCTTAATTCGGATATAGAGTTTGACATTTGTCAGTTTTAAAGAGATTTATGGATTTTTAAGTATTTGGCAAAGCGCCGGGATTTGAGACTGCCACATGAAAAAACAAAATTTTTGCAATTTTCTGATAAATTTGTAACTCAAATTACACAGAACAGAAATTTTGGGATTTTTCGAAGGCCGTTTTTGCAAAAAATATTCGTGTTGCGAAAAAAATGGTAGGGACCATTTTTGTAGATAATGATAAGATCTTCATTTTTTATCTAAACAAATGTCGTAATTTGTATATTTTGGCAGATATTAGCGGGAAACCATTTTTTCAGACTTTAGGGGCCATTTTCAGCCCTCTCCCAAGTCGGAATAGTGGTGAAATTTTTCGCCCTTGGAAGCAACCGTCGAGACCTAAGAATTAAGCCACAAAGGAAAACTGGACCGACTTCAGTTACTGGACTACTTGTATTTATTGTTTTTGCAATCTTTTCATATATAATTTTCAGGTCTTTCTTGATTCGCTCCAATAATTTTCGCCCTTAAAAGGGAGATCCTGAAATACTTTTTTATGATGGTATTTTTAAGCTGCATTTTATAAGAATGGTTTTTGATTTATGATTTATCACTAAAAAATTGTCCACAAAAAAATTATTTCTATTTAATAACATTAACCGCAAAAGTAGGTAGGTTATCCACTTACCAGAAATTATAATTCCACTAAATACAATACTTTTGTTGGCTAAAAAAGACATTTAAAACAAATTATTTTAGTATGCACCGAAAACTCGTATCTGAAAACTTAGTAAATTGGGCAGAACGACAGGTTAAGTAAAAAAAAAGTAACTGAAACTGAAAATTTAATTTCGTAGGAATCCTATACAATGACAAGCCCGAAGTGTTCAATTAAAATGTTTCTTTTTTAAAACAGGAATGTTTGCTTTTCTGGGACCAACCACAAAAAAAGATATATTGTTTACAGTCCTAAATTAATTTAATTTCAATTCACGTATTTAGAATTATTTATAAACAAAAAAATACCCATACCTATTGAATACATAATAGTAAAAAAAATAAGTTTGTATGCATTTTCAAAAGCACCAGTTTTATGAAGTATGTCTGTGAGTAAAAAAGGGAAAAACTGATCTAATGTATGTACTGAGTACTAAATTTGAGGGATGAGAGATTTTAAATCAGTTAAGTTGGCTGCATTGCAGTCAATTCACATTCTGTATTGTACCTAGCGCATAATTTGCATAAATGAAATAAATGATACGAATAATTTTTTTTCTTTACTTTGAAACCATTGCACATTAAATTACTAAAATCTAATTTTATCCCCAGGTATTTTAAATTACTAAGTGGACAAATTCCTTGAGACAAATCCAACGGAATCGAAGGTAGAATACGAACACGATGAAAATATCACACCGCGTCATAGGCCCAGTTGCGCCGCCTCTTAGCAACGGCGTAGCTTCCTTAACAACCGCATGTTTTTCGACATGCATAGGCGGGCGCGTTGATTCTGTTTTGTATTGTTGAATTCCCTTTTAAAGGGAAGGGAAAAAACTTGGAACATGAAAACATAACAAGTGCTTAAAGAGACTTAGTTCAAAATATTGAAAATGTGAGTAACCAGCCATTACTGGTAGAATTTTTTTCTCTGGTAATAATAAAAAGTACACGATTAGTTACAAAGTTTATTCAAATTAGGTACAAGGAGTACTCAAGCTGCAATAAAAAATTAATTAAATCTAATTAATCTAAAATACAAATTAGGTTTGCGCTGGTTGATATATCGGATAATTACTTTTCGGGCAGTATTTCGTTACTTGCAATTTGATGTGGACCTGGTCCGTTATCCTTTATTTTATCCTGAACTGCATGGAAACTATCCCTAATCTGATCCAATGCTGAACCAAGACCTGTTTTAATTTGATTGAATTCTTGCGTTACTAAGGACAGTCTTCCTAAGAGGTAGTTCAAATTTTCGTCTACTTCTGTCATCCTTCCGTTTATTTTGCCAACCTGCGGATAAACTTTTGTTAATTAAACTCAAAACAGATTCAATGACTCTTCCTTTGCACTTACAGAGTCTCTCTGCAAATGAGACCGATGATGGCCCGACAAAAATCAAACGTAGATTTTAAACCTATTAAAAAATATTTTTTAATAATCAAAATTTCCACTGACCTTCCCTTTCATACTGTCCATAGCCCCAAGGGAACCATTCACATAGCTATCAGTTAAATTCTGCAGATGATTCAACGTGTCAGCGCTAGTACTGATTTGTTGGTACATTATACCGATTTGTCTCCATACCTGATGAATATCTTCACCAATCTTTGAAGTTAAATTTGCCATAGCACCGGTTTCTTCATCTAAGATGCTTGCTTCAAAAACGTCGAACCTAATAAAGTTCGGTGGTTTAGATAAAGAGAAGAAATATATAGTTTGTTAATGACACTTCTTATTGTACAATGAAAAGCTTTGCAATAAACGGCGATAAGCAATTAGACATAGCCTTCTTGTTTCTTGTAATACGTTGAATAGAGACTGTATGAAACAATGAACTTTCATAGAATTAGATTGAAATATCTTAAAGACAGTTTTTAGTTTTTTAGCTGTCCACCACTTTCTTGTGATTAGTCGATACATTGACAAGTAATGTGTCGTTATTTGAATGACTTTCCCATGAAAAATAAAAAAGATATTAATATACAGACATCCATGGTTATATACTAATTAGGACATTTTTAAGCCCGTTGACTGTGAATAATTTTATTTACATTTTTCATGTGAAAGACATTCAAATAACGACACATCACTTGGCGTCAATGTGACGACCAATCAGAAGGGCGTTGTGGACAGGGATTCAAAACACTTTTCAACTCTACATATAGATTGATATATCACCCTGCAAAGCCAGCAATAGTTTATACCCATGTCCAACTTTAAATAGGTAACCGATTATCGCCAAATCTTTTGAATACGTACTGCAAAATTTGGCGAAGTGAGTATCGTTTGAGATCCTCCCACCGCGCTACCCCTTCTCACGGCGACCCCGCATAGTTCACCGATGAGTCTGCAGGTGACAGAACCTTGACAGACTTTTGAGCTAAGATCGTTCTTGACTCTCCTAATAGGCAATAATGAAATTTTACTAACCTGTCACTCAGACCTTGATTGATATTTTTCGTGCTTTCTTTAAGCTGCTTGCCTAATTCCCCGAGTATTTGGTGTACACCATATTCCACGCGACGTTTCGTATCTATCACATCATCTGCTGTCTTAATCATAACTTGGTCTATTTTACTCAAAGCCTGAATGTCGGTTCTAATTTTGCCGTAGTTTTTGGCAAAACTCTCCGCTAGACTGCTTGTAATTTCCGATAAGTCATTTAGATTTCTAGCAGTGTCATCGTGATTTTTCTTTATATTATCGTTGGCTTCGTTCAGAACGTTTCGTACTTGTTCCAAAATTGGCGCAGTACGACCAGTTATTTCGTGGCCGACATTTTCTAATTGATTTAAAGTTGAGTTTTGAGCAACGGCCAAGTCGTACTTTTGCGGAAGTTGGTTAACTTGATTTTGAAGGGTTCGCACGTCTGACAGGATTTCTTGTACGTCGGGATTTTTACCATTAGAAGCTAAAATGTTTTACAAAAGTTTCTCGACAGCTTTAAATTTCTGAGACGATGAAGCAGCACTATGCAAAGATATTTAAGAAAAGGGTGGGAAAGCATATTATTTAAAAAATACTTGATATTTATTATTATCATAGATTTAATATATTTAATAAATAAGATAGCACGCCAATGTGCCGATCAAAGGAACTTGTCGGCACATCTGGGAATTTTGTTTTTGTATGTCTGCAATTAAAAATGAACAAACTATAATTATTTTATACTTGAAAATTATTTATTTCAGAAGAAAGCGATGTTTTTTTTTTAAATATAATATAAATCTTTACCAGGGTTTCCACCAACATTCTTTGCCATTTCCGACAGATTTTTCGTAGTATCAGCTTGGAATCTATTTAAATTATTATTAATATCGTTCATAGTTCGTCTTATTTCGTCGATTAGAGGACTTTGAAAATTGCTTAATACCCCATTAGATAATTCGTCCAGTTTTTTTAAAGTTACACGTTGAACGACGGAAAGATCATCTTTTTGGGGCAGTTGCTTAACCATCCCTTCAAGATTTTGAACATTTTGTAAAATATTTTTGACGTCCCTCTTTTCTCCGTCGAGAACTGAAATACGTTTAAAATTTATTTGAAACCTATGTGATGTTTGATAAAGGCAAAATTAAAAACTCATAAAAGCCAACCCTGCACACTAAATAAAGTTATATCGAAAAAATTAAAATAAAATTTCTAAAGATAAAAACATTACGCACGCTCGTGGGCGTTTGCAAGTTAACAGTTCACAGTGACCGTGAGATCAAGGCTCGGGCCACTGGGTAAACAAATAGACCTTTGAAAATGGTAAAAAGTGAAAAAACATAATAGTAGGATGAAACCCATAAGAAAAGGAAGAGAATTTAACAAAAATGAAAGGAATAGTATACTTATTCTGTAACAAGGTTGGAATGAGAATTTGACACGAGTGGATGATTCCGAACGCGAGCGAATGCGAGCGTGAGGAACCACGAGTGTCGGATTTTCATTCCGACAGAGTAACAGACTGTACTTTCTCCACGGCCACAAAAAGTAGAAATTAAATATAGTAAAATGAAACCTCAATCTCTCAATATTGTGTAGGTAGTATTTTTATATTCAAGCTTGGATTTTTGCGGTAGCAAATTTTGAGTTATATTATCGGCATATTTTTTAATTTCTGGAGGAGTATTTTCAAATTCTACATCTGAATCGTTTGATTTTCTTCTCCTTTTTAATAAATTAAAAGTTTTTACAAACCAATATTAAGACCACGTCAACTGATACTGACAGTTAATTTGACATTCACGGCAAACCTTATTTTTGTAAACAATCACGGAATACAGATTCTATCTCTAGTGATAAAATGTAATACATATAAAATACATAAGAGCCAAATGTTTCAGAATTTTCTTTCAATCTCAAGAGCGTGAATGTTTCTTTTCTGTTATTATAAGTGGTTTCAGAATAACGACATTCAGTAGTGGCCGTGGAGAAAAATAATTTAAGGGCGATCTGAGGTCGGGAAGTGGAAGCGGGTGAGTTTTTAAGGGTAGAAAACTGTTTATCTCGATTTCCGGCAAAACTACAAGTCCTATAGAAAAAAGTTAAGTTGCAAAGTTGTAGGTAATAAAAAGATCTACAACTTTTGTATTTATGTTTTTTTCACATAACCTCAAAATTTATGTGAAAAATTCAAATAACCAAGTTTTTGGTTTTTTATTTTTATCTTTTACAAACCAAACATTTTTTTCACGAAATTTGGTGAAAACTTACCTTTATATATCCCAAATACAATGTAATTTTTTTGATTTAAAATATTTATTTTTTCACCTAATTTTGACTTAATATGGAAAAAGCACACTAATTTTCAATCGAAAATTCTCGCGTCAAAATATCTGATTTTTTAAAAAACTCGGTGTAAAAAAATATACATTACTATGGTAAATGTTCTCAAAAAATGCGAAGAAACGAAAAAACTCTAATCCGAATTTTTTTTTTTAAATCATGCACAATTTTGAGCTATTTATTAAAATTTATACTTTAATTACTCTTTTGTTTATCAATGTCACACGGAATCTTACGTTTTTCGAATAATTAAAGTATAAATTTTAATAAATGGCTCAAAATTGTACATGATTTAAAAAAAAATCAGATTTTTTCGTTTCTTTGCATTGTTTGAGAACATTTACCATAGTAATGTATATATTTTTTACACCATCAAAAAGTAGAGATTTCAACGAACAAAAAGCCCACCGAGTTTTTTAAAAAATCAGATATTTTGACGCGAGAATTTTCGATTGAAAATTAGTGTGCTTTTTCCATATTAAGTCAAGATAAGGTGAAAAAATAAATATTTTAAATCAAAAAAATTACAGTGTATTTGGGACATCAAAAAGGAAGTTTTCACCAAATTTCGTGAAAAAAAATTTTTTTTTGTAAAAGATAAGAATAAAAAACCAAAAACGACATACGAACAAATATTATTATTATTAATAGTTACCATTATTTGCGTTGGCAACACTTTTTACCAATATAGCTGCGATTTCTGTTAAACCATTAATATTTTTCATTGCATCTTCGTGACTGTTGTTTAAATGCACATTAATATTGTTGATAGCACTTCGTATATCTTCTAAAGGCGAGTTATTTTGACGTTGTGTTGCACTAAGTTCGTCCTTTTGCGGCAATTGATTAACTTTGTTGTGGAGATTTTTTAAATCCAAGAGAATTTCCTTTACGTTGGATTTTTGTCCATCCAAAGCTAAAATGAAAATTTTTATGGCGGAAAGACAAAGCAACACGTCCTTGGATCGTAAACTACTAATTGTTTCAAATAAAATAATTTTTTTTTAACTTAGGTTGTAGAAAATGTCTGCTTACCTTTTAAAACATTTTGCTTCCATTCATCTTGTTCTTTAGAGTTTATTTTGGATATTTCAGGAATTTTATTGTTGTATTCCGCGAGCTTTTTATCATACTTGTTTAACAGTTGTTGATTGTCGTTTATGTGTCGTTTTAATTTTTCCAAATTTTCGGATGATTTGTTGTTCAAATCTTTTTGGTTTTTACTATCGTTTTTTATTTTTACTAATTCGCTTTCTAACTTATTTATGCTGTTAGTGACTTTATCGATTTTAGTTACGACTTCTTTTTCCATTTTTTCGAAATCTTTTTTTGATATTACTGGTTCTATTATTTGTGCAGGTGGTTCATGAATGGTTAGCTAATAAAAAAAACTATTTTAAAATTATATCGAGCGCATATTGTGGGTATTTTATAGACCCTTACCCCATAATCCTATTGCGGTAGAAAGTCAACCAAATATCTTGAAACGAACTATACCTCCATATATTTTTTAATACACTCGAAAAACTTACCTTAGCGATAATGTCATTCTTGAGTTCTTCCATAATAACAGGCAAATTTTTCTGTATGTCAATGACCGCTTCATAGGTCCGTTGTAGCTGCATTTTTTCCCTTTCGTTTTTCTGCATTAAAATAGTTTCGACGGCGGCTAGTCTCTCATCTAATCGTCCGACGGTTCCCTTAAGTGGATCAAGCATTTTAATTTTCTTATCGATGTTTATCATTCCTTTTTTTATCTGTTCACCAACCACTCTGTCGCGGTATTCATGCCTCTCTAATTTGTCATCTGTAGTTCTGACTACGTTTACAATTTGTAAAATTGCTCCTCTGATGTCTTCATTTCTGAATAACAAAAAAAATAAAAAAGTTTTACATACAGGGTGAGTCACGGTAAACGCGACGGGCTATTGTGGCTAAACGATTAATATTTTGAAAATTTTGTTTATTCATGGATATGTGGGTTGATAAATGCTACATTTTAAAATTATTTTGAATTATACAGGTTGTCCCAAAAAAGTGTGACGTATCAAAGTTATATTATTTCTTACGGAAGACCCTATATTTTGTTGCATTTATAGATTATTCGTTAAAAATAAGATAAACTTTCTTAACTATTCCCTATGCCTAAGCTTTTTACTTTTCGAGATATTTTGATATTTATAAAAATGGAAGCACTTACAAGAAAACCAATAACTTCGAAACCCATCGAATCAGCCAAATCCAAATTTAACTGAAAAAAATTAGACTAATAATTGAAAGCAATATTGTATTTAAAGTTGTTTAAAGTTATACAGGGCGTCCAAAATGGAGCGGTTCTTTAATGACATATTCAAACGACAATATCGTTCTTATTTTAAATAGGACACCCTGTATTTTATTATCCTATTATGTAGCAAATTCCATTACCTTTTAAAAATTATAAAGGTCTACTATGCCTAAATCTATTATTTTTCCACCATAATGCCTAAATATAACACGGTGTATTTGATCAGCTTAGACTATTGCAACATTATTTTTTGTCTAATATCTAATGATACATTTTCCAACAGTTCCCAGAGTCTTTTTCTTAAAAATTGCAAAAATGTCCTTCCATTTAAATGGCCATCAAAGAAATAACATGATCTATTGTGTGGTTTCGAGTATCATAATAATGAAAGTTATGACGGTTAACTAATCCATTATTATGAAAAGTGGATTCATCTGTAATTTTTTCGGATCATAGTCTAAGCTGATCAAATACAGGGTGTTATATTTAGGCATTATGGTCGAAAAATAATGTAAAATTTAACAAAAATAAAAATAACTCCAAAATTAATAGATTTAGGCATAGGAGACCTTTATAATTTTTAAAAGGTAATGGAATTTGCTATATAATAGGTATATAAAATACAGGGTGTTCTATTTAAAATAACGATATTGTCGTTTGAATATATCATTAGAGAATCGCCCCATTTTGGACGCCCTGTATAATTTTAAACAACTCAATTATTAGTCTAATTTTTTTAAGTTAAAATTAGATTTGACTGATTCCATAGGTTTCGAAGTTATCGATTTTCTTATAAATGCGTCCATTTTTAGAAATATCAAAATATCTCGAAAAGTAAAAAACTTAGGTATAGTTTATCTTATTTTTAACGTATAATCTATAAATGTAACTTTGATACACCACACTTTTTTGGGACAACTTGTATAATTCAAAATAATTTTAAAATGTAGCCTTTATCAACCCACACATCCATGAATAAACAAAATTTTCAAAATATTAACCGTTTAGCAACAATGGACCGTCACGTCTACCATGACTCACCCTGTATACAGGGAGTTTCGTAGTTAAAAAAAAATATTTTAAAGGTAATTAGAGGTCTCTTGGCTTCCATAAAAGAGTTACAGGGTGTTTTATCAATTATGCCTAATTATTTATTTGGCCAGAACTTGAATATTCAACAATTAAAAATAAAAAAATTGTGTTTCAATTTTTTTTCATGTGTCGCTTTGTTTTTTAGAAAAAAATTAAAAACAGCATATTACAGGAAAAAACTCATTTCAACAAAAATCACTATTTCACAAGTTTTATAATAAAATAAATAAATTTTACCTATCAATTTGATAGTTTTTTGTTATATACAGGGATGCAGTTTTTAATTTTTTTCTCCAAAACGAAGCGAGATAGGAATAAAATTGAAGAGGCAAAAAATTTGTGTTTTTAATTGCTTAATCCAAGAAAAGTAATAAAAATTTTAAAAAAACAGTGGCGTACAATGATTTATCCTAACACCTTGTGGGACGCCACTGGAATTAATAATTTCATTCTAATGATATTAAAATTAAAATCAGCAAAATTGTTTTTGAGCAATTCATAAAAACTCTTTTGTTCTAAAAACATTGACATCCTGAAACTGGAAAACGAAGCAAGTTAGGGCAAATGATTATGGGAATAAAAATCGTATTTTTTCCCTGAAAACGCAATCCTGAACGTTTAACCCTGGGTCACCCTGTACATTTTTTGAATTTGTACTACAATTCACTAACTTCTAATAAAAAAAATATTTATCCAGATTGAGATTCTTCAAAACAGTTTTATAAATCAAAAAAAATAATTTCTTTGGAATTTTTCAGAGACGCCGGTTTGTCACAAGTTATTTAACTTACAAGGCCGAAAAGTAAACAAATGTTTAGCCTTGCAACACATGGTTTTTATATGAATTGGGGCAATAAGAGACGAGGGCACAACCTGAACATTTCATGGTATTTATCTAACAGACAAGTGGGTAAGTGTCCTTCTGGAATGAATGAAATGCACACATACATTTCGAAGTTATTTCAATAAAAAGACACGACATCTGCGTCGGGTTTTTGCTTTCTTGAATCCCGGGGGGTAAACGAACTTCAGAGGTTTATTTATAAGTTTTAAATATGCATCTGCACCGAATGATTTGAACAGATTTCATTTAACTACTTAAAGTAATTATAATTATTGAGGATGCTGGTAGGTCCTGAGAAATCACCATTAAGCGCCAGCCAGTTCGGGTCAATAGAGATTTAATTGGCTATACTGAAAGTTCTGTGCGAGATAATGATTAGAATTCATAAACTTATACTTGGTTTTAAGTTTTATTATACGGAGAGCTTTATACAGGGTGTCCCGTTGGTAAACGGAGATATTTTAAAGGTAGGTAGAGGTCATAAAGGGTATTCTAAATAACCCATATATAATGGGTATACGTTAAAAATAAGAAAAACTTTCTTAAGTATTCCCTATACCTAAGCTTTTTACTTTTCCAGATATTTTGATATTTCTAAAAATGGAAGCACTTACAAGAAAATTAATAACTTCGAAACCTATGGAATCAGCCAAATCCAATTTGAACTGAAAAAAAATTAGACTAATAATTGAAAGCAATAATGGATTAAGAGTTTTTTAAATTATACAGGGCGTCCAAAATGGGGCGATTCTCTAATGACATATTCAAACGACAATATCGTTCTTATTTTAAATAGGACACCCTGTATTTTATAATCCTAATATGTAGCAAATTCCATTACCTTTTAAAAATTATAAAGGTCTACTATGCCTAAATCTATTAATTTTGGAATTATTTTTAGTTTTGTTAAATTTTACATTATTTTTCCATCGTAACGCGTAAATATAACACCCTGTATTTGATCAACTTAGACTATGATCCGAAAAAATTACAGATGAATCCTCTTTTCATAATAATGGATTAGTTAACCGTCATAACTTTCATTATTATGATACTCAAAACCAACATTTGTTCCATGCAATAGGTCATCAGAACCGGTGGAACATTAATGTACAGGGTGGTCAAATAAGAATGCGAGGTACTGTATCTGGGAAACTATCCATCGTAGAGGCTTGCGGCAAAAAACTTATTACTAAAACGGCCAAGAGAACAACCTGGAAAATATTTTCAAGTTTATAAAATGGCCGCTAGGGGGCGTAACTGAAATCTTGAATCTAAGAAAGTGATATTTCCGCTATATTAACATAACAAAAAAATACCTGATCTTTAAAGTAGAGGATAATCTGAACCTTTTTTGTTCGACAATTTTTGGTGTATCTCTAAAAATAAAGTGGTGGGGGGGCATTCAAAGGTTTCAGTAAAAAAACACCCTGTATATTCTAAACGGCTGAGCCGATTTTAAGAAACTTGGGCTAGTTGAAAAGAGTTATTCTTGGGCTACAAATGCTATAATATCTGAAGTTTTGTTAGTTTCAGATGTCGCCGCTAGAGGGCTTTTTTTTCCGACATTTCGACAGAAATGGTTAATTTTCTCAAAAAAATTAAATGCATTGGTATGATTTCTTTTTCATGAAAAAGTAGCTAAATGATGCCTAAACAAGCTGGCGAAAACCGCATCTTGATATCTTGTTCCTAACCTAAAATTTAGGCCAAATAAAACTTTATACGGAAATCCCTTAAATTTTTATTATTTAAATAAAATTTAACAAAAATAAAAATAACCCAAAAATTAATAGATTTAAGCATAGTAGACCTTTATAATTTTTAAAAGGTAATGGGATTTGCTACATAACAGGATTATAAAATACAGGGTGTCCTATTTAAAATAAGAACGATATTGTCGTTTGAATATGTCACTAGAGAATCGCCCCATTTTGGACGCCCTGTATAATTTTAAACAACTCTAAATACATTATTGCTTTCAATTATTAGTCTAATTTTTTTCAGTTAAAATTGGATTTGGCTGATTCCATAGGTTTCCAAGTTATTGGTTTTCTTCTAAGTGCTTCCATTTTTAGAAATATCAAAATATCTCGAAAAGTAAAAAGCTTAGGTATAGGGAATACTTAAGAAAGTTTATCTTATTTTTAACGTATAATCTATAAATGCAATAAAATATAGGGTCTTCCATAAGAAATAATATAACTTTGTTACGCCACACTTTTTTGGGAGGGACAACCCGAATATTTCAAAATACTTTTAAAATGTAGCCTTTATCGACCCACATATTCATGAATAAACAAAATTTTCAAAATATTAACCGTTTAGCCACAATCGTCCGTCGCGTCTACCGTGACTCACCCTGTATATCATAATTTTAATAATTCCATTTTAGATTTGAATAGAGGGGAAAAACTGAATTGAAACAAGTTGTCTTCGACTCGGGATAACTTTTAAAAAATTCATGCTTTCGGAAACATTTCCGATAGTAAATCAAGCTCTACGGAGATTACTAGTGATAGTTTAAACTATTATTTGGTTTATCTTTTTCATGGGATTCACAGCAGTCTCGCGGCTCGTATTTGCAAAATAGAGAAAAATGAACTTTATACAAATTACAATTTATTGAATTGTGTCGTTATAGATTAAAGTATATCCACGCAATTTTGTGAAGAGGAAAGAAACTACATGTAATAAATTATTTTCTATTAAATTTCTTCACTAGTTTTCCTCACTTTAATTGACAAAAATGTTCTTGTTTTCAATAAACAAATATTTTAAACTTTAAAATTTTCTTCCTTGATAAACTCATCCATGATTAACCTGCCTTTCGGCTTCATCAGTTGGGCTTTCCAATCCAATAAATGATATTCCAAACACACATAAGTCAATAGCTATATCTGCTATAAGATAAACTTCACAAATGTGCTACCATCTATCAGTAAAAATGATAAATGAAGCTTAGAAGCTGTCAAAAGTCACTTCTATTCTTCATTTATCAGTTTTATTGTTAGATGGCACTACATTTGCGTACCTTTTACTTATTTTGAAGCTTAGACTTCCCTTATTTGACAAAACAGCGTTTATTTTAGTTTTAATTCACATTAAATATTGTTAAAGGGATAAAATCGAACTCTTACTTTTCTATTTAAAAAGTTTAGCTGTTATTTTGAAAATAGAAAATCAATTGCCCGTTTAATCGGTGATATAAAGCATTAAAACTATATTTATAGCTTAAATTGATATACTTTAGAATTTTCGCTGCTGCCAAATGCATTTTAAATGTTTTAAAGTAACCAAAAACTGATACCTGCTTGTAAAATAATAAAAAAAGAAATATACTTACGTCACTACTGCTCTTGTAGTTGATATCACCGTTAAAAATGCTATTAAGAACACTGTACTGGAATTCATATTCTAATTTGTCTGAAATAAATAAATACATTAATATTATAAATATAAACATTAATAGGAATATTGAACTGTTTGTGAATAATGTGTAATCTCATATTTTGCTACTGGTGTCAACAAATTGAAAAAAAGGAACGATAAAAATGAACTTATCTACTTGACCTTTTGCAAAGAGTGTTACTAAGAAAATAACTATTACACTATAGGAAAAGAGAAGAAAATAAAATTCTCCTTATACACGGTGAAAACAAAATGTTCGAATTCAAATATCCAAACTTTGTATACATGGTGTAATTGAAATGTGTTCAAATATTTGAACTGCGAGGTCTATGTGATACCCACAAATTAACATGTAAGATATGGAAAATCGGATTTTAACCCGTCCAAATCGGTCTAGCGGTTCTCGAGATATTGCGATTTGAAAATATATGGATTTTCGCCGCGGCGAGAACACACCTAGAGCCGTGTTTGCGTTTTTCGCATGGAAGAAAGTGACTTGATTTTTTTTCTCCGATAGATGGTCATGTGTCCAAATTTCAACCCGCTAGTTTAATTTGGGGGGGAGGGGGAGGGCAAACACTGATTCATTTTTGACTCTAGGTAACTTTTTTAATTTTTGACCAATCCGGGTCAGCAAAATGACAAACTCTTTCATGAGGACAGTGCTACAGGATGTATTAAGGAGATGATGGTTTTCGCGAAAACGGACAAATGGCGAACGAATTTCGGATTTTCCAAATTTTATTTTTCGATTTTCGCAACGAAAGAGTTAAGTGGGGAAAATTTTTTATGCGCCATCGGTTGCGGGATTTTTTTCTCTTTGATTTGAGCCCTACAGGGATTCGATCCGATAATCAGGAAGGGGGGGGGGGGGGGGGGGGGGTAAACGCGTTTTGCCCTGTAGAAGGGCAACGGATAGGGTTAGTGACTTCGTGCTAGGCTCATTTTCAAGGGCAATCAGTTCTCTTTCAAAATTTTTTTACCCCAAAGCTCTATCTATATTAAAGCCTGCGGGAGTTCGTGATATATTTATAAAAACGAGTGCGCTCGCTCAGCCGCCGTGAAATTAGATGCCGGAATAATATTTGTGAGAGAGCAGAGAGATGATGGTGAAAGAGACGAGAGATGAAAGGGAGCGCATAGCTCCTATACCGGCATCTAATTTTACAGCGGCTCAGCGAGGGCTCTCGCTTTTATAAATATATCACGCACACCTGCAGTCCTCTATAAACTTTGTGGTAAAAAAATCTTAAAAGAGAACTGATTGCCCTTGAAAATGAGCCTACCACGAAGTCACTAACCCTATCCCTTGCCCTTCTATAGGGTAAAATGAGTTCACCCCCCTCCCACACTTCCTGATTATCGGATCGAGTTCTTGTAGGGGTCAAATCAAAGAGAAATCAATTCCGCAACCGATGGCAAATAAAAAAGTTTCCTCATTTTACTCTTTCGTTGCGAAAATCAAAAATTAAAATTTGCAAAATCGGAAATTCGGTCACCATTTGTCCGTTTTCGCGAAAACCATTATCTCCTTAATACATCCAGCAGTGTCCTCATGAAAGAGTTTGCCATTTTGCTGACCCGGATTGGTCAAGAATTAAAGAAGTTACCTCGAGTCAAAAATTAATCAGTGTTTGCCCTCCCTCTCCCCCCCCCCCCCCAAATTAAACTAGACGGTTGAAATTTGGACACATGGGTCATGACTGTCTATCGGAGGAAAAAAAATCAAGTCTCTTTCAAATCGCAATATCTCGAGAACCGCTAGACCGATTTGGACGGGTTAAAATACAGTGATTTTATAAAGTAGCAACGCTACGTCAGAAAATCATTTTACAGCTTTTAGAGCACCCGAACACCACAAAAATCACATTTTCTGACACAAACTCTTGCAAAGGCAACAAAAAATCGGCTCTCTAACTATAATAGTTAATACTTGTTAAAGATTTTCCAGTAAACTTATAATGGTTGCTCAAAATGCCGTTCTAAGTCGATTTTTGTCGAATATATAAAAAATATTCTCTTGTTGCTGAAGCCTATTTTTTGGTATACCCATGTATTTATATTTATCATTTTCCGGGATATATACTATCAGCTATAATTTGTATAAACAAAAATTAATAATCCTTTACATATTATTTAGAATCATTGATATCGTTGTATTACTAAAAGGTCAAATATTTTTTATAAAGTTAAATTGTTTTTACCAAGATTTTCTTCTGTAGGAATTTTTTACATGGGCTACGTTTCAACTGTTATATCCAGTTTTCCTCAGAAAAAATACTGTATTAAAAGATATAAAATATCTTCAACGCAAAATCATGTTAAACTTGTTTTCGTTTTATAAAAATTAAAATAGGTTACGTTCTCTAAACTGAAAACATTATTGCAGTTCTTGCATAACAATTATTATATTTAGAACTCAAATAAAGCCATTACAGATATCTGAAGTTCCCTACTAATTGAGTCTTTTTTTTGTTACTAAGATATTTAGTTTTTAGTTATCGGTTAGTTTTTTATTAATTTTTACTTCTATATCATCGAAAAGTTGGCCAATTTTGCTAAAAGTCTCTGTATAGTTAGTTTTAACATTCTTTATTAATTGAAATCAATTTTTTGGAATAAAGCATGTTGTAATAACAACATCAAAAATATTAATTTAATACTGTAAATATAAATTATCTGCAGTTTTTTGTAGATAGAGTTCACAAGCAAGATTAAATACAATGAATCATGAAATGCAATTTAAATAAGAAAATATAAGTTTAAACATAAATTTACAAAATAGGATTTTATAAAATAAATCATATAGATTAAAATCTAATTAAAGCCTATTTATTTTATTAATTCTTTAAAAATTTAAGCAGACATCCACATTCAAAAATAATATTTAATATTTAGGTATTTAGAAACATTTAAATAAATAAAATTGCAACAATGCCGGTCTAAGTAGGCATCTAAAGAGCTAATAAATGTTATATAATTAATATAATTTTTTGATCTATAGTTTTCTGGATATTTTAATTTTTTTTTTATTCAAAAGTCATTTAGGTTCAGAAAAAATTGTACTGCGTGTACATTTTTAATGATGTCAACGTTATTTTAATTAAAAAGGTCAAGGAATACATTCAAATAATTAAAAAACAATCATTACATGTTAAAATATCCACAAAATTGCTTTAAAATTTTGGAAAATTAAAACAAAATGTCCAGGATAATTAATAAGTATCCTTAAACTGAATTAAAAATATAATTATAGTATGTATCATAATTACAATGATATGGGCCTGTAATAAAATTAAAAAACTTACCCCTAAATCAATACGTTCAAAAGAAAGTATTCAAAAACGACTTGCACAGATGCCACAGGTCAATAGTTTCGTTTATGCTCCACGTGCGCCGATTTTGAAAATAGTTTCATATTCCCGAGACAAAGTTAGAAAATCATCAGTCACTGCCACCCAGTGATGAGGATAAAGACAATAATGCACTCGGTGTTTTTAAGTAGGGTGGGTTGTGGGTTGGTCTTGATGGCATAATGAAAACTATTTAAAGATGGATGGAAGGAGGCATGATGGTGGTGGTTTTTTTAATGCACCGAGTGTTTTTCGTACTCATACAGTCGGTGATTGAAGTTTGGAAGCTTTGGATTACTGTTAATTTTTAAGAATAATTCTTTTATATTAATCTAAATAGTTTTGAAGTTATCGATAATTTATTGAATAAATATAACCATTTTTATAACTCATTAGTTGAAAAAATTGCGAAAATGTCTGAAAAATTAAATCAAATTATTGAATTCTCTTCTTTATTTTTTTCTTAACAATATAACTTGAAACAGTGTGGGATAGCATTCACATTTCTGGATATTTTAATTATTCTTAACTTTAAATCACATAATATTTCAAAATCATTGATTTCTATAGCATTTTTCAATATAAGCGATTAATAATAATAAAAAAAATATTTTCATTTGTATCTCATTATCTTTTTTATATACAAACAAATCATAATCCTCTTTTACTACTGATTTTGTCAATTTTTTCAATAGTAATGTTTGTTTTAACAGTCCGTACCCTGACCAAAATTGGTGTGCTTGTAGAACGCTAAAAAATCTACTATTACTTCAAAACGTTGTTCTGAGTGAAGTACATTTACTCAATTATGTTAATTTGGAATAAAAATTACTCTATTATGATGTTGCCCAATAGTTATATTTAAAAAAATATTTCCAATATTTGCTGGAGAAATATAAATTCATATCTATAGTATATTTGAAAAGTGTATCGAATCCCTATCCACAATAACGCTCTTATTGGTCGAAAAAATTAAAAATAAATTTAAAAGCTTTTCAGCATAAATCAATATTTTTGATTTTCCATGTATACCACTAAATAATCTGCAAATTTTATTCTTGATTATTGATTTATGTGTTGCAGAACTGGTTACATACTAACTAGGACATTTTTAAGCCCGTTGACACTGTGAATAATTGTATTTACAATTTTCATTGGATCGTGAATGTGTCGACCACTCAGAAGAACGTTGTAGGAATTCAAAGCACTTTTCAAATCTATATATAGATTGATATTTCATCCTATAAAGCAAGCAATAGTTTGTATATGATAATCGTTAAATATCTTGAATATATACTACAAAATT
Organism: Crepidodera aurea; assembly: GCA_949320105.2. NCBI lineage: Eukaryota > Metazoa > Arthropoda > Insecta > Coleoptera > Chrysomelidae > Crepidodera > Crepidodera aurea. Next base: position 13,953,420 of record OX439479.2, read on the forward strand.
TGGCGAAATGGGGATCGCTTGAGATCGGCCCACCAAGCTACCCTTTCTCACAGCGACCCAGGACAGAACCCCGATCCAGTGTGCAGGTGAAGGACTCTTAACAGGTTTTTAATTTAATTATTCAACTAAATGAACAATTTGTCAAACATCTTATCAAATACTATTAAACGAGCAAGGTTTGTATGTGTGTATGTGTATCCGGAGGATCTCAAAATCCACTCGTCAGAATTCAATGATACTTTCAGGGCACTGGCGGATCTGAGGGGGGGGGGGGTTATGGCCCCCTAGAGTTCTGAATAGTTGATGTTCGTTCAACAATAAACGAAGGTGCCAACCCGGGCATCAGGTCTGTCCGGCACCATTTTTTTTTAATTTGCAGGTATTCATGGGTACATACATCCCCGAAAATCTCAGCTGTCTGAAATCGCCTATTTTCGCCGATATTTCTGAAAATATGACACTTAGAGAATTTTTGTTTGGACGAAAATGAAGATCAGTTCATTACCTACAAAAATGGTCTACATCACTTTTTAGCTCCTGCCCTGCATTTAGGGAGCACGGTCTAAAGGAATGACACTCCCAAGCGGAATACAAATTTTTCAATAAATCACGTAAAAATTAATATTTTTCCATGATTCAAAGTTTAGATGAAAGAAGGAACCTGTAGCTATAATATTATATTACTTTTTCCTTTTATCTATTTCTCTGAATTATTGAAAAATCGGGCTAAAGTTTGTTTTTGCTCGATATTTTGATCCTCTTATAAATTTCTTCATATTTTTTTTATCAAGATTAATTTCACCGAATCCTTTTGGATAATAGGGATTTGCAAGGTGGTAAATATATTCAGAAAGATTCAATAAATTATTTTTGTGTATTTTCATAAACAACATGTTTTTTTGGGGCGTTTTTTTGGATTTCCTAATAGATAATCAAGGACCATATCGGTTTTCATCGCACATCATTAGAAATCTTAGCTTGTCCCCTTGTCGATGGCATTTTTCTTTTTTTTCATATTTTTTGGTTTTCCGGAAAATTGAGAAAATTCTCACCCCTCGACATTTTTTTTGAGGATTATTTTCTTTTCGTGCAAAAATTTGGGGTTAGGAATTGTACTAAATAAAAGATCACATTCTGACCTTTTCATCAATATATAAGTATATCCAGTATTTTATTAAGTGCACGAGAAAGAAATCTGCCTTCAAACTTTCTCAAATTGGATTTTTTTACAATAAATTTATTAATCAAGTGCAAAAAGTGAAAAAAAGTTGGTTATTATTGCCTTATCTTTTGTCTTTAGACAAAAACGGGAGGATATTCAAGTTTTGGGAGGATATTCAAATTTTCCGTTTTCACCACAATATTTTGCGAATTATTAAATAAATTTTTGAAACGCCGTTTTTGCAAAAAAATATTAGTGTAGCGAAAAAAATCATAGGGGGAACTTTTGTAGGTAATGAACTGCTTTTCATTTTTTGTCTAAACAAAAATACTGTAAGGGTCATATTTCAGCAGATATCGTCGAAAACGGATTTTCAGGAACTCTAGAGCCATTTTCCCACCCTTCCACAAATTCCACGTAGCTGAGGAGGTAAATGTACCTATGAATTTTTATTTATTTATTTTATTTATTCGATAAATACAATAAGTGATAAGCGTTAAGTGCTACTGCACTTGTTTCGCATGATAAAACATCATCATCAACATTATAAATAGAATTATACCCAAAGACCAGACATGACTACCTGGAAATTAAAAAAAAATTGACGGACAGACTTGATGCCCAGGTTTGGGATTTTTCTGGCGTTAATTTACTGGACTAAATAGTCTGTATATGCAAGCAAACCTTTTGATTGGTTTTCAACAAGAAGAAAACACACGTTATACAAACCAAAATTATTCGTTGTATTGAATATTTTCTCAAAGACTCAAACATCCCAAATTTTTATCACTTAGTCACTTTGATTACTAATTTCCATTAACTGATCCCCCCCCCTGAAAAACTCCCTAGATCCGCCACTGTTTCAGGGTAGACTAATTCCTATCTAAAACGGCAAAAAATGAAGGTCTCATGTCTGTGAAAATTCGATCTTCCAAGATATTTACAAGAAAAGTTAAGCTTTTAGTTTAGCAACGGCAGACAACACAGAGATAATATAACCTGTTTCTATAGTAAATTTTATATTATATATTTTGTTATGTCATTTTGAAAACGACTTTCATTCAAGAAAGTCAAAACGTCAATTAAAAATAAGTGGTTTTATTTCCATTAGAAGAGAAACTGATAAATATTAGTTTAATTTGTCAGTTTTTGGCATTGTCAAAAGTAGTTGAATGGTCAATCATCGATGGAAATCATATCATATTATTGTGCGAGGGGTATTCCAAAGCAACGTTCAGTAACGTAGTCCCGATACATAATGTTGGTCTAGCAGTGGCCGGCGAAAACGTTGGTGGAGTGATGATAGAAAGTCGTCATAAGAAAATAACCTATTTTTGTAAATATCAACGTCAAGGTTTGACTTTATTTAATTTCGCCATAATAACCTTCACATTTTGACAACTACTGACATGCACATATATGGGTAAACGTTAAGAATATGGGGCCGGCTGTGATTTTCATGAAATTTTCACAGATGCTATAAAACATGATAAAATCAATACAGCAATAGAAATTTTTGCGCGGAAAAATATTTTTCACATTTAAAAAATATATATATATTGGGATACTCACTCCCAAGACAAACAAATTCAGTGCGTTGAAACGATTATTTAACATATTTTTCCAATACAAACGCATAGGTACATAACTTTTCTACAAATGCCCAAATAGCAATGTATAACCAGAATAAGCCTGAAAAGTATTATAAAAGGAAAAAATGTTCTTTTGACGGACATAAATAATTTGCTTGTCAAATGACAGCCATCTCATAAATTCAAAGTTGAAAATACAACGTTGTCAATTCAATTTCAGAAATCATGGATTTAGGTAAATATTTAATGGAACGTTGAGTAACACTGTCAAAATGGACACTTTGTGCTAAAAACATGTGTAATAGTTTTGGTTTTAATCATCTTTTTCCGAGTTAAATATTCGTATGTCTATGCTAGACTTTAATATTGAAACTCGGTTTGTTAAAGGACCAGGCACCTTTCTTATGGGAAAATGGCTTTCCGTCAAATTTTCTGAAAAGTTGGTATGATGTAGAACTCCATGCTCTGAAAAAAAGTGTCCATTGGCCCAAACCGATCCTATGGCTAGTTTTCGAGCTGCAGGGTGTTAAACATCGGAAATGCCATTTTTTTGTAACCAGATTTCTCATAACAGACCTGTTTTACTCTCATTTGTTGTAGATAACATGAATTATAGATTATTTGGCAACAATATTTTATAAACAATTACTGTACAATTTGGTTACTTACAGGGTGGTTCGAAAATAAGTAATATGGTTTTTTTGAAGAAATTATTTTTTTTATAACAGCTTTAAAAATACAAGCAAATGTAATTGCAACATGAATATATAGTTTAAGTAATTAGTTCTTGGTGATGAATCATATTTTATACAAGATGAATCTTAAATGTAGTTACAGAAGGCATATAATGTACTGTATAAACGATGTGTTATGAAAATTTTGTATTATCTTAAATAAATGTACGACCTGTCACTCTAGCACCACCCTATGTCATACAGCGTGTTAAACTGATTGCAAACACTTTAAAAATTAGAAAACCTGTGTTTTGTGCACCACCTTGTATTTTAAAAGTTTCTCCGTCAACTTTATAAATTAATACATTTTCACATTAACAGAAGTTCAGTATTTAACTGAGCAAAATTTTGTTGTAATCCTATGACCATTTTTCGTAAAATGTGTACCCATCCCTCTGTTTTCATAATTAGTAAGCTTTTTTTATATTATTTTAGAACAACTAGTAACTATGGGTACACATTTTAGGAAAGCTGGTCATAGGATTACAACAAAATTTTGCTCAGTTAAATACTGAACTTCTATTAATGTGAAAATGTATTAATTTATAAAGTTGACGGAGAAACTTTTAAAATACAGGGTGGTGCACAAAACAAAGGGTTCTAATTTTTAAAGTGTTTGCAATCAGTTTAACACGCTGTATGACATAGAGTGGTGCTAGAGTGACAGGTCGTACATTTATTTAAGATAATACAAAATTTTTCTAACACATTGTTTATTCAGGGCGATTCGTTAAAGCTAAAATATATTATATGCCTTCTGTAACTATATTTATGAGTTACCCTGTATAAAATATGATTCATCACCAAGAAGTAATTACTTAAACTATATATGCATGATGCAGTGACATTTGTTTGTATTTTTAAAGCTGTTATAAAAAAAATAATTTCTTCAAAAAAACCATATTACTTATTTTCGAACCACCCTGTAAGTAACCAAATTGTACAGTAATTGTTTATAAAATATTGTTGCCAAATAATCTATAATTCATGTTTTCTACAACAAATGCGAGTAAAGCAGGTCTGTTATGAGAAATCTGGTTACAAAAAAAGTGGCATTTCCGATGTTTAACCTCGAAAACTAGTCATAGGATCGGTTTGGGCCAATGGACACTTTTTGTCAACGCATCGAGTTCTACATCATACCAACTTTTCAGAAAATTTGACGGAAAGCCATTTTCCCATAAGAAAGGTGCCTGGTCCTTTAATAAATTTTCGGGCAAATATCGTTTTGGCGAAGAACATCGTGACTTTTTTTTAAATGAAAAATGTAATGTTTCTTATGGTTATACAAAATGCATGGTAGAATCAAAAAATTTTGTAGGCCCAGATATTTTTTTTATTCAACACCCCATGACCTCCCTCTGTATGGCCTCAAAAAGAACCGAAGACGAGACTTTTGGCGCTTTTGGTTTTGTTCAAAGAAAATTTCAACGCTAATAACTAATATACTAGTCGTCAGCTGTTTCTTTAACCTCGTATATTTTTATATTGCAACACACTCGGTGAGTTTTTTAAGCACTAGTGATATTTGAAAATCACCTTCTTTACTTTAAAAGCGGTTTAAAAAAACCATTTCCAAAATATACGTCCATAAGAGGGAATTTTTGATAATAAAAAATTAATTTTTGAATCTTTAGAAAATATGACTTTTTTTCTACATTATTAGAGTTTATTTTAGCCAGAGAAGGATCGGCCCGATCCGTCAGGACTCTTTTCGGTGTCGATAACTGGCACCGTATTCGAGAAAAATTCATCATTTTTTTTACTGAGGAAATTAAATAAAAAAGTGCTTACAGTTAAAAACTTATGTATTTGACATTAAATGGAACTCGAACTTTTTTTCAGGGTCCAATATAACAAAAAATGTATAATATAATAAACATAATTTTTTTAAAAGAAACACAATTAGCGATTAAAACAAAACGAAAAATTCATCATAAATATTTTATTCAACATACAAAAACTAAAAATCTAATACATCAACTAAAGAAATAAACCGATTTCAAAACTTGATTAATATCGAATTCGCCAGTTTTCGGAAGTTGTCGTAGTATCCTGTTTAACTTCTTTTTCGTCAAATCTATCACAGATCCATCCCCAGTTAACTCACTACAAAAACAAAACGTTAGTGAATTAAACGGTGATTATTACTTACAAAGTTTACCCATAATCATAACTGAATTTTTCCGATAAAAAGTACGAGAGATCTTCCAAAATTGGTTCGGAATGAAGGGCCACAAATTGTTCTCTACAGATCTAAAACAAAAAAAAAATGTAACAGGATTACTACTTCCAGAATTAAACAATCATTTGATTCTGTGAAATTAGATCCAACCTTCACCTTCACTAGTAGAAAAATCATCCAGAAAAGCTTGCGTAGAATTATGGATTGCTACATTCTACCAATTTATTCCAGAATGAATGATTTTGTGCTTGAATAGAAGCACAATTTTCCTGGTCGTCTGCATGTACATACATGAATCGTATCTGCCGCTTTGTTACTCTAAGTTTAATTTATTGTGCTATAAATAAACATTTTGTGCAATTTGTGCCCGAGAACTGCATTGGGCATGTACCGCTGCTACTACACAGATGGATTATACAACAGGTAAGCGCGTTTGAGACACGTTAACCTTTAAACTTTATTTTAATTGTTGAATCAGCCCTTTTTTCGTAATATACCATTCATTCTATTACACAATTCACATAATTTGGTTTCTTTCACGTAAAAAGCGAAGAATTTTCTTTATCAAGAACTGGTTTGTCTTCAGCGATCTGAAGTTAAATCTCTTTCATTACATTCCAAAGTTTCGGGCGGCCTTTTGGTAACTCGGGATATTCTTGAATGGCACGAAGAATTATTATAGTATTGTATTGAAACGAGCGCTAAACCGCAGAGATAAAAAAAAATGATTTGTGAGTCGAAATTTCTTAGCCAGACGAATGCCTCCCTAATTGTATGAAAATTACTTACCTTATTCATGATGTGTACAGTTGACGGATGCGTCCAATAGCAATCATGTACAGAAACGAAAGTAATGCCCGCCCTTTCGCAATGGAGTGACGTAAGCATCATATGACTAGAATCCAAGGAGTGTATAAAATTTGGAGGAAAAGCGTTTTTCTGTTTCATCACGTTTGGTTTTCTAGAAATAACGATTTTTTTTATTAAGGACTAATTTAGAAACACGGAAAACATATAGGCCAGTTGCCAGAGAAGGCTATTGACCAAAAGCTCGCACAAAATGTGATATCGATCAAACTTGGCACTTAAATACTTGAAAGGTCAACTGGGCTAATATACATTCCAAGTAGGATTTAAAAAAGTTTTTGGTCATTTCTAAATTCAGTCAAAATTTGTTTTTAAGGACAGTTTCAGATATAAATAGAGAGTAAAACTGATAAATGAAGCTTCTAAGCAGATTTTTGTTTGTTTTATTTTTATTGACTCACTCATATTTATCCATGGCGTACGATTCATAAGTAGTTCCCACGCTACTTTTTCTATATTTAAAATACGGCTGAACTATTGGCAGGCCCATAGGTGTCACCCATTCGACATGTTGAGCACCAACAGAAGAAATTAATCTTGCGCATTCCGTAAACCAGTCTTGTATTTCTCTCGTAGATTTAAACATCGTTCTCAACGAATCGAATGTCCGTCCTGTGTAAATAAATTGTTAAGTAAAAAATGAAATACATTTTTAGTATCGAAGTGTTTACCTGTAAGATAAGCGGATGCTGACCAAACTAAATCTTTAGGAAATTCATCGATATCCTTTAGTTGACGAGCGATTTGAAGTTTAGCTCCGTACCGGGTAACACCGTATACTGTCGTCATGATCGTCTGTTTGATGACTTTCCTTTTTACAAATCCTTCGAGTGCTTTAGCAATCTATAAAAATGTGATTTATAAAAAAATCTACCTGAGAAAAAATTCGTTCTGATTTATTGGTGAGCAACAAACTTACTTCATTATCATTTTCAGCATCAGCAAATCTCTGTTTTTCAACTAAATTAACAACTGTACTGTAGACGTCTTGTGGTACATCAGAAGCAGCCAAATTAACACTAAACGCACCACCGGCATCCCTTCCAAGGGCTGCATAATGTTGTAACCCGTTACAGCTACCGTCTTGGTGGATAGGAAAATACGAAAGGTAATTTTCTGGATCGCCCGAGCGGATAACGTTAGCGATTTCCATACAACAAGCAAGCGTTTGCCATGGTTCATCGGATTCGGCCCACCAACGCTTTCCGGTAAGCGGATTATCCGCCGAATCCATTATTAAATGAAGTATTTCATTAGCAAATTCTAATCTAAAAAATTGTTTATTGGAAAATCTAGTAAACATCAACAGAATGTAAGTTACCTTTCATCAATAGAATCTTTCTTCTTTAATCCAGTTAAATTAATGAGATGTATTTTTAGCCAATCAAGACCTTCCGGTCCGAGAGGTCGAGGTTCTGCGAAAACTAACATAGATCTAGCCAAATCTGAGCCCAAATGGTTTAAATGGGGAGGAACTGGATAAACCCTCCCTCTGAAATCCATATTGTGAGGCAACCAGAATATGTTATTACGAAACTGAAAAATATATAATCCATTTCTAACGATTATTATTTTGAAAATAAATCTCTATATAAATAAATCTTGTCTTGTTTAAACTTATAAAAAAAACTGTACTTAAAATTCCGAGAAAAAAACGAAAAAAACTCACGTGATTAGCTAAGGAGAGTCTGTACAAACAATCGCACCATAAAGAATACATTTCAGCTTTTTTCCTTCTATGTTGCATCCTTTGTTTAAAAAGTTCATATTTTTCAGCTTTTTCCATATTCGGAGTTGGGTGAGGTGGGGGTTTAAGTGAAGTAGAAGGTTCTGGAACATCTAATTCTGATGAACCTCCTTTATTGAAAACCTGAAAAAATTATTAGTTAGACTTAGTGAAGGGTTTACCTTTACTCATCAGAAACTGATTTTGATATTTTTTTAATGTATTATTTTTTTTTTTTTTTTTTTTTTTTTTTCGTAGCAAAACACTCTGGGAATGTTTTCTATAATTACAATCTGATCATGAAGATCAATAAGCAATTTTGTTCCAACCTAACTTAACTAGAATTCTTAAATACTAAGGTCCTACTCACTAGTGTACCTTAGGGTCTGATAATTTTAGTAACACTACCGGTAACGTGTAACACAAATCCACACAATACTCTGTTTGTAACTAGCACTGTCACTGAACTAGTTCAAAAGGTTTGGTCCTCTTGAGCCTTCTTACTAAATTGGTATTATCGAGGAGCTGGATGACCTCAACGTTCCCATGTTGGAGCAGCCGTTGTTCATGGCTGCTGGCAGATTTAGATATAGTCTTGTCAACAGTTTCTACATCCAGGTCCCTATGAAGATCACTGTTGCGACAGTACCAGGGTGCATCGACGATGTTCCTTAATACTTTATTTTGAAAACGTTGGATAACTTGGATGTTACTTTTACTGGCGCAGCCCCAAAGCTGACTACCATATGTCCAAACGGGTTTCAATATCTGCTTGTAGAGGAGCAGTTTGTTATGTGTGGACAACTTGGAGTTTCTTCCTAATAACCAATACATCTTTTTATATTTTATACCAAGCACTTCACGTTTCTTTTTAATGTGGACTTTCCAGCGAAGTCTAGCATCGAGTGTCATTCCAAGATATTTTGCTGTATTAGCATAGGGAATCTGAGCGTTATTTATTCTTATGGGAATGTGTTGGTTTCGTTTATTAGTAAAGTTAACATGAACAGATTTGTTTTCATTTAACTTAATACGCCATTTTTTAGTCCAGGTGTTAATCTGGTCTACAGATGTTTGTAATTTTCGGTTGGCTTCTTCATGGTCTTTTCCAACAGCCAGAATGGCAGTATCATCAGCAAATGTTGCAATAGTATCGTGCTCAAGGTTAGGAATATCACTGGTATACAGTAAGTAGAGTACTGGACCTAGTACACTACCTTGGGGTACTCCTGCCTTAATTTCTCTTAGATCAGAATATACATCTTCCTGTTTTATTCTGAAGTATCTGTTTGATAAATAGGATTTTAAGAGTTCTGAATACTGACGTGGTAGTAACAAATTTAACTTGTGGTTAAGGCCCTCATGCCAGACTTTATCAAAAGCCTGGGCCACGTCTAGGAAGACGGTGGAGCAAACTTTCTTTTCCTCTAAAGACTTTTCAATTATGTCTGTGATTCTATGCACCTGGTCGATCGTTGAGTGTTTTTCTCTAAAACCAAATTGATGGGAGGGAATCAGGTCCTTTTCTTCTATTGTAGGTTTTAATCTCTTAAGAAGCAGTTTTTCGTAGAGTTTCGAAATAACAGGCAACAAAGAGATTGGTCGGTATGACGTTACTTCTTGGGGAGGTTTACCTGGCTTAGGTATCATTATAACCTCTGCTACTTTCCATAGCTGAGGTACGTATCTCATCCTAAATGATGCATTGATAAGGTTGGTCAGTTTGACAACAGCTTTACGTGGGAGTTGTTTCAAGATTTCCCCGGTGATCAGATCAAATCCAGGGGCTTTTTTAGGATTTATATTTGTTTCGATTTCCACATAAACTTCTTTTGGAGAAGTAGGTCTAATCACTGAATCTTTCTGTTCTGGTTCATTCCAGTCTTGGGTCTCTTCACCATCGTTGGTCTGGAAAGTCTTTTCTAAGTGTTCTGCGAATCTGGTTGCTTTTTGTATATTATTTCGTGCCCAACTCCCGTCTTCCTTTCTAATTGGTGGGTTATGTGTAATAGGATTTTTTAATCATTTGGTTGCTTTCCAGAGTGAATAATCGGTACTGCTGTCATTAGTTAATTCACTCAAGTACTCACCAATCGATTCATTTTTAATACGCTGAATTTCGCGTTTTAACTGTTGTGTTGCATTATTTAAAGCTGTTTTATCAGCTGGTGCTCTGGACTGCTGCCATTTTCTTCTGATTTTTCTTTTTTCTAGTATAAGGTCTCTTATCTCTTTTGGATAATTATTTCCTTTTGTTTTGTATTTAAAATCAGGGGTGTTCTCCCAAGCTGCTTGTTGAATATCTTTGACAAAACGTTCGACTTCCTGGTCTAGTTGTTCTTCTGTTTTCAACGGAACCGAGAGATTAATTAACCGTTCAAGTTTGATTTTGAAGCTTTGCCAGTCCGTTCGTTTGTTGACTAATTTAGGCTGATTTTCTTTTTGAATCACACTATCACTCAGTGTAAGAAGTATGGGTGAGTGATCTGAGTTCATGTCCCAAGCTTCTTCTACATGTATATAATGTATTATTTAAAATCAAAATTAAAAATAAAATAATTTTCTCAAAAATTGCCAGTCAAGCATTCTTATATCCTGCCTACTACAACTTTGATTTTGGTATTTAAGTGAAGATGGCGTTGGGCTTTCCTCGTTCGTGATACACTTGCTCTAACGCAACCACTTTTATCAAGAACGTGGCGAGTCGAATTCATTTTCAGACATCCTTTAGTGACAGGATGTCGAGCTAGCCTGCTTCTTACTGATGAGGCACGATAATGCCGAAACCGGTCTAAGAATCTTTAATAACAAAATCGAAGTTTTTGGGTTAAAGCCCCGACTTGTTCAGGCACCAAACCGCGTCAGGACTTTCGTAATTCAATACCTGGTGGGGCATATAGCTCAAAGAGTAGTTGTTGAAGTCCAGACGCTGGTGCAGTGTAGGACATTTTTAATGTCCTTGTTCTTGGGAGCTTGTGTGATTTTATTTCACATTCTTTGTGCAGTTTTATCACTCCTATGGTCCTTTTTTGGTATTTTTATGGTTCAAAAAAATTCCACCTTCGTAAAGCTTATATTATATTTAACTTGCTGTGTATATCTAATACAAAAAATCTGTTACTCACAGAAAAACCTAGATTTAACAATTAAAGAAATTATTCTCTATTTTTTCTTCAATACATTTGTATAAAATGTTTTTATTTTTTTCAATAAAAAAATGGAAACAGCCGTTTTACAGTGTTAAAATATTGTAATTAATTCTCCGTTTAATTTAAATGTGGCTTTTATTAGACCAGGATATAAAAAATGTTGTAGTTTAGTGTAAAAGTTGAAGATAATTAAAATAACTAAAACATAAATAATAAATAAATAAAACATAAACGTACCTCCAAGACAACATCAAGGATCCTGGTGTTAACTTTCCACGGCACAGATGCAAGTTGATTTAGAGCATCCAAACTAGGATAGAGTTGTTGGGATCCGACTTCAAACAGTCGGTTTTTTTGACTGGTTGCTTGTGTTGGCAATCTAATAACATCACAGGGCGAAATTAGATATCCTCCTATTTGAGTCGAAATCCATGGTACTGGTGGGCATAACATAGGCAATTCGTAAGTATAAAATGTTAAAGTTTCAGGATTCGACTGCCTGTATAGTTTGGATAAGATAGGATGCGGTTTAACTTCTTCCTTTACAATCCTTCCCTGCGTTCTAAAAATTGTGTAGAAAGCGGGTATATAGTTTTTATGTTTTGTATTCTTTAAAATATTTACATCTACTTTGAGGTCGTACATTACGATGTGATATAAAAATTTTCCTATGAATGTCAATACAGTGGGTACCCATTCTTGATGATCCATATCAAGTGTAGCTCCTTTTCTCTTTAAATTATGATCAATGCTTTGCCATGTTTGTCTAGGATTAAAAATAACTTCTTCTTCAGGTAAAACCTCTAAAGATTTATGGGAATTAGCGTAATGGTTGCAGTACGTTTTGTGAATATCAGTTATTTTATCTAGTACCCCATACTTCTGTTTGCACAGAATTTTATATCTCGCATACACTTTGTTACCCAAGTCTTTATAAAGCATGTTGACAGTGGGACTATAAGTTTCAGAACCTTGAGCAATTTTTTTTGCTTCTTCAATGATTATTGCAATGCAATCCTTCGATGGGATAGATCTTATATACGGTTCCATATTTGTTGCACTTCTCTGAGCCGTTAGTGTTGCCAAATCTCTGGTAAAAGCTTTAAGAGCTTCTTCTTCCCACATCTGGTAATGATCTTCCAAAGATTTTCGATTTTTTAAAATTTCTTCTGTAACTGGACCCTTTGATTCGATGCTCTTTATCTAAAAGTCAATTAGGGCATGTGAAACACAGAAAACCTTCTACAATAAAATTACCTTTAATAAAACACTTAATAACTAAAAAGTTTTTTCTTCAAATTAATACCAAAAAGCCTGATTTCATACATAAAATTAGGGTTGAGCTAACTTTCTTTTAAAACCAAATTAAAGACTTTATAAATTGGAAGATTCTGAATTATTATTGTTTGTACAAAATTTATTAGTTTACTTTTTTTAAGATATTTTTTGAAATTTTTAAGTCTTAAACTCTTGTATGGAAAATGTTTTTATTGTGATATCTTTACCAACAAATTAACTTACTGTAACATATCCTTCTTTTTCTAAATTAATTTGTTTATCCACGAGTTCTCGTAAACTCGAAGGCTTAAATAACCCATTGCTTTCAGTAGTGTTTAGTACGAAGTGTTTTTCTTGATTAGGATGATTCAGATGATTAACTAATTTGTTGTTGTATGATATCGTTGGGCGTATGAATTGAGGTGAATATTTCGGATCAACCCATTTCATTGCTTTTAAAACAAGTTCCCTTTCGTTATTGAGAAATATTCCTTCATTCATGATTTTATCAAATGTAATATTTTGAGCGAAAGCTTCATTTATGTATGTTTTTAATTCTCTCTGATGTTTTTTATTTCCTTCGATACGAGATAAACATTCAAAAATTGCTATATATGTTTGTACAGTACGTTCTACTTCTTCTTCTTTCATGATATCCAAAATTTCTTTAATTTTTGGAAACGACCCTTTATGTGCAAACCCTTTTAGCAAGGCATTATACACATTGGGGCTTTTAATAGGAATGTAAGTTCTATTGTTTAATTTTTTTGTTTTGAATCTATGATAATTTAAAGCCAACAATCCTCTATACGGATTTTTTAAATGTCCACAAACTTCTACATACGCAGCTATGTTTTTTGTTATAATTTCTTCACGGCGTTTGCGGTCTAAAACTGGTCTTACAACTGGTTTTTCTGGGGGATCTTTCACTTCATCTACTTCTGATATTTGTTCATCTAATACTTCAGGTTGAAATGTGTTTAGAACTTTGAAACTAAAATAATTAACAAATAGAGTTGATGTAAATATGATTAAAGTAATTCCAAAAACCAACTAAAAAAATCTTAACAAAACTTATCATTGTTATAAATAGACAGTTACCTTTCTAGCTCATCTTCTTGTATATCATGTTTACTTGAATAACTTAGTATTTCTTCAACTGGTTGAATTAATGTTTCATTAACATTTTGCAATTCAGCAACTAGATTAAAATTAGGCACATCCAAATTTACAATTCTTTCATCATTACTGTTTACAATTGGGTCAAATTGATTATTTTGTGTTTCTAAACTAGATGTAGGGAAATTGTCAATTATATTTAAATTATTGTAGGTATGGTCGTTAACAAAAGCTTTCTGAGAAAAATCCTTTAATTTATAAAGCTCACTAAGGTTTAAATTGGTTGTAGCTAGTAGTTCGAGATCGCTAAAGGTGAGTTTTTTAACATTCGCCCTGCGTTGACATGATGAATTTTCAGATACTGAAAATATTAAATAATTAAATTTCAAAATTATGTAGAAATCAAATAAAAATATAGAATAATCACTCACTTACCAATTAGTAATTCGGCATATTCTCTTTGCTTCTTCTTTTTAAGCTTTTTGGGTTTTAAACTAGGGCTAACCTTGGTTGAATTAAAACTAATTGAACCTAAACATTTGGAAAAAAAATTGTCATATCAATGAGTAGTTATAAACTTATAAATAAATAAAATTTTCTTACCCGAAGATGTATTGTTTAGTTTACATAAGAGGCACGGATTTGCGCCTGCATTAAGTAAGCTGAATGACTCACGCGAATATTTGTATAAAGGCAATCCTTGAATTTTTAGTAATCGATGCATCCTATTAATTACATTTATATCTTAATTACAATATTAGAAAATTTAAATTTAATTTAATATATCACGAGGCTCGATTCAACATACTTAACCGCACTTTTCCGTCAAAAAGTCAACAACTAAACAGTCTTGCCAATGAAAATAAAAAAAATACAATTCAAATTGTCAAGTGTCGACACTGTCGACCCGATATATGACAGTGACATGTGACATTTTTAATTTGAGGTATAATTTTTTATTTGCTAATTTGATTTTACAAAATTGCAATATTTCTAAATTTGATAAATTTCAATTTTCCCTTAATTAACTTTTTAAAATAGGCACACTTATTTTTTGTAGACAGAAATATCCATCCAAAACAGCATGGACGCTCCAAAAACATCAGATATTGTTCTGATATCTGGAAACTCTCATCCAGAACTGGCAAATTTAATTCATAAAAGATTAGGAGTAAAATCTAGTGGATGTGCAGTGTTTCATAAATCAAATCGAGAATCCACGGTACAAATTAACGATTCAATAAGAGGAAAGGATGTCTACATCATTCAAACCGGCGCAAAGTATGAATTTTTTTATTTTTATATTCCTGAATGATTAGTTAGAGAATTAATTTAAAAAAGACAATTTGCACAAAAAATTGTACAAATTTGGTATCACATAAAAATAAATGTCACATTTTAGGGATGTAAATAACAATATAATGGAACTCTTAATAATGGCCTATGCATGTAAAACTTCTTCAGCTAAATCAATTGTTGGAGTTATACCCTATCTTCCATACAGTAAACAATGTAAAATGCGTAAGAGGGGAAGTATTGTTACCAAACTCCTGGCACAAATGATGTGTAAGTCTGGATTAACTCACATCATAACAATGGATTTGCATCAGAAAGAAATTCAAGGGTTTTTTGATTGTCCTGTAGACAATTTAAGAGCTAGTCCTTTCCTTCTTCAGTATATCCAAGAAAGCGTAAGTCTACAGCTTTTCATTTTTAGTTTGTTTTTCAGTTTCAATGTGTAAAAGAGTTTTTTACTAATCTATTTAGGAAAATACAATACGTATAAGTATAGGGTTTATTAGTTTTGTAAAAAGAAACTAAAGATAAAGCAAAATTGTTTTCTCTTCACTATCTCAACTTTCTTGAGATGGTGGAATCCTAAAATAGCTTGATAAACGGCAATTTTTGTTTATAACAAATATGTTTTCTGAGTAGAAAAGTTTTAATGAAGTTGTCTAATACATTATAAACTTAAATAGACCAGTATTTTGGATATATTATAAATTAAGTAATAATTGAAGATCCCAGACTATCGCAATTCAGTGATAGTAGCGAGAAATCCGGCTGCAACAGCAAAAGCAACATCATATGCAGAACGTCTACGTCTTGGAATAGCCGTGATACATGGAGAACAAAAAGAATCCGATACTGATGAAGTAGATGGAAGATATTCGCCTCCTACGGTACCCAGATCCCGTACCATGGATGCTGGTGTTGGAGTACCCGTACATATTGCTAAAGAAAAACCTCCAATAAATGTAGTAGGAGATGTCGGCGGAAGAATTGCTATCATGGTGGTAAGTTAAAATGATTAATGTTGTTTTTATTTACTTCTTTTATGTGTAAACATTCGTTTAATTAATTTTGGTGTCCCTGAAGCTGTCAAAATAAAACGGCAAGAAACAAATCATACTATTTAAAATAACATTAGAAATATCCAATACAGAAAATAGTTTTGTAAAAGTGAATAATTGTTTTTCAGGATGATTTAATAGATGATGTACAATCATTTGTTGCTGCTGCGGAGGTACTAAAAGAACGTGGCGCATACAAAATTTATGTTATGGCTACCCATGGTCTGCTTTCTTCCGATGCTCCACGTTTAATCGACGATTCACCCATTGACGAGGTAGGTTTGAACATTCTGTATCTGTAAATCTAGAAAGGTGGGTCACCCCACAGCACGTAGGCCACATTTGGCCCATTGTGCGTCCTTCTGAGATTAAGCCTTCCTTCTAGCTCGTCATCCAGCCTACTTGTTTAAAGTAGGCGATGACGTCGCCTGAAGCTATCTCCCTCATGTTGGCATGTGTTAGCCACCGCTCGCCGAAAAGAAAATGTCTCATTTGTGAGAGTGTCGGGCATTCGCAAAGAATGTGTTCGACAGTCTCGTCTTCCTGTTCACATCCTCTACACAGTGGAGTGTCAGATAACCCCATCCTGTAGAGGTGTTTTCGTAGATGACAGTGGCCAGTCAGGATACCTGTGGCTGTGCGCAGGTTCTGTCTGTTCATAGTCATGTATTTTTTGGCTGTTTCGCTGTTCGGATACTGTAATAGTTCCTTGGCTAGCTTGCAACCTGTTTCGTCGTCCCATCTACCTTTAAACTTGTCAAAGGAGTGTTTCTTCAGTAGGTCAGCCACAGCTGATGCCGATAAGCTTATGAAAGTGCCAGGTCCCAAAAGTTTTTGGGAGGCTGCTTTCTTAGCTAAAGAGTCAGCTGCACGGTTGCCTTTTGATTTTCTGTTTTCTGTTTGAGCTACACTGGCATTAGAACCCATTGCCCATTTTATATTGAGATTCAGGGATCTGGAATAAATTCCACAGCCTGATCCCTCATTTGTTTTAGACCCATCGGTGTAGATGCACAAGGCACCTGCTGCCAATGTACCCTCTTGTACGTTTTTTGTTTACCCTGTAGGGCCTGTGAAAGGCATATCTTGGCGCAATCGAATCTGTGTTGGCTTGTAGCAGTGGGACCTCTCCAAGGACCTCGTGCCACAAGTTACACCTCGACTGACCAGATCCTACGTCAGGTTGTATACCTGTAAAGCGTAGCCGTGTCATGGTCATCACCACAGCCTCCTTAATAAATATATCAAGGGGGGGTGAGACCAAGGATCACCTCCATTGCTCTAGTTGGTGTGGTTCTCACCCCCGTTATGTTGAGGCATGCTATTCTTTGGATTTGATCCAATTAGCGTACGACTGTCTGCTGGCTAGTTTTGATTCCCCAGGCAATCGCACCATACGTTAGCATAGGTCTTATGATTGCAGTGTAGATCCAGGCCGTAACCTTAGGTGACATTCCCCAGGTGCGGCCAAGGTTCTACGGCACTGTTCATAAGATATGTATGCTCTTTTGACTCTGTTTTCTAGGTGAGAGTTCCATGTTAACTTGCTGTCAAAGGTGACCCCCAAATATTTCACCTCTGCAGAAAAGTTCAATCTAGTATTTAGGAGCTTTGGGGCTTCGATGTTTGCAAGCTTCCTTTTATTCGTGAAAAGAACCATCTCTGTTTTTTTTGGGTTTATTGACAGTGAGTGGTCTTTTCACCACTGTTCTACGATATTAAGGGTCTCTTGCATTCTAGCACAGAGTATTCCTTCAAATCTTCCTGTTTGCAGAATCACTAGGTCGTCTGCATAAGCTATAGTGTAGAAACTGTCATCTTTGAGACGATTGACTAAGGTGTCTAGGATCATGTTCCACAGTAGTGGTGAGAGCACCCCTCCCTGTGGACAACCTTTTACAACCATGCCTCTTATGGTAACATCATCTACACTGATTTTTATTGCTCTCTTTGAGAGCATGTTATATATCCATCCATTTATTGTGTTGGGGATATTTTTATTAGCTAAGGCATTTGCTATTTTGGGAAAAGTGGTTTTGTCGAACGCACCTTCAATGTCTATGAATACACCAAAGGTGGACTCTTTAGAGTCCAGCGATCTTTCGATGTAGCCGGCCACAAGGTGGAGGGCTGAATCGGTAGACTTTCCTGGGGTGTACGCATGTTGATTCGGATGTAGTGGGTTCTGTATTAACACTACATCTCTTATATATCTTTCACATAGCCTCTCTAAAGTTTTCAATGAAAACGATGTGAGGCTAATCGGTCGATATGCTTTTGGAATGGAGTAATCCAATCTTCCTGGTTTTGGTATAAAGACAACCTTGACTTCTCTCCAGCTCTTTGGAATATACCTCAGTGCCAGGGAGGATCTGAGGATTCCTACCAGGTGCGGCATTAATGTATCCAGGCCCCACTGAAGTAGGGCTGGATAAATGCCGTCAGTTCCTGGTGATTTAAAAGGGGAGAAGCTCGAGATGGCCCACCTTAATTTGTCCTCATCGACGATCTGGTCTGCTATTCTCCAGTCATCTTTTGTGAGGTTTTGTTGCTTCTCTTCCTCCCAGATTGCCAGATTAGTGGTTCTGGAGTCAGGGAAGTGTGTTGACATTAGCAGTTCAAGACTTTCCTTAAGGTTGGCAGTTCTAGTGCCATCCTCTTTGGTTAGTGTACCGATATGGCGATAAGGGTCTTTAGAGAGAGCTTTTTGGAGTCTAGCTGCTTGAGGAAAATCTTCGATTTCCTCACAGTTTGAACATTAAACTTGTATACAAAAATGTATTGATTAATAAAAAATAATTTTACCTTACGTTTTGTCCAGGTTGTTGTTACCAACACTATACCACATGAACTTCAAAAAATGCAGTGTCACAAGATCAAGACAGTCGATATTTCAATCTTGTTATCAGAAGCCATCAGACGAATTCATAATAAAGAATCCATGTCATATCTTTTTAAGAATGTCACTTTAGAAGACTAATAAGTGTTTCTGTTACAAATTCGGTATTACCTAGTGGCATTTAGCGTCTTTAAGTTTATGGTAGTTCAAATAAACTAAATATGTATTTTATTTCTTTATATACAGGGTGGCCCAAATTTAATTGAAAAGTTGGTTAAATGGGGAAAAAATGCGTATTTTCCAGACAAATTGATTGATTTTTTCAAAATTAAAATATCAGGTCCGGTTTCTGAGATATTTGGGGAAAACCAAAATTGACGATTTTCGTTTTATGTAATTAACACCTTAATTTTGAAAGATAGAAAAAAAAGAGTTATAAAGCTTTTTTATTGAAGGACAAATACAACTCAACATAGCGTATCCAATTTGTTAAAACAACGTTTCATCTTTGACGGGCTATCCTCAACTATTTTTTTAAATACTGAATTGTACTTTTTATTTCATTTTTGAAATCCCCGTTTTTTCTCTATCCAACCATGTAGAATACTTTTTTTTTATTAGGTTCTTACAGTGAACTGCACTTTAGGATTTTTTTAAAGATATCCCAATAGTGTTCAATTAAATTTGCGCCACCCTGTATAACACATTGGTATTTTTATGACTTGCCAGAATTGGCATCTCAATGAAGTACTGTTTAAAAAAGTTTAAAAATGAAATGTCAATAATTTACCTTCTCGCCAAGATATTTTAAATCTAAATGATATTTTTTTTAAGTTGTATCGTATCAGTTTATTTCTAAAGTACATGAATAGTGGCCGATAATAAAGTGAGAGATTTTTTATGATTAAATTTAGCATTTTTTATATTAGAACCTCTTGATAATTAGGCTAATGTAACTATTACATTCTAGATATCCATTTGACCTTTGTATAGATTACTTAAGTTGAAAGCTTCATTCTAGACGTAGTTATTTCGTTTTACACATACAAGCATAATTATCAAATTTATAAAACCAATTCATCGGTTTTTCGAAAAAACATTGTTTGTTGAAGGGTTATGGAACCCAAATATCAAACAAAAAGTTTTAAAAAACATGTATTTTTTAATTTTATTTATGTTTATAATAGCTAATGGCTATATAAAGATTTTCTATTATATTTTTACAGAGATATTTTCGTTTTTACCGCTTTTAAAACACTATATGTATATTTTAACTGTAGTTACCCATTTTTGCCAATCTTAATACCGAATTTTTAGTATAAATGTGTGTATTATTTTATTTAGATTCCATTTTAAGAACAAAACTGTTGAACTTAAGCTTAAACATGTTAAATATATGGTTTACAATTGATTTTTTCAATGTCTTATTACAAATCCCAATTTTACAGTGGTGTCGTCTATTTCATTTGAGATTATAAATTGATGTTGAATGAAAAAAATTAAGGAGTAGGTAGAATGTATCAAAATAACAGTACCTACAATTTTTGTTTCCAAATAAAATCTGATAATTTAAATAATACACTTAGTTGGCACAACCCTTATAGCCCAGTTGTCAGAAACTTTGACCTCGCACAAAATGTGATATCGATGAAACTTGGCACTTAAGTACTTGAAAGGGTGTAGAAAACGATAAAAAATCTTTGATGCTCTAAAGTGTGTTATTTTTAAACGAATTTGTATGTTATTGTATAAGAATAAATATTAATTTTGAATATATCCACAGAGAATTTCCAAAAAATAATCAGGAGTCATTTTTTGAAACTAATAAAAATGCATTTTGAATGAAACGTCTATTTATATCTAGAATAAAAAAGTAATTTTGTACCATAACAGGTATAAAAAATTTATATTCCGGGGGAAAATACAATTTTACTCCAAAAATTCATATATGCTAGGCATTTTCCAAAAACGAGTAAGAATGCATCCTTTGTACTAAGATTTTTCTCCTTATTTAAAATAAGTATTAAATTTCTGAATATAAATATTTGTTTTCCAAAAGTTGTTTCCTGTTTTTTAGACAGAAAAAATTATGGTGGTGAAGAAATTATATTTTAACTGATAGAAGTTACCAAATTCTAATTGTTAAGTACCGCATTGCCTAAATTAATAAAATAAAATAAATTACAAAGTTAAAATTCCAGTAAAGTGTTTGACTCAAAATAAATAAAAACATATTGTAGATCATTCGTTTTATGTTGGTGCACTCTTAAGCGTTTTTACCCATTTTAAAATTATTTTTTCTAATTGAATATAAAAGAAATAACGTTTATAATATAGCTAAGATAAAGTGTGAGGATACGACCTTTTACTAAATATTGTAAATTAGAAGAAAATTGCTCGCTTTTGACCCGTTAGTTTGAAAGAAAGTTTCAAAATCACGCTATTGAAATTCCTGTCATAAAATAATATCCTCTTTGCTTAGTACCTCCACTCCTTGAAAACAAACGGGCTAAAAGAAGGTCATCGATCTATTCACATTTCTATACACATAATTATATCTTTTTCAAAATGTTATTTCATATACTGTATTTTTTTAAAAATTTGTACATCATTAGTTACACCATGTTTTGCAGAGTGACTGAAGAAGAAATAAACTTGTTTCGAAAGCTTCCACAAAAGTAAAAAAGATTTTCATTAAAACACAGCTGCTTCTCCACAAATATTTACACTTCATAATAATTTATGTGAGGAATTCGCAGTAATTTATTTTTGTTTTTTTTTTATCTACATCTTTCAATTTTTCTTGACAATCTTACAGTATATCTTGCTAGTTATAAAATGTTTTTTTCTCAGACCAGAGTCTATTAAATATTTCAAGAAAGAATTTATCCCCTGAAGCATAAAATCGAGACTATTACAGGCAAACATACTCCTCTCATATTCTAAAAATTCACAATTTTTAACATATTTTTAAATAAAATATTTAGATATTAAAATGTACATTTTATTTTTTCAGATCGTCACACTTTTCGTATTTTTTTTATGATTTAACTTTTTTGGACAGTGAAGCATTATATATACACTGTCATAAAAAAGGTTGGTTAAATGGGAAAAAAACCCTATGTGAAACATGCGAAAGTCTTTTGCCGTTATTATTTCTTCGTGTTTTCTCAGCGTATTTCCAGATTTTTCATCTTTTATTCCTACTCGATCGTTAAAGTTTCCTTGGAAAAAACCGATAAAAACATTAAAGGATTCCACGCTTTGTGTATTTTTTGGTTAAATATTATACACGGTACGCTGCTGTTCTGCATTTCATAAATAACTCCGACTGGATAGCAATAAACGTAATATACGGTGATTTATGGTAATTTAGCAACAGGTGGTCAGCGCAATTACCTATTGGTTTGCACGAGGCGAACGGTTCCACTCAATCTGGTCTACTGTTGACTATGCTTGATTTATAATATTAAAAACTGCTGTAAATTATTAAAAAATACACAGATAAACTTTTTCAATTTTGAAAGTAAACCCAAAACGAAATTACAATGTATTGTGATAATTTTTCAATGACTGAATTTTACAAAAAATATAGTATATGGTGTTCCTGAAAAGACGAAACGTCGTAATGTAGATTTATTATGGCGAGTTACAGGAAAGCAAAACAACAAAAAACAAATGATTTTTTTTATATATATATTTTATAGTAACAATGGTAGACGTAAAAACAAAAACTAGCTTTTTCATATTTTGTCGAATACCTCCGGAACGAATGAGAATATCTAATCTAATCCAAAGTATTTTCTTGATTTTCAAAATAGGAAACTTTTTCCCGTTCAACTTTGTATTTGGTTTTCACTGTCCAAAAAAGGTAAAATAAAATATAATCAACCACTAATGCATCAGAGAAACGAATTTTTCTTTTATCTTATTAAAATATAACAAAACTAAACTATTTACAATAATAATTAAAAACGTATAACTAGAAAATACACAAAACATAAATAATTTAGCCTATATACAAAAAACTTACCACAAGCTAATAGTTGAAACAAAAATGTACACCTATTGCAAATTATAGGAATTTGAGAAGGTTTGCAAATTGCAAAACTGAATTGAGTTAAATATGATAAAAATTTAAACTAATCACAAATGATGCAAACCTCAACAAGCCATTAAGCCGACATATTTTTTTCATTTCATGATTCTTCAACAGACAGTGACATTAAGTGTGTCAAAGCGTGTTTAACGATAATTTGATTATCCTCTACCAAAATTACGTGTGTTCCAGAAGGTATGATATCATTTTCTATATTAATTTCCTCAACGGGTTCTCCTGTTTCGGTATTCCAACAAAGAATTCCTTGATCATAAAATGATATCAATAAGCCGTTTTCAATGCAAACACCTTTCAATCTAAAAAAACGGTTAAATAAACACAAAATTATCTAAACTGGAGGAGAGCTACATTATTTAAATTGATGAATTGTGCGACAGCACCAAGCGCTGAAGAAAACCAGAAAATTCCTTTGAAACTCAGTAATATATACAGATTCCCGAAATACAATTTTATTATTAATATTAAGACATCGATAGTAAAGCTCTAACCTGATAACATGAACGGAAATTGATTCAAATATCAATCCCAAAAAATGTACCATGATCATATTCACCTGCCGAAAGAAATTAGGAGACTTAGGACCTCTAAATCTAAGAAGTGAAAATATTCCAGTACATTGAGAGATAAAGATCTTGAAAAAATTATCAAGAAAGTGGAAAGATAGATGTGAAATAAAAATTTTTATTTTAAAATTTAACAGATGAAATATAATTTGTACTTGATTATATTGTTAAATGTAATTTTTTTTGTAATTAAAATCAGATAAAACCCCATAAAAAGGCATTTTATTTTTAAAATCCATACCAAAAACCAGAATTATAAATTTTTCTTACCTGTCAAATCCTTCTGGAGGAAAATAGCTTGCTAACTTCTTCCAAGATTGCTTAATCCCATTGATTGCCACTAATCTTAATTCTCTGTCTACACACTGCTGAAGAGCAAAAAGAAACCCCTAAAACAAAGAAAATTTTTAATAAGGAAACCTAGCTGGAAGTGAAAAAAATAGATTTTTATATTTTGTCAGAATGGTTTCCACAGAGCAAAAATCTTACCGAAGTACGCAAACCTTCTCAAGACGTCGAAAACATTTAAAAAATATATGACGGTACGCTTCTGTTCTGCATGTCATAAATAACGCCAGACGACTAAATAGCCATAAAAATAATGATACGATGATTTATGGTAATTTATGCAACGGACGGTCAGTGCAATCAATCTGGTCTACTGTTTATTTTATATAGAGAATAATAATTATTTAACTTTCCGTTTTCATCTTTTATTCGTTATTATACCATGTACTGTTTTGAACTAACACTATATATTGAGTTGAAGATATAAATATTCAACTAAGATTGGAAAAAGTATACCAGCTGTGTATTTTTGATTTGTGAGGCTGGTGATTAGTTCTTATACAACAAACCACGAACCAGGGACATTTTATTAAATGGAGAAAAGATGTGTATTTTCAAGACGAATTTATTGGTTTTTTCAAAATTAAAATATCAGGTCCGGTTTCTGAGATATTTGAGAAAAACCAAAATTTGACGATTTTCGTTTTATTTAATATTAATTTATTAACCCTATTTTTTAAGATAGAAAAAAACTTTATAAAGCTTTTTTATTAAAGGCCAAATATTGCTTAACATAGCGTATCCAATTTTTTAAAACAACGCTTCGTCTTTGAAGGGTTACCCTCAACTATTTTTTTTAAATACGGATCTGTACTTTTTATTTCATTTTTGAAATCCCCGTTTTTTCTCTATCCAACCGTGTAGAATACTTCAGTTCAAAAATGAAATAAAACATACAGGTCCGTATTGAAAGACGAATCGTTGTTTTAAAAAATTGGATACGCTATGTTAAGTTGTATTTGTCCTTCAATAAAAAAGCTTCATAACTTTTTTTTCTATCTTTCAAAATTAAGGTGTTAATAATAAAATCATCAATTTTGGTCTTCCCCATATATCTCAGAAATCGGATCTGATATTTTAATTTTGAAAAAAGCCAATTAATTTGTCTTGAAAATACGCATCTTTTTTCCCATGTAACCAACTTTGTATCTATAACGGTTTCCAAGACCCCAATAGTGTTCAATTAAATTTGCGCTACCCTGTATAATAGTTATTATATCTACTTACTTGACTTTGTCAAAAAGTGAAAAATAGTTCATTTATTAAAATGAAGTAATTAGGGTAGTGAAAAAGGTTGATATAAATCGAAATTTAAACAATTTTATTTGTTACTTACCCTATCACATTTCACCCACAAAGTTGAAAGCGGTGTTTTGATATCATTCAATTCAACTGTAGCTATAATATGGCCAAATTCAATATTCCATAAAGTTATTTTGTTCTCTCCGCAACCCATTATGAGATCATCGTAGTCTAAACACAAAAATGTCATTTTAGTTTTTAATTTTTTAAAAATAAGTCAAAAAAATTATACTTATTGAAATATTTATTTGTTCACGAAGGTGGAATTTTTTTGAACTATAAAAATTCCAAAAAAGGACCATGGGAATGACAAAACTGCACAAAGGATGTGAACTAAAATCACACAAGCTCCCAAGAACAAGAACATTAAAAATGTCCTACACTGCACCAACGTCTGGACTTCAACAATTACTCCTTGGGCTATATGCCCCATCAGGTATTGAATTACGAAAGTCCAGACGTGGTTTGGTGCCCGACCAAGTCGGGGCTTTAACCCAAAAACTTCGATTTTGTCATTAAAGGAGCTTGTCATTCTTAGACCGGTTTCGGCATTATTGTGCCTCATCAGTAAGACAAGCTCGACATCCTATCTTTAAAGGATGTCTGAAAATGAATTCGACTCGCCTCGTTCTTGATAAAAGTGGTTGCGTTATAGCAAGTGTATCGTTAACGAGGAGAGCCCAACGCCATCGTCACTTTAATAACAAAATCAAAGTTTGCAAAACTATAGAAAACTGCACGAAGGTGAACCATAAAAATTCCAAAAAAGGACCATGAAAGTGACAAAACTGCACAAAGGATGTGAAATAAAATCACACCAGCTCCCATTTATTTGTACTGTTATTAAAAATTTTGCACAATATAAAATACCTTCTATATTATGTAGAGAAGAGACATAGTGGTCAACGGGCTCTATGTCATAAATATTAGACACTGTTTGGTAATCAGAAGCCAACTGATAGGCATGAATAAAAGTTCTTTTTGACTGAGTAGTTTCCTCGTTCGCTGAATGCCAGCTGACAATAATTTTTGGGAAATTCTTCATTACACAATATTGGACATCATCAGCAAAACTAGGAAAAAAAAAACGTTTCAGATAAAGTCACTATACAATTAATGTTGATAACTCAATTTATCATTTACTCACCCATTAATATTTTCCAATTGTAACACTTTCTTATCTAGGCCATTATTTTGCCTCTGTTTCCAATAATATAAAGTAACGAAAACATCTGCTACAGGTCCTTGTCTCATTTCAGACTTGTGTTCTTTCATCCATAATTCAATGTAAAGGACACTTGTATCAGTACAAACAACTTTTTCTGAAGAATCTTTTTGAATACATCTGTTGTTTAACACTATCCTTTGAGTTTGGCCCCTCGGAATCCACATATATTGAGAACCAAGGACATTTCCTAGGTAAAGATAATAATTATAAATATAATTATACAAATGTAACAGAGGAAATATCAAAATTGTACATAAAGCGAATTTGCTGAACTTTATTTGTATCTATATATATTTATATATCGTTCAATTCATAGAGCCCTTTTTGTTCAAGTTTTAGTTAAAGAAAAATTACGTTTTATTTAAATTTGTTGAATGTTTGTTTGCACAAAGGATAATGGACAACTAATTAAGTAACTTACCTAAGGGAGTCTGCATCCAAAATGATATAAGAAACTCTTGACAAATAATGAGATTGTAACTAACATAAAATGCCTTCATTACAGATCCATTTTCTGAACTTATGCTTATGAAATGTGACTGTTTCTTTAACTGTTGTTTAGGAGAGCTGTGCATGTCCCACTCATGTGCTAAAGTGGTAGAATCCAAGTTGTGGTTCTTCTTTGTATTAAATTGTAAACTTTTATGCAAAGATTTTGTTCCACCGTTAGTCTTATAAGGTAGCAATTCGTATTTGGTGTTGTTGGTTATGCTTTTAGTATTTACCTACAAAATAGATGTCACAAAATTATCATCCAAAAGGGTGTTATTTTTTTAAATTTTCTGAATCTATTATGATGCATCCAGTTTATAGAACAAGGTACTTCAAAATAGGTATTATTTAAATTGTGTATTTAGCTTTTCACTTCTTTCTACTAAGATGTCAGGGAGTATGGAGAAAATAACTACAGAGAGTGAGAAAAGGTGATTTTGGGTTGTTGTTTTGATTAATTCATCCATAGCCTGAGGAAATAATTGCTCACATGGACCTATAAGAATTATTCTGGATCAGCTTTTAGATCAAATACTAGATAATAAATTCATCTGGAATAAGCACGAAAAAGAAGTAACCAGCAAAGCCACGAAAGCTCTAGTGGTGTGCAGAAATTTTGCGGGAAAAAACTGGGGATGTAACCCAAAGATCCTGCAGTGGATGTACACGTCAATAGTGAGACCGGCCATCACTTATGGAACAGTAGTCTGGGGCAGCAGAACTAAGCTGGCCAGTACAAAGGCAAATCTAGCGAAAATCCAAAGACTAGCCTGCGTATGCATAACAGATGCAATGAGAACGTGTCCAATGGCCGCCATGGAGGTAATCCTAAGCCTTACACCCCTCCATATAGTAGTGGAGAGTATAGCAATAAGGACAACCTACAGAATGACCAGAGAAGGATCAACCAAACGCAAGTTTCGACTACTTCCTGGAAATCACCAAACCTGGGACATGCCCCAAGATGAGATGACAAAGAAGTTTAGCTTTGTGAAAGAATTCAACACAAAGCTAAGTAACAAAAGCGAATGGGACAAAGATACCATCCCAAAACTTAAGAGAAGTGCCATTAAATGGTACACAGATGGTTCTAGAACAGAACGAACAGGAATAGGAGTATATGGGCCTGAACCAAATATTCTGAAAGTTTAGGCAAATCTCCGAGCATTTTCCAAGCTAAAATATACGCCATCGGAAAATGTGTCCAGTTCAACATAGAAAGAAATTTTCGCAGACAAGAGATCATCATCATGTCAGACAGCCAAGCAGCCATTAATGCCTTGAACTCCCACGTAATCAACTCCAAGATGGTTTGGGAGTGTATAGGGAATCTAAACGAACTAGGCAAAAACACTGGAGTGGAAGTCAATGAAATGAAATAGCAGACGCAAAAAAAGGGGCTGAAACACCATTTCTGGGACCTGAATCCTTCTGCGGAATAAGCACCAGTTCAATACTTGATGAACTTGGAAAAGAAGTAAATAACAAAAGATCCCAATACTGGATAGGACTACAAGGAATGAGGTAGGCCAAGACACTACTGGGAAACTATAACCAGAAGAGATCTAACGACTGCGTCAGTAAAAGTAAAAATAAGCTCAGAATACTAACGGGTATCCTAACAGGGCATTGCCGGCTGAGAGGCCACCTAAAGAAACTCGGATTAGTAGACAAAGAAGAATGCAGATTCTGCGAGGAAGAGGAGGAAACCTCTATCCACGTTCTCTAAGAATGCATTACCCTGCAAAATCCAAGGGTCGGAGAATATCAAATAGAAGAGAAAGATCTACCTAACCTGAAGCCTACCGACATCCTGAACTTTTTGAAAGCAATAGGACTGGAGGAACTGCTCTAATCATTGAGACATCCTTAATGGATGGGCAGCAGAAGGGGGCACAATAGATCTTATAGGTCGCAGCGTATCGACACCCGCATCACAGATAGATAGATCAAATATACATTTATAATTTCTTAAGACGCTTGATAAGGATTTTTTTTTAGAAGATTCGGTTTCCGTTGAGTTAGTTTAGTAATAATATCAGTGTTAGAATTTTTTTTGGTAAAGTTCTGGATGTACATCATGGAAACACAATGGAAAAATATACTTTAAAAATGTCATCTCTTACTTAATGATACATAATAAATAACTAGTAATTAGTGTGTTCTGCTGTCTAATATTTTTTTAACATTCCTGGAGGCATATTAGTTGTTATAATAATATTGAACTTCTATCTTCAACTTCATCTATTATACCATAAAAATATCTGAAAAACTTTGAACTATGTCTATTTACCTCTATATAGTTTCCTGAATGTACTTCCTTTGTTTGAAGTGTTGTAACATCCATATCTTCAGTATCACTATCTCCCTTATCACTGCTTTTACTGGGAGCACTAGCATAATCGTGATCTTGCAATGATGATGATGATCCAGACGATTGTTCTGAAACTGCTGAGCTACTAGATAGATGTTCAGATGAATCTGGTGTGTGAATGTTAACAATAAGAAAAGTATTTCCACTAACAATTTGTTGTTGTTCCTTTTGTTTTTCTTTAATTTCAATGTCTTTTTTAACTTGTAATTCTTTAGAAATACTCGTTTGATTAGATATGTCTTGTTGAAGACTAACTTTTATTGAATTTTTGTACTTTTCACACATTTGACTTATTTCATAGGTATCAGCCTTACTAAAACCAAATAATGGTGATATTTCCATATTATATGGATGAGAAATATTTTTATTCGTTGATAAAATTCTACTCTCAATCAGACATTTTTTATGCTCATCACTTAACTTATCAAAGTCAACCATATCATCCATAAAATGTTCTAAATCTAAATCATCATCTTGCCCACGGCCCACTGAAACGATTTCACAGTGGGAACTAACTGATCTTGGAGGAGATTTTTGTGGAGGTGGTGTAACTAATTTCCTAGATTTAAGTTTTTCGTGCATACCTTTTAAAACTTTAGTCTTATTAAAATGTTTTTCATTTTTATCAATAAGTTTCTTAATGGGAATATCTTTTAATTTCCCATTGCTTCTCAGAGTTTTAATTCTTTTTTTAACATGTTGTCTATGTACATTAGGTACATTTTTAAGTACCTTAGAGTCTTTATCATGAATTTTCAAATGTTTAACTGCCTTAATTTCATTATTTTTAACTTGATTTTTTTTAAATATATCTTTCTTTGTTTTTGTTAAAAACGGTATATTCTTAGCTCTGCAGCTTCGTTTTAATTTTGGTATAAGTCTAGTCATTATGTCATCAAAATCATTAATGGACATTTTTAATTGTTCAGGAGGAAAAGGAAAGGAAAAGTAATCTTTATCAGATTCATTTTCTATTTCTGGTTTGTTGATTTCAATGTTAAGTTCCTTAAAAGACTTTAAAGTAGCAGCTTTTTCAGATGATTCACTACTTTTTTCTTCATTTATTTCCTTTAGCTTTCCCTGAACTTGTTTTTGTTCAGCTAAATTTCTTACCCTTGTTGACCGACGATTTTGAAGAATTATAATTTCCTTTTTATCTGCAGGATTCATTAACTGTAAATAATGACAAAGTTCCTTCTTGCGACTCTCTGGACTTGGTGGACCTTCATCCATATTTTCAGATTTATTTTCACTTGAGAAGGAACTGTCGGCCTTTGAGAGTGGACTATAAAGAACTTCTTTTTCTAAGTGAAAACAATTTGACTTTGGCTTTTGTAATTTTAAAGTACCTTCCAATTTGGGAGTCATGGGCACTTTTAATTTTTTTGTTAATGTAACATTTTCATCCTTAAAATAGTTAATTAAAGAAGTTGATCTATTAAATGGCGATGGATAGTAGGACTGTGCATTTGTAGATTTATTAAAATCACATCTAACTAAAATTAAACTCTTTGCCTCGGAATCATTATTTTTAACCAAATCTGTAAAGTCACTTTTGACACATTCTTTGTCACTTTGTTTCATCCAGTTAGTGACTTTTTCAATATTGGAGAGAGTCGAACTCTTTTTATCCCAAGATACACTTCCACTTTGACCAAAATTGGAGGAATCAACAGAAATGATAGCATCCTTATTTTTGCCTGTATTGTAAGTTAAATGTAAGAAATCTGATTTGTTTGCAACGCTTTTACTCGAAATGGTAATAGTAGTATCCATTTGATATAATAAAATTATCTTATTGCATATATAGATATTCTATGGTGTACGAATATTCCAACATCAGTTGAAAAGTCATAATACTAAAATCCCATTACATTACGGCTTTCCTAATAATCTGGTTATTTTCACTAATCATAAATCCACATTTTCAAATCCCAAATAATTTTTCCATCATCTATAAAGAAAACTAAAAAACAGGGCTGTGAACTGTTTACGTTTCAGCTGACAAAATGTTGTCAAATGTTAAAATTGTCAAACGGCGTAGGCATTTTCTAGCGTGAACTCCAGTCAAAACCCATGCAACGTTACCGGAAAGCGTGAATACAATGCTCTAAACTTTAAGTTTTTGACGCATACCTTACATCGTCATAGCGCTAAGGTATAACGTATACGGTATACATTCTGCCAGTTTGCAATAGAGAGTTATTGCAAACTGGCAGAATGTATACCGTATACGTTATACCTTAGCGCTATGACGATGTAAGGTATGCGTAAAATAGTGAGTTAATAGAGAGTTATTGCACATCATTTGGGGTATACGGTATGCCTTACAGTGACAGTTACGCGTGCGCAACAGTAAACAACCATTTTTAAGGTATAACGTCGTACGCTATATCTAAGGCATAAGGAGAGCCTTAAACCTTATACCTTATGCATATTTGATGTTCTAAAACCAAAAAGCGGCTTTTTCGCGATCGATTTTAGAATTGAATAACAGAAGAAGAGCAATGTTAAAACGTATTCAATGGTTAACGTAAATAAAGTTAAAAAATTGAAAATTTGTAAACAAAATTTTTCGACTGAACATTAGACTTTAATAAAAACGATTATTCTCGATAATTTTGAGTTTATGTTGAAAAGTAATACAAATTAATACAAAAGTTTTAATTATCTACATTTATATTAAACTGTTTACGATATATTTCAGCTACAAATTCTAAAAATCCAATATCCAACCCTCAAAACATAGGGCTTCGGTACCATAAAAGGGTTTGTTAGATGAATTAGTTTATGAGTATTTTGAAAAATAAATTATTGCATTATTTCAAGGAACTTAGTCTGTTTGGATTACAACAGATTGGGAAAAACCTATAATCCAATCGTTATAATGTAAATTTAACTGCTGGCTGGGGATTAAAGAAATCATTTTCCAAAATTCTGTGCTTAATTGTAATGTTTTCTCTATATGTATTTAAATATATATTATTGAAAAGATGTTAATTATTTAAAATACAAAAAATGAAATTTTCCATTAGTTTTGATATCTGATATTTGCATTTTAGGTTTTAAATAAAACTAAAAAACTATCAATCTTAATTTATTGCTTAATAAAGGTAAGAAAGTTAAAAATATTTTATTTCAAAGTAATTTAAACTTAATTCTACAACATATTTCTATTTCTTGGTTTGTTTTTTGCTCCGATAGATCTTAAGAGTCTTTTCTTGTATGAACTTCCTGGTTCCCGGTTTTGATTGTTGAAATTTCATCAAAACCCTTCAACCTATTCGTATAATCTAATCTTCTAAGCAAAATGCACAATCCTTCAAGTCCTGTAACACAAAATTAGGGGTAATAAGGTTTTTACTTTCATTAGGAGAAAGTCAATAGTTTATACCTGATATAACATTACTTCTTCTTGTTCTAATTACAGCTGGTAACATAAGACGTTCTGCTAAGAATACAATGTGTTCTCTTTCAAATCGGAAATTTGATTTTATGTAATGGGTTAACATTAACTCTAAATTGAGGCGATCATTGATATTTCTTCCTCGACCTTCCCTATTATTGATAAGGTGAAATAATATGGCTTCATCTATGTGTTCATCTTCATGTTCTTCCTCAACAAAAATATTCAAAAGTTCTTCCGTAATTTCGTTAATACTTTTCTACCATCAACTCAAGCACAATATCCAATATTTATATTTCGACACCATTGACACCCCACTATTAGCATGTCAAACGTCACTACCTTGAGAAAAGCAACTGCAATAACTCACTATTTTACGCATACCTTACATAGTCATAGCGCTAAGGTATAACGTATACGGTATACATTCTGCCAGTTTGCAATAGAGAGTTGAAGTAAACACAGTACGTAACCCTTTACGTAGAAAATACCGTACGAAATATAACGTAATAAAGTTGTATGTAATTTGAGTTGAAGTGTTCATGTACGTACGTAAAATAGATGTCAACTGTCAACCTTTAATTAATTGGTCTGTATTTTGGTTTTATGTTGTTTTATGTGAGCAGAAAGTCGAAAAGTCAAAATTAAAAAAATTTTTAATAAAATAAGAGGTTTTATTATATCCATTAAGAAGAGTATTTGAAGTACAAAGCCACTAATGAGTTATACAAATGAAAAACAAAATAATATATATATTGGAATTGGATTTCTTGAAATTCTACTAAAATAGAAGTTACATTTTTATGGTAAGCACGTCTTTATACATGTTCAATTAGGCTATATTTATTTCATTTAAGTTGGAAGGTATTCTTGATGCAGCACAACTTGGGGAATTAGATTTCGAAGAAGATGAAATGGATGAGGTAATCTTGCTACATATATTCAACGATGATCCTATTGGGAATCGAGCAGAGCTTTATGGGCGATTGAGCCTCCACACAACTGGAACAATATTTGGGAAATTTAATGTTCTGTTCAGCACACACATATTTTCAAAATCCATCATGCTGATTAAATTTTAGTAAATGCACCTAGATTGATTTTTGTAAAGTTAGTATCGCAATATTAAAGTAGCATATCTTTTATCAAGCAAAAACAACTTTAATGTTTGTTTTATTACCAATATTTTGTTTGCTAGTTTCAAGATGTAAAAAGGGCCATCAACTAAATTTAGTTGAACTTTTCTACACTTTGTAAATGTAATTTTATTGAGTATATTTTCTAAAAATGTAAAGATTCATTGTTTTGTAGTTTTAGAGACAAATATTCTGTAATATTGTTTTGTTATTGTTATTGTGATTAATAAATAAATATTTATATAATAAAAAATATTTTAACTTGAAAGTTTTTTATTATCTTACTGAAATATGAGAAATAACCTTTAGAAACATAATAAGCGAATATTTAGTAACTTCTATAGGAATTTCTCAACCGAATGTAATCTAATAACAGAAAAATAAAGAAATTCTTTTGAGAACTTCTAAATCACACTTAAATTCCTAAATTATATAAATCAAATGAAACAAAAACGAATATTTAGTAACTTCTTGAGTGACCCTTAACACCATGTTATTTATATATAAAATGATTAATCAACTATAGCGCCTCAACTTGTAAATAATTGTAGGTTTGTTAAAGACATATATAAATATTCCACAAGATCAAGAAACAATTTTTATGTAGATAGAGTAAGCACTAGTTATATAGTCAGAATAGTCTGTGTTATAAGGGATTAAAGCAATACAATGAATTGCCTGATTTTATTAAAAACTGCAACAATTTAATGAGCTTTAAAAGAACATGTAGGTTGTAAATATAAGTATATAACTATTTATTTTTGTTACATTTTTTTTTTGTAAACCTAAACGTAAAAATAATACTAGCCAAGAGCTAAATTAAAGGATTATTATTATTATTACTTCTATGGGAATTTCTCAACAGAATGTAATCTAATAAAAAATACTAAACAAAAAAAAATAAAGAGTCTTTTTGAAGTTATGAATAATTTACTTTAAGTCCAAATTCAAAATTGGGACATTCGCCATTTATCGGTGTCACTCGTATAATCTTCGTTTAACGT
The DNA here is from genome assembly GCA_949320105.2 of Crepidodera aurea. Lineage (NCBI taxonomy): Eukaryota > Metazoa > Arthropoda > Insecta > Coleoptera > Chrysomelidae > Crepidodera > Crepidodera aurea. Next base: position 13,988,398 of record OX439479.2, read on the forward strand.
ACGTAGATTTTTACGGTATCCGTGAGAGAACGCAAGGTTACGTACGTACGCAATCCTATTTTTCACGTAAACGCTATTTCCAGACAAATGCGCATGCGTAGATGTCAATTCGGCTCCTAACGTTTACGTACTTGGCACAACTTCAACTCTCTATTGTTTTACGTTATTAGAGGTGAAATAAGGTTCCCTTAATAACGGATATTGTTTTCTCCATGGTGCCGCATGTAGAACATTTATATTTAAGTTTTATCGTGAACTCCAAAGTCTATGATAAATACATGTGAAATTTAGAAGATTTGAGTAAGTCTATAGTTTTCACCATTCTTACCACTTTTTTTCTTAAATATGAAATGAAAACATTTCATAAAATTAAGAGGGGCCTTGCCACTGCCGACCTCGTTTTCAGTTGGCAATACTGAATATGCATAAAAATTTGACGATTTTTTGGAGAGTTAATCTCGAGAACGGAATTTTTGTTTGTGGAAATATTTATACCCGTTATAGCTTATACCTTGGAATAGGACATCTCCTTTTTTGAGTCAATTTTAAGGATTAATAAAAAAGATATCAGCCATTTAGTGGAGGTGTGTTTTTGACAGTTTTGACAATTTGTGATCACCAATTTTAACGTGAAAAGGAGATGTCCTAAATGAAGGATACAGAATTAATTTCCGAGAATACCAATTCGCAAAACTTTATAATTTTTGAGATTAACTCTCCAGAAAAAAAAAATTATGTAAGTTGCCTATATCCCAGTAAGATTTTCTCTTTCCATAGTTCATGCGTTTTCCGCCTGACACTTTGAGACAGTGGCGCTTTTTGGTTTTATTTTGAACGATGTATGCAACCAGTTTTACGAATACGAAGTTAGGAAGAAAGAAAGTTTAGATGTTTAGAACTGACATTTTAGGTTATGTTAGCTAATTTATTCGTGTGTTTTGCAATTTTTTTTAATGAGTAAATTAGTATTAACTAAAACCAGTTCTTCAATTTAAAGTATTTCAATTAATGCCGTATACCTCATGTAGGACATGTTTCACTTTAAAATTGGTGATCACAAATTGTCAAAAGCACACCTTTCACTAAATGATTAATATGTTTATTATTCTTTAAAATTTGTTGAAAAATGGAGATGTCCTATTCCAAGGTGTAAGCTATAACGGGTAAAAATATTTCCACGAACAAAAATTCCATTCTCGAGAGGCTGTTCAAAAAATCTTCAATTTTTATGCATATTCGAAGGAAGTGTGAAAGTGTGCAAAATTAGTGATTAGTAATATGGAGAATGTGCAATTCAACTATAACAGTTTTTTGTGATTTTTATTCGTGCATTCAAAATAGTGTCTGCATAGTTGGGAATCACAGACATTTGCAGAAATTAATATTTACAGTATGTCTCACATATTAACCCGTCCATGGGACTCTTGATGTAGGTTTGTTACACATTTTATTTGCTATTATGTCTTTTGTCCCTTGCTAAAAAGCAATGCAGTTTTTTCATAGTGTATTGTTTTGTTTTTGTTTTAGTGAATAACTGTAATTAGGTACTTTTAAATAAAGAAATAATTATTAATTGTTCAATTTATTTTCTTACAAAAATGATTTTATAATATTTAATGATTTACAATAAAGTTAACATTAAAGAAATGAGTTTACAATTAATACATGCAAGTATTAGAACTAAGAATCTGAAATAAATTTGTGATTAATAAATGCAAGTACTCGAACTGAAAATCTGAAATAAATTTATGATTAATAAATGCAAGTACTAGAAATAAGAATCTGAAATAAATATATGATTAATAAATTCAAGTACTCGGTACTAGAAATAAGATTCTGAAATAAATTTATGATTAATAAATACAAGTACTCAAACTGAAAATATGAAATAAATGCAAGTACTCGAACTGAAAATCTGAAATAAATTTATGATTAATAAATGCAAGTACTAGAACATGTCGATAGCTAGCTGGCCAAGAATTTTCATTATGGTTTATAAGTCTAAAGATAGATATAATGTACCCATGCATTAAAAATATTAATTCACCTAATTAGAATGCCTTGTTCAATACTGTCAACAAAACGGACACAAGAATTTCCTTGTTGTTATCTAGTTAAATTCTTGGTATGTAAAAACTCTATTTATGCAAATATTCTAATATTTCTTATCTGTCATATTCATCTGAAGAAATTATTCCATGTTTTGAATTATTATATGATTTTAAATTTATTTCTTCTTGGCTCAGGAAGTGCTCTTCTAAATTTTCTTGTGTGAAATCCTCTTCAATATCCTCTGTTCCTTCTCGTGGAAAGTCATTGAGTTGGATGACCTCTTCTAAAATATCCTCTTGCAGAAAACTCTCATCTTGTCAGCTTCTTTCTTTCTTTCTGTAATTCTTTCTTGTGGGAATCCCTCTTTTTGGATGTTCTCTTCTGGGACGTTCGCATCTGGGACACTTTCTTCATTAAACCTAAGAAAATGTACATAATCAAAAAATTGAAATAAAAAGCTAGGTATATGAAAATTACTTTGACAGACTTTTTATTATGAGTACTTCATAGGAATAACTTATAAAAAATAAAACTTTATGAAAACTTACAATTCTTGTAATATTTCGCTGCAATCATTTGGGAATCCCTCTTCTTCGATGTTCTGTTCTGGGACACTTTCTTCATTAAATCTAGGAAACTGTACATAATCAAAAAATTGAAATAAAAAGCTTAATAACTTATAAAAAATATGGTTAAAACATAACTTTAGAAAACTTCTAATATTTCTGTGGAAATGTCCCTGTTTTCTCTATTTTCCCAATTCAATCGCGCTGCTGCAGTGCACTTGTTCTTCTTTCTAGTTTTACGCGAACTTCGAGGCATCTTTGGATAATATCCTACCCTATATAAAAAATAATAAAAAAAAATTGTGTCTTTTTTCACAAAAATGAAAAGGGTGTCCTTTTTCACCGAGGAGGGTAAACAATCAGAATCTAAAACCTAAAAATACTGTTGTGTTCGTTTCACACCACTTTTGTACCGTAATAATGTAGCTCTAATGGAGATAAAAGCAAAAATGCAATATGCGTTAGGTGACCTGCTCAATCAGAGACCAACCAAATCACGAATAATAACAATAACTAAATTGTAAAATCACGTCACAAAACGGATGGAAAAACCGCCAAAAACATCACAAAACATTAGTTGCAAACAAATAGCCGTCTTCATTGTTAAAAGCGATGGTTTTTGGTGAGCATTTTAATTTTTCAACCCTTTTTTTTGGACTTTTTAACGAAAACAGTGACACGGACAAAAAAAATTTCAAGGGATGAAACATGAACAATTTATCATAACCCATGGTTTAAGACTTGCAGCGATTTTTTATCTGTATCCGTTCAATTGTTATATACAAATTAATGTTCCAACATTAACAATTTTTTTTATAAAAGGACTTGCAGATAATTTATTGTGGTTACAATGTTGCATTTTGTTCATAGAACGCAGTTTTTTGTGTCGATAACTCATGTATTCTGCAATTGTTTAAACAAATAGATATTGATAAAAACATTTTGCGTTTGGGGCTGCCAATTATTTATTAATTCATTTTTTAAAAAAATTCTTGCTTCACCCTAAAGATTATACATTTATATAATTCTCAATTTTCGTATGAATCCATTCATGTTTAAATATTTTTTTTATGTTAGAAATATTATTTTCCGAGCTCCATTCCTATCTGATGTATTTAGTGGGATTAGTCGCGTGGCAGCGCTATTCATATTAAAATAAACGGATTTATACGAAAATAATTGAAAATTAATTAAATTAATAAAATATAAACTCCATTTTGATGCTAGAAAAAAAATAGTAAACAAAAAAAATGAAATTTCCTAAAAATAAAAAATAAAATTTCTGTCGTGGCTGAAGCCGGTATCGAACTCATGACAAATGGATTATTAGCGCTCTCTGCGACAAGACTAACCGTGAAAATAAAGAAAATTTATTCTCTCAGATTCCTTAGATATCCCAAATAATATATTATATTTTAATACTAGCAGCGCCACCTAGCATACAGGAGATTCACTGAAGTCTTAAGATATCTATCTCTCTTCATTATTGCAGAAAGACAGTGATAAAAGATAAAGATGGGGATTTTTGGTGTTTGTAGTTTGGCATACCTGTCGCGACGCCCCTCTTTTAAGTGTTACGGCAACATAGGATATGGACATTAGGGAGATTTTAAGCCACAACTTGAGCATCATACGTTATATCCCTTTATCCGCTATAAGAGTAAACACAGAACGTTAATAGGGAGATTTTAAGCCACCTATTTCAACACCAATATACTTTAAACGTTATACATCGCATGCGCAATAGCGCTAAAATAAGGGAAACTTTATTAACTGATATTGTTTTACGTTATTAGAGGTGAAATAAGGTTCCCTTAATAACGGATATTGTTTTCGCAATGGTGCCGCATGTAGAACATTTATATTTAAGTTTTATCGTGAACTCCAAAGTTTATGATAAATACATGTGAAATTTAGAAGATTTGAGTAAGTCTATAGTTTTCACCATTCTTACCACTTTTTTTCTTAAATATGAAATGAAAACATTTCATAAAATTAAGTGTTATGGCAACATAGGATATGGACATTGAAGAGATGTCACAACAAGTCTTTTACCTAACCTATATTTTGTAGTATTTGTTTCATTCTGGCTTCATTTAAAAACGATTTAAGGCAGTTAAAATAAAAAAAAATCGTAAATGATTATTTAAACTATCACAAAGTGAGGGTTATCATTTAAAAGGTTATAAATGTTTCTGGCATCTGTCACGTAAATAACGGAAGAGTGGGATGGCTTAAAAACTCATTTTCGAAATACGTTATTAACGTTCTGTGTTTACTTTAATAGCGGATAAAGGGATATAACGTATGACGCTCAAGTTGTGGCTTAAAACCTCCCTAATTTCCGAGAATACCAATTCGCAAAACTTTATAATTTTTGAGATTAACTTTCCAGAAAAAAAAAATTTATGTAAGTTGCCTATATCCCAGTAAGATTTTCTCTTTCCATAGTTCAGGCGTTTTCCGCCTCACACTTTGAGACAGTGGCGTTTTTTGGTTTTATTTTGAACGATGTATGCAACCAGTTTTACGAATACGAATAAAGAAAGTTTAGATGTTTAGAACTGACATTTTAGGTTATGTTGGTTAATTTATTATTTATTCGTGTGTTTTGCATTTTTTTTTAATGAGTAAATTAGTATTAACTAAAACCAGTTCTTCAGTTTAAAGTATTTCAATTAATGCCGTATACCTCATGTAGGGCATGTTTCACTTTAAAATTGGTGATCACAAATTGTCAAAAGCACACCTTCCACTAAATCATTAATATGTTTATTATTTTTTAAAATTTGTTGAAAAATGGAGATGTCCTATTCCAAGGTGTAAGCTATAACGGGTAAAAATATTTCCACGAACAAAAATTCCATTCTCGAGAAGCTGTTCAAAAAATCTTCAATTTTTATGCATATTCGAAGGAAGTCGTCAGTGTTAAAAATTAGTGATTAGTAATATGGAGAATGTGCAATTCAACTATAACAGTTTTTTGTGATTTTTATTCGTGCATTCAAAATAGTGTCTGCATAGTTGGGAATCACAGACATTTGCAGAAATTAATATTTACAGTATGTCTCGCATATTAACCCGTCCATGGGACTCTTGATGTAGGTTTGTTACACATTTTATTTGCTATTATGTCTTTTGTCCATTGCTAAAAAGCAATGCAGTTTTTTCATAGTGTATTGTTTTGTTTTTGTTTTAGTGAATAACTGTAATTAGGTACTTTTAAATAAAGAAATAATTATTAATTATTCAATTTATTTTCTTACAAAAATGATTTTATAATATTTAATGATTTACAATAAAGTTAACATTAAAGAAATGAGTTTACGATTAATACATGCAAGTATATTAGAACTAAGAATCTGAAATAAATTTATGATTAATAAATGCAAGTACTAGCACTTATTTATTTATTTATTTATCGTATCACTGCATATGGTTGGATGGTTGGATTAAATGTCGCGTCAGGCATCATGTGCTTTAGCCGGGAGATCAAAAGATTGTCCGGCTGCCAAGTTTGTTAGCTCTTTAGCGTTACCCAGGGTGCACCACGTGGAGGCGAGCTAACTTTACACCCCTGAATCTGAAATAAATTTATGATTAATAAATGCAAGTACTAGAAATAAGAATCTGAAATAAATTTATGATTAATAAATGCAAGTACTCGAACTGAAAATCTGAAATAAATTTATGATTAATAAATGCAAGTACTAGAACTAAGAATCTGAAATAAATTTATGATTAATAAATGCAAGTAGTCGAACTGAAAATCTGAAATAAATTTATGATTAATAAATGCAAGTACTCGAACTGAAAATCTGAAATAAATTTATGATTAATAAATGCAAGTACTAGAACTAAGAATCTGAAATAAATTTATGATTAATAAATGCAAGTAGTCGAACTGAAAATCTGAAATAAATTTATGATTAATAAATGCAAGTACTCGAACTGAAAATCTGAAATAAATTTATGATTAATAAATGCAAGTACTAGAACTAAGAATCTGAAATAAATTTATGATTAATAAATGCAAGTAGTCGAACTGAAAATCTGAAATAAATTTATGATTAATAAATGCAAGTATTCTATTTGAATGTACTTACTAAGGGTCACAATTACTATTAATATTTAATGGGCTTCAACTTCCAATTTTATAGACTGCATTCTAAAATAAAAGAATAAAAAAAAACTAATTTCTATTTGAATGTACTTACTTAGGTATGTAAAGGTCACAATTACTATTAATATTTAATGGGCTTCACAATTTTATAGACTGCATTCTAAAAGATAATAGAATAAAAAAACTATTTTCTATTTGAATGTACTTACTTAGGTATGTAAGGGTCACAATTACTATTAATATTTAATGGGATTGTTATTATTTATATTTCAATGAGCTTTTCAAACATTAATTTTGGATACTGCACTCTGAAAGATAAAAAAAAATTAAATATTCTGCAATTTTTTCATTCGGGTAGAGACTTACTTAGATTTGTAAAGGTCACCATTGCTATTATTTATATTTCAATGAGATTTTCAAACATTAATTTTTGGTACTGAACTCTGAAAGATAAAAAAAATTAAATATACTGCAATTTTTTCATTCGGGTAGAGACTTACTTAGATTTGTAAAAATACTGTTGTGTCCGTTTCACACCACTTTTGTACCGTAATAATATAGCTCTAACGGAGATAAAAGCAAAAATGCAATATGCGTTAGCGTGACCTGCTCAATCAGAGACCAACCAAATCACGACTAATAACTAAATTGTAAAATCACGTCACAAAACGGATGGAAAAACCGCCAAAATCACAAAACATTAGTTGCAAACATTTTCAAAGAATCCCCGCTCGAAGACACAATAAGAACTGCTGCCGCTCTTTGTCTAATCATTAAAATTAGTAGTGTTATCTTATTTTATTTCAGAATTAGAGAGCAGACAGGGCGAAAACAAAGACAAACAGGCAAAAAACTAACAACTGAAATGAAAAAACACACCAATGTTGCCGTAATGCCCGCAACCTCTAAATTATCAATGACTAAAAAGCTTTTTTAAAATAAATGTACATATTATATTTTCCATTTAAAATATTTTGGAATGTAATATAAAAACGCTTTTCATATAAATTCATATCGTATATTGATAATAAAGAAATATCTAGGTAGGTATTTTCGACACTGTTCTGATGCTGCGGTAAATAAATAAAGTATAAAGTTTAGTATGGATACTAAATACGTGTCACTGGTTTTTTGGGTAAAATTTTAAAGTAGGTTTATTGTTGTATATTATTCTTATAGGAAAAATCACACTGAATACAATGGTGACATTAAAAAATTTATAAATAGCCGTCTTCATTGTTAAAAGCGATCGTTTGTGAGCATTTTAATTTTTCAACCCTATTTTTTGGACTTTTTAACGAAAATGGTGACACGGACAAAAAAATTTCAAGGGATAAAACATGAACAATTTATCATAACCCATGGTTTAAGACTTGCAGCGATTTTTTATCTGTAACCGTTCAATTGTTATATACAAATTAATGCTCCAACATTAACAATTTTTTTTTATAAAAGGACTTGCAGATAATTTATTGTGGTTACAATGTTACATTTTGTTCATAGAACGCAGTTTTTTGTGTCGATAACTCATGTATTCTGCAATTGTTTAAACAAATAGATATTGATAAAAACATTTTGCGTTTGGGGCCGCCAATTATTTATTAATTCATTTTTTAAAAAAATTCTTGCTTCACCTTAAAGATTATACATTTACATAATTCTCAATTTTCGTATGAATCCATTGATGTTTAAATATTTTTTTTATGTTAGAAATATTATTTTCCGGGCTCCATTCCTATCTGATGTATTTAATGAGATTAGTCGCGTGGCAGCGCTATTCATATTAAAATAAACGGATTTATACGAAAATAATTGAAAATTAATTAAATTAATAAAATATAAACTCTATTTTGATGCTAGAAAAAAAATAGTAAACAAAAAAAATGAAATTTCCTAAAAATAAAAAATAAAATTTCTGTCGTGACTGAAGCAGGTATCGAACTCATGACAAATGGATTATTAGCGCTCTCTGCGACAAGACTAATCGTGAAAATAAAGAAAAGTTATTCTCTCAGATTCCTTAGATATCCCAAATAATATATTATATTTTAATACTAGCAGCGCCACCTAGCATACAGGAGATTCACTGAAGTCTTAAGATATCTATCTCTCTTCATTATTGCAGAAAGACAGTGATAAAAGATAAAGATGGGGATTTTTGGTGTTTGTAGTTTGGCATACCTGTCGCGATGCCCCTCTTAAAATCTCCCTATTGTTTATGAGGTAGATCTTCCAATTTCTAATCTGTTACTGAATAATCATCATACTCAGGCCACCTGGCCACCGAACATACGGCATAGCGCCAGCTTTCGGTGTCAAAGTCAAACGTAAGTCTCAGAATATTTAAAAATGAAAAGGTTTTTTTCGAACATTTTATTTAAACAATGATAAAATTAAGTCAACAAATAAAAAGTATAATAAAAAACAATTGTTTCATAATTTGCTCATAGGTTGTTGTAGCCACTGTAAGACTTGTGGTGTAAAATAGGAAATAATAACATCAGTTCCTAAAACCAAACAAACAATAAGGAAAAAGCTAGATAGTAATAATCATATTAAAAAAGTACAGGTGTGGACCATTCGCCAAATAATTACTAGAGGTAAGTTCTTAATATTAAAACCTTTAAGGAGGAATGTGTCTCAAAGTAGCTTTCACACTTTTTATTTACTCTTATTTAAACTGATGCTTAGGTTTAAAATTTGCAGATTAGAGGTACTGTTAAGATTTTTTTTTAACTTTAATCTTATAATTAAAGAAACATACGGAAGTCTGCCATTATCAAAACTATCCGCCCAGCAATGAAAGTCTTTTTATCATATTTTTCTTTAATTTTACACCCTTATTCAAAACACCTCGGAACTAGTGACAAAAATAACTGTTACTCTTCAATTTTCTTGATTTACCTGCTCTCCTAAGGGATCCAAAAATCTCCATCAACCCTAATTTTAAATCAAAAGCCCCTTTTGAAGCAGCTTCGTGAATCATGGAGAACTCCCCAGAAACTTGATAGACAAACATGGGATACTCTGGATGCCTGTCTTTAATTTCTTTTACAATATCCATATAAACCATTACAGGCTTTACCATTAACATATCTGCGCCTTCCGATACGTCTCTATCGGCGGCTCTGATAGCTAATCCTGAGCTAGCTGGGGGCAGTTGATAACATTTTCTGTCGCCAAAAGCTGGGCTAGACTTAGCAGCATCCCTTAAAAAAGTATCGTTATTTAAGAATTTAGAAGAAAAAGATGAGGAAGGTATTCCATTTTTGTTTGTTTTTTTTCCTAAATAATCAGGAAACAAAAATATAGATTGTGATCAAAGAAATGCCAAAATACCATTTTTTATAAACAATTTTTCATTCAACAAACTATTGATTGAATTTTACACAATTTTTGTATCTGTAGTTCTTTTTACCTAAATGGTCCATAGAAATTAGAAGCAAATTTAGCAGTATATGATAACACTGCTACTTTATTTGCCAAACCATTGTTTATCAACTTTGTTTTTATGGCTCCAATTCTCCCATCCATCATATCTGAAGGAGCAACAATATCAGCTCCTAAAAATAGTAAAACAAAAAACTACATATATTTTTAGTTTTACAATTAAAAATAATTACGGACTCATAATCCAAGGGTTGTGGGTTCGAATCACACCAAAGGCAGAAATCATTTTCTGATTTTTAATTAATTAAAAATTTAGAAATTGATTTTCATATACCAGGTGTGATTCCTCACTCCACCATTCACTGTTGGGTTCTAATTAACAGTGCTGTTCCTAAAGTGGCGCTGTGAAACAGTAACAAAGCCTACACAGAACACAAGGCTAATGGCCATAGTAGTCGATGCCGTTGACACAGAAGTAAAAAAAAAAAAATTACTAGCAGTGACGATTGATCAAGTATCTGCTTTATAGTTGTGTGAAACACGGAAGATCGTATATCATTATCACCAATGATTCAAATCTTTGCATCCTAACAAATAAAATCTTGAAGTAGAGAACTTCAAAGGGAGTTGGTTAGTCTGCTAAGCCACCATTACTATATCAGATTAAGAGAGGACTTTTAAAAAGGACTATAATTGTTTCCTCGTTTAAAGAAATTTAATTATACACTATTGTATTATGAGCTCTATATGCTTTGATCAAAAATAGTTTTAGAATAAAAATCAGCTAATTAATATAGTTAATCTTGTTATCTGGAAATAGAATGATTTGCAACAATTTTATAGTTACAGAATGAGTTGCATTAAAATATTTTATATCATTTTCAGTTTGGCACAAACCTCAGATAAAAAATCTCTTCACCTTTTGATAATATTGTTATCTCAGTTTTATTAAACTTCTTAATTTTAGAGTGGTTAAAAATGATTTGCATTAATTTTAGAGAGTCAAAATGATTTGCAATATTTTCATATAAAAAATATAATACATCATTTTTATTTAAACCCACAGCTTTAGACATCATAAGTATTTAAGACTGTGATGGAGATTTTTATAACAATATTAATATAAGGTACTTTAAAAATGAATATGGATATTACCTGCTTTGGCATAATTTAATGCAATGTCAGATAATCTTTCTATACTAGCAGAGTTATCAAACGTTCCACCAGTTTTAAGAATACCACAGTGTCCGTGAGAGCTGTAAGGACAAAGACAAACATCACAGGCTATTGTTAAATTAGGAAACCAAGATTTTAGTTTCGGAAGGGCCTTGATCACTGGGTTTTGTGGACTGTCAGCATGGGTAGCATTATCATCCTAAAAAATACAAAAAAAACCAAAACGATTCTAGAGTCACATATATATACTTTTATGGAAAATTATGCAGACGTTATAAAGTAAAAAAAAAGTATTAGCTTACTTTAGGTAGATTGTCAACTACACCGAAAACTAAAATAGATTTTAGACCATTCTTAACTATAGGTTCTAAGTGCTCTTTTAATTTATTAATTCCAAATCTGGAGATTCCTGGCATACTACTAATAGGTTGAACAGCACTTTCATCTTCTCTGAAATTATTTTATAAAAAAAAAGAACCACAACATTTAACAATCATACTTACACGATAAATATTGGATACATGAAATTTTTTGGAGTTATATCACATTTTAAACTTTGCCATTCTCGTAGGGTTGAATTAAATATACTGCTTTGTAAGATATTTTCTTTTCTTACGACAAATTGTTTCCTGTCTGTCATAGTTTGCTTATTTTTGATAGAAACTCTCACGTACCAATACACTACTTTACTAGACTATCACAGACTATTGCATCACTTTAAATACGTTTTTGAATCTCTACATTGCAAAAATCATAATAATTTAGCACATTTTTAACCTCAACTTATATAGACAACCAGTAATACCAATTATCGATCTCTTGTGGTGCATATATTTGTTAATTTTTTTTGCTCAATAACGTCACCTAGTGGAAAAACATAGAAATAGAAATGATTAAGTAACATATCAAACGTCTACTAGATGGCGTAATCTGTGGTAAACTCCCCTTCTAATCTAGGCAATGAAACTTATTTCCTTTATATTACACATTTGAATTTGCATACTATGTAGATTTTAAATATATGTGATATTATCAACGTTATTTAGATATCGCACCACTAACATTAATTTCTTTATGCAGTGGTGGACTTAAAAATATTTTCGTTCTTTAAACTTAGTCCCTATTGAGACGAGCACAACTTTGAAGCGACACCACCGGTATTAATTTGAACCTTCACGAAAAGCATAATTTTGTTTATTTACCTGAAAGTCGAACGTGTGTTTTGATTTTGTGCTTCGTGTATTTTGCTGTTATTTGTTAGTTAAACGTTAAAAATGCCCAATAAAAATAATACAAACTATTGCGTTTATGGGTATACCTCTAGGAAATCTAAAAATCCGGAATTACACTTTCATTATGATCCACCCAAGAAGCAACAAAAAAGGTGTCATCGAGGAAGTTGATCGTCGTAAATTCCGGAAAAAGTGTAATCAATTTTAAATCTGAAGATTATATTACAAAATCAGATAAGATAAAGATTAGCATTTCTGAGATTATTTCTTGATTACTACTGAAATGTTTTTAGGAATTATTTCAAACAAAATAGCACCCAAGTAGTGCAAAAAAGTGTGTGCAATCACATCATTTGCCCAGTAAGCCACTTGATGTTAAAACCATTAAATGTGCAAGGAATGATGGTTAGTTAGAAGACAACAAAGTGTTGCCTATAAACTAAGTAAACTTGTCCTTACAAACTGTCGAAACTGTACTTTTATATATGTAAACTTAAAATCTAATTAGGTGTGCACATCATTGCTGATATTTCAACTTATCATTTTTCTAAAGGTAATATTCAGTAAAATAAAACCTTTGTCATCATAATTTTAAAAATACCATTATTATGTTCCCCTCTTGTACAACACCTGTTTTCAATAATTATACAGTTACAATTAGTAATGAATTATTATAATAAAATGTTAAATACTACTAAAACTGAATATTTCAGTTAGCTTTGAACTTATGTTATGTTTATTTTGAAAAAAACAAAGTAGATAAACGAAACAAAAAGTTTTGCAACAGATCCATTTGATGGCCTATGAAGTGTTTTAAGCCAAGAAAAAAATTTCTTTATTTTTTTATATTTTAATTTGATATTGATTTAAAAAAATAATTTTGAAACAAGGAATATGATATATTTTACCATAAATCAATCAAAAGTAGGTTCTTAGAAATCATTTTTTATTTAAATCACTTTTACAATTACAATTATTATCCTGAAAAAATTGAAATAAAATTTATCAGCAGATAACTGTTGTATGTTTCTTTGGCATATGATTTAGCTCCCTTCCAATATCATTCTATATTAGTAGAGCTGAAGATAATACCTCTAGGCTATATTCATCCTGAAACACAAAAAAAGCACACAGAAACAAGTAAACAATAAATTTTTGAAAAACGTAAGATATGCTAAATAAATAACCTCAATTTTAGAATAACGACACAAAAAACAGGTTCAATCGAGTCTAAATACTTACATGTACAGGTATATTAGGGTAATTTCCAAATCAAAAACCTCAAACAATCACAAAAAGTCTTAAAATACTACAAATTAACCATTCACTCAGTATAACCTAATGCACTATTTACCAAAAATTACGCGTTTCGTGTGAACAGCTGATCAACGTGTGGCGCCGCCATCGGTAATTATTTGTCTCAATATATTTACGCATATTCGCTACCATCTATCAATAATCAGAGAAAACTTACCCAGTACATTTTGATAACTTTCCCTGAAAATTTGTCGCAGTAATTTAGAAACTTGTATAAAAAAAGTCAATTTGGAAGTAAAATTTTATTTTGATATACAACTACATAACAAAAGTAAATATATTTTTAAAACGAGCAATTCAATTAGTTTTATAACATAGAAAAATTTACAAACTTGAACAAACATATTTGGAATAGTTTCATTATAATTTTCAGTCAATTCTAACGAATAGAAACATTCATAATCTACTTTTATCAAAAATAATGTAAACGTAGTTTGGAAAAATATATATTTTTTAAAATATTCACCCAATATAAAAATATCATACATTTCAAATCGAAATATTGCTATACAGAATTATATAAATAGTACTTGATCAAAATACATTTATAAGGCACTTATTATCAGCAAGTCGTTGATTTTTTAAAGGGTTGAAAAAATACAGACAAATTAATATTTTGGATCGAAATTAAGTTTTGCTGAAAAAATTTCGTATGACATTAATTTTTAAATTTCGCAACCAAAAATAATCATATTTACATAGTTAGGTAATATGCTTTGGTAACTTTGTTATCTAATATTTTTATAATTAAATAACAGGGTTGATTACTAATTTAAATTTATATCTTGTAGTTTCAAACTTATGCCTCCATTGGAATAAACACATAAATAAAATAATAAGAAATGTAAATATAAAAGTGTCGAGTTATTTAAAAAAAATTAATAAATCAACAGTTCAATTTAGATAAAACCGAAATTTTCTAATCTAATGATTTATTGTATCACATTGGTGACAAGACTCAGTTCATACAGCAAATAAAATTAGTAATATTATGAGTTTCCTATTTTATTTGCTATATAAACTCACTCTTATTGTAGAGAGTAACATTTTGGAAATTAATGAATGAAAATGTTATTTATTGTAATTTCTTATAAAAGGCTTTCGACTGTGGTCCTTCTGCCCATTTTGGAAATTGAAACTAGAATATAGAAATTAAGCAAATGAGTCAGTTAGGCTTGTATAGAAATTTATGTTGTTCTGGATAATTAAACGATATATTTTATAAAACGGAATCATATCAATTTCCACCCAATCTTTTCCAAAATGTTATATTAGAAATGAAATATGCAATGTTTTTACATAATAAATTTCTAAAATAGGCGAGGCATTTTTTTAACTGAGTCAAAATAAAAAATATGGATGGTAAAGTTAGATTTTTATTATTTACTAATTTTGGAATATGGCAGTGTTAAATATCTGAGATTCTTCAACAAGATGGACTAGTTTTTTTTAAATTAGAGATCGGATCAGCAGACAATTACTACTTTCTAAATTTGTAGATTTGGTTTTGCCATTTATTTGTAATAATAAAATATCTGTATAACTGGTATTCAAGAAACACCATAATTATTTAAAAATCATTGAATTTACGGGATTATTATTAAATTAAAAGAAGTATTTTTATTTTAAAACTAATATTGAGGGAACTAAACTGGTTTATAAAATTCTAAAAAATAAATTGTCTCGATTTTATCGAAAAAAAATTCACATCTCAAAATAACATTTTTTTGATAGACCAGTATAGCTTCACACTCTTTTGATTGTGTATGTTTTAAAGTATAAATTATTTAACCTTCAAACATTTTTTCATATAATAAAATGTTCTAGGAAATTATGATAAAAATATTTTCAAAAAATTGAGCCTCTCGTAGCTTTTAGTTCTATTATTTTATACAATTTTATTGTCAAAACTATTTAGACAAGTTAAATTTAACGGGAAACTAAAAGCTCGGAGCCTATAAAGAAATCAGTGGCACTCAACTTTAATTTCTACCTCTTTTTCATTGCTGTTATGATTTTGAATTAAATTTTTATTTTGATGACATTCGAGATTGTTATGGGAAGTGGACGGTGTTGCAGCTGCCGGAGTTGACTCACCTTCTCGCTGATTAGTGTTATCTACAAAAGTCCCAAAGTTTCGTTTTTCTAATAAAATATAAATATAAAAGAGTAAATTAAGAATAAACATAAAAGAAGTTCAAAGAATATTTACAGTAATGTGTTTTTGTTAATCTAAGGCAGGTCTTTTTGAATATACAATTTTTAGACACAAAACAACATTCTTTTAGGACTTTTTTTAGAATTTCGGAAGAAACACAACCTTTTATGTCTGGGAAAAATGTATAAAATAATATATCGATATGTCTCTATCCCTCTCCTTCTTTTCTTAATCAGTACCAAAAACGTTTCATTTTTAATAGGCAGCAAAGATTACCAACGCAGGGAAGTATTCGAGCAACTTTTCTGTTTGAATCCCACCGACGGCAAACTTTTTAATTAATTAAAAATGTAGAATTTGATTGATTTTGTTTTAATTAAAGGCAGGGTAAAATTGTAACATTTATTAAACAACAGAAAATGTAAATGGAACATACAAAGGATAAGGAATACTTACTAAAGGAAAAAGGATAATACAGGATAAGGTAAATAAATTATCTTATTCTTGTTTCAGCAGCAGGTCTGACTCTTTTATCCGCTGCTAAAATTAACATTGTCATTATAATTTATGTCTTACATCAAATGAAAATAAATCTGAATATCTTGCACATAAAAGAACCAAACAGATTTGAGAAATGAGGATAAAGGAAGAGAATGTAAAAATACAGAAAGAAAACAAAGTGGAAAGGGAAAACAAATTCACCATAAAATAGGAATGAAATAAAAAGAATTGCTTTTCAGGAGAGCTTCAAACACCTTATAATAATCAGATGAATTGTGAATATATGATTATCACAGCCAATATATTACTTTAGATCAATATCACTATTTACAATTACTTTAGAAATTATTATTTCATTTTGCATTATTTTTTTAAACAACTAAATGAATTTAATCCCAACTTGTACTCATCAATACATTCTATGATACTTATATGTTTTAAGTATATATTCTTTCACACAATTTGAAATGTTTTCTCATAAAAGGCAATTATAAATTTGATTGAGAAAGTTATGTTGAATCTTAATGACAAAATATTACCTGGTAGTTCAGTAATTATGTGTGTACAAAAAGCATCTCTCATTATTTCGCAATTTTGTACGTTGATTTTCATAAACCTCTGACCAAAAATGAAGTAGCCTAATGCTCCACCTATACATGCAGCTACCAAAAACCAGGTGTTATAAATCATTACAGCTAACATAATAAAATATCCTAAATTTTGTAAAAGCAGCCACAATGAGATCTCTGTACCAAACATAAGTGCTCTGAAAAAAACGTTTTGGTGAATAATGAAATGCATCTCTCAAACACCATGAAAGATTTCTACAGTTTAAACCTCTTTAAAATATATAATTCTACATAAAAAATAGACAGTTTTTTAAGTTGAACTAAAAATTGTTGTTTTCCAAACAATATGTTACTTTAGTTATATAAATATAATCTACTACAATATTAATACATCTGAGATACACATTTATTAGGCAAATCTAAAGACTTTTCCACAACAATGTATGTTTATTTAACATTCATCAGTAAATAAATAATTAATTATAAATTGTACAGGGTTCCCACAATGGAAGCGAGAAAATTTTCCCTGACTTTTCCATGCACAAACTTTTTTCAGGACAAGAATCCACCTTTTATAGAGTAATACATATAAGTAAATGAAATTAAAATAATGGCATATGACACAAAATGATAAAGAAAACTGATTTGTGAGTTACATATAACCAGTGTGCATATTTGTGGATGTGATAAATTGTACCAAGATATCTTTGAATTCACAAATGAAATATAAAAGGAAAAAACCCAATGATGTATTTTTTATGTATCAGACAAGAAAAAAATACAAAGGGAAACCGAAAGTAGAAATAAACATTGAGAAGGCAACAGGGCTGGCTTAATTTGTTTTTTTATCTGAAATCAATTAATGTGGAATTCTGTACAGCCAGTTGGTTTTCCATATATTGAATTCCCTGACTTCTGCTGAACAATGCAAAATTCCCTGACTTTTCCCTGTTTTCCAGGTCTGTGGGAACCCTGATTGTAGTATGGAGCGTTTATTATTAAACGTTATTTCTTTTAAATATAAATCATATCCTACCTATCAAAAATAGTGATGTTTAGAGGATTCCGAGGGTTCGTAACAGTTTCGTTAATTAAAGCTGCACTTTCAGTAGGACATACCAACTTTAACTGCATCACTCTTAATTTTAATTCCTTTTGTTTTTGTTTTGTTTGGATATATCTCAAAAACTCGAAAAGGAATGCAATACCACCAATTAAGAAACACATTCCTACCATGCCTTCTGGAGAATTGCATGAAAACCCATAGAAAAGCAGATGATCTACTTTAAAATCAAAGAAAAAGTAATCCTTCATTGTTATAATTAAAAATTTACGTAAAAATTTTATCAATAACTAATTAGATTTCAAAACAAGATCATTTCACTACGAATATTTTTCTTTTTCTGTTGTGGTTAGGCAGGTTAGGTTACAAATATGACAGATTATCTAAGCTGATAAAAACTTGACATCTTATTGGTAAACATCTTTTGTCGTAAATTAATTGTGGTTAACCAAATTAATACTGGCGTTGAGAAAGGAAATAATTACTTTTTTTAAAATAAAAGAATTAATATGAAATCATACAGATTTTGCTTTCTACCATATTTTTGTAACAACTATTTAAAAAAATCCAGAACATTAAAATATCTGCTGCTGGTGCTGAATATCCACTAGTATAAAGTACATTTAAAAGATAAAGAGAATAATGTGGTGGCCTCTACCTCCTTAACTATTCTGTAAATGGACTGCTGGTTATTGAAATGTCAACGTATTGGCAAAAAAGAAAAAGACTTTTACTAAAAGAAGATATGTGTGACAGTTACTAAATGTCACAGAAGTGTCAATTACGTGGTTTCCACAGAGGGTAGATTTGAAGTATTTGAACCATGCAACGCTCCAATAGTTGCTAATTTTTTAATAATATTGAACATTAATTAGAACAACATGTTTCTTTATAGTTGTATCTTAATTATATTTAATATTTTTGTGCTCTCTATTCACGCACAAGTCGCACCTGGAGTTCCGCCGCAACGTTATCAGGTAAAACATTTTTCCTTTTTTGTATGTTTTTATACCATATGTGTACACCGTTTTTATTAATATAAAAAAAGTAAGTCAAATGTTTAGAACATTTCAGGTTCATATTCTCACATAATGTATAAATTTCAACTTTTTATGCTGGGAAAAATACAAATTTTATTTATTTTTTTATAACTTTTATAATTTTATTAATATCCGAAACATTCTATTTCTATATATTGCAATAATTAGCTGAGTAAAATAAGTATAATTGTATAATAAAACCACTTATTCGAGATTTTTTTAATAAAAAAAAATAAAACTTTTTCTTGAATAAGTTGTTTTGCTTTCTAATGAGATTCAGAAATGAAGTTCAGCAGTATCTCCATTCCTAAAAATTGTAAATTTATTAAAAAATGCATATATATTATCTTCTATAAACATTAAATATTTATTAACAATATATTAATTATTACATTTAAATTATAGAAATAGTTGTTACACAAACCTCTAGAGCTAATTCTGGTGCACAATGGTATTTAAAATACTGTGTGTGCTTGTGTGAGTTAGGAATCAAAAAATAAATAAATTATACCTATTTATTACAATATAAATTAAAGATTGCAATTAAATATGAATAAAAAATACTAAATCGCATTAAAAAATCCAGCTCAGATGTATATTAACGTATTTTTTTTTCAAAAATTAGGCGCCTCCTCAACAGTATCAGCAGCCACAACACCAACAGCAACAATATGGCCAGCCCCAACAGGTTCAGTATCAACAACAAGTGCCTGTTCAACAACAACAACAACAGCAACATATTCCTGTCCAACAACAACAACAACAAGTTCCTGTCCAACAGCAACAACAACATGTTCCTGTCCAACAACAAGTTCCAGTCCAACAAGGACATCACCATGACCACAGTCGCCCTCAACAAGTTTTGAATGCGGCTAATGCTGCTCAAGAAGCTCAGTAAGTTATAGCTTTAAATTGAAAAATACTATACTTTGAAATATTCCTTAAAAAAGAGTTCTCTGTATCTGTAAATCTAGAAGGGTGGGTCACCCCACAGCACGTAGGCCACATTTGGCCCATTGTGCGTCCTTCTGAGGTTGAGCCTTCCTTCTAGCTCGTCAGTCAGCCTACTTGTTTAAAGTAGGCGATGACGTCGCCTGAAGGTAGCTCCCTCATGTTGGCATGTGTTAGCCACCGCTCGCTGAAAAGAAAATGTCTCATTTGTGAGAGTGTCGGGCATTCGCAAAGAATGTGTTCGACGGTCTCGTCTTCCTGTTCACATCCTCTACACAGTGGAGTGTCAGATAACCCTATCCTGTAGAGGTGTTTTCGTAGATGACAGTGGCCAGTCAGGATACCTGTGGCTGGCAGGTTCTGTCTGTTCATAGTCATGTATTTTTTTTCTGGTTCGCTATTTGGATACTGTAATAGTTCCTTGGCTAGCTTGCAACCTGTTTCGTCGTCCCATCTACCCTTAAACTTGTCAAGGGAGTGTTTCTTCAGTAGGTCAGCCACAGCTGATGCCGATAAGCTTATGAAAGTGCCAGGTCCCAAAAGTTTTTGGGAGGCTGCTTTCTTAGCTAAAGAGTCAGCTGCACGGTTGCCTTTTGATTTTCCATGACCTTTGATCCAAGCTAACGTGACCACGTTGTTGTTGCAAGCTTCGTTCAGGGCCTGGTGACATTCTAGTACTAGACCTGATGTAATGCGTGGTCTATCCAGAGCTAGTAGTGCCTGTCTGCTGTCCGTAAGGATGTAAATATTATTACCAGTAATGTTTCTTCTGGTAGTCTCTTTTGCGGCGATTTAGATAGCAGTGAGCTCTGTTTGAGCTGCACTGACATTAGAACCCATTGCCCATTTTATATTGAGATTCAGGGATCTGGAATAAATTCCACAGCCTGACCCCTCATTTGTTTTAGACCCATCGGTGTAGATGCACAAGGCACCTGCTGCCAATGTAGCCTCTTGTACTTTTTTTGTTATTACCCTGTAGGGCCTGTGAAAGGCATATCTTGGTGCAATCGAATCTGTGTTGGCTTGTAGCAGTGGGACCTCTCCAAGGACCTCGTGCCACAAGTTACACCTCGACTGACCAGATCCTACGTCAGGTTGTATACCTGTAGAGCGTAGCCGTGTCATGGTCATCACCACAGCCACCTTAATAAATATATCAAGGGGGGTGAGACCAAGGATCACCTCCATTGCTCTAGTTGGTGTGGTTCTCATGCCCCCCGTTATGTTGAGGCATGCTATTCTTTGGATTTGATCCAATTTGCGTACGACTGTCCGCTGGCTAGTTTTGACTCCCCAGGCAATCGCACCATACATTAGCATATGTCTTATGATTGCAGTGTAGATCCAGGCCGTAACCTTAGGTGACATTCCCCAGGTGCGGCCAATGGTTCTACGGGACTGTTCATAAGATATGTATGCTCTTTTGACTCTGTTTTCTAGGTGAGAGTTCCATGTTAACTTGCTGTCAAAGGTGACCCCCAAATATTTCACCTCTGCAGAAAAGTTCAATTTAGTATTTAGGAGCTTTGGGGCCTCGATGTTTGCAAGCTTCCTTTTATTTGTGAAAAGAACCATCTCTGTCTTTTTTGGGTTTATTGACAGTGAGTGGTCTTTGCACCACTGTTCTATGATATTAAGGGCCTCTTGCATTCTAGCACAGAGTATTCCTTCAAATCTTCCTGTTTGCAGAATCACTAGGTCGTCTGCATAAGATATAGTGTAGAAACTGTCATCGTTGAGGCGATTGACTAAGGTGTCTAGGACCATGTTCCACAGTAGTGGTGAGAGCACCCCTCCCTGTGGACAACCTTTTACAACCATGCCTCTTATGGTAACATCATCTACACTGATTTTTATTGCTCTCTTTGAGAGCATGTTATATATCCATCCATTTATTGTGTTGGGGATATTTTTATTAGCTAAGGCATTTGCTATTTTGGGAAAAGTGGTTTTGTCGAACGCACCGTCAATGTCTATGAATACACCCAAGGTGGACTCTTTAGAGTCCAGCGATCTTTCGATGTAGCCGGCCACATGGTGGAGGGCTGAATCAGTAGACTTTCCCGGGGTGTACGCATGTTGATTCGGATGTAGTGGGTTCTGTATTATCGCTACATTTCTTATATATCTTTCACATAGCCTCTCTAAAGTTTTCATTGAAAACGATGTGAGGCTAATCGGTCGATATGCTTTTGGAATGGATTAATCCAATCTTCCTGGTTTTGGTATAAAGACAACCTTGACTTCTCTCCAGCTTTTTGGAATATACCTCAGTGCCAGGGAGGATCTGAGGATTCCTACCAGGTGCGGCATTAATGCATCCAGGCCCCACTGAAGTAGGGCTGGATAAATGCCGTCAGTTCCTGGTGATTTAAAAGGGGAGAAGCTCGAGATGGCCCACCTTAATTTGTCCTCATCGACGATCTGGTCTGCTATTCTCCAGTCATCTTCTGTGAGGTTTTGTTGCTTCTCTTCCTCCCAGATTGCCAGATTAGTGGTTCTGGAGTCAGGGAAGTGTGTTGACATTAGCAGTTCAAGACTTTCCTTAAGGTTGGCAGTTCTAGTGCCATCCTCTTTGGTTAGTGTACCGATATGGCGATAATGGTCTTTAGAGAGAGCTTTTTTGAGTCTAGCTTAAAAAAGAGTTACTTACATATGCAATTTATTTTGTTTTTATACATATAAAGGAACATCATCTAGAAGAGTGATTACAGAAAAAAAAGAATAAGTTTTTGTATAAAAGCAATGGTCTAAAAATAATTTTTTATCAGTCTTAAAACATTTAGTATGTAGAACTCTAACCTCAGTGCATGCACATTTTTATAAGCATTTTTTTAGATTGTCCTGTTCATTTTTCGTATTTGTTAGTTAAATTGAAATAAAACAAACATAAATTAACAAAGGAATTGTTTTTATTTAATGAATTGCAAAATCTATAATTTTCATTATTCAATTTTAAAACTGTTTTTCGTTTTGTCAATTACTTTTTAAACAAATAGGCACATTGCTGAGCATATGGATGTACCAATTGACACTAGCAAAATGACTGAACAGGAATTGCAATTCCATTATTTCAAAATGCATGACGCTGACAATAATAATAAACTAGATGGTTGTGAATTGATCAAGTCTTTAATACATTGGCATGGTAAGTACGGTGTTGATTATTTGTTGAGAAAATATCAAAACAAACTTAGTTTTATAAAATAAAACTGAATATGTTTTTAGAAGATAAAGTTTATACAAATTCGTGTATTTTACTTCATCTTGATAGAGAGGAAAACTTTTAATCAACTTTTCTTTTGCTTAAGTAAGTGTCAGTTAAGTTTTACATTATTTATTTCTGGATAATACAATAAAATAGAAGAATAATTAACTAAATTGACACTTTATTTAAACTTTCACTATCTCCCTTAATCAAAAAACATATTTGTTTTGAAATTTTCGATAATATGAAATACATGTCTTGTGAAATGTATTAATTTATGAATTGACAAAAATATGAACTAATTATTTTCCCGTTTCAGTTTATTTTTAAGGATACACAATTTTGTCTGAAATTTTAAAAGGAAAATATAAAAATACTGTAAAAAGGTTCTCATATAAATTGTTAATCTTGGACTAAACCAGTCAGTGGACCAATTCTGAAGTTAATGTAAATAAAAGAACAATTTTTCTTGGTCTTAGGACGCTATCAAAAAGAATTAAAAATATTGTTGTAATCGTAATAAAAATACTAGACCTTCTCATGAAATAAACAAATAAATACATTTTTATTCAAACTTGTCAGTTATATTAAGAAAATAATTATTTATTACTCACTTAACACTTCCCCCTTTGTATCTGTATCTATAAATAAATATATTTTTGTCACTTCATAGAATCTGCTTCTTTATGCTTTACATCCCATTTGTAACTATGTTTGTTATGTATGTACATCCAGAGCAAGGCAGCAAAGAGAACCAAGCAGCACCAGATGCTAATAAAATCTTCAAAGACGAAGAACTGGTGAATTTAATTGATCCCATATTAACTGTCGATGATTTCAACAAAGACGGTTACATTGATTATCCCGAGTTTATAAGAGCTCAGCAGAAAGCCGCTGGGCAGGGCAAACCCCAGGCTTAAGTTTGTGTATGTGTTCTTGCTTATTTATTCAAATATGGCTATACAAATGTGATGAATGTCTTAAGAAGTTTTATGTTTATCTGATTACAAGAATGTGAAATAGAAAGTTAATAGTCCAATATAGGAAGGTGCCAACCCGGGCATCAGGTCTGTCCGGCACCATTTTTTTTTTAATTTGCAGGTATTCATGTGGAATGGTGAGAAAATGGCCCATTGGTTTCAAAAATGTTTTTTTTTTTTCGCCTACTTTCACCGATATTTCCGAAAATATGACACTTAGAGAATTTCTGTTTGGACGAAAATGAAGATCAGTTCATTACCTACAAAATTGATCCTTATCATTTTTGTCAAAAATATGATACTTTTCGACATAACCGGCTCCAAAACGCACCCCCATTTTTAGCTCTAAAGGAATGACACTCCCAAGCGGATTACAAATTTTTCAATAAATCACGTAATAATTAATATTTTTTCATGATTCAAAGTTCAGATGAAAGAAGGAACCTGTAGCTATAATATCACGCTACTTTTTTCTTTTATCTATTTCTATGAATTATAGAAAAACCGGGCCAAAGTTCGTTTTTGCTCGATATTTTGATCCTCCTATAAATTTATTCATATTTTTTTTATCAAGACTAATTTCACCGAATCCTTTTGGATAGTGGGGCTTTGCAAGGGGTTAAATATTTTCAGAAAAATTCAATAAATTATTTTTGTGTATTTTATAAACAACATCTTTTTCTAGCGCGTTTTTTTGGATTTCCAGAGTTTTCGAAAATGCTCGGGTCTATCGGGAATTAATAGATAATCAATGACCATATCGGTTTTCAACGCACATCATTAGAAAGCTTGTCGTTGGCATTTTTCTTTTTTTTTCTGGCTCCAAACTTTCTCAAATTGGATTTTTTTTACAATAAGTTTATTAATCAAGTGCAAAAAATGAAAAAAAAGTTGGTTATTATTGCCTTATCTTTTGTCTTCAGACAAAAACGGAAGGATATTCAAGTTTTGGGAGGATATTCAAATTTTCCGTTTTCACCACAATAATTTTGCGAATTATTAAATGCATTGTCGAGACAACGTTTTTGAAAAAATTATTACTGTAGCGAAAAAAATCATAGGGACAACTTTTGTAGGTAATGAACTGCTCTTCAATTTTTGGTTAAACAAAAATGCCCTAAGGGTCACATTTCGGCAGATATCGTCGAAAAGCGGATTTTCGGGAACTATAGAGCCATTTTCCCACCCTTCCACAAATTCCACATAGCTGTGATTTTCGGAGGTAAATGTACCTATGAATACCTGCCCATGTTTGGGGTTTTTCTGGCATTAATTTACTGGACTATAATTGAAACTATATTTCGCAAGAGTGGCAATTATTCATCACATTCTATAGCCATCTTATTTTAAAATTTTGTTCATTTTATATGTATTAGGCAGAAGTAGTTAAGTTATGGTTATGGTAAAACAACGTAAAATTTAATGCTTTACTCTTATATTCTTATATTTAAAAATTAAGTCTAAATTGTTTCTAATGACTAAAGTTACAATATTATTATTATAAAAACCTCAGATTTCTTTCAAATAGATTTTTTTAATTTTAAAAAATATTGCAACAATTTTTTTTTAACGGTATTTTAAGAGTTTTGCAGAATATTTTTTGTTTAAAGCATAAATAACATTCAATTGTATTTACCTTTCAGTTGACGACAGTCCAAGAATAATGACTGATGAAGATATTTCTCATTTTGTTGATGCTTATCTAAAGGATATTGACCAGGACAAAGACGGACAAATTAGTTATATAGAATACAAACAATACGCTGCGGCTGGCAACATTTAAATGTTTTGATGTTAAACTCAAAAACGAAAGGCAGTGCATTATAACCACGATAAATTTTGTCAACCACAGACCATCCCAGTGTTATTTAGCCATTCTTCATACCATCTTCAACCATAAGTGAAAGTTGAACAATATTTGTTATGAGTTATGATGCATCTTTTTGCTAATGTTATTTACTTCTATATTTTTTGTAATATGCTTCTCTTGACTTAAAGGCCACATTAAATTTTCTTAATAAGTGATTTGTCTATGAGGTTCTAACGAAGTGCAGAGATGAGCACTCTTTCAACTCATTAATTTTAGACGGGACCTGGAACCTTTGGCGTTCTTCAAGTGACTTGAGAACTAGTAACATCAAAAACTAAATATCTTATGGTCGAAGCACGTTTTGTTGACTAAGTCGCCACCACCAGTAGCTGAAGAGCATAAGATATTTAGTTGTGGTGTTAGTTAAACATTCCATTATATTCTTGGATGTAAGTTAAAACTCAATAAATTTTTCCTATTTTTATTTAGCGTATCAAAAAAAATTTTTAGTCATTTTATTTTGCAAATTTAATTTTTATTTATTTTAGTGACGAAATTTTTTCGAGATTAAATTTTATAGGTGATTTTGTTATAAAAATTGTCCATGTTTAAAAATCAGAAGCCTACGTCACAGTCCAGAAAAATAATCTTTGTATGAAAATAAATGGATGGAAAAAAAATAAATTGTAAGAATTGACAGTATTTGTGCCACTAACAATGAATAACACAAACACAATATAATTCCAAATATTGTTCTTGGCATAAATTCAATTAAAGACTTTTGGCCTATGTCGCTGCTTTTTTCATGGTCAATTTTTGGGATTTTTAATTGGGTCTTACTTTATTACTACTTATATTATCTAAAAAACTATACAGGGTGGCGCAAATTTAATTGAACACTGATATTGGAATTTCGGAAACAAGTTTGGATAAAAAGATGCGTATTTTCAAGACAAATTGATTGGTTTTTTCAAAGTTAAAATATCAGGTCCGATTTCTGAGATATTTGGGGAAAACCAAAATTGACGATTTTTCTCTGGGATATTTTTTGTTCTTCTCAGGTTCAGGTTCTTTATCTTCGGATATGTCCATCATAGTAATTGTTGTATTTTGAATAATCACATCTGAAGGCCTTTGAATCTAAGAAAAAATTTTAGTATAGTTCTCCCCCCCCCCCCACACATGTTAAAACTTTAGCACTTCAAAGACGAAACGTTGTTTTAAAAAACTGGATATGGATTAAGCGATATTTGGGCCTCAATAAAAAAGCTTTATAAACTCTTTTCAATTAAATTTGCGCCTCCCTGTATAGACAACTGCATACATTAATTGAAATTGTTTTTAATTTATAAAAAGTCCATTACTACTGCTAATTTTCTTTTTAACCACAGACCACATCTAGTGTTATTTAACCATTCTCTCTATATACCATCTACCGCTGTAAATCTGTGTTAATAAAAAAATTCGTGTTATAATGCATTTTTATAGGTTGTATTAATCCATCCATGTCAGTGCTTTTTTCGTTATTTTTTTTTATTTAATTGTTATTATTTTTAGTTATTTCTATTTATATTTTTTGGGATGATGAAATTTTTGTAAATATTTTGTAAAGGGGATCTTGTATAAATTTGGAATACATATTTTTCTGAAATTTTTGTATTTTATTTAACAAAACCTATTCTAAATCTACCTAATCGTTTGAAAATTTGTAATTTTTGATAAAAAATGTCAAAATGTATGCAAAAACATGTAAATGTGAAAAAATTGGGAGAAAGTTCAGAAGGTATAGGGACTTTTCGAAAATTATTTCAATTTTTTGACACCAAAAATTAATATCCCATATTAAAAATCGTAAAAACAATGAAAAATTGATGAACATAGAAATTTGGAAAAAAAATATGTTGGAGAAGAAGAAACACGTCGCCGCCATTATTGTTTTTGGCGAAAATACAGGGAATAGTAAATTTAAAAAAAACAGAAGCCAAGAACCCCCACACGAGTGAACCCCAGATGCAAAGCTTGGATTAAGGAGGGACGATTATTATTTGTAGTGGCGCTCCAGTGGCAACTTTCTGTTTTTAATGGCATATTTGTTAAATAAGATAGTAGACAATGAGAATTAAATATATTTTTTTTAATTCTCATTGCTCACATCTGGATTCGAACCAGGACCGATGTATTATTGCATTGGTAATGTAATAAAGAGAATCCGAAAATTTGGGCAAAAGAAAATAACTTAAAAATGGGCTGGTCATTTAACATATACGCAACATGTCGTGTATAGTATAACCAAAAATATAAGGTCACAAATCCATATTAGCGGGACCCTGATTATTACATATTGTTCGAGATGTAATAAAGCAACAAAATTGTTTGTTGGTTAAAAGATTCCCAGGTCCGGATTAAAATATTTTAGGCGATCTAAAATAAAAATATTAAAAGTAATACTGTCTTTTATTAAAAATCTAGTTATATATATATAAATAAAATCACTTAACAATTTGAAAACTCTTCTTTTTTTGTAATTTTTTCTCTTTGGTAGCAAGGTATTCGTCCCTTGTGAAACTAGACTTTAATTCGAGAATTAATTTTATTTTCTGGACTAGGTCATTAGCTGAAATGTGATTGCCTTCAAAATCATAATTTTTGTAAGATGTAGTAATTGGAGATTGAGGAATACCGGCTGAAATAAATTTTAAAAAAATTATAATTATAATCTTTCAACATTTTCATTCATATTGTATACCGAATGATATATTTTTTTATATATAAGGGAACTTAACATTAAATTAAAGAACAACTTAAATGCTGGCTAAAAAAGCTATTTTAATATACAAGGTATTTTATAATTTATTTGGTAAATCAGATGAGATTCATGTCACAAAATCATTCGGAAAAAGACTTAATAAATCTTGTAAAATCAAATTAAATGAAAAAAAAAACTTACAAACACCAGAAATCGAACCATCTGGATTTCCACTGGGGCTGCTGGTACTATTTGCTCCATAAACTATTCTAAAACAGGTCCTGTTGGATCTAATATCTGTTACTTCGCAACTAGCAATACTGTCTATAGGATGGCTAATAGCTTTTGCCTTGAAAGGTAACAATTTAGATCCTTTCTGAGGCACTGGGTCAATCTCTAGTCTCTCTCCACTTACACCAATGTTTACTTCTATTTTAGGTCTCACTTTGCTAAGCATAAAAGCCCTAAATGAACGATAGAGCGGGGCTTCCATGAGTTTATTGTGATCTTCAACCTAATACAATGGAATTTATTTTTACAATATAAATGTAAATAGACCATAATATTATTTGTATCTTATGGTAACTTAATTTTAGAATATCAGCTAGAAAACTTACTGCTTGTATATCATTTTCCATCTGTTTGTTCTCATCAGCCTTGCTTTTTTCTGAGAGGGTCCTAATCCTGATCGGGTCCTCAATTGTAAATAATGTATTGCTATCTTCTGGAAATGACACTGATTTAGTCCCATCTTTGTGCTCAACAAGTCCTAGGCAGTTAAAACCAAATTTCGAAATAGGTTCCTTGTAGTCTAAACATGGAAAATCACTATCTACTTCACCATCCTCTTCAGTTATGTAAAGTCCATAGTGGTTAGGGTCTTTTAAATTTGCAGTGCCATAACTGTAACTGAAAAAAAAATAAATGTTTCACATTCGAGAAAGAATCAGAACAAAAATGAACAATATATTTTCCCCCATATTCCAAGTACAAATAACAGGCTATATAAAAATAAAACAAACAAAATTTGGAAAATTAAAACTTAATAGACTTACAACAATAAGAAAAAATAGATTGAAACTCCTAAAACTTAATTTAATAAAAATACACTGTCCTTTGATTCTATAAAAAATGCCTTAGAGATCATTCTAAATAGATCCAATTGTTGAGAAAATACATTCTTTAAATCTGTGCATATATTGTTTATTTAGTGGTGGAACTGATTATTATACTAGTCAAACTACAAAAAAATAACGATATATTTAATTACCTAAACTTTAAAAGTATTAAACCTATAAGTTCTTTTACTTTAGCACTAGAAACACAACATACAGGCATGGGATAATTCCTTTGCTGTGGTGGTAACATGGTTAAATATATTTTATACTTTTTAGTAGGTATATTAACTTGTCCTGTTCCATCAAACTTTGCATACTCCATGAAAGGGTTTTTTGGTGTATCAGCATGGCTTTGAATTAAAGCTGCTAGTTTTGAAGTTTTATTTTCAATATTCTTAGTCTGTGATACGTCTTTTTTTACAAATAAATCTCCAATGTCTTGTGTTTCTGATTCATGGCTAGATTCCCATTTTATGTTCGTCATTCTAGTATTTCTTTTTCGTGCTAGTTCCAATTTTTCAATTTGAGCAGCTGTGTTTGATCTTTCCCTTATATTAAAGTCCATATCCATTTGAAGTTCAAATGATTCAAAGTCGTCTTCATCGTCTTCGCTTGATTCTGGATCCGGAAAAGGCTCTAAACTTTTTAAATGTGTTTGTATATCTCTGCCTTCCCCGGACATAACAAGTTCACACATTCCTAAAAACCAATAGCAATGCTACAATTCACTCTATAACCAATGTTAATTGCAAATTTGTACCTGTATCATCAGTTGAGATAAAAGAATTCCGTATATGAGATAATAGCCAATATTTATTATCGTAAAGAGCCATTATAAGAAAATTTTAAGTTAAAACAATATCATCGCTAAATCAAAACATAAGTTGAAAACATAACCTAAAATTTATTAGATTAGAGAAGTTACAAATGACAGTTCTGCTCCAGGGCTATTTTTTTTGTACAATTGGTGCATTATAACATCAATTGGATACCAACCAAACCTTAAGAGGGGCATCGCGACAGGTATGCCAAACTACAAACACCAAAAATCCCCATCTTTATCTTTTATCACTGTCTTTCTGCAATAATGAAGAGAGATAGATATCTTAAGACTTCAGTGAATCTCCTGTATGCTAGGTGGCGCTGCTAGTATTAAAATATAATATATTATTTGGGATATCTAAGGAATCTGAGAGAATAAATTTTCTTTATTTTCACGATTAGTCTTGTCGCAGAGAGCGCTAATAATCCATTTGTCATGAGTTCGATACCTGCTTCAGTCACGACAGAAATTTTATTTTTTATTTTTAGGAAATTTCATTTTTTTTGTTTACTATTTTTTTTCTAGCATCAAAATAGAGTTTATATTTTATTAATTTAATTAATTTTCAATTATTTTCGTATAAATCCGTTTATTTTAATATGAATAGCGCTGCCACGCGACTAATCTCATTAAATACATCAGATAGGAATGGAGCCCGGAAAATAATATTTCTAACATAAAAAAAATATTTAAACATCAATGGATTCATACGAAAATTGAGAATTATGTAAATGTATAATCTTTAAGGTGAAGCAAGAATTTTTTTAAAAAATGAATTAATAAATAATTGGCGGCCCCAAACGCAAAATGTTTTTATCAATATCTATTTGTTTAAACAATTGCAGAATACATGAGTTATCGACACAAAAAACTGCGTTCTATGAACAAAATGTAACATTGTAACCACAATAAATTATCTGCAAGTCCTTTTATAAAAAAAAATTGTTAATGTTGGAGCATTAATTTGTATATAACAATTGAACGGTTACAGATAAAAAATCGCTGCAAGTCTTAAACCATGGGTTATGATAAATTGTTCATGTTTTATCCCTTGAAATTTTTTTGTCCGTGTCACCATTTTCGTTAAAAAGTCCAAAAAATAGGGTTGAAAAATTAAAATGCTCACAAACGATCGCTTTTAACAATGAAGACGGCTATTTATAAATTTTTTAATGTCACCATTGTATTCAGTGTGATTTTTCCTATAAGAATAATATACAACAATAAACCTACTTTAAAATTTTACCCAAAAAACCAGTGACACGTATTTAGTATCCATACTAAACTTTATACTTTATTTATTTACAGCAGCATCAGAACGAGCATTTCGAAAATACCTACCTAGATATTTGTTTATTATCAATATACGATATTAATTTATATGAAAAGCGTTTTTATATTACATTCCAAAATATTTTAAATGGAAAATATAATATGTACATTTATTTTAAAAAAGTGAAAAACAGCTTTTTTATTTCATTTCAGTTTTTAGTATTTTGTCTATGTTTTCGCCCTGTCCGCTCTCTAATTCTGAAATAAAATAAGATAACACTACTAATTTTAATGATTAGACAAAGAGCGGAAGCAGTTCTTCGAGCGGGGATTCTTTGAAAATGTTTGCAACTGTGATGTTTTTGGCGGTTTTTCCATCCGTTTTGTGACGTTATTTTACAATTTAGTTATTAGTCGTGATTTGGTTGGTCTCTGATTGAGCAGGTCACGCTAACGCATATTGCATTTTTGCTTTTATCTCCATTAGAGCTATATTATTGCGGTACAAAAGTGGTGTGAAACGGACACAATAGTATTTTTAGGTTTTAGATTCTGATTGTTTACCCTCCTCGGTGAAAAAGGACACCCTTTTCATTTTTGTGAAAAAAGACACAATTTTTTTTTATTATTTTTTATATAGGGTAGGTTATTATCCAAAGATGCCTCGAAGTTCGCGTAAAACTAGAAAGAAGAACAAACGCACTGCAGCAGCGCGATTGAATTGGGGAAATAGAGAAAACAGGGACATTTCCACAGAAATATTAGAAGAATCGTAAGTTTTCTAAAGTTATATTTTAGCCATATTTTTTATTAAGTTATTAAGCTTTTTATTTCAATTTTTTTATTATGTACATTTTCCTAGATTTAATGAAGAAAGTGTCCCAGAACAGAACATCGAAGAAGAGGGATTCCCAAATGATTGCAGCCAAATATTACAAGAATTGTAAGTTTTCATAAAGTTTTATTTTTTATAAGTTATTCCTATGAAGTACCCATAATCAAAAGTCTGTCAAAGTAATTTTCATATACCTAGCTTTTTATTTAAATAGTACATTTTCTTAGGTTTAATGAAGAAAGTGTCCCAGAAGCGAACGTCCCAGAAGAGAACATCCAAAAAGAGGGATTCCCACAAGAAAGAATTACAGAAAGAAAGAAAGAAGCCGACAAGAGGAGAGTTTTCTGCAAGAGGATATTTTAGAAGTTTTTTTTATTCTTTTATCTTTTAGAATGAAGAATAAAATTGAAGTTGAAGCCCATTAAATATTAATAGTAATTGTGACCCTTACATACCTAAGTAAGTACATTCAAATAGAATACTTGCATTTATTAATCATAAATTTATTTCAGATTCTTATTTCTAGTACTTGCATTTATTAATCATAAATTTATTTCAGATTCTTATTTCTAGTACTTGCATTAATTAATCATAAATTTATTTCATATTCTTAGTTCGAGTACTTGCATTTATTAATC
Source organism: Crepidodera aurea (assembly GCA_949320105.2). Lineage (NCBI taxonomy): Eukaryota > Metazoa > Arthropoda > Insecta > Coleoptera > Chrysomelidae > Crepidodera > Crepidodera aurea. Next base: position 14,021,969 of record OX439479.2, read on the forward strand.
ATAAATTTATTTCAGATTTTCAGTTCGAGTACTTGCATTTATTAATCATAAATTTATTTCAGATTCTTATTTCTAGTACTTGCATTTATTAATCATAAATTTATTTCAAATTTTCAGTTCGAGTACTTGCATTTATTAATCATAAATTTATTTCAGATTCAGCGGTGTAAAGTTAGCTCGCCTCCACGTGGTGCACCCTGGGTAACGCTAAAGAGCTAACAAACTTGGCAGCCGGACAATCTTTTGATCTCCCGGCTAAAGCACATGATGCCTGACGCGACATTTAATCCAACCGGTCCTCCACAAGAAATCTTGGACCAAGTCTCAAGATCTGCCAACTAAATATATCTTTTTATGTATTTTATGACATATGCATTTATTAATCACAAATTTATTTCAGATTCTTAGTTCTAGTAGATGCATTTATTAATCATAAATTTATTTCAGATTCTTAGTTCTAATACTTGCATGTATTAATCGTAAACTCATTTCTTTAATGTTAACTTTGGTGTAAATCATTAAATATTATAAAATCATTTTTGTAAGAAAATAAATTGAATAATTAATAATTATTTCTTTATTTAAAAGTACCTAATTACAGTTATTCACTAAAACAAAAACAAAACAATACACTATGAAAAAACTGCATTGCTTTTTAGCAATGGACAAAAGACATAATAGCAAATAAAATGTGTAACAAACCTACATCAAGAGTCCCATGGACGGTAATATGTGAGACATACTGTAAATATTAATTTCTGCAAATGTCTGTGATTCCCAACTATGCAGACACTATTTTGAGTGCACGAATAAAAATCACAAAAAACTGTTATAGTTGAATTGCACATTCTCCATATTACTAATCACTAATTTACGACTTCCTTGGAATATGCATAAAAATTGAAGATTTTTTGAACAGCCTCTCGAGAATGGAATTTTTGTTTGTGGAAATATTTTTATCCGTTATAGCTTACACCTTGGAATAGGACATCTCAATTTTTCAACAAATTTTAAGGAATAATAAACATATTAATCATTTAGTGGAAGGTGTGCTTTTGACAATTTGTGATCACCAATTTTAAAGTGAAACATGTCCTAAATGAGGTATACGGCATTAATTGAAATACTTTAAACTGAAGAACTGGTTTTAGTTAATACTAATTTACTCATTAAAAAAAATTGCAAAACACACGAATAAATTAGCCAACATAACCTAAAATGTCAGTTCTAAATTCTAAACTTCCTTTTCGTAATACTGGTTGCATACATCGTTCAAAATAAAACCAAAAAGCGCCACTGTCTCATAGTGTCAGGCGGAAAACGCCTGAACTATGGAAAGAGAAAATATTACTGGGATATAGGCAACTTACATAAATTTTTTTTTCTGGAGAGTTAATCTCAAAAATTATAAAGTTTTGAGAATTGGTATTCTCGGAAATTAATTCTGTATCCTTCATTTAGGACATCTCCTTTTCACGTTAAAATTGGTGATCACAAATTGTCAAAACTGTCAAAAACACACCTCCACTAAATGACTGATATCTTTTTTATTAATCCTTAAAATTGACTCAAAAAAGGAGATGTCCTATTCCAAGGTATAAGCTATAACGGGTATAAATATTTCCACAAACAAAAATTCCGTTCTCGAGATTAACTCTCCAAAAATCGTCAAATTTTTATGCATATTCAGTATTGCCAACTGAAAACGAGGTCGTCAGTGGCAAGGCCCCTCTTAAGGAAAGAGTGTAAGACGGCACTTCAGCGGAACGTCGATGCAAAATATTCTTTAATGGTATATAAAGGTACCTTTATACAGACAACGATGGAATCTATATGACCTATTGAGACAAATAATTACCGATGGCGGCGCCACAGTCGTCGATCAGCTGTTCACATGAAACGCGTAATTTTTGGTAAATAGTGCATTAAGTTATACGAGTGAATGGTTTATTTGTACTATTTTAAGACTTTTTGTGATTGTTTGAGGTTTTTGATTTGGAAATTACCATAATATACCTGTACATGTAAGTATTTAGACTCAATTGAACCTGTTTTTTGTGTCGTTATTCTAAAATTGAGGATAATTATTTAGCATATCTTACGTTTTTCAGAAATTTATTGTTTACTTCTGTTTCTGTGTGCTTTTTTTGTGTTTCAGGATGAATATAGCCTAGGGGTATTATCATCTTCACCTCTACTAATATAGAATGATATTGGAAGGGAGCTAAATCATATGCCAAAGAAACACAACAGTTTTCTGCTGATAAATTTTATTTCAATTTTTTCAGGATAATAATTGTAATTGTAAAAGTGATTTAAATAAAAAATGATTTCTAAGAACCTACTTTTGATTGATTTATGGTAAAATATATCCTATTCGCTGTTTCAAAATTATTTTTTTAAATCAATATCAAATTAAAATATAATAATATCAAATGTATCTGTTGCAAAACTTTTTGTTTTGTTTATCTACTTTGTTTTTTTCAAAATAAACACAAAATGTATATTTTTTAATCCTTTATTTTAACATAAGTTCAAAGCTAACCCAGTTTTAGTAGTATTTAACATTTTATTATAATAATTCATTACTAATTGTAACTGTATAATTATTGAAAACAGGTGTTGTACAAAAGGGGAACATATTAATGGTATTTTTAAAATTAAGATGTGACAAAGGTTTTATTTTACTGAATATTTAGAAAAATGATAAGTCGAAATGTCAGCAATGACGTGCACACCCAATTAGATTTTAAGTTTACATATATAAAAGTACAACTGTACACAGTTTGTAGGGACAAGTTTACTTAGTTTATAGGCAACACTTTGCTGTCTTCTAACTAACCATCATTCCTTGCACATTTAATGGTTTTAACATCAAGTGGCTTACTGGGCAAATGATGTGATGGCACACACTTTTTGCACTACTTGGGTGCTATTTTGTTTGAAATAATTCCTAAAAACATTTCAGTAGTAATCAAGAAATAATCTCAGAAATGCTAATCTTTATCTTACCTGATTTTGTAATATAATCTTCAGATTTAAAATTGATTACACTTTTCCCGGAATTTACGACGATCAACTTCCTCGATGACACCTGTTTTATTTGTATACACAAATATGAATCAAACACTTTAACTTAATAGTAAACATTTAATAAGCTTCCATTTTGGCTACTCGTGTTCGACTGCCCTCCTTATCAGGGTTGCCAACTCCTAATGACATGAGTTGTAGTGATGGTTGTCTAACTTAAAGTATACATTCTATAACATGCCGTTTTCTTTAAAAAATGACTTATTTAAACATTGTTATGTAACACAAAAATTAACATGAATTAAACAAACCAAGAACATTTTCTACATTATGTATCATAAAAATTAACCTAAATTAAACAAAACAAAAACATTTTTTTTTTTTTTTTAAATCTAATTACAAACATAGTCTTTATATCTACTGGGTAACTTATGTTCTCTTTTAGGTCTGTCCTGTATTTCTTTGTTTTCTACACTTTTTTCACTTTCATTATTAATGCATGCATTTTTCGGATTTACTTTTATACTCTGCTTTTTTACACTTTCACTGTTCTCTTTATCGCGCATACTTTTATCTTTTATACTCTGCTCTTGTGCATTATAGTGTTGCACTACACTTTCACTTTCTACGTTGCTGCTATGTTGTTTCTGCTGTGTAGATGATACTGTAGGAAGTTCCTGTAGAGTTGATTGATGTTCTTGTAGAGATGCTTCATTATTTTCTTCCTCTTTTTTTGAATACATTGGCTTTATATGGACTATATTTCTTCTGTATGTTTTTCCATTGCAATTGACCATATATGATCTGTCGCTTAATTGTTGTTCAACCTTACCTTCTGACCATTTATTTGTGTGTTCTGGTTGTAGTTGAACTACTACTTCTTGACCGATTGATATATTAGGTAGATGCTTTGCTTTTTTATCATAATAATACTTGCTATTTTCTTTATTGCTTTCAATTTTCTCTGCAACGCCTGTCACTACTTTTGGTTGAAGATTTTTTGTCGCGGTTGGAATCGATGTTCTTGTGAATCTTGAAAATATTCTTTGAGAAGGACTTGACTCAATTTTATTTGGTATATTCCTCTGATGAAGTAAGTTATACCATATATCTTCATTGTTTTTGTTACTTTTTTGTATTAGCTTTTTTGCTATTTTAACAGATGCCTCTGCCTTGCCATTTGATTGGGGGTAATGTGGTGAGGAGGTAACATGTTTAAAGTCCCATGTTTTAGCAAAATTTGCAAAGTCCTTGTTGGCAAAGTTTGTACCATTATCTGTACATATGACTTGGGGTATGCCATGACGGCTAAAGTTCTGTTTACAAACTTTTATCACTGTTGCAGCGCTTAAATCTTTTAATATGTCAAGTTCATAAAAATCTGAATAATGATCAACACTTACTAGAAAGTATGTTTGTTTTTTGTTATATTCGACTTGAAAAACATCCATGGAAACATATTGGAATGGGTAATCTGGAGTCTCATGTGATTGCATGGATGGTTTACACTGAGAACTGGATAATTGTGTGCAAACTGAACATTCTTTTATTTTGTCACGTATTTCATTTGACATGCCAGGCCAAAATATATTTTTTCTTGCTAACTTAAGAGTAGCTTCCATTCCACTATGGCTGGTATGTAATTTGTTTATAATCTTCTTTCTGAGATTAAAAGGAATTAGGATTCTGTCATTTCTATATATTATTTCATTTTGTAGACATAATTCATGTTTGTATTGATTATATCTTTTTACATCATCTGGAAGAATACTGATTGTGTTTGGCCAACCATTAAGTATGTATTTCTTAATTTTCTGCAAACAACTATCTTGTTTCGTTTCTTCTCTTATTTCTTCCAATCTTTCTTCTGAAATACTGACCTGTTTGGTAAGTTCTGTTTCTTCCAAATCTATATACAACTGTTTTTCTGTAATTTTCAATATTGTGGACAAATTTACATCGTTATTTTCAAAGCTCACGTTTTCTATAGGTGCTCTTGAAAGCGCGTCTGCTACGATGTTATCCTTTCCAGCTACATACTGAATCGTAAAGTTATATCTTTGTAAAGTCATTAGCATTCTTTGCAATCGTTTTGGAGTACTTAGTAGGGGTTTCTTGAAAATATTGACTAGTGGTTTATGATCCGTCTTTATTATGGTTTGTGAGTTACCAATAATAAATTGATCAAAACGTACACAAGCGAAAACTATTGATAGTAATTCCTTTTCTATCTGTGCATAATTGCTTTCTGTTTTGGTAAGAGTTCGAGAAGCAAATGCAATTACTCGGTTTTCTTGATATAGTGCTGCTCCAAGGCCAAAAGCGCTAGCATCACATTCAATCGTAATTGTTTTTCCTCTTTCGAAATACTTCAAAGTGTTAGATATAGTTACTTTTTCTTTGATCTTTTCGAATTCTCTTTTCTCGATCTCTGTCCATTTCCACTCTATCTTATCAGAAAGTAAAATTCTTAACTGTCTAACTTCACTACTTAAATTGGGTATATATCGACTTAGGTAAGTTATCATTCCAAGGAATCTATGAAGCTCTTTTTTATCTTTTGGCTCAGGATATTCCTTTATTGCTTTTATTTTTTTATCATCAGCTTTCAAACTATCGGGGGTTAAAATGTGCCCATAATATCTTACTGATTGTCTACATAGTTTTAACTTATCTTTATTTAATTTACAATTTTCTTGTCTCAATCTGATTAATAAATTTTCTAGATTTTTATTATGATCTTGTAACGCTTCGATATCATTTATTCCACAACCATATATTATTATGTCATCTGCGAGAATTTCTATGCCTTTCAAATCTTGTAGAATATTCTGCATTTTAATTTGGAAAATTTCAGGTGCAGGTGCTATCCCAAAAGGCATTCGTAACCATCTATAGCGACCAAACGGGGTCCAGAAAGTGGTTAGTAAACTGCTTTTCTCATTTAATTTAACATGCCAGAAACCTTTTTTTGTATCCACTATGCTGAAGACTTTGGCATTGCCTAATTCAGGTAATATTTCATCCAGAGTATTGAACTGGTAATTGGGTCTTTTTAATGCCTCGTTTAAAGGTATGGGATCAAGGCAAATTCTAAGTTTTTCGCCCTTTGATACCATCAGAATATTGCTCACCCAGTCTGTGTGCTCGTTGGTTTTTTCAATAATTTTGTTTTCAACTAAATTGTCCAATTCTGCTTTTAGCTTTTCTCTCATATGAATTGGAATTCTTCTAGCTTTTTGAATTGTAGGTTTTACTGACTCATCAATTTCTAGATCTATAGGATCTTTAATTTCTCCGTACCCTTTAAATACATCTTTATATTTTTCTATAATTTTCTTTGCTTGATCTTCTAGTAACTTTTTGTCATTTACATTATTGCATTTCTCTTCATAAATTGCATTGCAAAATTTTATCAGCCCTAACTCCATACTGACTTTCGCTGATAGTAAAGGGGGGTGATTAACTTCTACAACATAAAATTTTATATTATATTTTTTACCTTTGTGAATGCACCTTAACAGTTTCTCTCCCAAAACTTTTATACTTGTTCCACCAAATCCATATAGTTTCTGCTGAGTATGTGTTAATTTCGGTTCATCATTTTCTAATAATTTACATACATTTTTAAAACCAATTAAGCAAACATTTGCTCCTGTATCTATTTCACACATCGTCTTTATGGATTTTTTATTTATTTTAAAATTTATTTCTGTTTTTATAGTGCCATTTTTTGTGTCATTTATGATTTTTCCTATGTCATATTTTTTCTCATCGTCTGTGTCTTCTTCTTCTTCTGAACTAGTATCACTAGAATTCTCTTTTACTTCTTTTACCTTTTTTCTATCTTTCTTACTTTTCTTCTTTTTACAAACAGCTGAAAAATGGTTCTTGCCTAAACAATTGTTGCATTTTTTACCGTAGGCAGGACATTCGCCTTTTATAAACTCATGTCGATTGCCACAAAATAAGCATTTCTTTTGTTTCTCTTTTTTCTTTGTCTCCTTTATCTTGTGCACAATCTTTTCTTCATTTTCTAAGTTTTGTAATCTTTTAGAAGTAATCTCATCAATTCTACATAGATCAACAGCTTCTTCTAAACGTAAGTTTGGTTTTGACATTAATTTCTTTCGTATGTCTCTATTATTTATGCCTAGTACTATTCTATCACGCAATAGATCGTTTTCAAAATTTCCGTAATTACAACTTTGTATTAATACTTGTAACTTTCTCAAATATTCGTCAAATGTTTCTTCTGGTGCCTGACTACAACTATTAAACATTGCCCTTTCGTAAATGATATTTACTTTAGCACCTATCTGCTTTTTAATCGCTTGAACAACATTGTCAACAGATTTCTTGTCATCTTCACTTAAATTAAATCGATTGTATTTCTGTAATGCTGCATCACCTACAGCTGCTAAAAACGTGCTAACTTTCTTAGGTTCATCTTCATCTTGCCATTCATCAATGCCATTTGCTGTACAGTATATTTGCCAGCTTTCAATAAAATGATCAAAATTTTTGCTAATATCACCTTTCTCAACATTTAAAGGCGTTGGCCATGGTATATTAGTAGCAGGTTTTTTCTTTTCTGAGTTACTCAATTTTTCAGTCATTAACCTCAAAGTTTCCGTTTGTTGCTGGATCAAGGCAAGCATAGCCTCTTTATCCATCTTCTAGGAATTATTTTATAGCAAGCAAGCAAGCAATTTCAAAAGAACTACCTAAATATCAATATAAATGAAGATACCTTTTATGTTCTCATGTGCCGCTTATTCCCGCCTAACCTCGAAACTGTAATCTTCTCTAAGATTTGCTCTATTGTTTTACGATCCGTTTCTCCAAACCAGTTGAAACGTTCTTTACTTGTTATTCTTACTTGTTCACTTCTGACACCATGTTTTATTTGTATACACAAATATGAATCAAACACTTTAACTTAATAGTAAACATTTAATAAGCTTCCATTTTGGCTACTCGTGTTCGACTGCCCTCCTTATCAGGGTTGCCAACTCCTAATGACATGAGTTGTAGTGATGGTTGTCTAACTTAAAGTATACATTCTATAACAACACCTTTTTTGTTGCTTCTTGGGTGGATCATAATGGAAGTGTAATTCCGAATTTTTAGATTTCCTAGAGGTATACCCATAAACGCAATGTTTGTATTATTTTTATTGGGCATTTTTAACGTTTAACTAACAAATAACAGCAAAATACACGAAGCACAAAATCAAAACACAAGTTCGATTTGCAGGTAAACAAAATTATGCTTTTCGTGAAGGTTCAAATTAATACCGGTGGTGTCGCTTCAAAGTTGTACTCGTCTCAATACCGCACTGCGTTCACTTCACAGCAACTGCGATGCAAATTTGACTTTTCTACCAACTCTGCATCACTGCACCGCTGGAGTTCAGAATAGTCGAAAGACTGAATCCATAAAAAAGAAGCAGAAGAAAAAGACGATAGGCGACATTGACATTGACATAAAAAGTTAGTTTTGGTTCCTTCATATCGTATTTACATCGTGTCATTTCGTATTATTCGTATTCCATATTGTTATTGTATTTTGGTAACGTTGCTAGTTTTTTTTAAGTATACAAAACAGGTGTAACTTTTACTGTCAGTTTAAAAAGGTATGTTATTTTCTTCATATTTAATTAGCATATGCCTCCCTTAAAAAGTTATGTACAAATTCAGAAACAATACATTAGATACTCCATCTATCAAACAATATTTATGGATCTTTTTTTTTTCCAGAAAAGAAACCGTTCAGTATGGAAATCTACTTAGAGTGAGTTGTCATTTTTTGTTGTCATTTTTTGTAATTATTTTTATTTAGAGGTCAAACTGTGGTAACTACACAGTAAGATGGTGATTTCGATAATAAATCTTTTTTGCTTTTCTCCTTGATAAGAGGAATAATTAAGACTAAATGTTGAGATTGCTTATTTTTTTACTTCTGAATTTGGAGTTCAGATGTTCAGAATATACCAATTATCATTATCATAAAGTACTTTTTTTTATTTCAATATGTTAATAAAAAAAGTACAGCAGTTTTGGTTCCTTAAATATAATATTGTAAGTAATTAAAGAAAAAATAATCCTTTTTACAACATTATTGTAAAATGTTGTAAAAAAGTTTATCAGCATCCTTAAATGATAAATTTACTTTCTCTCTTCTGAAAATATGATTTAATAAAGTTTATAGAAATTAATAGATTTACATGCATATGAATAGCAATGGCAGACCTTTACTAAAATATTTATTAATTCTTAAAAAACTTTTACCAAATAATTTTATATATAAACTAAATCTCGACATTATTCAGTTAACTTAAAATATACAAAAATAACAAAATTATATCTGTATTTTTTAGTCCCGAAGAGAAGATACAATGCCCCTACAACAATTCCCATTTTATACTTAGAAAAAGAATGAATGTTCACTTAACCAAGTGTAAAAAAAATTACCCAGAAGCTGCCCTAGTTGAATGTGACTTTAATGTCAACCATAAAATACCTGAACCTGAATTACAGGTATTTTATATGACTTTATGACTGGCACAATTTTTTTAATAAATATTTACATTTTTAGTATCATCATGAACATTGTCGCGATAGAAAAAAAATGGAAATTGTTATTTACCAAGATAAGAAAACAGACTTAAATAAGTATCCGATTGTAAACATACATGTACCAACTGAAGAAAACTGGGATGACGTAAGTATATTAAGTACAAAAATACATCAAAGTAGAAAATCACTTATGTTATTTATAATAAACAACACCAGTTAACATTCAAGTTAAAAATACATTTTTCCTAGAAAAATTAATGCAAAAAGAAATATATTATTTAAAGTTTAGATATTTTTTGTTTACCCTACAAGACAATAAAAACATTAGAATGTAAATGCAAAAAAAAACTTAATGGTCTCTTGTTTTGTGCCTTGTTTTTTTTAATTGGGTTTAAAAGCAATTTAAACCTTCTTTTTTTTAAGGATAATTATGCTAGTTATGATCCCCAAAAATATTGCGAATCTAACGATATTATTCGTCACTTGGATGTGGCTTCACCTGCACAAAAACAGAATTTTAAGATTGGAGAAAGAGAGAGACACATACCGTTTAAAAAATAGAAATAGAATTTATTCATCTTTGAGAATTATACACTCATACAAACTAGTCAAAATGTGTTGTAAAATAATAAAATAAAATTAAAATAATGATAAACAATACAATACATGTTAAAATCTGTTTAAAAGTTAAAAAAATCTTCTAAACTATAGAATACATTATTAAGAAGAAAATCATGAAGATGTTTTTTTAAATCGTTACAACTAATTTGATGAGTTTCTATTACAAAAAAAATTACCATAGAGAAAATATTAATAAATGAAAAACCCAAGGTACTAGTTTTGTGTCTATCGATTTTAGAATTACTGTTCAGAATTTAATGAAACTTGGCATATTGGTACATTATAAGTTAATTAACCAGTAAAATTTTTAAAGAGCTACAGAGAACCAGAAAAAATATTGCCTTTACCATTGATTTGTACAAGAAAGCACAGATTTTATTTCAACGAAAGAATACATTTTTTGAACATGCCGCTCGCCTGAACTCTTAATAATAATAATGATTTCGATGTTTCTACCATTAATGCTTCTTAATCCTGAATAGTTATTTTAAATGTGGTGTCGCCCCAATTTCTAATTTCTGGAGTGCTCTAGTTATTTATAACCTAATGTCAAACCCATTTTTATTGAAAGCATAGGTCTGTCTCTTTTGCTTATACGCGGCGTTGCCAAATATAAATACTGCAATAGTCAAATAACACAGAGCACAGATTTGACTATTGTGGTATCGAAAGTACTACCTTAATGGTTAAAATGCCATTTAAACCTTGTTTTTTAAGGATAACGTGGCTACTTATGACCCACAAAAATACTGTGAATCAAATGAGATTATTCGTCATATGGATGTGGCTTCAGCTGCAAAGAGACGTAATTTTCGTATAGAAGAAAGAAAGAGAATTGCAATGATTCGAGAAAATGATAGTAGTACTAGCGGTGCTGCTACTAACGAAGTAAAGATTGGAAGAGCGAATAACAACCTAATTAGAAGAGTATGTTTTTAATTTATTTGAAGTTGTATACGAAATATAATTTCGAGTGACATCCAATCTCGTCTATGATTGACATGTTACGAGAAGTTGGTTGTCATTTTTTGACACACGAATTTCTTTTTAGGACTTACCGGTAGTTAGAAGAGATGTAACTGAGGAAACACCTGAAGCGATTGCAGAAATAATTCAAAGAATTAGACTTGGTGCTAATCAGTCTTATATTTCAGAAAAATAAGAGTTCGTTTTGGTTTCTTTGACAGGACATGTTTGTTTGAATTTTCTTAATAGTTTGCAATGTATTGTAAAAGTTTATTTGACGGGAGTTAATTTTGTCATTCTTAGCAATTAATTTAGTTTTTATTATTGAATTTCTTTCATTTTTTGATATTTTCTCTATGATAAAGATTTTTTTGTAATATAAAAGTTCTTTTTTCTGTTTTCTTTAAAAAAATGATCTTACTAATGACATACAATAAAAATGTTTTTATTGTTAAAATAATGTGAAAGAAATGTAAGGAAAGTGAAATTTTGTCCATTTTAAATGATCAAAATTTACCATTAGTTTTAGATGCATCCAAACCTTTGCATGGACATTTTTAAGTTTGTTAATAAAAGTTTCTAGTTAATAAAGTTATTTTTAAAAAAGTATTTTTTTTTTAGCTATTAACTTATTTATAAGCGATATTTTCTTTGAATAATTTTGAAAATAAAACAAGTAGATACGAATCGCCACTGATTTTGCATTAGGCTTGGAAGACACTAGCGTTTTTCCACGCTGCGTTTCAACGTGAAAAAACGCAACAAAAATAGTCAGCAATGGAGGAGCACGTGGCTGGCCAGACAGCGTGTTTTCCCGCCGATGTGGCGCATTCTCAAAGGCTTCCGCAGCTGGTTTTCCCGCTCATTTCTGGCCTCTCACTAGCCGCAACACCCGCAAAGTGTAAAAACATGATCGTAACGGCGACGGGAAAACAAGCTGAAACGCTAGTGTGTCCGAAGCCTTAACTGGAAGTGTTAAACAAACAAATAATAAAAGAAGACACCGAGGTTTTAACCCGGGATTCCCCGGTTAGTCACGTTAAGTAATACATTGAAGGTTTAAATGCGGCTGTGTTTTTAATTAAAATAAAAAGTATTTTTAAACCGGAAATGAAATAGGCTTGAAAAAAGATTTTGACGCTGAATACATATTAACATTTTCTCGATATCTAACAGACTGGCCTTATCATAAGAGTTATTCATGAATTATTTTAATGTATTTGTGATACAAATTATTAAATTCTTGCAAAAAAGTGCACATTAAAATATCTTCAAAATGTCGATCCGGGAAAGAAAAATATAAATATTACAATTTGTACAATTTATTTGCTATTTTCGAAATTAGACAATATTTGACGCACATCTGTATTTTGTGTTGCCTGTACCTGCATGAATGTTAAATGTTGCGCCAACAAATTGCGTATGCGCACAAAGCTTTTTTGCACTTGTTTGACAGTTACAATTTTACAGGTGACAGTTTGCAGGTGAGCAGTGTTGTGTGTCGCCCGCTGTTTGCTGTTTTGTTTTTTATTTTGTATTTATTTGTTTCTGCGTTTTCCAAAATGTCTTAAAATTGGTGAAGTGAATGAAATAATGCTTGAATGCATCTATAAAGTAATTAAAAAAACTTATGCGAAACAATAAGAACTGGAAGTTAACAATGGAGTGTATGGTTAACTGGAAATTAAGAAACTTCTTGTTGTTTATAGGTAAGTCGTAAATTGCTATGAGACTATTTATCAGGTTCACCTATAGTTACAAGATCAAAACTTATTAATTTTAATTATTTAATCAACGGTTCTTAAGAAGTCGATGACTCATAGTTCTTATGGCTCTTAAGAGTCTTAAGAAGGTTGACCACCTTATTTTGCATTTTTATTAATTATAATGATATGTCGTACATTATCTTGCATAACTGGCAATAAAAATGCGAGAATCAATACTTAACTACAGACAAGCCAAATAAAAAACGTGCTCTTCTAATTAATTTATCTGTACAGGTACGTTAATGGGGCCAGAAAGTTCAGGGTTCAACTTAGTAAGATGATTAATTTTACCCAAATATCTAAGTATTAACACATACTACCTCAGGTTTAAAAGATAATTGTTGAGACAGCTTCAATTATAATATAAAGAATATCCAATTTATATAAAAAATAAAACAATTTAATGTAACATAGGTATAGTGTAATAAAAATTTTATTTTGTCCTTCACAAAAATAATTTTATTAAGTCATTACTTTAACAATACAAATAACCTAGACCTGAAACTAGAAGAAGAAATAATAAGTAAATAATGAAACAAATGTCACTGGATAACTAATTTTTTCCGCCTAAACAAATTGTCAACCTTCTTTGAATCAAGAAAATGTGCTTAATTAAAAATATTAGTTCATTAGATCCTTGTGGTTATAAAAAATTACATTTGGCAAATAAAAATTGGCTAACTACATGTCTAAAAATATATTTTTTAATTTAAATATTGCAATAAATATAAAACTATTTAAAAAACATGGGATTTCCGACTTTTATTGTGACTCTCATGACGATTCTAAATGTTTTTGGGGTATTTCAATTCACAAAAATATTTTTTTAAAATTTAATATATACCTTACTAAACATAAATTGTTTCAAAAATGTGACACCTGATTTAAATTTTGAGGTATTCAAATAATCGCAGACAAACTAGTTCAACTTTCTTGTTGAATATCTAATTTTAACGATGTTGATTTACATTTATAGGTACTTTTTGTTGTTTTTTCAGTTCAAATAATTTATCAAAGTTAGGTAACAACAAAGGAAAATGTTTCATAGATAACAAACCTAAAATATCTAAAAGTCTAGCCCCACACTTGCAACTACTTTAGTTGGGCGTTGATAAACAATTAGGGGGTTTACAGTTACTAGCCACAAAGTCCTATGATTTTTTTCGGAGAAATTTATGAACCAGTTCCTAAAATCATGCCAATTTTTTTTAATATGGTTTCCCTTGATCTCAAAAGTATCAAACTTTGTTTTTGTCAATACAAATGTTTATTCTTATATCTATGTAGATATCTCACTAGACGTAAAATTGACATTATGAAAATGTTTTAACCAAATAACAACGAAAAATATATAATTACAACAAATATCTAGAAAGCATAAAATATATGAAATTGCTTATATTTTGTTTTTGTGCCACGATTTTTATTGTTGACTTGAAATGGATAATTCGTGACTTCATTTCATGACCATCTAAATTAAAAGTGTTTCCGGTACTTTTTTTAATGCTCCTTCAAAACCATAAGTAAAATAACCCAAATATTCGACATTTTTTAAACGTTCATATGACACTGACGATTGTTGTTTCCAAATGTCTGTTTTTTATAGCTCAGATTTTTATACTTTATCAGTTTCTGTTATACAGCATATGGAAAACTTTTTTATTACTCATTTTACGAAAAAACGTTTCAAAAATGAAGGTACTTCTGAGCAAAATTCATATTTTTTGACAAACCCCGTATACGATTGCAAAAATTTGATATCTGATAGACATTTTAGACCATGCAGAACTTTTTATGAAGAATACTTTTTTTCGTAAAATAAGTAATAAAAAGTTTCCCACAGGCTACGAACTTAAGTGGACACACTGTATAAATAAATTTTTATTACTCATGCTCCAGTAATTCTTTTATATTCAGAAACTACTACTGAGTTATATGGAATTTGGCTTAAATGCATAAAGAAATTAGACAACGCAACTATAATTTTATTGTCGACAGACAAATCGTCTATTAAATATGAAAAAAAAAATCATTTCTATAATTATACCTATTCTGCTTGATCCTTCTAGATTTAATAACGGTAAAATTTTAGTAAGTTCACTAACCCTTTTTTATTTGACTGGTTTATATTCCAGTAAAAGTGGAATTAAATCTTACTTTAACTATAATGAAATTTTTTCTTATGTATGCAGTGCAGAGTGGCAATAATTTCATTATTCTTAGATATAGTCTTATTAGACCATATATTAACTTTTTTAAGAGATTTGTACATGATGGAATTTCCCTTGCCCTTGTATTCTGCTGTTCTTGTGGTTGCATATGCAAATTTTGATATTTGTTTTTGAATAGCTTCTAGTATCTTGCATGGAATTAGAATTTGTAACTAGTCTCAATAAATAATTCTGATTTTCTGATGTCAAAACATAGGAATGAATATTTCATTCAAAAAGTTATAAGTTTCCCAGCCTATTATTAGTGAGTCATTGTTACACATTTCATTGTTTTATAAAGGTAAAGAACTTGAAAGGAAGAAGGCGGTGCCTTGAGACTGATTTTACTTATTGTGTTTTGACTGACACTGTAAATTACTCAAATTAGCTGTAAATATAGGAACATGAAATTTTACTACTTCCAGTTAGAAGTTTCATGAGAAACGATGCAAATTGAAGTTTTTTACTGCAGAACTAATAAAAAATGAAAGCAACCTTACGTTTCTTACCATTAGATTTATTCCTCAGGAGCGTAAGTTTTTTATCAGTCTTGGGGTTTTCGAAGCAACCTATTGAATAAATATTATTTGATATGTCTGAAATGATAAAAAACATTGTCCGTCACTATCACTGTTATCTTTTAATTTTGACAAAAGTTGTTTTTTTAAATTACAACTCCAAAAGTGGTAACCTGATGACGAATCGCCAATTTGACGCTTATTTCGGAACAAAAATCTCAGTTATTTTCGTTAATTTTATTTTTTTAATCTGTAATTTAAAAATTGTAGGAATAATATTCAAAATTTTCTATCAAATAATAATTGGATTTATGTATTGGTAAGCGAATGTTAATTTAATATTTACATTTCTATTCCCTTGTCGGTAAATAGTTTTCTAATAAGCTTTTTTTAAATTATTAAAATATATAATGCGAATCTAATCTTTTAAATGGTGAAAAATTATTCACACTTTTACTTTTTGCTATCAAATATCCTTCTATTATTCTTTTCAAGTACGATTCTAAAGTTCACACACTTTCTTTCCTACAATATGGACAAGCAAATAAATATATAACATACCGTTTAATTTGTAAAAAGCATGTAAAATTAGATTTATTAATTAAAATTCACACAAGTAACGATTTTTACAAATATTTTACATTATAGTCCATTCTCTTTGAGTTGATAGTAACAATTTAAACAACCCTCATTCTTTTGACGTCCTTTTCTAGTGTTAATTGTTCTAATCTATTTTGAAAATAAAAATTGCGTCGAATGAATGCTGTAAAAAAATAATTTTAAAACATAAGTTTTATTAAACAGAGACAATGTTCATCATTTTAATTATTTTAACATCAAAAGTAAAAGTATAATGATGATAAATGTACAAGAATTTTTTTTGTTATGCCTCTATTAATGTATATCTTCAGATTTATAAAAATCAGTGAGAATTTTAGAAATTATAACTTCCACTCAAATTTTCTATGAGAAAACAAAAAAAAATTAAAAAATATTGGCTTCCTGAGAAAGGTTAGAGTCTACTCTTTAAAATGCTTTTTTTTTTTCTTTGCGTATACATTTTAGGTAAAGATCGATATCTCATTTTGTGCGAGGTCAAAGTCTCTGACAACTGGGCTATAATACTAATTACAAAAGTAATTGTAATAACAAAAATTTTGAGGTATACCAAACGAGGCTGTTGATGTCAAAACGTTTAATACTAAGAACTGGCTAGTACTTCCTAGGAGAGGCATTGAAACAGCTCTCTGCGGTGTATCTATTAAATTCTAAAATTGTTTAAGAGGTTTATATTTAAAAACTACCGTTACCGTTATTTCTAGATACCGGTGCAGTCTGGTGTTAAATCTGGCATTATTTTTTAATATAATCTTTGAAATAAATTGAAAACCTACTTTTGGTTACTTCACTGTTAAGTTATTAACGGATTCGTTATGGTATTTATCTCATTAAATAATTAAGATTTCCAATGCCAATTAACAATACAATTTAATAAGATTTTTTTTATCGAATTTTATATTTATAAAAAATCTGGTCGGGGCACATAGATACATATTTACTGCAGAGATTGAAATACATTAACCTTATTTGTATTAAAAATCAAAAATATAATTTTAAAATGTCAAATTTTACCACATTTAAGAAAGCAAACATTTACATTTTATAAATAAAAATGCTATAATTAATTAGGTATTCCCGTGAATGTTTGCGTTCAGGTTATGCAGTTATTACCACATAATCTATTCAGTCAGAATTAAAAACCTCGTAAAATCAAATGAGCAAAACTTTCACGTAGAGAAAATATTAATTACTCATTGTGTTCTATTAAAAATCTTCATTTATATGCTGATATGCTAATGTACGTTTGGTCTTTGCCACTGACAAGAACCTTCCTTGAGGGAGGTTAAGTGGGTTTTTTCTACTACCTTCTATACTAGCTTTTGCGCTTTTGAAAAAATAATTGATAAATAAGTATCTAAAAACTGCGAAGTAAAGATCCAGATATACAATACTTTTTGTTCAGTTGGCAATCTTGCCTTACGTCAATTTCGCTATCTACTAGGAAGATCGGTGTTGCCAAGTTGTGAGTTTTAGCATAATTCTAAAGATTTGGCTAATTTGAATCAATTGTATGCAAAACAATTCATTTTGAATAGAAAAACTCAAAATCTATCCCATACAATGATAATGACGAAGTCTCGTTTCGGTTATATAACCTTCTTCAGGGCTTCTATAGAAATGTTACATATTCTAAATTATTACTGAGTTACAAACCTTAAGCTGCGTTCAGACTTTACAAGTTACTTGAATTCAAGTAACCTGAATTCAAGTGAACGTTCATACTATTTCAATATTTGATTTAAGTCATTTCAAGTTGACACTTTTACTTAAATGATTCCTGTTTCAAGTTACAAAAATGGCGTCGAATGATGTGATCCCTGCTGGAATAAAAGTTGTAAATAAGCTAATTGTGGATGGATTACTAAAAATCAGAAAAAATTCTACACTTTATTTTACAAAAAAATACAAACGGAAAACGAAAACCAACATAAGTTCACAATTTGTTTTTTTAATTTTATATATTAGGTAGGTGGTAAAAAGGCTCGTTCAGACTTTAGAAGTTACTTGAATTCAAGTGCAATAATTGGTGCAACTTGAAACAAATTGAAAGGTGTGAACATCATTTGACTTGAATTCAAGTAACTTGAAAGGTGTTTTCAAGTTTCAAGTAGAAGTAGAGACCAAGTTAACTTTTGCTTTCAAGTTGGGAACTTGAATCACAGTTGAATAGTGTGAACTGATATTCAAGTGCACTTGAAGTCACTGGAAGTAGTGAAAGTGGCTCTGCACTGCGGCAAATTAGTCAACCACCCACGGAGGGTTCTAATTGTGAGGTATTGTAAACTTGAAACAAATCATTCAAGTAAAAATTTCAACTTGAAATGACTTGTATAAAATATTGAAATAGTATGAACGTTCACTTGAATCAAGTAACTTGAAAGCACCTTTCAAGTTACTTGAATTCAAGTCAAATGATGTTCACACCCTTCAATTTGTTTCAAGTTGCACCAATTATTGCACTTCAATTCAAGTAACTTATAAAGGTTGAACGAGCCTTTATTAATAGCTGTATACAATACAACATTTTTAAAGAAAACTAAGATTGGGATACTATATATTATATAGTAGGAATAAGAAATTATTTATTATTTATATTTTATTAATTATTGTAAAATTAATATTTGTTTAAAAATGTTAATTTCAAAATTATTGTCTGCATAGTTATGTTCGCTCAACAAGTTCCGTTATAACTATGGCAACGCTGTATGTATGTCAAGTGTACAAAAACGTCAACAAACTGGTTAGGTTAGGTGATTATTTCGATAGGGCGATTGTCCAAAGTCTGAAATATTAATTTTATTATAACGAGCTACATTAATCGCGAACCAACGTTAAAAAGTAAGTACTAGAATATTTTGTACTGTTTTACATTATTTTAACGAAATTATTTTATAGAAATACTTTGAAGAAAATGGGTCGCGTATTCGTTGTTGGTGTTGGAATGACAAAATTCGAAAAACCAGGTAAAAGAAACGATGATTATCCAGAATGGGGTAAAGAAGCGATCTTAGCTGCTCTAGATGATGCTAAAGTAAACATGAAAGAAGTGCAACTAGCTACAGCGGGGTATGTTTATGGTGACTCTACTTCTGGACAAAGGGTTATTTATGAAGTTGGAATGCAGGGTATTCCAATTTTTAACGTAAATAATAATTGCTCTACCGGTTCAAGTGCATTAATGTTGGCTAAAGAGATGGTGGAGTCAGGAAAATGTGATTGTGCTCTATCTGTAGGATTTGAAAAGATGGAGAAAGGTAGTTTGTCCTCTAAATTTAATGATAGAACCAACCCTATGGATAAACACGTAGAGGCTATGGCAGAAATGGCTGATATTGTTAACGCCCCAATGACTGCTCAATTATTTGGTAATGCTGCTATTGAACATATGCAAAAATATGGTACGAAACCAGAACATTTTGCAAAAATTGCATACAAGAATCACAAACACTCGATAAATAACCCCAAAAGCCAATTCCAAGACGAGTATTCTTTAGAACAAATCTTGAAGTCACCCAAAGTTTATGGTCCACTTACTAAATTACAGTGTTGCCCAACTTCTGATGGAGCTGCTGCCGTCGTAATTGCCTCTGAAAGATTTGTAAAAGCACATAAACTAGAAGCTAGAGCTGTAGAAATCTTAGGAATGGAAATGACCACTGATTTGGCTTCTACTTTCGCAGATAAGAGCCATATGAAAATCATAGGTTATGATATGAGCAAACTAGCAGCAGAGAGACTGTTTCAAAAAGCTAATCGTAGACCTACTGATGTACAAGTTGTTGAATTACACGATTGTTTCTCTGCTAACGAACTGATCACGTATGAAGCTTTAGGGCTCTGTCCTCCTGGTAAAGCAGGAGAGTTAATAGACCGAGGAGACAACACTTATGGTGGTAAATATGTAGTTAACCCTAGTGGAGGCTTAATTTCTAAAGGGCATCCTTTGGGCGCCACTGGTTTAGCTCAATGTGCAGAACTTTGCTGGCAATTAAGAGGCGAAGCTGGTGCGAGACAAGTAAAAGGGGCTAAATTAGCTTTACAGCACAATATTGGGTTGGGAGGGGCTGTAGTAGTTGCACTTTATCAATTAGGATTTGCAGGAGCACAAAATTCAAGTGGCTCAGCAGGGCAAGGTCAAGATTTGATTGGTGGAGAAAATTTTACAGCCTCTACTTATCTAAGGTAAGTAAAAATAATAGACAAAACAAAATGTTAATGCCAATGAATTGTATGATAAAAAAAGAAGAAGATACAAAAATATTTTAATATAAATAAAAGATGATGTGTTTATTCCAAGGGCAACGTCGTCGGCTGTTAGGGTTATATATATATATATATATATATATATATATATATATATATATATATATATATATATATATATAAGTTTAATTGAGAGAGAAATATCCTCTCATTGCCGGACTTTGGAGGGCGGGGAAATTGTCTCTATTGCCCCCCCTTGGGGCCGCCGTTGGTTTCTTATACAAAATTCATTCTGCGTAAACCAAATTTGAATTTTTTTGTAGATTCTAGGCCCATTTATACCCCAAAAAACTCACTTTTTCTCTCAAAAATGGCCCAAACATTTTTTTTCGGTAATTTTGACATTGTCAATCGTTTCTTAGACAAAATTCATTCAGCGTAATCCAAATTTTTTTTTTTTTGAATTTGTTTGTACATAAGTTTGTTTAGAAATATCCCATCATTGCCGGACTTTGGGGGGGGGGGGGGGGGCAATTTTTATTTGAAAAATAATGGTCAGAGAATAACAACAAAGTTAAACAAATATTTTAATATAAATAAAACATGCGTTTATTTAATTATTTAGAATCCTTCAAACTGCTATGGATGAAGATGAAGAAGGTTTAATAGAAAAACACCGTGGAATTTATGGACTTAAAGTTGTTAAATCATCTGGTGAAACTGGATATTGGGTGATTAATTGCAAAGTTGGAAAAGGAAAAATTGTATGGAATGGCAAAGATAAACCCGATGTTACGTTTATCGTAAAAGAAGAAGACGTATTAGATTTGCTTTCAGGGAAAATACCCCCACAAAAAGCGTTTTTCCAGGGAAAAGTTAAATTACAGGGCAACATGGGCGTTGCAATGAAACTAATAGAGTTGCAGAAAACTGCTGCTAAGAAAATTGAAGTTCTTAGAGCAAGATTGTAATTTATTTTTGTGAGTTTAAGGTTGTCAAACTTATTTTTGTTACTACATTTAGGGTCCCAATTTTTAAAACTATTTTGTATGTAATAACATTTAAAAAATATATTTTATTCTTACTGTTATGGCTTTAAAATGAAAAGTTTTTTCTTCTGTACACACACATTTTCTGATCTTCGTGGATTATTGCATTTAATGAATAAAATATCAAAATTTAATTGAATATATCAAATAATTCTTTATTAAACGTGGGAAGAGTGGAGTTAATATTTTTTCGTTATCCCATATAAACTATTAATTAATTACATAATTAATTAGTGTGATAAAAACGAATGTTACAAAAAAACCAAAAATAATTACCAGTGTAAACTTCCCATAAAATTTTATTTAAATGTTTTTTTTAATATCCTTTTATCTGCCAGTAACAAGTCTTATGCAGTTTTCAGAAACTAATAATTTATTTCATATCCGTCTTATAATGAAAAATTAAAAATTTGGTCCAGTTAGATACTTGAATTGTAAACTTTACTTTTCCGAAAAAAATTGATTAGATTAGAAATAAACTAACTATAATCAATCACATTTTTTATAAACCATGTACCTAAAAATACATATTCAGATTTCGCTGATATCTCAATAAAAAATATTTGTCGTGAACTAAAGTTCATTAAATATCTTTATTGATAAGAGCTGTTGGTGACAACAATAGTTCATTTTTATTTTTAAAGGTTAAGTGCATATTTTCGATAAAACTATTTTAAAAACAATTTTTTAAGTTTAACGATTATACACTATAAGAAAACTGATAACATTCTAAATATTTTATCTGTCACATTAGTACTTTGAGGACCTTGTTTACTGTATAATTATTAATAAATAAATGGGGTGTGTGGAATAAATTCATCATCTGTATATTACAACTTTTTTTAGAAAAAAACTTGAAACGTAGATGATTTTTAAGAAATACTATGGTTTCTACCCACATTGAATATAATTTTTAAATTGGTGAATATCATTAGATGTAAGAAGGTGCAAACATTTTCAAATGCTGAAATAAATTAATTATTTAATTTAATTAATTATTTTGACCTTTCAAATAAGGTACCTTGCGATCTTATATTCAATAATTTATTTAAGAGGAAAGTAAGATTTTGAAATAAAATAGTATTTCCAAATAAGTTTTGAGTTTTTTTCTTGAAAAATCATAATACTACAGATAATAAATGTATTTTTTTTTAATTTTATACAATTTTATGGGAGATGGTTATGAAAGCATTTACTCGATTTGTATTTTAAGGATGAGTATACTAGAGAACTATTTTTAAAAATAATTTTTTATGGTTTATTGTTTCAATAAAAAATATTATCCCAACATTGTGTTATTTATAACCCTGAATCGTTTTTCATTAATTTTGTTTACACAAAATAAAGGAAATCATACTAAACTTTAAATGATATTTTAATTATCTGTTTCCTTCTATTTTTCTAACCTTCGATAATGTATTCTTATCTAAGTGTTGTATGTTTTTTCAATTTTTATACAACACAAATTATGTGACAATTAATCATCAGTACTTTATTGAAATAACACATTAAAGCTGATCAATAAATATATTAGTTCCCCGACTGGACACAAAATAATAAACTCCAGTATCGCCAAGTTTAATAAGATTAATTGTATTCATCTCTTGTTATAACTGAGCCCATAGTTCGCAGCCGAGCTGCAGAACTTGTTATGTCAAAAAAATAAAACAATTTTTATATTATTAATGAAATTAAATGTACAATTTGTAACTTCTTCCGGTTGTGACATTTGTCGATCGGGACTTCTTTATTAAATTTAACAAACTTGCTAATAAGGTTAAGTGAGGTTAAATTGTCAAACTATGAAGTTACCGGCATAAAGCGACTCGATGGGTAAGTTAATGTGTTTACACTGGAATGCGATAGATGGAGACACCCTGACAAAATACATTAAATTGACTTTCATTATTGTACATGGAGTATAAAATTCCGAAATTTTTACACAAAAAAAATACTATAATAGAGGATCCTGAAGGGGAAAGAGAGTCTTGGATTTTATTCTAAACTGTTTTAATGTTCTTTTGTTTATAAATAAAATTAGAAGTAAGAAATATCGAAATAATTTTTTATATTGTAGTTTGTCAAAATATAATTTTATGTACCGTTCTGGTTTTTTAATTATGTTTTTAATGATTGATAAGGGTCTAAATCTATTAAATTAATTATTTAAAATAATTTTGTTTTTACTGATATGGCATACATACTTATTTTTATCGGATTTTTCTAATATTAAATTTTAGAAACATTAAAAAATGTATTTTAATAAATATTGGTAAAGCCTGAAAAATTTATGAGTTAATTTTATATAGTGTGAAACAAATTAGATTTCTCTTCAGATATCTTGAAATTAATGTCTTAGGTCGATGAAATGACGTTTATCCTTGACCTCTAAAGCCACTAAAAATAATTAATAAAAACGATGCTCTGATGCGCTTTACCTTTATCAGTATATTTAGCAGATACATGTTAAACATTAAACAAATATTTTTAATTGTACGAGATATTCGAAAAACTTGGAAATCTGATATAAATAAATTTGTTTTCTTTATTAAAGCAGAAATAACATTGCAGAGATATATACAACTGAAAATAGATGTTTTTTAATGAAGTTAAATAAAAAAATTACCACAAATATATTAAGTCTCATAGATATCGAAGTTTGTATATAGGTTGTGATATATTATAACAATCTGTTGTGAAAAAAAAGTTTTTTTCTGATTTCTGAAAAAAAAACCAAATAATTAATTAATTAACCAAATGAATTTTGTTGGCTTGTAGTTTAGTATGACCCTGTCAAGTTAGCAACCCATATAAGATTTGTTCAATGTGTCACTTTGATTTTATATATGGCAAATATTTAAGAGTGGGTGAAAGTCAAAATAACTATAGTTTTCAAGATAATTTTATGGTTACCGGATTTTTTGGAGCACATTATTTGACCTAAAAGTGAATAATTGTTCAAAATACGGATATTCTTAATTAAGTTCTTTAGTACTTTATTTTTTTCTTTGCAGTACTTCATATACTACTGAACTGTGATGTAGCTTCAAGTTTTGGTCCTTCACATCAACCAGAAGCATATTTTAATGGATCTTCCTACTTAAGACTGCAAACGATAATTTCGTTAAAAAAACAGACTGGTTTAAGCTTTAGGACGTGTTATGGTAATAACTATTTTTTTATGGTTTTTTAGAATTTTACACTCGTCGGGAAAAATGTAATTTCAATTAATCTCTTACATTCCGTAAAAACCTGTAACTCTGTAAATAGTAGAATGTTTAGCATCTGAATTTTTCACGTATATTATGCAAGTAAACTCGAAAATATGATTAAATCACCGCTAAAATTCTTTTTATATTTTTTATGCAGGAATCCAAACAATTTAATTCCATTGGAATTCTTTAAGAAAATATTATTTGTTTGGTACTCTATTAAACAGTTTGAAATTTTTAAAATTTGTAAAATTTTGACATAAAAAACACTTATAATTAAAATATTTTATATATTTTTAGGAGGAAATTTATTTTCTCAACAATTAAACGACGATCTGATAGAATTATCGGTAAATTCTGACGAAATAGAATTTATAGCTAAAACTGGTGGAAAAAGGTACGATCACAAAATTACAGGACACTTCTTGGACAACAGGTGGCACACAGTTTTTATCCAATATTTATCTGGAAACTTGACTATTGAAGTAGATGGTCACTCTCAGGTATTTAAAAAATATTAATATATTCTCAAACTATTATTTTTTATATTGCCAGAAAAAAATTTTTGCTGGATGAAATTTCTTTCTTAATAGGTATTTATAAAACAATTATATTTTTAGCTGATAGCTAACTCAAGCTACAGAAACGAGCTGTTGGTTAGCCCTGGTCTATATAACGAAGGTGCAGCAGTACTCCTCATAGGAAAACAGTTCAATGGTTGCCTTTTGGAAGGACCAACAGTGATTTTTGATCCTGCATTGATAAAATCAAACCACAATGTCATGTTTAAATCTTGCCCGATACCATATGACAGTTGTAAGTAACATTTTATCACTAAAATCTATCTATAAATAATAAATATTCTATACTTTTAGGCGTGCCTAAGGGTTTTGATTGGTGTGAAACTGAACCGTGTATGCGACATGGTACATGTTTAAGCAGATCAGACACTTACACTTGTGTATGCAATCCCAGATATTCTGGAAAAAACTGCGAAATCGATTTGGGTAATCCTTGTGATAAGCTACCACCAGTATGC
The DNA here is from genome assembly GCA_949320105.2 of Crepidodera aurea. Classification (NCBI taxonomy): domain Eukaryota; kingdom Metazoa; phylum Arthropoda; class Insecta; order Coleoptera; family Chrysomelidae; genus Crepidodera; species Crepidodera aurea. Next base: position 14,047,785 of record OX439479.2, read on the forward strand.
AAAAATAATGCTTTAAATTGTACGAACGATCCTTCTGGGGATTACACATGTACATGCAGTCCGGGGTTCACTGGAAAACGATGCGAAACAAAATTAAAATCTCATCCGCTGTGCAAAAATAAAACCTGTCTTAATGGAGGTAAGGAGATTATGTTATGATTCAAACACATTTTCTATAAAAATAAAATAATTGTTAATATTAATTAAATTGTTTACAGGGTGAAAATCAAACTACAAATACATATTATTTTCCTATTTTTTTCATTTTCCACCCAGTATTATATTACTATCGAAAAGTACTATTGTTATACCTTTTTGTGCATTACCTATATCCAAATTTAGTAGCTTTAGAGACATTTTACTAATTATTTTATACATTTATGAGCTGTGCATATGAAGTATTTGTCAAACAATATACAAATTTTAAAAAACTTCCTATTAACTAAATTAAAAAAAGTATAAACACAACTTTATTTGGGTAAGTTCGCCCCTGCTTTCTTCTAATCGGTACATTTATTCGTGTGTTTACTCGAACTACCTGGAAATTCATGAATCACTCATTTTGCCAGTTCCAACGGATGTCTATACCATTTTTTGGTGTTTTAAAAATACTTTATTTTATTTTTAGGTGTTTGTGATGTTAAACCTGACACAGAAGAAACATTTTGTCGGTGTAAACCAGGTTTTTCGGGTGAAAATTGCGAAACGAATTTAGACGAATGCGAATCTAATCCTTGTCTCAATGCTGGCGTCTGCATTGATGGTTTCAACAACTTTACGTGCGATTGCAGTTACACTGGTTACGAGGGTAGATTGTGTGATATGGACGTCAACGAATGTGAAGTTAGTCCGTGTTATAATGGCACCTGTTTTAATACGTATGGGTCGTATTTGTGCCAATGCTCCCCTGGATTTGGAGGCAAGAACTGTGCAAGTGTAAGTCACAAAATCAATTCTTAACTATACGAATCTTATTTAGACCAGGCCAGTCATTTTTGTAACAAAAGAATTCTTAGCAGTATGTGGATGGTGGGAAAATTTATTATTATATTATTATTATACAAATCTTTACATTTTAGCCTATCGATGAATGTCTGTCAAAACCCTGCTTTAACAACGGAGTATGCATCAGTTTGGCGGGCAAATACGAATGTCGTTGCATAAACGGTTACCTTGGAGATAATTGCGAAATAGAGCCGAAGGGTCAAACGCATCAGTGCGAACAAAACACTTGCCCTGTCTATGCTGAATGTAGAGAAGTTGGCGGTAGTTCTGCGTGCGTTTGTAAACCAGAAAATCCGGGGGATTACCCGGATTGCACTACTTCAGTGTGTTCTAGGAATCCATGTTTAAACGGTGGGATTTGTACACCTTATAAGGGTTCGTTTAACTGTACTTGTCCCAGCGGTTTCACGGGTAAGTACCAAATAATTTGATGACGAAATCAAGGTACGTTTAGATTTAATATTTCCATTCTGATTTATGGTCGAGTGTTTAAGTTTTACTTACTTTTGGTTTGTATAATATACCATTTAGGAAATATTAAATCTAAATGTTATTTCTCATACCTATAATACAATCAACCTCTTTTTTTGCATGCCGCTTTTTAATTAACCTCTTAGGCCCTGCATGCGAAAGGGTCTATCGTTGTAAACCTGGAATGTGTAAAAATGGCGGCTTATGCCTTGACTTTTTGACTCATTTAATTTGCTCATGTCGAAATGAGTGGACAGGGACTTTCTGTGACGTTCAGTCATATTGTGCAACTCTTCCTTGTCGGCATGCTGTTGCTTGTCAAGATTACGTAAGTGATCTTAAAACTTTAGTAGCTGGTTGGATTTTAGTTTTTTTTATAAATAACTTTCAATTAGTTATAGTTTATTAGTTTTTATCTGTCTATTTTTATTATCGAGTAAAATCAAATAAAGGGTAGACCCGTTACTGTTGCGTTATTTCCCCACTTGCTAAACAAGATTTGACCGTTTCGCCACAATTGAACTGAAATGAGCGCGAGACATAGAAGTAACAAAATATTTTATAAAGGCTTAAAAGTTAAGGTTAAAAAACAACAAAATTGTTTTACCTTTATATATTTTTTTTAGTCCACTCAAATAAGCTCCAAATTTTTTTTTTAATTCCTTAGGTCGTCAAATTGCAAAAAAAAGCTGTTGGAAATTGTTAATATGTGTAAAAAAATCGAGACCAGTGTGGGTGTTATAAAAAAGGCTACAGAAGACATTGCTTTTTTTTGTTGCTTAATTATTTAACCCACCTGGATTCAAGGGCGGCTCCAGCCCAGAGATTTGGGGGGGGGGCAACGTCGGCTATATATATAAAAGTTTAATATTTTGGGTTTGTTGAGAAATATCCTCTCATTGCCGCACTTGGAGGGGGGACTGTCCCTACTGCCTACTGCCCTTCTTATACAAAATTCGTTATGCGTAAACCAAATTTTAATTTTTTTGAATTTTTTTTGTAGATTATAGGTCCATTTATACCCTAAAAACTCAATTTTTCCCTCAAAAATGGCCCAAACATTTTTTTTGGGTAATTTTGACATTGCCCAATCGTTTCTTATACAAAATTCGTTATGCGTAAACCAAATTTTAATTTTTTAAAATTTTTTTTGTAGATTCTAGGTACATTTATACCCTAAAAACTCACTTTTTCCCTCAAAAATGGCCCAATCATTTCTTTTCGGTAATTTTGACATTGCCAATCGTTTCTTATACAAAATTCGTTCTGCGTATACCAAATTTTAATTTTTTTTAAATTTTTTAGTAGATTCTAATTTCATTTATACCCTAAAAACACACTTTTCTCTCAAAAATGCACATATATTTTTTTGGGGTAATTTTGACATTGCCCAATCGTTTCTTATACAAAATTCATTCTGCGTAAACCAAATTTTAATTTTTTTTGTAGATTCTAGGTCCATTTATACCCTAAAAACTAACTTTTTCCTCAAAAATGGCCCAAACATTTTTTTTGGATAATTTTGACATTGCCAATCATTTCTTATACAAAATTCGTTATGCGTAAACCAAATTTTAATTTTTTAAAATTTTTTAGTAGATTCTAATTTCATTTATACCCTAAAAACACACTTTTCTTTCAAAAATGCACATATATTTTTTCGGGGTAATTTTGACATTGCCCAATCGTTTCTTATACAAAATTCGTTATGCGTAAACCAAATTTTAATTTTTTTTGTAGATTCTAGGTCCATTTATACCCTAAAAACTAACTTTTTCCTCAAAAATGGCCCAAACATTTTTTTTGGGTAATTTTGACATGGCCAATCTTTTCTTATACAAAATTGGTTCTGCGTAAACCAAATTTTAATTTTTTTGAATTTTTTTTTTGTAGATTTATACCCAAAAAACTCACTTGTTCCCTCAAAACTGCCCAATCGTTTCTTATACAAAATTCGTTATGCGTAAACCAAATTTTAATTTTTTTGAATTTTTTTTGTAGATTCTAATTTCATTTATACCCTAAAAAACACACTTTTTCTCTCAAAAATGCACATATATTTTTTTGGGGTAATTTTGACATTGCCCAATCGTTTCTTATACAAAATTGGGTATGCGTAAACCAAATTTTAATTTTTTTTCTAGATTCTAGGTCCATTTATACCCTAAAAACTCACTTTTTCCATCAAAAATGGCCCAAACCTTTTTTTTTTTGGGTAATTTTGACATTGCCAATCGTTTCTTATACAAAATTCGTTATGCGTAAACCAAATTTTAATTTTTTCTGCAGATTCTAGGTCCATTTATACCCTAAAAACTAACTTTTTCCTCAAAAATGGCCCAAACATTTTTTTTGGGTAATTTTGACATTGCCCAATCGTTTCTTATACAAAATTCGTTATGCGTAAGCCAAATTTTAATTTTTTTAAATTTTTTTTGTAGATTCTAGGTCCATTTATACCCTAAAAACTCACTTTTTCCCTCAAAAATGGCCCAATCATTTCTTTTCGGTAATTTTGACATTGCCACTCGTTTCTTATACAAAATTCGTTCTGCGTATACCAAATTTTAATTTTTTAAAATTTTTTAGTAGATTCTAATTTCATTTATACCCTAAAAACACACTTTTCTCTCAAAAATGCACATATATTTTTTTGGGGTAATTTTGACATTGCCCAATCGTTTCTTATACAAAATTCGTTATGCGTAAACCAAATTTTAATTTTTTTTGTAGATTCTAGGTCCATTTATACCCTAAAAACTAACTTTTTCCTCAAAAATGGCCCATTTTTTTTTAGTAATTTTGACATTGCCAATCTTTTCTTATACAAAATTGGTTCGGCGTAAACCAAATTTTAATTTTTTTTAATTTTTTTTTTTTTAGATTATAGGTCCATTTATACCCAAAAAACTCACTTGTTCCCTCAAAACTGACCCATTTTTTTTTGGGTAATTTTGACATTGCCAATCGTTTCTTACAAGGGTTTGTTGAGAAATATCCTCTCATTGCCGGTCTTTGGGGGGGGGGGGGGGTAATTGCCCCTAATGCCCCCACTGTTTTGCAACCAAAAGAGGTAACTAATTACAGGTTATCAAAAAGAGTGGATGAATTTTAAGGGGGGATAACGAATATTCAATTTTGCAATTTTTTTTTTTCGTATTTTGCATAAAAAACAATAAATTTTGAAAATTACCATTCGAGACCAAGTGCATCTTGGAGAAAATACAATTCTAAACAAATTTATTTCTGTACATTTTTCGCCGAGATATTCGACGATGAATGCGAAAAAATACGACTTTTTTCGGTAATTTTTCATTTTTTTGTTAATAACAATATGAAGCGGGTTTCTCCAAATCAGCGCATTTTTTTTTTCATTGTCCCCAAGTGTGGTAAGCCAACAACCAACCTAAACCCTAATTTGACTGGACTATTTGTATATTTTCACATTATAACTGCAAAATAAAAATCTCTCTCTATTTGATTTAACTTTATGATATGTTACTTTGACCAAATTTAAATGTAATGCAATTCGTAATTATAAAGAAACTAACTGGTCTTAGTAAAAAGTTTTCTAAGTTTTAGAGTTTTATCTTTAGTTGCTTAATAATATTACACAAATATAAAGATGGTGATTTAAATCAACTGAAAAATAATAAGAGTTCACACTCATAATTTTTTAAAAGTTGATTATAATGAATTCCATTCCCTTTCTTTCAAGTAGTTGTCGTTCAACGAATACATTTTAAATACAGTTATTAAAAGTATAAAATACTAAATTAAAGTTGAAAAATTTGAATGACGGCTACTTTAAAACTAATACACGCACACTGGAACACATGAACTACTCTCAGGTTAAAGCTCTCTTAACACAATTTTTATATAATTACTCCACAGCTGGGTGGCTATCTCTGCACTTGTGCACCTGGTTGGACTGGTAAAAATTGCGACGTGAAGTTGGGACTATGTTCAAGCGAGCCCTGTCTCAATTTGGGGCGTTGCTTAGAAAATGGGAACGATTTTACTTGTTTATGCACTCCTGGGTTTCAAGGTAGTAGTTTGGTTGTAGTCGTAGAAAATGTATGCAATTAAAAATTTGGCTAAGAGGGTATTAAAGAGAAACATCTAGTTTTACTTAAGAAATATACAGAAGTGGCAAAATTTTAACGGCACATAGGATTTTCAGTGTGCTTTGGACGACCAGCACAAAATATAAGAAATGTGAGCACATTCTTGTCCAAAACACACTGAAAATCCTATGTTCCGTTAAAATTTTGCTACATCTATATGAATGTTTATGTTAAAATTGTGGAAACTAATTTATGGTATCCATAGAAATAGAGCTGATGAACTCTTAGTCAATATTTTTATTTGTGAATAAATTTTATTTCAATTTTATAATTTCTTCAGAAGCTTTAATACATTTCGTTAAATTTTTGTGTTAACAAATTTTAAGTAGTCTTTAAATTAACAAATGTTATAACTAACACTAAAACATTATTTTTATTTCTTTCTATTGAAGTATTTTTTAATAGTATTAGAACCATATACATATAGTTGTTTGTCTGACATTTATTTTAATAAAGGTAAAATTTGCCAAATAAACACCGACGAATGTGCATCGAATCCTTGTCAAAATGGCGGAACGTGTTACGATAAAATCAATGGGTTTCTATGTAACTGTACAGAGAACTGGATGGGAATCACATGCGAAAAGCCTTACGATATCTGCGAATTGAATCCTTGTAAAAATAACGCTACTTGCATTTCTTCTGCTAATAAAAGAGAATTTACCTGTAGATGTCCACTTGGATTTGATGGCGAAACTTGTGAAAACAATATTGATGACTGTATAGGAAATAAGGTAGATATAATAAAATAAAACTATTTTCTTCTCGTACTGAAATATTATACTTACTTTTAGTGCCCTCCAAATCAAATATGCATTGATTTAATACATAAATATGAGTGTAGATGTCCACCAGGTCTCGGTGGAGACGATTGTACTCAGGATATAGATCCATGTGCGAAAAAACCTTGCTTTAACGGTACATGCGTTGTTGATAAAAGTACACACCAGTTTAGTTGTAACTGTAATCCAGGGTATACAGGTTAGTCACGAAATAGTTCCTTTATGAGTTGCTCCTCCTCTTAGCAACGGTTTAGCGTCCTTAACAACGCCATAGTCGGGCGCGTTAATTCTGTTTTGGGGAGTTTATTTAATAAAATAGATCAATATCAATAATTTAGACTTATTTGTTTCATAATATTTTCAGGAACATTGTGCAAAGAAGACATAGACGAGTGCAAAGCTTCTGATAACAAAATTTGTAACCACGGCATTTGCGTCAATTTCGAAGGGAGTTTCCAGTGCTATTGTAAGCCCGGTTATACTGGAGAAAGGTGTAATTTAGACTTCGATGAATGTCTGTCTATGCCGTGTAAAAACAACGCCACTTGCATTAATCTCGTCAATAATTATGAATGTCACTGTCCGCAAGGTAATTTTTACAAAAATATTTATTTCTCGATTTTGTTTTTCAATTTTCCGTAGGTTACACTGGAAAAGACTGTTCAGTAAATATAGACGAATGTGAACCAAAGCCGTGTATGCATGGTGCCACCTGTATTGATGGCATAAACGAATTCACTTGCGTATGTCCAGAAGGTCTTTCGGGAAAACGATGCGAAGTGAACATAGACGATTGTGAATCTTCTCCCTGTCTGCACGGAGCCAAATGTATTGACGGTTTGAACAGTTATTCTTGTAATTGTACCGATACAGGCTATGAAGGAGAACATTGTGAAATTAATATTGATGACTGTCAAGGAAACCCTTGTATGAATGGAGCTCCGTGTGTTGATGAGGTTAAAGACTATTCATGCAAGTGTTATAATGGATATAAAGGCGAGTAATTGCGATTTTTAGTTTAGTTTTCACTGATTTTTTTCACTTTAACTTTTTTACAACAAAGAATGTGGGACCAGCTGGGATTTTCATGAAATTTTCACAGATGCTACAAAACATTTGGCGCGGAAAGACATTTTTCACAAATTTTTTTTGAAAAAATATATGTTGGGATACTCACTTCCAAGACAAAGAAATTCAGTGCGTTGAAACGATTATTTAACATATTTTTCCAATTCAAACGCATACATAACTTTTCTACAAATGCACAAGTAGCAATTTATAACCAGAATAAACCTAAAAAGTATAAAAAAAGGGAAAAAATATTCATTTGACGGACACAAACAATTTGTTTGACAAATGACAGTCATATTTAACCTAACCTGACACCTGTTAAAATGCGACACTTGTCAAAATGTAACAACTGCCAAAATGTGACACCTGTCAAAACGTGATACCTGTCAGCATTTGACATCTGTCTGAATGTAACAACTGTCAAAATGTGACACCTGTCGAAATGTAACAACTGTCAAAATGTGACACCTGCCGAAACGTGACACTTGTGAAAACTTAATAATAATGATAATAATAATAATTATAACCGCAAAGTTAAAGAAGCAGCATTGATATGCTTAAATAATAACGAATGTGTTTCTAATTGTTCGGTCGATATTTCAAAAATTTGGATGCCTATTTTACAAAAAGAGTTAATTGCAAAAAGGATACCATCTATATCGGGATAGTATCATAAGTTTTTTTTATCTGGTTTTTTCTTATGATAATATTAATAAGAAAACTTCATTTATGACGAAGTATAAATTCTCTTATAATATGCAAATGCGCTTTCCTTTCAAAATTAGTTCCCAGAAATGTCACAAAAATGTGATTGAAACAGATTTTGACATCTTCAATCTCAAAATCTTTTTCTACTTGTCCTATGTTGATGTCATATTTTTGTAAGATTATCAAGTGTTCTGTTTCTATAGTAAATTTTTTATTATATATTTTGTTATGTCATTTTGAAAACGACTTCAGACTTAGAAGTCTAAATGTCAAAAAATTAAAACTTTTTCAAGAAAATAAGTGGTTTTATTCCATATGAAAAGAGAAATTGAACTAGCAAACCACTATGAGCTTCCGAAATGAATTACTTGTGAAAACGTGACACATGTCAGAATGAAACAACTGTCAAAATGTGACATCTGTCAGAATGTAACAACTATCGAAATGAACACTTGTCAAAACGTGACAACTGTTAAAATGTAACAACTGTCAAAAACTGACACTTGTGAAAACGTGACACCTGTCAGAATGTAACAACTGTCAAAATGTGACTCCTGTCAGAATGAACACTTCCAAATACGCGTAAATCAAAAAAAAACTTGTTACTTTTTTTAGGTAAAAACTGCGAAGTGGATATCAACGAATGCGAAAGCAACCCTTGTCAGTACAATGGTACATGCATAGAACGTTCTAATATCACTCTTTATAATTCTGCCAATAATTTTAACCTGCCTGAAATTTTTTTGAAACCTTTTAACTACTCAGAAGCAGCTGGATACGAATGTTTGTGCGTATTGGGCGTTACAGGACGAAATTGCGAAACTAATATCAACGAGTGCGAGAGTAATCCTTGTTTGTATGGAACATGTGCCGATAAAATTGGAGGTTAGTTTTTGTAAATTTCCTTAGTACTAGAATATTATTTTTTCACTTTTCTTAGGTTACATTTGTGAGTGTGAAGAGGGATATGAGGGCATACATTGCGAACAAGACATAAACGAATGTGAAAAATACAAACCTTGTGTTAATGGTACTTGTATCGACAGAATTGCTAACTATTTTTGTCAGTGTAATAGTGGATATGGAGGGAAAAACTGTTCTGTCGAACTTACAGGGTAAATAACTTGATTGAAAATAAATTTCTGTAAAGTAAAATAAAAATAGTACATAAGAATAACACAGGCATACAAAAAAAAATTAATGTCATGAGCTGGCGATCTGAACCTTGATTTTTTATGTGTTTCGACATTCTAAAACCGAATCTGTGACTGGAGACATGAAACTGGCCATATACGATGTCATGATAGCTGTCAAAACGCTGTCAACACCTCCAAAACTGTCAGAATTCCCGAAAATGTCCGGGAGTCATAGATGAACTCTTCTGGAGCTGATGTCAGCTTGTTGACAGCTATCATGATCGACAATTCCGAGAACTGAATCATAAAACTGGAAAACTGTACATTAGACCTACTTTAACACTTCTGCAACTGCTGACGGGTTGTTGACAGCTGTCATAATCGAGAATACCGAAACAAGAGCTCATCTATGGCTCCCGAAAACTGGAAAACTCGTTTTCGACAATGTTGACAGAAATCGCCAGCTCGTGACTTTCATTTTTTCTTGTAGGCCTGTGATTATCAAATCAATTGACAACTGAGTAATTTTTTTATAGATGTATGGACAACCCCTGTCTTAATGACGGACAATGTCGTCCCTATTTAGTGAGTGAAACGGAACACAAGTTCAACTGCACCTGTCCGAATGGTTTTCATGGTCAGACCTGCGAACAAATTACCACAATGTCATTTAGTGGAATTTCACAAGTCACCGTTAATACAACCAGAGACGAAGGTTACGACATACAATTCCGTTTTAAAACTACTTTAGGAGATGGTTTGTTAGCTTTAGGAAAAGGACTAACTTATTATATACTAGAACTATCGAAAGGGAGATTAAATTTACATTCTAGTCTCTTAAACAAATGGGAAGGAGTATTTATTGGCTCGAATTTAAATGACAGTAACTGGCAAAAAGTATTCGTTGCTATAAATTCTTCACATTTAGTACTCTCAGCTAACGAAGAACAAACAATCTATCCAATAAGCTACAATGAAAACAACAACGTATCCAGTACAAGCTTTCCACTTACGTACATCGGGGGAATCCCAAATAACCTAAGGAAATTGACACACGGACAGCCGTTTTTGGTTGGCTGTACTGAGGATGTTTTAATCAATGGTCAGTGGGTTTTACCTCAGATTAGAAATTCTTCTTGGTTAAGTTTCCTCCACGTCGAAGAAAAATGTATTAGGGAGCCGCAGTGTAAACCTAATCCTTGCTATTCTGGAGGACATTGTACTGATCGGTAAGTTAAGCAATTTTAGCAAAATAATTTTACATTTCTCAATTAAACTATATCAAAATTATACTTTTTTTTAACAGATGGCGAGACTTCAGTTGTACTTGTGAAAGGCCATATCTAGGACATACCTGTCAATACAACTATACTGCCGCTACGTTCGGTCACGAAAACATAACAGATTCTTTAGTGACAGTTGACGTAGCTGATTATGCGAGAAGAGCTGTCAGATCCATAGTGGATATCAGTATGTTTATAAGAACTAGGCAGTCAAAGGGACAGATTTTCTATTTAGGTAAGGATGTTTTGTAAAATAACGTTAAAGGATTTTGTTTTTTTAAAACAATATATTTTTTCCTCAGGATCTGGTGCCTTAAACAATCCAAACGATGAGACTTATATTGCAGCTCAGCTTGAAGGAGGGGAATTGTTGGTTAGAATTCAATTTGAAGGAAATGTGGAAAGTTACACTGTCGGAGGTGTCAAGCTGGATAACGGGTTTAATCATCTCATCAAGGTAAAATATCTTAAAAGATGTTGGCTATAAAATATTTCTAAACATGATATATTTTACGTTTACAGGTGATACGTAATGTAACTCTTATTCAAGTAAAATTGAACAACACAGAATATTTTCGCAAGACCATATCGGCATCGGGTGCTTTGGACGTTAGAGTACTTTACCTAGGAGGTCAACCCAACTCCAGGTCGATACGTCAGACCAATGAAAATACGCCAATAGCCAAAATCGAAATGTCTCCAACAGCTTCTGCAGCTGTTATATCTGCTCATGGCAATGTGCATTTTAAGGGAATAATACAAGACGTACAGGTAAGTTATCTGAAAAATATTAAATTAAAATAAAAGATTTACCAATTTTCGCACACTCTGAATTTCATTATGCTTTTTTTTTCAATTTAGATAAGTAACGGTTCTTCGGTGATGATTGTCGAATTTTATCCTCTTCAAGCATCCGATTTAGAAATTCCTACGTCATTTGGAAATGTAACTTTCGATAAATCGACGGTTTTAAAAGGGGTACATTCAGATGATCTCTGCAGATTGAATCCGTGCCACATAGGAAATTGTTCCAACACTTGGAATGACTACAAGTGAGTAACATATATGAATGAATGTATTTTTTGTGAAAAAAATAAGTTGTGACTAAAAACTTTTAGATTCAGACAAACATCAATCTGGATTTTTGGCATTCGAAGTGTATTTATTACCCAAATTTTTGTATTCAAACTATTTATAGTGAATTTTTATTTAAATCTCTTAGAAATTTCGTTTTTTTTTTGTTAAAATTAAAGATCAATTTGAACTACTACAATACTGGTGGCGCATTGGGATTTCGTAAACCGTTGTAGATACAATGTAAATAGGGAAAAAGGTGTGTATTTTCAAGACGAATTTATTGGTTTTTCAAACATTAAAATATCAGGTACGGCTTCTGAGATATTTGAGAAAAACCGAAGTTGACGGTTTCCGTTTTATTTAATTAACAACCTATTTTTTTAAGATAGAAAAAAAGTTTATAATGCTTTTTTATTTAAGGCCAAATATCGGTTAACATAGCGTATCCAATTTTTTAAAACAACGTTTCGTCTTTGAAGGGCTATCCTCAACTATTTTTTTTAAATACAGATCTGTACTTTTTGTTTCATTTTTGATAAATCCCCGTTTTTTTTCTCTATCCAACCATGTAGAATACTTAATTTTTTTATTAAGTTCTTACAATGAACTGCAGTTCAGTTTTATCCTGAATGTTTTTTAAACAACTTTTGAGGATATTTTGGATGTAAATTAAAATAATTAATTAAGTACAGTTCATTGTCAAATCATAATAAAAATATTAAGAGTTCTACATGGTTCGGTAGAGAAAAAATGGGGATTTCAAAAATGAAATAAAACGGACAGGTCCGTATTTAAAAAAATGGTTGAGGGTAGCCCTTCAAAGACGAAACGTTGTTGTTTAGGCTATATTAAGTTGTATTTTGTCCTTCAATAAAAAAGCTTTATAACTTTTTTCTATCTTTCAAAATTAAGGTGTTAATTAAATAAATCGAAAATCGTCAATTTTGGTTATCCCCAAATATCTCAGAAACCGGACCTGATATTTTAATTTTGAAATAACCAATCAATTTGTCTTGAAGATACGTATCGTTTTTTCCTATTTAACCAACTTTGTATGTTTCCGAAATCTCAATAGTGTTCAATTAAATTTGAGCCACCCTGTATATAAAAAAAATCATAATTTATGATTGTTGAAAATTTCTAGTTTCCTTAGTGTCACAACGATTTTACTCTTAATAATTACTGATTTTACAACAATCTGTCTATAAGCGTTAAAGATACAAGAATGAAACATTTTTAAATTAAAAAAATAATTGTTGAAGTAGTGTTTTTAATTTTATTATTTAAAATAATACAATAATTAGAAGTATAATGTGATAACCCTTCCGAATTATTTTAATAATTTATTCATACTTCGTATATATATACTGAAATGGTCACATCTGACATCTTTTTACTCTCAAAAAACAAAAAAATCTCATAAAAAACATCACTTCCCTTTTTTTAAGACTTCTTTACATAATTTTCCCTTTAATTCCCTTAAAACAAGCTTCCCATAACTTTGTCTCATTTTTTAAACCATAACAACATTCCCAAAATTTGTTTTCTTAATTTATTTGTATCTTGAAAAGAAATAAGAAAACCAAATTTTAATTTCTATTTTTCCCACTAATATCTTGTATTTTTCTTTGATTTCTTTTCGTATTCTTAAATTCTCTTCCTCTGCTATTTCACAATTAATTTTTATTTCTTAATTTAAACTATCTTCCAATATTTGGATATTTTTATTATTTTTGATAATGTCCCTTACTGTTTTCTTTATCTCTTCTTTATTTAATTTGTTCTCAATTTCTTTTACTTTCATTTCTTTTTTATCATATTCCCCAAATCTTCTTTAATTTATTTTATCTTCCATATTACCAATTTTGGTTTCTATGTTCCTATGATCCCTATAAAAATATTTTTTAATTTAATCTTCCATCTGTGATAATTTCTTTTAATTTTATTTCTCAACATAGTTTCTCTTTCCTTTTCTTGTTGTTTTATTTCTTCATTTTTATTTTCCATTTGTGCTAATTTTATTTGTGAAATTTCATTAATTTCCTCCCTCCTGATTTTATTCTTTAAAATTTCTTCGTTTAAGGATTTGTCTAAATTTTTAACATTTTTCTTATTTTTCATTCCATCCTCTTTCATTTGACATATTTCTTCAATAAACACTGTTTCTATTACTTTCTTATTTTTCTTTTTTACTATTTGTTCTTGTTTCTTCTATTTTTTATCTGCATCTTTGCTTAAATCTTGTCTGATTTCTTCTAAGTCATTTCCTACACTTCTTATTTCTTTTTTCATCATATTTCCCAAATCTTCTTTAATATTATTTATTTTGTCTTCCATATTACCAATTTTGTTTTCAACATTTGAAACTTCATCTATGATTTCCAAACATTGATCCCAGTTCTGTGATAATTTCTTTTAATTTCATTTCTCAACATCGTTTCTCTTTCCTTTTCTTGTTGTTTTATTTCTTCATTTTTATTTTCCATTTGTGTTAATTTTATTTGTGAAATTTCATTAATTTCTTCCCTCCTGATTTTATTCTTTAAAATTTCTTCTTTTATGGATTTGTCTAAATTTTTAACATTTTTCTTATTTTTCATTCCATCCTCTTTTATTTGACATATTTCTTCAATAAACCCTGTTTCTATTACTTTCATGTTTTTCTGCTCCTGTAATTCTTCTACCTCTATTATTCTTGCAATCATTTCTTTTTTACTATCTTTTCTTGTTTCTTTCTTTGTTTCCTCCACCTTTTGGGTTAAATTAATTTAATTGCCCCACGTGGGGCGCCAATTGATTAATGAAATTATTTGATTTTTCTGAATTTAAATATTCTTTATTTTTGTCACATCTGACATCTTTTTAATCTCAAAAAACAAAAAATCTCATAAACAAACATGCCACTTCCCTTTTTTTAAGACTCCTTTACATAATTTCCCTTTAATTCCCTTAAAACAAGCTTCCCATAACTTTGTCTCATTTTTTAAACCATAACAATACATTATGTATTTTGATCTACTAGCAGAACATCGTTTCATTGCAGGTGTATATGTCCAATCGGTTTTAAAGGAAAAGACTGCACAGAACTAGAATTCTGCGAACTAAAAGGCTGCCCTGTAAATTCACACTGCAAAAACCTAGAAGAAGGTTACGAATGCATATCGAACAGTACTTTCAATGGTTTACAACGACCTCTGACGTACAGTTTAACCACAGATCCGGCATTGGACAATTTTATTTTCGATTCATTAGAATTACAATATCGTACAAGATCTTGGGGTACGATTATTTTTGCTAAACATAAAGAAAGCTACTTCGTGGTATTTATTTATCACAATGAAGTCGTCGTGGAATGGAACTTTAACGGAATGCCCGAAATAAAGAGGTTTCGAAAGGATAGATTCGAGGGTCAATGGATTTCTTTGTTGTTCTTATACAAGAATCAAAAACTAAAAGGTGGTTTTAAAGAACACGTCATGGACGAATCATCGGATTTCGAGGTCAAAGGTTTCGACATATACGCTTTTACGGAAATATTCAGACATGGACAAGTATACATAGGTGGAAGTGATAATAAAACATTCGATTACCAAACTGTTATTGACAATACTGACTATAATATGACTGGATATATTCCTGTCAGCGATACAACTACGGCCGAATCGCTTATCAGCAATTCCCTGGAAAGCGAATTTTCTGAAGATGTCCTATTATATAAGGTGGATCAAGATAAGAAGACTGATCATTTTAAGGGCTGTTTGGGTGAACTCAGAATCGGCGGTATCCTTCTGCCGTTTTTCCCAACTCTAGAAATGTACCCAAACAAAACGAATCTCAAAAAACTCTACGAGTTAACTCTGGAATCGCATGTAGAGCACGGTTGCATTCTCTGCTATTCGACGGACTGTTTGAATAAAGGAGTTTGCGTCAACAGCACGGAAACCTATAAATGTCACTGTCAACCCGGTTACACTGGAGATGATTGTTCGATCGACATAAACGAATGCGAAAACAATCAGTGCCAAAACAATGCCACTTGTGTCGATTTGATCAACGAATATAAATGCGAATGCTTATCCGGTTATGAAGGGGAATATTGCGAGACTGACATAGACGAATGTGCAAGTAATCCCTGTAGACACGGAGGTACTTGTAATGATTTGATCGGGACTTTCAAATGCGATTGCCCAGAGGGATTTGTCGGTAAGTGTTATAATAAAGGTTACAAAGAATTTTTACATTATTATCTGTTTATTTGTTTTAGGAAAACAGTGTGAAGCTCCGTTATTAATTACTTGCGAGAACAGACCTTGCAGAGAAGGGGCTACATGTAAAACGGGCCCCAATGAAATGACTGGACATAACTATACCTGCTTCTGTACAGAAGGTAAGCGGTTATTTTCGATGCATTTCCTGTATGTTTTTTTAATAAGTCATAATAATATTTCTACAAAAAATTCCTTTGAAAACAAATTAAGAAGAACAAAACATTTTTAAATGCTAAAGAAACTATTATACGAATATAAATACTTCTATCTATCTATCTGTGATGGGGGTGTCGATACACTGCGACCTATAAGATCTATAGTGCCCCCTACTGCTGCCCAATCGTTAAGGATGTCTCAACGATTAGAGCAGTTCCTCCAGTCCTATAGCTTTCAAAAAGTTCAGGATGTCGGTAGGCTTCAGGTTAGGTAGACCTTCCTCTTCAATTTGATATTCTTCGAGGTATCGTACCCTTGGATTCTGAGAGAATGTGGATAGAGGTTTTCTCCTCTTCCTCGCAGAATCTGCATTCTTCTTTGTCTACTAATCCGAGTTTCTTTAGGTGGCCTCTCAGCCGGCAGTGCCCTGTTAGGATACCCGTTAGTATTCTGAGCTGATTTTTACTTTTACCTTTCGTTAATACAGCAGGGTCCATTGCTTTTTCAAAATTTAATTTATTTAATATTATTTTAAATGCTGGATAATATCCTATGGACTCTAGTAAACTCACTTCTATTCTTCAGGTGAAACTTTATGAATATACAGAGTTTAGGTTCGTCGGAATGCGTAAACTGAGTGAGTCATGAATTTCCAGGTAGTCCGAGAATATCATGAATAAATGTACCGAAAATGACTCTTAAGTTTACATGTTTCAACTTTGTTTATTCTTTTAGGTATGGAAGGTGACCTCTGCGATACGGCGTTTTGTTCCAACAAACATTGTGAGCACGGTTTTTGCAACATCAGCGGAGAAGTACCTTTCTGCGATTGTCAACGTGGATTCGAAGGAAAATTCTGTGAAATTGATATCAATGAGTGCATCTTGCCGAATGGAGGTGGACCTTGTCAAAACGACGGCATCTGTATAGACGAAATTAACAGATACAAGTGTAACTGCGAGGGAACAGGTATAGTTTAAATATTGTATTAAACATTTCAAAGTTATCATTTTTCACAATTTTTTAGGTTATACTGGATTGCTGTGTGAAATAGACATCGATGAATGTGAGGATGACCGCGTACTGTGCGGCAGTGCCGGAAAATGTGAAAATATGCCTGGATCTTATAGATGTATTTGTGATTCTATCAAAGGAAAATGTGGTCGACAGTGTGATTTAGACGATCCTTGCGAAAAAGAACACCCGTGTGTTAATGGCGTTTGTCATTCGAAATGTACAGATAAGCCTGATTATAAATGTGAATGCGAAGGAAATTTTGTTGGAAAGAATTGTACAGAGTTGAGGGTAAGCATAATCAACGATTATTCATCTACCAGTTGTTATTTATAGTTTTACTTATATTATCACCGGAGTTGGGTTCGTGGAATTTGTATTTTGTTATTGTCCAGTTAGTCCAGTAACTGAAGGGACAAAGCTGTAGATAAGTCTGTCCAGATTTCCTTTGTGGCTTAATTTCGAGGTCTTGACGATTCCGACTTGGGAGAGGGCTGAAAATGGCCCCTAAAAATCGTTTCCTGCTAATATCTGCCACAAGATGCAAATTAGCCAATTTTTGTTTAGATAAAAAATGAAGATCTTATCATTATCTACAAAAATGGTCCCCATCATTTTTTTCGGGAATTCGATAGTTTTCGAGATAACCGGACCCAAAAGTCCCCTCATTTCAGCGGCTGCTCTACCTCTATAGGAATGCTGTTATCTATGCATTAACTTGTAAACGGGCGGACGAATTGTTTCAGAACTCGGGCAAAAATTGATATTTTTCGATGATTCAAAGTTCATTGCAATGGGAAAACCCATAGGTATCGATCTATGTGCCTTGAAGCCCGTTCTTTCCTGTCGAGAATTAAAAACTCATATTCCATTATATTGTTATTCAATGCACATCATTTTAAAGCTTACAGTGTCTACTTTTCGAATGTATTTTTATTTCGAATGAAGTTCCTCCATTTTCCAGAAATCGGGTAAATTGATCATACCGGACTTTTTTAAATACTTCTTGTTCCCCGCTGTTCATTTTTTGAGGATTAATACCCAGACCGAAGTGAAGCTTATATTCTGACCTTTCCGTTTATATCAATTGATCCCTATATTCGAGCGCGGTTATTAAATGTCCCCCATTTTTACGCTCTCCGCCTGAGATCCATGATATTCCACATAACCTAACCACGTGTACTCACGCGCCCACATTAGTCGTCTGCTTTTGTTGGTATACAATTTCTGTTGTTTTTTGAGTCGTTGGCTTGCCATCTACAATTGGTCTAGTCTAGTCCAAAAAATGAAAATTAATGTACTCCCAACTCCCTCGAGCGGAAATTCAGTGAGAAACTAACATATCTATTCAGTGCAAAAATTTGGGATTTTTCGAAGGCCGTTTTTGCAAAAAATATTCGTGTTGTGAAAAAAATGGTAGGGACCATTTTTGTAGATAATGATACGATCTTCATTTTTTTTCTAAACAAAAATTGTCTAATTTGTATATTTTGGCAGATAGTAGCGGGAAACCATTTTTTCAGACTTTAGGGGCCATTTTCAGCCCTCTCCCAAGTCGGAATCGCGGTGAAATTTTTCGCCCTTGGAAGCAACCGTCAAGACCTAAGAATTAAGCCACAAAGGAAATCTGGACCGACTTATCTGCAGCCTTGTATATTTTCAGGTCTTCAGTTACTGGACTAATATACAGATGTGGCAAAATTTTAAGTGTGTTTTGGACAAGAGCTCATGTAGAAGTCGACCAGCATAAAATATAAGAAATATGCGCGACAACGTATCAACTATTCAATTGAACCAAAAATCCTATGTCCCCTTAAAATTTTTCCACATCTGTATAAAATATTTTCTACACTTTCCATACATATATTTATTTGCTGTTAAGAAATAGAAATATAATTTCAGTCCTACTCCTTTTTGGACGTTTTAAAGACGTGTTAATGTAACGTCCAGGGATTTTCTCAGCTTTGAACTGTATAGAAGCCTCTCTTGGTCTTCTCCTTTATTTTTTCCCAATACTTTGGTTCAAAAACTCTTAGTTTACTTTTTGTTTATAAGCTCTATTTTCAAATTCTTTCTATTTGTCTAATTTCTTATCCTGTCTCTTCTCGTTTATTCATCGATTTTTCTGAGAAAATTCGATTTCGATTTTCTGTTGTTATAACTGTTTTAATTACTTCTATTTTTATAAGCTTCCAAAAAAACTGTCATCAGCACACAACAATTCTTTTATTTTCCAGTAAGTTTTATTTTTTCATTTTTGTTTTTGTCTCTTTTTCCGCATCATATGGTCATAACAGTGGGTACTTTCGTTTACAACATTTCATCCCTAATTTTTAACATGGCGCTTATTCAGTATTATTTCATCTGGGTATCTGGGTGGGATAATACAAAATTTTATTTATAAAAGAATTTAGTTTTTCTATTCAATTTTAGCTTTAAATATTCTCCAAAAGTAATTCAGAGAATCTGCACAAAATTATAAAATATGAGCAACATTTCAGGAGAAAAGACTCAACCATGTTTAAGTTTTGGATTAATTTCTTAATAAAAGTTGTCACGGTTTTGTTTCATATGCAATACATTTTTGTTTTAGGTGGCAGCTAGTCAATCTGACGGTGAAATCAACATCTTGTACATAATTATCCCTATAGTCCTTGCCATAGTAATAGCTTTAGCAGTCGTTTTGGCTATCCTAGTAAAAGTAGCACGAAATAAAAGAGCTACTAGGGGTACATACAACCCTAGTGCTCAGGAATTTTCTAATCCTCGGGTCGAACTGGACTTTATGCTTAAACCTCCACCCGAAGAAAGACTTATTTAGGGCAATATTGAAGAATTAGCAAGTAATTAATTCGATTTATAATTTAATTTGACCTATTTTATTGCTATCCATCTTAAAGTTCCTTCCAAAAATGTTTGCCCCGTCAAATAAGAGAGCTAGAAGACATAATTTTTAGCAGGAATTAAAAGGTTGTGATTGAATGATGGTATTTTTGTCTTGACTGGTTAAACTGTTTCTTTAATCTACTCTATAGTTGAATTGTTATTTAAGTACAGCTACAAACGAGTAATCAGATATAACTATAAAATTTTGATTTCAGGTGGAAGCTAGTCGAGCCGTAGGAGGATTCAACATCTTATATATAATAATTCCTATAGTCCTCGTCCTCGTAATAGCTTTACTAACCGGTTCGGTCATTCTGGTGAACGTTGCTCGTAGTAAACGAGCTACTAGAGGCACTTATAGTCCTAGTGCTCAGGAATTCTGTAATCCTAGAGTTGAATTGGATCATGTACTTAAACCACCACCTGAAGAACGACTTATTTAGTTTATTTTATTACAATGTTAATTATTTATCGTCCTGTTCAATTGTTATAACCGAAGAAACTCGAATTTTCGGGATGTTTTTATTGGCTCTTTACATTTTAGTTTATTCCGATCTTTAAAATGCTCGATTTCTTCTTCTAGGATCTCTATGAAATTACGTAGAATATACATATCACAAATTATACGCCTGCCTATTTCGATTTCGCTTGACACGAGCGCCGCTCTAACGGAAATTTAGGTAAACAAACATAACTGTTAACTTACGGGCTGCGCCGCATGATGTCGTTTTGAGCGTTGCTGGATTGGCGTATAGGTAAAGCAAAAATAATTTTTTATACGAATCTGTCAAAAAACGTCAAATTCCGGACAGTACACAATAACAAGAAGAAGAACTTTTCAGTCAATGTCTGAAAAGGTAAAATAGAACTTGGACATTTATGCTTTTCTTATTGGAATAACATAACAAAACCAAGTGACATTTAACATATGATACATTTCTTACACTTGTTTGTTTGTTCCGTTGCTTTTTAGTGTAGTGTATATTGCACTGACAGAACCGATCAGCTATTCGCAACCCTCAAATTCAATGAAAAAGTTCTAATAACACTGGTGTAGCATATATAATGATTTAAACATGGCTATAACTTATCTACTAATTTTTCCAAATTCAAATAAAGTGTATACAGTGTCATTCCCAAAGTACGCACCACATGGAAACTTTTTTATTAAGGGTTTTTCGACAAAAAGTTATTCTTGATAAAAGTTTGTGAATCACGCGTGAAACACGCACTAATAAAATATAGTAAAACACTCGTAATATACGAGGAGCCTTCATAAATTTGATTTTGAGACAAAAGAGTAAAGTACCCTTATTTTGAAAAATCTCGGGAAATGTTCTTTAGAAAAGTTATTCAGCTTTAAAAATACTTTTTTTACCCATTTTTTAAAATGGGGACTACGAAGAAAAATTGCTAAAACGATAAATAGACAACATCCTGTATGCGACGGTTTATTTAAAAAGCCTGTAATATTACAAGTTACACAACTGTTGTGTTGACCACTGTCAATTTTTTTGAAAAGTAAAATAATTTTAAAAGTTTTTGGTGCAAAGTTATTTTTATTTTTTGTTAACACCGAAAATTGCTCAAAATTATAAAGTAGTGTAACATAAACTTAAATATTCAATAATATAAAATCACAAAACATCAAAATAAAATAAGTATTTTGGCAAAAACTCATTGATTTTCTGGTTTTAGCAAATTATTTTTTTTCGTAGTCCCCATTTTAAAAAATGGGTAAAAAAATAAAACTTCAAATCTAGATGTATTTTTTAATGATGGACAATTTTTCTAAATAACATTTTCCGAGATTTTTCTTCTCAAAATCAATTTTTTGAAAGCTCCTCGTATTGTTGGTGCATGTTTAGTTTTAGGGGATGCACAAACTTTTATCAAAAAACCCTTAATAAAAAAGTTCCCCACATGGTGCCTACTTTGGGGATGACACTGTATATAGGGTGAGTCATAACTATTGGGACAGAGGCTAAGGGCAGGACCAAAATATGGCGATAGGACCAAATATACCTTAATAAAATATTGCTGTGGAATAAGATACAGAGCGTTAAAGTTGAAATTTTTTTTTTTTCGTTTTTTTCTGATGATGTCCCTGTATATTTATCAATTGTTATCAAAATCTGCACAGAGGCAAGGAATATTATGTTATGTATTATTTCACATTTTGTTATAGGGGGCGCCACGTGAATGAACTTTTTAGTGATTTTGATTAGAAAATATGACGTAAACATCATTTCTACATAGTATCAGTACTCTTGTTTATACACGATAATTTCACCCGTTTTCGAGAAAAACGCGATTGAACAGTTCTGAGAAGGGGATTTCAAACAACACACAATAAAAAACTTGTGACATAAGACTTCTATTTCAACGGTTTATAAAGCAGAATTAAAAATAATTTAACAAAAAGAGCAAACTTAAATTAAATGTTCTATGTGGCCTCCTCCGACCTCTATGCCTTTTCTAATTCTTGTAATAAAGGATATCAAAGAAAACATTATAAAATTACCTGTTCAATTGCGTTTTTCTCGAAGACGGGTGAAATTATCGTGTATAAACAAGAGTACTAATATTATGTAGAAATGATGTTTACGTCATATTTTCTAATCAAAATCACTAAAAAGTTTCGTCAAAAAAAGATACCACTTAATTTCATCATCGGGAATCATTCACGTGGCTCCCCCTATAACAAAATGTGAAATAATATTCCTTGTCCAAAGTTATGGCTCTGTGCCGATTTTGATAACAATTGATCAATATACAGGGACATTATCAGAAAAAATAGAAAAAAAAATTCAACTTTAACGCCCAATAGTTATGACTCACCCTGTATAGGCGTGGAAAAGAATATTTAGAAATTTTGATCTCTCTTAAAAGTTAGAGCCAATAAAAAATTCGTAATACCTCAACAGTTTCTTGGTTGTATAGTTATTATTATAAGTATTAGCAAGTACTTAAATCGTGTTATATATAAGTTGACTTAGTAAAAGAGTAACTAGTTTCATTAATTCATTTTTAGTCAAAAATTTTATATAAAAAAAACAAATTGAAACTTACCTTTTTCAATTGTTTAATTTTTTTTAATCGATCATATAATATTCAATACAGCTGTTTGCCCCACCCTGTATATAATTATTTATACATTTAATCCTGATTAAAAATTATATGCTAATTTATATGAACGAATATATTAAAATTAATGAGGGACCAAATTAATGAAAACATTGCACTTTACTTGTACAGCTCAAGCTCAGTATGGAACAAGTTTTAATAGTAATTATTTTAAAATTAAGTTACAAATGTAGGGAATAACAGTGAACGATATTAATTTTTAATGTAATGCTCATGTTTTGTTAGGTACAAATTTGTATTGTTTGCATTTGTTCTATACATTGAAGTGTTCTTAAATATTATTTTGTTTCTCTTATACTAAGTACTTAAATTGTTTACTCAGTTTTTATCTTATTTCGCATTTTTGTTTTATATAAATAGTTATTTATTGTTATATTTAATATAATTTTTAGAGCAGCTTCGTTCAAATCTAACTTCATTAATTAATAGGCATTTGCGAATACCCAGAGGTTATTTTTATTAAAAAATCATCGGATTGTTTTAATATCAATTTAATCCCCTAATACAATATTTATATTGTAATTGTTATCTTGAAATTAAATACATACCTTAAAGCAATTTAATATTTGGAATATTATACATTAACATTTAGAGAGACTTTGCAAATGTCTATTTGTGTTTTCATAAAATATCCATCGATTATTCGCTTTTGTCAGCTTCTGTATTTCTCATTAAAGTCATTTTTAAATTTCGAGAATTTTGTGGATTGCCTACTATTTAATAAATACAGAAAATGTTCCCAGTCGGGCGATTTTTACAAAATATAACTTTGGTTTTTGTAAGAATATGGAACATTGCCAACCTGTATATATTTAACGTTAATTGTATGAATCTCATATTTTTTTTGAGAATGATTTGCTGAAAGTTATCTGGAATAAACTAATTTTGCAAACCATTCTTAATTTTTAGTTTTTTTTAAGAACAATAATTTTTAAACAAATATAAATATTATGAAACCGTCCATGAAGTAAAAAATTGTGATAAATATTTGAAATCTGTTTAAAGTGTTATGCCTATATCGCCCTGTATTTTAATTTAGACCAAAGTATTGAATATGTACATATAAGTATTTTTTTTATTACATATATTTTTCTATGAACAACATCGTAAAAATTATTTTTTAAGAGAACAACTTTTTAACTAAAATAGTAATTTTCCAAAAAAATGGTTTCTTAAAAAATAAATTTTGAAATTAAAATGTAAATATAACAATTATCGTTTTTTTTTTTCTCTCTCAAATATAACTTTGATAAACTGTACAATAGATAAAATAAACTTTAAAATATTTTCTTGTTTTCTTTCAATTTTTTATTATTATTCCCCTTTTTGTCATAATCACAATATACAAATTAATTCTTAAATTAATTTAGTATTTGTATTTAATTTTAATAAAGATTAAAACTGAAAATTTATTGAAGCCTACCCTGTACACATCTAAAGACAATCGTTCAAGAACGTTTTTGAGTTTTATTGTTAGTGTGCAAGACAGAGATACCACATTGTCTGTTCTTGTCACACACACTGTAAACCACGCCACTTGACGCAATAATGTTATGAGTGATTAGACCTTTAAAATTCGTAAAGTAAAGATAAAACAATAGGGTTATGTTTACTAGCATCTAGCATGGACTATTAGTAAACATTATACATTGTTGTTATTTATTGGTATGATTTTTAAAGAGATTCCAATATGTCTTGTAATTACGCTGATGGTCTGTCTGAATACGAAAACAAGGGAGTTTTAGGCGTGCCAGAGGTAAATTTATAATAAATTTGTAGGTATGAAAGCATTATTAGCCATTTTTTTAGAAATTTGAATCTGAAGATAAGGTAAATGAGAAGTGTGCAATTTTGGCGGAATGGTTAAAAAATTCTAACCATGTAGTAGTGCACACGGGGGCAGGAATTAGTACTTCAGCTGGGATTCCCGATTTTAGGTAAATTGTTCACCTCAATCTAATATAAAGAAATGTTATTTATTTACTCATTTAAAGGGGTCCTAATGGCGTCTGGACATTAGAAAAACAGGGAAAGAAGCCAAACATTAATATTTCTTTCAATGAAGCAATACCTACTAAAACTCATATGGCACTTAAGCAATTAATGGAAAAGAATATTATACACTATATCATAAGCCAAAACATAGATGGACTGCATTTAAAAACAGGTGTCCCCAGAAAAAAAGTAGCTGAACTACATGGGAATATGTTTATAGGACAATGCAACCTATGCGAAAGGTATGTATATCATGAAAACGCTTATTTAACAGGCAGAACAATTTTAATGCTTTACTTTTTCAGTCAGTTTGTAAGATCTGAAGCTACATCTACCGTAGGCAAAAAATGCCTAAATGAAGATTGCAAAAGATCGGCAATGCTTAGAGGCAGAAGTTGTAGAGGCAAACTTCACGATACTATTCTTGACTGGGAAGATAATTTGCCAGAAAATGACCTACAAATGTCTGACTACCAATCAAGGTATAAATTATAGATTCAACAATTTTAGTTTAATTTAGGTTTCTTCTATACTATCTTATGTGTGCTGACAAAAAGTGAAATATTTTCGTTAAGAGATTCAAAAAATATATAAAACAGGTCAATTTTTTTAATTTGTCTTAATTGCACATTTATATACATTTTTATTTTTAGTCTAGCTGTACTGAATGTATGCCTGGGGACTACACTACAAATTGTTCCTAGTGGAAATTTACCATTAAGGTGCAAAAAATATGGTGGTAAAGTAGTAATAGTGAATCTTCAGCCTACCAAACATGTAAGAAATATTTATTTTTGCAAAAACAAATATTTTAAGCTCTACGTCATTAAGGATTTTGTTTGTTAAATTCCTAAAAGTTTTTTTAATGGAATATTTTCGGTAGATAAATTAAAGTAATAGAACTGAATACTTATTATTGATTTTGAAATTTACAAAGTAAAAACTGTTTACAGTAAAGCGACACCTGAGAGTTTTTATACTTAATTTTAAATGCCCCAGATATAGATCGATAAAATTCTCAATATTTTCATTCATCAAGGGAGAATTACAAAAATTTTATATATTTTCATTCCTCATGCATCATTTCAATTTTTTTAGGATAAAAAAGCAGATCTCATCATTAATTCATATGTGGATGACGTGTTAACTAAAGTAATGAAAAAACTTGGCTTAGAAATTCCAGAATACTCTCACAACATAGACCCAACTAAAAACCAACTGCCAAATTCTGTGATAGAGTGGAATATCCAAAAAAATGACCTGAATCAAATGAAAATAAAATACGATAAACTTGTCAAAGATTATAAAAAAAGAAAATCAGAAGAAAATATGTTGAGTAATTCGAAGAAAAAGCCAAAGATGCAAAAGTGGATTAAGGAGGAAAAAGTGAAAAAAGAACCAGTAGTTAAACTAGAAAAGCTTAACGAGGCACAACTGAAAAAAAATATACAACTTTTAGAAAAGGAAAAATTTGATGAAGGACAACTGGAAAAGCTCGATGAGGAACAATTGGAAAATAAAAATTTAACCAATCTAGATAATAATCATGTAGAAAAAAAAATTGAAAACCAACATTTTGTTAGTTTGGAAAATGAAGATTTACAATTGGAATAATTATTTTAATATTTTTTGGATTCTAATATTCCAAATAAAAATTTACATTATTTTTTGTTTCAATTTAATATGCGAATTAAAAGTCATTTCAATTTATAAATATTTTTATTTTTAAGATAAAAACCTAAAAAGAAAAGGCTCCTGTATAAGGCGGCTAATAAATAAATAAGTAATTATCACAATATATCTTACAACTACATAATACATAAAACAAATGATACAAATTTTCACAAAAATATATCAGCAAATTTACTTATCATTTGTAGTGGAGTGCCGTTAGTCGTAAAAAGTGAAAAACCTCGAACGAGCGTGGCAGTAAATCGATTTTGATTGGGTTTTTTGCATTGTATTTCTAAAATCTAATACTAAAATTCTTCCAATAGAAGAATAATTATGTCCCTTTGGCTTAATTCGAAGTATTTGTAATTTGTGTTCAATTTGCACAGGTCTATCGTTACACAAAAATACGATATTTTCGACGAATAAAACTCATTTGCATTAGATTGCTATTTGTCATAAATCTAAACATTATTAGTACTTCAAAATCATTGTCGTGGTTGTCCTCAACATTATTTTTATTTATAATATTGCAATTCTTAAAGGAACAATTTATAAGATCTAAAAGTTGTCCACGAGGTGTTAAATCATTGTCGTGGTCTAGTAGAAAATAGTGAAAAACTCGTCGTCGGTAACATGTAAGAAACCACGAATTCTATCATGCATTGACAAAAGAGCACTAGTTCTTGAGCGGGAACTGGCGATCGCCCATTTCAGTTAGTTATTGATAAAATCAGATGAAACGTTGTCCAACTGTAGTGTGTATCTTAGTAAAGGTTCATTGACGTGGCAGCAACATTAGACAACAGTAAGTATTGAAAAATATGACAATATTGGAGTGTAGACTACTTATTGTACATGTAATTAGAATGTTATGTATACATGTGTTTAGAATGTTTTAACCTCAAAACACCATTGTCGTGGATGTTGTTGAATGTCATTGTCGTGGACGTTCTCATCTTCGACAAACTGTCCACGACAATGACCACCTTCAAATGTTTGTTTAATTTCGTAAAATCCTGACGATGTCGCCTAAAAAAATGACGTGCGAGGAGGAGAAGAAGAAGAGGAAAAGGGAGTGTGAACAGAGGAGAAGAGACAAAATTAAGAAAAACCCGAGATATATGGCAGTGAAATCGTGTCAATTTCGTCATTGTCGTGGTTACAGATTTTTGAAAAATCCAAAATATGCGAATTTAAGCATGTCCTTATATACCATTGTAATCTTAGTCATTCTAGCTCATATAACATATTTTTTTCAGATCTGAACAAGCCTTTTTAATTTTTTAAATTTTGCAATCATAAATCTGCTTCTTTTGATAGAATCACCCATATATACTTTTAACACATTCCAAAAGAGAAAATGATAATTCGATCACTGCCAACTTCGTTCGAGGTACAAATCTAACGGCACTCCACTATTGAGATTTCTACCAATTCACTTGGATTTAATCAAAAATTTTGTGATACTGACATATTTTTGTAAGAATAAACTTAACATAAAACCGTTAGCGTAATTTTAATTGACTAGATTAAGGAAATGCACATTTGATAAAGTAGAACCAGAGACGTACCTACTCTAGCCATTAAGTTCTCTTCTATAGGTATAATGATAAATTCGGTTAAAATAATTATTAAAAAATGTATTTTTATATTATGTACAATAAACTCTCTATTTCATTAGATATTTTAATGCGGAGCGGGGAATCTTTTAACGGACACAATTTTATTGCTTTACTACATCTCGAACAATAGTTGATAATGAGGGTCGTCTGCTAATACTGTTTTATGACCTTACAATATTTCTGGTTCTACTTTAACACATCCTCTATAACACACAAAACATTGCATCTGAAAAGAAAGTTGGCACATTTTCCTATGATATGTTCTAAAAATCTGTTAGAAATAATTTACAGTTGTATACACAATACATCTATTGTAAAATGATACTGACAGTTGACGCCTTCATTTGAATATCAACATGGTTATATAGGTCTTTTATTAGGCTTATTAAATATTTTTTGTTTAATGAATATAACTGTGCAATTTAGAAACAAAATAAATTTTAACACTGCTCTCATTTGTATGGTAATAACTAAGATATTTTTTCTTCTTCTAATATGTACAATTTAGTGCTTTCCGTTATCTTTGACAAGTGCAATTTTATTAAATATTTCTAAATCACTGTTTTCATTACCAATAAACTCTTAGCTAAAATCAATAGTTAATTCAAAGAGAAAAAATTGTTTACTCTATACTTTTTTGTTAGTCATACACACTTCAAAAATTGGTTTTGTCAACCATCGATAAATTGAAAACAAAGTATTTGAGAAAATGGCTGTCAAATGACAAATTTATATACTAAATAATCAACTAAAATACTAAAAAAATACTTGCACCAACTTAAATTATAAAATATAATTATTTTGTTCATATTAAATGATAAAAATTGAATAAAGTTATTTTCATAAATACACTTCCTCTTTATATACATACACACTTAGGATTTTTTTTAAATCGATCAAACCTAGAAAGCGTGACAATCTGTTGAAAAAGAAATTAAATGGTAATGATTTTCTGTAATTCATACTGGTTTGTTCTTTTAAATACTCTTCTTTCGGGATAATAAAAAGGGTTTTTACGTTTTTAATTTTTATCTCTCGCAAAAATATTTTTTTACGAAAACTTTCTTGTAGCTAAATTAATTTGTATTTCTTTCCCTCACTTATCATAAGCAACAGACAAATGCTGGGTCAGTAACTTCCCTTCAGATACCATCATTCCTTTCACCCGTAACCCCCAGGTCCATCCAGAGGTTTGAGAAGCTTACAGCTTAAATTTTATAGAAATAAGTTTTTAATTAAAAAAAAAACATGTAAAAATAAATAATCATTATAAAGGTTCATAGTAGTTATTTATGCACCAAGCGCGTTATACAGATCCTAAAGCCCGGAGGGCTAAATATTCAGCCAGAGGGCATTTAGCCCGAAGGATGAATGTTGCAAAAAATACCAACGAAAATGCAGCCGAAGCAACCAAAAATTTATTGCCGGAGAAATCCAGACCCTACTGGTACAATGAGCGGGCGTTATGGCTCAGAACCGAACGAGACCTTTTCTTTGTAACTATGATTTGCGGAATTTTATACCTAGATTTCTTCTCTCCAAATTTTCTTTTGTAGATCTATCAGACCGTTAATTCGCTTTACCTACCCTATGAAAATGGCACTGTTAAAAGTAACATTGAAATAAAAACTGAACTTCTCGACATTCCTGCAGGATCTACAAGATTAACCAAGATATGAATAAAACTGCTCAAACGGATTACGAAGAGTCAGTTTCCTATATGGATTCCAATGAAGCTCCTGATAGCAGAAATATTTATTTATCTCTTTATCGTAAAATAAATATAATAAATAAAATTGACACTCAAAACTCCACCACAATGAC
The DNA here is from genome assembly GCA_949320105.2 of Crepidodera aurea. Lineage (NCBI taxonomy): Eukaryota > Metazoa > Arthropoda > Insecta > Coleoptera > Chrysomelidae > Crepidodera > Crepidodera aurea. The sequence goes on from OX439479.2 coordinate 14,078,031, forward strand.
TGTTAACTCCACCATGGCGTGATTTTATTATCCCGAAGGACGAGTATTCAAATGCTAATGGTTGTACCATTCGTTATGATAAATAATTCACAGTTTTGAATTGTAAGTGTACAAATTTCCTTTACTAGTCAAAAGAATTGAAAATATTGCATTTTCCTAACAAATTTTCTGTTTCAAATAATAGTATTTTTACCAACTAACATCACGATTCTATATATTCAAGTATTTGGTCGAATAAAATCAAATATTCATCTAATATTTGATGATATTGACAATTTCAAGGAGTGACCGTATGATTCATGTCCCAAAACTACAAATTTAAAATAGAATTGTGACCTAGAACCTATTATACAATAAAATAAGAAATAAATACAACACTAATTATTAAAATTTCTAGATTCAATCGTGTTTTCTGTAGCAATTAAATTACTACGGTTTTGCTGGAACAATAAATGAAAAAAAAATATTCACTGACTAAAAGTTTCAGGTTTTTGTCAAACAGATACTTTGTAGCGAGAAAATAATTAAATACAAAATGTAACAGTGTCTTTTAGAAGGAATCAAAAGTATGTTAGAAAGTGCCAGAAATTTGGGATATATGAGTGGTATTGGATGTATTTTGATTCGTCTTATTAAAAAATCTGCAGATTTAAACAAATAACAAAGAACTACATTAATATTTGAGAAAAGTTTATTATGAAAACAAAATTATAAACCATGTAGTATTTTGTCCAATTAAAATAAACCGATTTGAAGATATTTATTTATTATAAAATTCATTCTTTCCCACAGCAAATTACAAAATATACAAATTGACGTCTTAGATATGCCTTCAAGTTGAAATATTTGAATTGGACAACGGATTAAATGGTTTATAATGTTGGTTTGATATTAATAATGAACTTTTCTCGTACTAGATTTTTTTTTTCTCATTCCCACTTCGAGACCATACTTCAATCATCTAAACATCTGTAATGATCAAATAACAACAAAATTTGCTAAATGCTAATTTTTAAACTGAACGTTTTAAATAATTATTTTGATTAATTGAGTAGATACAAAAAGAACTTCATAGAATCAATAAAGAAATTAAATTGGCTGAGTCACTATAGGGGATTCCCGTAATTTAAAGGCCTTCAGCAGGAATTTGCATTGCAAAAATCGACACTAAAAACCTTCTAATGGACACTATACTAATTTCAAACTTAATATTAAAAAAAACTTATTTTTAGTTGAACTTTCGATTTTACTTATACCTGTTCTTTTATATATCAGAAATATTAGTCTAGTGAAATATATTTTTATTTAAAAATTTACTGTTCATCAGAAAACTTCGTAATACTTTGTCAAATTTTTTAATATATATATATATATATATACAGGGTGAAGCAAATTTAATTGAACACTTTGGGATTTCTGAAAACGTTATAGATACAACGTTGATTAAATGGGAAAAAAGATGCGTGTTTTGAAGACACATTAATTAGTTTTTCAAAATTAAAATATCAGGTCCGGTTTCTGAGATATTTGGGGAAAACCAAAATTGACGATTTTCGTTTTATTTAATTAACACCTTAATTTTGAAAAAAAAGTTATAAAGCTTTTTTATTGAAGGACAAATACAACTTAACATAGCGTATCCAATTTTTTAAAACAACGTTTCGTCTTTGAAGGGCTACCTCAACTATTTTTTTAAATACGGACCTGTAAGTTTTATTCCATTTTTGACATCCCCATTTTTTTCTCTAGCCAACCATGTAGAACACTTAATATTTTTATTAGTTTAAATTAAATAAAAAGTACAGGCCCGTATTTAAAAAAATAGTTGAAGGTAGCCCTTTAAAGACGAAACGTTGTTTTAAAAAATTGGATACGCTATGTTAAGCGATATTCGGCCTCCAATAAAAAAGCTTTATAAACTTTTTTCTATCTTAAAAAAATAGGGAGTTAATTAAATAAAATGAATATCGTCAATTTCGGTTTTTCTCAAATATCTCATAAACCGGACCTGATATTTTAATTTTGAAAAAAACCAATAAATTCGTCGTGAAAATACACATATTTTTCCCCATTTAATCAACTTTGTATCTATAACGGTTTCCGAAATCCCAATAGATTTCAATTAAATTTGCGCCACCCTGTATATTCGGATTTTATTTATCACATTTAAAATTATGCTTAATATAAAATTAAATAAAACAAAAGTTTTTTAAGTACGCCGATTTTTGTTTTAAAGTGAATGAAATAATAAAAATAAGTTAAAATGTAAAAATAAAATGTTTTTTTGTGTAAACAAATACGTTTTCGATTAAAAATAAATGGTTGAATCATATTCTTACGTTTAAACTATAAAACACGGTGGCTTATTAAACCAGAAGCCAAAAATAAATGTAATAAATAACATTTTTTTTTCTGTAAAATTGTCCCTTATCAATAATATATTTTAATACATCTCCTAAATAATTTTGTCTTGTGAATGTTGCAAACTAGAGCAATAGTGCAACATTAAAACCGATAAACCGTGAACTTTGGCGTCCGCTTTCCCCATCAAAAATGCCAATTTGGCTTTTTCTACTTCCGAATCTTCCGATCCGATTTGTTTAGAGAGCTCCATGTGTTCCATGGTTACAGAATCGAGACATTTTTTCAATTCACCCATCTATAAACCAACAAAAATACGAGAAATTAATACAAAAGTTTTCACAAACCGTTTTCGGAAAATTGATCCCCCACCATTGCTCGTCCACAATTGCTCACCAGGTAAGTTGCTGAATAATAACAGACTAAATTTGTAATGAATATAAAATGCAAAATATTTTGATTTATGACATTTGCTTTTGACGTTTACCTGCAAATATATGGTGACTCTACATCTCTACAATTGTTGGCGAGCAACTTTCCTGGCGAGCAATTGTGTACGAGCAATTTTCCGGTAATCTTCACAAAATGCTCGACAAACAACTATAATTTGTTCGCCCACACTTGCTCACGCACAATTGCTCGCCCACGATTGCTCACGCACAATTGCTCGCCAACAATTGCTCACCAGAAAAGTTGCAGCAAAATATAGATCATATAGATTAAGAAACACGTTTATTGCACACTGAACATTATCACGAACTGAATAATGACAGACCAGATTTGAAATGAATATAAAACGCAAAATATTTTGACTTATGACCTTTGCCTTCGATGTTTACCTGCAAATATATGGTGACTCTACATCTCTACAATTGTTGGCGAGCAATTGTGGACGAGCAATTTTCCGGTAATCCCATTATATCTATACGGTTAAAAATATTGTAAAAGAAAAAAACAATAAAAAGTTACCATTAAATTGATCTTCTCGACTCTTTCTTCGTGTGACAGTAGAGAATACATTTGCCTCCCAGTTTCTTTGGCGGCATCCATTAGTGATTCGTCGTTGGGACACAGCATAACTTGATCCACAAGTCTGTTAATACTATCCGAAGCTTCTGCGGGATTTTTCTGAACTTCCTCGAGGACTTCTGGACATATCAAGAAGGGGTTTAGCGCCACCAGTGATTGCTTCCGACTCGGAGTTCGTTGTGGTGACGGTGGCAGGCTTCTAGAAGTGCTACCTAAGAACGGAGAACCTAAAATAAAAGATATGCAATATCTTCGAGTTAAACAACATAACTTAAACCCAATCATAGTGCTGCTGAAAAAACTTATTAGCAATATAAAAAAATGCTTTACCTGGAATAGCCAAATTATTGACGCTATTAACTCTCTTCAAACCATTTCCGAGAGATTTTGTATCGGTTAGGTCCTCTCCTACTTCTGTCATCGTTATTTCCGGACCGTCAGAAGCGTCAGTTTTTAGATTCGGATTACATCCGTTCGTCATTTGACACTTAACAATACATTTTTTATGACAGCACATTCCGCATTGTTTGCATTGAACGGCGTCTTTTAGCCAAATCTACAATTAAATTCATCTATTTTCCTTACAGTTTTCTTAAAGTAGAACCAGAAGTATTCTAAGGTCATAAAACATCAACCAGAGACGTATCTACTCTAGCCATTAAGTTCTGTTCTATAGGTATGTTGATAAAAAATTGGGTTAAAATAATGATTTAAAAAATGATGCAGTTTCGCACATAAATTGGTGGTCAGGTAAGTAAATTTTATATATTAATAATTATTATCGGTTTTGTCTGATAGACTATACCTCTAACTTTATATTAGAAGGTGTTCTTAGAACTATGAAAGTATATTGTGAAAAAATCAAGAATAGATTATAATTTATCAGAATTTGTATTTGTTTTTTGAATACACTTACCTTTTTCGAACAAAAATCACAATGTGTAGTTCTATGAAACTGTGTCCTAACAAAATCGTGTTGCATCGCTCCATTAACTTCCATCGACTTAACACTATCCGTCTGCAGATTGGTTTCGGACATTTTCCTCTTTAGTTCGATGTCATCGTCATGCATCCATACGAAGGCCAACAAAATATCCCCGTAGCAAAAGACGTGTTCGAAACCAGAGTGCAAGAGTAAAGGGTGCGTTTGGTTGTTCGGTAGGATGTTGTTCGGAGGAAGAAATGAGTAACAACGCATGTAGTTGCCCAATAAACTGCAAAAAAACTTAAATTAAGTCCTAATATGGCTGAAGAAATGGCGAATCAACGTAAACACAGACAAATCGTGCCAAATTACATTTACAACTAGAAGAAGTGAATGTCCTCGGCTTATCCTAAATCCTAAAAGATAAAGTCAAATACCTCGGACTCCACCTGGACAAAAAGGCAACAATTAGATTTGAAGGTAAGAAATATGTCATGGTTAATAGACCGTAAGTCAAAATCCTTCAGACATTCCAGCCTGAGATGCTTAGGATGATCAAAAAAAATTTTTTTGGTGACTGATTGATAAAAAATTCTTAGTCTAAATATTTAATAAAAAACATATTTATCCTTTATTTTTTTTAGACTTCAAAGCACTCGAAAATCCAAAAACACATATTGTTAATATGTTTTTTTGTTTTCGTGACCACACTACTTTTTCTATACACTTATAAAAACTACAATTTTGCTATTTTATAATATAGAAAAATTAAAAACAGAATTTTACCTGTTGCAACATTGTCCTAAAACGTGACTCAACGGAATATTCGTATAACCAAGTAAAATATCTTTTTCATCGGACATTGTTCCCCAAGCATTAATATTCAAATATTTTAATGAATCTTTTAACGTAAACTGAAAATCTTCGTTAAATTGTAGCACGGTAGAAATTTGAATTTCTTTACTTTTATGCACCTAAAATGAATAGAAAAATAAGACAGTTGTTTTATTTATGGACCAAATCACTGTTGAAGGAATTAAAATCGTTAAAAAATAGAATAAAAAAAACTTTACCTCTATAGATAGTGATATGTCAGAACTGTTACTCTCCACATCTGTTCTGGTAATCTCCGGTACTTCAGGAATTGATGTTTTCTTGACACAAAAAGCAGTCTGTGTCGACTGAGGTTGTTTCAGATTAGAGTGTTGCGGTGTGGAAGGGTTACTTGAGGTAGGTGTATTTCTAGCACTTCCAGTTTCTACGGTTTAACAGTATCGAGTGAATACACAATATTTCAGTTTGCAATAGATTGGTATATTCAAAAATAGGCACAGAGTATTCTAAAACTAGGAACTATTCTTTTTGCATTCTTATTGGTACACATTTTAAAATTCCGGGATCTTGAACTTTAACGCACTGTATAACAAAATCTAGCCATGGATTAGGCCCATGGACTCTATTGATCAGGACATCAAGTACTACCACATATCAAAAATTCAGACAATTTGATGGTGCTCCCGTTTCCATAAGAATGGTGCGGGGTCCTTTAACGATTCGGCCGGTATTTTATTTACAATTTTCATTTTTTTTTGGGAAAACGATGAATTCAACCGCAAATATTTTTAAAATGTCGCTATTTCCTATCATTCTAATAATATTGATAATCATTGGTGTTTTTAAATATATTTAAATTATTATGTGATAATTGCATCAAATTATTTATTGGATAGAAATGTTTTCTTACCAGAAAACGAAGTTTTTCTCTTTCTCAAACTAAAGTTGCCAATGGTCTGAGCAAACTTCGCCATGTTTTCATTCGATGGTATTATTTTTTGAACCCTCTTTTTTGTATCTTTGGGCGTTTCAATCATTACGAAACTATCTTGTTCATTTAGGGTCAAATCAGTCTCCTCTGGTACCTCGGGGGTAGGGCACGTTACTTTTATTTCAGTCTCTATTAAAAAACATTTATTTCAATACATTATTCCAAAATTATAGGCCAATCGATTTTGGACTACACATCCGTTACAAATTCAGCTTTTGACCGTAAACACGTACTGTGCAGATTTTTTTGCTGTTTTTAAGTTGGATATAGTATAATAAGAAATAATTACCTTCTACCGAATATTTCGATTTGATGCAGTAATTCTCGGCGACTCTCTCCACTTTTAGTGTAAAATTAGCGGCAGAAATAGATTTTATAAATTTTGATACTTGTGGTACCGTCTGGACGGTGCGATTTTCCACAGCTAGGACTATATCGTTCGGTCTTAGGCCTGACCTGTAAGCCGCGCTATGTGGTGATACACTGTCTACTAAAACTATCCCTTGATCTTGTTTGAAAATTACGCCTAATTGAGCTTGTCTGACTTTGCTTATTGTAATCTCTAGTGTCATGTAGATTATGTCATCTTTTTGATAGAGAGATATCCAAGGTATGATATCTAAAATAAAAAATATCCTTTTAAATCAAAAATCCCGAAAGCAAGACTCGGAAAGATATAAAAGTTCTCGAGTTTTTGCTTTGAATCTAAAAAAATATACATACCAATCGACATTGTACAATAAATATTTTGAACACCAGGTGGCAGGGATAATCTAGATATCTCAACACATGTTATTTCCAACTGTCCTTGTGGAACTATTTCATTATCCTCAGCATCCAGCTGACAAGGATCGGTTTTTACAAAAAATGGTTTATATCTAAAAAACAAATAACTAAGTAGTGGAAAGTTTACTTAAGTCAAGAGGATCATTTACTGACCTCAACTTATAGTTTGGCAGAGTATGCTTTCTTTTAATAGCTTTTTTGATCTGGTTTACTATAAGATTGGTAATATTACTTTGAAGTTGCCTTCCTTGAAAATGAGATTCAACTTGAAGATCTAAGACTGGGTCAGAATAGAAGCTGAAAGACCAGTGAGTATAAGGTTGCCTAGAGAATTGAAGTCTGGCTTCACCATTAATTCTTTTCACTGAAAAAATATATAATTAGAGTGCATTTTTTGATATTTCTTACTTTTACCTTTTATAGAGAGATAAGCAGTTTTTCCAAATTTCATTTTAGCATCAACACTTAGCAAAAAGTTTCCTGTATAATCTAATTTCATACATAAACTAACAGTCTCAATATAGCCTTCTTTTTTGTCTAATTTTACATTATCTACAGTTATATCTTTGATATCTGGAAATTCTGTTCCTAAGTGCATGTCCCTAATCTAAAAATAAATTATCTGAGAAGATTCTAAGACAAATATGATGAAAACTTACTGTTATACTATCAAAAAATTTTCCTATAGTAGTTTTAGTCAAAAGTTCATCAAATTCTAAGCTTAATTTTTTATAGAGCCAATGTTTAATAACTTCAGAATGTCTTAATTCATGAAATAAAAATTGTAAAACTAAACTTATCGGTAAACTACATCCCTTTTCTTTATCAGTAAAATCTTCTGTTTCAATTCTTTTCTTTATGGCCTAGAATGGAATTGTTAGAAATAAATAAAAATATTCTTTAAAGATATATGTTTTACCTGTGGTAGGCTGTAGTCAACAGAGCTTTTGGTAAACGAAGGTTTAGCTAACGGGCTCTTTTTTAAGTAAACATATAAAATATAATACTGTATACTTAGTGTTAAAATTATCCCAAATAATACTGAAATACAGCCAAGAAAAACTGTAGCAAAAATATCCATTACGAATTAAAGTGTATTATAATTATCACAAGAACTATTAGACCGGAGGAATGTAAATTTTCTAATTTAAATCGATTAATTTACATGATGAAAACACTTTTCTTCCAAATATTTTTTGTTTTCGTCAAACTTCAACCTCAAAAATCGAAGATGACAATTATGACAGCTATTAAGAATTCATCTTGAATTTTGCTTCAAGGCATCTTTTAGTATCTGTAAGGTAAGAATAAAGGGTAATTTATTTGGAATATTAACAAATAAAAAAAATTCATGTTTTCTATTTCTTATTAATTATTTGCCAGTTACTATCTACAAAGTATTTAGTAACGCCATGCGTTTGAAAAATTAGTAGTTCAAATAAATGCCGAAAACTAAATATTACTAAAATCGTCTAGGAATTTTGTTTTGCAGTAGTTGGTATCACATCTAGTAACTCTTTCTGTCACGAATTTAATGGCGAGAGCTGTTGGTTTGTGAAATATTAAAAATCTACGGGATTTTAAATAATCTTTTAACTTTTTACCAATTAAATTAATAAGGTTATTATCGATACATAATGGCGGATAAAGTAAGTTAAATATTTTTATGTATTTGTTCAAGTTTTCAACAATACTTCATGTTGACAATAAGACTAGAACATTTTGGGTTGTTTTTTAATGAATTATTTTTAGGCTGAAGAGCAAGTTAAGAAGAAGAGGACTTTCAAAAAGTTCACCTTTCGTGGGGTTGATTTAGACCAACTTTTGGATATGCCTAAGTAAGTCTTAAAATATTGTTTTAGGTTAAGTGTACATAATTTGTAATTTTTAGTGAGCAACTTATGGAACTTATGCATTGCCGTGCCAGAAGGCGTTTTACTAGAGGATTAAAACGTAAACCTATGGCTTTAGTAAAGAAATTACGTAAAGCTAAGAAGGAAGCTCCTCCACTAGAGAAACCTGAAATTGTAAAGACACATTTAAGAAATATGATCATTGTACCTGAAATGGTAGGATCTATTGTTGGTGTTTATAACGGCAAGGCTTTTAATCAAGTTGAAATCAAACCTGAAATGATTGGACATTACCTTGGTGAATTTTCTTTGACATACAAACCTGTTAAGCATGGTAGACCCGGTATTGGTGCTACTCACAGCTCCAGGTTTATTCCTCTCAAATAAAATAAATATATGTTATTTAGGTTAACAATAAATTTTTGAGAGAATTGCTTTATTTTGTACCTTCCATTTTTTAATTGTAAGTATTTCAGCTCAAATAAGTTTGTTTTATAAAAAAATAATTAGCTTAGATCTAACGATAATTTGTACTTGTTGGACAGCAAAGGTTTGGGTTTGGTTAAATTTAAAGCTAAAAAATATTTTTGTGCCCTCAAAAAATATCTGCAGCGATTTACTGATAATAAATTATATTAAGAGGAAGTTATACTATACTATAAAACAGTGTATGCAAGGGTTTCGTAATCCCTAACTTTTTAGGTTCATTTTGAGAGAATAAAAAAATAAGTACATATTGGTAAAGGTCTGATCCATGCTCCGACGAACTCGCTTTTTCAAAATTTGATTGTTTTTACAAAAAAAAATCGCAAAATGCCATGTTTTTTTTATAATTTTTCCCATTTTTTTAAAAGAACCAGAGCAAATTTCAAAAAAGTGAGTTCGTCTGAGCAAAGCTTAAATCTTTACCAACAAGTATAAATTTTTTCAACCACTAATAGTGAAAAATAAACTTTAAAAGTTGGGGACTACGAAACCCTTGCATGACAACATTTTACATACCACCCTCAGAATTCAAAGGAAATAATCGTTTATGAATGGAGATAAAATACTTTCACATATTTAAATGTTTATGAGGGATAGACAGATGGGTAAATAATTGTAATTTCTGTGGGATATTAAATTATTAGTAAATGATGTTAAAACCACTCTTAGAAATGGATCTGGAAAATTAATAATAACTTAAAAAAATATTTATTGCTGATATATTTACATTTACTATTTATTCTTAACTTTAGGTAAAAATCTATCTAAAACATGCACAGGTTTTTCAGATTTTGAAGACTCTGTTGATTCAGTTTCTTGCATTAGTTCCATCTTTTTCTTTACAAATTCTTTTTTAGCTTCTTCTTGCAATATTTTCCTGTTCCTTGCCATATTAACACTTCCTCCTTTACCTTTAGCTTTCTTTCTTGGTTCATAATTTATTTTTGGTGGTTTCAAATACTAAAAATGTTGAAAAAATTAATATAATTTACCATCTTTATAATTATTACTTACCAATAATTTTTTCTTTGCTTCAACTTTGTCTCTAAGCGTTGGTAAATCAACATCAGCTATGGTAGTTGGATCGAGAGTTATCATTTCAGGTTGTATCTACAATAAAATATTTTTTTTTACAAATTAGCAAAAATGTTGAAATATTAAAAATCACCTTCTCAAGTAGTGATTTTACTTCAGCCTCTCTTCTCTGCGATTTTGACTGGAATGGATTAGCCTCCAAAGTATCAAAGTTTGGCTCACCAGCACCCGGTACTAGTAGGCTAGTAAATCCCTTAGCTGTGCCAACACCTAATACGTCTTCGTAAGGACAAAAATTAAAATTACTGATTGGAGTTACAAATCTATGTCTTAGATATGCTCTCTTTGCAGCTGTTGCATAACAATCCCTAAAAATATAGGTGGTTAGACTAGGACGCTTATTACTAGCACCATTTCTTACCTGTAAACTTCTACAACATTCCCCATTCCCACTGCTAACATTCTTTTTTGTGAAAAATTCAAATTATTTGCAGCTTGAATTAACTTATATTCTTGTACAGGACCCTCAAGTTTTCTTACATCCCAGATTTTTAATTCTCTGTTTGAAGCTGACGAAGCCATATACCTAAAAAAATATGTTATAGTTTCATTAGTCAAGCTTTTAGATTTTCTTTAAACTTACATTCCACTAGGATCTACATGTAACCCCACAATTGGAGCTTTATGGCAAAGCATTTTAGCTAAAGGGTCCCTTGATGTTGGGTTCCAAAAAGACACCACACCTTTGGCATGACCCAAACAAAGAGTTGCATTCCACGGGTTCTGTGTTAATATTGAAAGTCTCCCCAAACCTGTATTGTACTGCCCTGCAATTTGTCCTATAGAAATGTCTAACCAGCTTAAAAAGCCTTCATCACTCTAAAAATAAATAAAAATTGTAAATAAATATAAAAATTTGTTATTTGATTGCTTACACAACTAGCCAAAAGAAAATGGTAAGGTAAAAACTCCATTCTAGATACTTTGTTCAGTCTTTTAACACAATGTAACTCAATTCCTTGATTATCATATATGTAAACCCAATTTTTTTGAGCAACGGCAAACATAGTTTCAATGTGCAACCAAGAGATATCATGTACAGACTCCATAACATTCATTTCGCAATGTAATTTTTTTGTAACCCAATCAAAAGCAGCTACATGGCCCATCTTACCACCTATAAGTAAGTGTCTGCCATTTTTTGAGTATTTAGCTCGATAGGAGCCAAAACCTAATTTTAGGTCAAAATGTTTGGCTGCTGAAGCTATATCAACATTCTGTACAATTTGTTTTTGAGTAAATTGGGTTGTTGTTTCACCTGGATCAGCTTCTAGAAAACTATAAAAATAATTAATAAATAAATAGTAATAAATCTACAACGTACCCTGAATCTTCTGTTAAAAGTATTTCAGTTTTGGCAGCTTGTTCAGCAGCAAATTTAATATTTTTTTCCTTCTTTTCTATCCTTTTCTGATGTACCGAGGTTTTAACACCTTTAAAATCAACTCCTTCTCCTTTACCATATTTTTCAATTAATTCTTTAGGGGGTTTAACTTTGCCCCTAAATTTGGGTTTGGGATTAGATTTTTGTCTAATTTTTTTATCTTCAAGACGTCTACCCCACGGTCTTTTCTTTACTTTTGTCACGTCGAAAGTGAGCACATCTTTTTTTGCTGTTTTTATATCAGTGTCTTCTTTTGAATCGTCTTTTTTAAAGTAACGCACTGTTTGCTAAAATAATTATTATAATTAAATAAACCTTAAAAGATTTTGATAATTACCTTTCCCATTATTCATTTAGTTTTATTCTGCAGTTCAAGTTTCAAATGTTTGTTTTAACCTCACACCTTTGATATAACCTCATTTTAAAAATGTTTTCTTCTTTTTAATCAGATCAGACTATCTGACATTTATTTCAGGGGGTTCAGTATAAAAAACGTACGTATTATTTGAACGCAGACAATTTTTGACAGGATGAAATTTGACAAATTTGACACATGGAGTAATTGAAGTTTGACATAAGGTACGCTAGCACTTATGAAAGCTGTTTGTATAATTTTTGGTTAAAATAGGATCCAGCACTTTATTTTCGAAAACTCCAATTTTAAATACAAAAAATGAGTCGTAGAAGGGCTCATGATGATGACGATGGCTATGGTAAGTAATTTCTTTTTTTTTATAACTACATTTTGAGAAATATTTGTTTTCTTACATATTCAACTTAATTTTTAGAGAGAGCCTACAGAAAAAGACGTCGCGTGTCAGAAAATCAAGAAATAGAAGATAGATTAGAGTCTCTAATTCTAAGAGTCGGAGAAAAGAGTACCTCTTCTCTGGAAAGTAACTTAGAAGGGTTAGCTAGTGTGTTAGAAGCCGATTTATCTACATTCAGAGCAAAAATTTTAAGAATTCTGACTGACTGCGCCATTCGGATGCCCGAAAAATGTACTATCTACACAACTTTAGTAGGTCTATTAAATGCAAAGAATTTCAATTTTGGCGGAGAGTTTGTAGAGTACATGGTGAAGAGTTTTAAGGAATCTTTAAAGCAGTGTAAATGGGATGCTGCGAGGTATGCGTTGAGGTTTTTGGCAGATTTGGTAAATTGCCATGTAATATCTGCCACTTCTTTGCTACAGTTGTTAGATAACATGATAGATACTGCAAATGAAGATAATGTGCCCCAGGTAAATAATACCAAATATTTTATTAGTAAATAATGAAGTAACAATTATATAAAATATTATAGGTGAGAAGAGATTACTATGTTTTTGCTATACTGAGTACCTTACCTTGGGTAGGAAGAGAACTATACGAGAAAAAAGAGAAATCATTGGATCATTTGATAATACAAATTGAAATATTTTTAAACAAAAGAAACAAAAAGCATCATAATGCTTTAAGGGTATGGGCAGTAGATTTACCACATCCCCAAGAAGAATATCTGGACTGTTTATGGGCCCAAGTCAGGAAACTAAAACAAGATAATTGGGCAGAAAAACATATTCCAAGACCATACTTAGCATTCGATTCTATATTGTGTGAGGCTTTACAGCACAACTTACCTTCAATCATACCCCCACCTCATCATGATAGCTATGAATATCCGATGCCTTGGGTAGTACTTAGATTATTCGATTATACAGATTGTCCCGAAGGTCCCATTCTACCCGGAGCCCATTCGATTGAAAGATTCCTAATAGAGGAGCATCTACATTCTATCATTGAATTGTATCATTTAGAAAGGAAGGATTGTGCCGCTCATTTGTTGAATTTTCCTTATAAACTAAAAATCCCATTAGAATACTGTATCGTAGAAGTTATTTTTGCTGAACTTTTTCACATGCCCGCTCCTAGATATCTGGACATAGCCTACGGGGCCATATTGATAGAGCTTTGTAAGCTTCAACCCTCTACGATGCCACAAGTTTTGGCTCAAGCCACTGAAATACTTTTTATGAGAATCGATACCATGACTGTATCTTGTTTCGATAGATTCGTACAGTGGTTTGCATATCATTTAAGCAACTTTCAGTTCAGGTGGTCTTGGGAAGATTGGGATACGTGCTTAACTTTGGACGATGATCATCCTAAACCAAAGTTCATTAGAGAGACTATGTTAAGGTGTATGCGGTAAGCAGGTTTATTTATGTATGCTATTACATTATTTGTATATAAAATTACATTCGTGGCTTGCAAACGTCATTATTAAAAACACCTTTTAATTGGATAATTTCTAAAAAAAATTTAAATTTTGGACTATTCGAGAGAAGGTGTTTTAAATAATTTTAAGAATTCAATTTTTTAGGTTATCTTATTTCCAGAGGATTAGGGAAATTTTGCCTGAAAGTTTTGCCAAATTTATTCCTGAAAAACCAGAACCAGACTATAAGTATGCCCAGGAAGGAGCTGGTAAGTGTTTAATTAAAATGAATATTGTTTCCCACCCTCCACCGGCCAATACTCTCCCCCGAAAGGGGTCCATTTTTTTTAAAATATCATTATATTCAGTTTAGTGTGGGGCCATTTAAATGGTAAAAAGGTACAATTAAAGGATTTCCAGAAAACAACTCTTGTATAAAAATATATTCCATAAATAATACAAAATTTCATATATACAATTAAATGTTAATGATTTTTTATATCTATTAAATTTGTTTAAGGTCATGACCTAAAATAATTATTCTTTGGTTTTATCAAGTCACTCCATGTCCATTGAAAATGAATATGCACTAAAAAATACACTAAACTCTAAATGTTAAATGGCTTAAAGGAAATTAAGTGTAGCACTTTTTCACGATATTTTGTTGCACGAAAATATTTTTTTATACATCCTTTATACCAAATTATTATTTACTTTCCTGGTTCTGCCCCTTTCGTGCTGGTTTCCTGGTACTTCTAGATCTGGGCACGTAAATTTTTCTTCTTCTGTACTTTACTCTAACCGTCTTATTCTCAGTCTTACTTAAGTACTCCAAGCTTTTAGCGTGATTTATCAACATTAAAGCTACATCATCGAACGCTTCTTTGGTAGTCTTCATTTGACTGGCTTCATTTACTTCTATCGAACTTTGAGTGTGATTAGTTTCATTGGCTTCATTGGGATACTCGGCTTTGTAAATCACATAGTCTGTACCATTGCTAGGCATTTGTTTGACGTTTGCTTTGGTGAAAGTATCTGTAGTTACTTTGGATGGTTTATAGTGTAACAATTTTGAATGATTACGTTTATATTCTACACCTTTTACTTTTGCTTTTTTCGTATTATTTAGTTTTACTACAGCTGAAGTAGTTAAATCTGGTTGGTTTCTCTTATTGACTTCATAACTAACTGAAGTTTCATAACTTTGACTTGTAAGGAAGGAGTCATCATTACTACGATCGTCACTTATGGTGGTATCCAAGTTTCCTTCGGTACTTGCTTTGTAAAAATTTGAAAAAATTATTTTAGTATTTCGAGGACTCTTCCTATCAAATAATTGGTGGGAAATATCTGATTCTGTATGACTTTCCGTTGTGGTTGTACTAGGTTTCGTTGTTGATTTGGTGGCCCCAAAAATATCATCTGCATCATAGTCGTTTTTAACGGTTCCTGTGTACAAAGGACCTTTGTAAGGATCGGCAGCAGTTAGAAAATCACTTACTGTTGTAGTCCTTTGTGTGGTAGTACCACTAGATTTTTTACTAGGTAACTTTGTTGGTGTTGAAGGAATCTGTGATAGAGTTGTGAAAAGAGAAGATGACGTTTGAGTTGTAGCTTCAAATGTAGTATTTGGGAGGTTAGTACTATAAATCAAAGTTGTACTAATTATTTCTTGAGGCATTAATGTAGTTCCTTGAGTCTCTTGCACAGACATTGGTGTTTCTGTTTCTTCATTAACGATTGGTATTTCTGTTACAGCTTGCATTGGTTCTGTTGGAGGTACTGCTGAAGAACCACTGATATTTGATGGTTCTTCGGTCGGTTCTGTATTGGTATACATTTCTGGTGTTGTTGTTTTTAGAGGTACAGTAAATGTGGTCGGTATTGTGGAATATTTATTAGTACTACTGACAGTACTAGATGTTTCTATTGGTATTTTTGTAGAAGATTGTTGCGTTGTCGACACAGTTGTTGCAGGTGGCTCAGTAATCACTGATGAAATAGTAACTGTAGTAGGTACCTTTGTAGGTATTGTCTCTTCTGTTGTTACTATATTTGTAGTTACTTTTTCTGTTGTAAGCATCGTTGAAGTTGTTACTTTTTCTGTTGTTAGTATCTTAGGAGTTGTCACTCTTTCTGTTGTTAAACCTGTAGTTACAAGTGTTGGTTTGGTAGGAGAAAAAGGTTTTGGTCTTTTATATACAGGGTAGAAACTTGTTGTTTTTGGTAAGCTTGAAGTACTGGGAATTTTTGGCGTATATTTGGATTTGGTACTAAACTTCATTCTTGGGGTTGCAGGTAAAGTAGTTAGGGGAGTAAGTAGTTCTGTTGTTGATATAGTGGTTGGCGCGGAAGTAGTAGTACTGATTAAAGTTGTAGTTTTAGTAGTTTTTCTGCTAGTTGTCGTTGCTGCGGTAGTAAATTTCTTGGTATTTGGTTTAAAACTGGTTTTAGTACTGTAATATTTTTTTGTAGGTTTGATTGTAGACTTTTCAGTGGTTGTTTTTGGCGTTACCTTTTCTGTCGTGGTTTTAGGTGCCTCAGTTGCCTCCATTAATACTTCTTCACCTGTAGGCATAAAGTAATGCACAGTAGCTTTGGTAGACGATGGTATTGGAGGCTGGATAGTTGTTGTTTCAGGTATTAAAGGAATTGTTATTGATCGATTAGTTGGCATTACTTTATTTGCATCAGCAAATCGATTTAGAGAAAATCGATGTGGTCCTTCTTCAGTTTTTTGAGTTGTACTAGTCTTAGAAGCTAAAGCTTCCAGTAGCTTTTTGTAAACGTCTGTTTCTTTTGTGAAATTAGCATTCATTTCCGTTGTGGATAAACTTGGAATCGAAGTTGTGATTTCATTGGTTGATATTTGGGGAGGTGAAGTTATAAAACCTGGGTAACTGTATAAGACGTGTTTATGTCCTTCAGAATCAACACCAAGTATAACTTCTGGTTTAAAGTGAGTCTGTACAATCTTTCTGTTGTAATACTAAAAAATAAAAAGTAATATTAATTATTAAAATAAATATATTAAAAAGTATATCAATAAAAAAATTTTTAAATAGATAATTACTTCCGGGTAATGTTTGTTAGTTTCGCTGCTTCTAATAACAAAAACATGGCCGGGAATGGCGTAATTGAATCGATTTCGCCTCATTATTATTTGATCATTCTCAGCGTTCACTGGATTGATGATATATTCGAGTTCGAAACGTGTTCTGTCGACGTCTCGATGTCTCAGCCGTTTAACAGTCCACAGGGCTACTAGTATTTCTTGGTTGTGAGGAGCATATGGCTAAAAAACATCAAATTTGTGAAATATTTGTTACGGGTTTTTTATTATTTAAATTTCATGGATTACCAGACTACTTTTTGTGTTGATTAATTTTGTTTGTTTGTTCTGTTTATTCCACATGGGAATCTAGTGACTTTCAAAGGCATCTTAGTTATTTATCCATTGCTAATAAATATAAAATTTAATACAAAACAAAGTTTGTTTTACCTGACAGTCGTGGCGTTCGCATCTCCTCGGATTGTGACAGTCGTCACAATCGTTTTGATAAGGATCCTGTAACAATATAAAGTTTCCACCGTGAATGGCATAGATCTGACCTCGGGCAAGTACCACCACGTCGCCAAAGGTTGAGGTTATATCCTGGCGGCCAATAAGTTGCGCACTATTGAGCCTTTGACGTAAATTTGGCTCCCAGTATCCTTCTCTTAATAATGCTTGGTGAATGGCTTCTCGCAGACCTACCTATAAGATGGAAGAATGTTAGGAATTTCATTTTTGATCTCTATTTTTTTTCTTAAATTTCCTCGCGTTATATTTTTGAAAATACCCGTCTTATTGTCTTTTAGAACTCACCTAGCTTAATAAAATGACCTTTATCTTGAATAAATAAATTTTAAGTTTATTAAAATGTTTTTGTTATAGCTGAGTTTAAAAAATGGGTTTTTCTCTAAACTAATTATATTAGTATTTCTTTTTAAATCCTAGAATATGGTTAAGTGCTTATTTGCAAGATTCATGGAATTTTTTATTATTATTTTAATGAATAGTATTATGAAGATTGCACGGATTTGTACACATGAATAAGCGCATTTGATAATTTTTAAATTTAATACATTACCATCATTGGTTTGTTTGTATTTATTAAAGGAATTTTAAAATAAAAAAAATACATAATTCATTAGGAAAATGTTTATATTTCCAAGATCTATTAAATATTTAGAAGTTTAATTGCCACAAAAAAGCAATATATTAATAATAAAATGTACAAAATATTTATTATTCTTGTTTGTTGTTTATTTAGGTTTGAATAACTACAGAGGCCATCGGCCTATTTATTCGTTATTTTTTCAAAAATAATTATTAGTAACATTTTAGCAAAACTTTTTAAGTTTTAGAAACTTTTCTTAATTTTGTGGTACCGTGAAAAATTTACCTATAATTGCTCGTTGGTTCTGTTACACATTATAACGCCCATCTCTAGAGGGTTTAATAAAAACTATTGCCGGAGCCCGACGTTACATCATTAGTTCGTGAGCAGATCATTGTCCGTATGTAGATCAGTGTATCCGGGTGTGAGGTTAGATTTTGTGGCTATAGTATTTTTAAGATAAGAAGGCAGTGACGTCACATGTCAAAAATCTGGCGGCGTTGGCAGGTAGAATTTTTTTTCGTTCACTTACAGATAAAATTGTGCCACTGTTCTTTTTTTCCTAGCTTTAATATAAGCGCATTTAATGTGCTATCAACTTTAAAGTGCTATTAATTAAGTTATAACTTAAATGGAGATTGAAATCATTTTACAGAAAACTAACATATTATTTAAATTAATGTAATTTCTTTATTTTCTCATTATAAAAATAATATTTCGTTCATTAAACACCTATTTGCGGTGACATAACTAAAACATGCAATTTTTAAACAGTTTTTTACCTCCCAGTCGGCCAGAGGTCCTGATGAAGGTCCGTTGGAGATGTGTCGAAAGTATCTCACGCTTCCCGATTGTTCGGTCGATGAGGGTCTTTTGTTCGTAATAGCCGACGATTCCCATGAACCGATTATTACCTGAAAGTAAACGATAGACTAATTGGTTTACTATTTATCTTTGTTTAACATACACAAATCATGTTTTTTTTACGTAAATGTTAATCGGTAAAAAAGTTCATTGTTTTTTTTTTCGATGGGAAGCTTTCACTAGACGATATCAGACGTCACGTAATATTTGGTGTTTGGGTGTTTTCAATGAAACATTTGTATTTTTAAATTACCCACCATACAGGGTGGTTCATAACTATTGGGACATAGGTTAAGGGCAAGTTATTGGGACCAAAATATTGTGATAGGACCAAATATACCTTAATAAAATATTGCTGCGGAATAAGATACAGGGCGTTAAAGTTGGAATTTTTTTTTCGTTTTTTTCTCATAATGTCCCTGTATATTTATCAATTGTTATCAAAATCGGCACAGAGGCATAACTTTGGACAAGGACTATTATTTTATGTATTATTTCTCATTTTGTTATTCCTGATGATGAAATTAAGTGGTATCTTTTTTTGACGAAACTTTTTAGTGATTTTGATTAGGAAATATGACGTATACGTCATTTCTACGTAATATTGATACTCCTGTTTAAACACGATAATTTCACCCGTTTTCGAGAAAAACACGATTGAACAGTTCTGAGAAGGGGATTTCAAACAACAGACAATAAAAAACTTGTGACATAAGGCAACGGTATATAAAGCAGAATTAAAAATAATTTAACATAAAAAGAGCAAACTTAAATTAAATGTGGCCTCTTCCGACCTCTATGCATTTTCTAATTCTTGTAATAAAGGATATCAAAGAAAACATTATAAAATTACCTGTTCAATGGCGTTTTTCTCGAAAACGGGTGAAATTATCGTGTATAAACAAGAGTACTGATATTATGTAGAAATGATGTTTACGTCATATTTTCTAATCAAAATCACTAAAAAGTTTCGTCAAAAAAAGATACCACTTAATTTCATCATCAGGAATCATTCACGTGGCGCCCCCTATAACAAAATGTGAAATAATACATAAAATAATATTCCTTGTCCAAAGTTATGCCTCTGTGCCGATTTTGATAACAATTGATAAATATACAGGGACATTATCAGAAAAAACGAAAAAATCTTTCCAAAATTGTATGAATCTGTCAAATTTTACGACAGCGGCCTACTCGATTCCTTTTTTTCTCGAATAAACCGTCAAACATTTCTTATTTTGCATAAATCTCGAAAGTTTTATAAAATAAACCCCACAAACCCTATATCGACAGAAAGCTCTTAAAAAATGCCATGCAATGATTTAATAAAATATAGGGTGATGCATTTGAAAAAGTCGAGTTATTGCTATTTGTAATTTGTCATTTTCAAAAAATCGTAGTAGGCGATAAAACATCGACTTCGAGTTCGCCTAAATCTCTAAAGATGCGCGAAAGCTTAAGGAATCGACTGGAAAAAAGTTGATTAAGTTATCTTGAACAGTTCTGAAGTTCTGAATTTTTTTGTGGATCTCTTCACAACGCTATTTTGACACCAAAATTGACATAAGTCAAAAACTATTGCAAATAAGTCGAAGAAACCTAGGTGCGTTATATCGACATATCGACAATTTAATGGCGAATCTAAATATGTAACAAAAATTTAAGAAAACATAACTTAGTTGTGTATCTTATTTGGGACATGCTGTATATAAATAGAAATATTTTTAGAATGTGCCTCATTGTCGGTCCTATCGTTTAAAATAAACATCAAATCGATAGCTTGGGTAGAAAAAAAGTTATGGAGTATGCAAACACCCCTGGGTCACCCTGTATATATTCATAGAGGCACAACAAAAAAAATCCCTGAACATTTATCATCATTACACTTTTACTTTTGATGTAAAAATAATTAAAATGATGAACATTGTCTCTGTTTAATAAAACTTTTTTTTACAGCATTCATTCGACGCAATTTTTATTTTCAAAATAGTGTTTAAATAAATCAGAAATAAATTTTTTTAAATAAAGTTAAAAATAATTTAGAAATTGATTTATATAAATAAATAAACACCCTATATATAAATCAGAAATTAATTTTTTTAAATAAAGTTAAAAATAATTTAGAAATTGATTTATATAAATAAATAAACTTCTTACGGATTTATCAGATTTTTTTAAAAATTTAATGTTATGTAGTGAAACTTTTTTTCATAATTATTTTGCGTGAGAGATTTGCGATACAAAAATTTATTAAAATATCTTGAAAACTAAAAAAATAAAAATTACACAGAAACATTTTGAACAATTAAATACAAAAAATATATTCATATAAATTTAGAAAAATATACATCAAAGATTTTGTAATGACAGACAAATTATCAATAATAATAAGAATTCCAATTTTTTAAAAAAAAGTTATTAATTGGTACCTACCAAAATTTGTAATACAACTAACCACTGTATCATTGTGACTATGTCATAATAAAAATATATTTATTTTCACAGATAAATGTGTTAATATAAGCACACCAAATTGTTTTTCGCTAACATTTAAAAATCACGCACTAGCCACTGTCACTACACAATCTTTTCCATCACAATTTGTTGTTACTCCTTCACTGGTTTTTTTAACATCAACATTTTTTTTAACAGATCTGCCCTTCTCGGTGTTTCGTCTATGACTATGCCACTGATTTTTTTTTTACTGAAACCGGGAATATTTTCAGTAATTTTCCCTCCCTTGTCTAGAGAATTTCGACACATCTGTTTATCTCCCCGCCTATGCTGCTCTCTCGTATCATATATGTGAATGCTAGGTGCACGCTTCAGTGCTAGTACTACTAGTTGCTTGAATATTTTAGTCGTATTAAATACAAAGAAATAGGAATGACAAAAATAATCGAATAAAGTAAATTTTTACTTGGTTATTGGTCTAGCGTTGGGTATAGGCTTAATTTCTGTTTCCCAGCGCTACTCTATGAGTAGTTGTATTGCAACCCCGTACATAATTTATTATGTCAATATGTGGAAGACTTCGAGATACACTACTTTCTTCATATAAAGAAGTGCCCAAATTTCAATTTCTAGGAACTTGTTAAGGGTTTAATAGCCCTTTGTTATTTTCAAAAATACAAAAATACGACCATCACTCTTTAAAAATTTGTATACTTACTGTACAGTGTACACTGAGAAAGATGAAATTTACTAGAAGGTAGAGATTAATACACTTTTTTTGTAACACTCTTTTACATCTTCCTGTATTTTAATAGAAAATTATGCGGGCTTTTAATTGGTCAAAGAACTCTGTTCTCTCGTCCTAATCCTTCCTGGCATTCTATCTCTTTGGTGAGTTCCAGTCGACATAATGGATTTCCATTGATGTTCTTTCAAATAATCTTCAGTTTAAATCTTCGGGTTTGCGAAATCCTGCTTCCATTTTTAACTGATTTTGCTCACACAATTCTAATTGTTGCAATATTTCTTGTACCAGTTCTTTAATGAGAACTTTTGTGCGTTTATTCATGAATAAAAAAAAACGGATTTTTATTTGATGCCGTTCATACTGGTGTCTTGAAAAAGAAAAATGTTGAAACACATAGAGAAATCTCGATAAAAAAAATATTTTATCGTTGTGACCAAATGAAAGAAGATGTTGACATAGGAATGTTGTTATTTTGGTTCGAGTCTTGCCATAAATTAAATAAGGAATATTTTTGAAATTCGCTTTATTAGTAATTTAACACTTAGGCAACACTCCATATTTCATAGACAGGATTGCTACAATTTTTCTTTGATCTTCCCGCAGATAAAAAAAATACAGCTTATAAAATAGTAAAATTCCTGTGCTCATAGCCGTACCGAAACATATTTGTAGAAAAATTTTCATAAAATAATGTTATTGAACAAAGGATTTACATATGTCCATGGCAATGCTAATATAATGCTAATTAAATGCCGTGTTTTAACATGTATTGCTCCTTTTTTTTTTTAAAAAACCCCATGTTTCAGATGAACTTCGCAGAGCAGACTACTAAAAAAATGTCGAAAAAGAAGTAAAAACCAGATTTAATCAATCCTAGAATTTTGTTGCTGATCTAATGCTAAATAAATGCCATGATTAAAAATTTATTGCTCCTTTTTTTTTAGCTGAAAAAATTAAAATGTAATTAGGGCATTAAATTAGCATTTAATTAATTAACTTGATTCATTTTTAATCATGTCATTTAATTAGCATCAAAATTCTAGGATTGATTGAATCTTTTATTTTTTTCCGGCATTTTTTTAGTAATCTGCTCTGCTGAATTCTTCTGTATATGAACATGAAATATTGAAAAAAACATTGATCTTTAGTAGAGCATCAATTAGCATTTAATTTTTAAGCGTAATCGCATCCGTTAACACTTTTTTAAACATCTTTTTGGTGGTCGGCTCAGCGGAATCTGTCTGAGCTAGCAGAAAAAACGCAGCAATTACATTATAATTAGGGCATTAAATTAGCTTTTAATTAGTTAACTTAATTACTTCGTATTTCATTAATTTTTAACAACATTGACATAGTCTGCTCTGCTGAGTTCATCTGAAGCTAGCAGAACATGCGTTTTTTTAAGAAGGAGCATTATATTAGCATTTAATTAGCATTATATTATCATTTAATTATTAATCTAGTTATGTTTTGTCCTGCTGTCTATGCTCTGCCAGGTTCATAGACACGATTTACATGAGGTACAAATCAATAAAAAAATATTTCCATTCTGTTGTCTAATAACTATAATATTCAAAAAAAGATATTTGATTATGTCTCCCTTTCTAAAGTAAATAGTTAAGGCTGAGAAAAAATTCCAGTTACTTTTTTTGTTTGAAAAACTAAAATTATTTGAGATGTAAAAAAGTTCACGCATTCAAACGATTTTTTTTAATTAAAATTTCCACTTGGAATATTAACCAGTATAAGTTTAAATTTATTCCAATTTCTTAATTTTTCTACCATTTGCCAAGGAATAATAATTAATTCAACAATAATTTCTGAAAGATAATTATTATTTAAGAACACTTTCACTTAAACCACGTGGAATTTATGTAAAAATGTCATAATTACACAGTTTACACCTCTTAAAACAAATGAATGAATAAACCGGAAAGAAAACAAAAGAAAGTAAAAGTGTGAGTGCAAACGAGCATGAGTATCATGTAGTTTTGCTTAAATTAATTTAATTATACCAAATCAATCGAAAGTACTTTTGTGGTTATGCATGTTTCATTTGAATTAATCTTCCTTGTTATAACGCTCTTTGTTTTTCATTATTACGTAAAGACAGGTTAAAATTACCGAATTTAAGTTCAAATTCAAAGTATTTAATACATCAATTATGATCAACAACAATAGTATATTGTATATATATGTAAAACGTGGGGAAAGGCCTTTTCTCGCTAGTGAGAAAAGTCTCATTTTCCCCACTTGTTGCACACTATACTCTACGACTACCATAGAATAAACATTAAACTACATTAAATTACATATAGAGTCGCGTCTTTGCAGTAATTCAGCTGCATTATGTGATTGATATCTTGGAAACTGATGATTCTATATATTCTTAAGATCCACTTAATCCACTATTAGAATAAAACAAAGAAAAAAATAATGGAAATTAAATAATCAATCTTCATTGATTCATCGATTTATGTTGGATTTCTCTTTTGAATGATAATTTGTTACTTGATAACTACACTAGATAATCGAGCAGAAAATACGAACAATGTGAATTCTTACGAAACTTCAGCCAGCATTATAAATTAAAATAAGGATCATTGTCATTACAAGTTAGGCAAGAGGGCAATTTGTAAAAAAATACCAACATTAGACGAACACCAAGGTCGAGATTGTTTTGGAGATAAAAATAGTTAATAGTCATTGAGTAACCGGGACAAGTACTTGACAGATTCACATCTTAATGTTTAAAAAAAAGCCAAAAAAATGTGGTTACTACATTTGACCCAAATTTTAGCACGTATTCAAAAATATCTTCTAAAAGTTACGGCCCTATTCTTCCACTCAACCCCACAAAAGACAAATAAAAAAATTAAATAAGTATTTAATATCAGTATAAGAATTTCGAATCTCGTTCTTCTAAAAGTAAGTGTGGGATGTGTTTGATATTTTTTCCGCAGAACATAGTTCAAAGATAACTTCAAATATTTGCAATCAAGGACTGTGTAAAAAAGCAATGTTTCGTTCAAAAAAAAAATATTAAAATTTTTTTTTCCTAAAGTGTTCCATTTTGTATCGTTAAAATAAAATTCGTCTTATTGCTAATAGGGCCATGTTTGATTGTATTCTACCAACTTGTATCTGCTCTTCTACTTTAGATTTTAGGCCAGTCATATCGTACAAATAAAAACGCTGAAATTACATAATTGCCGTAAACTTGCTCTTTTGGTATGTTGTTTGGGTCCACCTAGATAGTATTTATCCAGATTTGCAGCAGTCTGAAATTTTCGCGCGCCGAGTAGTTGCTGAAAAACCACCATTTTTTTTCTCTTTTTTTAGTTTTGTGCCAAAAAACCGACATTGGAAGGCTCTGACGACAAAGGTCACTTCTACTTTTTTAAAGTGTACAAAATTTCTGACAGTTTGAGCCCTAATTCAATTGTCTAGGTCTAATAGGTCACATGATACAGGGTCCCCAATGTTCACTATTTTCTCCAAAATGTTGAAAAATTTTCGACCAAAATATCAGGTATAATGAGGTATCTCAGGGGAAATTATTGAAAGGTGAAGTTGTAGCAAATTTAATTACCTTCATTTTGAGACTAAAGGTGCGTCCGTAGGTGTGATAGTTTTATACTAATCTAAATTAAATTTAAGTGAGAAAAGAGAGACAATATACGAAAATATTCTTAAAAACTATCATTCAAAAAAAACCTTGTTATTATTAACTGTAACTAGGCTCATCACCACTTTTGGGCTTAAGTTAACCTACGCGTCTTCTTTGAGGGCCCAGGAGTATCAATATAAACTTCGACGAGAGGGTCTCCCCCTTCTTTGATGTCGTTGGGGAGGTTGGTGCCCATTTGAAGTGCAGGATAGACATCAAACTTTTCTCCAATAGCATCATAGGGGTCATAACACACGTGTTCAATAGCATCATCGCGGTCGTCTCCACTTTCTTCTACATCCTCGATTGGTGGGACATTCGTGCACTCGCTCCCCTTACAGTATTTGCACAGTGTAGAGCACTTCATCCCAGCCTTCATGCAAGAGCAAGACCCAGTACAACCTTTCTTGCACTTGCAGGAGAGGCTTTTCAGAAGTAGTTCAGGGGCTGGGGGCAAAGATGTCGTTGTTGGCATCAGACCCGAGTCTGTTTGATGCCATCCCCAATCAGTTGGGGTCTTGTGCACTCCTGAATCTGGTGGTAGGTCCTGAATGAGTGGAACTTAGCTGCGTCTTTGGTAGGTGGAAGGCGAGCTAAATTTATTTTGTTGCTCGCCGAGGCCCTCACAAATAGGGTATAGCGCAGAGTGTTGAGAGCTTCTTGGCCATTTCCACCATACAGAGCAATTAAAAATGCCTCGCCTGCACCCTCGATCTTCTCTGGAAGGGAATCTGGTTGTAGGAACACTTCCAGCTGGTGAACTAGGTCGGGGTTTTGTTTGAGGACACGAATAAATTTCAATTTTCCCTGCCCAAAAAGGGCAGAGGTGGTATCGCACCCACTGAATGCATGTAGGAAAAGCACCATGCCTGGTGGATGGCCATCAATCCCGCTATTGAATGAGGTGGAGGAAAACTTGGTGTGATCCGACCCTCCTTTATCACTTTTATGGAGACGTACATTGGAACAGGTGGCGCCTAGTCCATGAAGAATGCAGAGTAAATCAATGTCCTCTCCTGACTTTTTGAAATGGCCGTCTCCACAATCAATACATCGACATCCTCTTCTGCTTGCTTGGCTTCCACTCCGTGCCTCTGGAATTCATCCATCGACATTCTAATGAGGCGTTCCTTGTTGCTACCATTGAACAGGAATTTCTCCTGAGGTGTTTTGATTATGGTGTGCTTCTCGAATAGTATACTCCCTGACAATGATCAGTCGCGGGGAGATCGCTCAGCATTTTTAGTGCTTTTCAGAGCTGTATTGTCAGGGTACCCATAATTAAATTTGCTATAACTTCACTTCCCATTAATTTTCCCTGAGATAACTCATTATATTTTGGTCGAAAATTAGACATTTCCAATTTTTCAACATTTTGGGGAAAATGGTGAACATTGGGAACCTTGTATCATGTGACCTATTAGACCTAGACAATTGAATTAGGGCTCAAACTGTCAGAAATTTTGTACACTTTGAAAAAGTAGTAGTGACCTTTGTCGTCAGAGCATTCCAATGTCGGTTTTTTGGCACAAAACTAAAAAAAAAAAAAATGGTGGTTTTCCAGCAACTACTCAGCGCGCGAAAATTTCAGACTGCTGCAAATCTGGATAAATACTACCTAGGTGGACCCAAACAACATACCAAAAGAGCAAGTTTACCGCAATTATTGTAATTTCGAATGTAACACTTGTTTACTTTTGGTATACTGACAATAGTTACAACATGACTGGTATTTTAATAATATCACATAAATAATTCCTCGACAGGAAAAAGATCTCTTTAATATATCATTTCAAACATTTTCTAATACCAGATTAAAATGTTCGCCAACATCCTGATTAAAAGATAAAATAATTTGCTTAAGAAAAAAGTATATAATTATAAAATTGACATTGAACTATTTATGTAACCCCACCTGATATTTAATGTTATGCACAATTATGAAAACGGCACATCCTGTAAGTGCGATGTGTAAACGGTTCTTTGCAGTCTACTGACTCTTGTGAAATTTATATAGTATTTATTTTTTATTTATCGTGGTTTTAAAAAAAAGTATAGTTTGTAGACCTAAGAGTACCTAACGGTTGCTTAAAGATAAAGAACAACTTTCCTTAAAATAATATATGTCCTATTAATTCTCTTCAAAGTCCTGAAGACGGCCCATTTAACCGAAACCAGTCCCAGAATTTTTTTTTTTGAAACCTGATCTTGAGGTTTTATTTCAGCAACTCTTCCTGGCACCGAAGCAGCTCACAAACTGGTAGTCTCTATCCGTCAGAAATGTACTCCCGAAGAGGTCCTTGCAGTATTAAAAGATCTTCCCAATCCCCGATCAGATGAAGAAGGCGATGGACGATTCAATCCTCTCAAAATTGACGTTTTCGTACAGACTCTCTTAAATTTGGGTTCGAAAAGTTTTTCGCACAGCTTTGCTGCCATCTCGAAGTTTCATTATGTATTCAAAATTTTGGCGGAGTCAGAAGAAGCTCAAATTTGTATTTTGAGAAATATGTTTGAGTTGTGGCATAATCATCAACAGATGATGATCGTGCTGATCGATAAGATGTTGAAGACGCAGATTGTTGAGTGTTCTGCGGTAAGTTCTATACCTAGATTTGCTTCCAGCACTGGGCTCTAACAATTGTTTGTTTTTTAAAGGTGGCAAATTGGATTTTCTCCAAAGATATGACGACAGAATTCACAAAAATGTACCTCTGGGAAATCCTGCACTTAACAATAAAGAAAATGAATAAACACGTTATAAAATTAGGCGGCGAACTCGTAGACGCCAGGGAAAAACTAGCCCGCGCCGAATCTAGCGATAGTGATTCAGAGGAGGATGAATCAAAGAAAAAACAGGACGACGCCGAAAAACCCACTGAGGAAATGGTGGAAAGAATGGAAGAAAAGTTAGAAGCCGCTCAAGCCGATCAGAAAAATTTGTTTTTGATTATTTTCCAGAGATTTATTATGATTTTGTCCGAACACTTGGTTAGGTGCGATACTGATGGTAAAGATTTTAGCACTTTTTGGTATAAGTGGACTATTGGAAGGTTGCAGCAAGTCTTCTTAGCCGTAAGTAGTTTTTTAATCAAGAATTTATGAAATTCCTAAAAAATAAGGTGGATTAACTGATTAATCATTTAGCCCAGTTGTCAGAGACTTTGACATCGCACAAAATGTGATATCGATGAAACTTGGCACTTAAGTACTTGAAAGGGTGTAGAAAATGATAAAAAAAATCGTTTTCTAGACCCTTTCACGTACTTAAGTGCCAAGTGTCATCGATATCACATTTTGTGCGAGTTTTCTGGCTTTGTTTAAAGGGATGAGTGAGAATTTCGAATTTTTTTCAGCATCATGAGCAAGTTCAAAAGTACAGTTCAACTTTGGAGACGTTATTGTTCACTCAAGATTTGGATCATCATATTCTCGAAGTTTTCCAGCAGTTTGTTTCGCTAAGAGCTTAAAAATATATTTATTTTATATTGTGAATTACATGATGATTAGGTTACCTTGTATGTAATGTTTCATGTAAAGAGTTTTTTTTTTATAATACAAACAGTTCTATTTTATAGAATTATACGATTTACCGAAAATTTTATGTATTTTATTGCTTAACTAACACACATTTAATTTTTTTTTAATTGAATTTTTTCTTTTCAAAAAATATCCGCGTCATATTTGACTTTAAACAAACTCAAAATATACTGTATTTCAGAATCCTAATCATTCTTAAAATCTTCTAATGCTTTTGTCATTTTTTCCTCAACAAATTCATCCATTTTCGTTTTCGTCATGTTGAAAGTTCAAAAATTCGTCCATGTCAGAATAACTTTTTTTCGAAGATATTGTTGCCAGACTTGGAGCTGCTTTTGTTTGGGAATTACAGGAATCCAGTTTATTGGTAGAACTTTCTAAATAATTCACAATGTGTTCCAAGACATCTGGAAATATTAAGAAAATTTAAACTTGCACACTTAATAATAAAAGTTTTAGTTCGCACAAAGCAAGCAAAAGATTACAACATCGAAATGAACAAATAGAAAATTAATATCGACAAAATTTTTTTTTAAATTAAATCCGGTACCGAAGGACCATTCGCGACTTAAATCCGGCTCAAGGGGATTAGATGTCAGTTTTGCGGTTCCATCCCTAATGTAACGTTATAAAATAACGTAACAACGTTATTAGAGGGTTAAATTAGAAATTAGAATGTCAAATGCAAATATCGGGTCATCCAATAGGAAGTCCCTGTTTCGTATAACGTGTCACTTTAAAACAACCACTATTTTCGCCAATCTAACGTGTTCCGCTAGATTTGCGACACGTAACAATAGACTTAGGCATGCGCAGATTGATAATCGACAGTCTAACGTTAACGTTAGCGGTTAAAGATTTCTTTGTCTGCAGTTAGACCACCCACATTGCGCTTCAGTGAAGTGACTATTGCAGCTACAATCTATGATTGTCATCGCTGTGATCGATTCTGCCAAAATCGAGATTGTATGTATGAGAATTGAGTTTAACAAAGTAGCTGTGAGAGTTCCCTAATTCCTTAAGTAACAAAAGAAGCGCAAGCAGGATTCCTTAAGAAACAAAGAAGGAACGCGAGGAAGGGTGTGGGTAGCTTCCGACACGCGTTTGGACTGTTGTAATTCAATGCCTGTGGCTGGAGTAGTTGTTTTCACTCCAAACGTGGTGCAACCAATTTTTAATATAATTTATATTATATTTCGAGTGGGTTGACTGTGTGAAAAATTTTATTTTCGCAAAACATTACCCACTTGTGAGGATGGATAATTTTTGGTTTAAATTGATTGATTAATTAAGACGATGTACCTGACTGAGGTTTTAAATGCCTCAATACTGCAGCCTTAAGACTTATTGTACTATGTCAGTTACATCGTTATGTTTAGGTGAAGAGGTTTGTTACCTTTATCAGGCTGAGTAGCCTTTTCACCAGATGCGTAATTCCCCAATGGTGCGTTTAGGTTGCATCTGGGTGTTTCACCATATATTCTAGCTCCAGTTCCACTTGCGGTTTTTGACCCATCAGTATACCAAACCAATGTTCCTTCCCGAAAGTTGTTTGTTTCTTCACCTTCCCAACTCAGCTGAACGATGAAGGGCTTTGTGAAGTTGTTTTTTGGTGCCATTTCATCACTTCTCATCTCCATCAACGAGTTTGTGATGATTTTTGTGATTCTACTGTGTCCTTGTTCATAAGGATCCCAGTAGCCATTGCATTCCAATCTGAATGCCCCCATTCTCGGCTCCGTTCTGATATAAATATCTAGTGGCGGAAGGTTTAGTATGGTTTCCATTGCTGCTGTTGGAGTGCTCCTCATGGCACCTGTAATGCAAATGCAAACGCTGGAGTTTAGCAAGCTCCAGTATCGCCTTCCTTTGTATTACTTTAGGCCACCACACTAAAGAGCCATATGTTAACATGGGTCTTACCATTGCAGTGTACAACCAGTGTACCATCCGTGGTTTTAAGCCCCATTTAGTGCCTATGGCCCTTTTGGCGACCATTAGTGCCATTTTACCCTTATTAATGGTTTTTTCCAAATGCCTGTTCCAGGTTAGTTTAGCGTCAAGGATTATACCTAGATACTTCACCTCCTGGGTTAATTGTAGTTTAGTGTTGAAGAGTTTGGGTAGTCTGAGACTGTCCAACTTCTTCTTTTTCGTGAAGGCAATTAGTGCTGTTTTATTAGGATTAACTTTAAGGTTTTCCTTTAGACACCACCTCTCCACGACATTCAGCGCCTGTTGCATAAGGTCTGAAACAATATTTTTAAAATTCCCCACTACAAGTATGAGTACATCGTCTGCATACCCCTGGGTATAATAGCCTGCATTGCTGCGCTGTACCAGGAGCTCGTCAATTACCAAATCTCACAGTAGAGGTGATAAGACTCCTCCCTGTGGGCATCCCTTGGAAATTGACACCTGCATGTTCTCTCCCAACGTTATAAATAACGCTACGGCTTTTATTGTTTAAAATAATACAATTTCTTTGTCTTTAGTTAGACAACCCACATTGCGCTTAAGTGTAGTGAC
This sequence comes from Crepidodera aurea, assembly GCA_949320105.2. NCBI lineage: Eukaryota > Metazoa > Arthropoda > Insecta > Coleoptera > Chrysomelidae > Crepidodera > Crepidodera aurea. Next base: position 14,109,942 of record OX439479.2, read on the forward strand.
TATTGCTGCTACAATCTATGATTGTCATCGCTCTGATAGATCCTGCCAAAATCGAGATTGTATCTATGAGAATTGAATTAAAAGTTTAAGAAAGTAGCTGTGAGGGTTCCCCAATTCCTTAAGTTACAAAAGAAGTGTAAGGATTCCTTAAGAAACAAAGAAGGAATGCTAGGAAGGGTGTGGGTAGCTTCCGACACGCGTTTGGACTGTTGTAATTCAATGCCTGTGACAGGAGTAGTTGTTTTCACTCCAAAGGTGGTGCAACCAATTTTTAATATAATTTATATTATATTTCGAGTGGGTTGACTGTGTGAAAAATTTTATTTTCGCTAAACATTACCCACTTGTGAGGATGGATAATTTTTGGTTTAAAAACTAATTGATATTTTTTCAAAGCAAGTTTGTAAGTTCATACTTTAGTATTTGAAAAAAAATGACTTACTTTTGTCATATAAGACCTGCATTTCCTTAACTGCTATATTAAGCAAACCTTTTTTGATTGCAATTTGATTCATTAATTTTTCTTTTAATTCATCAATGATTATTACTAAGCTAAAACCTAATAATTTTTCTACTTCGGTCCAAATATTCCTGTAAAATGAAATCGGGATCCGTGAACACAGACAGGAAAGCTTTGTAATTTAAAAAGAGGGACAAATTGATTTTTGAATGTTTATTATGGGGTAAAATTTTAGTCATCTAGTAAGAATGAAACCCTATAGAAATAATGGAAATGGGAAAACTAAGGAAGAGACAAAGAGGAAATGGAAAAACCAAATAGAAAAAGGAAAACTCTTGGAAGAGAAAGCAGAAAGATTAGAGAAAAAAAGATTATTTTTTTAAAAAGATTCCTTGAATTAGCACACATTTGTACGTTTTACCTTGCGAAGTGTAAAAATTTGTCCAAATCTTGTTTGATTATCCGCATGGATATCTTGGTAGTCTTTTTGTAATCGTTTTAACATTTCGATATTTTTCGGATGTCCAAATAAAACTTTTAATCTAGTGTAAATTTGTTTTAATTCATCTCTGAATTCTTGCTCGTCCTGCTTCAATTGATCCATTACTTTTCTGATGTGCAAATCAAAATTTTCCTAAAAAAGCTCTATTTTCCAATTGATTCAGGCCGTTTATACTTCTACTAAAATATCAGGTACGGTTTCTGAGATATTTGGGGAAAACCAAAATTGACGAATTTTGTTTTATTTAATTAACACCTTAATTTTGAAAGATAGAAAAAAAAGTTATAAGGCTTTTTTATTGAAGGATAAATACAACTTAACATAGCGTATCCAATTTTTTAAAACATTGTTTCGTCTTTGAATTCATCTTGAAAATACACATCTTTTTCCCCATTTAATCAATAGTCCCAATAATCCCAACAGTTAGTGTTCAATTAAATTTGCGCCACCCTGTATATGCATAAAGTTAGTAAAAAACCTCATTGATATATATTTAAAATAGCAGTATTGTAGTAGTTCAAATTGACCTTTTAACAAAAAAAAAAAGAAATTTCTATGAGATTTAAATAAAAATTCACTATAAATAGTTTCAATCCAAAAATGCGGGTTGATAAATACACTTCAAATGCCAAAAATCAATCTTTTTCCTCATTTAATGTGTTCAATTAAATTTGCGCCACCCTGTATACAAATAATGCGAAATTATGGGACAAAATTTAATGATCTCTACCAGTATAAATTTATTCTTTGCCACACCCTCATTAACCAATTAGAACAAATCTTGCAGCGTTGAGAGGCATTCGATTGGCTAAGAAATTTCTGAAAGCGGGTTATCAGAACAGGGTCATTCGGACTTTAGTGGTAACGGTCAGATTTTATAATAAAAAAATATTTACCATACATCTTCCGTAGAAATAAGTTTTGTAAGCTGATGTAAGCTTCAAATATTTTAATGTTGTTTAGAACGACATCAAACAAACCGCATTTTCTAGCCAACATATCTCGCATTGTATTAAATGGGGCTTGTATTTCAAACCTCTTCCATGCATTCGTGGTAAGTCGGCTGGAGTTTGGTTTCATTTAGCAAATGGGTAGCTTTCTGGTCCGCATTATAGAAATCCTACAAAACTACAACAATTAGATGTAGTTATATATGGGTTACAGCAGTGGCGGATCCAGAGACCTTTGGGGGGGGGGGGGCATACGATTTGACTTTTACCTTTTGGGTGCAAGTCTACTGCAAAAAAAATGTAGTCAACTAACCAAAAGAAGAGTGATACATGTTCTGGCAAAATTTTTGAGGGGGAAATTTCCCTAATTTAAGACTCTAGGGGGAGGGGGCAGAGCCTCTGGATACGCCACTGCGACGATCGCATCTTAATATCTGAATTGATTTAAAAAAATATTGATACATAAATTAATGTCACTACAAAAACTAGGTCAGTCAAAATTTTTTCGTTTTCTTCAGCTAAAATTTCCACTCGGGTTGGTTTTTCCAAAACTAAACTCTTGAAAGTGTAATATGTTATGTAAATGCACCTTAACAAATGACGTTATATGACGTTTTCGAAACATCTTCCCGTCATATGGATAAAATTTATATTAATCGATACACTTGCATTAATAAATTATTGAATCACAAAAATCAATTAAAAATTATAGTTTTTCAAAATGCCTATTGATTGGAGGGGCATAGCTCCTGAAAAAGAACGAGGATGGATTGTGAATATTCAAAGGGAGAACCAATTGAGATTAGAGTGGTTTATAAAAAATCAACAGCGGTTGAATGATTTCGCCAATAAGGAGAGGACCAAGGTGATACCTCAAGAAGTCAAAGACGCTTTTGAAGATGAGATGGTGGAGAGTTTTAAACATCGCAAATTCCAGCGTAGAAGAACATTTGGAGAACCCGATCCCCTTGACCCTAGAGCTTTGAATAGTGAGTGCTTTTATCATGATCTATTGTCTAAAAAAATTTTAATTTAATAAGTAGTCATTAATAGGTAATTTGAGGAAAATATGAAATCATTCACTCTTCATAGTTAATGAACTGACAAAATGTCGTTCCAATATAAAGATACAGAAATTTGATCACCAATCGATTTGTTGATCCCACAAATCCTTTTGTCCAAATTGTCAGCCAAATTATTTGTCATTAGCCAGTTTTCCATTCAAGCCTTCTTTCTTACACACTCCATTCACAACATTCCAATCGTGCGTACTATATTCAAATATTCCATTCATAAAATGAATTATTTCAATCAATACTTTTTTCGCTTATGCTCATCTAACTAACACTTGTGTTATCTTAAAAAACAGTTATGTCCTCGCTGTTGTGCTGGAGAAGAAACAGGCCTGAAAATTAATTAATGAAATTACAATGACTTTGACGTCTATGAACGTAACATTTCAAATTCAAATTCAGTTTTAGTTAAATATTTTGAAGCATTGGACATATATGGTGGTTAAATGAAATTAAATTAATTAATATCTAAGTGAAGTTAGTAATATTGCTCAGTGAAAGGCTGGTGGTGACTGAGAACAAGGATAATGTTGCTGGCAAGTTACTTTTATTAATTTTATTGTAAACTTATAAGCTTCATTTATCAGTTTTACTGATAGATAGTAGTCCATCGGTCCATGGTGGAGAAAAAAACCTTATTTGTATCGTATCCCTTCCTTATGTATATAATTTACCGTCAAATAGTGCAAGTATTTATATACATATGCTTTTTTGGAGATACAGATTGTAGCAAAACAGTTATTTATTTAACAATAGATATATGTTTGCAATATATGCAACAAGTGGTTTCAACAAGTGCTTCTAGGTGAAGATCATTTTAATTTTTCAAGCAAAAAAGATGACTTTTTTGCGGAAATTAAGCTTTCTGGCGAAATTTAGTACTGTGCTGGCTCATTATTACTTTTCACTTCTTGAATGACAATTTGTAGCTTCTTCTCTAGGCCTTGTAAGTTCATTAGTTTTAAAGTTTTAATCGAATTCATTTTAATGGTTTTTTTTGTAGTTGTGATATATTGTTTTTTTAACTTGGTCTTATGTTTGTTATAGACATTATGTTACCAGTTGATCCCATTGATAAAAAAATGTTGTACCGTAAAGAAGTCGACGGTAGGATGGAATATATGAAGAAAAGAGCCAAGCTGCTTCCGGATAAGCGTTATTACTTTCCGGAAAATGTAAATGGAATTTATGGCTGGAAGATGTTTCACCATAAAAATAAAAATTTCGGATTTGGGAGATGTCAAATAATCAAGCACTCGTTTTATCGAAGGCAAGGAGTCCATGGAGATCCTGAATGGCATAGAGAGCCGACTACACACGCCTATTCAATTTGTAAACATTAATGATAAAGTAAGAAATATTTGATCTTTCTAAATTTCTGTAACCAAAAGAAAAGTGCAATAGAAAAACAAAAATATAAGTAGTTTGTTAATAACTGGAAAAAACCATTAATAAGGGTAAAATGGCTCTAATGGACACTAATGGCCACGTATGGTACACTGGTTGTACACTACAGTGGTAAGACCCATGTTAACCTATGGCTCTTTAGTGTGGTGGCCTATATAATACAAAGGAGTTTGCTAAACTCCAGCGTTTAGCCTGCATTTGCATTACAGGTATCATGAGGAGCACTCCACAGCAGCAATGGAAACCATACTAAAGATTCCGCCATTTGATATTTATATCAGAACGGAGGCGAGAATGGGGGCATTCAGGTTGGAATGCAATGGCTACTGGGATCGTTATGAACAAGGACACAGTAGAATCACAAAATCGTTGATGGAGATGAGAAGTGATGAAATGGTACCAAAAAACAACTTCACAAAGCCCTTCAGCGTTCTGCTGAGTTGGGAAGGCGAAGAAACAAACAACTTTCGGGAAGGAACATTGGTTTGGTATACTGATGGGTCAAAAACCGCAAGTGGAACTGGAGCTGGAATATATGGTGAAACATCCAGATGCAACCTATACGCACCATTGGGGAATTACGCATCAGTATTTCAAGCAGCTCCAATTTTGTTAAAATCGGCTCAGCCGTTTAGAATATACAGGGTGTTTTTTTACTGAAATCTTTGAATACCCCCGACCACTTTATTTTTAGAGATACAGCAAAAATTGTCAAACAAAAAAGGTTCACTAAAGGTGAAATTTTTTGATCAATAGAAATTCCAAAAAAGGTTATTGGGAGTAAATAAACTGCGCAAAAGAGATGTGAAAATAAAATAAATCTCCCAAAATCGACTGTCAATCTTTAAATTGTCAATACGTCCAACCGGCGTCTGGACCCCAACAACTACTCCTTGGGCAATATGCTCCAACAGGTATTGAATTACGTGAATGCAGACGCCGTTTTAGAACCCGAATAATCGAGACTTATACCCAAAACTTCTGATTTTGTTATTAAAGGAAGATGGCGTTGCACTCACCTCCTCTTTTTCGACTTAACCGTTTGTACTAAGAGTTGGTGGGTTCAAAGCGATCTTCAGAATTTCTTTAGAGATAGAAATTCGAGCTAGTCTACTTCTTACTGACGAGGCACAATAATGCCGAAACCGGTATAAGAATGACAGGCTCCTTTAATAACAAAGTCAGAAGTTTTGGGTATAAGTCTCGATTATTTGGGTTCCAAAACGTTAAGATATTTATTAATTGAAAGAAAAATCCAAATGTCTCGTATTTTAATAAAATGCCATGGTTTTCATGTTATATTGGGAGAGAATGTAAATTTCTTGGTTTAAAATGATATTTTAAGGTGCTTAAAATAGCCTAAACAGAAGTTCAAAAACTGTATATTTAAAAAAAAATCCTGGGGGAGGCCCCTTGGTCCTTCCGTTGAGCAGGGATATTCCAGAACCTCCTGACCCTCACCCGCGAGTGGAAGGCAGCCCCCCACGAAAATCCCCTCCCACGAAAAAAAATATGAATATTTATGCCCTGAAAACGGTCAAAAACAGGGCTGTCTCCTCATCTAGCATGCCATTCAAATAATGAATCGTCTTCACTAAATTTAGTGGACAGTCGTTCATCAGAAGTTTGTTAACCAGAATCCAGATCAGTTTTGGACAAAATAAGTAAACTTTTCCAAATGCGTTTTATTTAACAATAAAAATAACAGAAAATATCATTCTAATAAACAGAATGGCAAGATAAAAGAATAAATAAAAATAAATAAAATACAACTAAATTAACAATTTTTTTTATTCAGCTCTTTTCTTCGGTTGTATCCGGTGTCCAAATTCTCCAATTTCTTCAGAAGCTATATTTTCTTCTTCATCATCATAATCGTTAAATTCATCTTTAGTTTCTTTTTTAAAACTAACGTTTATATTTTGTTCTTCATTATCGTCATCATCTGGTATTAAAATTGTCATTGGTTCCTTAGAATCGTTTTGGGTAGGTGAAAGTTTCATGAGATTGCTATTGATTTTTCCAGCGCTTTGGAGTTGAGCCAATCTTTCGGCAGCTTCTTTATTAGGAAGAGAAGAATAGTAAGAAGTACCTACCAATTTCTCCTCAATGGATTCTTTTTTTGTACTAGGTTTAGCATCAGGTTCTATCTTATTTTCAGTTACATCACTTCTAGTGTCGAAATAGTTTTGTATTAACTCGGATTGTGCCAGAGGATCTTCTGAATTTCTGGAGGAAATTTCTATCGGATCTGATCCTAGATTATAAGTTGCTGATACCAGAGACGACATATCTTTTTTGGACAAACTCTTTTGATGAGCTTGTTCGTCATAGTTGAATGAGTGGAACTCCGGTTGGAAACTTGTTTTATCCGAAGCTATTTGGCTGTGGATGGATTCTTGAGGGAACTGTTCAATGAAACTAGCATCCGGTTGAAATAAATGTACGTGTTCAAGCTGCTGAGTTTGCTGGGCTTGAGGATAATTAGCTCTAACTAGTTGGTATAGTTCCTTAGGACTCAAGTTATTGCTCAGGATAATATCTCCACTGGGATTCTGATCTAATGTGTGTTGCAAGGGATTCGCATCTGCTGCTAGTAATATTTGTTGATTTTCAGCTTCTTGTTGTGCATTTTGTTTTTGCATCTGCTCTATCTGTTTTTGTATCTGAATTTGTATCTGCTTCTGGTGTTCTTGCTGAGCTCTAAAAAGTTTCTGGTTGTGTTCTGGTGGTTCGGTAACTTGATATTCATGACTCTTCTGAATAGTAATATGCGACGATTGGGGAATTTTTTGTCCAAACGTTATTTCGCCTCTTACTTCGTGCGGCGAATTATGTTGAAAGCTTAATTCGTTTCTTACTTCGTGTTGTGGAATGTGTTGGAAGTTCAATTCGTTTCTTACTTCGTGTTGTGGATTGTGTTGGAAGTTCAACTCGTTTCTTACTTCTTTAATCATTGCTGGTTTATCTTTTAGGCTTAGATTTGGTGCAGGTATGGTATGGATGGGCCCTTTTTCTCCTATTTGCTTGATTGGATTGATGTGAGAATGGGGAATTTGATTGGTTTGAAGGTGGTAGTCAAATTCCTGAAAAAGAGATCATATTAATGTTCATAAAATTGAGAAACGGTGGACTTAAATGGTTTTGTGACCTTACAACCATGAACAGCAGTCGGTATTTTGGTGATATTTCTTCTTAAACTCTTTAACTGTTACCGATTAAGGAAAAATATTGTAAAACTTTACCTGAACTGGCGAACTAGGAGCCGACCTAAACGGTTTTTGTTTCTCCACTGGTGGAGAAGGACCCTGCGGATTGTAAATCTTCTCTGGTGGAAACTGAACGCTATTCACGGGATTTCTCCAAAAATTTCTAACAGGTGGAGTGACAGGCCTCTGCACGATCTGTGGCATTCCCAAAGGTACTTTATTCGGTATCTTACGCGTTGGAGAACCCAATAACATAGGTATATTGTTGTTGAGGTTATGATTCATTGGCTTCTGTCGTAATGGAGGACCTCTCATTCCAAACTGGGGTACTCCGGGATGTATTCCTTGGGGAATACCTTGAGGTAAGCCTTGAATTAAACCATGGGGAATGCCTTGTGGTTTTCCTTGGACTAACGGGCCTCCTTGGTGCCATTTTTTTGCAAATTGCTGTTGTGGTGGTGAACGACGGCGATAGAGTTGTTGTCCACGTGGTTTATACCTGAGTTGTTCTGCTTTAAGTATCGTGCATATAGACAGTAAGATGAGAAGAATGATCTGAAAGTTAGACATTTTTAAATTTAGAAAATGGTTTATTGCTAACGAGAACTATGAGTGTTTTTAGTATCAAAGTGATTGTTTTCAGTACGTATGAATTTCAGGTCATTATAATAGAATAGAAAGCTTTGAAAATTCATCGAACCACATTGGAATATGCATTTCTCTTAAGGGGAAGTGATACTTCACTCACTGAAACACCCTGCAATGTCATTTACGAGCTTGGTTATAAAGCTGTTCTATTTGTATTCTGACGATGCTAATTTTACTTCGTCTATCCCTCGTAAACATTTGAAAAAGTGAATGTATTTGATCTCTATTCATAAATAATTATTTCCTTTGAATTATGAGAGCCGCGCCACTCTCCGGATGTAGTGGGTTTTGTAGTCCCTAACTTCAAAGGTTTATTTTTCACTATTAGTGGATGAAAAAATTTGTACTTATTGGTAAAGATCTAACCTATGTTCCTATGTTCTCAATTTTTCGAAATTTGCTTTGGTTCCTTTCTAAAAAAAATGAGAAATCACCAAAAAACATGGAATTTTGTGATTTTTTTTTAGAGAAAACTAAATCAAATTTTGAAAAACTGAGAACATAGGAACATAGATTAGACCGTTACCAATGTGTACTTATTTTTTCATTATCTCAAAATGAAAAATGAACCTAAAAAGTATAGTACAACTTCCTCTTAAGTCACTTTTATATGGTGTTAATGAAATATTCTGGACACTTAATATTTTTTATTCTATTTGTTTATAGGTATATTTGAATTTGAATTAATAAAATTAATAATAAAAAGAAAATATGTCCATATTTCATCCTTCAGGTATTGTTGGATTTTCTAAATTTGAAACCAATTTTATGTATCCAATGACGTTTTAAATCTTTGCAATGATTCTTTTGAAATTTTTAATACTTCACTAGGCCTTTTACACATTGTTTAAAGATTATTTAGTTAATATATAAGCCGCAGAAAATTTAGAATTTTTAAGTCGAGTGTATAATCCTACCTAGAAGCAGATATATTGATCGGGCTGAGAAAGAATGAACAGAATTTAGTTTCTACTTGTACGTTTACACAAGAGCTCTTATTGCTAAATTCATGGTATAAACTATCTAAAAAAACAGTTTTTAATGTATAGAAATGTAGAATAAATGAACGTTTAGTAAAAGAGTAAACTATTGTTTTTATCTATTTTTTTTCGCTGGACCACACGTTTAACTGTCAACTAAAGATTGTGGACAAATGTTTAGTTTCGTCACTGTGAAAAATGTATGATGTACTACTGTACGAGGCGTGCTCAAAGTACATATTTATTGTGGTAAAACGTAACTCTTCATGGATTTATGGTATATAACGTATTGATTGATTCGCATATAGAATTTCACATAGCATAAAGAAAAGTGAATTGATCTGAACTACTAGGACACAAATCATTTATATTATCAAACGACGACAGTTGCTCCAGTCAGTGGAGTGCGCACGTGGTTTGAATATTTTAAAATCTACACTTCTAACATCTAGACGGTAAGCCATCATAGGTATCAACTTTTTTTTTATTTTCGACCTTATACTTTATAAAGAATGTGTATTGTTGCAATGTTCATCTTTGTATTCATTTATTTTTAAGTAAACAGAAAACAACTTAATTTGGTTAATGTTCTGGAAGAAAGAATGTATCAGTTAGACTTTATTTAATTGTTGTAATTCCTATAATAATAATGCATTTTAGTAGATTCGATAATGAAATGTTACTAATAACCACTGCAAATAGGTTGTGAAGAATGAACTCGGTAGCTGTCGTATTTTTAATAATGTTAATAGTAGAGATTGCAAATGAAAAGTATGGTTATTATTTCATTGTTCAAAAATATATTTAGGAATAAATCAAATGAATAATTTTCCGCGTTACTTTCTTATTTTAAATCATTTTTAAATTTTAACTGCCTGCTTTGTTTTTCCTGTTCTTTAGTTTATCATTTTCCAAATTGGGAATCAGCTAGTTTATACTTTTTATAGTCCAATTGCCACTTTGCCAGAGTCACATTTGGATCAAAAACTCTCATAAAATGTGATATCGCTGAAACGATGCCCTTAGGTACATTAAAGGGCGTAGAAAACGATAAAAAAATCTTTGTTGCTCTAAAGTGTTAAAAAATCAAAATTTCGAAAAACTAACAGCACCACGTGAAAGAGCGGAAAATTTTACTAATTTTTCCTACCCACTGTTAAAATTTTTTGAAATTCCACACATTTTAGAAGTTTTAATACATATTTAAAAAAAAGTACGTGAAGCTAACATTTAATAATGACATAAGTAAAAAAAAATTGCTTTTGAACAAATGTTTATATTCGTTACAAGAAGATGATGAATAATTTAATGTTTGCTACTGAATCAATTTTCTTTTAACTCTGATATCAGCGGCCACTCCAAAGGGGGGCAGTAGGGGCATTTTAATTTTTTTGATTTTTGATTCTATTTTTGTAGATTATAGGTCTATTTATATCCTAAAAAACTCACTTCTTCGCTCAAAAATGGCCCAAACATTTTTTTCTGTAATTTTGATATTACCAATCGTTTCTTATACATAATTCATTCTGCGTAAACCAAATTTTAATTTTTTTTATTTTATTTTTGTAGATTCTACGTCCATTTATATCCTAAAAAAATCACTTTTTCCCTCAAAAATGGCCCAAACATTTTTTATCGGTAATTTTGACATTGCCAATTGTTTCTTATACATAATTCATTTATTTATTTATATCCCAAAAATCTCATTCCCTCAAAAATGGCCCAAACATTTTTTTTCGGTAATTTTGATATTGCCAATCGTTTCTTAAACAAAATTAATTCTGCGTAAACCAAATTTTAATTTTTTTGAATTTTTGTTGTAGATTCTAGGTCCATTTACATCCTGAAAAACTCACTTTTTCCCTCAAAAATGGCCCAAACATTTTGTTTCGGTAATTTTGATATTGCCAATCGTTTCTTATACAAAATTCATTAGGCGTAAACCAAATTTTAATTTTTAAAAATTTTTTTTTTGTAGATTCTAGGTCCATTTATATCCCAAAAAACTCATTCTCTCAAAAATGGCCCAAACCTTTTTTTTTGGTAATTTTGACATTGCCAATCGTTTCTTAAACAAAATTAATTCGGCGTAATCCAAATTTTAATTTTTTTAAATTTTTTTTTGGAGATTCTTGGTCCATTTATATCCTAAAAAACTCACTTTTTCGCTCAAAAATGGCCCAAACATTTTTTTCGGTAATTTTGATAGTGCCAATCGTTTCTTATACAAAATTCATTCTGCGTAAACCAAATTTTAAGTTTTTTAATTTTTTTTTGTAGATTCTAGGTCCATTTATATCCTAAAAACTCATTCCCTCAAAAATGGCCCAAACGTTTTTTTTCGGTAATTTTGACATTGCCAATCGTTTCTTAAACAAAATTAATTCGGCATAATCCAAATTTTAATTTTTTAAATTTTTTTTTGTATATTCTAGGTCCATTTATATCCTAAAAAACTCATTCCCTCAAAAATGGCCCAAACGTTTTTTTTCGGTAATTTTGACATTGCCAATCGTTTCTTAAACAAAATTAATTCGGCGTAATCCAAATTTTAATTTTTTTAAATTTTTTTTGTAGATTCTTGGTCCATTTATATCCTAAAAAACTCACTTTTTCGTTCAAAAATGGCCCAAACATTTTTTTTCGGTAATTTTCACATTGCCAATCGTTTCTTATACAAAATTCATTCTGCGTAAACCAAATTTTAATTTTTTTGAATTTTTTTTGTAGATTCTAGGTCCATTTATATCAACAAACCCAAAATATTAAATTATTATATATGTAGGTAACCCTAACAGCCGACGACGTTGGCCCCCCCAAATCTCAGGTCTGGAGCCGCCCTTGCCTGATATTAATTGAGTTGAATAAAAAACCGCTCTTGAATTAATATACGCTTGTTTCTTTAAATAAAAAGACTTTCTTATACTATTCTTATAGAACAGATCAGTGTACATATAAACAAACCTTCATCATAACATATAAATCAAAAATCCAAATAATTTGTCGATGACATGAACTTCAATTTTTCTTTCACTGATCGACACACCTGAGAACACGCGCTTGTAACTGTCATTCAGTTCGAATGTTCAAAATTCTGTTATAAACGAGTTTTAGTATGAAACTGAACAAATAGGTCAGTGTTTCGTCTTTTATACGGCATCTCATATCTTCATTTGCGGGGCGATGTCAATGAACCTAAAGCACTTCTTCTTTTTTTTGTTTGTGCGTCGGAAAAATGAACCGCATTAAGCGGGAGTATGTTTTCTTGCAAATTCGTTCGTAATATTTAAAGTTTGCATATTTTAGTTAAATCAAAACAAAAACTCACTCATTCAAGTGGATAGAAGGAAGTAAAGTTTTTTATTATTTAAAAAAGAGCACTAACGAAATATCCGCAACGACCTCGCTAAGCTTGTCAATTTTTACCTTGTATGTCTCTTAAAATGGTTGAATAATATTTGAAATTGGTGGATTTTTCCTTTTATTATACCAATTCTTGTTTCATAGTGAGTTTTTTTTCAATTATTAGGAGTAGAAATCTACCCGTATTAAGATTTTTTGATATTAGGATCCTTTTTCTTCTTATAGGTGCATATTGGTTGCTAATATTGGTGACCACCTTGGCACTTTGTACATCTTCCTTCCTGATTCTCTTCTACTGAATATCTTGCCTTGAAGAACTAATTTTAAGAGTCTTCCTTGTCTTCTGTATTTGATTCGACTTCATAGAGGAGAACTGGGAAACTTAGAACTTAAGTCATCTTAATTTTATTGTTAATTTTAGAGCGTGGCTTTTAGGAAGGTTTTTTAATTCGAAATTTAATCTCCAATGGGTGAACTTGTTAAGTTTTCTAGTTGAGCCAATCTTTCAGCAGCTTCTTTATTAGTAAGAGAAGAATAGTAAGAAGTACGTTCCAATTTCTCCTCAATGGATTCTTTTATTGTATTAGGTTTAGCATCAGGTTATATCTTATTTTCAGTTACATCACTTCTAGTGTCGAAATAATTTTGTATTAACTCAGATTGTGCGAGACGATCTTCTGAATTTCTGTTGGAAATTCCTATAGGATCTGATCCTAGATTATAAGTTGCGGAAAAATTTTACTATTGGGGCTCAGCCCCAATTTTGATGGGATATTTTTTTTTAGACTAATTTTGGGTCGCAGATCACGAATCTGCAATCAGTTCCCTGCGGTCTCATCAAACAACAAAGTTATGAATTTTTTTTAGATAAAATGGTCACCTGAATAGCGGTCAGAACGTAAATTCTTGTCATATTTTACGCTGTGGCTAGAGTCCCGTCCCTCGGAACTCCAATTTTTTCCCGTCTAATAAACGCATGCGCATTGCGTAACATAATAAATATATTTACTTGAAATATTACTTTGTACCTCATTAATATGAGCACACCTGAACTTATCTTTTACCTGACCTCATTATTTTGCACATCATTAATCTGAGCACACCTGAACTTATCTTTTACCTTACCTCATATTATTTTGTACATTATTAATATGAGCACACCTAACCTTATCTCTTACCTGACCTCATTATTTTGTACCTCATTAATATGAGCACACCTGTACTTATCTCTTACCTGACCTCATATTATTTTGTACCTCATTAATATGAGCACTCCTGAACTTATCTTTTACTTGACCTCATATTATTTTGTACATCATTAATATGAGCACACTTGAACTTATCTCTTACCTGACCTCATATTATTTTGTCCCTAATTAATATGAGCACACCTGAACTTATCTTTTACCTGACCTCATATTATTTTGTACATCATTAATATGAGAACACTTAAACTTATCTCTTACCTGACATCATATTATTTTGTACCTCATTGATATGGGCACACCTGTACTTATCTCTTACCTGACCTCATATTATTTTGTACCTCATTAATATGAGCACTCCTGAACTTATCTTTTACTTGACCTCATATTATTTTGTACATCATTAATATGAGAACACTTAAACTTATCTCTTACCTGACCTTATATTATTTTGTACATCATTAATATGAGCACACCTGACCTTATCTCTTATCTGACCTTATTATTTTGTACATCGTTAATCTGATCACACCTGACCTTATCTTATCTGATCTCACCTGATCTGTTAAATTCTGGTTTATTCAGACGTCCATTGGATATTGGTTATTTTTCAATAACCAATAATCATGGCGGTTTCCTATTCAGGTGCACATTGAAAGTTTAAACACAACTGGCATTAGTTCTTCAATAGCCCTATTCAGAAGATCATTTTTAAGCAAGAACAGATAATTGAATATTGGATTTTAAAAATAGTGCTCAGGCTACTATTTTGAGTATTGGTTATTTGAATTTTGTCTGTTACACATTTGTTTTGTTTTGTCAGAAGAATAATAATTGATATTTGTGAGTAAAATTTTTACTTTTCCGCCCTCCGCTATACCATAGAGGAAAAGTAATGTAATCGAAAAAAAAAAAGTCCAAAAAATATTTTTTTTTGCGTTCATTCATCGTTATTTGGCTTGAAAAACACGAAAAAATATGTATGGAACCGATCGGGTCGAGATCACTGAAATGATACAAGGATGACGCCCATTGATTTTGGGACAGGTCGGATGTGTCCATACAAAAAAATTCTTGAAAAAATTTAACATTGAGGAATCCTAATAACCAATGTTTATTGAGAAATAACTAATTGTCGTCTGAATAAGCCAGATTCTATTAATTTCAAGTAATACGCAATACAGATGCGTTCATCACAGACGAGAAAAAAAATTGAGTCCCGGAAGGACGGGACGCTAGCCACAGCGAGAGTTTACGCTAATCGCAACTCAAGTGACCGTGGTATTGCCAAATGTCGGTACGTCAAATTGCTGTATGAATTTTTAGGTTATCTTTTATAATTTAGTATATTTAGCTGAAATATTACTGTGTACATCATTAATCTAACCAGACTTGACCTATCTTGTACCTTAAGTCTTTTGGTTTTAATATATATTTATATAAACCTACTTATATACATATTTTTCTGGTAAGTATTAAAGAAAAGTTGACAATTTATTTCACTTAAAAAATTCATAACTTTTTTGTTTAATGAGACCGCAAGCAACTGATTGCAGATTCGTGATCAGCGACCCCAAATTAGTCTAAAAAAAAAATATCTCATCAAAATTGGGGCTGAGCCCCAATAGTAAAATTTTACCTAAGTGGAAGATACCAGAGACAACATATCTTTTTTGGACAAACTCTTTTGATGAGCTTGTTCGTCATAGTTGAGTGAGTGGAACTCCTGTTGGAAAATTGTCTTATCCGAAGCTACTTGGCTGTGGATGGATTCTTGAGGGAACTGTTCAATGAAAGTAGCATCTGGTTGAAATAAGTGTATGTGTTCAAGCTGCTGAGGTTGCTGGGATTGAGGATAATTAGCTCTAACTAGTTGGTATAGTTCCTTACAGGATTCAAGTTATTGCTCCATTGGAATTCTGATATAATGTGTGTTGCAAGGGATTTTGTTTTTGCATGTGCTCTATCTGTTTTTGTATATGAATGTGTATCTGCTTCTTGTGTTCTTGCTTCTTGCTGAGCTTGTGAGTATTGACAACTTTATAAAGCAACCTTGCATTGGGGAGTTGCAATGTTTCTTGACAGTTAAGTTGAAACCACCTTCTCTGTTATTATTGACTCTGTTGCTATAACCGACGTAATCTCATATTAAAGTAAACTAAGATTTGTTTATTTAAAAATTAGACTCTGTCGGACCAATAAAATAATTCTAATTTTTACAATTTTTTTATGTTTATAAATGAAGCATTCTTTTGTGATTTAATTATAAAATTAGGCTTCTGCCATATAATTACAATCGTTATTTGTTGATATATATAGAAAGTGCCTTCCGGGACGTATAGTTTGTAAAAAATGTGGAGCAACCATAGAATACGTGTTTATACTTTTACCAATTTTAAAATCATTTCTAAAGTATAATATTAATGTTATACGTTTATACGTTTATACAGCGTGTCCTCAACCTCTAAAATAATAACAATGTTTACGCCAATAACAAATGTTACTAATTTATTTCAGATATTGTGGGTTACATTTGGCAAAAAAACGTTGATATTCCTGATACAACCCCCTAGTGGAGTGAAATTAGAATTTTATATGGATGTAAGAGCTAAGTCAATTTTTTTTAATTTTTTCGATTTTATACATAAAGAGAAGCTTGTAAAAAATGTTTCAATAAATTTGGGCTGGAGCTTCGCGAGATATGTGCCAAAAACGGAATTTTTGGTATTTTTCGAGTGGATTGCTTCACTATTTTTTATATATCTCCGGCTTTAAGAGTTGTGGAAAAATAAAAAAAAAATAAAATGACCGTGATGAAGTAGAGTATCGATTCGTATAGCAGAGTTTTTTAAAAATGCATCCTAACCTCAAAAAACGAATTCGCGCACATTATTATTTTTTACTGAATTGGCAATAAATAACCAAAGAATCCTCGAATTTTCTTAAAAAATGGAGAAAATATGTATTTTTATGTTGGGAAGACATGGTAAAAATTTAAAAAAAATGTATTTGTCCAGCCAAAATCGGCATTGTTCGAAAAAAATTGAATTGGCCGCCATTTTTGGAAACACAATAGTAGAGAAAAAATTTTTACCTTAAAAAGAAGGATTTTGTGTGTACTTTTGTCTAAGAAAATCCAACATTTCATTTAGGGAATAATAATAAAAAAATTCGATTTTCATTTTTTATATTGATTCGCTCCCTCACAAAAATCTTACTTTAGAACCTGAAATATTTTGTTTTATTTTTTTAAACATTTTTTGGACAGAAATACAGTTTTTCTAAGAGAATCAAGCATAAATATCGCGATAAAAAATTGGAAAACCTGCCTTTTTTATTTATATTTAAATATTTTAACTCGACAGATAGTCCAAATATAACCGTAATGCTGTATACATTCGAAAACGCGTTGAATTGTAATAACTAGTTATGTCCATTGAGAGTTTTTGATTAATTCTCTATTTTTATGTCCCGCAAGTTTGGCATCAACACCGTTCTCAAGGATGATGTTGCAAAATGGAGTAAAGTAGTGGGAGTAATTATGCGATTGAATTTCCATTCGAACAGTTAAAATCTCGTTAGGTCAGTTGAGCGTAAGGTGTTAATGAGGTAGGCTACTTGTTCTTTTTTGTTTTGTGCTGTTTTTTGGTGACGTTAAGGTAGGCGTATGTTTATTATCGTCAATACCGTACGTTGCGTTAAATCTATTTTCTTCGTTATTTTTTTTGTCATATTTTTTTACCTATTGTTAATAGTGACGATAAGTTTACATTTGCAGTTTTACTCTTCTAAAATGATATTATAAACAGTAAAATTTAAGCTTGAAGTATATTTTGGTCAACACCATAGCCATCAACACCATCATATCTTCAACTCATTGCCGAAGAAATACAAACTGAATATGTGTTAGAATTGATTTTGAATAATATGTTTATTGTTTATAGTAGAATTCCAAATTCCAATTTTTCAATAATACCTGTTTAGGACATTATTTTAAATCTATAAATTACTAGTTTTAAATTAGATCGGATACTCAGGTATATTTGCGCCTAAGAAAATGTTGAGAAATACCTCCACGATCTAGCAGTACATAATCTGTAGGTTAATCCTATTTCTGCATTAATAAAAAATAACTGGTCCCTCTCTACTCGCTCTTCCCCTTCTTTTTTCCCGCAGGTTATTTGTTAATTGTTAATGTCCTAGCGCGTCATAAGTCGCAACAACATCCTGTTTTTGGGACATACGGTATAATAATATAAATTAATACATCTATTTAAAAACCGGTTCGGATATTCCCTTTCTATAACTGCATACCAGAAAATCCTAGTGTTTCATTTAATTTTGATGTTAATATTAAATTGTTTTTCAGTGAAAGTCGATCTATTATTTTTATTTATGTATATATGCGTGTCATATCATAAGTATGTACATGAATTTATTAACCATTTTTTGTATTATCACCTCCGAGCGAGGTAAATTCTTGACATTGTTTTGATTTTGAAGGTGAGAACTCAAAATTGAGAAGATTCATGTCGACGGTGTACCAGAAGGTGAATAATTTGGTTACCAGATGATTTTGGGTTAAAGAGTTAATATTACTTCGACTTGATAGCAAATACCATGTATTGCTGTTTTTCACTGACGACTACTACAAATTTATTTAAAAATATTTCCATTTCAACCATCTTATCCTCTAAATTAGTCAACATCTTCGAAAATGTCTTTATTTTTAGGTTAAAATAGTTGGGTACAAGTTGTCTATGCCTTTTTTATTCTTCTGACCGTTTCTTTATAGAGATTGAAATAAGACTTTCTATAAAAATTTTCCTTTTGCTTTTTCATAATTAGTAGAATGTAAAATTCATTGACCAATACAAAATTCCAAAATCTCTCCATTTGTAATAATAACAAGAAATAAGTACCGCGTTCTTATTATTAGTAAATTGCCATATGTCATTAAATTAGTTATCAATAATAATCATAATTCGTATTTGATTGTTAGAAAGTTCTTTTCTCAAAATAAAAAATTATAAAGTGTCTAAAAACGGCTTTAATATCGCACATATTCATCTTAAAAGAGAAAATTGAATTAACTTTTGTTAATGTTTTAACGAGCTCTTAGGTCCATAGACGTAGTTTGTCTTTATCGATATAAGGATTATGAATTAAGACTTTTTATAACTGAGGATCATATTGACTTATTCCAGGGGTAAAGGACCTCAGTTCTAAGCAAACTAAGGAGTCTATAAAAGTCCAAACAGATCTAGAAGAAGCATTATTGTCCTGGAAGAACAAGCTTATTTCAGGCAGAGCAGGAAACTGCTGTGAATATTAATCAACCACTCTGATTTTTAAAGCCCGTTTGCACTGGCTATTCTCGCGAAGACACTAGTGGAGGTAGGTATATAAATCTTGGAGAAGAGTACGAATTCTATATCTTCTTCTATATCTTCTTAATCCAGAATTATTTTTTGCTAAAAGAGCACATCTTAAACTGTGATTTCATTTCTGGTTATATTTTGAGGAGCTGGTTTTGAAAGAGCCCCATCTTTAGCTACGCCTATGTAGATGTATTCGAGTAACGTGAGGAAAGCTCGTGTACATGTGTTTGATGAAAATTACTGTATTTTCTCTTTACCATTATTATGGTCGACTTCTTCAAATTAATGAATAGTGATAATGACTATGCGTATATTATTTTTAAATACATGAAATTTTATAAGTAATTTTAATACATTAGCTTATTAAAAAAAATTACTGTTTGTTATGCCGGAATAAGGAAACGGACATTTTAAAGAGAGAAATTTTTGTATAGAACTGATAAAAGATCGTTGAAATTCATTTAACAAGAAATAAATAATTAATAGGAAGTAATGATAATTATTTAATAATTACATTCAGATTTGTTATCACTTGAAGTGCAAATAAAATTAAAATAATGAAAGTTACGAAAAATTTAGAAAATTTATTATTACAGTTATTTAGGTATCGATCCCGCTGGATCCTTATGAAGAAAGTTTGCTTATGTCAAGGGCTGAACAAAAGCTGGGATGTCAGTTGTGTCGACGAAATCTGTATTGCTTATGATGGATTAACTTCGAGGTATTCGAATGTTTGGGTACTTGTTGAATTCAGTCATTTTTTCAGCTATTTGGGAAAACACCCCAGATTTGAAAAATGAACTTTATTGGTGTTGCTACTGATGCCCTAACCTGAATGCAAGATAACTCTGTATTAGGTATAATTAAATGAATCTGCTTTTTGTTCTATGGCTGAGATTTTGTTCCATCTTCATCAGTAAGAATTAGAAATGAAATTTTGATTGATTTGTTTGACAAGTGTCTGGAATAATCGACAGTAATATCCCAAGTCCTTGACAAATAGCCGACTATTTTTATTGCATCTAAATTTCGAGTTTATTTTAGGATCAATTCGTTAAGACTTAATTTTGGCATAATAATCTGAATAACTCCCGAGAGCTTTAGCTCGAGGGAGTTATTCTTTGATTATTAATGCCAAAATTGTCGAGACAAATTGTAAAATATTAGAGAAATTTAGTAGCAATAAAAATAGTAGCTAATTTGTCAAGGTCGCGTTATATTTAATAAGATTATTTCCCGAGTCAAAAAAAATTCTGTACGTACGTATAAATACCGTCCTTCAGGTGAATATTGAGGACGATGATCAAATAGCCGACTATTTACCACCAAGGTGAATAGTCGCTTTATTTTGTTTTGATTGGCTGCGTCAAATCAGTATCCAAGCACGTGATTGGTTAAAAATTGATATTTGACAGACAAGGGAAATAATCGACCAGAAACGACAGGAGAGGATCTAGTTTTTTAGAGTGTCGAATATGTTTTTGGTTATTTTCATGTGTATCATCTTGAATGGACCCTCCATTTTGTGTTTGTGTGATCATCAATTTAAATATTGTGAAACTCGGAAAGCGAATACTGGCGTCTCAAAAATATACCACTTGGTTATTTTTTTAGATAGAAATTTAAAATTTGGTTTCATTTTCTACGCCGTATTGCCGACTCCGCCACGAATTTTGCTATCAAATGGAGGATGTGTGTAAAGAGTGGAATGGACAATGGATCAAGTCACTGAGCACTAAAATTTTATTTATCTGAAAATTGAATGCAATATCGTCTAGTAAAAATAATATTAAATTTAAAGTATCTTAGAACAAAGGTATAGTGCGTTTAGTGGACTTTCAAAACTTAAATGTTTTATTAAATGTATAAAATAACTAATGATCCTTAATGGTGCATTTTTATGTGGAGTAATTATTTCCAGTTAATTTTAATGACTATAACAGGACATTAAAAAAATAAATTTAATTTTAAACAACGGTGGAATACTTAAAAAGAATTTCACAGAAGGGAGAAAGAAATCGCAATTAAAGATGTACTTTAGAAATTTAGAAATTATTTAGAAATTATTTTTCTATGCAATATAGACCAATATTCTACTTTATTAGTTTTTGAACATCAGCATTATTTCGTTTGATACAGGTGTCTCGCGAAACAACATACTTATCTCCTATTTCTAGAATAACCTCAGGGGTTCCTCAAGGGTCACACCTGGGCCCCCTTCTGTTCAACATATACATGAACGATATCTCCTCTTGTTTCATTAATACAAAATTCTTGGAGTTTGCTAACGACATGAAATTTTTTCGAAAAGATCTAATTCTTCCGATAAACTCCTGATCCAAGAAGATTTAAATCACCTGACTCTGTATTGCCAGCAAAACCGTCTTTATCTGAACACAAAAAAATGTCAATGTATAACATTCTCAATGAATAAAGACACTATCGGAAACGAATATTTCCTCAATAATGAACTTTTAACAAAAGTTTCGGTGGTCAAAGATCTCGGTATTTATATCGATTCTAAACTCTTTTTTGACCAACATATCGAATATGTTCCAAAAAAATATTGATGAAAATTAAGAAACTAAATAATTTAAAAACAAGTTTTAATTTGGATTAGACTTATTGAGGACGCTACATTAGAAATACAGATATTACATTACTTTTACAAAAAAAAACCGCAAAGCTCAAGTTAACGTTAAGTTTTCAGGATCTTATTAGTTTTTTTTAGTTTTGCCCTTCTTGCTACAGAGAATCTACACATACCACGACTTCCTAACAATACTACCAAATCATCAGTTCGGTTTCCGAGCGGACCTCTCCACAGTTCAACGGATAATCAACGAAATTTCAAGAAGCTTCGAATATAAGAAGTTCTCTTCTTGACATCTCCCAATCGTTTGATAAAGTTTCAGCAAATGTACTGGCTTCTAGGTCGGAAGACGAAATTTTCTCTCTCTCATAAAGTTCTATTGACAGTGCTTAAACCAATATGGGCTTATGGACTTCAATTATGGGGATGTGCAATACCATCATCCCTAAATGTTATACAAAGATTCCAAAACAAGACTCTGAGGTCATTGGTGGATCCACCATGGTATATAAACAACCAAACGCTTCAAAGTGATTTCAAGATACCTCTTATCAATGATGATATCAACCGAATGACAGGATCGTAAAATAAGCGAACTATCATAAATGAAAATGAACTGGTAGGGAACCTTTTCAACAATAGACCCGCCACCAGAAGACTTGCTAGTTTCAAGATCTAAGCGGCGTTTTCATTGGTATAGTAAATAGGTTAGTTACTTGGGCCAGTAACTTGCTAGACAGCTACTAATCCAATGTTGCTATCTTACTTGGACCAGTTACTACTTGTACCAGCAGACTGGCTAGGTAAGTAAATAGCTGCGTAGGCTATTTACTAGCCTACTAACCTTCCCCCACTACAGTTAAATTTACTGCCCTTGCTACTCATCGCGCTACTAACCTCTATGCACGCCGAATATAAACAGTTTTGCGCCAGCCAGTGCCAGTGACATTTGTATTTTGTACGTGGAGCAATATTTTCTAAAATCTGCTACTAGTAACTGGTATTGAGAAAATAGTATTATGTGTACATGCCTACTAATCTTGGACTTAGGGATATCTAGCTACTTGCACCAGTTGCTAGTACAAGTAGCAATACCAATGAAAACGCGGCTTTACTCCAAAACTAAATAATGTAGGGCAAGGTGTTCTGTAATGTGATGTAAATAAAGCAAAATATAAAAAAAGTTTTGCCCTTTTCTGGTCTCTAAATTTATTGTTTCAAACCAGAGTTAAATGTCAACTGCAGGCCTCGTTAAAATGGATACTTTGAAGTGCTTATTCCACGAACCACTTTTCGATAGTACACTTTTTATTAGTAATAAATAGTTTGTGGGTAAAATTTTGTCACAACCTTGATTTGGTTTTAATCAGTTAACCAAGTTTTTTTTTTCTGCATACAAGAGAGTGGAGCCAAAACCAATTTCCTGGCGCCCAATTAGCTGTTCTCGCAAGTCGCAACTGTCGCCGTCTCCGTTAAAAAGCAGATCGTTTCGACGATTTCGAGTGTTATTGACAAAATGTAAGCCAGTCGAGTTCTAGCGAAGAACGAATGACCTTGACCTACTGAACCGGAAGCTCGAGGATCGAGGATGAGGATGGAAGTGTTCGAAAGTAGAAATTACCTAGGCATGTGATTTTTTTTATCTACAGACAGGTTTCGGCTTTCACCTTGAGATTGACATGTCACTTTTTAGTCGATACTAGTACATTGTGGCTATATGTCTCTTTCTGACAGAGGACCCGTTAGAAAATTATATAAGGAAATTAAGTGTGTTTTTAATAACATTAATGAACATCTGAAAGTTTCAATATGTATCCCGTTTAAGAATAATTTGTTGTTTTTAAACTCTTCATGTAATATTATAGTACGGCATACCGTAACCAAAATGGCCTGTTATCGCCTCAAGCTTTATTCGTAAGTAATATCATAAGGGCATCTAATTTTTCCGAAAAAAATCGAAAAAACACGTTGCTAAGTAATATTTTAACAAGAAGCATGAGTGCTGGTGGCAACAAGAAACTTTGCATTGTGTTTTTTCGATTTTTTTCACAGGGAAAAATTAGATGGCCGAATGGTATTTGACAAGACTATTTCACGAGTAACAGATTATTCTGCATACACATACTACCTATTATATATGCATAGGTACATAATAAATATGTCGGTATTAATTTTAAAACTAAAAAACAGGTAATTTATTTAATCACAAAATGGTACAATTAAAATATAAATTGCAATTTTGGTACACAGTAGGAGTATTGTTTGAAATCTTTGTTAACTCATTGATAACGTTGGGGTAGGTAAATCATTAATGTTGTTGATGGGTCCAGCTGTAGAGTGAGAAGCTCGAGGAGTGGCTGCATGATCTTCTGTTTTCTGTTTTTTAGCTGGAGGTTCTAAGGCGTCACTTCTAAGGTGTTTATGATGTTGGCTGAACTGTGGCAAGTAATTTTAATTAATTGTTGTTCACCCATCCCTCCTTTAGCCAGGTTACTGACTGCTGTCGACCGCATAGAGTGGTTTGTTATTTTCACTTCTTTTGTATTTAATCCTGCCTTCTCTGCTGCTTCTTTATTCCATTTCGAAAGTTCGTTTTTTCCCACTGGAGTAGTATTGCCGGTGAAAGACGCGATTCACCCTTTCAGGGTTGGTTTTTGGACGTCTGGGGGGTGGGGCAAACTCAAAAAGAATTTTAACTCCCGCCATCGTGTTCAGCATCCTCGAAAACGTACTTTTGGGGCGTCAAAAATTATTTGTGTCTTTCGTTGTTTTTTCCAACTCACAGAATGCACTAAGAGCATCAATACACATGTCGGAATACCCGCACGGGGGTGGTTTACATGTCATTTCCAATTTTTTTTAACTTTTTCATAATAAAAACCAATACCTCAAGTAGAGATCTGACGTTGTGGCGATAAAACACCCTGTAATACGGTTATGGAAGCCAAGAGACAAATATTTTAGTTCTTAAATGTTTCTCTTCACTAGAGTAATCAGCCTTAATAAATTAAACAAAAAACATCAACAGAAGTATATCGGTGAAAGTAAAATTGAAAAGGAATAAATACTGTTACAATTTATGCCAGGTCTCGGATCGCATCAATAGTAATAGAGAGGAATCGCTGATTTATTTCAAAACTTAACTAAACATGATGGAAAAATATGCAAATCTTTTATAGAAAATCTCTCTTCTACTTCTACTCCTTTGGAAATGCGAAAGAACTAGGTTTGTGGTTCAACAGATAGTGGATATCGCCTTTTATAAGGATTTTTATTGAATCTTGATTAAAAATCGAGAGAGAAATATATAAATATAGCTAAATACAGGGTATTGCAAGAGTGCAGCAGTATTTATGAGAAGAAAACTATATTTAAACATGAATAATCTAACAATTATATATTTAATATTCCCCAAATCAAACTCGCCTTTTTCTATAAGACAGCCAGAAAAAATTATCTCCAATACAGCCAAAAACAATATGGCAAGGAGTGGAAGATAGATTCAATCTCAGCAAAAATGTTCATCAAACTTCCGGCTCTAAAACTCACTAGATAGTGTTCTGACTGGATATAAAGGGAATAAAGTACCACAGTAGAAGATTCTTTCTAAAGGAAAAGACACCAAGAACTTCGAGGAGTCATTACTTATTTATGTTGTGGTCTAGAAGAAAGAAAAGTCTTGATTCAGAAGCAAAAACCTCGGTACTCTACCCTAATAAGAGTTTTCTGATGAATAATAAAAATATATACCACAGTTTTCAACACTGCCTGAAATATTGTTAATTATAGACTTAAAGTTTGGTAGGTTATCATCAAAATGGCTGAAAGGATCGATAAAGCCCTACCCAAATATTTTTGCCCAATCTGCGTTAAATTCTCATGATAATACTAAAAATAATTCTAGATATCCAGATGGGCTGATAGGCTATGCATATAACCTTGCCATGGTAGTGGTAGCAAAAACTGGAGAAGATCTAATGAAGATATCCAATAGAATGCTGGAAGACATCAGGTGGATGACGACGAAACAACTGAAGCTGGCGCCCCAGAAGTCCGGAGCAGTGCTACTGGCATCGGGAAGAAAACTGAAGAATAGAAAAGGGCCATGGCGAAACAAGGGTATATAACAAAAACGAAGAACCCAGAAGCCTAGGAAGAAGACAGACCATGGACAAATGGCAACAATCATGAGAGTCCAACAAAGGGAAGGCCATATGGACAGGAAGACTTATAAGTGATATAGAACCATAGATGAACAGTCCGTTTCTCTGAAGTAATGCCTGTGGGTTGCAAATGTTTTTAATAATATAATGCGTTGATAGACTAACACATTCTTCCATACGCCCAGAACAAACCATTTTTGTTTCCCAATTTCAGGCAAGAACTTCAAATGTAAAAAAAAAATGCAAACACTTAAATTTAAAGGATTTCTCATAAACGATTTAAAAAATTGTAACTAGGGAATGTTCAATAAACTAAAATTAATTTTTTATAGTTTATTAAGTCTTGAAATTTCTTTAATCAATTTAAAATATAAAAATGATAACAAAAACTTTAACCAAATAAATATCTGTACAGTTTTATATTCATAACATTTTTTTTTTCGTTAAAAAACCAAAAGGTCAACTTTCAGTTTTGGAAATTACACAACATTTATGAAGCAACAATGTATAGAAAATATATTTCAAATAACATTATGTGTCTAGTAATTGGTATGAAAAATAAAGATATAAAAAGTATGAGAACAAGAAAAATAAAAAGAGAAAATATACACTAAGTTAGTTGAATAACCTTAATATCAATTATTAGTTTTAAAAATATAATGCTAACACAAAAACTACAAACTACATTTCCTATATAATCCTCTACCTAAAAAAGTGTCGTCAGTACCTATAATTTATATAATACTTATTTAAATAAAGAATAAAAATAAATTAATACTTACAATCAATTCGATTTTTGTGTCAAACCGTAATCCATTTCTAAAAACTCTGGGGTATGGTCACATTCAAATATTACAATTTTTTCACATAAATCGAATTAATAATTCCTAATCCTATAAAAAAAACATTTAATTATATTGCAGTGGTTGGTTAAATCTAGATATAAAACCAGAATCAAGTAAAAGCCAGAGTTAATTACAGCAATTTTAAAATGAAAATAGGCAAAGCCAAGAATGAGATTGAAGACAAAACACCAATAAAGAAAGCAAGAATGTATGAAAGTATTATCTATTAAGGTTTTTATATCTAGAAGTGCAGAATAATATAAAATAGAGAATAATATATATTGAACAAAAAGAAATATAATTAAGAAAAAATATAGTAAGAAATTAAAAAATAGAATAGAAATAGAAAAGCAAATGATTATGAAAGAAGAGATACTTAAATAGATACATAAGTTAGGCATTAGAAAAATTGAGTAAGAATGGCAAAAAATTGAAGATGTTAAATTAAAATACACTTCAAAAAGAAAGAGAAGAAATTAAAAGAAAATTATAAAAGAAAATATATAGAAAGAAGAAACACGTAAAGTTTTCAAAAGTGAAAACTTCAGAGAATGACAGAACAAAAGGAAAATGAAGCAAAACAGAAACAAAGTATATAGAAAAAGGAAGAATAGATGCAAAGAAGAAAAAATGAAAAAAGAATACCAACAGAGGAAAGGGAAATATATGTAGATAAAAAAGTTATGTTTGGTAGAAAAAAAAAGTAGTAAAAATAAAAAATAGTAGTATTAATAAAAGAAAATCATAAATACAGTAATAAAGAACGCAGAAAAATGAAGAATAGGAAAATAAAAAAGATATAAAAATTAAGAAGACAGACAGAGAAACAGAAATAGATAAAATAAGAGTGTTAGAAATAAAATAAATATGAAACTACTAGTACAAAATAATTTTACCTCACTTCATGTATTTTTGCTTCACAAATGTTGCGCATTTTATTATTTCTCGAAATAATACAAAATATTGAATTCAAAAAGAAACAAACATGTCAAATTAACTATCTATAAGTCCAACATATGGAAAAAAAGAAAATAATTAAAAAAATATGATAAATTGAGTTAACATGATTGCTATTTTCTAATAATCAAAGAAACACTGAGAAGAAGAAAAAATTAAAATACGTGAAAAATAGAGCCTTTAAGATATTTAAAAAAACTTTTTAAATATTAGAAAGATATACTTGGAAAAAGAGTGCTGAGGGAAAAAGTAAAAGAAAGAGTATTATGAAAAATATACAAAAACATACATAGAAAATGAAACAATTATGGAAAATATACAGTTATAAATGATGCAAAAGTAGCTACAAGAACACAGAGACTAAAAGATACATGCAGATAAATGGAAGAGACAGATCCGGTTAAAATTGAAGATAAATTATAAATTTTATATCAAATATAGAACAATAAAAGAAAAAAAATTCAACTAAAAACATAACGAAAATTGTAGACAAGATAAAACTTTAGAGAATGATACCAGAAGGAATTGTTGATAAGGGAACAAAATAAAAAACTAAATGGAAGATGCTGACAGTAATTAAAGAACAACAATTCTAATTCTTGAAAAAGAGAAGAACAAGTAAGATGAAACACAACAAACAAGTATCCTGAAATGGATTTTTAAAATATTTTTTATAAGAATATTTTTTTCTATTTCAAGCAAAAAGTAAAAATGATTCGAATGAAAAGATATAGACTACAGAAAGATGGTCTTTTGTTTGTTAATGAT
Source organism: Crepidodera aurea (assembly GCA_949320105.2). Taxonomy (NCBI): domain Eukaryota; kingdom Metazoa; phylum Arthropoda; class Insecta; order Coleoptera; family Chrysomelidae; genus Crepidodera; species Crepidodera aurea. Next base: position 14,138,446 of record OX439479.2, read on the forward strand.
GAAAAATAATATAATATTTATCAATATTCAAAAAGGAAGAAAAAGGAATCGAATAATAGATGAATTATTTAGTACCTAATGGTGTACAAACTGAAAATTGTATAAAATAAATAATTATACTATTTTTGCAATAAGAAGACAATGACGTCATTTCTAGTTATTTCTATTGTCAACGGAATAAACACGATAAGAGCAAATACGATTTAAACTTAACGAGCAGGGGAAATTAACTGTTAAAGGTTGGCAACACTTCACGATGTTGCCGCTATGACATAGCGAAAATTCCTGATTCATCAATCAACATTCGTTTGCAGGTTAGATTGTTTCCTTTGATTTGTGTATTCAGTTTTCTTTAAAATTTACAAGAACATAACTAATTGATTGTGACAGTCTTCAGTGTGAGGTGAAAATTCAAAAAAAGATTTAAAATCAGAAATTTGCAAGAAATGGTAACAGCTCTGTGACGTCAGTGCCTTCTTATCGTATAAATATTTTATGAATACAGGCTACAAAAGGAAAAACCGTTGACCTTATTACAAGAAGAGAAAAATGAAGGAGAAAATGTAGATGAACAAAAATTTTGACTTTTTGTTTTATAGAAATAAATTTCATGTTTTCACGTTTTTGGATTATAAAATGAGGAAAAGAAAGTCGACAAATTAAAGTACAAAATAAATATCACTACAATTAAGTACTAGATCATTGGGTTTATACAAAATCAACTGAAAAACCTAGAAACAATAGGTTTTAATAGAATATTAGTCAAACTTACAAAAAATCGAAAAATATACTACTTAAACCTATTTAAATAAAAACAAAAAGATAACATTTTTAGATTTAAATTTTACTTCGTCCTCTTCATCTGCCAGACTTATATCCTCTTTACTTCCTGATATGGTTGGCGCATTGGGGTACTAATTCAGGCTCTTCGCAACTGAGGCTGTGTTCGTCTACAACTTTTCCTTCTCCGCAGCTGATTAATCGTGGATGTCCGTTGACGCAGGTGATCAAACGGTGACAGTCTCCGGGAACGGGGAAACGGGGGTAGGGCCAGAATTTAGCTGCTAGGCTGTTTGAGGGAACTTTGGTGGGGCATTTGAAACCGACCACAGCTAAAAAATAAAAGAAAATACTAGAGATTCAAGATGCCCGTATACTCCTATTCCTGTTCCTTCATCTCCATCTAATGGCACTTTTTTTAATTTTTGGGATGGTCTCTTTGTCCCATTCGCTTTTGTTACTTAGCTTCGTGTTGAATTCTTTCAAAAGTAGGTTAAGTTCATGTCTTACAATTATGAAAAAACCGTTATTAAAAAACAACTAATTTTATAGAAATTAAATACAAATATAACATTTAATCGGCGACATGGTAAAGTGATGTTCCGGTATTTGATCTTGTATGTAATCGTAAATGTGTATATAGGTAAATTGTTACGCTCCATATCCAACACGTTTATCGTTCACTTCTAAAGTATTTCATTATTTTACCTCCTACACTCAACAAGAAGTTAGGAAATCTTTAGCTGATATTGTTTTCTGTATCACGTTGAAAGTATCTACCTATTTTTGTCGATTAATTCATTATGCATTTACTGATCCAATATGTATATTCATGTTAAAATCCTATATTTTTTGTGGGCCCCAAATGATTCTTTAGACAAACGCAAACTAGAAATACCGCGAAAGTAATTTCTGTATAACTGTCTACAACACACAAATGAAGTCAAAAGTGCTTTAATGTCAAAAAATGACTGATTTAGACCAAAATCATCGGCCAGTGTTAGAATGACAGAAGCTTGCTTAAGAATAATAGTTTTATCTTTATGATATTTTTTACTTCTTACCTTCAGGATTACATTTTTCTGCTAACAAATCTGGCCAGTTACAACCATGAATTCTTTCGTCATACACCAGACCTGGTTCACACTGGTTAGGAATCGGCTCTCCATAGGCACATTTAATATAATGCACAGAACATTCTTGACCATCTGGGTAGATACCAAATTGGTATTCACATCCCGGTGTGCTGATTGGCGTCACTAAAAAATATTTAAAAAATATTAATTGGACACTGCTTAAAATTATTTATGGATGTAGAACCTACAGATATTTGTATATTTAAAATGGAACATTTAATAATGAGAAACTGACCACATTTAACATTTAACGTGTGTTAGAATCAACATGCTCCCACAGAAAATTGTATGCAAGCTTAGTGAAAGAAATAGGCAAGACAGTATGAGAAGATGATTGTTACCCCACGTCTAAGGAGCAAAACACAGCAAGCTGTTTGGTGATGTATATCAAAGAAATAGGCAAGACAGTATCAGAAGATGATTTTTACCCCACGTCTAAGGAGCAAAACACAGCAAGCTTTTTGGTGATGTATATCAAAGGAATAGGTAAGATAGAATCAGAAGATGATTGTTACTCCCACTAGTTGCACAATCATCTAGAGAGCTTGCTGCTGTTGCTGGAAGACTAGAATTAACAGAAACAATAAAACATCTTCGTGATGTAGGTGTATATGTTCAAAGATCAATGGTTTGTCTTCCATTTACTGACAATCACAAAATAATCTGTAGAATGTGAGCACAAGTATATAGGAATCGGGACTATAACGACAGGTCACGCCAGGTGATTTAATTTTGTGTGAACCCAAAATATGGTGTGATGGTATGGGATAGACTAAATACTGGTCTTTACTTCATTATTTCGCTGTCGAAAAGTACTCGATTTATTTTTATGAATGATAGTGCTCTTCTACAGAATAATTGATGAATCAATAGAAACTATTGGTCAAGAAATTTCCCTGACAGACACATTTTAGAAAGATCATCCTGCTGCAGAAAATATACCACCATGTACAATTTATAAATGGAAAATTACTCTGAGACGCCATTGTTAAAATGTATATTACGATATACACCAATGTATACTTACAATCTACTTTTCTGTGTCCACAGTCTACAGCCCAGTTATAGTTGCAGTGATGGTGGACGTTGCCTTTACCATCAAAGAGTAAACCATTTTCACAAGTTTCTACGGTTAGCGTTCCGTTGGTACAGAGAAAGAAAAGGTTGCAGGATTCTGGATGGGCGTAAGCTTGTAATCCATGCTGTTCCGGACAAGATGGACCGTCTTGGACCAAAACTCCTGCATTTGCTACAAAAAGAAGTAAGTATATGGAAGGGAGTATTTTCTAAAACGTTAATAAGTGTGTATCGTTTTATCGCAAACTGAAAATTAAAAAATCAGTACGTTTGGTTATTTATTACATATTTTATTGTTAAAACTAATTATACATTATTACAGACGCTTTGCAGCATTTTATCTAGTAGATCAAGTATGGTTTTAGAGGAAGAGTTGGTGAGTGGTTGAGTTCCTACCTATCTGACAGAAATCAGTTAACAGTCGTTAATTCTTGTCTATCAGAAACACGTTTAGTTAATTGTGGCGTACCTCAGGGCTCTGTCATTAGGCCTCTTTTATTTTTAATCTTTATCCAATGACTTAGCTCTGACGGTTAATGATGGCAGTATTGTACTATTTGCCGATGATACTTCCTATCTATTTTGTAATAACGATATCTCCCAATTAACTGTTGAATTTCAAATTTGAATAAATAAGCTAGTACAATGATTTGACGAAAATAAACTTATTGTTAATAAAGAAAAAACTGTGTTTATTCATTTTACTCCTAGGGTGTGTGATATACTTGAGAGTCATTGAGAATAGATGGAAAATCTATTCATCAAGTACAGTCCACAAAATTCTTAGGTGTTCACATAAATAACTCTTTAAGCTGGGAATTTCATATTGATATACTGTGTAAAAAAAACTTTCATCTGCATGTTTTGCACTTTTTAGGCTTAGAAGTATAACTAATAAATCTGTTTTGTTGGCATATCATTACGCACATTACTACTCTCTTATTAGATATGGTTTAATTTTTTGGGGATCATCAGCTCATGTATTGAGGGTTTTTAAACTTCAAAAAAGCTTTAAGAAATATAGCGTCACTGAGGTATAGGCAGTCATGCAGAGAAAAGTTTAAGGAACTTCATATATTACCAGTTCCTTGTATTTATATTTTAGAACTTTTAATTTATGTCGAATCAAACCTAGAACATTTTCGTACTAACAACTTCTACCATAATTATTTAACTCGAACTCGAACACATAACTCTGCATTTTTTGAAAAAAGCACTCAGTACATGGGTATTTTAGTTTATAATAAACTTCCTAATATTATGAAATCAATAGGACCTTTGAAACTATTTAAGAAAAAAGCAGAAAAGTTATTGATGGATAATTGTTTTTATTCTGTTGAAGAATATTTGGCGTATACATTTTAACTGTTATATTTTAGCTATACGTTTATTTTTTTTCTCTTTTCTATATTTTTTGTTTTTTTATGTTTTATGTTCCACAACTTATAAACTGTCTTTTGACTTGTCCCATTTCATGTATAACTGATCATATGGACAATAAAGTTATTATTATTATTATTATTATTTACATTTGATAATTTAATCCTAGACCTGATGATGGCTGTTTAAGCCGAAATTACTCTACTACTTGATAAATTGTGCGGGATTGATTAGATTTTTCTATTTATATTGAATAAACAACATCTGTGACATGGATAATATTTTCTATTAATTTTTATTTATATTCTGATGTTTTATAAAGCATTTGAGATTTATGGAAAGTTTTTCTACAAACAAATTCTTTAATGAATGTACAAAGTCAACAAAACTTTAATTAGCAGAAGATTAGGTATGTGAATTTTTTTTGTGTGGTGTATATATTTTTAAATTAATATGTTTTCTAAAATCTGATAAGAACATAAAAATGAAAAGTACTTACTGGTAACCTTGGTTCTATTTTCCTTAAAAATGTAAATATTAACAGAAAAGAATTACAGTATAATTATTCAATTAGCAGGTAATAATAGTTTTCAAGCTAAATATACAACACCATTCATTAAAATGTTTTAAATATCATTCTTAAAACTCATAGAGGTCAATTTTAAATATTATAAAGGTCGTTAGAAACAATATTTTAGTTATTATTGTTTAATTGGATAATAAAGCATCTATAGAAAATAAATTAGAATATTTATGCTTAAAAAATTCAAAGAAAAATCTTTCTCTTAACAGGTAAAAAGGTTCTGGTATCTAGGATTGCAGGACTATTAGTCCACCCTTTTTGGTCCGCATTTTGGACCAGGCGAAATTTCATTAGCTACAGTATCAATTTTACGAAATTTTCTACTATTTATATCTTTTTTTATTGGTCGTAATCCCTTATATACAAGTTCCTGATACTTTTGTATTTTTTATACCCTGGTAATTTATTCCCTCATCTCCCAAACTAGGACGTGTTGACAGGAATCTATTCTAGGTTTCTGACGATTTTAAAACTAATCCCTCCATCAGAACGAACACATCGAAACTTGCAATGAGGATCAATCGTTTTGTCAGGACCAACAACACTAAGGCTCGATGCAGACGGGCGAGTTCTATCGCTGCGAGTACGCAGCGTTGTCGCCGCGAGCTCGCCGTCCCACTATGCACACGGGCGAAGCTTTTCTCGAAGATCGCAACTGCTTAACCGCCGGCGAGGAATTCTCGCCGCGACATCGCGGCGAGGTCGCTGCGAGCTCTCCTACGTGTGAATCGCTCCATTTGTTTCTTTGGTCCGCTACCTCGCGCGAGAAAAAATCGCTGCGAGCTCGCGACGAGTACGCAGCGTTCTCGCCGCGAGCTCGTCGTCCCACTATGCACACGGGCGAAGCTTTTCTCGAAGATCGCAACTATGAATCATCAGTACGTTGTCGACTTCAAACATGGATGCATCAAGACGTGTTGCAGTGGCGTACTTTACTTACCATAACTTGTACTATAACTATTAAAAAGAATTTAGGTTAAAAAACGTTAAATAAAACTTGCATCAGTTATCAGTTTTGTATCCAATTATACAAGACGATCCATTATACAAATAGGATACATAAGATTACCAAATTATACACGTTTTGTATCCAATTATACGATCTGGCAGCCCTGAGTACGAACCACCACTGATTAATTTCTAGATGCGAGCACAAGCGGCCTACAAGTACTGCTTAACCGCCGGCGAGGAATTCTTGCCGCGAGATCGCGGCGAGTTCGCTGCGAGCTCTCCTACGTGTGAATCGCACCATTTGTTTCTTTGGTCCGCTACCTCGCGCGAGAAAAGTTCGCGGCGAGCTCGCAGCGATAGAACTCGCCCGTCTGCATCGAGCCTTAGTACAAGTTTAGGTGTATTTTTCCGCAAAAAGGACGTTTGTGAATTAGTAAACTCATTGTAATAATTGTTTTATAGAATCTTTTCTTTTTTTTCAGGTTCTATTATTTTAAACATCCAGTCTCTGTAACTCCTCCACTTCATTGTGTAGCCTTACGGATTGAGGTCGTTTTTTTAAATTATAACATAAGAAAAATCTGTTTATTAAATTTTAAATTAAACTATTTTATCTCTAAAACAATTTTATATTCAGAATAAAATACTCTGTGGTTGTTTTAATGGGACAGATTACTTCTTTCAATAAACGATATTAATATTTACCCTAAGGCAAAGTTTCCTGTTATTAACAAAGTCTGAAAACCGTAACAACCTTATTTTTGTTATAATAATTATTCGGTACTGCACCCACTCGGTGAATGTAACCACTCTAGAATTACAATGAAGACGTCAGTGGCGTATCTACTAATTAAATTTTAATATTCAGTGTTTGAAGTGAGAACTCGGGGACAACGAACGATTTTTAAAATTACATTTGAATAGGCAATGTTCTTTTTAGAATTAATTACAGGTTCTTACCTACGCCTGTTATGTTAATGTATTTGTTTAGTTTCAATATCAGTTTTGATTAATATTAAGACAGTTTTTATACGAAAGCGGCTTGAGGAAAAAGATCAAAGGTGAGTGTTATTTTCAGATATATCAAAATATTTCTCTTATTAAAGATCGAGCGAAAGAGATATTGTAAAGAATTGCGAAAATTATTGCTTGTAATTACTGTATCTGGATATGGCATTTAGTTTATAATTGGGCTAATAACCGGTTACACCAAGAATTATATTGCACGTCTAACAAGCGTTTACATTTCTGTATAATTATTCTAAATATACTATAATACTAATTAGAGTAATATAATAAAATATAACATGGCGCCTTCAACCCGAACCCACACCTAGTGTTTAAGTATTTTGATTTATTGATTTTGACTCACAATTTGCCAATTATACTTTTTATATTTGCTACGAGAACATTACTGTATTTTGAAAGGAACTTTCATTCGTTCAACACACCTTTTGCTTTGAAATTTAATTGGTTTTATAAGCCGTTCAAACCAGATATCTCTTCCACCTAAAATAGCAACTCCCACTAACAAATATAATTAAAGGCCCCAATAAAAAAAATCCCCCAATTTTGACCACATAACTGCAGAAATTGTTAGTACTCAACTAGAAAAGAAAGACGTCTCTCAAAAAGAATCCTAAAAACTACTACAAGCTCCTTCTAAAAAATGTTGATAAATAGTTTATCGTTACGCAACAACATTCTAAGATACAATACAATTATTCGTGCTATTGTATCAAATAGTAGAGCACTACAGTACTATGCAAAATTAGAATGATTTCAGAACAAAAAAAAAATAGAAATTTTGACGGTGAAACAAGTAACTGTAAACATTGAAAGAAGCTATACTAAGCGACTGAAAAAGCAACCCTAATATAATTTATAATTTGCATAATGCCACCTTCCGTTCGATACACTGCGACCTGTAAAATCTATTGTGATGCCCCCTTCTGTTGCCCATCCGCTAAGGGTGTCTCAACTATTAGAGCAGTTCCTCCAGTCCGATTGCTTTCAAAATGGTCAGGATGCCGGTAGGCTTCAGGCTCTTCTATTTGATATTCTCCGAGAGAATGTCGATAGAGGTTTCCTCCTCTTCCTCGCAGAATCTGCATTCTTCTTTGCCTACTAATCCGAGTTTCTTTAGGTGGCCTCTCAGACGGCAGTGCCCTGTTAGGATACCCGTTAGTATTATGTGCTTATTTTTACTTTTACTGATGCAGTCGTCAAATATCTTCTGGTTATAGTTCCCCAGTAGTGTCTTGGCCTGCCTCATTCCTTGTAGTCCTATCAAGTATTGGGATCTTTTCTTATTTACTTCTTTTCCAAGTTCATCAAGTATTGTACTGGAGCTTATTCCGCAGAAGGGTTCAGGTCCCAGAAATGGTGTTTCAGCCCCTTTTTTGCGAGTACGTCTGCTCTTTCATTACCCTCCACTCCAGTATGTCCCGGAACCCATAGTAGGTTAACAGTGTTATTCTTGCCTAGTTCGTTTAGATTCTCTAGGCACTCCCAAATGATCTTGGAGTTGATTACGTGGGAGTTCAAGGCATTAATGGCTGCTTGGCTGTCTGACATGATGATGATCTGTTGTCTGCGAAAATTTCTTTCTTTGTTGAACTGGACACATTTTCCGATGGCGTATATTTCAGCTTGCCTTCTGTAGTTCTAGAACCATCTGTGTACCATTTTATGGCACTTCTCTTGAGTTTTGGGATGGTATCTTTGTCCCATTCGCTTTTGTTACTTAGCTTTGTGTTGAATTCTTTCACAAAGCTTAACTTCTTTGTCATCTCATCTTGGGGCATGTCCCAGGTTTGGTGTTCCAGAAATGGTGTTTTGCTATTTCATTACTCTCCACTCCAGTGTATTCCGGAACCTATAGGTAACAGTGTTGTTCTTTCCTAGTTCATTTAGTTCCTCTAGGCAATCTTGTCTGCGAAAATTTCTTTCTATATTGTTTTCGGAATATTTGGTTCCAGGCCTATTCCTGTTCCTTCTGTTGTTCTGGATCCATCTGTGTACCATTTAATGGTGACATACGATGGACAATGAATAAAATTCCTTCGCACATAACATTTTTAAAAACAGAAACTTTTATAGCAGGTTTATTTCAAAAATTAAACAATATGAAAGTGGCTAAATAATTTTTTTTAAGAATAAATAGAAGAGTTGGTATATTACGAATTTAATTTCTGATGAAGATGCCATAATAATACAATAAAAATATTAAAATGAAATGTCATTTATAATACTCCACGATTTTTCCGTGCACTTATTCAAATCTTCTTTTTTTAAAGTGAAACTATAATAAAAATAAATTACTGCTAATCAATAGTGGAAAAGGACAAACAAAAAAACTTTCACGTCTTCCAATAAATCACAGTAAGATAAATAATAGCGTTACAACGGAAAGCGGTTGTCATGATAGTGTTTTTATAGACAGACATTTCTTTTAAAGTTGTTGATTAAAAGTAAATAAAAAAGATAGTGTACACATAGACAATTTCAGACCTTTCACAATCCCTGCTAGTTTTCAAAATGTTTTCGGAAAAATTTATTTTATTAAAAAAATACGGCTTTAATACGTCTTTACGAAAAAAAAAAGTCAATTATGTAGAATCTGGTGACTTCTGTGACTTCGAGTATTTAATTGTGTTAATCAAAATAAACTATTTTGTGGATACATATACATCGAGTAAATTAGAAAGAACCCCAGGGCTCAATTTCGAGACCCATATTCTTCATTTTATAAAAGTCAAATGAAAGACTGTAAATCATAATGAATATGTTGGTTTTTCGGATAATATTTCTTTGATATTTTCTAAACACAGCGACAGTCAAATCAAATTAAATGTTTATAAAAGGTTTTTTTTTAAATTATGAATGAAAAATAGATTTTAAAGATTACCTATTATTTGAGATCAAGCTTTTAGTATTGTGTTTTTAGTACATTCTATACTGGATAATAAATTACAAATCAATTAAAGGAACCAGAGCCCTTAGAATGTTAAAACATAAAATGCAGGATATTGCTATCTAAATATCACATAATCTTTCGTAAAAAAATATGTATGGATAAATATTAATAACACAAATGTTGACAGTAATCTATAACACAATTTTTTGAGTTGAATAGGTAAGTCAATTTTTAAATTAAAATTTGATGAGTGTATAGGAAAATTTATTTTATTTTATTTTTATAAAAAGAGTTTGGCATAAACCAATTTAACTTTCATGTCTTCCTCGAAGCTACATTTTAAAAGAGACATATTTAAAAAAAACTTTAAGCTTGAACGACTTAATTAATTAATATTAGTTAAGTCAATTAATAATTGAAATTTTCTTGAAAAATTATTTTTTTTAAACAAAAACCGTACAATATGGTACTTACCGAAAGCAGCAAAAGAAAGGACAGCAATGGCAAGCGATCTCATGGTGACTGCCTTTATCCTTGACTAAACTCTAAGTTAAATAAACTGCAGTTCTTTGCTTGGACACGCTTAACACTTTCTATACACCTCACCGATCTACCGACGAATGCTTAAACAGAACTTAAGCCATCAGGCTCTGAGCTGGTTTTCATTCGATATACAGGGTGTAAAAGAAAACGACTAGTTTCCGCGTCGGTAGGTCAGTGAGAACAAAAAGATAATCAGCTTTAAGCGGTTATGATTATGTAAAAATGTTTATAACCAAAGAAAATTAGGTTGCTTCTTCGTTATGGTTATAATAATGTTATATAATTATTTGGTTGGTTTATTGCGTCGGTCTACGTCCTTTTAGAAATATATAAGAAGTTTACTTGGTTTTCCAAAACAGAATACACATATACATATTTTTTTTACATATTATACGATTCAAAAGATATTTGTTCTAAATAATAGTAAACAAGTACATCAGGGTTTGTACTATACAAATTGCTAAGTCTGGAAAAAGTGTGAAGGCAAGTTTTAGTTCTCTTACGAATGTAAAAAAACCTAAATATTTATATATGCCACAAAATTTAACTAAATACATAACTACTCAAAATTTTATTAGTACAACCCTGTGGTTTTGGACTTGACCTAATAATAATTTATGAAAATCTTTAGCAACCATGATAAGAACTATTCGAGGTCATCTCAAATATCTTGAATCGTTTAATACCTTCATATAAAGATACTCCTGCACAGAGTAGAGGCACTTTGTTGCACCCTATGGGGAAATAGTTTCTATAACATTCGTTATTTGCAGTTAAGAGGACTATAGAGGCAGCCGAAGAGTTCAAATTTGGACACGATTATATATACGTATTATTCTAGTGCTTTTTGTCATCCAGAAAGGTTAATCTTTTTTGGATTCCAAGTTACAACAATAAAAATCTCTATAAAACGGTAATTTTAAAAATCAATACTATTAGTCCTCAAGAACTCTATAATCAATATGTCTGCCAAAGGACCCCGCACCATTCTTATGGAAACGGGAACACCGTCAAATTGTCTGAATTTTTGATATGTGGTAGTACTTGATGCCTTGGTCAATAGTGTCCATGGCTAGATTTCGATATACAGGGCGTTAAAGTTCAAGATCTCGAAATTTTAAAATGTGTACCAAAAAGTCCCTGCAAAATATTTTTAAAAGTTTCTGGCGAATATATGTAGTCAAAATATATAAATTCATGTTTCCTAAGGCCTTTTTGTTCAAAGTATGTATTTTTAACATGCAGAAATAGCCTGAAATATCGATAAAAAATGTCACCGTCAAAGTTTCTGAATATTGGATATAATGTAGATCTTGACGTCCTCGATCAAAATTACCCTTGGCTATAGCTACTGTGGCTATAGCAACCAGAATTTAAAAAAATGTGATTTTTGAGTAGCTGTAGATACTTTACTATTTACCTTAGATAGTAAGTGTGATATATCGTTAAAATCAGCTCATTGGGAAGATTTTAAAAATGTTAAAATACATAGGGTGTTCCATTAAAAACTTTGATCGGGCAGGGCGTTATGAAACGAAAAATTGCTTGAATAGAAATTAAGTAAGGGTGAGTTAATTAGGGATGGATTTTGGGTTTATACCTACAGCACGAGGATGCGGATTTTCCAAATTGGAACAAATTACATGTATGTTAAACGTACCATCGCTTAATTTAAAGCGGTACAATTTAAATCAAAGAAAAATGGAGGACATTATTGACGGAGTCTTGCAGAGCAGCTACTTGATTATTTCAATGGTACCTATACTCCAATAAGTGTTTCCGGTATTTTTATAACCCCACGATGCCTGGAACAATAGTTTGGTTTGGACAGACCGAAAGCGGAGTGTAATACAGATTACATAGATTATGATTATTTTCAAGTTTTGTAGTTGTTGTTCTATCACGATTCCAATAATTTACAACAGTGCCCCGAATAGGTTATTCCATTTCCTACTCAGTTGGATATTGTGGTGACAGATTAATAAGATCATTTTAGTTATAAGCTGCGGTCTATTGTAAATTCTTATTGTGATAATTTTATTGAAGCTGCTTCCCAAAAGTAACCTTCAAAACTGAAACTTTGCTACTGATTTTTTATTTTAACTTTATTTTTAAAGTTAGTACTTTTTGTAACTTTATTTGCTTTTAAACTTTTTTAATTATATTTTATTAAATATGAATCTTCGAGAAAGTCTCGAACACAATTTAATCTCGTTTTTTCTTAATCCATCAGATATCAAAGCGAAATAAGCCACTATTAAAGTATTAAAAATCTATCATAAGCGATAATGGCCCGAAATCCCTTACTAAACTCACGTAGTTAGTATCAATCAAAAAAAAATTCTCAAATCACTCAAACGACGGGCTTTCCGGAGTATTTATCGATCTGTTGATGGTGTGTCCATACACTGCGACCTATAAGATCTATTCGTTAAGGATGTCTCAAAGATTAGAGCAGTTCCTCCAGTCCTATTGCTTTAAAAAAGTTCAAGATGCCGGTAGGCTTCAGGTTAGGTAGATCTTCCTCTTCTATTTGAGGTATCGTACCCTTGGATTATGCATTCTGAGAAAATGTGGATAGATGTTTCCTGCTCTTCCTCGCAAAATCTGCATTCTTCTTCCTCTAATAATCCGAGTTTCTTTAGGTGCTCTCTCAAGTCCCAACCGGCAGTGCCTTGTTAGGATACCCGTTAGTATTCTGAACTTGTTTTTACTTTTGCTGATGCAGTCATCTGATCTCTTCTGGTTATAGTTTCCCAGTAGTGTCTTTTGACCTGTCTCATTCCTTGCAGTCCTATCCAGTATTGGGATCTTTTGTCATTTACTTATTTTTTAAGTTCATCAAGTATGGTGCTTGTGCTTATTCCGCAGAAGTGTTCAGGTACCAGAATTTCCGGAGTAATATGGCTGGAAAATATACAGAGGTATACGCCAAGATTGTCATAATATTGATTCAATATATTTGAGTTTTGTTATGGGCAATATTTTTCCTCCCCTAAGAAACATAAAAGTAAGATATTAGTGTCAAGGGTAAGCAGATCTTTTACTACTGAAAATATAAGAGAGAAACATGCTGATGATAGATCTGAAATACACCTTAAATTATTTTGCCAGTACTCCAAGTTACATTAGTTCAATAATTTAAAGTTATAGTCCAAATACGACATTCATTGTCAAAAAGAAACACATGAATTCAAAATAACAATTAAATAAAATTCACAGACCAACAGATTTATCAATAACGTATCCGATGTCCATAAGACACGGAGGAGAAAGTATAATGTAGCGGTCACGGTATTTTATTGTTATTTAGAAGTCACGATTTGGGTTGCTTTATTTAAAATAATCAATTATCTTCGAACATTTTGTTACAGTTATACTTATGGTTTGAACGCTATTGTTAAAGATAATATGCAAGGTCATAGTATAAAAATAATGAAAGCATATCATGATTTTCAGATAAAACCTTTGGCTTCTTCGTGTTCGTGTTTTATAATATTGGTTTTATATAGATTTCATTTTTTATAAATCAGGATAAAATACAATTAAACAACATCAAAGTTTCGTGGTTAAATGAAATATCAAATCAATAAGAAAAATAATTATTTTCTTCATTTCAATGATTTTAAACGTTAATATTTTTCCAGTTATACTTCATTCTTGAATCTGTACTGCTTCAGAAATATTGTGTCACCAATAATACTCAAAATATTGGTTAGGAATCAGAAAATACTGATAATATTCCATCCTAATTTATTTTTTTACATTTTGTAACGCTCTCTATATTTTATTTTGACCCACTTTTCAATTTTATATCTGTAACTTGACACTTCTCTGGATTACCTTGAATAAACCATACCTTTATTAAAAAAAGGCTTCTGGTTTACTATAATTAAAAACTAAATAACTTTTAATACCGAAATTTAATTATTTCTATTTTATTGAATTTAGTAGGGTACCTTTCAGAATTGGTCTAGTATAGTTCAGTGGCGTATGCAGAAAATAATCAAATTTAACGATTTTATTTTCACTTTTAGACGTAATAGTAAAAGAAAAAGCCCAACCCAATAGATTTTTTCGCCTACCATGTCTGAAAATGAATCATATCAACCCTAAAAATTAGACCGAAAGTAATATTTCCGGGCCTTGGGTCGCAAAAATCAAAAAGAACACGATTTTCACTATCAACGCACCTTTGACTTTGACATTTCACATACATTTTCATTAAACGTCAGTGTAGAATCAAGAGAGTTAAACTTTAAAATAAAAATACGTTCTGATTCTGAATAATTGTGATTATGTGAATTAGTGAAAATTAATAGTAATTCAGGCAGTGATGAAGAATTTACGAATACTCCACCAGACTTGCAAGAAGAAGGTAAGTAATGTTTCTCTAAATTTGTTACTTAACAAGACAACGCGCAATGGTACGAAATATGAATTGTTTAACAACTGGAAATAATATATAATAAATAAATTAGTATATTTTTATTACTTAACTTGCTCATTAAAATCTGTCTGTATTTATAAAATTAAAGATTTTTGTTATATTTTCCTATTTTTTGGTAGGCGAAAAACAGTTGTGTGTCACACATGCAGAAAACGCAGCCCTTAGTTATTAGCTGCCCTCGCTTCGCTTCGCTCGCTCATGCATCATCATCATCAGTTTTTAAACTTTATAGGCAATTTTTATTAGTAGTAAATTTAGCAAAAATTTCTGATCTGAGATACTCCATTCAAAATTACTTTACAAAAAAAATCAAAAGTTACTACAAATGAAAGTTACGCTATCAATAAAAAGGGTTATATCACTTATAACTCCCTTGGGATGTTAGAGGTTCCTTAATTCACGATTTTTTGATATTTGGACGTTTGTTGAATATTGCTGTGTGTTTCATTATATTTAGTGAAGGTCATTGCTGCTTTGTGTTATAAATTTTATTAAAATCGATTAGAAATAAATAATCTATGTACCACGGAAAATAATGAGCCTTAATTACCTCAGGCAATTGCCTTCGGGATTTAAGCCCTTATACATAAATTACTATTGTGTTCTAATAATACTGACAATAAAATACAGTAAAATGACTCGCTTTCGAGGGTACTAAAATAAAAATGCGAAAAAGGTATGTTACGCTGCTGGTAAAAATGATTTTAATGTTTTGTCTACCAGAAATGTGGCAACGTGAGACAAAAAAATATTGTTTTGCAACTTTCACTGTTCTCAATAATTAGAATACGTCGTTATTACACAATAATTCTAATAGCTGTCGATATTTACAGCTGTTTACTGGGCTACCTAACAACTATGAATGTACGAATGTCTCGAAACATGGATGTAGGAGGGGACAAAGTGTATACATGGTGGATAAAAAATTATATCTATAAGAGCTTCACAAAACTTAAAGAAGTGTTTATATTTAAATATCATAATCATTATTTTGGTTTTTGAAAAAGCTATTCTACAACTCAACAAGTCGCGATCAGTAAATGAAATCTCTGAGAATATCAAACAAAGGAAATTCTGCAATTTCCTAGGCATTCGAGAAGTTAGACTTCAAATTCAAAAACGTATCACGTATCTCAAAGCACCAACTATTTCTACTTGTGTCCTATTTGTCGAACAGGCATTTTCTGTAAAATTTCATGGTTAAAAATCTACCTTCTGCTCTATTTATTCTTGCGTCCCTCGGCCCACTCATCTACACAGCTGACATACTCGAAACTTATGGATACTGAAAATACTTCTTTTGTAAATGAGCCTCTTAAAGCTTACAAACCGTTCTTCACGAATTGAAAAAAATCAAAAAAGGAAATGCCTGATGCGTATTTAGACCTTATATACCGAGATCACATACACAGCAACCCGAGAGACTCGTTTTTGGACTTTTCACCAGAAAATCTTTGGCTTTCCAACAAACATTTACCTCTTTTTTCATGAAAAAACATTTTTTTCATAGATAACAATACATTTTACAATATATGAAATCTGGTAATGTTTAGCAAATCGTTGAAATTAGTGGACTGTATATTTTTACTCATTCATTTATTTCTTTAACACAACAACAAAAGGAAAAGAGTGGATCATTAGAATTAAGTTTTTGACATAACCCCCAAGTAGCATTATAGTGACAGAAACTGATATACCAACTTCGATTGGGTAGCTACTACGTAATAATCACTAAATCTACCCCTACACAGTAAGAATAACTTCATTTTATTTTTGCCTAGTTATAGTCATGTAAAGTTCACCGCTGAAAATCACTTAATAGTTTTGTATGTGTATTTTGGAGCCACTGAAGATATTTGAAACGTTATAACTACTAAGCGAGACTACTTCAGAGTTGCACAAACATTAATGTGGAAAATAATAGTTACGGCCACCAAACCATATCACTTAAATACCACTTAGAAGTAGCAGTGATCTTAAAGTGGCCGTGATAGTTTTACTATAGTTTGGGAACCATTAATATACCTTTAAAGTGGCGGCATTTGGTTATGTGACTGCAGTAATTTTCGCCACGTTTTTGCCACATTCATAAGTGATTTCCACATACCGCATGGAAGTAAAGTCACTTCAAAGTTGTTATTACCTTCAAAAATCACCCATATTTCAATCGTTCCAATTTTTTGCCTTTCAGTATTGTTAAACCAGTATTTCCATAATAAAAAATTCTTCGTAATTTAGGCAAAATTGAAAGAATAAGGGAATAAGGATATTAAAAGTAATGTAAGTTACAACGAACAATTCTTTAATTTTATTTTTGTCATATGAAGAACTTATTTCTAAGTGTTTGAGGACGAAAATTACACAAAAGTTCAATAAATACTAGTACAAAAAATATACCTAAAAATTAAATATTTAATGAGTAAATCTTAACTTTAAATAAGTCTTAATTTTTTCTCGATATAGGTCCTGAGGATTGCCCTGATGGTTTAGGATTGCCAGATGTCAAAGAATAATAATTTTCACTAAAAAAAAATAATATCTAGATTAAAAATTTAAACTACCCTCTTTTTTCAAAATGTAATCAAACCTTTGGAACTTGAATATGTTTATGTATCGCAGAAGCATAAAAAAATATTTAGTCAATGACTATGCAACTTTCAGGCAACTGAAAAACTGAACCAACAAGTAGACAGTCAAAATAGATAGTCAAAATTTAGTCCATATTTAGTCCAAATTTAGTTAAAATTTAGTCATTTATCCACAAAATAGTAGACATTGCTTTGTTTATTTTTAATACCAATGGCAAAAAAAAGTTGGGAAGAAGATTGCATATCTGCATCGTGAATTTTGCACTGGAATAAATCCTTAAAAGAGATAGATATCTTGTAGCAACTGGATGCTAGGAGCTAATAGAGGGAAAATAGAAATACTTCAATTACAGATAAAATAAAATCATCATATCTTTAATATGAATTTTTCCCTTATTACATATACTTCAGTAGAAATTATTTTGAATTTTTATAACTCACCATCCAGACACATTCTCTGGTTGCTCACACCTGGTAGTCTCTTCATTGTAAACGGTGCCAGGAGAACAAGAACCCCTCTGTGGGTCAACCCCATTTCTACATATATAAAACTTCTGACAATCGGTAGGATGGGGAAATGTAGGATGTGGTATTTTCCTACCCTCGGTATCAGATATCCTATTAGAGCCTGATGGACACTCAAAGCCATCATCTAGAGGGTCGCTTTTAGGACTGAGACATTCTTTTCTGTTGCTGCTAGAGGCCCAAATACATGTACTGGAAACTTCGTCGTATACAAGACCTAAAAAATGATTTCTCAAAGTCAGGGTCAGCCTTTGTGTTCTAGTATGCACGACAGGTGAAAAAAATATAATTTTGAGGGTCTCAAATTTTGTATTACTTCGTTATTAAGCTTTACAATCAATAGAGAGACATAAAATAATGTCCGAAGAATGATTTCGAAATAAAAGGGAACGTTATTTGTTTTGACAATGTACATTACCTGCAGGACAGTGTAGTTCTTTGGGTTTTCCATCTACACAGCTGTGAAACTTTGTACAGTCTCTTGGGTGACGATAAAATCCGTTGGCCCTTGGACAACCTGGACTGGGTTTGGCTTCCTCTAAAAAAAATACAAAAGCGTTAGAATTGCAATGCGAGTTGTTCCAATTATCGCCTGCTTCTTCCTCCCTCACCAAATCTCCCTCACTCATGCTTTAGCACCAACAACATACAATTAGGCATATTCAGAGGTGTTTTAAAACGTTTGGGGTGGTAATAATATGTCATTTATTTTTTGAAGAAATACTAAATGGTGAGTTTTACTTAGATATCTATTTTTATGACGCATTTATCCAACCAGAATTAAGTAAAGTTGATTTTTTTCTTTGGGGCTATGCAAAAGATCGAGTGTACAAAGTACCTTGATGAAATAGATGATTAGAAACGCTTAAACCCTCCGAAAATCGTCTTCAACTCAACTAAAACCGTTATTTTGCTAAAACTTTGTGTCATTTGATCTTATTACTTACGTAAAACAACTCTGTCTCCACAGTCTATGTTAGCCGGTACTTCACATCGCTCAAAATTTGGATCTTGATCGTCAAAAACTAAACCGTCTGGACATAGTTTTTCTTCATACTTTCCTTTGGAACAAATGTAGTAAAGATCACATTGATCGGGGTCAGGAAAAAATCCTGTACCTTGTGGGCACCTATTTTGGGCATAAACACCTAAAATACCATCAAATGTTTTGATTAATTGTCAACATTTCTTAATGGAGAAAACTATTAAGTAATTTATTATCTTTTATGTAATTCTGATGGCATATGAAAGTCAAATTGTTAATTTGCTATTTAATATTCTGGTTTAATTGGTATATTTGTTTATTTAGTTATTGCAATTATTTATTAATTAATATGAATAATAAATATGGTGCAATTTTAACCATTTTGTGACAGTTTTAGTGTGTATAAACACGTCTGTCTCATTTCTCAATTAAAGTCGATTTTTTTGTACGTAAATATTAAAAAAATATCAAATTATTGTATTACTTTAAATTTAGGAAAATTATCTTGATGATATTGTTCTTCATTGCTTTCAGTTTGTCCTACCAATTTAATAATTAGAATATTATTTCAAATGCCCATAATTGTTTCTGTTTCAATCATTTTAGTAAAAAATATACTTAAAGTACATGTAAAAAGTAAATTACAGTTCCATTAACACTTTAACTCCACCAGAGGTTCTGAAAATAGGGTCCGTGGTCATATCTGCCTCGCCCAATAATTAAAAATAGGTATGACTGTTGCATTACCCCTTAAGGGTCGTTCAGACGGTCAATATATTGCTTCAATATTTGATTTCTGTCAATATTTTGACCGTTTAAGGGGTATATTGAAAGAGAAATTATATTGACTGCCTGAATCTCACATACCATTAGTTTTCATTGCCACACTTTAAATTTATATTTTATTTTCATACACCCGGTATCAGAGAAAACACATCTTAAGTAACTGAAACATCACAAAATTTCACTCACCGACAAAGAAAAGTAAGAAATAATATTTCGTCATGTCTTCAAATATCATCAGAAATTGATCATTAACACCAACGTTAAGCAGCACGTCTTTCAAAATGGAACTCTCAAAGAAAGTGACTTCAATCTTGCTTTAACCCCATATGTAATGCAGTCGAGATGAAGTCGCATATCTACGAGGTTCCGTCAAAATGTTATCCTGATTGTTTAAGAAAACAAGCATTGAAAATGATCAATTTTCACCGAACAAATTGTTCGGTATCTGAATTCGATCTGTCTGTGTGTGAGTGTGTGTATCTTTTTTGTGTTTATGAATTTTAAAATTCTGACTTCAGATTTTGATAGAGCATCAAAAAGTAAGCTTAGGGTTTGATGTGCCCCTCCGTACCTCTTCGGGAATACCTTCAAAATGGGGTCCAAAATATGAAAATTTTGAAGTTTAAAATGACATTGAATTTTAAGTAGACACATAGTGAATGACGATTTTGGAAAAAGTGTTTAGACTATGGCTGTGTTGATTAGAATGAGAACTGTCAATCTAAAATTTTATTAATACTTTCATTACAATTTGTTCGGTCTATGGCAATGCTAGAAGAGCATTCTCAACTGGTTTATTATGTTTTTAGATGTGCTACCATCTATGATTAGAAGAGAGTATTGACAATTTTTAAAGCAAATAATTCCCGATGTATTGGGGTTGCATACACAATTTGCATTGTGTGTTGCAAAGCTTTTATTTGACTGTTTCTAGTCAAAATGTCACTCTCTTCTTTCGTATCCCTTTCAGAGATTAATACAAAGTTAGAAAACGAGTAAGGAATTTAATTTATCAGATTCGACATCCTAAGACCGGGAATTATTTGCTTTAAAAATTGTCAATACTCTCTTCTAATCATAGATGGTAGCACATCTAAAAATTTTATCTTATAGCGGATATAGCTATTGACTTGTACGAGTTTGGAATTTTATTTATTGGATTCGAAAAGCCTAACTGACGAAGCCGAAAGGCAGAAACCGGTCTTAGGATGTCGAATCTGATAAATTAAATTCCTTACTCGTTTTCTAACTTTGTATTAATCTCTGACCGGTTTCTGCCTTTCGGCTTCGTCAGTTAGGCTTTTCGAATTCAATAAATAAAATTCCAAACTCGTACAAGTCAATAGCTATATCCGCTACAAGATAAAATTTTTAGATGTGCTACCATCTATGATTAGAAGAGAGTATTGACAATTTTTAAAGCAAATAATTCCCGGTCTTAGGATGTCGAATCTGATAAATTAAATTCCTTACTCGTTTTCTAACTTTGTATTAATCTCTGAAAGGGATACGAAAGAAGAGAGTGACATTTTGACTAGAAACAGTCCAATAAAAGCTTTGCAACACACAATGCAAATTGTGTATGCAACCCCAATACATCGGGAATTATTTGCTTTAAAAATTGTCAATACTCTCTTCTAATCATAGATGGTAGCACATCTAAAAATTTTATCTTATAGCGGATATAGCTATTGACTTGTACGAGTTTGGAATTTTATTTATTGGATTCGAAAAGCCTAACTGACGAAGCCGAAAAGCAGAAACCAGTCTTAGGATGTCGAATCTGATAAATTAAATTCCTTACTCGTTTTCTAATTCTGGTTTATTATGGTTTAGCACTAAATTTATTTAATGAAAACCCTCGTAGAATCCGTTGACATTGCATTAAATGTTGTTGATAAAACTACAAAAATAACAGTGACCTTTAATTAACGAACCCAAACATCTACTTTTGATTTTTTTTTTAGTTTCGACCTGTTTCGAATATGTTTACTTTCACCTTAAAAAACAAATGAGACACATGGAAAAACACATCTTAATAATAAACAAGATATGTGGAAAAAAATTGGTAAAAGTTGTTGAGTGGAGAAGAATGAGATATAACAGAAGAACAATATTAATGAATGGGGAGCCGCGTTCAAAAGAAGAATAACTTAAAGTAAGGTATGAATTGGGGACCATCAAGAATGGAAAAAACAGAAAAAATGGATAACAGTGTCGAGAATGACACAAAATGGCTGAATAACTATTGCTTATGAAACATAGATATTCTAGATTAATATGTTTAGATGTTACATAAAGGCATAACAGGTGCAATCCTGTAAGCCTTACAGGAGAGTATAGCGATGACAACATACAGAATGACCAGAGAAGGATCCACCAAACGCAGGTTTCGACTCCTTCCTGGAAATGGCCAAACCTGGGATGTGCCCCAAGATGAGATGACAAAGAAGTTTAGCTTTGTGAAGGAATTCAACACAAACCTAAGTAACAAAAGCGAATGGGACGAAGACACCATCCCAAAACTCAAGAGAAGTGATATTTAAATGGTACACAGATGGATCCAGAACAACAGAAGGAACAGGAATTGGAGTATATGGGCCTGGAACCAAATATTCCGAAAGCCTAGGCAAATCTTCGAGCATTTTCGAAGCTGAAATCTACGCCATAGGAAAATGTGTCCAGTACAACATAGAAGAAAGATGGCAAAACCAAAGGACATAAACTGTACGGCAGCCTTGGCCTAAACCTAGATACAAACAACCTGGTGGAAAACATGATTTCAAATGAAAACAAGTGGAGACAGATACACTCTTTTCTGAAAACGGTCATGAGGACTAAAGAACTAGAGGAAAGAGAAGCAGCACGAATGTATAAATATCTAAAAATATGCGATATGATCATTCTTTGATTCCAGATTTCTCGAGTACTCAAAAATTCGGGTCAACAAACAAGATATTATTCGCTAATGACATCAACTATATAAAAAACTTGTCAATTTGCCTACGTGCACGTAAAGAAATTAAATCTACGATTAAATTTGTTAACCTCGAGTATAAGAATATAATCCCAAAGAGTATTTATGGATGTGTTCTGGTACATTTCTCTGCCTTGCAGCAATACCTGTTCTCGTCATATTATTCTTTCGATCATTATGTAACAAATGATTGTAATTAATAAAGAATTATTTAACCTTTTGATACTAAGAAGTGAGGAGTGTACAATATTTGTCTTGCCTAATAAATTGTATATAAAGGAAATGTGTAAATAAAAATTAATGAGCTGTATTATTTTAAAACCTCGTTGGTTAACAAATCTGAGCAAAACGTTACTATTAGACAAAAACTGATGGTTTTTTAGTTATCTATAGGCCTAACTTTGGTTATAAATCGATTTTCAGGCCAATCACAGCTTTTCCAATTTTTAGAAAAATGGATTATTACTTCAAAATTTTTAAATAAACATAAAATTAAAAACATTACGAACACCTAAAGGATTCTGTTTTTTCTCGAATATTACAGATATCGAAAAATGGTTCATTCTTGTGATCTTTCCTCCTGCACAAAAAACAGTTTTTTCTATTAAATTGCAATAAATTAGTCGGATTTGTTGTTAAAAGGTTTTCAATTAAAAAAATGATGTTGCAAAGAACAAGGTAATAAATTATTTTATCATTTAATGTAGTTTTATTTATGACCTTAATTTCAACGAAAATAATATCAATCATACAAAATTATTAGGATTAGAAAAATGAAATAAGAATCAAACCGAGCGCGCTCTTTTCTACTCTTTCTTACACGTAAAATTCTAGAAAATACTGATATCTGTATCAGGCGAGCAGAAGAGCGAGGAGGTATAATTTATAATCTTTTTCGGGAGATCTTCCGTGACCGACGCTTAAGCTTTGACTACTTATTCGTAGATGACACTGTGGTGGAGCCGATAGCACGCTGTAACATTTTAAATGAAGTTAAACTATTAAATAACAGGTGGCGCTGCTTCCCGAATTCAATTATGAAAATTTAAAATATTCATTTTTACTATATATTAATAATATAAAAGACAGTGGCCTACAGACCTAATGGAGGCCCCAAACCACAATGATGATTGAATCCATCGAACCACTGAACCACAGTAAATACAGGAGGATCGTCGATATTTTCTCACCTGCCTTATTCGCTCCACACATTTACTTTATAGTTTATTTGAGTTGATTGGAAATTTGCAGAATTAAATAAAAAAAATAATAACTAACTACCGAAATTCAAATTTTCATGGTTCTGTATCAGGTATCCCAAATTTTTTAGGGTAACGCAAAATTTATTTTGTTTTTCAGTTTATTGCCTAAATAGATTCAGATAAGAAAGATCTGATTTCTCTCTATTTTTTATGATCTAGAGGCCTTATCCTACCTACATACCGATTTGCAGCACAATCAGAGCTCATCGTATTTTTCCAAAAATCGAGGAAAAAAATTTTTTATCTTCAATTTCGATGAAAATTAGCACACACATTAAGGGCATTATTTAAAATTTTTGTGTGCTTTCCGTTACTCGCTATCTATAAGTATTATTAGGGATTTTCAAATTGGATACCTAATCGAAGGGTAGCGCAAAATTCCGAAATCTCATTTTTTTGGACGTACGGTAAAAAGTCGGACGATATTTTGCCGTACATTCCTTTAGTGGCGTGAAGAAATGCCTGGGACCTTTCACACAGCACGGCACGATATTTTGCCGTCCACGACAAAATATCAAAGGAATTTGTGTACGACTTTTTACCGTACGTAAAAATGCGTTGTGTGTATCTGAGGCGTTAGGTATGGAAAATGAAGTCAAATCTTAAAACTGATGCCAAAATATATATTTTTTTTAATTAACTAATAAATAAAAATCAAATCGCACTCTTCTGTCTGCTCTTGCTCTTGCTCTTCTCATATTTGCTACAAAATTCGGATTTCTGTATAAGGAGTACAGAAGAGCGAGGAGGTTAAATTTTAAATTTTACTCGGGAGATCTTTCGTGACCGACATATAAGCTTTGACTACTTATTTGTAGATGGCTATGGTGGTCCCGATAGCAAACTGTAAAATTTGGGTTTGCTCTCTTTTATAAATAAAGAAAATGTTTAGATGGTGCAAAGGGTAGGTTAATAAATTATTTAAGTACATAATTTTGTCTTGTCCTAATTCAATCAAAATAATATTTTCAAGTTACAAAACACTTTGATTTTTACCCCCACCTTTTATATAATAGTTTAATTTCACATATAATTTTACAGTGTGCTATCTGCATCACCATAGTGCCATCTATGGATAAGTAGTCAAAGCTTAAGGGTTGTTACTGAAGATTTCCCGAGAAAAGTTGAAAATCAAACCTACTCGCTATTCTGCTCTCCTGATACTGAAATCGGAATTTTGTAGGATTTTACATGTAGAACAATATTCTGTATTTACAGACAGACCCGAGGAAAATTCCTCTTCGCTCTTGTGTTCTCTCAGAATTTTGGACAACATTTGTTGAATTTCTCGAGCAATGTTTCGAACTTTCCTACCAGGAGAGTAGAAGAACGAGGAAGTTTGATTTTTACTTTTTCTTCGTGACATTTATATGTCTAAAATTCTTATTCTCATTCTTAGCAAGCAGATCTTTATTTTGGATTTTAATAAAATGCCTCAAGATATTTATTTATTATTTTCTTTTATTAGGAATAATGTATAAGTTAAAATGCAAAAAAAATAATTTAGAACTCGGTAGTCTGTCGACGACCTTTTGAGGAAAACTCTATAAAGAACGTTTCATATTATATATAAAACTACTGAAAATTAATTTTAGGGTAGTTACCTTATCTTTTATGTAGAATTTCATTAGAAGTGAGAAAGGGTAACGTAAATTTCAAAACATTATATTTGAATAGCTAAAAAAACGTGTTTTAAAAATAATTAAATGATAAAGCAATAGATCGTAGTTAGAATTAGAAATTTTATTTATTGCTTTTCTTAATTTTCCGTTAAGAGGAAGTTGTACGATACTATAAAACAGTGTATATGCAAGGGTTTCGTAGTCCCTAACTTTTATAGTTCATTTTAGAGAGAATGAAAAAACTAAGTCCATATTGGTAAAGGTTCCGACGTTCTAACTTTTTCAAAATTTGATTTAGTTTTTTCTAAAAATGATCGCAAAATTCCATGTTTTTTGATAATTTTTTTTAAAGAACCAAAGCATATTTCCAAAAAGTGAGAACGTGAGAACATAGATTAGACCTTTACGAACAAGTACAATTTTTTTCATCCACTAGTAATAAAAAATAAACCTCAAAAGTTAGGGACTACGAAACCCTTGCAATGAATAATAACTGTAATTTTTTAAAAGAAAAATACAACAAAATTTTTCATCAGAACGGAATGAAGAAAGTGGTAAATAGTGAAAATAAATTGAAAATGAAGTCAAATCTTAAAAATGATGCTAAAATATATATTTTTGGAATTAAACCGCACGCACTCTTCTTTCTGCTCTTGCTCTTCTCATATTTGCTACAAAATTCGGATTTCTGTATCAGGTGTACAGAAGAGCAAGGAGGTTTAATTTTCAATTTTTCACGGGAGACCTTTAGTGACCGACACATAAGCTTTGACTACTTATCTGTAGATGGCACTATGGTGGACCCGATAGCACACTGTAAAATTTTAAGAGAAATTAAACTATTAAATAACAGGTGGCGTTGCTATTTGAAATAAATTTTGAAAATATTCAATATTCATTTATACTAAACTAAACACAAAGAGAACTTTTTCACCAAGTTCAGAAAAAAATATTCTTGCGAAGAAAAAATTAATGTGATTTTTTCGATAATTTTGAGGTTGTATTTATTATAAATTAATTAAAATCAATGTGTTCCAGACTTTCTCCAACACTCATATTTAATAAAATGTAAATTTAAAATAGTTTAAAAACTAATAAATTTCCAAACATTACTAACTTTAAAACCTTAAATAAAGTTAAAACAAAAAAGTAAGACAGTTCCACGACACCAATCAATAAAATTAAATATATTAACACAAATCTAATCGCCAGAGTAAAATGAAAAATAATTTGTGAGACGCTCCTGAAAAAGGATTCAAATTCAAATATTAATCTGAGATACTCTAAGACTCACGGCCACGTCAAATATACGCGTATATTATGCAATAAACAAAGACAGCTACCAAAATTGTTCTCGAAACTAGGTTGGGTAGTAATAATGACTATGTGCGCTGTTGCATTTGTGTCGAAGAACGTTTGAATTCTAAACACTTACGAATGGTGGCAGCATGAATCGGATGAAGATTTTCATATCTTGGCTGCGTTTTTAATCAAGAACAGAACAGATTTCATGAAAATTGTTATTTTTCGCTAATCAGGTGGTATGTAAGAATACCGGAAAGTCATTATTTTTACGATTGTGTACGTTCACTCCATTTTTTTTAACGTAGAAGGAAATCATCGACTTTCCGGAATTACAAAAAATGAGACTTTTTTTTGTGATAAACGATTTTCACTGAAAAATATTCTGGGAAATGAGAAAATACAGCCAGTTTCACCAAGGTAGTGAATGCTCTTAAACTAATAAATAAAAATCAAACCGCACTCTTCTGTTCTGCTCTTGCTCTTCTCATATTTGCTACAAAATCCCGATTTCTGTATCAGGCTTACAGAAGAGCGAGGAGGTTTAATTTTCAATTTTTCTCGGGAGATCTTTAGTGACCGACACATAAGCTTTTACTACTTATCTGTAGATGGCACTATGGTGGTGCTGTTAGCACACTGTAAAATTTTAAGAGAAATTAAACTATTAAATAACAGGTGGCGCAGCTTTCCGAAATCAATTTTGTAAATTTAAAAAATTCATTTTTTCTACGAGTGTACGCAAAGTAGCTACTTTGCGTATTGATTTGCCTGCGCAAAGTATCACTTTCCCGCACACTTGCACTTTCCCGCATACTTGCAGCACTTTCCCGCACGCTTATTTTAAAGCCAAATTACCATATTATAGACGCGTTTTTTCTTATATTAAGCTTATGCGAACTCTGCTTCGCGTCGTTCATCTAACAGCTTTCGCCATGCGGGAAAACATAACTTTGCGCAATGAGTAGGAAAACTACTATTTACTAAACTAACTAGCGAAATTAAAATTTTAATGGCTCTGCATCAGGTGTCCCAAAATTTTTAGGGTAACGCAAAATTAATTTTGTTTTTCAGTTTATTGCCTAAATAGATTCAGATTAGAAAGATCTGATTTCTGTTTGGATAATATACATATGTTTTTTCATCTTCTGCCCAATTTTTAGTTCGTTTCAAGCAAAAAAAATCAATTTTCGAAGTAATTTTTTACAGATAAACTGGCTTATTTTTTATGATCTAGAGGCCTTACTCTACCTACATACCGATTTTCAGCTCAATCGGAGCTCATCGTATTTTTCCAAAAATCAAGGAAAATTTTTTTTCCTTCAATTTTGATGAAAATTGGCACACACATTAAGGGCCTTATTTAAAATTTCGGAGTGCTTTCCGTTTCTCGCTATCTATAACCGTTCAACATTTATTAGGGATTTTCAAACTGGTTACCTAATCGAAGGGTAGCGCAAAACTCCAAAATCTCATAATTGAAAAAGTAAATGTGGAAGAATTAAATAATCAAAATCAATCGATTTTTGTTCATTTTTATAACAAGAATTGTTCTTCCTTCCCTAAAACGTGACTTTAATGAATCAATTTAGAATGAGCTATTAACTGGGTTGGACGTTGAATATCCATTTTTTATGTAAGAACTTTATTCATTTGAAACAAAAAATCACTTAGTGTGGCAAATAAAGTCAAATTTTAAAATCGATGTCATACACAGGGCATTTATTATTTCAGATAAAAAATCAACTGACAATATCGACAGTTACAAAAACAAAATTTTTCATCAGAAAGGAATGAAAACCTTGGTAAATAGTGAAAATAAATAGAAAATGAAGTCAACTCTTAAAATTGATGCCAAAATATATCTTTTTTGGGATTAAACTAATAAATAAAAATCAAACCGCACTCTCCTGTCTGTCTGCTCTTGCTCTTCTCATATTTGCTACAAAATTCCGATTTCTGTATCCGGGGCACAGAAGAGCAAGGAGGTTTAATTTTCAATTTTTCACAGGAGAACTTTAGTGACCAATACATAAGCTTTGACTACTTATCTGTAGATGGCATTATGGTGGTCGCAATAGCACACTGTAAAATTTTAAGATAAATTAAACTATTAAATAACAGGTGGTGCTGCTTTCACTACCGAAATTCAAATTTTCATGGTTCTGCATCAGGTGTCCCAAAATTTTTAGGGTAACCCAAAATTTATTTAGTATTTCAGTTTTTTACCTAAATGGATTTTAGATAAGATAGATCTGATTTTTGTTTGGAAATATACATATGTTTTTTCATCTTCTGCCCAATTTTTAGTTCGTTTCAAAGAAAAAAAAAGTCCATTTTCGAAATAATTTTTTACAGATAAACGGGCTTATTTTTTATGGTCTAGAGGCCGGTCTCTACCCACATACCGATTTTCAGCTCAATCAGAGCTCATCGTATTTTTCGAAAAATCGAAAGACTACTACCTACTTCAAAATTTTTCGAGTAAAAAATTTTTCTTCTTCAATTTCGATGAAAATTGGCACACGCATTAAGGGCCTTATTTAAAATTTCCGAGTGCTTTCCATTTTTCGCTATCTATAACCGTTCAACATTTATTAGGGATTTTCAAACTGGTTACCTAATCGAAGGGTAGCGCAAAATTCCAAAATCTCATAAATGAAAAAGTAAATGGGAAGAATTAAATAATCAAAACAATAATTGTTCTTCCTTCCCTAAAACGTGGCTTTTAATGAATCAATTCGTCGTTATAACTGCTTTTTCTATTTTAACATATACATGGATATAGTATACCCATTTTTTATGTAAGAACTTTATTCATTTGAAAAAAAATCACTTACGTGTGAAAAATAAAGTCAAATTTTAAAATTGTTGCCAAAATATATATTTTTTTGGATTAAACTAATAAATAAAAATCAAACCGCACTCTTCGGTCTGCTGTTACTCTTCTCATATTTGCTACAAAATTCGGATTTCTGTATAAGGAGTACAGAGGAGCGAGGAGGTTTAATTTTCAATTTTTCTCTGGAGATTTTTAGTGACCAACACATCAGCTTTGACTACTTATCTGTAGATGGCACTATGGTGGTCCCGATAGCAAACTGTAAAATTTGGGTTTGCTCTCTTTTATAAATTAAGAAAATGTTTAGACAGTGCAAAGAGTAGGTTACTAAATTATTTAAGTACATAATTTTGTCTTGTCCTATTTCAATCAAAATAATATTTTCAAGTTATAAAGCATTTTTTGAAGGGTGCTGAATTTTACCGCCACCTTTTATATAATAGTTTAATTTCTCATATAATTTTACAATGTGCTATCTGCACCACCATAGTGCCATCTACGGATAAGTAGTCAAAGCTTAAGGGTCCGTTACTGAAGATCTCCCGAGTTCATCAAACTTGAAGATCAAACCTCCTCGCTGTTCTGCTCTCCTGATACTGAAATCGGAATTTTGTAGAAGAACAATATTTTGTATTGGCAGACAGATCCGAGGAAAATTCCTCTTCGCTCTTGTGTTCTCTGTATACCAAAATCAGAATTTTGGACATTTGTTGAATTTCTCGAGCAATGTTTCAAACCTTCCTACGTTTCAAATTGTATATAAAACTATTGAAAATTAATTTTAGGGTACTTACCTTATGTTTTATGTAGAATTTCATTAGAAGTGAGAAAGGGTAACGTAAATTTCAAAACATTATATTTGAATAGCTAAAAAAACGAGTTTTAAAAATAATTAAATGATAAAGCAATATATTGTAGTTAGAATTAGAAATTTTATTTATTGCTTTTCTTAATTTTCCGTTAAGAGGAAGTTGTACTATACTATAAAACAGTGTATATGCAAGGGTTTCGTAGTCCCTAACTTTTATAGTTCATTTTAGATAGACCCGAGGAAAATTCCTCTTCGCTCTTGTGTTCTCTGTATACCAAAATCAGAATTTTGGACATTTGTTGAATTTCTCGAGCAATGTTTCAAACCTTCCTACGTTTCAAATTATATATAAAACTATTGAAAATTAATTTTAGGGTACTTACCTTATCTTTTATGTAGAATTTCATTAGAAGTGAGAAAAATACTCATACATTTTCAACCGCATGGGAATAATTTTCGTGAAATTTAATTTGTTATTATATAAGATTGGCATTTCTGTTATTTTTTTTTAATGTTACGTACTTAGAAAAATAAAATTATATTTTCTAAAAATCATCGCAAAATTCCATGTTTTTCGATGATTTTTCGTAAGTTTCAAAAAAGTGAGAACGTGGGAACATAGATTAGATCTTTACCATCAAGTACAAATTTTTTCTTCCATTAATAATGAAAAATAAACCTCAAAAGTTAGGGACCCTTGCATGAATAATAACTGTAATTTTTTAAAAGAAAAATACCACTTTGTTATATAATCTTTTATTGATAATAATTCAGAGCAATAGCGACATTTCCATTACAATTTACAATTCGTGGATGTCAGTTTTCAATATCGTAACTATTTTATAATACTTCAAAATATCGTAAAAAATATCTAAAAATAACAACTACAATGAAAAAAATACGTTTTTAAAAACTAATTCTAAACTAAAACTAAACAAAAATATGTTAGTAAGTACCTAATAAATTAATACTAAAAAATATGTTATAAAAATTAATAGTAATTTAGTCAAATGAGCTTTACGAGCTTTAGTTGTAATATTTTCAATTTAAATTTCATTTTTTTTAAACCCGTTATATATACTTCACTTCATAGAAGTGAATCTATACAATTCTACAGTGTGTTTATTTATAAAATTACTAATAAGTTGAAAATATATGGAACAGCATTTCCAAACTTATTCTTTTTCCCAAAACCCATTTTTCAAAATAAAAATTATATAAAATTTTTAGCACATCAGCTGCCTTTTTAACGGTAATGTTATTTATATACATTCGACAATTGTCCATAATTTTTTGAATGAAAAATCAAATGGTAAAATAAATGAAAAAGTTATTTTGGAAATTGCTGTTGCCCCACACTGTGTAATAGTATAAGTCTAAATTTTTAAATTCGTTACAAGAATACTTATATCTACAGGAAAAATGAACAGTTTTTTTACAAAAGCTTGTATTTTGGGTTCAAAAAATTTCACTATAAAAATTTAAAAAACAATTAAAAATTAATAATTACTTATTGCGTTTCGGGAGATATGTTTTATTAAAAATTGAAAAATAATATATGCCTTAATTCATTGTAAATATTCTTCGATAAAAGACAGAACGTAGTCAATATCAGAATTTAATATTGAGTTAAAAGTAATTTTCTGCCATAAATTCATAAAGCAAACAAAAGTTCTGTCGAATATCGATAAAATTAATAACAAAAAACAATATTACAAATTATTTTGAACGAATGGACTTAATTAAAATTATTATTACTAACATTATTATTTTGAAAAAGTTTTAAGCGGAGCTAGGAAAGTTTTGCTATTGTAATTTCTACAATATGTAGCGTAAATTACAACTTTTATAAATAACTATACATAGGTATTTACAGGAATAGATTATTGCTAAAAACGATACTAAACAATTTAATACTAGTTAATTTTGAACCTCAGTGTTTCGTATAATTTCAACAGTTTTAATTTTATTTTCGACCCCAAATGATAAAACCATAGTATAACCAGAAATTATCACCTATTGTTCGAGATATAGATAAGCAATAAAATTGTGTGTCCCTTAAATGATTCCCAGGTCTGTATTAAAATATCCATACGATGAAGTAATTTTTAAATGATTCTAAGATGTTTTAGAAATGTTTCAAACGTTATTGAACATTTCTGAAATGTAACAATACAATGTTTCGAATATTCACAATTGAGGTAATTTTGAAATATTTCATGAACCTCTCATGTTTACTGGGAATACCCTGAATATTATAGATGTTTTAACCCGCAAAGATTATTCTCAATATTTTGAGAAACTTTTTATTGGTCTAACATTTGCAAATTCCATTAAAGCAATAAAAATTCTACAACTACAGCCCAGTTGCTAGAGAAGGGTATTGACCAAAAGCTCGCACTGTGATATCGATGAAGCTTGGCACTTAAGTACTTGAAAGGGTTTAGAAAACGATAAAAAATCTTAAATGCTCTAATAGTACATTAAGCAACGCATTTCATATGGCATTCTGTTATAACAGCCATATGAAATAAGTTGCTTATAATACTTTTTATATTTTGCCATTTTATTAATTTTTTAATAAATTTATACTTTGCATATTATAGAGAAGTTTGCTTTAAAAAAATGAGTTGGTAGCACTGTTGTAGTGTCATAATGTAAAATATTATAGATGCAAAATATAAAAAGTGTATTTTCAAAATAGTGTTTATATAAATCAATTTCGAAATTATTTTTAACCTTATTTAAAAAAAAATAATTTCTGCTTTATATAGACACTATTTTGAAAATAAAAATTGCGTCGAATGAATGCTGTAAAAAAAAATGTTAATTTTAAAACATAAGTTTTATTAAACGGAGACAATAAAAGTATAATGATGATAAAATGTACAATGATTTTTTTCTTATGCTTTATAGTAATATATTTTTTTTTAAATAACTTATAATATAATTTTCTCTTTCATGTGGTGCTATTAGTTTTTCGAATTTTTAGATTTTGTTTACGAAATTGTACACTTTAGAGCAGCAAATATTTTTTTATCGTTTTCTAAACCCTTTCAAGTATTTAAGTGCCAAGTTTCATCGACATCAGATTTTGTGCGAGGTCAAAGTCTCTGACAACTGAGCTACTAGAGATGTGTACCTATTTTTTTTTCCATAAGGGTCGAAAATGTTATTTATTAATAACTTGACTTATTTAGAAGATACATCAAACACAATATTTATTTTCTACAGGATCGTACATTTTTGAAATTTTTCGAAAAACATCTAAATCTAAACTCAGATGAATTTATTGTCTCACTCAGCAGTGACAAGTCCTGTTTTAAAATATTTTATAAGACTTATCAAAACAATATTTTGAATTTTAGACCATGACATACGAATTGAACTGTTGAAATTATCTTGCTGTTTTGTTTGGAATAAAATTATAAAAAAATTGTAGTCCATTCGTACAGAAGCGTATTTTTATAAGACAAAATTAAATAAAATTCGTGATAATTATACGCCTTTTACTTATGGACTACTGTATCTCAAGGAGGTTTTGTATAATGAATTAAAATAGTATATTTCAGAGAAACCATTTAGTTTTTGTTGGATTTATACTCAGTTTTTATAATCTTCTTGAAAAACATAATTTTGACAACAAAATTTTTAAATATTCGTTTTGTATTGATTGATTGTCCTTAAATATTAAGCAGATATCGACAAGCTCCTTTTATTTTTGGGAAGCAGAGGGTACAGTCTGCTTAGAAATTGTTACACGAAAACAAACGAAAAAAGTTAAAAATTATTTTTTTATTGCTGCAAAATTTCAATCAATTTTTATTATAACAAAAACGTATTTAGTAAAAGAAAAATTTTAAAATGTATCCTGAATATTTCGAAATGAACTTCAGTTTTTAGTTTCTGAATTTTTGCAGCAACTTACAAAAAACATATTTACACATTTTTATGCATGTATATATAATATATATATTATTTAAAAGGACCAACACATGTAAGCGGAACAGTATTGCTTTAAAATGTGTACTAAATTTTACAATATATTCATTGAAACCTTAACTCCATTTTTTAAAAAGTCCATTTCACTTTTGGTCCGAAAGATCAGTTTTTCAAGCTGATTGTTGAATTCAATTTTTTAATCCAAGTCTGAAATTATTAAAATATTTTTTTTCTTTAAATTACAGTACACGTATATCACAGACCTACAATATTTATAAAAAAATTGACGGACTTCGTACGATTACATGAAAAAATATTATGTTCCCATTAGACATCCGCTGAAAACTGCTGTTTATATATAATTTCTGAATTTTATACTTCATGTACAATAATGAAAGCCCATTGAATTTACATTGTTAAGGTGTCGAGTAGCCTTATGCCTATAACTTCATTGTGTGACAGTTTAACCTAATTTAACGTTAGGACCAAGTTTGTTGAACGTAAACATAAAAAATTGTTTTATTTTTTGACAGTTCCGGTTAACTTAAAATGCTCTTTCTAATGAAATTGGCCGAGAAATCATATTAATTGCGTCGCCCAGAATTCTGCAGCCTGTTAGATTAATAGGAATCAATTTTTATATTTTTCATGAATCATACATGTACCGTCCAATGTTATCCAATAAGATATCGTTAAAATTCAAAGTTTCTCAAATCAAAAAGCTGTATGTCGTCGGGACATTAAAAAATCGGGCCAAATCAACTTAAAAACTGAAAAAAAAACTCATTAATTAAAATCGAGTAAAAAGTTGTCGAAAGATACAATAAAAAGCACAAAAATTCAAGCACTATCGGGAGGAAACGGGTAAGATGGGTACTTCAGCTGACCGCTGTCAGCTTATACCACCCCAAATAATTGGACATATGTCTGCTTCTTCAATGAGTTAGCAATTTGTAACTATTTGAAAAGATTTAACACGCCTTTATAGAACTATTCCAAATAAAAAATCTGAAAAATGTAACATGCTGGAATAAATATTTTCAATTTATTATCTTGACCTTCTATTGAATTAAAAGGGAACTAAAACATTTATTTAAGGCACAGTTGTTCAGTGGACGTTTTAACTCAACTTATTATTTGAGGTCGTTGTTCACTTTGTTAAGATATTCTCTATAAAAGATTGTCTAAGCTTTAAATAGAGCAACCGTTTATTTAGTCTGTAAATCTGTAAATTATTATATTTGTTTCATCGACAAAACCACTTTAGACTAAAAGTAAAAACGTCAAAAATTAAAAATATTAGAAAGAAAGAAGAGCATTTAAATATGATGCCAAGTATTGCTAAAAGAAGAACTAACTAATTATCTTATTTAAGGTAAAAGTGTATTAATTTTGATTCAATTGACAATAACAGTGTTTCCCAAACTGTGGGTCGCGACCCACTAAAACCATTGTATAAAGATTATATAGTAGTATCGCCTTACGGACTTTTATCAGTCGGATTATGTGAACGCAATGGAGATGGCAGCACTCCAAGTGGTCACAAGTCATGTCTTTAGGTCATGTCGTTGCTTGAGTGAAATTATAATTTGAAATCTTCTTTTTCATTTCTGCTTGTCTTTTGTTAATGTGCTATTTAGTTACAACGAAAGGGAATTGGAATACGTATGAAATTGAAGGCCCAAAAATATTTAATTATCTCCCGAGAAACCAGGGTTGCCAATTTGTGAGTATTTTACTAGTCTTTAAGTAATTTTGTGAGTAAAGGGCAATTCTGAATTGTAATCAAAAGGTCTATACTATCGATAATGGTAATTATGAAAAATTCTAATCTGATAATTTATTAAACCCGTTTAACTTTTAAAATTAAAATTAAACACAATGTTAAATCGAAATATTTTTTCTTAAAGAATATTTTTTGCAATAGTTTGGTTTCTTGTATATAATATGGATATTATATGATTGTTTTAGTTAATTTTAAAAGTATAAAATAATTTATTTTTTATTTATTAGTATTTTATTATCTGGTAAAATTAATAAATTATTATATGTTGTTGTTTGACACTAAACAACTTTAATCTTTTTTATCTGATGCTGGTTAGACAGATATTAGTTTAGTATATTAAAAAAACTGTCTTGCTATTGATATTTTAAAGTTATGAGTAATCCAGCAAAGTTTTGAAAGTAAATAGGTAAAAGCTAGTTGGCAACGCTGTCGTCAAGAACTCTAGACGCACCAAGACAAGCTGAGGTTCAGTGGAATTTTCCTGTTTATTGGGTTAATAAAGGGTTGGGATTTGCGTTGTAAATTTTGTATTAACTTTTGTATATATTTTATTTATTAGATTTTAAATTCAATTTAGAAAACGTAAGTGCAATATTACAGACAACAACTTTAATAGCTGAAGGAACTACTTGGTAAAGGCCATGTGAAAGAAGATATAGAGGGCGTATCTGTACAGCATTAGAAATTGAGAACGTCATATAGAACGTCAATAGATGCCGCGCGAGATTGTATCAAACACTTTTAACTAGAGCGTGATACTACTATATAACATTTATAAAATGCTAAAACTATCAGAAACCATCAGAAAAGATAAGAAAAATCGAAACAAATCGAATTGTGTTTTGATTGTTTTCTTACCTAAAAACAGCAATTTATTGATGGATTGTGATAACAATTTTCTTAACTGTAATCATATCAAAGCTGTATGATTTTTTTTGCTTGAAAAATTAAAATGTTCTTTGTGTACGTTCATAATTGTAGTTTTTATCTTCATCTAGGAACACTTGTTGAAACCACCATAATACATGTCCAATGCTTCAAAATATTTAACTAAAACTGAATTTGAAATTTGAAATAAGTCACGCTCATAGACGTCAAAGTCATTATAATTTCATTCATTAATTTTGAGGCATCTTTCCTCTCCAGCACAATAGCAACGACAAGTTTTTGTTAAGATAACACAAGTGTTAGTTAGATGAACATACGTGAAAAAATGATAAGTATTGATTAACCTAATTAATTTTATGAATGGAATATTTGAATATAGTACACACGATTGAAATGTTGTGAATGAAGTGTGTAAGAAAGAAGGCTTGAATGGTGACAAATAATTTAGCTGACAATTTGCTCAAAAGGATTTGTGGGATCAACAAATCGATTGGTGATATCAAATTTCTGTATCTTTATATTGGAACGACATTTTGTCAGTTCATTAACTATAAAGAGTGAATGATTTTATATTTTCCTCAAATTTCCTATTATAAATACCTACTATTTTTGGAGTTGTCAGACTAATTTATTAATTAATATCATTAAAATCAAACCTACTCGCTATTCTGCTCTCCTGATACTGAAATCGGAATTTTGTAGGATTTTACATGTAGAACAATATTCTGTATTTACAGACAGACCCGAGGAAAATTCCTCTTCGCTCTTGTGTTCTCTCAGAATTTTGGACAACATTTGTTGAATTTCTCGAGCAATGTTTCGAACTTTCCTACCAGGAGAGTAGAAGAACGAGGAAGTTTGATTTTTACTTTTTCTTCGTGACATTTATATGTCTAAAATTCTTATTCTCATTCTTAGCAAGCAGATCTTTATTTTGGATTTTAATAAAATGCCTCAAGATATTTATTTATTATTTTCTTTTATTAGGAATAATGTATAAGTTAAAATGCAAAAAAAATAATTTAGAACTCGGTAGTCTGTCGACGACCTTTTGAGGAAAACTCTATAAAGAACGTTTCATATTATATATAAAACTACTGAAAATTAATTTTAGGGTAGTTACCTTATCTTTTATGTAGAATTTCATTAGAAGTGAGAAAGGGTAACGTAAATTTCAAAACATTATATTTGAATAGCTAAAAAAACGTGTTTTAAAAATAATTAAATGATAAAGCAATAGATCGTAGTTAGAATTAGAAATTTTATTTATTGCTTTTCTTAATTTTCCGTTAAGAGGAAGTTGTACGATACTATAAAACAGTGTATATGCAAGGGTTTCGTAGTCCCTAACTTTTATAGTTCATTTTAGAGAGAATGAAAAAACTAAGTCCATATTGGTAAAGGTTCCGACGTTCTAACTTTTTCAAAATTTGATTTAGTTTTTTCTAAAAATGATCGCAAAATTCCATGTTTTTTGATAATTTTTTTTAAAGAACCAAAGCATATTTCCAAAAAGTGAGAACGTGAGAACATAGATTAGACCTTTACGAACAAGTACAATTTTTTTCATCCACTAGTAATAAAAAATAAACCTCAAAAGTTAGGGACTACGAAACCCTTGCAATGAATAATAACTGTAATTTTTTAAAAGAAAAATACAACAAAATTTTTCATCAGAACGGAATGAAGAAAGTGGTAAATAGTGAAAATAAATTGAAAATGAAGTCAAATCTTAAAAATGATGCTAAAATATATATTTTTGGAATTAAACCGCACGCACTCTTCTTTCTGCTCTTGCTCTTCTCATATTTGCTACAAAATTCGGATTTCTGTATCAGGTGTACAGAAGAGCAAGGAGGTTTAATTTTCAATTTTTCACGGGAGACCTTTAGTGACCGACACATAAGCTTTGACTACTTATCTGTAGATGGCACTATGGTGGACCCGATAGCACACTGTAAAATTTTAAGAGAAATTAAACTATTAAATAACAGGTGGCGTTGCTATTTGAAATAAATTTTGAAAATATTCAATATTCATTTATACTAAACTAAACACAAAGAGAACTTTTTCACCAAGTTCAGAAAAAAATATTCTTGCGAAGAAAAAATTAATGTGATTTTTTCGATAATTTTGAGGTTGTATTTATTATAAATTAATTAAAATCAATGTGTTCCAGACTTTCTCCAACACTCATATTTAATAAAATGTAAATTTAAAATAGTTTAAAAACTAATAAATTTCCAAACATTACTAACTTTAAAACCTTAAATAAAGTTAAAACAAAAAAGTAAGACAGTTCCACGACACCAATCAATAAAATTAAATATATTAACACAAATCTAATCGCCAGAGTAAAATGAAAAATAATTTGTGAGACGCTCCTGAAAAAGGATTCAAATTCAAATATTAATCTGAGATACTCTAAGACTCACGGCCACGTCAAATATACGCGTATATTATGCAATAAACAAAGACAGCTACCAAAATTGTTCTCGAAACTAGGTTGGGTAGTAATAATGACTATGTGCGCTGTTGCATTTGTGTCGAAGAACGTTTGAATTCTAAACACTTACGAATGGTGGCAGCATGAATCGGATGAAGATTTTCATATCTTGGCTGCGTTTTTAATCAAGAACAGAACAGATTTCATGAAAATTGTTATTTTTCGCTAATCAGGTGGTATGTAAGAATACCGGAAAGTCATTATTTTTACGATTGTGTACGTTCACTCCATTTTTTTTAACGTAGAAGGAAATCATCGACTTTCCGGAATTACAAAAAATGAGACTTTTTTTTGTGATAAACGATTTTCACTGAAAAATATTCTGGGAAATGAGAAAATACAGCCAGTTTCACCAAGGTAGTGAATGCTCTTAAACTAATAAATAAAAATCAAACCGCACTCTTCTGTTCTGCTCTTGCTCTTCTCATATTTGCTACAAAATCCCGATTTCTGTATCAGGCTTACAGAAGAGCGAGGAGGTTTAATTTTCAATTTTTCTCGGGAGATCTTTAGTGACCGACACATAAGCTTTTACTACTTATCTGTAGATGGCACTATGGTGGTGCTGTTAGCACACTGTAAAATTTTAAGAGAAATTAAACTATTAAATAACAGGTGGCGCAGCTTTCCGAAATCAATTTTGTAAATTTAAAAAATTCATTTTTTCTACGAGTGTACGCAAAGTAGCTACTTTGCGTATTGATTTGCCTGCGCAAAGTATCACTTTCCCGCACACTTGCACTTTCCCGCATACTTGCAGCACTTTCCCGCACGCTTATTTTAAAGCCAAATTACCATATTATAGACGCGTTTTTTCTTATATTAAGCTTATGCGAACTCTGCTTCGCGTCGTTCATCTAACAGCTTTCGCCATGCGGGAAAACATAACTTTGCGCAATGAGTAGGAAAACTACTATTTACTAAACTAACTAGCGAAATTAAAATTTTAATGGCTCTGCATCAGGTGTCCCAAAATTTTTAGGGTAACGCAAAATTAATTTTGTTTTTCAGTTTATTGCCTAAATAGATTCAGATTAGAAAGATCTGATTTCTGTTTGGATAATATACATATGTTTTTTCATCTTCTGCCCAATTTTTAGTTCGTTTCAAGCAAAAAAAATCAATTTTCGAAGTAATTTTTTACAGA
The DNA here is from genome assembly GCA_949320105.2 of Crepidodera aurea. NCBI lineage: Eukaryota > Metazoa > Arthropoda > Insecta > Coleoptera > Chrysomelidae > Crepidodera > Crepidodera aurea. The sequence goes on from OX439479.2 coordinate 14,179,234, forward strand.
TAAACTGGCTTATTTTTTATGATCTAGAGGCCTTACTCTACCTACATACCGATTTTCAGCTCAATCGGAGCTCATCGTATTTTTCCAAAAATCAAGGAAAATTTTTTTTCCTTCAATTTTGATGAAAATTGGCACACACATTAAGGGCCTTATTTAAAATTTCGGAGTGCTTTCCGTTTCTCGCTATCTATAACCGTTCAACATTTATTAGGGATTTTCAAACTGGTTACCTAATCGAAGGGTAGCGCAAAACTCCAAAATCTCATAATTGAAAAAGTAAATGTGGAAGAATTAAATAATCAAAATCAATCGATTTTTGTTCATTTTTATAACAAGAATTGTTCTTCCTTCCCTAAAACGTGACTTTAATGAATCAATTTAGAATGAGCTATTAACTGGGTTGGACGTTGAATATCCATTTTTTATGTAAGAACTTTATTCATTTGAAACAAAAAATCACTTAGTGTGGCAAATAAAGTCAAATTTTAAAATCGATGTCATACACAGGGCATTTATTATTTCAGATAAAAAATCAACTGACAATATCGACAGTTACAAAAACAAAATTTTTCATCAGAAAGGAATGAAAACCTTGGTAAATAGTGAAAATAAATAGAAAATGAAGTCAACTCTTAAAATTGATGCCAAAATATATCTTTTTTGGGATTAAACTAATAAATAAAAATCAAACCGCACTCTCCTGTCTGTCTGCTCTTGCTCTTCTCATATTTGCTACAAAATTCCGATTTCTGTATCCGGGGCACAGAAGAGCAAGGAGGTTTAATTTTCAATTTTTCACAGGAGAACTTTAGTGACCAATACATAAGCTTTGACTACTTATCTGTAGATGGCATTATGGTGGTCGCAATAGCACACTGTAAAATTTTAAGATAAATTAAACTATTAAATAACAGGTGGTGCTGCTTTCACTACCGAAATTCAAATTTTCATGGTTCTGCATCAGGTGTCCCAAAATTTTTAGGGTAACCCAAAATTTATTTAGTATTTCAGTTTTTTACCTAAATGGATTTTAGATAAGATAGATCTGATTTTTGTTTGGAAATATACATATGTTTTTTCATCTTCTGCCCAATTTTTAGTTCGTTTCAAAGAAAAAAAAAGTCCATTTTCGAAATAATTTTTTACAGATAAACGGGCTTATTTTTTATGGTCTAGAGGCCGGTCTCTACCCACATACCGATTTTCAGCTCAATCAGAGCTCATCGTATTTTTCGAAAAATCGAAAGACTACTACCTACTTCAAAATTTTTCGAGTAAAAAATTTTTCTTCTTCAATTTCGATGAAAATTGGCACACGCATTAAGGGCCTTATTTAAAATTTCCGAGTGCTTTCCATTTTTCGCTATCTATAACCGTTCAACATTTATTAGGGATTTTCAAACTGGTTACCTAATCGAAGGGTAGCGCAAAATTCCAAAATCTCATAAATGAAAAAGTAAATGGGAAGAATTAAATAATCAAAACAATAATTGTTCTTCCTTCCCTAAAACGTGGCTTTTAATGAATCAATTCGTCGTTATAACTGCTTTTTCTATTTTAACATATACATGGATATAGTATACCCATTTTTTATGTAAGAACTTTATTCATTTGAAAAAAAATCACTTACGTGTGAAAAATAAAGTCAAATTTTAAAATTGTTGCCAAAATATATATTTTTTTGGATTAAACTAATAAATAAAAATCAAACCGCACTCTTCGGTCTGCTGTTACTCTTCTCATATTTGCTACAAAATTCGGATTTCTGTATAAGGAGTACAGAGGAGCGAGGAGGTTTAATTTTCAATTTTTCTCTGGAGATTTTTAGTGACCAACACATCAGCTTTGACTACTTATCTGTAGATGGCACTATGGTGGTCCCGATAGCAAACTGTAAAATTTGGGTTTGCTCTCTTTTATAAATTAAGAAAATGTTTAGACAGTGCAAAGAGTAGGTTACTAAATTATTTAAGTACATAATTTTGTCTTGTCCTATTTCAATCAAAATAATATTTTCAAGTTATAAAGCATTTTTTGAAGGGTGCTGAATTTTACCGCCACCTTTTATATAATAGTTTAATTTCTCATATAATTTTACAATGTGCTATCTGCACCACCATAGTGCCATCTACGGATAAGTAGTCAAAGCTTAAGGGTCCGTTACTGAAGATCTCCCGAGTTCATCAAACTTGAAGATCAAACCTCCTCGCTGTTCTGCTCTCCTGATACTGAAATCGGAATTTTGTAGAAGAACAATATTTTGTATTGGCAGACAGATCCGAGGAAAATTCCTCTTCGCTCTTGTGTTCTCTGTATACCAAAATCAGAATTTTGGACATTTGTTGAATTTCTCGAGCAATGTTTCAAACCTTCCTACGTTTCAAATTGTATATAAAACTATTGAAAATTAATTTTAGGGTACTTACCTTATGTTTTATGTAGAATTTCATTAGAAGTGAGAAAGGGTAACGTAAATTTCAAAACATTATATTTGAATAGCTAAAAAAACGAGTTTTAAAAATAATTAAATGATAAAGCAATATATTGTAGTTAGAATTAGAAATTTTATTTATTGCTTTTCTTAATTTTCCGTTAAGAGGAAGTTGTACTATACTATAAAACAGTGTATATGCAAGGGTTTCGTAGTCCCTAACTTTTATAGTTCATTTTAGATAGACCCGAGGAAAATTCCTCTTCGCTCTTGTGTTCTCTGTATACCAAAATCAGAATTTTGGACATTTGTTGAATTTCTCGAGCAATGTTTCAAACCTTCCTACGTTTCAAATTATATATAAAACTATTGAAAATTAATTTTAGGGTACTTACCTTATCTTTTATGTAGAATTTCATTAGAAGTGAGAAAAATACTCATACATTTTCAACCGCATGGGAATAATTTTCGTGAAATTTAATTTGTTATTATATAAGATTGGCATTTCTGTTATTTTTTTTTAATGTTACGTACTTAGAAAAATAAAATTATATTTTCTAAAAATCATCGCAAAATTCCATGTTTTTCGATGATTTTTCGTAAGTTTCAAAAAAGTGAGAACGTGGGAACATAGATTAGATCTTTACCATCAAGTACAAATTTTTTCTTCCATTAATAATGAAAAATAAACCTCAAAAGTTAGGGACCCTTGCATGAATAATAACTGTAATTTTTTAAAAGAAAAATACCACTTTGTTATATAATCTTTTATTGATAATAATTCAGAGCAATAGCGACATTTCCATTACAATTTACAATTCGTGGATGTCAGTTTTCAATATCGTAACTATTTTATAATACTTCAAAATATCGTAAAAAATATCTAAAAATAACAACTACAATGAAAAAAATACGTTTTTAAAAACTAATTCTAAACTAAAACTAAACAAAAATATGTTAGTAAGTACCTAATAAATTAATACTAAAAAATATGTTATAAAAATTAATAGTAATTTAGTCAAATGAGCTTTACGAGCTTTAGTTGTAATATTTTCAATTTAAATTTCATTTTTTTTAAACCCGTTATATATACTTCACTTCATAGAAGTGAATCTATACAATTCTACAGTGTGTTTATTTATAAAATTACTAATAAGTTGAAAATATATGGAACAGCATTTCCAAACTTATTCTTTTTCCCAAAACCCATTTTTCAAAATAAAAATTATATAAAATTTTTAGCACATCAGCTGCCTTTTTAACGGTAATGTTATTTATATACATTCGACAATTGTCCATAATTTTTTGAATGAAAAATCAAATGGTAAAATAAATGAAAAAGTTATTTTGGAAATTGCTGTTGCCCCACACTGTGTAATAGTATAAGTCTAAATTTTTAAATTCGTTACAAGAATACTTATATCTACAGGAAAAATGAACAGTTTTTTTACAAAAGCTTGTATTTTGGGTTCAAAAAATTTCACTATAAAAATTTAAAAAACAATTAAAAATTAATAATTACTTATTGCGTTTCGGGAGATATGTTTTATTAAAAATTGAAAAATAATATATGCCTTAATTCATTGTAAATATTCTTCGATAAAAGACAGAACGTAGTCAATATCAGAATTTAATATTGAGTTAAAAGTAATTTTCTGCCATAAATTCATAAAGCAAACAAAAGTTCTGTCGAATATCGATAAAATTAATAACAAAAAACAATATTACAAATTATTTTGAACGAATGGACTTAATTAAAATTATTATTACTAACATTATTATTTTGAAAAAGTTTTAAGCGGAGCTAGGAAAGTTTTGCTATTGTAATTTCTACAATATGTAGCGTAAATTACAACTTTTATAAATAACTATACATAGGTATTTACAGGAATAGATTATTGCTAAAAACGATACTAAACAATTTAATACTAGTTAATTTTGAACCTCAGTGTTTCGTATAATTTCAACAGTTTTAATTTTATTTTCGACCCCAAATGATAAAACCATAGTATAACCAGAAATTATCACCTATTGTTCGAGATATAGATAAGCAATAAAATTGTGTGTCCCTTAAATGATTCCCAGGTCTGTATTAAAATATCCATACGATGAAGTAATTTTTAAATGATTCTAAGATGTTTTAGAAATGTTTCAAACGTTATTGAACATTTCTGAAATGTAACAATACAATGTTTCGAATATTCACAATTGAGGTAATTTTGAAATATTTCATGAACCTCTCATGTTTACTGGGAATACCCTGAATATTATAGATGTTTTAACCCGCAAAGATTATTCTCAATATTTTGAGAAACTTTTTATTGGTCTAACATTTGCAAATTCCATTAAAGCAATAAAAATTCTACAACTACAGCCCAGTTGCTAGAGAAGGGTATTGACCAAAAGCTCGCACTGTGATATCGATGAAGCTTGGCACTTAAGTACTTGAAAGGGTTTAGAAAACGATAAAAAATCTTAAATGCTCTAATAGTACATTAAGCAACGCATTTCATATGGCATTCTGTTATAACAGCCATATGAAATAAGTTGCTTATAATACTTTTTATATTTTGCCATTTTATTAATTTTTTAATAAATTTATACTTTGCATATTATAGAGAAGTTTGCTTTAAAAAAATGAGTTGGTAGCACTGTTGTAGTGTCATAATGTAAAATATTATAGATGCAAAATATAAAAAGTGTATTTTCAAAATAGTGTTTATATAAATCAATTTCGAAATTATTTTTAACCTTATTTAAAAAAAAATAATTTCTGCTTTATATAGACACTATTTTGAAAATAAAAATTGCGTCGAATGAATGCTGTAAAAAAAAATGTTAATTTTAAAACATAAGTTTTATTAAACGGAGACAATAAAAGTATAATGATGATAAAATGTACAATGATTTTTTTCTTATGCTTTATAGTAATATATTTTTTTTTAAATAACTTATAATATAATTTTCTCTTTCATGTGGTGCTATTAGTTTTTCGAATTTTTAGATTTTGTTTACGAAATTGTACACTTTAGAGCAGCAAATATTTTTTTATCGTTTTCTAAACCCTTTCAAGTATTTAAGTGCCAAGTTTCATCGACATCAGATTTTGTGCGAGGTCAAAGTCTCTGACAACTGAGCTACTAGAGATGTGTACCTATTTTTTTTTCCATAAGGGTCGAAAATGTTATTTATTAATAACTTGACTTATTTAGAAGATACATCAAACACAATATTTATTTTCTACAGGATCGTACATTTTTGAAATTTTTCGAAAAACATCTAAATCTAAACTCAGATGAATTTATTGTCTCACTCAGCAGTGACAAGTCCTGTTTTAAAATATTTTATAAGACTTATCAAAACAATATTTTGAATTTTAGACCATGACATACGAATTGAACTGTTGAAATTATCTTGCTGTTTTGTTTGGAATAAAATTATAAAAAAATTGTAGTCCATTCGTACAGAAGCGTATTTTTATAAGACAAAATTAAATAAAATTCGTGATAATTATACGCCTTTTACTTATGGACTACTGTATCTCAAGGAGGTTTTGTATAATGAATTAAAATAGTATATTTCAGAGAAACCATTTAGTTTTTGTTGGATTTATACTCAGTTTTTATAATCTTCTTGAAAAACATAATTTTGACAACAAAATTTTTAAATATTCGTTTTGTATTGATTGATTGTCCTTAAATATTAAGCAGATATCGACAAGCTCCTTTTATTTTTGGGAAGCAGAGGGTACAGTCTGCTTAGAAATTGTTACACGAAAACAAACGAAAAAAGTTAAAAATTATTTTTTTATTGCTGCAAAATTTCAATCAATTTTTATTATAACAAAAACGTATTTAGTAAAAGAAAAATTTTAAAATGTATCCTGAATATTTCGAAATGAACTTCAGTTTTTAGTTTCTGAATTTTTGCAGCAACTTACAAAAAACATATTTACACATTTTTATGCATGTATATATAATATATATATTATTTAAAAGGACCAACACATGTAAGCGGAACAGTATTGCTTTAAAATGTGTACTAAATTTTACAATATATTCATTGAAACCTTAACTCCATTTTTTAAAAAGTCCATTTCACTTTTGGTCCGAAAGATCAGTTTTTCAAGCTGATTGTTGAATTCAATTTTTTAATCCAAGTCTGAAATTATTAAAATATTTTTTTTCTTTAAATTACAGTACACGTATATCACAGACCTACAATATTTATAAAAAAATTGACGGACTTCGTACGATTACATGAAAAAATATTATGTTCCCATTAGACATCCGCTGAAAACTGCTGTTTATATATAATTTCTGAATTTTATACTTCATGTACAATAATGAAAGCCCATTGAATTTACATTGTTAAGGTGTCGAGTAGCCTTATGCCTATAACTTCATTGTGTGACAGTTTAACCTAATTTAACGTTAGGACCAAGTTTGTTGAACGTAAACATAAAAAATTGTTTTATTTTTTGACAGTTCCGGTTAACTTAAAATGCTCTTTCTAATGAAATTGGCCGAGAAATCATATTAATTGCGTCGCCCAGAATTCTGCAGCCTGTTAGATTAATAGGAATCAATTTTTATATTTTTCATGAATCATACATGTACCGTCCAATGTTATCCAATAAGATATCGTTAAAATTCAAAGTTTCTCAAATCAAAAAGCTGTATGTCGTCGGGACATTAAAAAATCGGGCCAAATCAACTTAAAAACTGAAAAAAAAACTCATTAATTAAAATCGAGTAAAAAGTTGTCGAAAGATACAATAAAAAGCACAAAAATTCAAGCACTATCGGGAGGAAACGGGTAAGATGGGTACTTCAGCTGACCGCTGTCAGCTTATACCACCCCAAATAATTGGACATATGTCTGCTTCTTCAATGAGTTAGCAATTTGTAACTATTTGAAAAGATTTAACACGCCTTTATAGAACTATTCCAAATAAAAAATCTGAAAAATGTAACATGCTGGAATAAATATTTTCAATTTATTATCTTGACCTTCTATTGAATTAAAAGGGAACTAAAACATTTATTTAAGGCACAGTTGTTCAGTGGACGTTTTAACTCAACTTATTATTTGAGGTCGTTGTTCACTTTGTTAAGATATTCTCTATAAAAGATTGTCTAAGCTTTAAATAGAGCAACCGTTTATTTAGTCTGTAAATCTGTAAATTATTATATTTGTTTCATCGACAAAACCACTTTAGACTAAAAGTAAAAACGTCAAAAATTAAAAATATTAGAAAGAAAGAAGAGCATTTAAATATGATGCCAAGTATTGCTAAAAGAAGAACTAACTAATTATCTTATTTAAGGTAAAAGTGTATTAATTTTGATTCAATTGACAATAACAGTGTTTCCCAAACTGTGGGTCGCGACCCACTAAAACCATTGTATAAAGATTATATAGTAGTATCGCCTTACGGACTTTTATCAGTCGGATTATGTGAACGCAATGGAGATGGCAGCACTCCAAGTGGTCACAAGTCATGTCTTTAGGTCATGTCGTTGCTTGAGTGAAATTATAATTTGAAATCTTCTTTTTCATTTCTGCTTGTCTTTTGTTAATGTGCTATTTAGTTACAACGAAAGGGAATTGGAATACGTATGAAATTGAAGGCCCAAAAATATTTAATTATCTCCCGAGAAACCAGGGTTGCCAATTTGTGAGTATTTTACTAGTCTTTAAGTAATTTTGTGAGTAAAGGGCAATTCTGAATTGTAATCAAAAGGTCTATACTATCGATAATGGTAATTATGAAAAATTCTAATCTGATAATTTATTAAACCCGTTTAACTTTTAAAATTAAAATTAAACACAATGTTAAATCGAAATATTTTTTCTTAAAGAATATTTTTTGCAATAGTTTGGTTTCTTGTATATAATATGGATATTATATGATTGTTTTAGTTAATTTTAAAAGTATAAAATAATTTATTTTTTATTTATTAGTATTTTATTATCTGGTAAAATTAATAAATTATTATATGTTGTTGTTTGACACTAAACAACTTTAATCTTTTTTATCTGATGCTGGTTAGACAGATATTAGTTTAGTATATTAAAAAAACTGTCTTGCTATTGATATTTTAAAGTTATGAGTAATCCAGCAAAGTTTTGAAAGTAAATAGGTAAAAGCTAGTTGGCAACGCTGTCGTCAAGAACTCTAGACGCACCAAGACAAGCTGAGGTTCAGTGGAATTTTCCTGTTTATTGGGTTAATAAAGGGTTGGGATTTGCGTTGTAAATTTTGTATTAACTTTTGTATATATTTTATTTATTAGATTTTAAATTCAATTTAGAAAACGTAAGTGCAATATTACAGACAACAACTTTAATAGCTGAAGGAACTACTTGGTAAAGGCCATGTGAAAGAAGATATAGAGGGCGTATCTGTACAGCATTAGAAATTGAGAACGTCATATAGAACGTCAATAGATGCCGCGCGAGATTGTATCAAACACTTTTAACTAGAGCGTGATACTACTATATAACATTTATAAAATGCTAAAACTATCAGAAACCATCAGAAAAGATAAGAAAAATCGAAACAAATCGAATTGTGTTTTGATTGTTTTCTTACCTAAAAACAGCAATTTATTGATGGATTGTGATAACAATTTTCTTAACTGTAATCATATCAAAGCTGTATGATTTTTTTTGCTTGAAAAATTAAAATGTTCTTTGTGTACGTTCATAATTGTAGTTTTTATCTTCATCTAGGAACACTTGTTGAAACCACCATAATACATGTCCAATGCTTCAAAATATTTAACTAAAACTGAATTTGAAATTTGAAATAAGTCACGCTCATAGACGTCAAAGTCATTATAATTTCATTCATTAATTTTGAGGCATCTTTCCTCTCCAGCACAATAGCAACGACAAGTTTTTGTTAAGATAACACAAGTGTTAGTTAGATGAACATACGTGAAAAAATGATAAGTATTGATTAACCTAATTAATTTTATGAATGGAATATTTGAATATAGTACACACGATTGAAATGTTGTGAATGAAGTGTGTAAGAAAGAAGGCTTGAATGGTGACAAATAATTTAGCTGACAATTTGCTCAAAAGGATTTGTGGGATCAACAAATCGATTGGTGATATCAAATTTCTGTATCTTTATATTGGAACGACATTTTGTCAGTTCATTAACTATAAAGAGTGAATGATTTTATATTTTCCTCAAATTTCCTATTATAAATACCTACTATTTTTGGAGTTGTCAGACTAATTTATTAATTAATATCATCATTAATATGAGTTTTATATATTTTGACTTATTCATTGTATATTGGATTTTAAGATGATATTTGCCGAAACAAGTATTTTATGCTTATCGGCTAATAGCTTTACTAAAATTTTTCTTATTATTATTATTATTACTAATATGTACAGGAAAATTAATAAGGAAAGGTGGGTCTCCAGCAGAAAGGTTGGGAAACACTGGACTATAACATTTGAATCATTTATAACCATGACATTATCTTAACAAATAGTTCAAGATATTATTGAACATATTAAAATAAGTCATCAATGATTAAGGCTAACATTTGAAGGTAAATCTCACACTGAACAACTGGGCTAAACCGTCATCAAAATTGTTTAGGTCCTATATATCATTGCTATTAGTACTAGCTGTGAAGTACTGGAATTGTTCTTTGACTGTGTCGTTTAATGTCATTATAATTATTTGGAGTAGTATACTACAGTCTCTCGAAAATGTGAAATATTTACACGAATAAAACGAGAGTCCAATACAGGGGAATTCCTAAATATGTAAGTGCCAAGGGGCCGCGTTCGAGGAGCTATCACACTAACGGCCGGTATATTTCATTTGGATGGCTATTCTGGTTGCTGGCGTTTTGTCGTGTAGAACATTGCTGAAAGAAATAAAAAACAATTAGAAAAATATAATTAATCACGGGAAAATAAAGGGATGTGACATACAGCGATACGCCATCTGGCGCTCTGTTTTCGAACACAAAGTAGGGTGAAGATTTCATAAGAAATACATTACGTCGAACGGGAAAATCGATTTTTGAGATAAATAATCGAAATTGTAGTAAAACACCGTAAAAAAGCGAAAAATAAAGTGTACTGCGCAGTACCAGGGTGTAATAATAACTAATAAATGATCAACACGAAGAGCAAGAAGGGAAGAAAGAAATCAGAATAACATAGAATAACATAAACAAAGAAGATCCAACTTGATGAATCTAGTGAGCAAAGCATGGAAGAAGTACCTGCAGAATCAGCAGAATTTAAGCAAATTATTGACATAGAAGCCTTGCAGGAACAAACAACACTTATCACTTGTCCATCTCCTGCAATTTTCCCATTAATTTGATGGGGATGAGCAAGCAAATTCGATGTTGATTAACAGAAAGCAACTACGTCCACACATGCACTGCCACTTTCATTAATTTTTTCCGAATTTAACCAAGTGGGGCGTTATTATTGGAAAGACCATTAACTGTCACTGAACTTTTACGATCAATTTTAGGAGATTCTTACGTTTATCTATCTAACTATCTGTGATGGGGGTGTCGATACACTGCGACCTATAGGATCTATTGTGCTCCTTAATGCTGCCAATCGTTAAGGATGTCTCAACGATTAGAGCAGTTCCTCCAGTCCTATTGCTTTCAAAAAGTTCAGGATGTCGATAGGCTTCAGGTTAGGTAGATCTTCCTCTTCTATTTGATATTCTCCGAGGTATCGTACCCTTGGATTTTGCAGGGTAATGCATTCTGAGAGAATGTGGACAGAGGTTTTCTCTTCTTCAGTGCCCTGTTAGGATACCCGTTAGTATTCTAAGCTTATTTTTACTTTCACTGACGCAGTCGTCAGATCTCTTCTGGTTATAGTTTCCCAGTAGTGTCTTGGCCTGCCTCATTCCTTGTAATGCCATCCAGTATTGGGATCTTTTGTTATTTACTTCTTTTCCAAATTCATCAAGTATTGTACTGGTGCTTATTCCGCAGAAATGGTGTTTCAGCCCCTTTTTTTGCGAGTACGTCTGCTATTTCATTACCCTCCACTCCAGTGTGTCCCGGAACCCATAGGAGGGTAACAGTGTTGTTCTTGCCTAGTTCGTTTAGATTCTCTAGGCACTCCCAAACCATCTGGGAGTTGATTACGTGGGAGTTCAAGGCATTAATGGCTGCTTGGCTGTCTGATATGATGATGATCTCTTGTCTGCGAAAATTTCTTTCTATGTTGAACTGGTCACATCTTCCGATGGCGTATATTTCATGTTTACGTTTAACAACAGGTCCATATAGGAATTTGGGTGGTTAATGTTTAATTGAAGAATGTTTTGAAAAAGGGATTGAATTGTTTGATGCTTTTAAACTTTTTAAACTAATTCTAAAATGTCTGCAGGTAGCGACATTTACAGATACATTAAAAATTTATATAAAGGTAAGTGATAAAATATGTACTGTCAACTATACTTTCTAAACTGAAATAGAAGCCCTAAAAATAGCTTAAATATTAAAAAAAATCCAGCTTGCAACTTACTGCTTGCTTTTTCTCCCATGTCTTCATAGCGGATTTGTATTTCTCAAATTCATGGCACCAATCTGAATAAATCTTCTGATAATCATTACTCTTGGCAGGTGGTGAACACCGGTGAGCGTCGACTGTCACATTAAAAGAACACAACAAGGAAGCCCCCATCCAACAGTCATATCTTCCAGCATCGCCTTCAGTCACAGCTATGATCACTAATCCATGTTCTGATGTTTCGACGTATTTGTCAGGTCGATACTGAATCTTGTAGCGACCCTTTTCTTTGGAATAGTGGTACCACGTAATAGTTTGAGTGGAAAGGACTGCCGGCATCTTGAGGAAGCAACCTAGGTGGAGCGATTGGCCCCAGGTGACTACCATCTTCTTTTTGACTACGCTACTGTCGCACACGTCGTGGGTACTGTTTGAAACGTCTTGAAGGAGACTATAAATAAAAAGAAAATAGTTGTAAATAAAAAACTAGCGTTTATTTTATTTTATTTTACTCACCCAGGAGAGTAAGGCTTGCAAACGTTCAAATCCTTGTCCCATCCACAGTAAGGATCGTGGACACATCTCAAGCAGTTGTCATATCTTCTGTTACACATAACTAAGTCAACTTGTTTGACTCTGTGGTCAGAAGCAACGTAGAGGGCTTTATGAATTTTTGAAATTTCCATGACTTGAATTGGTTCCCCAGGCGTCACATCGAATACGTCTAGAAGAATTGAAGAGGAACCTTCCTCGCGGGACCATTGTACAATTTTGTGTACTCTACCGTCATCTAGGAAAATAATAAATAATAAAATTAAAATATTAATTGGGGAGGACTAAATTTTACTTACTTGTTCCGGCATAATAAACTGTATAGTCCAATACAGCTCCACCAATGTCAACCTTAATTTTATCCACTACCAATCTAGTAAAGAAAACATCCCTTTTGAAGAATACTGGCTCTTCATTTTCGTGCATAACAGCATAATCCATAAGGGGATGGCCTCTGATAAAGTTCAAAACGGTGTCAGGTAAAGTTTCAGTATCGTTTACACAAGTTCCAGGTCTTGGTTCAGGAACTCTGCTAGAGAGTACAGGAAGCCAGGCTGAAGAGGAGGAAGCTTGTTCTTTAAATTTACCGCTGAATGCAACTTGGATGTCTGGAAGGGTGAAAGAACAGATTGCTGACCCCATAAGACCATTGGTTGAAGTAGTGAAGGTTCCAAAGAAACGGTTGTCATCACCTGGGACCTTATAGATGCTTTCTGAAATATAAATTATTTAATTACATAAAAAAATTCAGTAAAAAAGGTTAAAATTATCCTTTAAGGTTTGATGTCTCTTTATATAGGCAATCACGACGAAAACTACGAGCAATACTTACGGATTTCATTGAAATAAAACGGGAATTCTCCAGGAATGGAACAGTTGAGTCTGGCTTTGAGATAAGTAGCCCAATTCTGGGATAAGATATTCTTTCCTCCTGTGTCCTTTTTGCAGACGCGCGCTACTCTCGAATAAACGCTCTTGCCGCAGTTTATGTACTCGACGGCGGTTTCTCTGAAGAAAAACAAAACGTAGTCGCCGATATCGAAGGAGCCGACGAAGTTCGGTTCTGAAAAAGAGAAAAAAAAACGTTAGTAGTAGATGGATGTGGAAGCTCTGGGCAACGTCAGATCGAGTTTTTTGTCAAAGAGAATTCGGAAAGTTGGGATTATTGGAGAAAAGGAAATAGAGGGCGTATTTTTTTTTTGTTTTTTTGTTAAGAAGCATTTTAGTTTAATGTTTAAGTAATTCTTTTGAGAGAAAGTGAAAGATGTTTTATATACGTGTAAAAAATGTTCACGGGATAAAAGATAAGTTATGAAAGAAAAAGTTTGCATATAAGAAGTTCTTAATACAAGAGCTTTAATATAGGATTTTTTTTCTAGGGTTTCAAAAATGTAAGAACTTTGTGTTCTTTGAATGAGAAAAAAAATTGTTGGTTTTACGTGAATAACTTGAATCTTAAACGTCATTTATTATTATTTAACAAAATCTATTCGGTTAAAATTGATTTAATTTGATTACATAAGGTCAATAAAATAAATAACATTGTAGAAAAATTATTTTGGTATTGGTATAGGTCATTTATTTTAGCGTGGCAGTGACGTCACACGTCAAAAATCTGCGGCGTTGCAGCTGGAATTTTTTTCGTTCAGTTAAAGATAAAATTGTGCCAGTTACTTTATTTCGGAGCTTAAGGGGGTTACATACCCTCCGCCATATTGGAAATGCTAATGTTAAAATTGCGGGCTTAATACTCAACAAAAAAAAATATTTTTTTGTATTCGATCTTATTATTCATCGTAGAATGGCGGATGATCACTTTTTTTATATACATAAAAGAAATATAAAAAAAGTCGTATACGTATATAAGTTATCATCCGCCGTTCTTCATTTGCCACTGAACAACTTTTGTATTTACCATTTTTGAAAAAAGTAAGTAGTTTTTTCTAAAATTGAACATTGCTTCAAAATCTCAGAGGGTACAGGGAGGTGCTGCCCCCCGACGGTCCTCTTTTAAAGCAATTAAAAATTAAAATTTTACCAGAAGATTTATATTTCGAAAGGTTTGTCTTGTGTGTAGCGGCTCCTGGGACCTCTCGCATTGCGCTCGTGCTCTGTCGGAGTTTTACAGAATCCTGGCCAATCAGAAAAGGTCATTGTATGGCGAAACCCGAATTCGAGTTTCGTTAATTGAAGACAACAGTTATTCGTTATTCTGATTGCATTTATTTACATTGGATTATTGTGTTGACTTGAATATAGACCATTCCAGGATGACGTAGGTGACAGGTCGGCCATATTTGCTGGGAGGCACACAACTTTATGACACAACGTTAGTTTCATATGTAAACGTCAGAAATATTTTTTTAAAGTTCTTTATTCAGAAGAAACAAATAGAAAATGCCACATTTTTGTAGTTATTAAATGCCCAATGCGTTCTGAAAGAGATAATGTATCATTCTTCCGGATTCCTGCTGTTTTGACAAACGGAGGGATCATTTAAATGCGTTGTCTAGTGAATGAAGAAATGCTTGGATTAAATCTTTGAAACGAGGTACATTTTCTGAAAGCCAAGTGAATAATAGACGTATTTGTTCAAGGCATTTTATAACAGGTATTGTTGGCGATCTTTTATATGTATTTTTTTATTATTACTTGTGTAAATTTTCGGTAAACCTGCTCTGTTAAAACACCAGTGACAAATTTTTGACAGAAAACTGTGGGTTTTTAAATTTAATTTTACCAGGTAATATTGTTTTAGCCGACAGACGAAAATACACATAATATTGCCACTGTACGAATTCATGTAGAACGAATTATTGGTCTTTTAAAAAAATTAAGATTTTTCATGAAACAATACTAATGAGTATGTTGTCTAAAAACAGAGATGGTTATATACTGCATTGGATAAAATTGTAGTAGTGTGCATTCATAAATATGTGTCCCACGCAAATACCATTGAATTAATTTTTTTTTCATAATTTATTTTATTTTATGAATATATAAACATCTAAGATTTACAATTTGTTTTATTTGTATGATTTCCGTATATTAAACACAATTTTCACAATTTGGCTAAAACACTATGAACAGCCCTGGCCTCATACTGCTTATAGGCTTGCAAACTTTTGTAAGCCTTAAGCTGTTGTCCCGAATAAAAACTGTGAGTTAGTATGCAAAATTTATAGAAAATAGGTTTCTATACACATTACTCATATTAGTTTCCTTCGCGCTCAAATTCAAATGCTCAGATTAACAAACAAACATTACGCGTTTCGGACAGTTCAAATTAATACCGGTAGATCGCATAAAGTTGTGTTCATGTCAATAGAAATCTAATTTCCATCCACGACTCAAAATGCTACGTCTAGATCCGAGAATTGATAACTATGCAACCGCAAATACACAGATGTATTTCATGCTGCCTAACAATTTCTTTAAAGGGGGGATCAGCGAAGACGTAATGGGCGAGGATTTCGAGGTTATGTATAAAATTGACAGAGAACACTCTTAAGATTCAAATAAAAATTAATAGTTATGTAGTTTTGGAATTTTTATTGTAATATGCCACTATGTTACAGCACATTGACACTTTGAAGGTCAATTTGTAACTGCTCTAAGTGAGTAGCCACATTGATTGCATAAATCAAGAATTTTCGTTATATCACATCGGCAACATCGTGAAGTGTTGCCAACCTTGAACAGTTAATTTCCCCTGCACGTTAAGTTTAAATCGTATTTGCTCTTAGTGATTTAGTGTTTATTCCGTTGACATCAGAAATAACTAGAAAATGCGTCACTGTCTCACTAAAATAAATGACCTTTATTGGTCTTTACTGTAATAAATTCGGACGCGACTGTCTATTGTGACGTATCTACAAGTAGTCTTTTAGGGGAAGTGATACTTTACAAACTAAAAGATCCGCGGGGCAACGGGTGGGTCTGAGGTAGAAAATTCGCTACTGATGGGTGGAGCCTAAATACTACGCAAACCGATATCGAACTCGTACGAGGGGGAGTCTAAATTCGGTGAATCTAGCGCGCATTCATATCGGATTCCAAAATATAGCAATGGATAAGATTTACTTGTAAGCGAGAGCTGCAACAATATAACTAAAATGTTATTTTTACTGTGTATCACTTCTGGACATCATCAGAATTCCAAAGGCGGGTTCATTCCTGAAATCGAGCACGTAACAGGTTACAAATTTTTATGTCAAATACTTCCTAGTAAACTTACCCCATAATTTTCGAAGTCTCTTCATTTTACGGAACATTTACATACATATTATTCCCAGGACCGTGTATTTTATACTTGAGCGTACTTAGAGAACGATCGCACCGTGTTATTCAACGTCTTTCTTATTTATGTAAATTATTTGAAACAGCAACTTCATAAAAATGTAAATTGATACTAAATTAGAGCATTTTTACACGTCGGAATTTGCGATAGGATAGATAAGATTTCCTGAAGAACGTTAAGAAGAGGAAGATAATTTGAAAGAAAAGCTTTCGAGACTGCTAATTTTAAATTAGCGAATACAAATAAGATTTTTAAATTAAATTCAAATATTATAGAAAAATAACTTTTAGTTTTAATTGCAGTTTATGATACAAGGACGAGAAATGTTACTTTTTCGGACGATTATGGAGTTAAGAGTCCGAAAAAGAAACAATATTTTTCTACTTATAATTTTATAGTTTGCCATCGCCAATGAATCTTCTGTCAGAAAGTGTAGTAAGGATTTAAAAAAAAACGCGTTTCATTGCATTTTTATAGTGCAAGAAGTACTAAAATAAATAAAATATACACAATACTTTTCGAAGAAAAATAGCATGTAGAATTTATAAATATAAAACAAAATTTTGAGTTATGATAAACTACAGCAGTATTATAAGAACTTTTTTAATGAATTTGAGGTTCGCGAATAGCTCATCGGTTTTGTCAGTGCAATATACACTACCCTAAAAAGCAACGGAACAAACAAACAAGTGTAAGAAATGTAACATAACATAATCTACAAATGTCACTTGGTTTTGTTTAAAAACAGGAATCATAGCAAGTCAGTATGTTATTCTAATAACAAAAGCATAATTGGCCAAGTTTTCTTTTACTTTTCCAGACAGTATACCGTCCGAAAAAGTACCTTTTCGGACGTGGAAATTTGCAGTTTCAAGCATTTATATTTACAGATCCTTACTGCACCGAAAAATTTGGAATTTAGTAATAATGTGGCATTGAATCGGTTTCCCTTTGGATCGTTTCCACCTCAACAGACGAAATATATGTAAAATAAAAATTCCTCGTCGAAATTCTGGATATATTCCCTTACGTGAAACAGGATCCCCCCATTCAACAAATAATAAAACTCGAAATTGTATCAAATTTCAAAACGGGTGTAGGGCCTCGTCGAGGGATGAATGAGAGCAGATGAAAACTGCAGTGGCGGTACGTACGTTTCGGATAATTTAATGAATTGTTATTTCCATCATCAGGCCAAAAACCAAACTTTTGCGAATGTGCGTTACGGTTTTTGTGTCGATTGACAAATAAAAACATATTTTTTCTACGATCAATATCAAAGTAGGTTTTTGCGCATTCAAATCTAACTGGAAAGTTGATGTTTTCCGAATTTTTTTTTTGTTGATATTTAAAAAAATCAAACCCATTTCCCTCAATACCCAATGTTTAGTTTTAATGTATGATTGGTGTTCATAAAGTCTTATATGAAAGGGTCTAGATGTTTCTCCTTTATAAAATTTATGACATTCGCATTATTTGTTTGAAAAACTGTTCTAAAATTAAACTTATTGCCAATACTTCTAATTATTTTCCGATAATTTTGGATTATAAAGGATTTTTAATGTTTAAAAAGTAAAGGATGATTTAAATTTTCTTCATTATTTTTAATATCTCTGTAAAATTCAGGATCTATAAATTTATTTAGGTGTCCACTTCACCATCGAACTACATCCTAAAATTTTAGACAGGAGCTGCCACTGAACCGACAAAGGGCGGACAGGGTGGTTTGTAATTATCTTTCACCCCAATAACCGCAAAATGTGAAGCCATGTATTTTGCGTAATGACGTTAAGACCGTATGAAAGTTGCGTAAGCGTTAGACATTAGTTAAATGTCTGGAAAAATTTTACGCGTGATGTGCCGCGTCCCGCGAGTCGCGTCAGAGAAATAGCGTTAGAGAGTTTCATCGAAATTATCGATAATTTATGTTGATTCGAATTTTAGACGATCACCTGCATAGTAGCTCCTTTCGCAGATCGATGGGCATGAAAATGAGTATATTTGATTAGTGGTAATCGGTGTACAAAGGGTTCTTTGATAATGTTAGGAGGGGATGAATATTTTAAAATAAAATTTTAGTGTTTTAGAAGCATTATTCCTTATAAATTGGGAAACGAAATTGTTTATTTACTTGATGGTATTATAGAGACATTCAAAGGTAGCAGTGTGATGTCTAAATTTGGTTTTAGGCTTTCTCAATTATTTAATGATTTTAAATATCATAAATTTCCTATGCATTTTTATTTCGATTCTCACAGAATCTATCTTTTATGGCTAGGAAACGTTTCATCTCGATTTTAACTAGTGATTATGTTCTTTTATAGGGTTTGTTTGGGTAAGTGTGCTATGTGGAGGTTAGTAGTGTGTCGTAGGTTTCAATTGGTGACTCACACTGTAGATTCTGGCCATCCATCGGTTAAACTATTCTTATTAGCCGTTTGTGGACAATGTTTTCCCATTAATCGATCAAATTATAGATTGTTTATAACGAGAACAAATTGTGGTTAGGTGTCACTGTCAACATTCTGATTTCAGAATCTTCTTTTTAGTTCGGCCTCGTTGGCTTCGTATAGCCACCACTAGTTTGCACCAGTTTGATTTCGGGGAGAAGTCCTCGAACTCTTATAGTTATGTTGGTAACCATGTCGGGATGTGACGTTTTTCTGGATGTCTCGGCAGGCTGGCTTGATTTTTAGAAAGCCGGCAGTTTTGGTTGGCCATTATTTGTGTATTGAATAGGTTGGTGTTGAGATTGAAATTTAATGGATTATGATTAAGAATCCTCGTATAAAATTTTTTACAAGAGATATTTAAAAATCTTCAATAAACATACCATACCGTAACAATAAAAACGCAAGCGAGAAATTTCCTTATAATCTCGAATGTAATAAATATTCTCAACAAAAAAAAATACTCGGAATTCTCATTTAACATACGAATTTCCCGATTACCCATACGACCATATCCTGGACGGAAAAATACGCGCACGTAATATTTTTTATTTAATACAAAGGGACATATTCTAGATAATAATTCTTTGTGATAAAAGCATTAGAGCCCGCATTAATCTGAAATTCACTAGGCTATCATCTCTCGGAATCCTGGCCGAAATACCATAGAAAATGGCGTCATCAAACAAAAGCATGTGCAACTGGATAATTAAAACGGGGAGCTTTTCTATTTTCACAGATCTCCCTCTTTCTAGTACAAATGGTACACAGCAAAATCGAAGGAGGTTAAAAAAATTAGGCAAAGGTGGAGAAAAAAGTTTATATCATACAGGGTGTCCCAAAGCTTCGTGTCAATAATTCAGGGACGTTAAAGAAACTTTATTGCACCTCAAATAAAATCTTTATATTAATATTTAAAGGAACTGACTAAGGTGACCAACCGGCGACAAGTAAACGGCCACAGGAATAAATATAAAATTTTTTTTCAAGCGTATCACTTTTTAACCAATCAAATCAATTTTACAACACACTATGAATAATGCAGCTCAAATTCAGGTTTGTTTTTTGGCTTATTATTTGACATTAGTAGATAAAGTAATTTAAACATTTATAAAAAGTCACAAGAAGTACAAAATATTTATAATTTAGATGGTAGATATCAGTTTCGTAATTTTTCGAGCAAGTAGTGTTTTTAATTTTAAAATAAAAGCATGAAGCATATAAGTTTCTGGGGATCTAATCTTTGCTTTCTAAAAAATTAAATTTAGTCATGATAAAAAATATTTTAAAGGGTTCTTAAAGAAAAGTTTCATCTAAATCGGATTCAATGTCGATATTATTGTTCGACAACTGAGTTGCATCTCTTGGGAAGAGAACAACTGAGGATTCAAATCTATGCGTTCAAATTCAAATTCTTTATTGATCCTTAAATACACTTAGAGCCAAATAGCCATTGGACAAGTCGAAATATACAAACATTGAATACAATAAGAAAGAATCACAGAATAATATTTAAACGTGAAATGAACGTACATATTTTATAACACATTTTAAAAAAAATTAGGGTAATACCTTACAGAGGGTTTTAGTAATTAATGCATTTTAAAAAGAAAGAAAAGACACGTTACCCGTTACATAGATGCGAGTCTGGATTTTTCCAAGTAAATTACTTTTGAAATGGATGTAGATAGTTCTATTTTATTTGCTAAACATATTGAGGGGGTAGCCAGATTCTAAAAAACTTTAAAAAGCCAAAGACTTTTGTTTGTTGAAAAAATAAGCATAGATAAAGTAGAATCTGTTTTTTACGATTTTTCAGAGAATGCTAGAAAGGCACACACTCTACGTTCAAGTTAATTACTGTAAATGGCATTTCTAAAAAATAATTAAAAGGAGTTGATTGATCATTACTAGGCTTGCTGATAGATCACAGAATGTGCAGCGCGTAGTACGCGTAGGGGTGCAGTGTGATGATGCGCATTCAGTAAGAATGAATATTGTAGTGTTAGCGTAAAAAAGCGCTACGGGGTGTTAAAAATTCGTTTAGAAACAATGTTTTTTGATTATTTTGTATAAAATTTGTATATTTAAAAGAAGTATTAGTTAAATTAAAAAAATGAATTTCAGCAGCTCAAATTGATAAAAGTGTAACCTTTGTTAGTGTTTTAAAGATCGATATTGGCTAGATTATCAAAGCAAACAACAAATAAATAGCTAATAGTACAGCCCCATTTTGATTACTTATTTCAATGCCAATAAGAGAAGATCAACATTTTAAATGAACCTCGAAAAAAAGTTGGAAAACTAGTTCAAAAAATAAAGCAGAATATAGCAGAATAGCCAGATAAAAAAGCTGATTTTAAAGTATGATTGTAAGTTTTAAAGTTTGCTTATAAAAATCTACATAATCAACAATTATAAGCTCCACGAAGGTGGAATTTTTTAAACTATAAAAATTCCAAAAAAGGACCATGAGAGTGACAAAACTGCACAAAGGATGTGAAATAAGATCACACAAGCTCCCAAGAACAAGGACATTAAAAATGTCCTACACTGCACCAGCGTCTGGACTTCAACAATTACTCCTTGGGCTATATGCCCCACGAGGTATTGAATTACGAAAGTTCAGACGTGGTTTGGTGCCCGACCAAGTCGGGGCTTTAACCCAAAAACTTCGATTTTGTCATTAAAGGAGCTTGCCATTCTTAGACCGCTTTCGGCATTATTGTGCCTCATTAGTAAGAAGCAGACAAGCTCGACATCCTATCACTAAAGGATGTCTGAAAATGAATTCGACTCACCTCGTTCTTGATAATCTTACTTGCGTTATAGCAAGTATATCACGAACGAGGAGAGTCCAACGCCATCTTCACTTTAATAACAAAATCATGATTTGCAAAACTATAGAAAACTACACGAAGGTGGAATTTTTTGAACCATAAAAATTCCAAAAAAGGACCATGGGAGTGACATCTACCGGAACCGCTCTAAGAATGGCAAGCTCCTTTAATGACAAAATCGAAGTTTTTGGGTTAAAACCCCGCTTGGTCGGGCACCAAACGACGTCTGGACTTTCGTAATTCAATACCTGGTGGGGCATATAGCCCAAGGAGTAGTTGTTGAAGTCCAGACGCTGGTGCAGTATAGGACATTTTTAATGTCCTTGTTCTTGGGAGCTCGTGTGATTTCATTTCACATCATTTGTGCAACTATAAGCTCGTAAAATAATAATTAAACAAGTTAGGAAGCTCGATTTGTGTTTTTCGGATTCTTAGTTAAACGTAAAATGTTTTTAAAATTAACTTTGTGGTTGTTTTCTAGAATTATATAGTAATGATCTACAAAATGGTTGCAACTATCACCTCCACTATTTTATTTCCAACCCCCTTTCCCCCTTTTTGCCGAGCGTGGTTGCTGGACCAGTTTTTGCGCCTTTGATTACTACCTACCTATCTCCATTAGCGCGATTTCCTCAATATACCCGCTCGTTCTCTGCCTTTGGAATTTCTATGTATGTGTGCCATATAAAGATCTTTGGGAAAACTAAAAAACTATGGATTTTGTTTGGCTTGAGTTTTCAGTTGGTATGTAATTGTTAAATCTGAATTAGTCCCATACGTTTCGTACAAAACGAGACTTTTTTTTCTCTAAATATTTCCATTAAATTCGTTATTCTTTAAGGTTCGATTTAGAGCATCTTTTACTGCAATATATGACGAAAAGATTTCGTGAAATCATTCAAGTTTTACAGCAATTATCGATGTTCCTTATTGCATAATCAATAATGAGAATTCGCATATCTTTATTTACAAATGTGTATGTTTATAGTTAATTAAAAAAAGTGTATTATCTCAGCGTGACAGAAATTTATCTTCCCTGTGTATTATCACCTCATCCACGGACTCTATGATTTAATTATCACAAAGCTGGAGCTCTGTTCACCCCCATAGAAGATTACCGTTAATTGGATTGACGAATTTGCGTTGTAGAGATGGCGCTGTGGTAGCCGACCGACACGGCGAGCAATTCTGCTGACGGCCACGGTCCACATTTGAAAAGTAGAGGATTAAATAAAGTGATTTGACATGTTTATATTACATCAGAGAAGAAATCTCTGCTATAATTGACATATACCAGCGAAATTGATCAGAATATTTTAACATTATTTAAATTTATAATTTAGGAGATTTTATGTTTAATTTTAAAGTAGAAAACGGAACTTGTTGTTATCCTATGTTTACCAAATAATAGCTTTAAGTTTAAGTTGAGAGAACTTTAGTTCTTCAAGGCGCGGAGCATGGTAAAGCTTCTATTTTATGTTATTTAAATTCAAATTTACCGCCGTCAGAACGGCGCTTCAATACACTAGTCAGCCGAGTTGAGGCGAAGTGTAGCGAAACGGCAGATGATTATTATTGATTGAGGGACGATGATCGACTTGCCTTTTTTTCACGTTTTATATTTGTTCTTGTTACAAGTTATTGTTTTCAATGTGTTTTATACTAAAAAATAAAGATTTCAAGATTTTATACAGTCCATTAATACATCAAACAAAACAGAACTCTTGTCGTGGTTCGAATTATTATTATACGAATTTGCTTTAATTGTATTTTCCAATAGATTATATTTAAGACTTAGCCAAAAAGGGTACTAGAATACATACTATACAATCAAAGAAGAAGTAATAGAGCCACATGAACATGGAGGCAATAAAATTAAAGGGGATATATCTTTGGAATCAAACGAAAAATAAATAGCGATCGAAATGCAAGAGGCAGCAAACAAAACTACGTGAACGCCTATGGGTAAAACAGCATACGGCCCTATTAGGTAAGGAAGGTATATATAAAACCGCAGTGATGTCGGTGCCACCTTCGGTCGAGCCCATTGAAATTATTGAGATACCTTCCAGATCCTTTAATTAAATCCACGGTTACCTAGACCCTCTTGAGTAATTGGCGCGTTTTCCACTTTCAGAGCATGCCTATCTAATTTCTAATGGCGACCCTCATGATTAAAGATGTCGAAGTAATACCGCGGTGCCGACGGACAGATCGCCCTCTTGTTAGCACCGGATTGGAATAACAGGAGGTGGTAAAGATATAATTTATAGTAAAGTTTTTTACAGTTACAAGTATGTTATATTTAGTATCCTTTAGGTGGGGATACAAATATTATCTAACGAATTGTTGAGTTAGAAATCATAGCGTGCTGTATACGAGCGCTGATTGTGAAATAAAATTGACACTTTAATTATCTGTATATTAACATCAAAACATCAACAGAAAACAACTAGTTATTGATGGAATCAACAGGAACAATTCACTATTAACTTAACTATGTAAGGCATTTATTTGCTCAGGTTACATCAAATATTAGGCACTTAGCATTTGTGCAATGTGAGGTGAAAGGACCGCGCACCTTTCTTATGGAAACGGGAGCACCGTCACATTGTCTGAATTTTTTATATGTGATAGTACTTGATGTCTTGATCAATAGTGTCCAAGGGCCCAAGCCTATCCTATGGCTAGATTTGGATATACAGTGCGTTAAAGTTCAAGATCCCGAAATTTTAAAATTACAGTTTACATAGAGTTGTATAGAGTTAAGTTTTTAACCAAAGAATTTCAAAAAATCAGGTGGGCTGGATTCCAAATTTTCCACAATTTCAATTAAATATAAAGAAAAAAGTGAAATTGGTCGCTAGCTACTTCTACGTACCCCCTTTTGAATTTACCGGCACCCCTCTGACCTTATTTTTAATATTTAGTACTTAAATCTGAAAAGGGGAAATCAATGCAGAAAACTGCACCGTAAAGGGGGCGATACCTGAGCCATCATACTCCGTGTAATCACTTTCCTAACAGCAATAATCCGGTTATTCCGGTGGAAGTAGCAAACAGCCAAACACCTTTGAGCGTAGGGTTACCCATTACATTCTATACTGGATGGACTGAATATAATCCCATCTCTTTTCGTTTTGCGGCACCCGCTGGCCTGAATACCGTTTCTATGGACACCAAGGTGATGGTTAAACGGGTAACTAGGGATATTTCTAAGAGGATTTGTTATTCATAGGAAGCTTACACGAGGATATCTTGGATGAGAGGCGAATAAGTGTCTTTGAGAGTTGAGATTTCAAAGGTCCGATGCGACTCTTTCAGGCAAATAGTGTTTCAATATCATCAAACATTGCCAAAAGTCAATAATGAATTTCGATTAGACTCCGATTTTATGTGAAAACCAGGTATAAATTATGTACTGACAGTGTACTGAATATGGGCCAGCCAACTCAAAATTTTAAGAATTCCATCTTATAGTGCTCGACGAGTACATTAAAAATCACCCATCAATATCAATTTTTACGTTACCGGTTGTCCACATATCGCGGTTTGAAATTGACGAATTCTTCCAAATCTGACACTGAAAATAGCTTTTTCGTTAATAATTATTTCACGGAAATTTCCCTCGGCCAAAATGTAGTAAATGGAAGTACTAATTCATGATATATCTCGAAATTTAAATTCTGGCGATTTTGGGGGAGTTATATGGATTTTTGAGTGATTTTCTAAAAAATCCATGTGTCGTATCTCCCTTATTATTAACGATATCGAATGGTACTAAAGGACATTTTGTAGGTAAACCAGTAAGGAATTTTAATTTATTAGATTCGACATCCTAAGACCGGTTTCTGTCTTTCGACTTCATCAGTTAGGCTTTTCGAATCCAATAAATAAAATTCCAAACTCGTACAAGTCAATAGCTATATCCGCTATAAGATAACATTTGTAGATGTGCTACCATCTATGGTAAGAAGAGAGTATTGACATTAAATTTTGACTGAATCTAGTCAAGATGTCACTCTCTTCTTTTTTATCCCTTTCAGAGATTAATACAAAGTGAGTAAACCAGTAAGGAATTTTAATTTATTAGATTCGACATCCTAAGACCGGTTTCTGTCTTTCGACTTCATCAGTTAGGCTTTTCGAATCCAATAAATAAAATTCCAAACTCGTACAAGTCAATAGCTATATCCGCTATAAGATAACATTTGTAGATGTGCTACCATCTATGGTAAGAAGAGAGTATTGACATTAAATTTTGACTGAATCTAGTCAAGATGTCACTCTCTTCTTTTTTATCCCTTTCAGAGATTAATACAAAGTGAGTAAACCAGTAAGGAATTTTAATTTATTAGATTCGACATCCTAAGACCGGTTTCTGTCTTTCGACTTCATCAGTTAGGCTTTTCGAATCCAATAAATAAAATTCCAAACTCGTACAAGTCAATAGCTATATCCGCTATAAGATAACATTTGTAGATGTGCTACCATCTATGGTATGACATTTTGTAGATTTGGACGAGCAGATTCCGAATCTTTTTTAATTTTTGAGCTATTTCTTCGGATAGTCGAGAAATAGGCGTTAAAAAAATGACCTAAATCGTCCTCGGCACCCCCCTGTAAAATTGAAAAATTTGAAAAAATGTCGATGTCTGTTTTTGATGTTATCTTATAGATTTTTGTCAGTAGATTTCAAAAATGTCCAGCTTTTTGGTCTAGCTCTAACGGAAGTGCCTCAAAAAGGCTTTCAAAGTTGGAAAATTTTAGATATTTGAGTGATTTTCTAAAAAATCCATGTGTCGTCGAAAGCCATCATGTTTCCGGCGTCTACAAGTTAAAAACTGATGGATCATCTGAGATTAAAGGAACTGTTTTGCGAGAAATCCCTGGTGCACTAAGCGCTAAAACGAAAACAAGCCTTTACAAGCCGACAATCGAGGTATGTATATAATTATTATAATTATTGTATAAGTTCTAATAACAGATAATGACAAGTTAAAGAAATGTAAACGTCACTGATCAAGTACACAGGGTCGCATTAAGGGTGTTATAAAAATAAGTATGTAATCGATTTTATAAAAAAATATAATTTTTGATTTTTTAATAATACTATTTTCATTGTAATATGTATTATATTATGTTCACTGTGTTTACTTCGGTTACACCATATGGAAAACTTATTAACCGCCAGTTTTTCCTAGTTTTTGCAGGTAGTCCTAAAATCATCCTGTCCACAACTTCTCTTAACATTGTGGGGATAAAAATAGGTCGTTTGGTGTCAATGGTGAATTATGTGATGGTGGATGTAAATTAGCCATTATGAAAATTGACGATATTTTACGATAATCCAAAGGAACAGTTGCAACATACGCACGAATAACTTTTGTTGAAGCATTTTGGAAGATCTAGCATATATTAATAGGGAATTCACTAACAAATACCTACTTCAGTTAGTATTCTTAGCGCCATTCGTGCACATTTAAAATTGACGAAACTTTAGAAAACGCTTGTTAATATGTTTCATGATATTGCCAAAAAACCGTTGACTCAATCTCAAACGCTCAACAAAAATTTTCTTTCCAGGCCAGTCAATTTCAAATACGAGCACACATGTGCGTTACAATTTGCTTCTATGCTTTAAGTGCCAACTACAAAACAAAGTTCCAATTCTACATTCAACTACACAAGGGCTAATAGTTTTCTTGAGAAAATGCCCAGTACACAGTTATGTAACTTTCCTGTTTAATGTTAAGATTGTTAAAGGTTATAAAATCATTAATTTGTTCAGTAATAAAAACCAAAGTGAACAGTGTATTTTATTCAACGTCCACCCATCGAAGTACCTTTAGGAATCTACCATTGCAAATCTACAAATACAGTCCACTACATCACTAGCTTGAAAAATTGGCTAGATAAGATTTGGATCCCAACAAAAGGGTTCAAATCCCAAGAATTGGAGTAAATAAATTGGACAACGACTTAAACCAACTACATACATAACTCTGATGTACATAGATTTAATAATTTAAACTAGTAGGTACTATAAATAAAAAGAAACTTACTGTCCAACCATTTCGAGTCGTACTTCAAAGTTCTCTTGAAGCTATACTCCTTTCTACCGGTTGTCAAATTGTGAAGGTCTGTTCTGAAGATGACAGTATCGGCTTTAGTGAATTCTGCATTGGTGCCTGAATACAACCCCGCTAAATCTCCAGGGTTCCCTCTCTCTACCCATACAGCCGTAGAGTTATCAGCAGGATCATAAGGACACTTCGCTATACCCATACCTATACCAGGTACGAAGGTGTTGCGTGGAAGGTGAGTCAAGTTGGACTGAAAAGAATAATATACAAATTACAACATTTATTTTATTTAATAGTAATGCTAAAGTAAGTAAGTTGTTAAATATCCCTTACAAAGTTTTATGAACGTTTTTGGTCAAAATGTCACTCTCTTCTCCGTATACCTTTTAGGGAAAAATACAAAGTTGCTTAATAAAGTTTATTGTCAGTAAAAAGGAAAGTTAAGTTGTGCTTATAATTTTCGAAGTAAAAACAAACGAGGCATTTGAAGATGACAAAATTATATTGATGTTTAACTTTGATAACAAGTTAATCTAAATGATAAATAGAAGGGTTGTTCCTTGAGGAAATGAGGAAATGTTATTTGCACTGTAACGGGATCAGTATATTTATGCATAACTCTGGGAGGTTTTTTAGTACTGTATCAATTACTAAGTAACATTTAAGATCATCAAGGAGTTGTCGATGAGACACAGAGTCGAAATCCTTTGCTAGATACTGGAAAATTGTTTTAGATTATACAGGGTGCGCCAATTATTCCCACTCGATCTCTAGCACCGAAACTAAAAGAGATATCAACAAGATTTTTTGTAGGGGTAGACAGTGTCACTCGGACTACAATTTTAATATAGTTTGATTTATACAGGGTGGCTAATTTTTGTGGAATGAAAATTAATTTGGTTTTTTTAAATTGAACACCCTGTATACGATTATGTCTTCTGATTCTACTTAATATTAGATTTACGGTAGTTTTTTGTATTTGTAAATCCGGCGCGGCGTTGACAAGTTATTCCTATTTTAAGCAGATTTAATGAAAAAACAGCACTTCAGAAATATTAGCACAAAAACCACATTTTTTAAAAAATTCCTCAAAAAAGCTACTATGATGTAAATGAAACATGCACCTATCACAATAATCACACAACATCTTCACCTGTTGCACAGGGTGTTTGCCGATGGCGTGCCAATAGTCTAGTTCTCAAATGGCAATAAGTTAATTTTTTCAAATGGGACACCCTGTATATTTTTCTTCAGATAGAAGCTCTCCCTAATACGCATTAAAAAAATATAGGGTTTTGCACATCTAACTTTACTATTTACTTTAATAATTGACGTTAAGTGACAAACAACATATTTTAAACAATTTTTAATAAGTACAAAATAAGTTTAATCGTAAGAAAACTACAATAGTGAAAGTTAAAATTTATGGTAGGTGTTCAAAATGTCTTCCATTTTCATTTATACATTTTCTTGCCCTTTTTTTCATTGATTTACGCACATCTCTTAGCATTGCAGGGGTCACCTGTCTAAATGCTGCAGTAATTCTTTCTTTCATATTTTCTTTTGTGGTAACCTCTTCTTTGTAAATAATATTTTTAATAAAACCCCACAAGAAAAAATCGCAAGGTCTGCAAGGCGATCTAGTAGGCCAATTTATAGGTCCTCCCCTTCCTATCCAACGATCCTGAAATTCCCTATTTAACCAATTGCGAACATCTAATAGGTAATGTGGTGTGGCACCATCTAATTGAAACCACATTCCGTTGAGATAATTTTGAGGCACATTTTGCAATAAGTTGCGAAAATCATGTTCTAAAAAATCTAAAAATATAACTTCATTTACAGTCCCATCAAAGAAATAGGGACCAATTACATAATCACCTATTATTCCCGCCCACACATTCAAAGGCCATCGATACTGTGATGTGGTTCTAAATAAATGTTCATTGTGGTCCGAATAATAATGGAAGGGAAGTTGTGTCTATTTACACAACCGTTCTTATGAAACGTGGCTTCGTCGGAGAATAAAACTTTGTTTAAAAAGTTACGCTCTGTATTTATCTTGTTTATTAACCATCTACAGTATTCCACTCTACGCGCGAAATCACGTGGTAACAATTCTTGGTGAAGCAGGATATGATAGGGGTGATATTTATTCTTTTTTATTATGCGTCTAATTGTGGTATTGGAAATATCTAACTGATTGCTTAATTGCCTTGTGCTTATATTGGGATCTTCAACTATACTGATCATTACCTTATATTCGTTATCTATAATTCTTATTAAAATCCATTTTTTATACACAATACCGATTAAATATAGTAGACGTGATACAATACAAAATTTTATGTTGACAATTAATGCCATAACAAAATATACCCTACTGTCATTTTCATAGGTAACTTGATTTCTTATTAAAAATTGTGTAAAATATGTTGTTTGTCACTTAACGTCAATTATTAAAGTAAATAGTAAAGTTAGATGTGCAAAACCCTATATTTTTTTAATGCATATTAGGTAAAGCTTCTAACTGTAGTAAAATATACAGGGTGTCCCATTTGAAAAAATTAAGTTATTGCCATTTGAAAACTAGACTATTGGCACGCCATCGGCAAACACCCTGTGCAACAGGTGATGATGTTGTGTGATTATTGTGATAGGTGAATATTTCATTTACATCATAGTAGCTTTTTTGAGGAATTTTTTAAAAAATGTGGTTTTTGTGCTAATATTTCTGAAGTGCTGTTTTTTCATTAAATCTGCTTAAAATAGGAATAACTTGTCAACGCCGCGTCGGATTTACAAATACAAAAAACTACCGTAAATCTAATATTAAGTAGAATCAGAAGACATAATGGTATACAGGGTGTTCAATTTAAAAAAACCAAATTAATTTTCATTCCACAAAAATTTGCCACCCTGTATACATCAAAATATTTTAAAATTGTAGTCCGAGTGACACTGTCTACCCCTACAAAAAATCTTGTTGATATCTCTTTTAGTTTCGGTGCTAGAGATCGAGTGGAAATAATTGGCGCACCCTGTATTTTTGTTGATATTAAACGTAATATAACTAATCATTACTTTGGTTAACAGTCAAAACAAACTTTTTCCGATTATTCACTTCAATTTTTAAAGTTAAAATGTAATATCAGTTGTCTATGGTAGTTTAGACATTGTATTTTATCAGTAATTCATACCGTGCTGTTATTTCTTTATAATAAAGGAGATTTGAGAGGCCTAACTAATAAATGAAGTCTGGGAGGCCTAATAAAGGAGACTAAAGCAGACCTGAGAGGGCTAGCTAATAAAGGAGACCTGGAAGACCTAATAAAAGAGACTAAAGGAGACCTGACAGTTATTGAGGAGTATTTTAGAGGAGACCAGGAGATCTATTCCCTATATAAAGAAGGCCTACTAAAGGAGACCTGGGAAGTATTTAAAAGGAGACCTTAGATATTAAAGAAGACTCAAGGAGATATTAAGTCTTCTTTTCACCACAGATTTTTATATTTATCGTACGTAACACAATTTCTTACACAAGTCCTTACACAATTGGTGTCCAACGTCAATTTAATGTAACATATTTTATCTTTTAAGAAGAATAGTGACTGATGTTAAATATTACCGGATGTGGTGACATCATACTACCAAACTTATTCTCCTTTTTAAAAACGGATCGAATACCTTCCACCTGAAACTGTATGTAAATATAAGACGTCTGAAATGTGTAGCGAAAATAAGTTAAAAAGCAGAAAACCCCAAATGTGAAATCGATGCGATTTTCCCGCGCATCTGTAATGCAAGCATGAATCTTTAATATTTTCTGCCCCGATGTTGTATAATGGGAAAGAAGTGTCTTATCGCATTTTACACAGTACCTACTACCTACAACTCGCATACACTGTTGTGTTATTAGATATCCCTTTCTCTTTCTCGCACCAACATTTCCTATCACATTAGTTTCGGCTCGTGTTTCTCTTTATTAATTCCGCCATTCTCGTTTGCTATTATTGGGTTCATAACGCTTGACTCCTGATGCAGAGGTGGACTGAGCGCAAGTGGTTTTTAAATTTCCAACATACTTTTTAAGATTTGCCGATAAAAGTTTTAGTTACAGAAATTTTACCAACTGTGAATTTGTATTTACAACGAACATAGACTTATTTGCACCCTCCGATGTTATACAATGACTTTTTTGTAAAAATTGAAAACATTTTTTATGTAAACAAACATAACTATTAACTTACGGGCCGCGCCACAAGATGTCGCTTTACGTAAACACACATAACTGTTAAGGTAAACAAACATAACATTTTCAGCGTTTTGAGCTTGACGCTTTAACGGAATTTTAGGTAAACAAACATAACTATTAACTTAAGGGTCGCGCCACAAGATGTTGCCTTGGGCGTTGCTGGGCTGGCGTATAAAATAATTTTTGGATATCTAAGTAATATACAGTTTTCTGTGTTATCAACAAAATGAATTTCCCAAGACTACGCCATCTAGTTACGGATGTCGTAGGTAGGTGGGTCTACTATGATCTCTATATAGTTTCCTTTGATCAGGAATATGCTTTTAATTAGTCTTAAATATATCACCTTCGTCTAGAACATGATCTGACATAATTATGAGTCTTCATTTACATCTGAAGTTGACACCTTTCAAAAGCTCGCCATTTATTGTCTGGATGTAGAACAAAATATGATTGTATATTGTCTGTTTCGACTTATATTCTAACTATCCCATATTTAAAATGCATTTTGGTTCTTTATATGCATCAAATATATTTCTACTTATAGGTATACTAATATTGTAAAGTTCCATCAGTTCGTTCCTGTTTCTCGTGAGTTTCGCCCCCAATTTCCATTTGGGAATTTTCAATGCAGCGGTAGTCATATTTAGCGAATTTATCTTTTACTCGGAACTTGGAAGATTTCCCCTCCTTATCGCCTGCCGTCCCGGACCGAATAGATATAATAATAATACAAAATCCTTGAGTTACATTAGGGAATTAAAGTCTGCCTTCTGCTGGGTATAAGAAGAAATTTCAACGAACATATTTCGTTCAGATGACTCACAAACGAAATAGGATTATATCACCCTTTTTGTTCTTTAGTAACTGGCTTCTACTCTAAATAGGTACGTACTTTTAGTAATTCTGAGGAGAAAACTATAAACGCGTATGTGTTACTTTAGATATGTGCAAATAGAGTAAACACAGGTTGTTTTCACGGAATATCCAAAAATTCAATCTCTCATTTAATTTAATATCAGAGTATATTTTACATTTTTAGAAAAATAGCGGTGAATCCATGAATGTTTTTATCGTTTTTTTTCAGCTCATTCAATTGAGTTTGGGAAAACTATAATATAAATGTAGATGACAACCATTTTAAATGATCACTTAATTATACTTAAATAATTTGTAGAAAATTGAGATAATTTATAGAAGTTTTAGAAACAATTTTGATAGTTAAGCCAATCGCTTGTTTCAAACTAAAATTATAGTGGATGGCAATTTAAAAAATCCTGTATCTTTAATAAATTATTTGATAAATAATTCTATAACAATTTCAATCAATTTTCAGTTCTTTCAACATTTTCCTCGTTAGCAATCCAGGAATTCCTAGTTATAACTGCTTCATTAAATCTTAACACCGAAAGATCGATTCCTAGTGTATAATGACTAGATAAACTCGATCAAACTTATTGTCAATCATGCAATTTGTAGTTTGTAAATTACATCCCCAACGATGCTTCACAGTTTGTTAAGTATCATTACCCCAGATATCAGTTCCCGACTTAAATCAATATTGGAAGTATTATTAATTTATTTAGCCTCGACGAACGCGAATCCAAGTGGGTACCTCCTCTAAATAAATATTAAATTCCTTCTAAACAAACTCAATTTTCAGGTATTAACAGTCTACCAAGGTTCGACGAGGAGGTATGATATTAGTTTTCTCTCTTAAACAACTGAAAGCAGAGACGTAGTAGATTTTTTTTTGGCATTTCTGTTTGTTAAATGCATCAATGAAGGTTTCTGGAAGAAGATACTTGAGCGTAAGAAGTATCGTGTCAGTTTCGCCACCACTTGTCCAAACATAGAAAGCCTAAGAGCCAGAGCTGGACAGTCTCACAAAATAAGGCCATATGGTCGACAAACTGGTCTTCTATATTACCTACTGTATCTAAGCTGGCCAGTACAAAGGCAAATCTAGCCAATACAAAGGCAAATCTAGCCAGTACAAAGGCAAATCTAGCGAAAATCCAAAGACTAGCCTACGTATGCATAACAGGTGCAATGAGAACGTGCCCAATGGCCGCCATGGAGGTAATCCTAAGCCCCACACCTCTCCATATAGTGGTGGAGAGTATAGCGATAAGGACAACCTACAGAATGACAAGAGAAGGATCCACCAAAAGCAAGTTTCGACTCTTTCCTGGAAATCACCAAACTTGGGACATGCCCTAAGATAAGATGATAAAGAAGTTTAGCTTTGTGAAAGAATTCAACACAAAGCTAAGTAACAAAAGCGAATGGGACAAAGACACCATCCCAAAACTTAAGAGAAGCGCCATTAAATACTACACAGATGGTTCGAGAACAACAGAAGGAACAGGAATAGGAATAAGGGCCTGGAACCAAATATTCTGAAAGTCTAGGCAAATCTCCGAGCAGTTTCCAAGCTGAAATCTACGCCATCGGAAAACGGGTCCAGTTCAACATAGAAAGAAATTATACCAATAAGCGTAGTTTGTAGAAAGGCAGCTGCAGAATTTAGCCTATTTTTTATATTTATTCTAGGCTGTCATTATACGTTTGCTAGTGTTCAATCTCTCACATGTTTTTGAGATGATATACTTTGTAGTTTTGAAGTTGTAAGAGGGTCAGTACTTATGCCAACCTTTAAGAGGATTCCCACCCAGTTTATTAGCTCGCTCGTTGTCTAAATTACCTTCGTGATGTACGTTGAGGTATATTTATTAAAGCAACACGTCTTCTTAATGCCTCCTCTGCATGCCCAATGGGATTACGGGCGTGGTAAGGTGGTGTTCAATTGATTCTATCGATTTTTACTTCATAGGAGAATAATGTATTAATAATTATAACAACTTCATTACTTATCTCATTGTTCTATCGAATGCTGTTCACATATATTATTATTTATACTACTTTTGATTTTATATTAAATTCGCATTAAAATTAATCAAAAAGTAGACAGAAAATGAGATTTTTCTAGATTTTGACCCTTTGTCTGGTATATTATTTCTTTGTCAATGCAAACCGTATATCGAACAAATAAATCTAATTAAAATTTGAACCCGCCTCTGCAGTGCATTTCCTCATTCCATCCCAATCTGCTATGTTTACAGAGGTTAGTTACATTCTGTCTAGCGCTGACACGACTGACTCTGTTTACGAATCTGGGTGTTTAGAATTTAATCAACGTTTCTTATGCACCAGTCATCAGGTAATATGATCTTCAGGTAACTAGGTTCATCAAGTTCTAGATGTGCTTTATCATGGAGTAGTATATGCATTTTGAACTTTCGGAGTTGTTGAATATTTTGTTTAGAAAGTAATAATGCCTAAAGTTTAATCAGTTTTCTTCCAACAGCTCGTTTTTTAAAATTTTCAAGGTATATCTAACCCATTCTTTCCTAAGTACCTTTTCATTTAAAATTTTAGTTTATGTACATTAAAAATTTATTTTCCGAAAGAGTTTTTGCGACCGGAGAATTGTAAATGTTGAACAAAGTTAGAGATACTTACGTTGATGACCCAATCTTTGGGATTATGTGCATTGGTACCACAGACATACAGTCTACTGCCATCTCCCATAGATTGTATTACTCGTATGTGGTTACGACAGTCAAAGTGCTGAAACAAAAAAAATTAATTATTATTTTTTTTACTTTTTTAAAGCAAATTGCAAGGAAATTTATTACTTAAACTTATAAACAAATACAGGAATAGATGGTGTGATGTTATAAAAACAGAAAATAAATACACTAAATATGAGGATGTTGTGTCAGTATTTCTCATCGAATTAATGGAGAGAGAAAGCAGTCATTCTAAATTTATTTTAATAATTTTTTAACATACTTTACAATTCATTCTTTGTAATTCGGGCCAGGTTCATTTTCAAGAGCAATCAATTCTTTTTCAAGATGTTTTACTCCGAAGCTCTAACTGCATTAGGGCCTGCAAGTCCGCGTGATACATTTATAAAAGCGAGTGCGAGTATTTGTCTTGTTACAGTGTCAATTTGCTTATGTTTATAAATTGTTTTTTCGTGATACACGACCTACTAGCCACAATTTAAATTTGTTATATTTCAGAAATGAATTTATTACATTTCATAAAGAAGATTATGTCGTCAGCTTTAATCATTCACATTTGTCTAGTTTTCCACACCTTTCTGTGGATTAAGTTCTCAAGTTATTAAACTAGCTCCAAGATATTAATTAATAACCTTTTTTTATTTTACTCCAAACTCCCTACTATATTTACATGTTTGGGTATTGCCTTCATCGTTCAACTTAAATAGAAATATATTTACGAGATGAATTGAAAAACTTTTAAATTTAGTTCTAGACCTAATTTACTGTTCACAACATATCACAGATATTTTTATCCTCGGTAAACCCCAACATCGACCGGAATTATGCCCAAACTCTCAAAGAAAAGAATCCTCCTAAAAAAAAAGAAGAAAGACTCAGTGGGTGTCGAAGCAGAATGGCTGTTAACCTCCGACCGCGAAAATACTGCCGGCCATCGATTCCCCACGAGACCAACTCCTTATATGAAGTTGGAAAAAGTTTCAGCTATCCCGAGCCGGCAGTGCTACTGGAAAAAA
Source organism: Crepidodera aurea (assembly GCA_949320105.2). Classification (NCBI taxonomy): domain Eukaryota; kingdom Metazoa; phylum Arthropoda; class Insecta; order Coleoptera; family Chrysomelidae; genus Crepidodera; species Crepidodera aurea. The sequence goes on from OX439479.2 coordinate 14,216,291, forward strand.
GGCTCTGATCGCTCGATTCAAGTGGAAATTGCCGTGTTATACGCTTCTGACCGCTTGGGACTACTTTTATTGGTAATCGGAGGAATCCGCTCTCCTATTAAACTTGGCGATAATATCACCGCTCTCCTCTAGCTGCGATTACTTCTTTGATGGTACAAATCGAGTCGATCAAAAGAGTATTTGTCATCTTTTACTTCTTTTATTGATATCACGACGGTCTTATAACTTTCATCAAAGATTTTTTTTTATATTTGTAGTGAAAAATCCGTTTAAATATCTATTCAGAAGTTTTTTATAGATTATAAACATAAACTATTTTTTAAATTAACATAGTATTATAGTTTTAAAATTTAAATAATTATTGTCAAACCGTCAAAATCGGCACTTACTATGAATGATTTATAATAGTCGGAGTCATCTTTTGGAAACCCGTCGAACTAATTAGTATGTCCATTAATATTTACTCCATGAATGTGATTATTCTGAAACCACTTATAACAACTAATTCTTTGTTTAACGGAAACATGGCTCAATAGCTCTATTGGATCTTCTGAGTCGCTCTGTGATAATTTCAATATTTTCAGACGTGATAGAGAGGATAAATCCTCTATTAAGCTGGATGGCGGTGGTATCCTAATCAGAGTCAACAAAAACTTGACTAGTATTGTGCGATATGATTGGATGACAGAAGCTGAAGACCTTTGGATATCGGTAACTTCCGTAGACAACGGTGTTAGATTTCATTTATGTCTATGTCTATATTCCTCCTAAGAATCATAATTATCTGAATATTTTTTGTACAAAACTTTTTCAAACGATATAAAATGGGTCCTAGATGACACAAACAAAGAATATTACCCTAGCAGTTTTACAGACACCTGTTCAAATCTCTTTATAGTCACTATATCACTCTGTGGTCTCTCGCAGTTCACTCATTTTCGTAACATTTCTTAGACTTGGTTTTATGCAATAATTTTTTACTCGAAAACTTAAACACTTGCGAAAACTCCCTTGTCCCCGTGGATAATCATCACACCACCTTAGGGTTTGTACTAGATTTTCCAGATCTCTTTCTTCTGTAATCATTTTCATAACAATAGTCATTATACCTTTCAGTGGAGTAGTCAGGAATTTTTTTCGGGGGGGGGGGCACCATTTCTCGTGGATATACAGGGTGTTCCTTAAGTAATTGTACATAGAAGTATGGTAGATTCCTCTCGTTAAAATATTACGATTTGAACCAACTTGCTCTAATAAAATGTTGCTAATAAGTAATATACAGGGTGTTATAGGTTAAATTTTAAGATTTATTTGTTGCAATAACTTTAGCGTTTTTGGATATGTATACTTAAAATTTGGAACTGGGGGTTTCTGGGCACGAGAAATCAGAATCTGGTACCTACTTCGATGTAATTTGTAGAGGGCGCTAGTTGGGCCACATTTGTGGCATAAATGTGCGATAAAATTTTTGTCTCTTTAAGTTAGCGGTATTTTTGTAAAAGAATATTAGTAGAATATTAGTAGAAAAAAGTATACTTGTTATTAAACTTAACAGTTTACGAGATAATCGCATTTTAGGGATCAGCTGGTTGATTACACTGGTCGGCAAAAAAAATTTATGTAAAATGACCTCCTGAAACCGAATATGACCTCAGTTTTTCCCCATCACCCACCGTTTTTTTTTGTAAATTGCTCAAAAACAATTTGGCTGATTTTGGTAAAACTAGGCATGCTTATTTGCGGCAATAAGGGGTTTTTTTCAATATCATTAGAATTAAAATATTAATTCCGGTGACGTCCCACAAGGTAATCTAATTGATATTTTTTGCCACTTCAATTTTATTCGTATCTCGCTTCGTTTTTAAGAAAAAAATTAAAAACTGCGAAATAAAAATCTTATTTTTTCCTGAAAAACCGACCCTGGACGTTCAACGGTTCAACCCTGGGTCACCCTGTATACAATGTCGGCTATTTAAATACATTATTTTATTATTATTATAAGATTGAACTTTGAATGAGCATTATTCAAAGGCGCAATTCTGCGAGTCTGTTGTAAAATTCGTGTTTGATTGCATTTTCTTCGACAACTATATTCCAATGCACTGACATCAAATCTAGGCCTTTTAATCAATTGGTATTGGTAGATGTATTATTCCGAAAATATGATTTCAGTCTTTTCATCGTTGAGAAACTTGCACAGATGCAGTGGTAACGGGTAAAACGGCTAAGGTTTGGATTAGCGTAAAAATATTCGGAAACAAATAAGGATCAGCTACCTTTAAAGTATCAACTGCACTTTGAGGAAGACAGGAATCTACTTTTTGTCTCACTGTTCAAATATCCCATTCACTGCGTAGAATAACCGTGTTTATTTTTTGTAAATAATCTGAATATAACTTAATCGCTGGTTCAAAAAATTTTCCTATAAACTTATAGAAGTTTCGGGGGGGGGGGGGGGGTTGGCTACGCCACTGATACCTTTAATTACAGTCGAGCTGATTTTAATTCTATAAAAACTGAGTTACAGTCATTCGACTCGACAAAGGAGTTTTCAAACCTAAATACAGATGAGAGTTTTCAGAAGTTTTACAAATATCTTACGTAGTAGTATAACCAAACATGTTCCTAAGCACTATAAAAATAAATCTGAATACCCTCAGTGGTTCAACATCGCTACCATAAAAGTTATCAAAGAAAAGAGGAAATTTCACACAAAGTTCACACAAATAGCCCTTGAAATTACCTTTCAAATGGTTTTTGGATGACCTGATATCATAAAAATTAACGGAGTTATTGTAAAAAACCAATAACATTTTTTTGGAAAAATTTTTGGAGCAGAGATTTTGTATGTATATATAGGAAAAAAGATAGATAAGGGTAGTTTTTAAGGGTGGAAAATTTCAATTCAATAATGTAAACCAATTTTTTCAATGATTCTGCTTTATGGGGGTTGTTTTTAAGGGTTTAAATTTCACAGCCAACCAAAAATTATATCATAAACATTAAACAAACTGTTTGTGTAATGTTAATATGCGATTTCATGTTTCAGAAATATAAAAAATGATTTTCTCATGATTTTCGATTTAAGGAGTGGTAGCTAAAAGGGTTGAAAAATGAATTAAAATCATAAATCATGCATATACATGTTGAAAAATATTTATTTTATTTAATTAAACGAGATTACTTACGCCAGAATGCTTAAATCTGCATTTTTTACCATTTTTAAGAAAAGGGGTGGATTTCACCCCTAAAATGCAAAAGGCGCAAGTCGACCATATGTCATTTTTGAAGTTGAGGGTAAAATATACTCAATCCCAAATTTTCATGCAAATCGATGGAAGTTCACCGAAATCGGAGGTGATAGTTGATTTTTACCTTCATTCATAAATGTGTGTCGATTTCAAGTATTGTTTTCGGAAACTCGAACTTGTAATAGAGAGTTGAAGTAAACACAGTACGTAAAGCTTTACGTAGAAAATAGCGTACGAAATATAACGTAATAAAATTGTATGAAATTTGAGTTGAAGTGTTCATGTACGTACGTAAAATAGATGTCAACTGTCAACCTTTAATTAATTGGTCTGTATTTTGCTTTTATGTTGTTTTATGTGAGCAGAAAGTCGAAAAGTCAAAATTAAAAAAATTTTTAATAAAATAAGAGATTTTATTATATCCATTAAGAAGAGTATTTGAAGTACAAAGCCACTAATGAGTTATAGAAATGAAAAACAAAATAATATATATATATATATTGGATTGGAATTGGATTTCTTGAAATTCTACTAAAATAGAAGTTACATTTTTATCGTAAGCACGTCTTTATACATGTTCAATTATGCTCTATGTATTTCATTTAAGGTGGAAGGTATTCTTTATGCAGCACAACTTGGGGATTCAGATTTCGAAGAAGATGAAATGGATGAGGTAATCTTGCTACATATATTCAACAATGATCCTGTTGTGAATCGAGCAGAGCTTTATGGGCGATTGAGCCTCCACACAACTGGAATAATATTTGGGAAATTTAATGTTCTGTTCAGCACACACAGATTTTCAAAATCCATCGTGCTGATTAAATTTTAGTAAATGTACCTAGATTGATTTTTGTAAAGTTAGTATCGCAATATTAAAGTAGCATACCTTTTATCAAGCAAAAACAACTTTAATGTTTGTTTTATTACCAATATTTTGTTTGCATTTTTTGCTAGTTTTAAGATGTAAAAAGCGCCATAAACTAAATTTAGTGTTTGTTTTATTACCAATATTTTGTTTGCATTTTTTGCTAGTTTTAAGATGTAAAAAGCGCCATCAACTAAATTAAGTTGAACATTTCTATACTTTGTAAATTTTATTTTTATTGAGTATATTTTCTAAAAATGTTTTATTCTTTGTTTTGTAGTTTTAGAGATAAATATTCTGTAATATGGTTTTGTTATTGTTATTGTGATTAATAAATAAATATTTATATAATAAAAATGTTTTAACTTGAAAGTTTTTTATTATCTTACTGAAATATGAGAAATAACCTTTAGAAACATAATAAGCGAATATTTAGTAACTTCTATAGGAATTTCTCAACCGAATGTAATCTAATAGCAGAAAAATAAAGAAATTCTTTTGAGAACTTCTAAATCACACTTAAATTCCTAAATTATATAAATCAAATGAAACAAAAACGAATATTTAGTAACTTCTTGAGTACCCTTAACACCATGTTATTTATATATAAAATGATTAATCAACTATAGTGCCTCAACTTGTAAATAATTGTAGGTTTGTTAAAGACATATAAATATTCCACAAGATCAAGAAACAATTTTTATGTAGATAGAGTAAGCACTAGTTATATAGTCAGAATAGTCTGTTTTATAAGGTGTTTAATTTCAGATAATTAAACATCTAAACTCATATTCGTTATTCGTAAAACCGTAAAACCGACAACGCCGCACCAAATATGTTGACGAGCGGTGTGACAAAGGCGGGGCCGGCAAAAACAATTTTTTTCTCCATTTCATAATTGCGGCATCGGACGACCCGGAAGCGGCTCATCAAAGCTATTTTTTTTTGCTCGATGCTAATTAGTGGGTCGTAAATTTAACCGTCGAATCTAGACTTGTTTACGCGGTATAAGTTAAAAAGAATCATTCGAATCTTTCTAGAACAAATTGCCGGCAAAAGGAAGGGATATATCTGAAACCGGTAAACGTCGTCAAATTTAAAATCAGTGTGTTTTCAGTTGCGTACCAGACTAGCCGCTCCATTGTCTAAAACAATGTATTCAGAAACTCCGTCAAGTGCGACGTATCGCAAGTTCCTTCATATAAGGGCTTGTTATTCATAATGCCTCCTAGTACGGCGAATAAAGTGTGTTTTCAGTTGCGTACCAGACTAGCCGCTCCATTGTCTAAAACAATGTATTCAGAAACTCCGTCAAGTGCGACGTATCGCAAGTTCCTTCATATAAGGGCTTGTTATTCATAATGCCTCCTAGTACGGCGAATAAAGTGTGTTTATCAGTCGCGTACCAGACTAGCCGCTCCATTGTCTAAAACAATGTATTCAGAAACTCCGTCAAGTGCGACGTATCGCAAGTTCCTTCATATAAGGGCTTGTTATTCATAATGCCTCCTAGTACGGCGAATTCAGAGTGCGTTTCTAGCTGCTAACAGGCTAGGACCTCTCGCAGTGTCTAATTATCACTCATACAGTACACACACAAACTAATATTTTCTGAATGATGTGGTCATTTCGTTAAATCAACTTTAATACTTTGTTCTTGTTCACAATTACTAATTTAATGTAATTTTTGTTACGTTGTTGTTTTTTTTGTTGTTCATTTATTTATTTGACGAGCTTTAATAAATGGTTAAATAAAAGTGTCCATTGGTTTTATTGGATGGAGTTGAGGAAGTAAACCTACAAAATACAGTCCACGAAATTCGAACACAGGGCTTAATCCAGAGCCCTCAACATGGTCCTTCGAGCCGGATTTAAACCAGAGATTCTTCAATGATCCTGAGCGACTCCAGAGATTCTTCAATGATCCTGAGCGACTCCAGAGATTCTTCAATGATCCTGAGCGATCCAGTTCAACTCTTCAACCTCATCGGTAGGCCTATGGTGGCTTAAAAACTTCCAGTCAACTTCAAACCTTCAAGCAACTCTTCACAGCAAGAAATTGTAAGGTATTTTTTTGTAAAACTCATTCAAACTCGTTGTAACCACTTAAAAGCGGTCCGATAACAATCGTAGGCTTGTGGTAAATTAATGCACACATTTTTTTTTTCGTTACATTTACGTATAAAAAACTTTCATTGTATTTTAAACTTACTAAATTCTCGGTGCATGCGCTAACTAGCCGGCCGTAGATATTTATTTACTTACTTACTGTAAACTATCAAACAATTTTACAAAAAAAAAAAACTCGTATCGTTCGTAATTAAAACAAATTTTCGTACAAGAAAATCGCATTTATTCTTAACTTACTTTTTTCATTTGCCGACGGCAAAAAATAATTCTCGCATTTGCAAATAATTTCGCTCAAAATAAATCAAATAATAATCAAACCGCTTCAAATTCGACTAATAAAAACATTCCTAAAAATCAAAAAAAACCTTTTTGCAAACAAATCAATCTTCAACTAAAAACACATTTACGCATTCGACAAATTCACATTTTTATTGCGTATACTGTAAGAATAACGATCACGTAACGTCGCGATGCCCAACATTTGTACAACTTCCAGTCAAGGAAAGGTATAATTTTATAAAAGGTTGTAACGCCTGCATAAATTGTTTATCAAAATCTCATATTTTAAAAGATTGCACTTCAAAATATACCTGTCGCACGTGTGAAAGAAAACATCACACCGTTTTACATTTTCCAACTAACGAATCTAAAGATAATTTTACTAAAAATAAAAATAACTTTCAAAATTCACATTCGAATAATTCGACGTTTTACCACAGTTCGACTCCCCAAAGTCAAGTTCCGACGGGGGCGACTGCGTCTATACAAAATGCTAAAAGCGCTTTGTCAGCAACGGCTGTTCAAAACAATCTTGTATTATTAGCTACTGCACAGGTACAAATCAAAACCAAACATGGTAAATCAATTACAATCAAAATGCTGTTAGACAACGGCAGTCAAACCTCTTTTATTTCACAATCACTATTTAAAAAACTAGGTTATAAATCATATCCCAACAATTTGCATATTTCAGGGATTCTTAACGAATCCAGTCAAGTTTCTCAAAGCATCGACGTTACTGTACTTTCTCGTAAAACTGAAAAACAATTTAAAATTTCATGTTCCATTGTTCAAAACATTACGCAACAATTGCCGCAAGTTGCAATCGATATTCAAAAGTTAAATATACCTCAATATTATATTAAAAACTTAGCTGATGAATCTTTCAATATTCCCTCCTGTATTGATCTTTTGGCAGGAGCGGATGTATACTATAAACTCCTTAAGGGAGGTTTCAAGGACTTAGGTAGGGGTCGCCCTACATTAATAAATACTCATTTAGGTTGGTTATTATCAGGCGCAATCCCTCAATATTGCTTACAAACTGTACAACGTGCAGAAACTCGAGTACATTCATTATTAGCCATTAATCGGCAACAAAACTCAATCGAGGAAGACACTCATTGTCTTATCGAGAAATTTTGGAAACAAGAGGAGATCAACGCTCCTAATCCAATTTTATCGTCCGACGACGAAATTGCGGAACAAATATTTTTGGATACTACCATTATTTTAGAAAATGGTACATATCAGGTAGATTTACCTTTAATCGACAAACTTGCCTTCACTTCGCTTGGCAATTCGTATTATACGGCTAAAAACCGATTTCTCATTCAAGAAGCCCGGTTACATAAAAATCCACAACTTTTGACACTGTATCGTGAACAACTTTTGGAGTATATACAATTAGGACAGGCTAAAAAAGTTCCTTTTTCCTTAACAAATAATTCAAATTCGAATAAATATTTTGTCCCACACCTTTGTGTGTTCAAAGACGGTAGTACAACTCAAACACGAGTGGTCTTTGATTTTTCTGCTAAATCTTCTACAAATCTGTCTCTAAATGACATATCCCTTCGCGGACCTCAGGTGCAACCACCTTTATTTGATATTCTATGTCGTTGTCGTTCGTTTAAATACGTACTCACTGGCGATATTCAAAAAATGTATCGTCAAATTCAAATAAATCTTAACCAAACATTTCTACAAACTATTTCAGGTTTATCCAAATTGGAAACTGAATTGCACTCTATTTTAAATAAACATAATTTCAACTTACATAAAATAAAAACTAATATAATTCATGAAACCGCTTCGGAGCAAAATACTGCTTCAAATATTTTAAATCTCAATTTAGACAATGAACATTCGGAAAAACTTCTAGGTTTACACTGGAGTTCAACAACCGATCTTTTTTACATTTCGACTCCAAACAATTTAACTTTCAATAAAATCACTAAACGTATCGTTTTATCCACTATTGCGAGGTGCTATGATCCCCTAGGCTTAATTAACCCTATAATTGTTTCAGGGAAACTTTTGATGCAAACTCTATGGTTATCCAAATGTTCTTGGGACCAGTCTATAACAGACACTGATTTTTTAGCCAAATGGCAACATTTTCTAGATCAAATAAATTTCATTAAAACCATACAAATTCCTCGGCGGATATTTTCCGATCACAGTATTATAAAAATCCAACTTCATGGCTTCAGTGACGCCAGCAAATCAGCTTATGGCTGTAATATTTATTTTGTTTCTTTTTACGAAAATCATATTCAATGTAACCTAATATCTGCAAAATCGCGAGTAGCACCTATTAAACCAACAATAACTATTCCAAAACTCGAACTTTGTGCCATGAAGCTTTTGGCCGAACTAACTGCCAAAATCTTACATATTTTTGAAAAACAATTTTCACTCGAATCAATTAATCTATGGTCCGACTCACAGATCGCATTATCCTGGATTCAAGCACATCCATCAAAATGGGACACGTATGTCAGTAATCGTGTATCCCAAATTCAAACACTTGTACCCAACGCCACCTGGCGATATATTGATTCAAAATCAAATCCCGCAGACATGCTATCTAGAGGAATTTTTACCTCTGAACTTTTAAACTTTTGGTATTCAGGACCCAAATTTCTCACAGACCCTTCGTTCGATATAAATGTCTGTAACAAGTTCAAGCCAGTCGTTTTACCTTTAAAAACCAGACAATATACTATTGTCGCTAATTTTTCAACTCACCTCGTAGTCGAATCCACCGAATTTTGGTATTCGATATTCTTAAAATTTTCAAAGTTTTCTAAACTTCAAAGAACCATTGCATATGTTCTTCGATATAAAAATAATTCAACATTTTTTAACCTACAACTCAATACTATAACAACATTTTACTATTTTTCTACTTTTTATACAAGGTGTTCTTCAAAAATAAGACACCTCCCTTTTATTCTAGAAACTAGCGCCGCATCAGAGGTACAAAGGGCTGCATACCCTTATATTTTTATTCTCGTTCATAGGGAAAATTATCCCTTAGCAACAGGCTCTCCATAGCCAAACAATTTTCAATCTATCGTTCATAGCACATACTTTTCTATTTTTTCGTTTTGCACTCAAGAAGAAGTTCTTTATTTAAAGACTTCTTGTATTTCTTTCATTTTCGCATTTTCAATCTAAAGGGAAGTCCTTCATTTTATAGCAAGGCTCCTGTACTATTTTTATTCGCATTCGTTCGCATTATTTTTTCTATAGGATGATCTACTAAACGATTATACCCTCTTTTAGCAAACATATTTCAATTTTCGTTGACAATTTTATACTTTTTTCTATAGGGTGATCTACTAAAAGATTATACCCTCTTCTAGCAAACATATTTCAATTTTCGTTGACAATCTTATACTTTTTTCTATAGGGTGATCTACTAAAAGATTATACCCTCTTCTAGCAAACATATTTCAATTTTCGTTGACAATTTTATACTTTTTCTATAGGGTGATCTACTAAAAGATTATACCTTCTCTTGCAAATATATTTTGATTTTTCTCTAACAACAAACATTTAAATTTCTAGCAATTCTACTTTTCATTTTCGCACAAGATGTTCTATATGGTTAGACATCTCCCTTTGGCACCTTACTAGGTCTAAGGGGTTGTATGGGGGAAATTACCCTCAGGGATATTGGATGCCCAGACTCTATGACAAAATAAGATGATCTCTATGGTGAGACATCTCCCTTTGGTATCTTTCAGATCTAAGGGGTTGTATGGGGAAACTACCCCCAGGGATATTGGATGCCCAGACTCTGTCAATCAACAATGCTAGGTGATCTCTATGGTGAGACACCTCCCTTTGGTGCCAAACTAGGTCCAAGGGGTTGTAGACGGGATACTAAAATGCCCAGTTATGTATCGTTCTAAAATTCAAAACTCTTGTCAACTTTCAGGGAAACTACCCTCTTCAACAAATAAAAACTTTAAAAATGTCCTTCTAATAAGGCTCTATTTTCAGGATTACTTATCCATTTATCGTACTTTTTCATGTATTCAACTTTCAGGGAAAACTACCCGAAAACAATTATTTTTATCATAAACATTCTTTGACATTTCTACTTCACTTTGTACCAAAAATCCTCTGATGTGGCCAAAAAAGGTGTTCGTACATTCATTTCAATTGTTGTACTGGAAAAAACATTCCACAACAAAAAACTATTCGTTAAATCAAACCTTTCTACTTTTATACATACAAGGGATCAATAACCCATCATTTTAAAAACCAAACAAAAATCAATCAAATAAACTAACATAAATAAATCTTAAAAACAAAATAAAACAAACCGCATTCATTTTAATTGTCGCTTTCACGAAACATATTTACATTCAAAGTTCTTGAAACCTACCCTGACAGAGATGGTAATATTCGTTCGATTAAAATTTTATCTAACGGCAGTACTTACGTAAGACCGATTACTAAAGTCGTCCCTATTGGTGGTAACGACATTGATCAACCCCAATAAACGCTTTATTTTACTTTCCTTTGTTATATTTTTGTCTGTGTACAGGCATTAATATTTGTCGCATCTAACCGCATATGTAAATTCACGCTTTTCTATCCTCTCCTTCAAAACCCCATCGACATATACAAATGTAACATTTTGTTACACTCGGATCGAACACCAGCAACGGTGACGTTCCCTTAAGCGTTTACGCAATTTTTGAAAAAAAAGAGTCCATGGTGGGTACTAATTTAAATTTTAATAGCCGAACCCGGGGGCTATTGGGGAAAATAAATATATATATAGGAGTCTCAGACAGGTCGTCAAAGGAGCTCCTAGGGTTTTTAACGAAGGATGCCATTATGCTGAGAGCAGGCATACCTTCAAATATTTCATGCGTTTTTTATCTTTTCATTTATACAAGGTGATACGAAACCTTTAACGGGAGATACTCCTGCTATTGCACTTCTGCTTGAATTGCACAAGGCATTTCATTTTATAGCAAATACCTTAAACAAGCTGTGATGCAATTTCTATTTTTCATTTTTTTTCTCATTTTCATACAGGGTGAGCATATACCCTTAGGATTTATATCTATCATTTAAACATTTTCACACAGGGTGATCTCATCCAAAGATTATACCCTAGGGACATTTCGTGCCCACATTCTCTGACAATTCTTTTCATACAGGGTGATTCCCACAAGCGGAAAATAATCCCAAATATTTTAAACTTTTTTCATTCATACAGGGTGAGCAAATACCCTTAGGATTTTATATCCATCCCAAATATTTTAAACTTTTTTCATTCATACAGGGTGAGCAAATACCCTTAGGATTTTATATCCATTCCAAATATTTTAAACAATTCTACTTTCTTACAGGGTGATCGTATACCCTTGGGATCTTTTTGCCCATTTTTCGTTCAAACATTCATGTACTATTTTGGCATTCATTTGTAGGGAAAACTATTGTAGGCTGAGGTAGTCGTTATAGAGAGAGGGCTAAGGAATTGATCTGGGATATTCCTGCTAGCAGATCTGGGAAAGCCAACGCCTATAGTTGCAATTTTTGCAAATGTTGCTAAGATTTTGGCATGTTTTGTTTTTTAATTCCAAATAAGGAACATGGCTCGGTGATGCCTAATCACAAATCGTCTGTACAAATCATATTGTAAACTATGCGCCCACAAGCGGCCGGGATTCAAATATCCAAATATCTTAAAACTTTTTACATTTTTTTGTAAACTATGCGCCCACAAGTGGCCAGGATTCAAATATCCAACTTTTTTGTAAACTATGCGCCCACAAGTGGCCAGGATTCAAATATCCAACTTTTTTGTAAACTATGCGCCCACAAGCGGCCGGGATTCAAATATCCAAATATCTTAAAACTTTTTACATTTTTTTGTAAACTATGCGCCCACAAGTGGCCAGGATTCAAATATCCAACTTTTTTGTAAACTATGCGCCCACAAGTGGCCAGGATTCAAATATCCAACTTTTTTGTAAACTATGCGCCCACAAGCGGCCGGGATTCAAATATCCAAATATCTTAAAACTTTTTACATTTTTTATTAAACTATGCGCCCACAAGCGGCCAGGATCCAAATATCCAAACATTTTAAAACCTTTTACAATGTTTCAAACTTATTTCAATCAAACTCATTCCGAAATTACAGGGTGATGACCCAACTTAAAAAAAAAAAAATTTTTTTAGAAAACTTTCAAGAGAATACTCCGCCTCTTTTCGCGGGGGGAGAATGTTTAATTTCAGATAATTAAACATCTAAACTCATATTCGTTATTCGTAAAACCGTAAAACCGACAACGCCGCACCAAATATGTTGACGAGCGGTGTGACAAAGGCGGGGCCGGCAAAAACAATTTTTTTCTCCATTTCATAATTGCGGCATCGGACGACCCGGAAGCGGCTCATCAAAGCTATTTTTTTTTGCTCGATGCTAATTAGTGGGTCGTAAATTTAACCGTCGAATCTAGACTTGTTTACGCGGTATAAGTTAAAAAGAATCATTCGAATCTTTCTAGAACAAATTGCCGGCAAAAGGAAGGGATATATCTGAAACCGGTAAACGTCGTCAAATTTAAAATCAGTGTGTTTTCAGTTGCGTACCAGACTAGCCGCTCCATTGTCTAAAACAATGTATTCAGAAACTCCGTCAAGTGCGACGTATCGCAAGTTCCTTCATATAAGGGCTTGTTATTCATAATGCCTCCTAGTACGGCGAATAAAGTGTGTTTTCAGTTGCGTACCAGACTAGCCGCTCCATTGTCTAAAACAATGTATTCAGAAACTCCGTCAAGTGCGACGTATCGCAAGTTCCTTCATATAAGGGCTTGTTATTCATAATGCCTCCTAGTACGGCGAATAAAGTGTGTTTATCAGTCGCGTACCAGACTAGCCGCTCCATTGTCTAAAACAATGTATTCAGAAACTCCGTCAAGTGCGACGTATCGCAAGTTCCTTCATATAAGGGCTTGTTATTCATAATGCCTCCTAGTACGGCGAATTCAGAGTGCGTTTCTAGCTGCTAACAGGCTAGGACCTCTCGCAGTGTCTAATTATCACTCATACAGTACACACACAAACTAATATTTTCTGAATGATGTGGTCATTTCGTTAAATCAACTTTAATACTTTGTTCTTGTTCACAATTACTAATTTAATGTAATTTTTGTTACGTTGTTGTTTTTTTTGTTGTTCATTTATTTATTTGACGAGCTTTAATAAATGGTTAAATAAAAGTGTCCATTGGTTTTATTGGATGGAGTTGAGGAAGTAAACCTACAAAATACAGTCCACGAAATTCGAACACAGGGCTTAATCCAGAGCCCTCAACATAAGGGATTAAAGCAATACAATGAATTGCCTGATTTTATTAAAAACTGCAATAATTTAATGAGCTTTAAAAGAACATGTAGGTTGTAAATATAAGTATATAACTATTTATTTTTGTTACATTTTTTTTTGTAAACCTAAACGTAAAAATAATACTAGCCAAGAGCAAAATTAAAGGATTATTATTATTATTACTTCTATAGGAATCTCTCAACAGAATGTAATCTAATAAAAAATACTAAACAAAAAACATAAAGAGTCTTTTTGAAGTTATGAATAATTTACTTTAAGTCCAAATTCAAAATTGGGACATTCGCCATTTATCGGTGTCACTCGTATAATCTTCGTTTAACGTACGTAGGTTTTTACGGTATCCGTGAGAGAACGCAAGGTTACGTACGTACGCAATCCTATTTTTCACGTAAACGCTATTTCCAGACAAATGCGCATGCGTAGATGTCAATTCGGCTCCTAACATTTACGTACTTGGCACAACTTCAACTCTCTAATGTCAGCATCGAGCCTCCAAGGCGCATGTTTGAATGTTCCCTGAAATTTTATGCTTTTCAATGGTGTTTTTCAAAATATTACAGAATAATTTTTGTAATAGAAATTATGCAAATATGTCATTTAGTGATTATATTTTAATTATTTGTACATTTAAACTGGATTTACTCATTTGTGATATTGCCTATTGCACGAATTGCACTTTAAATTGCCGTCCAATTCACCTTATTCTGTTAAATGCATATTTAGAATCTCTTATAGCGGCTTTCGTTCATTTTTATGTCTGTTCTGGATCATTAAAAATATTTTGTTAGAGTAGGGGAGGATGGGGTAATTGCGGACGTAGGATAATAATTAAGGACGCACGTATATCCCTGTTTGTCGGCTCTCCTGATATCCTCAATATCGTATTACGAAAATTAACGAGACCGGTACAGTTGTAAGTAAGTATTCGGAGCATGAACTTTTTTGGTAAGTCCAGAAGTAATATTTTGATCATTTTCGTATATTTGACTTTTTTATTTTTTGTATTTTCTATCAAAATCCGAAATCAGAATTTTAAAATGTATAAACACAAAAAAGCTACAGACACACACACACAGATCGAATTAAGATACCGAACAATTTGTTCGCTGAAAATGTTTCAGTAAATTGGTATTTCTGAAATTTTTATTAAATCTTTGTTAAATATTTTTTAAATGAAATTAAAATCTATTTCACTTTTCTTTGTCACAGAAATTAAGAAAACAATCAACACAAAAGCATCACAAAAAACCTCAATTAATGTTCATGAATAATTCCTCAATGTTTTGAATCTCTCAACAAGTCCGGCTTACTTTTCGCATTGTTTGAATAATTCCTAAAGCATTTTAAGCCCTCCATGCAATGAGTAGCGTACAAAACGCCACTTTACGATATTCTCGCTCCCCAGGTTGCCAATTAACAATGAGCTTTTTATTAAAAGTGAAGAGCTTTCGCCACACGATAAGCTCTGAGCTTTCATCTAACGCCATTTTCTACAAACAGTAACGTGAATTTCTTTCGATATCGCTAGAGGAAGTACACACGCTGAGATTTTTATTGTGACCGCCAGCGGAGATTTTTTTTGTAATGTGTACTCGACAAAAACAGCGTATCAAAAAAATAACTTTTATTTTCTTACCATAACTTCACTTTTACGTTTACAAACAAGATTACAACCAAAAGAGTTATATTTAGAAAACTTTATTTGCTGTTTCCTCAATTTTCTTATATAATACTGCGCGAAGCGCCGTTTTATTTTGTTTAAAAACGTAAAATATTGGATTATCCGACAAGCTGGTTGGGCTAGGGCTGGAATAATTAAAGAGCAATGACATATTTATCACCTTTCACCAATATGCTTTATATCGTCTTCAAAGTCATTGAAAACCAATTTCTATTAGCAATCCACTGAAACTACTAGTGCAGCCTCAATCTATTACAGGTTTCTGTTTTCCCTACATATTTTATTCTGTTATCTGGGATCTGACATCCAGCGATACGCCATCTGGCGCTTTGTTTTCGAAGAGCAAGAAGAGAAGAAAGAATTCGGAATATTTAAACAAAGAAAATCAAACTTGATGAATCCAGTGAGCAAAGCAAGGAAGAAGTACCTGCAGAATCAGCAGAATTTAAGGACGGTCAGCCCATTATTGACATAGAAGCCTTGAAGGAACAAACAAAACTCATCACTTGACAATCTCCTGCAATTTTCCCATTAATTTGATGGGAATGACCTTGTAAAACAAACAGAAAGCCACTACGTCCACACAGTCACTGTCTATCATTAATTTTTTTTCCCGCATTTAACCAAGTGTCCAGCGTCAAGCTCCCTTTGGATAGGATGCGATCTTCTGAAACGTGATTTAGAGATAGTCTACTGATGAGGCACAATAATACCGAAACAGATTTAAAAATGACAAGATCAGATATGTTGCTTTTTTTTTCGGGTTTTTGATCTGATGATGGCCGATTCAGATGCAAATATAAATAATTTTATTTCTATGGAAACAATATATTTTTTATATTTTTTCTTACAAAATAAAATTAATTTCTCTTATTATTCAGTACATTTACCATCCTAACAATTGTTGTAACTTGTCTTACTTTAAAAACACCCTTTACATGCCAAGCCAGTATGCAATCCATTAGCATCTGAGTTCAACTCTCAAACCAAAGCAAAGTGCAGTCTAAGCGCATAGCAAATTGCTACAAGTTTCAAGGGACAAAACACTGACTGGTTTTGCTTCAACAGCTCCTATATACATGATAAACTAGAAGCCAGTAGGCGGTAGGAAAGTCGATTGGTTAAAAGGAACGGAGAAGTTCAGTTAGCATTTTTTTTAATTGGTTTATGGTAAGGCCTAAACGAGCGAAACTTGGTATACGTAAAAAACGAAATAATATTAGTTATTAAATATTGTTATAATGGTCAAAGATGGCGTCGAAAAGTATTTTTATATGGCAACAATGTGCGAATCACACCTCATTTTAAAGCTGCTTAAAATGTTCTTTTATTGTCACTGTCTTTACTGTATGATATAGAAAAAAGTAAACAGCTTGTTGCACCGGACGCAGCCAAAGCCCGATGCAGCGCCATCTCCCACCAAACTCCTCCCGTACCCTTAAGGGTATGCGTACCACACTTTGGGAAAACGGATTTATGCATATAATTTAAGTAAATGATAATTATTTTCACTCATTACTGACGATATATAAATATATTTTTTGTTTAATGATACCGGCGCGTGGTTTACATCCAAGTAGGAATATTTTTGCTGCAACGCCAACGCTGAATTCGGTTGCATAATTAAAGGGTAGAAGGCAAAACCACATAAGTGATATCAGCATCTAACTTGGCGAAAACAGTCTCGATCTCTTTTTAATTCAACGATGCTTAATAACTTAATGTTAAACAGCAGACGGATCAGAATTTTTAATCTAAAAAGAAACAGAAAATATCTAATGATTTACTACAAAAATTAACCCAAGAGCGAGTTGACTGAGCACGGCCAAGACATTTATAGATATCCAAGTGTCCGGGACCCAAGGAACCCAAGGGCCTCTGCAGGTACTGCATCAGAATCATGATTTTCCCGGAATCATATATTCTGTACCGAAAAAATGTTGCTGTAGATATCAATTGTTGTTGTTGTCCCAACAAAGCTCGATAAATCATTTTTTTAAGAAACCTTTGAGGATCTACGTTCATATGATAATTTTATCTTAAAAATGTCCCAAGAATCTTCCCACGAAATATCGGCTATCGATTATTTAGCGTCCCTATATTTCAATAAACTCTATTTCACGTAAAAAAATTCAGGATAATCAAAGAATCAGCGTAAAAGTCAAACCAATTTTTAAAAAGAACTAATGACGGAAGAATTAAAATTTTACAATATCTCCTACCGACCTAGAAAGGCACAACCAAAAAAAACGCATGGTAATTAAGCAAAACTTGCAAATTATCCAATCCTTTCTTTCCGGTTTTCGGTTTTTGTTAGCTTTCCAGCCAAATTAGAACCAAGCAGATTGACATTTAATTTCCCTCCTATTTTAAAACGCTCAAGTTTTTCCACGTAATTAGTAAGACAGAAAATTATTTGACAATTAAGTTCTGATGTTATTCACAACGGAATTTCACGTCTAATTACTCGGTCTCATTTTCTACGACTGTTGTTCTTTCGGAGTTTCGTAGGATTAACCGTCTCATATTGTCAATTTGAAATATTAAAGTTAAATAATTGAATAAATTATTGGGTGTTTTCAAAAGATGGCTCTGGTTATTACGAAAGGTTCATAGTGGCTGCAGATTTTGGCGATTTCAGAAAGGTTAGAGATCTAATAATATTCAGTTTGCCTAGCTTTGTTTTTTGCAGTGTTGACAATGTCGAATTTTGTGTTAACCAGACATGATTTGCGGGAGGTTGAATGCTTGGTGAAGTTTATGGTGACCCTGATAACTGATAAATCATGTAGGTCATGGTTTCGAGGTTTGAAAACAAGCCTGTCTAATTACGGCGAATCTTACATATGACAGCACCTGTCAAGCGTTAGGCGTCTTCATTTAGACGTTTAAAGTTGAATCTTTGCCATCTTGATACGAAGTTCTTCCAGCTATGCTTAGAGAGTTTGTTCAGGAGTTTTGAGAAGAGGGGATAAAACATCAATCTGCGGATATCTAGCAATCTTAAATTTGTACAATGTCAACGTTATGAATATTCACCCTAAAAACGTTTTTAAAAAGAATCTACAAGTGGAAAATACCGTCTGTAACGTAAAATTTGTTGAATGGCAAGAATAAAAATGGATCGTCAAAAGCATTGACAAGGAATAATCGCGAAAACGGTTGCTATCCCAAGAAAGGTAAGGGCAAGGATAAGGGTACAACGTAACTTGTACAAGTTGTTATTAAATTTGAAACCCCTGTAATTTGGGTCGAAGGTATATGGGTTTTTAGCGGAAAATTGTGTTGGAAAAGGGTCACAATTGAAATCCGACAGAAATAAAATTTTATTTTAATGATACATTTCCTGACATTTATTTATTTATAATTTAATATTGTGTAGATAATTTTTATTCAATAATATGCGACTAGTCAGTATGTTTGGATCCTAAAAATAACTTACTTCTAGAACAATCTCATTTCTAATTGACCAAAAATTCACTAAATTTGATATCACAGTATGTTGTTTCCCACACGATTTTATACCATATCAGGTCTATCTAAATTATTACTTATCAAAATAGACTTCAAGACATCAAGAAAACTAAAACTTTAATACTTGCAAAGGAGGATATTAAATTAAATTGACTAAATATAGAGCAAGTAGATAGTTTCAAATATTTGAGCACCATAATAGAGAAAAATGGAAAGTTGGAAAAAGGGAAATACAGAAGAATGCGAGGGGTAAACTGCGAGTTAAATTTTTGTACACTAATGGCTAGTAATGGCTCCTCACTATTGGCTAGTAATGGCCGGTAATGGCTCACTAATGGCTACTAATGGCCAGTAATGGCTGAGTAAAACAGAAGAGGAAAGGAAGTGGGATATGAGAAACAGAATAGCGAAGCAAGTAATATAAGGGAAAAAAAGCAAGAAAAGATGCAGCGTAGACAGCAAAAAGGAGGATAATTAGTTCTCCTGGCTGAATTTACTATTATTAATTAAGCCTCCTTTGTCAGTATATTGAGCGAGGTATCATTAAGTATATTTTTAATTATATCGGATACAGATTCTTAGATTCTTGAAATAAGTTTGAATCAAAATACTTTTATGGAAACTTTCACTTTGTTTCTAGACTTCATATTGTCCATAGAGAGCATCGGAATTTTTGTTTCGTTCATCCATTTCTTTCACTATTTTTTATCCCTAGCCAGTTCCCTTATAATTCTATGATTGGCTATTTTCCGATACGCCTAAATGAAATTACATTGAATTATAAAAATTTTTTGACCTCCAAACCTCACGTCCCATAATCCAATTCGTTTAATTTCTAACTAATATCTATAAAAGCTTTTTTTCTGATACATCCCCCATCACGTATGTACCACCACATTCGATTTATAACTCTCGACGTTTCCCAAAAACGTTCATCATCATCCCATTTAATTGAAATCCAATAGAGAAACACAAACGAATATGGAAGGCGAAAGGAAAGAGGTAAAAGGGGAACATATCCGCTTCGCCAATTTGCTTAAGTACTGTGCATTGGGTAAAAGCGGCCTTAATTGGAAAAACGGTCCTCTTGAATTTCGTTTGAACCACGGATATATTACCAACGATTTATATTTTATTAATATCGTCTCTGCGTTTATCCCTTTCAGAGGGAGGGGACTCCATAAAAACTTCCCTTAAAAAGCAATAAAGTAAGACAGTGTTTACATGGCTCATTAAAACTTTAGGGAGTATTAAATAAATTCTATAATTGAGAGGAAGTGAAATAACCATGGAGAATTTTGTTTTCCTGTATTGGACATTCGTAAGGACAAAAGACTCGGAGTATTGTCACTATTGATGATCCCTACTCTTACTACGTTTCATTGCATAACCTTAACAAATTAAAAGAACAAAAAAAATTGATTTTTCAAGTCAAATCAAACTAGTTTTATTTTCTTCATCTCTATCCCAGGTACAGAGTCCTTGGATTCTGCAAGGCTACACATTCAGCAAGAATGTGGACAGATATTTCGTTCTCCTTACAGAATCTACACTCATCTTCTTCTACTAATCCAAGTTTCCTAAGATTGCAGAATTTTTAACTCTAATATATATTAAAATTAATTATTTGCTCTTTATATATTCCATTTAGCTGCCCCTTCTTTCTTTTCTAATTAGACAAATAGACTTTATAGTTTTGATAATCATAAATAGTATTCATTCTACGTTTGAAGTGTAAACAAGTGTTCGGAAGCGCTTTCGATACGAAAACAAAAGTTAAAATCGGCTATCATGTTACGCGAGTGATACCCGGCGGTCAATGACACGGCCTTAGATTATCGTGTTGCAATGCATCAACAATCGCCTGTGTTTCGGATGTCGATAGTGGATGTAGGTCAACAGAATATTGCACTGTTTCAGGAAAATAGTGCAAGGTCACAAAATGAACAAGCACTATTTCATCATCATGTCAATGTCGAGGCTATCCAGCTCATTGATAATACTGGGTTAGAAAGAAGACTTAAGAGGATCAAGTCTTTTGAGTTAGTTTAGTGTTTTTTAGTGCAAAAGCAGAGTGCACGTTAAACTTTAGTGGAATCCATTCTACAGAA
Organism: Crepidodera aurea; assembly: GCA_949320105.2. NCBI lineage: Eukaryota > Metazoa > Arthropoda > Insecta > Coleoptera > Chrysomelidae > Crepidodera > Crepidodera aurea. The sequence goes on from OX439479.2 coordinate 14,237,477, forward strand.
CCTAAGGAACGCTGATGAGTATACCTTAGTTTTAAGTTTCAAACTCTATTAGATTAAAATTGCTCATTGGTCACTGTTGACCAGATTGTAATATACTAAATTCCTTTATGGGTGTTTAGTAATAAAAAAAAATAGAGAAAATATAAAACTACTGTAGAAAGCATTTTAATTAATAATAAAACTGGGTGTTCTAAAGAGATCAAATCAATTCAGGAGAAAAATATTCAGCATCTGCTATATAGAACGGAGTTCATCTTTCAACATTTACTCGCTCGTATTTTCTATTAAGGCGTTAGTCACCTTAAGAAGCTTACACTAGCAGCGCTGGGTAATTCCACATGAACGTATATAACACCGTTAATGTTCTCACCCGTGTAGAATGAAATGAACGTAAAAAAGATTTAGGACGCTGGTTTTTTTGTTTCTTTTCGTGTAATTTGGGTTATTAAGGATTTTTGTTAATTTTTTATAACTCAACGGGAGCGCAAGAGAAAAGTTAATGTCTTTATAACAGGGCGTGATCTCATCGAATTGAAGATTCTTGTAAATATTTGCTATGAAAAGTAGCGTATTTCTCATAGCTTACTTAATTTCAAAACCATGTATTTCTCATACGGTGAGAAATATTTTTGCTCACGGTACTTTTCCCACGTACATTTATATGGAGAATCAATAAAAATCGACAAAAACTTAGTTCAGCTTTAAACAGTTGTCACAACTGTCAGATTGTAGAAGTTTTTTAAATTCTTCAGGTAGTTTTCATTCGTGCTTTGATAAAAATCGCAGTTTCCATTAATATACCTATTTATAATAAATAATATGGATACTGACAGTTTTTATACATATTACAGAAGAGTTCATATAGGTACTGGCTTGATTGTTCCTGTTGTTACCTAATTAAAGTTTTTCAGTAGTTATACTTAACTATCAAATTAGGAGAGTAATTTTATTCGTGTGCAGCAGTTGTAGCGATTAACAACTTTGGTATTTTCGAACGATTTTAATGCAAATTTTATCTAATTCGTGGTATTAAATCCCCAAAACTCAAAACGAGGCAATTGTGTTTTTGTAAAGGAAAAAAGACGACATGCGAGTTACAAAATCGCAATGTTATCATAATTTTGAGTCTATTCATCACTATCAACGAAGCCAAGCCAGAAAGGCCGTAATATGATGCATACGAATGTCATAGCTTCACTATGGATAATAATATTAATGATATTAATATACAGGGGTGTGCTTGTGTAGATTTAAAGTAGGATAGTCCTCTCATGTAAACACAAGTAAAGGTGCAGCTAAATTATTTTACAGCGAAGCTTGCTTAAGTCGAATTTGACAAAAACTGAAACTCTCAACAGAAAAAAGAGATAAAGTGGAAGGCCCTATGTTACAGAATAAGTACATGAAAGAGCGAGAGGGAGAGGGGTCTTCTATCTGTTCTGCCTAAGAGTAATATTAATCATTTTCACTTTATTAACATTATATTTTTATATTCGAATTACGATTCTGTAATGGCATTTATTTACAATTCTTCATGTAAGTAACCATCTATTTTTCTTTAATATAACATTCCAGTGTTAAATAATGCCATAAGTTTTACCGTTTCACACTATAGATTCATGCGCATCGTGAGGGTGGTTTTATCAAGTTATGTTGAATATAAAGTAGGCTGTATGTAAAACTGTCACGTTACAAGTTCAAATTTATAGAACAAGTGGATAACTGGATAACTTTTCATGCATAGAGTTCACGTCCATTGCTTTCCAGATTAAATTAGATGGCGTAAGTTTAAATGGTTCGGAAACCGAATTTTTCCACGATAATTGCCCATTGCTATCGTAAAACGAGCGAACGGTCGAACGGGGATTTTTATTTAGTTTGGCAACGTCGGTATACGTGACATTCCGGCTGTTTCTTTTTTGCGAAATCACTGTTTGACCGGGAAAAATGCAAATGCAATTCAATCGTAATGAATACGAAAAATACCAATGGAAATTGATGACAAAAATAATTAATTAAAAATCAGAAAATGATTTCTGCCGTAGGTGGGATTCGAACCCATAACCCTTGGGTCATGGGTCCAGTGCAAACCATTAAACCGTTCCGGTGATGAAAATGGTGATTGAGAATCGTCACTCAAGCTTAGACTCAAGCATTTTAGTTGATATTTGTTACCAATGTATCTAATTGTTTTACGTCAAATGTTGAGGAAGGTGGTGAGTCCGCTTTGTCGAGAATACTAGTGATACAAACCATTAAACCGTTCCGGCGATGCAAATGGTGATTGATAATAGTCACTCAAGCTTAAACTTAAGGATTTTAGTTGATATTTGTTACTAATGCATCTAATTATTTTGCTCCAAATGTTAAAGAAGGTGGTGAGTCAGCTTTGTCGAGAGTACGAGTGATACAAACCATTAAACCGTTCCGGCGATGCAAATGGTGATTGAGAATAGTCACTCAAGCTTAAACTTAAGGATTTTAGTTGATATTTGTTACCAATGTATCTAATTGTTTTGCTCCAAATGTTTAAGAAGGTGGTTAGTCAGCTTTGTCGAGAATACGAGTGATACAAAACATTAAACCGTTCAGGTGATGAAAATGGTGATTGAGAATCGTCACTCAAGCTTAAACTTAAGCATTTTAGTTGATATTTGTTACTAATGTATCTAATTATTTTGCACCAAATGTTGAAGAAGGTGGTCCGTCAGCTTTGTCTAGAATACGAGTGATACAAACCATTAAACCGTTCCGGTGATGAAAATGGTTGAGAATCGTCACTCAAGCTTAAATTTAAGCAATTTAGTTGATATTTGGTAAGGCTTCCTCTAAAGGAGCTGAATTTTCTTTAAAAAAAGCAGTGACCACAGGTTGCTGACAATTGGGACTCTACATTCATGAAAGGCACTATAATTGGTGAGGAGACTTAGGTTTATGAGTTTGATATGCAAACTAGTCACCAGCAGCATAAACAATTGCCCAACTGCCGCCGTCTATCTACTGTCTACTTTTGCGAATCTCTGAAAGTTATGTTGACTATTTTCTTTGGCTATCGCGGTAACGGAATTCTTAGAGTTGGATTGTTCTTAAGGTTATACTACAAATATTCTGACTGCTTTTGGAAGTACACGCACTTTTCAAACATAGCAAAATTGGCTCTATTTTGCATCGAAAACATTCAATGTAAAAAAGAAAAAGCCAAAAGACTCATCTTTCATAAAATGTTTAAACGCCAATGCTTTTTATATCTTCTTTGTATATAAAACACATCTCTGTTCTTATTGAATCTCCCATCGCGATATAAAAGTAAAAGCTACGGCGGGAAATAAACAATTTAATGGCTTTTCATCTGAACCGTTTTGCGTATGCACTCTTGCACATTTAAACGTCAAACCCCAAAAGCAAAAGACAATTCTCTTCACTCGAAAACGTCGTTTGAAAGAAGAACATCACTTGATCCTTATGTTCTCCGTTGCCGTTCTTTTCCCGTAAAATTACAGATTCAATTCCTATTTTTCACGCAATAAATCCAACGTGAGAGGCTCTTATCCCATCACTCTCGGCTGCGACTCGAGTATCCTGCTCGAGTACAAAGTACCGTAGATACAAAAAGGGCTGCAGGAATCGTAATTATTTTTTTTGGTGTGGCTTTAAGTTTTATAGGAAAAAACGCTTTTTCTAAATGGCGTAAGTGAAATGAATCTGGACTTGATACGTACATGTTAAGTAGATTTAATAAAACTTTTCAATTTGGTTCAGTAGTCTGTCAATTTTTAATAAATCTCAGGTTTTTTAATGGGCGGCAAGAGTTCTGCAAAAGGAAATATATTCAATTTCTTCTTAATTAAAAATTATTTAAATATGTTCTCCCGTGACAAGTATTTAACCCCCGGCACTGATTGACTACTTTAATGCCTCTTACTCGGTCTTCGCCTGCGAGACCTAACAGTTATATAACGAAAATTAAACGTCATGAATCGTTAAATTCCAAACTGAGACGGGAGCGACGTAACTCGAGTCATATGTTTTAATCAATAATGCGTGTAATTGATAGAAGAAAATAAATTTGAAACGGTGTAAGTCTACCCCGAAACGCCCAGGTGCAGAGAAAAAGATTAAAATGACACAAAAGAGGAGCTTACAGTGGCGTACTCCCCTTAAATAAGTTGTGTTATTTTAAAATTTACGAAGATTAGACGCGATCAGAATATTCACCAGGTCTCCTAGTATCGTAACTTTATCTACCTCGGGGTAACACTAGATCGAGCTCTCACATATAAGCGCCACTTCCTCAACACCAGAAAAAAGGTATCTACAAGAAACAACCTCCTCCAGAAACTGGGGAGCACAGCCAGCTACATTGAGAACCACAGCCCTTGCATTAAGCTTCTCTGCAGCCAGTATGGTGTACGTCCACTCACGCAAAGCAAATAGACGTCCCTTTGAATCAAACTGTTCGCCTAATAACAGGTTGCCTGAAGCATACGCCACTTCAGCAGGTATATTCTCTCGCTGGGATACCACCGCCTCACATCAGAAGAGAGGTAGCCGCTGAGGCAGAAAGAGGGCGACAAGAGACCGACCCAAGGCACCCGCTCTATGGTCACCAACCAGCTAAACCCAGACTCCAGCTTATTGGCTAGGACAGCTCCTTTGCAAGTTTCTCAGGAAGTCAGAAGGCTCCAGAAATGTCGCGCTGAGGTCCAAGACCCAATCACCCAACAAAAAGAAGAGAGAGATTTCCTCCCATACCCAATCTGGAGAACGCTCAACAGGCCTCGCACAGAAGTCTCGAGGTGCAGAGAAAACCTGCAAAAATGGGAAACGCTACCGGAGGACGAAACCTCCAGTGTTCCTGCGGAGAAATCCAGAACCCTTCACACCTGCTGATGTGCAACTAGAAAATCCTATAGATGGTACTCAATGTACATCCTTATTACATATATAGTAGGCACGGACATCGGTCAGAATGTGTAAATTGAGTGAGTCATGCATTTCCAGGTAGTCAGAAAATTTGTTTGGGAGGTTTGATTAATTGCACCCTCACATACATACGCCTTTGGCCTCCAACATGCAAATTAGAAAAGCTTGAGCTCGAAATTTCCCATAAATTATCAACTTACAGTGCGAGGAGATGCTGAAGATACTCCCGAATTTATTTTTTTCTTCTATACCGGGGGCGATCAGATAGGGGAACTTACAAAAGAAGGAGTGAGGTAGGGGAGTAGAAAAGACCTGGAGTTGTATTTTTATTTATAGGGCACTGGGTTGGGGATTTCATTTGAGGATACTCGGCTTATGCTCAAATTTAAAGCGGATATATTTTTTGTTAAAAGAGCAACGTTGTCACCGAAGGTGGGAGGGAACAGATTAAAATTACTTTTTCGCTTTTCGGTAAAGTTTATAGATAAATTTAAATGAAACAGAAGTTTTATGTTGGAGGACAATAGTAGAACGAGATTTACACGATGTTTATATACTTGGGAAAATACGATTTTTCTTACATTTTCTTAATTTTAAGACATCTAATCCACAGATCAAATATCAATATTTCTTTTTTTGGACTAAAATTTTTGTCGACGAATATTCTAATGGCCATAAAGATTGGCTGCATTAAATTACTGCACAAATGATGTGAAATGAAATCACACAAGATCCCAAGAACAAGGATATTAAAAATGATTTTGTTATTAAAGTGAAGATGGCGTTGGGCTCTCCTCGTTCGTGGTACACTTGCTATAACGCAAGTACGATTATCAAGAGCGAATTCATTTTCACACATCCTTTAGTGACAGGATGTCGAGCTTGTTTGCTTCTTACTGATGAGGCACAATAATGCCGAAACCGGTCTAAGAATGGCAAGCTCCTTTAATGACAAAATCGAAGTTTTTGGGTTAAAGCCCCGACTTGGTCGGGCACCAAACCACGTCTGGACTTTCGTAATTCAATACCTGGTGGGGCATATAGCCCAAGGAGTAGTTGTTGAAGTCCAGACGCTGGTGCAGTGTAGGGCATTTTTAATGTCCTTGTTCTTGGGAGCTTGTGTGATATCATTTCAGATCATTTGTGCAGTTTTGTCACTCCCAAGGTTCTGTTTTGGAATTTGTATGGTTCGAAAAATTAAATAAGTATATATACTACCTTTTTGGTACATCTTTTAAAATTGTTATTATTAAATCCATGCTCGGTGCTTTTATGACATTAAAGAACTTGTGGGTATACAAGCTATTCTTTATTTGGTATTTTGTTATGAGTTTAAAATATACCAGCTAAACTAGATGTTTAACAAACTAGCTTTCTCCTTACAGGATTTTTCCAATTGATCTTGACCTGAATTTTCAATTCGTATAAAGGGAGATACTGATATTGGTTTTCGAGCAGATTTTACAGGCTTCCAAACGATTTAGGTTAGATACGTGATTTTTGAATAATTCTTATCTTACTTTTAATTTAGATTCGAGTTTTTTGCTGAGCTTATTGGGAGTGTTTTTTTTGTCGTTTGGTATATGACATCTTTGCCATTTCGCCACTATAATATCCGTCATTATAACTTAAACTTTATATTGAAATTTACAATTTCATTAATGCTTCTATACTTATATCATATATTCTACGCTAGATACGGTACTCAAATGTTCTTGATTAGCGTAAAGACCAACAAATTATGTCGTTTTCGGAGACTATTTTATTCTATAAAAATATAAACTGTTTATATGCAGGGAGTAAACTAAACCTGGACGTTCAATTTTGTACTTATAACTCAATACATCAATAACTTTAAAAAAAACTTATCCAGATCTAAACAAAACCGCTTAATTACTCTGGACTCTGACCCCAAGAAAATCTTTTTATTGACTTCCCAATCGTAAAAACTAACAACGAATTGAAAGAAAACGTCTAAGGTCCAAGTTTCGTCAGTAAAACAACTAACCGAAGCTGAGGAGAGAGTGAAGCGAAAAAAAAAAGTTGGACTGAATTGTCGGATCCCTGAATTTTAGCATCTTTTACGTGCACAAACTGGCAATTCTCTTTGTGAGCCAAACGGGAAACTATCTACGTGTCTCATAAAAACTCGAAACGAATTAAGGGAGTTTCGCTTCCAGCTTCTGACTGTTTCTACAGCCTGAAAAGGAGAGAGTTAATAAACCTTGAACATGAAAGAGTAACGCCGAAGTTTTTAGTCTGAAGCGACCAATAAAGAGATACGACTGAGAAGTACAATTTTATTAAAATCTATTTCATTTATTGAAAATCTTTACTTAGTTTTATATACCTGTGTACATAAAATGCACTCTTAAAAATTCATTTGATGTTTACTGCATAATAAAAATAGAATATACAAATTATTGGACGGTTTTCTGTTGATTTTATACGTTTTTATAGTTGTAAATTATCTTATTTCGTTTTTCCGAAAGGCACAAACTAATAATTTTTCTCCACGACCATTCGTTAATATTATAATTCCTTTGAAAATTGAATTTTCCTCCCTATTTTTAGGGTTGAAAGTGACACTTGTCCTCCTTAAAATGGTAATTATTCGGAAGAACATTTGCTCAGAAACCATTTGTAATTCAAAATTGCGCGTTTGTGATTGGTGGAAATTAAGACGAGGGAAATAGTCGTAGAAAAATTTACTACCTTTCCCGGATTAGTATGTCTTTTAATAAAAATAACTTTAGCTGAATAAATTTAATTTATTTTGAATTAATTATCTCTTGTCGTGGACAAAATATAGTCTGTTACTAGTTAGATACTCGTGGTTCCTCAACTCGTATGTTATTTTTCCATTCTAACCTAGTGACAGAATCTGCTATTATAGTATACCCGATATCTTTTACTGTAATATTAATTTTAACCAACTTGTCGAAAAAAAAAATCATGTCAAAATCAGGAACACATTAATATTATCACGAAGCAGATATCTCGTCTAGATAAGAAGCAAAAACCTGTGCAAGCGACCCCCTATTATCAAAAAATCTCCAAAACTATTGGAAACACAAACAAGCTGTGCTATAATGAGCCCTATCGAAACCAATATCATAAGAAGTAATATTAGAATAATGCCTCACGCGAATCGGACATTAAGGGTAGGTAAATAGGGTGCAATGGAGCGTACGGACCAAGGAATAAATTTCACTAAATTATAGGATAACCGGCAATGTCGAATGCATTTAGAAAATCATATCTTGAGGTATAAAGGATAATTCATCATTTAAGGGTTTTTCGGATGGGTGTGCCATTTTGCCTTGTGGTTTTCGATGATTGGAATGGAGGTGAAATTACTTCATTATTACATTTCTACTATTTTTGGTAAAATATGAGGGTATGACGTGTATACCAAAATCATTTAAATTAAAATCATTTTATTATCTAAAAAGGGTTATTAATGGTTTAACTGATCCTGAAATATTAATTAATAATATTAATAAAACTATGGTTATTGGGATAAAATATTTTGAACGTTTTCCGAAGAAAAGAAATCTTATAAATGAATATTAAAACAAAAAAGGAAAATGTCTTTATCGCCATGTCAAAGACTAATATTTTTTAATCGAAAGATTGAAACATGCCTCAATTGAACAAGTATATCACCAATAAAATAATGTAACGCATAGAAGATAAAAAGTATTATTGCTCTGCTCTATTTCTGGACGTGAGTCAGGCGTTTGGAAAAGTGTGACATACTGGACTATTATATAAGCTTAAAAGATTCTGCCCCTCAATGTCTTCCTCATCCTAAAGTCCTACTTGAAAGGTCGCCATTTCTTTGTTAAACATCACAATGAATACCCGACCTTTCACCCGATTAATGCTGGAGTTCCCCAAGGAAGTGTACTAGGTCCTCTCCTCTACCTACTGTACATATCTGACCTACCAACATCTAAAGTGGATGTGTGATATACGTACAGTTCTATATCTTATTACAGGTTGAATTTTTTTAAGAAAATGCATCTTTTATATCGAACTCCCGCTTTGTTAAACGATCCATAAAAATCAAACAATTCCGATTCGGAAATTTAAAATATAAACCAGATGAAATGGCTCATAGTTGGGCGTCGCGTTCGAGCATTGTTCTATTGGATCTCGAGAGCCGAAATTTGAATTACAAATGGGGTCAGAGAGCGATGAGAAAGCGACTCGAAATTAATTTTAATTCATGTCGAGAGATGGCAGAGAGCACAGCACACTTGGAAAGACTGATTGAAACTTCAATTAGCAAATAACAATATTTGGCGAGTGGGAAATTGATATGCAAATTTGTCAATTTCTTCCGCTGACACTTTATTTGAATTATTTGGGCACTAATGGATTGAATTCAATTTAAGGATGTTAACTTTCATTATTAATTTTATTAGGTACGAAGTCAGAAAAGGGAACTAAAAGCAGAATGTAGATATTAAATGGGAAATGATAAATATTAAGTTAAATGTCGACTATTTCCCTCGTCTTAATTTCCACCAATCACAAACGCGCAATTTGGAATTACAAATGGTTTCTAGATCAAAAAACTGTATGACAGCTCCTGTCAGTGTTTTTTTCGAGTTTACCGGCGGCAAAACTTGACAGCTGTTGTCACCAAAAATTACAATACCTTTGATAACAAGTAATTATGGTCTCCTAGTACACCAGAAAACGACGCTAAACAGTTTTTCTGATTTTATTGTGAATAAATTTTGTAATATTGCTTTTTAAACAGTGCTAGTCAAGTATGTAGTGAAAATGAGTCGCTTTGGAAGTGATTCTATGACTAATATTGATCTGGTGATTGAGAAAAGTGTACCATACAATACCGTTAAAACATATACGTCAATATGGAAACAGTTTACGGAATTCTGCAAGGCAAAGAAATACGAGCTTTTGGAAACTACAAGTTCAGAGCAACTAAACCTAATCCTGAAAGATTGGGCGTGGAATATGAAGAAACAAAACGGTGAAAATTACAAAGAACTAGTTGTGAAGACAATGTCGAACACCGTTGTAAAAAAAATGCAAGAGATGTATTTTATGAAGTGGAAAATAATTTTTGATCCATTTAAAGATATTATCTTCAAGTCCAACAGGAAAGCTCATAATGCGAAACGATGGAATTAGCAGATGTGCGCCAATAAAAGGAAATCGAGCTCTGCTTCATTAAAATTGGAATAATATCACGCACTGGTTTTATTATGGGACGAAGACACTCCGGCGGGACTCCAGCGAAAATTTGACCATATCGCTTCAGTAGAACTGGCCTGGAGAGGTGAAGAAGCAGTCAATTGCAGAGTTCATTATTTTAAAGAGGAAGTGGATAATTCTGGGATTAAAACAGGTAGATAACGTAGTTACATATTTTTTAAAATAACTGATTTTCAAAAATCCTACTTTTTAAGAAGAGTACAATATAATCCTCTCTTCAATAAAACGGCCCAGGGTGGAGGAAAAAAAATGGCCGATAGTAAATGGCTGGTCCCCAACACGAAGAACCCTACCTTTTGCCCAGTCCGTCTTTTAAAAAACGTTCGTCTAGAATAACTGATAGATTATTCTTAATAGCAAACCCATCATGGAACAAAGAACAATCAAGTGGATGGTACAAAAACACTCCAGTCGGAAAAAAACGAACTTTCGAAATGGACTACAGAAGCAGCAGAGAAGGCAGGATTAAATACAAAAGAAATAAAAATAACAAACCACTCTATGCGGTCGACAGCAATCAGTAACCTGGCTAAAGGAGGGACGGGTGAACAACAATTAATTAAAATTACTGGCCACAATTCAGCCAACTCGATTAAGCCTTATCTGCAAATGGATAATGAGCATTATTCCAACGTCATAAACACCCTTAGAAGTGACGCCTCAGAACCTCCAGCTAAAAAACAGAAAACAGAAGATCCTGCAGCCACTCCTCGAGCTTCTCACTCTATAGCTGGACCCATCAGCAACATTAATGATTTACCTACACCCAACGTTATCAATGAGTTATCAAAGATTTCAAACAATATAATAAAATCGACTCTTAATTGTTTTGTAATTAATCGTAGTCATGGTGATCATCGAACTAATGCTGTGGGCCTTTGTAATCAGTAAAATAGGGACAATTTTAATGAGATTTGATTTATTTTTTAAAAAAAGTCGCACAATAAAAAAACCAGTATTGCTGTAAACCCACAACTCATACATTATTACTGTTTTGTGTTTCAACAAATATACATTTCCTCAGACAGAAATTATCCCGTAAACGCAAAATTCCAGTCATATCTCTTCGGCTTTTTTTTGGCGAACGTATCACAGCTTTATATTAAAAGGTTTCGGATTCTGTGATCGAAACTCATCACTGTCACTGAGATTGGATTAGCGAAAAAGGGCACAGACAGAAAGCAAAATACAAAAACGATGGAACGAGAACGGTATAACACTTTCCCTTTTGGTTGCAGAGACGGATTTAGGTAAGATTAAAGTGTTTGGATAAAAAGATGAGGTAGTAAGGATGAGAGATTTTTAAAGAAGTGTGACAGATTGGGGTTAGCAGGGCCAGGAATACTAAAAAACTTCACTTTATTTTTTGTAATATGTCAGGGTGACGTTTATTTTTGAAGTGGCAGTTAAAAATGACACTGATGTAAAATATATGTAGTGACTGACTAAAAAAAATATATATACAGGGTGTAATTGAAATGTGTTCAAATATGTAAACTGTGCTTTAATTGTAACGTTACAAAAAACCAAATTTTCAAATAGTCATTTTTTGGTACTTAAAATTTAAAAAATTGTTATAAGCTTTTGACAGGATGAAAGTACAAGTATTTCCGAAGAAAATAAGCTCAAGATCGTTATTCTACGATCACTCCTCGAGCAAGAGTAGACGATTTTCGCAAGCGCCTTTTTTTTTAGAAAAATCGAAATATCTCGAAAACTAATAAATATTTAAAAAAATTTGAAATACATACCTATTCTACATGACACGAACTATATTTTTGTCAAGTATCAAATAAATTTATTTAAATTTGATAAAGTTACAGCAAAAACAAAAAAATGCAATTTTGGACGGTTTTCTCGATATATCTCGATAGATCGAGACTTATAAAAAATGAATCGAAATATATTTTTATTATCTACAACTTTCTCATTTACTTTTTTTTATTGGGTTGGAATTTTGTCAAATTTAACATTGGGCTACAAGCTTACAGCAACTTTTTGAAGATTTCTATTCTAATATTCACCCACATTTTGGAGGCTTATAAGCAATTAATTATGGCAACTTTTAGGACCTGATTTTAGCCCCATACATCGGCACTGACCTGATATGAAATGTCGGAGTTTTAAATTTAGATTATCCTTACAGCAGAACGATCCCATTGTTAAGAGAGCTGTATGGATTCTTTCGATTTAATATTTGATTTCTTTGTCCGGATTCAACTGAGTTTTAATAAAACACTCTATATATTCTGATTAATTCTTCATTTATTCGTAAAAGATTGTTTGGGTAGGGTGCGCATTTAAATAAATAAAATTTATTTCGGAGTCTCCATATCATCTCCATATTTAATTGAATTTCTCAACTCCCAATAGACTTTTTTTGCCAAATTTTTGTGCTTGTAGGGCTGTTTGAATTTTTTTAATAAATACATAGTAAACAGTAGGAGATTGGATGTGATATTTGTGTGTTAGTACCTCGAAAACAGCTATTTGATGATGATTAAGGCATTTTAAGAAATATATACACATCTTCTTTATATTTACTATTTGTTCTGTTATAAATAGTTTGAAAAACAAAACCTTCCAAGGTGTGTCTCATAAATCTGCAATCCCACAGTTATACTTAGTTTTATAAGAATTAATTGAATAATTAAAAAAATGTACAAACATAAAGTACATCCACCAATATTTGAAAAATAAGATAAAAATTCAATATTTGGTGGATGCGTTATCGGTCTCACCAAATTTTACATTTTAGTACCACCATATTTTATATTTTACGCGGTTTGAGGATTTTCGATTAGGAAAAGAATTAGGGACCATAAAGTTGGCGATATTGTCCACTTAAGGTGTATTATTTGTACTAAACTCCAAGTAGTAAATAATTTTATTTGACTGTACGAAAAAAATGTGATGATTCATATCTATAAATTGATATTACGAAGGAGAGTGAGTGTATGAAGCTCTCATAGAAATGCTTTATTTAATTTTATTAGTGTAGTTAACAACGATCTTTTATGACAGAAACTTTTTTATAAGTAAAATGGCTCGTGTCTCTCTATTAAAAACTTTATGAGTTATTCCCCTTGCTATGTAGGTAGAACCATGAATTATAATATTTTTCAATTGAAAATCCACAGATTTTAATTTATATATGAAATTGTGTAACTTATTTTTTACTTCTCGAGACGATACTGACTATGGTTTTGTCGTTTTTTCAGTCCCTCGCTTGACTGTACGGCTAGAAAGTCTGAATTTGACGAAGGACAATTTTATAACGCTTTCACTATTTCTCCGCCGATTGAAACTCCTTATCAGCTATTTTCTCGACGTATTCACATTCGGTATTCACTTCGTTATTCGCTGCTTGCCTCGCCGACAACGCGGCTAAAATGAAATACACTTTGTTGGTTCACATTAAACAAGATAACTAGTCGGGGTTTTTATTTCTTGTTTTCGGCCAACAATACGAGTGTTAGTTAGAAAATAGCAAGGAGAGCTGTAAATTTGTAAGAAATATTTTACTCAAGATTTTCAGTTTAAATCGCCACTATTGTGACACAATGATGGGATATGTATATGACTAGACATCTTTAAAAAAAATAAACATAATCATCGAAATTTTTTAAATTAAATTTACAGACAATTATAACAAAAATATTCTTAGACTTAGGCGTTGTAAGAAAATTTTAACATTAAGATAATATCATCCTCAAAAGCTTGAAAACTTGGCTTGAAAAAGATTGAAAATTCAAGCTTTGGCTTGATTATTCCTGGCTTGGTTTTAATTCTAAACATTTTTTACTGTTTCGAAATTCGTATATCCTTGATCCTTTATATTTACTCAAAAACCTAAACCGTTATAAAAGTGCTGTAATCCTGTAAGATTTCAAAATAATCTTTTTCCTAATTTACTTGCGTCAAATTTCAGTCCCCTTGGGTCTTGGGTTGTGGGCGATCCCGAGTTTTAGTGTTTTTAAAAATTATAGTTTATTTCATCATTTTTATTATTTAATTCGCCACTAAAACAGTAGCCACTACAAAAAATTATTGGGCTGATAATCCAGGTATTAGAACCAATCAATAAAATGTATATTTTCCATTTTTATTCCAAGATTAAATATCTCATAAACCCTGTATTAAAAAAACTGAATTTTCATTTTTATTTCGTGTTTTGTTAAAGATAATATTAAATAGGGAAGCCGGTAGTCTATCTACTCCGCGTTTACTCCCCGCTGTTGAACATGTAAATTAAATTTTCGTGGGCGGTGGTGGAAATGTCGGTAGACGAGTTATTTAGGGGTATTAAAATATCTGAGAGGGATGCTGGAAAAATTTTATGTAAAAATTTCATCCGGATAAAAGTATTAAAAAGAATAAATAATTTATCTCTATAAGTTTTTTGGTTTAGTACGTAGAATGCTATCAAGAACGAAAATAAAGCAATGCAAATTATGATTTTGTACAAATTGTAACCACATTTTTATATTTTCTATTATATACATCTAGGAATAACAAAGCATACATAGTGTCTCAAAAAAGTTTCTTAATTTAAAATAGCAAAATATGAGTGCATTATTTGTTGGGCACTTCGAGAAAGGGGAACCAGGAAATAGAAGAAAAAAGACGGTTATCCGCTCAAATAAGGCAAAAAATATGTGAGGATTACCTGAGTAACTTAAAAGTAAAGTTCGTGTGACGGGTGGTTCAGTTCGACCACTTTCTACAAGACTTAATGACTACAGTTATATATATATATATATATATATATATTATGAACCACTTGATTTTTCTCAGGATCGAAACCTGAGTCGTCTGAGAAAGTTGAACGTATATAAAAACTCTAGGAAATATATTAAATATATAAAAAAAGATAAAATTGCCTGCAGAATTAGACGAGAATATACAGAGAGAATTTACAAGTATTAAAAAAATTAAAATAATTTATTCATTGACAGCAACTCATTAAATTTATAAATAACGTTCATTAAATGCTATTTTAGTGAGTAATTTCATGATCAACTTTATCACGCTGTTTATTAATTAAAAATAATTTCTCTTGTTTAAATTTTCAATATAAATTCGGTCTGCCATAATAGTCATTATAATCTAATAGAATAAATATTAACAAACTATTATAACACTCATAGAACTGAATGTTAACTTTTAAACATTTATGACAATGGTAAAACTACATTGTTTAAAATATTAAATGACTTTATATTGTAAATATCGTGCGTATGGCTATTGGTTTGAGTACATCAATAATCAATGAGTTTGTACAGTTAAAACATTGGTTTCTAAACCGCCTGTTATACTGTATTTGTTCATTTTTTTTGTAGTTTCCAAGAGTTGGCCAGTTTTCTAATTCAAATGTTCGAAAAATTAAGAATATTATTTAAAGTTTGATAATGTTAAGTTGTGTGTTTTTTTCGAGTATGGCACACTAGACTTCTGTATAAATTGAAATCAAGACTTCCTGATCAATTTTACCTATTAATAAAATCATACTTGCAAGACCAATTCTTTCAAGTTAAATTTGAAAACACACTATCCTACTACCAGCCTATAAAATTCGGTGTACCACAAGGCAGCGTTTTGGGACCATACCTGTATTTAATATTCACGGCAGATTTACCAACAACAAATGTCACCACAATTGCAACTTTTCCCAATGATACTGCGATTCTAACATCGGACATCAATCCAAATAGTGCAGCTAGTAACTTGCAACATCATCTAGATCTCTTGCAGAAATGGGCGAAGAAGTTAACGCAAATCACATTTACCACAAGACACGATACTTGTCCCCAGGTAACCATAAAAAATGCCGTAATTCTCCAAAAGGACGAAGTTAAATATCTAGATAGAAAACTAACATGGAAGGCACATATCAAAGCTAAGAAGCAACAAATTAATATTCAAATTCATTAAATGTACTTGCTTCTAGGTAGAAATTCCAAATTATCAATAGAGAATAAATTACTGCTCTACAAAATTATTATAAAACCAATATGGACATAAGGTATCGAGCTATGGGGCTGTAGCAAACCAACTAATACGAAAATCCTGCAAACAGTTCAGTCAAAATACTGCGAACAGACGCCCCATGGTATGTATCAAACTACACCATACACACAGACCTAAACTGCATAAATTCATACAAATAGATACAGACTACATAACATTGGACATCAAAACGATCTAATTAGCAACCTCAATCAACAACCAATGATGGAAAGAAGATTGCAGATGACTGTCAATGGACAGTCCCTCCCTCCAGCTTTAAACATTTATCAAATTTACTTAATATTCTTGTTTTATTATTGAGTAGACTGTAAATGTATTAAGTAGATTTTTAATTCATTTCGGAAGCTCATAGTGGTTTGCTAAATCGGAAGTCGTTCTCAAAATGACATAACAAAATAAATAAATTTACTATAGAAACAGAACACTTGATAATCTTGCAAAATATTGCACTTCAACATAGTACACGTAGAAAAAGATTTTGAGATTGAAGATGTCAAAATTTGTTTCAATCATATTTTTGTGACGTTTCTGGGAACGAATTTTGAAAGGATAGCGCATTTGCATATTATAAGAGAATTTATACTTCGTCAAAAGTTTTCTTATTAATATTATCATAAGAAAAAACCAGATAAAAACTTATGATACTATCCCGATATAGAGGGTATCGTTTTTGCAATGAACTCTTTTTGTAAAATAGGCATCCAAATTTTTGAAATATCGACCGAACAATTAGAAACACATTCGTTATTATTTAAGCATATCAATGCTGCTTCTTTAACTTTGCGGTTATAATTATTCGGTTTTTTTAATAATCTAGTTGAAGAATTCCATTGTATTTTATGACCAAAATCCCATGCATGTTCACATATTTTGGATTTTTCGAATTGTTTATTTTTAATGTATGGTAATGTATGGTATTTATTAAGTCTAATATGAAAAGGTCTAGATGTTTCTCCTATATAAAATTTATTACATTCGCATGGAATTTTGTAAATACAATTTTTTGTGTTTTGCATTTCATTAAAAGGTTTTGTATTTACTATTAAAGATTTTAATATAATGGTTAGTTTTGATGTAGTCAGTTATTTCCAAATGTTCCTGTCGATAGAACTCTTAATCTTGTGAGAAAAAAGTTGACAAGTGATAATACATTAATAAATAGAACTAAATTAAGCGTTTCGGCAATTCTAGAATTATTGGAATTATGTATTAAAACTACATATTTTCAATTAAATAGTGATTTTTATCAGCAAAATTTTGGCATGGCAATGGGTTCTCCTTTATCACCAAAATTGTGTGATATTTTCATGGAGGATTTTGAAATGGGAATTGTAAACAAACAAAATTTAAGACCTTCTGTCTGGTTTAAATATGTAGATGATATCTTTGCAATTTGGCAACACGATAGGGAAAATATTGATACATTTTTATATAATATTAATAATTCGGAACCTACTATTAAATTTACAATTGAAATTGAAAATAATAAAAAATTACCGTTTCTTGATGTACTAATACACAATAACAACAATTGTATTGAAACATCAGTTTTTAGAAAAGAAACACATACAAATAGATATCTAAATTTTAATTTAAACCACTCAATTTGTGTTAAACGAGGTATTGTCAAATCTCTTTCCGATAGAGCAAAAACAATTTGTTCAAATGAAAATATCTTAAATAGTGAATTATCACTTGTTAAATCTGTCGTGAACTTTACCGAGACATCAAAACTAAAGATCAAAATTTAAATCCCCCAATAATTCATTCAAATATAGTTAAAATCCCTTATATTCCAAAATTATCCGAAAAAATTAGAAGGATTGGCAATAAATTTAATTTAAAAACAGTTTTTCAAACTAATAATACCTTAAAATCTTTCATAGTAAATGCAAAACCTTTTAATAAAATTCAAAATACAAAAAATTGTGAGTAAACCAGTAAGGAATTTTAATTTATTAGATTCGACATCCTAAGACCGGTTTCTGTCTTTCGACTTCATCAGTTAGGCTTTTCGAATCCAATAAATTAAAATTCCTTACTGGTTTACTCACTTTGTATTAATCTCTGAAAGGGATAAAAAAGAAGAGAGTGACATCTTGACTAGATTCAGTCAAAATTTAATGTCAATACTCTCTTCTTACCAGAGATGGTAGCACATCTAAAAATGTTATCTTATAGCGGATATAGCTATTGACTTGTACGAGTTTGGAATTTTATTTATTGGATTCGAAAAGCCTAACTGATGAAGTCGAAAGACAGAAACCGGTCTTAGGATGTCGAATCTAATAAATTAAAATTCCTTACTGGTTTACTCACTTTGTATTAATCTCTGAAAGGGATAAAAAAGAAGAGAGTGACATCTTGACTAGATTCAGTCAAAATTTAATGTCAATACTCTCTTCTTACCATAGATGGTAGCACATCTAAAAATGTTATCTTATAGCGGATATAGCTATTGACTTGTACGAGTTTGGAATTTTATTTATTGGATTCGAAAAGCCTAACTGATGAAGTCGAAAGACAGAAACCGGTCTTAGGATGTCGAATCTAATAAATTAAAATTCCTTACTGGTTTACTCACTTTGTATTAATCTCTGAAAGGGATAAAAAAGAAGAGAGTGACATCTTGACTAGATTCAGTCAAAATTTAATGTCAATACTCTCTTCTTACCATAGATGGTAGCACATCTAAAAATGTTATCTTATAGCGGATATAGCTATTGACTTGTACGAGTTTGGAATTTTATTTATTGGATTCGAAAAGCCTAACTGATGAAGTCGAAAGACAGAAACCGGTCTTAGGATGTCGAATCTAATAAATTAAAATTCCTTACTGGTTTACTCACTTTGTATTAATCTCTGAAAGGGATAAAAAAGAAGAGAGTGACATCTTGACTAGATTCAGTCAAAATTTAATGTCAATACTCTCTTCTTACCATAGATGGTAGCACATCTAAAAATGTTATCTTATAGCGGATATAGCTATTGACTTGTACGAGTTTGGAATTTTATTTATTGGATTCGAAAAGCCTAACTGATTAAGTCGAAAGACAGAAACCGGTCTTAGGATGTCGAATCTAATAAATTAAAATTCCCTACTGGTTTACTCACTTTGTATTAATCTCTGAAAGGGATAAAAAAGAAGAGAGTGACATCTTGACTAGATTCAGTCAAAATTTAATGTCAATACTCTCTTCTTACCATAGATGGTAGCACATCTAAAAATGCTATCTTATAGCGGATATAGCTATTGACTTGTACGAGTTTGGAATTTTATTTATTGGATTCGAAAAGCCTAACTGATGAAGTCGAAAGACAGAAACCGGTCTTAGGATGTCGAATCTAATAAATTAAAATTCCTTACTGGTTTACTCACTTTGTATTAATCTCTGAAAAGGATAAAAAAGAAGAGAGTGACATCTTGACTAGATTCAGTCAAAATTTAATGTCAATACTCTCTTCTTACCATAGATGGTAGCACATCTACAAAAAATTGTATTTACAAAATTCCATGCGAATGTAATAAATTTTATATTGGAGAAACATCTAGACCTTTTCATATTAGACTTAATGAACACCAATCGTACATTAAAAATAAACAATTCGAAAAATCCAAAATATGTGAACATGCATAAAATACAATGGAATTCTTCAACTAGATTATTAAAAGAACCGAATAATTATAACCGCAAAGTTAAAGAAGCAGCATTGATATGCTTAAATAATAACGAATGTGTTTCTAATTGTTCGGTCGATATTTCAAAAATTTGGATGCCTATTTTACAAAAGAGTTAATTGCAGGATACCCTCTATATCGGGATAGTATCATAAGTTTTTATCTGGATTTTTCTTATGATAATATTAATAAGAAAACTTCATTTATGACGAACTATAAATTCTCTTATAATATGCAAATGCGTGTACTATGTTGATGTATTATTTTTGCACGATTATCAAGTGTTCTGTTTCTATAGTAAAATTATTTATTTTGTTATGTCATTTTGAGAACGACTTCCGATTTAGGAAGTCTAAACGTCAAATTAAAATTTTTTTAAAGAAAATAAGTGGTTTTATTCCAGAAGAAAAAAGAGAAATAGGTTTTTTAATACTTATACCAATAAAGTACTTATGAACTAACTAACGATTAAATTATTTAATCTTTTAAACTAGTTTGATCAAAATATTTGACATTTCAAAATTTTAAGTTTAATTTGATTTCAAATCTAACTCAAATCAACTTCTTAAAGTCAAATCAAACTCGAGAATCTCTAAAAAAGGGTAAAATACACCTTCTTAAAATTATTCCTTAATATTTCCAGTTTTTCTAAATTAATAATTAATATTTTACGATAGGTCCTTTATTCTTGTAGCTACCAAATTGCCCTATATATCTTTAACTTTTCCATCTCCATTTCAATTATTCCCATTTCCATTTCTTAATGTAACATAATTGAAAGGACATAATTTAATAAAAAACGAGTCGTCGACAGAGAGTGAGACTGTTTTTGCCGAACCAATTCCGTCTTAATATAATTGTCGAGGCGTTTAAAAAGAAAAACGCGCTCGGAAGGTCCCTCTTCAGTTTCCCAAGCTCTTCAGATTTGAGATTTTAATTATATTAACCGTCTCTAATTCCGAGTTTAACTTTCACTCTAGTGGCTAATAAGATAAGTTATTCCCGTCGACGATATCGAAATGGAAAGTTATTCCGTTATTCGGTTTCATCTTCAGTGTCAACTCGTCAGGGGTAGAAAAACTCAAACGTTTCTAAAAAGCGTGGACAGGAGAACTACAGAGAAACAGATAAGTGGAAGTCGATCCTTACGATTAAGCGGTATGAAGCACAGTAATTGTCCGGATGGGTGACCACTGACAGATGCAGATCAGCTTGTCAGTACTCTCCCAAACTTCAAATGGGTTGGTGCTTGAAATGTGAGGACTAGGATGACGTAAAAGACAAATAAAGGGCAAGAAATTAAACGCACATATGGTAGATTTACTTCAAGGATAATATCCTTCCTACACTGTCATAAAAATTAGGTTACGGACTTTAAAAGACAACGATACCATGGTTTAGACTAGTGTTTCCCAACCCTAGGGAGTCGCATTGAGGTACTAGGGGTGTCACCAGAAATTTCCTGTAAATATTCTTGAAAGCCACCTTGCTTCGGTGTGATAAAGAAGATTTTCAAACGAAGCACCCATGTCTTTGCTGCTTTTTCGAAAAATACGGGTCTGCAAAGCTTCTCCTTTAATGGAATTTTCAACTTTAATGATTCTCGAAGTAAAAAACAATGTATATTGTGGATTTGTCCATTTGAAGAGAGAAGTACGTGCATTTATTAAGATTTTCCACAACTAGCACTTGAATATCTTCTGACATATCACTAATTCCTCTTTGGATAGTATTATTTGACAGAGGTCGTCATCAGTTTATTGGGATAAAGAAGAAATAATTTCCCAAGATTGGTCCTAAGATATTCAACTATAATTTGAAAGAAATACATGTAGAAAAAGTGTGAGATTTTGTAAATAAAAGTCTCAGATGTGGATAAGTAGATACTAAATGCAGGTACAAAAGCAGAGGATCTGAAAAACACCTATCAAACCGGTTGGTTAATATAAGAAGCTGATCATTGACACCCATAAACCGGTTACACAGTCTAGATCAATGACTAGATCATCATTCAAACCTTCAAAATGTCAGACGACTTGATGCTTACTTAGTATAACCGATACAATGGTTGCTCCTCAGCTCTTGACCATTTGTACCGGAATTTAGAATCTACTGAGAGCCAGTCATTTTATGTCTAACTAAGAATTTTTCCTTTAATAGCTGCCACTGTTTATTTCATATTTTCAACTAGAGGATGGTTAGAATGTGCCGTTTTGTCTCTGCAATTAGTCCGTTGAATAGCAGAATATCCACTTTGAGTTATTTAATTATAAGTTTTTGAGTTTTCGGTTCACGACAAGACGGCGAAAGATTGTGAATTGGTAGGACTGAAGAGGTCCAAGAACAATAAATCAAGGAAACAGTTATTTAAAAAAATGTATCCTACATTATTTCTTTTACAAAATAAAGTTACATAACTCTAACAATCTGGATATTAAAAAAAGACACATATAAAGTTTTACATTTACATACAAACAATTTCTTTCAGTTTAAAATTATAAAAGTAAAAGAATAAGAATTTTTAATTTATTTTCGTTAAAATTTCGCAGATTTTTCAAGAAATTACATTTTTTTAACTGCAATAATAGAATTTTGACAAATTGGTCTAATTTTATTAATTTCCAATAATATTTGCAGCCTAAAACATTTTGCTTAGTTTTAGCTTTCGTCTACAATTTAAAATTTCCAGTTGTGATATTCGTTCTCATATGCATTCGAATCATGCACAATACAAAAATGGTTCTAGAATCTCCAAAAACCACTAACCCGTTAAATACATGTGTACCGCGTACATGTAGAAAACAGACTGTGTATTATCTAAAACAAAAGGCTTTGGCTTTCGCGTTCCAAAGAAATATGTTTCTGTCACTTTTCTATAAATATGCAAATGTATAAAAATCTACGAGGCTCTTTCCTAAATGAAAATGTCTTTTTCTCATTGAGACGCAGTCGACTGGGCGCTAGAACGGTACTTGAAAACGTGATTCTCCAAGATGACACATCTACATAATGGAGGATATTCACTACAAGTTCCGGCGAACAAGAAATAACATGAAAAATTCAAAGTACACAAGTTGCTGACACATTCTTTATTCTTTAGAATAGTTATTTATGGGTACAGGAAGATTCAAATAAAGTAAATATCTATTAAATTGTTTATATGACGTAAAAATATCCTCCTATAAAACATCCTTAAAAATGAACAGTCCTTAAAAAGTGTAACATTTAGCTACCCACTAAATTTTTTATTCTGTATACACACATTTTAAAGAGCCAGGGGACTGCAAGAAGGTCGTTTTGTCCAAGTAATTCAAAAACATGTCAAAATATAGCAATTTTCAAAATAAATTTGGCAAGTAAAAGAGTCAGTGTTCTAATTTTCTCTTTTTCGACAAAGAAAGTCCCATTTTTATATTTTTCGAAACAATATTTTAAGATACATTCATACTCTGTGGTCTCTTGGAGTTCAATCATTTTTATAACATTTTAAACTTGGTTTTATGCAATAATTTTTTACTCGAAAACTTAAACACTTGCGAAAACTTTCTTGTCCCCGTGGATAATCATCACACCACCTTACAGTTTGTACTAGATTTTCCAGATGTCTTATTCAGTAATCATTTTCCTAAAAATAGTCATTATACCTTTAATTACAGGCGAGCTGATTATAATTCTATGAAAACTGAGTTACAGTCATTCGACTGGACAAAGGAGTTTTCAAACCTAAATACAGATGAGAGTTTTCAGAAGTTTTACATTATCTTGTTCCTAAGCACCATAAAAATAAATCTAAATACCCTCAGTGGTTCAACATCGCTACCATAAAAGTTATCAAAGAAAAGAGGAAATTTCACACGAAGTGGAAAAAATACAAAAATTATTTAGCCTATCATCTAACTTTTAAATTACTCCGTGGGAGATCGAAATATCTCATTGTCATCGATTATAAAAACTACATTCAACAAATAGAAACGCGTATTTGTGATGATCCGAAGCATCTGTGGAGCTTCGTCAAATCTAAAAAGGGTAGTTCTTCCGCTATTAATGCTCTGAAGGTTGGTAATCATATCGTAAATGATATCGAACATTCATTTTCTGACCACTTCAGTTCAGTTTTTAACCGGCCTTGTAATGAATTTAAGTTAGACAACACTAAACCAAATCCACACCATGGAAACAGTTATTCTATTCCGCATGCCACCATCCTAAATAAACTTTTACAGCTTCCAGAGAAGGCCGCTGGTGCTGATGAAATACCTTCCTCTTTCTTAAAGTCTTGTGCAAACGAGCTATCAGTAATACTACACATTTTATTTAACAAATCAGTTCACGAAGGCTGCTTCCCAACGGTTTGGAAAACAGCTCTCGTTGTTCCTATTTTTAAATCTGGCAAAAAATATCGGTTGAAAATTATAGACCAATCTCCAAATTATGTTTAATGTTAAAAATAATGGAATCAATTATTACCGACTTTCTATATGCAGGTGTGAAATCAATTATAAATTTGGAACAGCATGGCTTTATGAAGAGACGTTCCATCGAATCCAACTTATTTATTTACATAGATTATATATCTGAAACTATAAACACGGGTTATCAGGTAGACGCCATTTACACCGATTTTAGTAAGGCTTTCGATAAAATCGATCATAGCATCCTAATTAGAAAGCTTTCCGAAGTCGGTATACATGGGAATCTGCTTAGGTGGTTTGGTTGCTACATCAGCAACAGATCGGAAAGTTTCGTTCTCCTATTTCTAGAATAAACTCAGGGGTTCCTCAAGGGTCGCACCTGGGCCCCCTTCTGTTCAACATATAGATTAACGATATCTCCTTTTGTCTCATTAATACAAAATTCTTGGAGTTTGCTGACGACATGAAATTGTTTCGAAAAATATCTAATTCTTCCGATAAACTCCTGATCCAAGAAGATTTAAATCGTCTGACTCTGTATTGCCAGCAAAATCATCTTTATCTGAACACATAAAAATGTCAATGTATAACATTCTCAAGGAATAAAAACACTGTCGAAAACGATTATTTCCCTTGCCTGTCAAATATCAATTTTTAACCAATCACGTGCTTGGAAACTGATTTGACGCAGCCAATCAAAACAAAATAAAGCGACTATTTACCTTGGTGGTAAATATTCGGCTATTTGATCATCGTCCTCAATATTCACCTGAAGGATGGTATTTATATGTACGTACAGATTTTTTTTTGACTCGGGAAATAATCTTATTAAATATAACGCGACCTTGACAAATTAGCTACTATTTTTATTGCTACTAAATTTCTCGTATATTTTACAATTTGTCTCGACAATTTTGGCGTTAATAATCAAAGAATAACTTCCTCGAGCTAAAGCTCTCGGGAGTTATTCAGATTATTAATGCCAAAATTAAGTCTCGACGAATTGATCCTAAAATAAACTCGAAATTTAGATGCAATAAAAATAGTCGGCTATTTGTCAAGGTCTTGGGATATTACTGTCGAATATTTCCTTA
This sequence comes from Crepidodera aurea, assembly GCA_949320105.2. Classification (NCBI taxonomy): domain Eukaryota; kingdom Metazoa; phylum Arthropoda; class Insecta; order Coleoptera; family Chrysomelidae; genus Crepidodera; species Crepidodera aurea. The sequence goes on from OX439479.2 coordinate 14,262,868, forward strand.
ATAATGAACTTTTAACAAAAGTTTCGGTGGTCAATCTCGGTATTTATATCGATTCCAAACTCTTTTTTGACCAACATATCGAATATGTTTCAAAAAAAGCTAATAAAGCACTAGGATTCCTAATGCGCGTTTGTCACGACTTCAAAGAGGTAGAGCCTGTTAGAAATACCTATGTATATAGCATATGTCAACAGTGTTTTAAGCTTCGATTACAAAAAGTCCAAGATAAATTTATAAAATATGTTTCAAAAAAATTTCATACTTATGCAGACTTCGATATTTGCAAACGAGAACTGAAGCTCATATCACTAGTCGACAGACGTCAACTTTCAGATGTTAAATTTATCTACAAAATCTCTTCCTCTTTGATAACTTTGACAAACACTATTAAGAAATTATATCTATCTCATCTTGACTAGTTTCTTTTTATATAATATGTATAATATATATTTTTTTCTTATTTTTATTGTTAAGCAATATTTAATAAGGATTTATCCATTTTATATTAGTTTAGTAAACAGTGAATGCTGTACTGCGCTCGTCCTGTTTGTATTCTTATATAAATAAATAAATAAATAAATAAATATGGGTGTGTCCCAACGCTCTATACCTTTTCCTATTCTATATGTTAACCGAATAGACAAAACTCTGATTTTGTAATTAATGTAAATAATAATGTAAGTAAAGTAACCTATTAGACAGTGATAAACATTTCCTATACAAATAACTCCGTAAGGTAAGTTTTTTTAAAATAAATGCGTTCCATCGAGAGCTCTTCTGAATCGTTAGTGTTAAAGCTTAAAACTACAATCGTAAATACAGCCCTACAGTTTAACGCCGTATCCGAACAGCAAACCGCCCTTTTTGAGTCGGTAACACCAATTAGTAAAGGTAAAAATTTAAGGTAAAGTGAGAACTTTCTTAATGTAACGATTTATATAGAGTATAGAGACACCCTATAGGTGAGGGATGTGAGGCTATATATCATAAAATATTCAAACTGCATACGACAAGCTGCTGCGACACATTCTTTTATACCTAAGTGATAGTTTTTTCTATCTATAGAGAAGGTGGAAAATTGAAATAGCTGTTCTAGACTTTACTTATGACTGAAACTAAGGAAACGACAGTCTTTCATCACTTACCGGCAAATTTATCTCTCACATGATGGTCAGAGACGTATCAGGGATCATTTAGTCCAAAAATATATTCCTTCTTTTAAGAAGAAGGAGTTTGAATTAATTGAGATGTAAATCTGTGTACGAATCAACAATAATTTGTAGTAGAGTTTTTAAAATAGTACTAAATTATTAAATCAAGTATAAATACTTTCTAAATATGTAAAGAGTACTACAATAATGAGTGGATTTAAGTTTATTTGAATGCTGGATGGATAGAAAGGCAAGTAAATAAAATATGAAAGTTCCTGAAGAAACTTAAATTTAAATATTTTTTATTGACGTTTTTTACTTCCTCGATCCTACTCTTAGGTCTGTCCCTGGAGTACAGGCGAATTTATCTCTCACCTGAGAGATTGCATACTCTCGCCAGCTACGAGTAATAACACTTCAATGGTCACTAACATCAAAACGGTTTCCGTCTGGCTTCGGTCGATAAAAAATGCAAGAGCATACTTTTAAGAAAATTCGTTATCAGAATTTTATTTTTTTGTATATTTTTCTGGTATTCGTAGTTTAGTACTTCTTGCGAATATATTTTTTAAAACTACAAATATTCCTATATTTTAAATCGAACGTATTAATATAAAAAAACAACCACATTGAGAGTTTGAAGTGAGTGGAAGTGTATTTGTCGACATTGGAATCGGCCAGTATCAACAACTACGTCTCTCTACTTGTTGCTGTTACTGAATTGTTAATTATAATGCAAATAAAAAAGAATTGTTTTAAAAACTTTTCTTAGACGGTCAAGCGTGCGCTATACTACTAGATATCTGGCCAACGACACAAATAATGCAGAAAAATGTATTATTAGTTTGTTCATCTTTAAATGTTTATTTACAGAATTAGAGAAAAATTAAACAAGCTCAAAACTACGCAACCGTGCTATCATTCATCAGCACAATTAATAAAGCCGAAATTAAATTTCTAACTCCTTTCGTTAGCTAAAAACTAACTCATCTATTATTTTGAATTACTTAGGATATATAAAGACAATTATAAATAAAAATAAACAAGATCTTACCTCTGATTTTCCTTTAGAAACACAGCTGGCAACGTTAGTAGGCTCAAGATTTAGAGCATCTCTCTGAAAAAGAAAAACAGGATTAATATTTAGTCTATGGCGTGGATGAATTTCATTATACGGCTGCTGGAAGATGGAAGCTGTTTCCATTTCCGACTGCCTTTTTATAGAAAATGTGTGATTTTTACAAGGGTGTATGTTTCTTAGATACAAATACTTATTTTTAATTCCAATATCTTTTAATGTTTGCAATAGGAGATCATGATTAACAATGTCAAAAACTTTGGGTACATTAATAAAGATGTGTAGGTTTAGAACAATATTTATTAAACTAACAGGGCACTGCCGGTTGAGAGGGCACCTCAACAAACTCGGATTAGTAGAGGAAGAGGAATGCAATTTTGCGAGGAAACATCTATTCACATTCTTCAGAATGGATAACCCTGCAAAACCCAAGGGTACGACATCTCGAAGAATGTCAAATAGAAGAGGGAGATCTACCTAACCTGAAGCTTACCGACATCCTGAACTTTTTGGAAGTTAGGACTTCAGGAACTTCCCTAATCGTTGAGACATCCTTAACGAATGGGCAGCAGAAGGGGGCACAATAGATCTTATAGGTCGCAGTGATAGATAGATAGATAGATATATAGAGTAACAATTTATTTTTATTTTGATGAGGGAGGTAGGGTGGTCAACTGTTTTGTCACTGCAATAACCAATGGTCTGGTATAATAGCATTTTGTGGAATTAACTTTCGACTCTTCTTCTTTTTTGGAAGGTTTTGAATCTATGAGTTAATTTCAGTTTCATCTATGTTTTCAAAACGTTGTATATTGTTTAAAGTTATAATAATGGTATTTTATATCTTTGATTCCCTATTTAGAGTACGATTTTTTTTCCGATTTTGGGGCTCATAATATATCTGAAGCCGCTTCTGTTTTGTTTTAATTTAAAATAACTATACATTTAAAAGCGTTGTTTATGCAGAAATTAATTTCGCTTGGTAGCATAATAGATTTATCATTATATTTATTTTATGAGTGACTATTTCAAATGGAAAAATCAACTGTTATTTATTTTAATTAAATACACGTGAATCCACTATGATATCCATTTTGATCATTTTTACATAAACTTTTTGCAAATATTGATTTATTTATACGTGTAATGGATCAGTTTACGTTATTTTCAAATAAAAGAGCTAAAAAATAGATCCTGAAAAGCAGAAGGCACGTAAAAAATTACACAAAAGCTAAATATTTTAGACCAATCTACATCGTTTCTGGTAAAGACGCTTGAGGAACTGTGCAATCGATATATAAATAATACAACGCAGATTCAGCCTTAAACAATCTTACAAGCTGTGTACCCATAGATTAGAAAAACCATTACTACACGAATTAACACCAGCACAGCTATCATTGTTCTCTTATGGGTCAAAAACAAACAGACAGATTCTCCAACTACAAAAAGTATTATACTTGAGGACCGAAAAGTATAAGCTATTAACAATATCTGACAGTTTGCATCCCAGCAAACGAAAGCTAGAAAAAAAGTACTAAATTCAGTCTGCAGCTGCCACGCAGCAAACTATGCATGATGACATGGCACAACAGCTAAATAGGCATCCAAACATAACAGGTATTGCAAACAGGCTGTCGGGTAGATGGCCAAACTCACGAGACAAACGAACAAATTTTGTGCACCTGTCCAACTAGCTGATCTTAGGTTCTTCCCGTAGGAAGACAGTGGCTCAAGTTGCATGATATTTCTCACGTACCACCAAACCTTATGCTCAGCTATGTAGGATGGGCTAGGGTGAATGAGCTAAGGAATAAATTATATGGAGTCTTTATCTATTCAAAATAGTTTTAATTATTTTTTGGTACCTTAATATTCTCGATCATATGATATATAACTAAAATTAACTCTCTTTTTGAGGTATTTTGAAGATGGCGATCCCCAAAGCGTGTAGTAGTGTAGTAGTTGTTTTCAAATTTCAAAATCAGTTGTTTTAAAGTTAATAGTTGGTTGTAAAATCATCTAGTCAGATATTCTTAAGACACTAGTTATGAAAAACCGTCTCGCTGTTTAATTTTTGACGACTTCAAAGAACTTCTTTGATACATTTCAAAAAGTCTCAAGTTACGTCGTACAATATTTAATTTCCGTATATGACAATAGCGCAATATTAAACTTTACCCGGAAATTACGAAATCAGAATTTATAAGAATCCATATTACCCGGTGCTTATCCATGCAAAAATACCTGCAATTCCGCAATTTCAATTACTGTTTTGATTATTGTTGACATAGAAGTACAGCCCTCATATTATATGTTCTATTTATACACAGCAGTCTTTGAAGTCAGTTAAGTGTAATTCAGATCATGTTTACCTCGAGTCTAAGATATCCTTAAGCGGCGAAATTAAAATTATGTGATGAAACCAGAGGAATATATATATATCTATATATAAATGGGCGGAATTTGAATAAATAGCTATAGGGGATACAAAGATTAAACTTACTTTTTTTAGGGAGCCTAAATTAAAAAGAGGTTTGTAAGATTTGAAATAATACTGGATGAAAATATGTTCCTACAGATTATTATATACAAGGTTTATCGTTTTCCACGGTGTTTCTCCACAATGTTTTTCTCAAGGACCTTTCCTACCAATGTAGGTTTTACCACTCATCTGATTATATGTATATTTTTCTATTAAATATTTTTTACATTGTAATTTAAATTCAATTGGGGTTATTTCTGTATGCAACAATATCGCTAAGTCTTACACTGACGGTATTTTATTTGCGTATAAACTGAGTACGGATTTATCGTGGATTTATTCGTTACTATTATGCATTCAGCATTTTTTGCTTTCGGAAATATTGAAACAGTCCATATAGCGAAATAATATTTATTGGCCGTTGTTTGGGTGGTATGGAGCATAAATTAAATAAGGGATTAGCATAGCCTGAAGCAGGTAAATCACGTGTTATTGTTTCATACGTTCGCAATGTAAATCGGACACCCTGGGGGGTTTTCATTGTTTATTCGTCAATTATTGCAACAAATCGGACAAATAAACACAAATTACCATTCCCTGTACGTGGTGAAACGAATGGACTGCAATCAGAGGCTTCGGGATATGTTGAAATATTATTCTTAATTTGTCAACTTTTTTGACATCGATATAAATTCAATTAAGTTAAAAAAATAAGATTATGGTTTCTTTATTTATACAACAATCACTATCGGTGACTTTTTCTGATGCAGGAGCTCGAGTACAATGCGTTTGAATCACTAAGAAAGTCTTCCAAGACTCTTATACGAATTTTGAGTGGACAACAAATCCTTTGCAGGAATTTTTGAAAGGAAATCTAGTGAGAGAATCTCTTCATTTAAAACTTAAGACCATAATATGTACTAAAAGGCTCTATAATCTATACATCTTCAAATATACATAATAATAATTTATTTACTCACAAAATATAGAATACAAGTCAATAACCAAAGATCCACAAAGTCTAATCTGTAGTGGTTCGAGATTTTTCAGATAATTGTTGGTTACTCCACCCGTACAATAATTCCATAATTAATGTGTGTTTTGACAATTGTATAGTAAGTACATGATTCGAAGATGATGGATATATATCAAAAAGCCTTTTAAATATTTAAATTTACTCAGAAAAGAACGGAGTTTTTTCTACAGATTGGATTAAAATTATAGCACTTCACACTTATCAAAAAATGAATGAATCTGTGAACAGACCATTTTCTATGCGAGGTTAATAATAAGTGTGTCAAAAATTGAAATTAAAATATCGCCAAATGGTTAATTTGTTGTTCTTGAACCACTCATTTAGTCAACCGCAAAAAATGGTCGACTTTGATTAAACAATAAAATAAATTAGGTAGAATTTACATTTTCACGATAACTGTACAAATTTTTAATCAAAATTGTAAATAAAATAATATGCATGCAGTTGATTAAAGTATGGTAAATATAGAAAGGTAAATATATCTATAAATGAATTTAAAACGCGTAATTTTGCGCTCTGAATATTTTAGTGAAGGGTGTAAACATCCGGTTCATTCATTGAAATAGAATCGGCTTTTATTTTTACATTATAAATATACCGGTAGGTGTCGCTGTTGTAGTATTTACTTCTGTCTATATCCCTTGCAATTGTTGTATTATTTTTGTTAAAATCTAATCATTGCATAGAAACAAACAAAATTCAATACCGTAAGTCCTAATTATTTGCTTTGAAATATGATAACTAACTTGTAAAACACAATGTACTAATTTCGTAATTCCATCTAACTCGTCCTAAATAGTTCATCTATTGCCAGTGTGGCAGCGAGAACTGATCATTGTTAATATTCCGTTAGTGGTTTGTTTACATGTAAGCAAAATCCAACCCTATGCAGTTAAAAACTATATGCCGATCTGCAAAGAAGTGTTTTACAAAAAAATTCCTTTTAGGTATTGATGAAATAAAAACCGCTGTAATGAGATGTATTTGGTAAGGATTTTCTTCTTTAAAATTAAAGTGAAAATGTTCTGTATCAAATCGCCCATGCAATGAAAGAGGATGTCATGGTGTTAATGTTGTCAGCTTTGCTGCCAGTAATGACTTGTTCTTCCCAATGGATTCCTGTTTTACATCATTGCGGGATGCAGAAGTTAGTTTAAGAGAGGTAAATGGTGGTGTTTTTGAACATGTTTTGTAATGAATAGGTTTTTAAATAATTAAAATTCTTGTTTATTAAGTAGGCTCATAGTAAATTTCATAGATAATAATAACTGAGAAATACGTAACTGTAGGTATAGGACAAAGAATAAAAAACTGATTCAGTCGTGATAATAAAATATAGGGTTTCATTTGAAATTATTGAGAATTGAAAATATGGACATTGGACGCTCCATTCTAAACACCCTGTATAAAATATCGCATTCGACTGTTTACAGTATGCTAGAAGCAGATTCTCACAACCTCTATCTAAAATTTGAAATTAATAGCTTAACAACTAAGCCAGATAGATGTATGTTTTTCAAAATTTTTTATAAAAATCTCAAATATATCGGAGACTGTTAAAGTTAGACCTGTGGTTTGTATATAATTTTTTGTTCAGAATTTGATACTGAATCCAAAAATAACAAAGTTGATGTCTACTACCGGTATAACCGAAAGTTGTTTGGAGTCAACTGAATATTGCAGTACTGACATCTTAACTATAGTATTTAAATGATTTGTCCACCATTACCTTCTTTACTATAATGGTGTATTCTTGTTTGTTGACACTAAATTTTGTCTTTCCCTTACACTGTCGCAATCGGATTTCCGTCGATTTTTGTTTACATTTCAAGAACTGAATAAATTTTCTCAACTACTAGAATTTATACCCTGATCGATGTGTTCAGTTCTGGCGTTTGGCAGTCGTAAATTCTTCGTTTTCCTGAGCAGTAGTTTTAAATGTTTCTACACTTGTTTTCTTTCATTTATAATTTTGAAGTTTTTTACATTTTTTCCCAAATTAAATTTTTAAAACCCCTAGAACGTCTAGGTTAGCTCCTTTCTAATTCTGAAACAGTAATCTCTAATCACCTCAACTTGAAAAAAAAGTTCTCCAGTAAGTTTTTCCAAACTGGCACATAAAATAGATGCTCTTGGCCTCTGCCGTTGAGCCTTCGTTGGTTATGTTGTTGCGATATATCAGCAAATTTCGCTCATTATATCATCGATACGTGTGCGAAGAGCGTTAAAATAAATGACAATTAAAACGCTTTATTACCTATATAAACCGTAAATTTCCTGCTATTCCGACGAAATTACCGGCCATCGCGAAATAAAACTTCATTACAAATTATTGTTGTTAAACTGAATTATGTCTTTTATGGATAAATTTTATTTATGGAGTAAGAGTATTTGAAGTATCAAGCTATGAATTACAGAAATAATAGGATCACAGCATGTGAATTTAATCCAGTTGGTAGGATATGATATGGCCTAGAAACACTGAAACTTACCGCTAAAACATTGTCCCTTTGCAAATACTATATCAGTGAATTTTTTGGTAACTAAATAGGTTGATTTTAATCTTGCTTATCGTTCGATGCTAGCCTTATGGATTTGTTAGATTAAGTCGATGATCCTCTTAAGTAATAACCTTTCCAGCTGCATACTTGACTGTTTTGGTTGGTACGATGAAAATAATATACCCAAATTGCATTTCCTCACTTCAAAACTTCTTCCGCTCGTCAAACCTTCTCTTCATCTCATTTTTAGCGACTTCTAAGGACATTTAGTCAAACTCGCAGTTTTTTCTTTAATTAAAAAAAAAGGAAAATTATTCTATCTTCGAGAGGTGAAAGAGGTCTTCTACTGTAGGACAAATATTGACATATTCATCTAATTATTTCATATCATAGACTTTTTTCACTTTACTGGATGTTTTCAATAAATGCTTCGACCCTCTTAGTTTAGGAAAAATACTACTTGTAACTAATTTGAAAAGTATTACATTGCTACCAATAAACTAGTGGTTTCTTTCTCTTACATGGACAAAAAGATATTGTGTGCCACCTTTTCCGCCAGGATTTGAGTTTGTGAACTTTAAAACCGACGACACATACCCAGATAGCAGAATTGTGTACGCATAGAAGCATACTTAATCTTTAAAACGAATTACCAGAGAATGCTAAAAATCGATGTAACATTTTTCACGAAAAATAATGTGGTTTTTTTATAAGATCTGTTGGCAACACTGCTTAGCAGGCGGTAAGTAGCTAGCGAGAGCGGGCGTATATAAATTACGGATCTGGAAAGGAGGTTTCGTTTCCTTTCTGTCTCAACCGAAAAGGAAAGAAATAAATTATCAAAGGTTAAAACGGCCGGGATTGTTATTGGCGGTGGCAATCGGCAATTGTGCCTCGAATGACAGCCGGCTTATACGTAAATTTAACGTGTCTCAAAGTAATTAAAGTAGTTAATTCCCTTTTCCGGAACAAATGGTGGCTATTATTCGTCTTGTGCTTGGTCGTAGCACGGGAACGAGATGCTCCCGTGGGTTTACACACTTTACTACTCCACGACGCCTTCTATTGTTTCGATATAGCGCGGAGCAACTGTCACCGAATGCGACAAATTGAAACGCCGACGCGTTTTTTAATGACGGTACGCACGGTCCTTTTAAAAAGTAATAAGCTCCGGATCGATGAGTTTTATTTAGCAAATTCGTGTTAGAAGCAGGTGCTTTACATAAAATTAAAGTTGGGATTTTGTGAAAAATTACTTCTGTCTTTCGAGAATAGTATTTCTGGTAATTTGGCATACTAAAAACGATCTACACATCTAAGGAAATTGAATTTCGAATTCTTATATTTAAAGTTATTATTCTTTTGATTTTTAACGGAGTTGTTCAGAAGGGAGCAACTGGTTTAAAAATGTTAGACAGGAAAGTTTTAAAAAAATCTTTAAAAATCAGATACATTTTACATCAATTTTGACAATTTTTGACGACGGCTTAGAATTTTTAATAGTTTTTGACGAATTTAGACAATTTTAAGTCAGACAATCTTATTAAAAAAACCCTTTCCCAGTATCTGAGTCGACTTGAGGAAAGTACACACAAGTTGAAGAGATTGCAGCACCTCTTGCAGATTACTTCATAAAAATATATTTTAAGTTTTCTACAATAATAATAAAATAAAAATTCGATTTTCATTTTTTATATTGATTTATATTGATTCGTTCCCTCACAAAAATCTTACTTTAGAACCTGAAATTTTTTTTTATTTTTTTAAACATTTTTTGGAGTGAAATACAGTTTTTTTAAGAGAATCAAGCATAAATATCGCGATAAAAAATTGGAAAAAATGAAAATCGAATTTTAATTTTTTTATTATTACCTAAATTCTGCACTTTGAATAAAGAAATAAACTGTTGGTTTTTCTTAGACAAAAGTACACCCAAAAACCTTCTTTTTAAGATAAAAAATTTTTCTCTACTATTGTTTTTCCAAAAATGGCGGCCAATTCAATTTTCTCTCGAAAAATGCCGATTTTGGCTGGGCAAATATTTTTTTTTTTTTAATTTTTACCATTTCTTCCCGACATAAAAATACATATTATCTCCAATTTTTAAGAAAATTCGAGGATTCTTTTGTTATTTATTGCCAATTCAGTAAAAAAAATAATAATGTGCGCGAATTCGTTTTTGAGGTTAGGATACATTTTTAAAAAACCCTACTATATGGATCGATACTCTACTTCATCATGGTCATTTTAATTTTCTTTTTATTTTTCCGCGACTCTTACAGCCGGAGGTATTTAAAAAATAGTGAAGCAATCCACTGGAAAAATACCAAAAATGCCGTTTTTGGCACAATTCTCGCGAAGCTCCAGCCCAAATTTATTAAAACATTTTTTACATTTATTTATTTATTGCCAATTCAGTAAAAAAAAATAATAATGTGCGCGAATTCGTTTTTGAGGTTAGGATACATTTTTAAAAAACCCTACTATATGGATCGATACTCTACTTCATCATGGTCATTTTAATTTTCTTTTTATTTTTCCACGACTCTTACAGCCGGAGGTATTTAAAAAATAGTGAAGCAATCCACTGAAAAAATACTAAAAATGCCGTTTTTGGCACAATTCTCGCGAAGCTCCAGCCCAAATTTATTAAAACATTTTTTACAAGCTTCTCTTTATGTATAAAATCGAAAAAAAATGACTTAGCCCTTACATCCATTTTCAGAATATTTTCGTCTAATTTCACTCCACTAAAATGATCCCCCCTACTTGGTCAATGGGACACCCTGTATGTAGAATTCACAAAAAAATTAAAAAATACTTAAAATCATTTAGCCACGCAAGGGTAAATAGCTTGAGTTAGAATAATCTAAGTAAGGGTTTTTATAGTTCATGGCAAGGGATAAAGTAATCAAATAACGTATTTATTCGGAATATTTCTTTTGTAAGGTTACCTTTAAAATCGCTATTAATTTCAGTTCAGTTTGTTATAAATTCATTTGTTAACTTTGCATACCATTTCCTCTGCCAATAAATAGTTAGAAAAAAGCATATCTTTATTTGTTAATAATCGACTCCCATACCCTAGTGTGTAAAGTTATAGATAAAATTCGGATATACCTATAAGCCCACATATGGTAAGTGCACTTTATTTCAACAAATCCACTATAGTATATTGCGCAACAAGTTTTGAAAATAGCACTTTTCACACGAGTTACATACTATACTTTTCCTACGGCTGCGACTTTATTATCATATATATATTTTTATTGGTACCTATTTATTGTTAGGTAAAGCAAATCTTATTTAAAACGACCAGATGTTTATAGTGCTTTTCAACATAGAATAGTGCGATCACAATGTTGAAGATTTATATTTTTGCGCTAATTTTTCAAAATAAACAAGCAGAACATTCTCTGATAACGAGTTTAGGTTTCGTTCATTTTTCCATTTTATGAATGTTTCATAAGAACTTTCATACCTCTCTTTGGAAATTAATGGTAAAAGATTTTGTAAAAGTATTTCTGGAGGAGTACAGTTAAATTCATCTTCTATCATCGTGTAACACTGCTTTTTTAAAATTTTGCAATAAATTTTGACATTATTTTAATGAGAAATGAGAACTGTCAGTAGTGACAGTGTCCGCATGCTAGATTTCATCTCGATTCATTGATATGTGTTTTTAATATGAGTTGTGTTGTCATTTTACTTTGCACACAGTGTGTGTAAACGTTTACACACGCTGTTTGAAATTGACGTTTTTCAGGGGAAGTTGACAGTGCGTTTTTATGCATATTCTAAGCAGCCGTAGGAAAAAATCTTAGTGCTATACTACAGGCATGGTCAATAACGTCTCAATTTCACAATCACAAGAATCCACGTGTTTAGTTCGGCACAATAGAGATTCTTTAAGTTAATTTAAAGTAAATATCATCGAATCTCACCGGGTCTCATCCCTTAAGTAGAATCCCCTTTGGTACATAGGAATGAAAAAAGGAAGAAGAAAATTACTCATCAATCTGTTTTAGAGCCTATTTTTCGTCAGATATACTCCACTATTAATATTTTTCGAAATGCGTGGCTCGCTTTTCTGAGAAAGTATTGAAAATCCTTCTGTTATTAACAATATATTCCTTCTTCTCCTCCTTCTGTATTCTGTATCCGGGCATCAAACCATATCAACTTTCCGAACATCTAATTAAAATTGTGTTTAATCAGGTAATTATGTTATGTGATATAAAACTAAATTCAAATCAAATTTAACACACTTATAGCTGTCGTTGCCGTAAAATAAATTCTATTTAAAAAGTGTACATAGATAAATAGGTTGTGGCGGCTTGCATAAAAGAGATCCGCTTAAAAATTTAAACAGGAGGGGTACGTCAGGCGTTCGTCCGTAATTTGTTTTTTCGTTGTGATTCCTCACTGGAAAAAAGACATTCTTTTCCATCAGCCTTGATATACATCAGACGTACCCTCTCTGCATTATTTAGTAAGCCGAAGGAACTTTCACCCCCAAAAGTGCGAAACATTTCCCCGTAATGGTTTGCCCTACACACAAATTTGTACCAAGTTTTACAATTACGAAACGAAACTTTCGTAGTTAGTGTTGAGCGGACTCTTTATTAACGTTGTACAAGAAACAACTCGTTTTAGACAACGGGCTTTTAATGGGTCGATTTTTTTTTGCTTTTTCCACCAGCGCGGTTATTTTTCGACTATGCAAACAAGTCTAATGCGTTTCTTTAAAGGTTGAAGTTGACAGGAAGTTTCTTAATAAATTTTATACGCCTCCTGGAACCTTTGTACGTCATTAAGTTTTATTCAGATGCTAAATTTCTATGCCCCTGTTATAACTGAAAGCGCTGAACTTTATAGTTAAACGCAATTTTGGTTAAATTTAAAGTTGGAAACAGAAATTCAATCTGAAATGTATCTACGAATAAGAAAAAAAAACATTAGTTAGAGTCAGTATTAAGGTCAACAAAAAATGTAAAAAGAAATTAGGATATTATATAAAGTGACTGGAATTTATATTTGATTCGCGCGAGAGTTCTACAATGTACCTTAAGCTCTAAAAAATCAATATTTTCCATAAATAATTAAAAATGCAGATATCTCCATCCATAGAAAGGAAACAGACGATTTCATAATTCGTTTTTAGTTGTCCATTCAGTTATTTTTCCACGGATGAAACAACTAGTATAGTTTTTCCATTTTCAATTGCAGAAACAAAATTCCCAGATGTGGCGACAGGTTACTTTGATCGGCTTTGGCGGTTTGTAGATGTGCCGACAAGTGGCTTTGTCGGTATCAGCGGCTTGTATAAAGGGGGATCATTTTGTTCTGCAATTGAAAATGGACAAACTGTATATAGGTACTCTAGGAAATCACTTAAGAGCAATCCGGAACCTTGATCGATTCGTGGATCCTTTCAAAATATGATTAGTTTTTTCAACGCGTGTTTCGCGCGCTGCCCTATAGATGGAAGAAGGTACTGGCTAGCGATGGACCAATTTTTTTACAATAAACTCTAGAATTTTGTAAAAAAACGGTGGAAGCAAAGTAGCGCACTTAATAGATAAGTTTTTAAAGAACACTGTAGTTTCACTGATTACATGAAACAAATCTCAACTGTAATATCATTTTACAGTTCCTATTAAAACGCTGTAAAGTTTGGTCGTGGCCATAGAAACGCAGTAAAAGCGAATTTGGTCGCGAAATATGCATTTAAAAGATGGCGGCTTACCCCGATAAAGCTCTAAAGTTTCCGTATAGCTCAGCAGTTGGCCGAGCCATTGATATTTGAGATGTACAGCTAAAACGGATGTAACAATTTTCATGGTACAAATTAAATTGTAATTGGCTATAAATTCCGGACAATTGTACCTGGAAATTTCGTAATAACAGGCGCAATTGTTCGCAAGAATAGCAGGAAGCGAATTCTGCTTGGGATTAATTAGTTAATAAATGGCGGAGGCGCTAGACGCGATCCGGATTGCAGGATTATTGATGATTTGGTGTTAAAACGTGTTTTAAGTTTTATGGTCAGAGGGTTTTAGGAATCTAAAAGCTGCAAAAAGCTAAATCTTAATTGCACGGTCTACTCTCTAATTTAAATTTTCATCAGCTAAATTAAGTTTTCTTAAAATATGATAAAATCGTGGATTTAATGGGGAAAAGGTTTTTTAAGACTTCACTACTTCATAGAAGGAAACTGGTTTCTTTCTTTGGGATTTGTCAGGCCTTCGAATCTAATAGATCACATCAGATAAAAGATAAATTATGGAATCGTTCTACAATGTATCAGGAAAATGCTTCATTTCGTAAGGACCCTCGCAGGTATTCCATTTAGGGCTATTCAAAATTCAAAAAACTACATACATACAAAAAGGTTAGAAATGCACTGCCCCATGCTGCTTTTATGAGCGTTGTCCTATTTAGCTGAAAAGCCAGAGATGAAAAATAGGGTAATAAGGATACAAAGGAACGAGGCAGTTAGCACGTATAGTAGGGAATCAATCACACTTCAGGATAGCGTGATGTACACGCAAGGGATAGAAGATTTCTATTTAGTAGAGTCTAGAGTTATTTATTTTATAAAAAAAAAATAAGTTGACCTTTTATATTTACGAGCCAGATTTTAAATCTGTACAATAGAAGCTTTATAGTTTTTGATTTTTTATTGATTTGAATGTACACAATGATTTGTCGAAAAAAAATTAGAAGGATTGGCAATAAATTTAATGTAAGAACAGTTTTTCAAACAAATAATACATTAAAATCTTTAATAGTAAATACAAACCCTTTTCATGAAATATTTTTTATGTAAAAAGAAGTTTTAATATCCAGAAAGAAGAACATTTAAAATAACAAACCACTATTAACCACACAAAAGAATTAATAATAATTTACCATAGAAACAGATATTTATTATTTATTTTAGTCTAGTAAACTTTTGATTTGAGATACCTCCAAACGAAACAATCAAGTGGATTCAAATCAGGTGATCTGGAAGGCCAGTTATGAGGTCCACCTCTACCTATACAGTCGCAACCAAAAAAGTTTATCTTACCAAAAAAAAAACACATGTCAAATACTAATAAAAATAAAAAGATTTACGTTATGTAATATTGATATTTCATGTAGATTTTTTGTTGCTGGGAAATAAACCCGATACATTTATTTTCTCAATAAAGTTACCTAATATATCGATTAAGCAAAAGGAAAAAAGGGTAAAGCATATTAGCAATAAAGTGCTTTATGGTGGCGCAATACATTTTATTTTATAGTCCAATACAAGATTGTTTTCTTGGGCGAACTTCACTCAGCAGTGGCTATAAATCCGTTGTTGTGGCCAAATGCATTTGCTAGAAGGTTCTTTCGTACAATGAAACCATAGAAATAATTGGAAAACTGCTATAAATTTCGATCGCCTGCGATTAATAAAGAAACTGCGACTTTTTCCGACAATATTACCAACGCTAAGTGGATTTATGATTTTGTTGATTATGTTTGAACTCGGTTTTTAACTGATAAATGCAGTATGTTGAACTTGTTGTTTATGATTCAGTCTGTACCATTACTTGTGATTAATGGGCTATTGCAACGAACTATCTTTCTTTTTATATTTTTAATTAAACCGTATCTCTGTCACTCATTTAATTTAATTTTATAAAGCACAGTTGTCAGAGACTTTGACCACGCGCAAAATGTGATATCGATGAAACTTGGCACTTAATTAAGTACTTGAAAGGGTGTATAAAAAAATCTTTGCTGCTCTAAGTTCACAATTTCGAAAACAAAATCAAAAATTTGGTTTTTTCATTATATCTCAAAAAAATAATAAAAATTTCGAAAAACTAATAGCAGCTCGTGAAAGAGCGGAAACTTTTACTAAACATTATATTGTAAGTTATTTAAAAAAAATTAAATTACTATAAAAAATAAAAAAGCGAATTCGAAAACTCCGAGCCGTTGAATACAAATATTCAGGCTAGGCGTTCGAAAAAAACTAAAGTATTTTTGCCTAAAAAGAAAAAAAAAAGAAAGCGTTTTAAAGAGGAGACTCTAAGCTTTCTCAGGAAGCCATTAGTTTTTTCTTTTTTTTTGTTTTCTCATAGAAAATTTGACCGGAAGTTATAATTTTTAAAATTCTCACTGATTTTTATAAAACAAGATATATATAAATAGAGGCTTAACAAAAAAAATCCTTGTACCCAAAGATTTTTTTATCATTTTCTACACACTTTCAAGTACCTACTTAAGTGCCAAGTTTCATCGATATCACATTTTGTGCCAGCTTTTGATTAATATCCTTCTCTGACAACTGGGCTAATAGGAAAACATAAGAATCTTAGAAAATAGAAACAACAAGGATAATTAACACGGTAATAAGGTATATTTATTTTTCTAATTTTGACATATAATGTGACACTTTTTAGAACTGATTGACGTTATGAAACGTCTAACTTTGTGTAACTAGTTGCACAAAGTAAAATAGTGACAAAAAAATTCCATTTATTTAACACAAGATAAGAACATCAATTATAAATTAATTATTATAAATATTGATAACACAATTATTACAATTGTTTAAATTAATTCCCGACGACAAACTTGGCTGTTATTTGGGAAGTGTGGCAGACTACATTAGGTGTTTCACCAAGTATATCTTGTGAAACACGTTTTTTATTTTCTATGGAATTCTCAACATATCCCTCCGCAACAGTGCTTGATTTCCAACGACCGTGCCTCTTTAATTTTAAAATATCAGCGCCACTGTCAGCTAATAAAGTGACAGAGCTTCTTCTGAAGCAGTGGCCAGTATATAAAGCAAGATTTGAAAGTCCAAGAAATTGTGCAATAACTTTTGGCAGACTGCTAAACTTGTTAATTCCCACAGGATTTCTGGTACATTTTCCATTTACATATTTAACAAAAATCTGTTGTGTTTAAGGTTCTGAGGACGCAACTTAATATATTTTCTTAAAATTTCAACAAAATTCATATTTTCAATGTCACCAGTAGTAATTACAAACTGCCGTATAACTTTTTTTTTGACGGAGGGATATCAACAAGAAACTGGCTTCCTTTAACTATAACATTTTCAAATGGAAGAAATGTTAACTCTGCCTTTCTGCAATTCCAATAATCATTACAACCTTAGCCATTCATTAAGTATTCTTTGTCATCACCTTCTAACAAAAATTTAGCAAAATCTTCTTTGGTACTTAGCACTGTAGCCATCCGATTGGCTTTTAATTTACGCTATCAAATTTGTGTATTTTTTAATGTCAATATTCTTGTTTAGATTTAGTTCGGATCTTAACATTGAGTAAAGTGTCCATAATGTGGATACTTTTAGATCTTTCTTACCATCAAAATATGCAAGTAAGACTTTCTCATTAATATGTTTTATTTTCTTCTCTTCACACCAAGTTATAAATTTTTCGTAAGCCAAATCGTAAACTGCCTTTGACTTTTCGGGAATTACTGATGAAAGAGCATTACCTGCTGCCTCTTCAACATCGTTTGGCAGCTCTTCAAAACTTGAATCACTCATTTTGTAAAAGTAAATAAAAACCGTGCGTTCTAACTTATTTATTTACAAAACGTCAAACTGACATGAAGTCACAATTTTTATCAACAGTAAAAACACAAGAGCTTTTTTTTTAACGGATAAATTTCTCTTTGTATCGAAACATTTTGCCAATCAGTAATTTTACGAGAAAAACTGACATGATAAAATCACGAGACCGAAGGTCGGGCGATTCTATCAAATGTCAGTTTTTAGAGTAAAATTACTGATGGAAAAATGTTAAGATAAAAAGAAATTTATCCATAAAAGAAAAGTTCGCGTGTTTTTTGATAAGATAAATTAACGACAGAATATAAGAATAAAAAACAGAAACTTTATTTTTGTTGAACAATTAATAATTTAGCAGAACAATTAATTAAAGGAACAGTTATTAAAAATACAATTATTATAGGTTGGTTGGATTGGTGTACTTATTTTAATATTTTCTTCTCGGGTCTCTATATATGTCGTATTTTCATTTTCTCTTAAATTACTAACAAGATTTTCGTGATAATAATCACTAACAATGTATTAAAATTTCACGGACTATTCATTGATATTTTTTTGCAGTTTTGCCAACTCTTACACTTAATTGCTATGAAATTATAACTAAAGTTGACAAATAAAGTGACGTCCGCTTACTAGATATTGAGGAAGAGAAGTTTTTATCGCGATAAAAAAGGATGCACCTTTTTTATCGATGTCAAAGTGACAAAAGCAATTCCAAGTATATGACGTTTTAACATTGCAGTTAATTTATCAATAATATTCCATATTTACTATTACTTTATTCAAAATTAGAAAAAATCTTGTATGTAATACGTTATGAAATGCAATTTTGTGTAACTTGTGCGCTTTTCTCACGCGTTACACAAAATTAGGCATTCCGTAACTGAATACATAAATAGCTATTTTTTTAAAAAAGGAAATACTTTTTTAGAAAAGGGACCATCGACAGAGATCAAAGAAATATTCGGTAGTGCAGTAATTGAAATGCTTAATATTATTATCTAAAATAAAAAATTATATATTCTGTTGACAGATGAATAATATAATTAAACGTGGCGTTTAAGGATCTGGGAAGAATCATAAGAAAAATACACCACAGATCACTGTTAGGGGAATACCAAAGGATTTAATAAAGGAAGGTCAACAATTTAACAAATCTTTGGTCCAAAATAATAGGAAACAAGACATTTGGTTTGAATGACTTCGAAGAATAAAGTGATAGCAGAAGGAAGCCTCTCATTCAGTTTCCAAGGAAGGAAAATCCATCAACTGTCTCTTTGACATAAAAACTAGATAGTGGTCTACGCAGATGATGTAGTTATAATTGCTGGATCACAAAAATAACTGGAGTGTATAAAGAAAGAGGCAGTTGCTTTTAAAACTATTAACAAGAAATCGGATTGGGCCAAAATGTATTTAGAATTTTCAACTCTTCGCCTTCTGTGATATACCAGTGACTGATCTGGGCTAAGTTTATGTAGAAGCATCATTATGACCATTTTTAAAACAGCTCTTGAGAAACTAGTGATATTTGTATTTTTTGGCGAAAATTTATTCAATTTAGAAGTGACAATTTTCACACCTTTTTATTGCACTTCTACAGGGCGATTGTACTTTTTAAGCGTTGACAGCAAGTGTCAAATATTTTTTTTCTAGTACAAAAGGAATTTGTAATTTTATTTCCATTATCATCTAGGATATATAAGACGTTTCCAAAAAGAAATTGCAAAGTGCACATAAAGTAGACGTAACATTAATCTTTGTGCTAATCCAGTAAAAGTAATATCTCAGCACGATTTAAACACGAAGTGGCTGTGGCTGCTGGACTAAGCCACCGGCTGTAAATGACGGGCCTCGACCTTTTTCAAAGGGCGGTCGGTGTTAAAAACAAAACACCAACGAAAATTTACAGACTGCAGTGAAAGCGGAGAATGAGCAACTAATAAAGGGTCCCAGCTCTTGTGTGTTTCGCAAACTGACCTTTTTAAATAAGCTGTGTACTCACGAACACGCCCTTCGTAGTGCAGGAGACGCGAACCAAAAAAGTTTATTTTTTTTGGGAGAAAAATGTATTAGTAAAGACACACCTCATTGATATATTTAGAAAATCTATAATATAGTGGAAGCCTAAAGTTTAGGTATCATAGAATCTAAAATTTCTGAATACATCGTCATTTTCATGGATTATTTTTCAAAGAAAACGAGAAATGGATATGATTATCATTCAGGCATATTGGGGATCCATTTAGCAGATATTTTCCTCGCGCTCCAAACATGATATTTGTGGAGTATCTTTATTAGTTGGATCTATCTATCTGTTGATGGCGGTGTTGATACACTAAGATCTTTAAGGATGTCTTAACGATTAGAGCAGTTCCTCCAGTTCAATTGCTTTCAAAAAGTTCAGGATGTCGGTAGGCTTCACGTTAGGATATTTTCCGAGGTATCGTACTCTTGCATTTTGCAGGGTTATGCATTCTTCCTAGCAAAATCTGCATTCTTCTTCCTCTACTAATCCGAGTTTCTTTGGGTGCCCTCTCAACCGACAGAGCCCTGTTAGGATGCCCGTTATTATTCTGAGTTTGTATTTACTTTTGCTGATGCAGTCGTCTGATCTCTTCTGATTATAGTTTCCCAGTAGTATTGGGATATTTTGTTATTTACTTCTTTTCCTCATCAGCTCATCAAGTATTGCACTGGTGCTTATTCCGCAGAAGGGTTCAGGTCCCAGAAATGGTGTTTCAGCCCCTTTTTTTCGAGTACGTCTGCTATTTCATTACCCTTCACTCCAATGTGTCCCTGAACCCACAGGAGGGTAACAGTGTTGTTGTTGCCTAGTTCGTTTAGTTTCTCTAGGCACTCACAATTTTGTGCACCTTGGTACATAAACACACGTATCCAATATCAAAAACCGATTCCAAAACAGATAATTTTCTACCTAACCGATAATTTCCCCTCTTATCGTGCAGACACAGATACAGGCTATATGGTATAGAATATAAAACATAAAATAGTTGCGTGTCAAAGTGACTGATGTTTTTCGGATGATAGCTATCATAGCTGCCAGAGGGAGTTCAATGTACAGAGGGTAATCGTTAAAGCGTGCCCACTTAATTGTATTTTTCTGTCAAGAAATCCAAAATACGATGTAGCGATAAGAACGAAGTCGAGTAGTTGGTATGTATATCTAATTCTAAGTATACATATGACTTCTATACGAGTTTTATTGATAAAATAAACAATTTATAAGAAGTGATAGGTTTCGTGCTTCGGATCACGATATCGAAAATTCGCCTGTTTTGTTGTCTGTGTTACACGAAAGAAAGTGGTTATTTCGGAAGCGATTTATTATACAATCTAATCTATATTATTGTCATCGCGATTACTAGTCTTTTTTAAATATTATTTAGGTACTATATGAATCCCAGTGTAGCAACCCTTCTCCAACGAAAGATTCACAGTCCAGGCTATTTTTTTTTACTCGGATGCTGGTAACTGTAGTCCTATACCAGTCTGTACAAGTTTTTCACTGGTTGGCTATTGGATTCTTGTGCAGGTATCCTCTCATAGGGGTTATGACCAAATAGAAGGCCCGTTATTGTTCTAACTTGATTGAGTAGTTCTTAGTTTTGTGTTCTTTATTGAATGTTTTAACGTGGTGCACGAGAGGGGCTTCATTCCACCTTTCTCTTTGTTTTCTTTCGACCCAGTCCCGTATGCATCCTCTGATGTCAGATTTAGTGACCGGGAGTGCGGATTCTGGGCCAATATATGGAGTTGATGAACCCTCTCTGGCTAGTTCATTAAAACTTAGAATTTGCTCGTAACCATATCTAAAGTTTTGAAAAAAATTAATTTTTAATGATGTTTCCACATTTTATAATTAATGTTTTTAATTTCCAGAGTGTTTCAGTTACTTATAACCTAATGCCAAAACTACGATCCTTATATAAGAGTTTTAAAAACATTTAAATGTAAAAAACAACTTCAACAATACAAATCGAATGACATTCTTTAACATTATAAAAGAGGGCTAATGCCGCCGATCTGTAAGTTTATTTACATCAATAATCCCATTCTCCTTAATCTCCTAATCATCCAAATGTAGACGTATAGGACTAAACGATAATATATTGAGTAGTGTGAAATAATTTAAAGTCCCAGGAACTTCCATCCATATATCACATTACTCATTCAGCATATAGTTGGCGTCCAGAATCATAATCAGTTTGGAGCCCAGAAATCTGAGACTAATCTACCGTATCGAAACAATTCCGAACTCACATTTCTGAAATTAGTGAAGAGAGAAAAGTTTATTGCCAACAAAACCATAGCGATCCATAGCGATCAGAACATCAATATTTCATTAATTTCCTACCAGGCTGAAACTTTGGCTTTGGGGTAATTAATTTTTCGCAATGGGGGAATAGAGTGTCAAAATTTTGGTTGCGGCCAAAATTATCGAGTAATAATACATTTTTGTTGTTTGACTTTAAAATGACCTACGATATAATTAAAACGGCAGCCGTCTACAAAGCTTAAAGAGATACGTAGTACTTAATTACAGGGATCGACCATTATGTCGTATAAGAATATCAATATCGATCTGAGGAAGGCTGACCTTAACCGCTATTATATACAAGTAATGTCTAAACAATAAACGAACGCGGTAAGACATCAACCTTCCTATTTACACGTAATGTAAATATGTACAATAACATGACCTTAAACAATTACTAACAATATGTGAAAGATTATACTGAGCGATGTGTCTCTACGTACCACAGAGTTAAAGGAGTTTTGTTGGTGTCAGCCTTCAATAATTAACAAAATTTCTTACGAACAAAAACAACTTTCCAGAATTAAATTAAATGTGTTTACTTAACAGTTCATTACGAGAAGTAACTGGATAACTTCGACATACATATATCACGGTAACTTTCTGGTTGTTCACACACAACTTCCCTCTAGGTGCCCTGATTTATGAAAATGAATGTCCTTCAACTCTAACGTTGAACATTTGTTACGTACACTTGATTAAATTTGTCCGATTCGTGTGAATGGACCCTAGCACCGATAAGGCTCCCTTCGTAAGTTTACAAGAGCGACTAAGGCTAGCGAACGGTGATAAGATGGCGATGGATGGTGTCGTTTTTATCAAAGGTGATTGTATGCTCCAACTACGATTTGTAGGGGGTGATTCTAATCTGGGATTTAAGGTATATGCTTTCTTAGTGTATTGGTTTACAAAGGCTAAAGCTGCATTAAATTTTTAATTATTAAATATTTCATTCTACACTGCTCGGCAACAATTAGTTTAAATATTATTTGTTGGACAAAATCTGCACCTCAATATATTTGTATCCATTCGTCTTGTGGTCCGCGATACTGAGGATTAACAATTCTTAATGAAGCCTGTTTTTACTCACATCCAGGAAATCTTTAAAACGTGAATGAGCTTCATTAGGAGGGGTCCCACGCCAATTTATTAATCTAATATTAAAATATACATGTTTACGTAAATTCTAAGAATCTCAAAGTACAATACACTGCGCATGACGTCTTCAGACGTCATTCAGATAGGTGTAGTGTTGTAAAAGTGCCATGAAAACATAAGTCAGCCACACGGTAACTTATGTGGAAATTAATGAGCAGTCAAAGGGTTCATTCATGCCTTGATGGGTCTTTGAAAAGCGGAACTAAGTTATTGGCTATTAAGTTAAAGAAATATCAATTTTTAAATGGTTCGTTCCTTTAAGAGACAATCTAAATCATTTAAATGGCTTGTTTTTCAAACATAAAGTGACATATTCTACGAAGATTTCGAAAGTTTTTACTCTACTATGCATTAGGCCCCAAAGCAACTTTCCCTTCCATCCAATGGTTTTAACTATTTACTTATTATTTGGATAAACGCACTTCTAGCTTTTGTTTTATATCTGATACATTAATTCCTTTTCCTTTGTTCCATTTTAGACATGTAAGTCATTCAGCCAACCACTAGTTAAACTGACATCTATTTAAAAAAATAAAAAGTAATAGTAAACCACCCTAAACAAAGAAAGTGTAATATATCAGTTCATGAAAAATTCATATGGCAAAATAATAATGGTTTAAGTTTCATTCATCATTTATGTAGCAACAACGTTGGGTCACTCACATGGAAACACTATAATTACCTGGTGATAAAACAGTACACGCGACTTTAATTCGAAAAGAGGCTTTCCTACACGTGAAAAATTTCGGAGGGTTTCAAATATATAGATTAGGAAATTAATTGCAACAGTAAAAAAAAAACATTTTTTATTTGAAACGGAAATATTCTGCTTTCTGTATGAGTTTCACAACATTTCTCATGATGATCTCACGAAAGCCTGCATGGACTTGGATATTAATTTACAGGTACAGGAGGAAGGAAGTATTGGCAATATGCTGGCAATGGCAAAACTACATCGGCAGGCCCAGTGTATGGCATATTGTAATCGGATACGCAGGCCAAGGATCACTTTCCAAACATAAATTGTTTGCAGTCTATTGTCATAAGGAAGATTTTAAATATTTATATATTCGTAAGGACATTTTACATATTACTATATATAATTTTTTTTTGTAATATTACATTCCTTATTTCGTTACAAATTTAAATTTTGTAGTAAAGTTAAGTTAGATGTGTTTTGCTCCAGATTGCAAGCAGTATAGTAAAAGAGACAAATGTAGATTCTTTACATTTCCAAAAGATCCTTCTGAAAGAAAACTATGGATTGCATTACCTAGGTAAAAAGTTTCAAGAGAAAAGAGTTAATTTTTTAAATTTTTCAAATTTTTAGGCGCAAAGATAAAGAATCTTCTGCATGCTCTTTTGGTTACCCACAAGGAGGAGTGACCTCCCCTCTTATGTGGAGTCTAACAGTGATTGGTATGTCGTGTCAAGGCTATGCAGATGACATAGTCATAATCGCAAGAGGCAAATTCGAGAATACCCTCTGCGATATAGTTCAAAGAGGGCTTGACTATACTAAAGAATGGTGTCAATCGATGGGACTTAGCATCAACCCCATCAAGACTACCTCAGTTGCCTTTACAAGGAAAAGAAACATTAACCTCAAAACCATCTAATTGGATGGGAAAGTTATTGAATGGAAACCAGATGTCAAATATCTGGGACTAATACTAGATAATAAACTCATCTGGAATAAGTACGAAAAAGAAGTAACCAGCAAAGCCACGAAAGCTCTAATGGTGTGCAGAAATTTTGCGGGAAAAAACTTGGGATGTAACCCAAAGCTCCTGCAGTGGATGTAGACCGGCCATCACTTATGGAGCAGTAGTCTGGGGCAGCAGAACTAAGCTGGCAAGTACAAAGGCAAATCTAGAGAAAATCCAAAGACTAGCCTGCGTGTGCATAACAGTTGCAATGAGAACGTGCCCAAGGACCGCCATGGAGGTAATCCTAAGCCTTACACCCCTTCATATAGTAGTGGAGAGTATAGCGATAAGGACAACCTACAGAATGATCTGAGAAGTATCAACCAAATGCAAATTTCGACTCCTTCTTGGAAATCACCAAACCTGGGACATGTCCAAGATGAGATGACAGAAGTTTAGCTTTGTGAAAGAATTCAACACAAAGCTAAGTAACAAAAGCGAATGGGACAAAGATACCATCCCAAAACTCAAGAGAAGTGCCATTAAATGGTACACAGATGGTTCTAGAACAACAGAAGGAACATGAATATGAGTCTGGAACCAAATATTCCGAAAGTTTAGGCAAATTTCCGAGCATTTTCCAAGCTGAAATATACGCCATCGGAAAACGTGTCCAGTTCAACATAGAAAGAAATTTTCGCAGACAAGAGATCATCATCACGTCAGACAGCCAAGCAGCCATTAATGCTTTGAACTCCCACGTAATCAACTCCAAGATGCCCAGAGAATCTAAACGAACTAGGCACGAACAACACTGTTACCCTCCTATGGGTTCCGGGACACACTGAAGTGGAGGGTAATGAAATAGCAGACGTACTCGCAAAAAAAGGGTCTGAGACACCATTTCTGGGACCTGAACCCTTCTGCGGAATAAGCACCAGTACAATACTTGATTAACTTGGAAAATAAGTAAATAACAAAAGATCCCTGGAGAGGACTACAAGGAATGTGGCAGGCCAAGACACTACTGCGAAACTATAACCAGAAGAGATCTGACGACTGCATCAGTAAAAGCAAAAATAAGCTCAGAATACTAACGGGTATTCTAACAGGGCACTGTCGGCTGAGAGGCCACCTAAAGAAACTCGGATTAGTAGATAAAGAAGAATGCAGATTCTGCGAGGAAGAGGAGGAAACCTCTATCCACATTCTCTCAGAATGCATTACCCTGCAAAATCCAAGGGTACGATACCTCGGAGAATATCAAATAGAAGAGAAAGATCTAGCTAACCTGAAGTGTACCGACATCCTGAACTTTTTGAAAGCAGTAGGACTGGAGGAACTGCTCTAATCGTTGAGAGATCCTTAACGATTGGGCAGCAGTAGGGGACACAATAGGTCTTATAGGTCACAGTGTATCGACACCCCCATCACAGATAGATAGGTAGATAGATAGATACTCTTTTAAAACAAAGCGTTTTATAGATGATCCAGCGACCAGCCAAACTCAAAAAAGGCAAAAGAAGTCTGGTGTACCTGGGCTAAAATAATATATATTATAATTATTTTTATTTTTTAGAAAATACATCCAAGAAGTTTCCAACATTCCCAGTATTTCTGGTGTAGTGTCACTGAGACTAGGTACATCAAGTGATTTTTTTTTAAACCAAAGAATACTTTTTATGTTGTTTCCTTTATTTTATTTATAAACATTTGTGATTTTTTCTTTTTGATTGCCCTTTGAGCACAGGGGCGGCGTTTTGTTGTTCTTCAACAATTAGTTAAAATATAAAAAAAAATCTAGACGGGCGGCATATTAGTTCTTTTCAAGCGGGCGGCTGACACCCTAGGATCGACCCAGTAAAAGTATTGTTGCTACATTTTAGGACACAACAAACAACTAATACATTAATAATTATGTAGTTAACACTATTCGATATCGCTCATGAGGGAAATCCTTTCGCAATGTCTCCTGTTAATGATCTTTATTATAGCGTTCAATAGCCAGTCTGATAAATTATTAAAGAAGTTGATTAACGTTGTTATAACGCGAAATCCCTCGAGTTTTAAGAAGATATCTTTTAAATTATTCGTAATCCAATTATGGGTTTAACACGATGAGTCGGCGTGGAGGGTCTCCGGATGTTGGCCCAAGGGACAAAATGCCACGATGGGCTATTTTTTAAAATGCGAGGAATTATACTAAAACTGTCGTGGAGTGGATTAATTGAGTTTCGTGGCTTTTTTAATTCAAATATTCCTGTTAATAGAGTTAAATTGCTATCCGACGGATTTAACAAATTTAGAATGCCGTAATTAGATACATATTAGTTGAAAACCATCAATTCAAATCGTTGAATACCGAAAATATTTCACATAATTGATTTTAAAACCATCCATTATTGGAAAGAGTAATTTTATGATTTTAACGCATCGAAATATGCGATATAACCTCCGAGATTGCAATTTAATAAAATGAGGTAAAACCTTTCAATTTTCAAACGTTAAATTAATTCAATAATGCGGTAAAAGCTTTTTAAGTGTTAAATTATTTTCCCACCTTGAGTTTATGTTTAAAACGGTGTAATCCAGAGCACTTCTCTTCGACAGAGAACTGCTGGAGCTTTTAAAGTTCCTGAACAGACAAACACAGTTTTCTGCAAATATTGACACTAATGTTTACTTGAGTTCGTGCATTTACAATTTTTATCAGAGGTATTTTCGTATTCGTTCATTTATATTAAATCTTTTATCCATTATCTGTTCTAATAAAAATTTAATTGTGTTATAATCTTTTTAATTAGGTATCTGGGACTTCACCTAGACCAAGAGCTTACCTGGAAAGAGCACATAACAAAAAAGAGAAGACATATTGATCTCAGATTCAAAGAGTTGTACTCCTCGGTAGAAAATCTCACCTATAACTCCTAAAACTAGTTACAAAATTTTTAATATCAATGCTATCACCTTTAATCATTAATGAACAGTTTAGCTTCTGTGCTGGAAATACAGAACTGAATCTCATTTTCTACTCAGAAACTATTACAGAGGCATTAGAAAATGGATTAGGAGTTCCTCAATATATACAGATTTCGCTAAGGCCTTTGATAAAGTGCCACACAACATTATGCTTAATAAACTGAATATATATGGTCCAATGCTAAACTGGATTCAGAGTGACATAACAGGTCGTATCCAAAAGTTTAAATCAACAATTTTATATCTTGCGAAATACCAGTGACCGCTGGCGTATCACAGGGATCGCGTCTAGCTCCACTGATTATTAGTTTTTATAAATGATGCAGCCTTATTCTTTTATTTGCAGATGATCTAAAAGCATTTAAAATCATTTCAAATCCTGCTGACGGTCTTGACCTACAGCAGGACCTTAATAGATTTGTGGAGTGGTGCGATTTAAATGGATGAAGCTAAATGCGTCCAATAGATACATGTGAATACTATTACTAGCAGGACACGTGATGAAATGCTCAAGAAAAGCTTGCTTGGAGAGAATACTCATATCTTGCCAAGTCTTACTAACTCTATTTCTATTTTTATTGAAGTTTATGAGCGTAATCTGACAAGTGGTATTCTGGGAAGAATGTGGATATTTTTAGTGATCATTCAAATGTAAAATATCTTCATGAAAAGTGGTTGATACCACACTGGTCCTTTACACATTTACATCGCTTAAAGCATTTATTATCCGTTATTAAACGGACTGTACTCACTCAATATTAAACCCTTTCAGTCCCCCAATATTACAAAAGCACAAAGGACTCGCATCATCCTGTACAGATTAAATGATTCGCCTATAAATCCTTACTTCTATATCGCAGGCGGTCGGTGGCGGGTGTCGGGTGTCGCAGGCACCTATGATCGTTGCTCCTGCTTTTCTAATTAATGGCTGAGCAAAAATAAAAGCCGCTGGAGACCCAATACCGCGCTCCTTTTATATAAAAGCAATTCCAGCCTCAGTATTTTATCAAAAATGCTGATATTAGGCCCATTTTTTATTTGCTCCATAATGCAAGTGAAGGACCTTTATACGTTTTATGTATAAATATCCAACGCAGTAATTTTTTAGGGGACCGACTGGCTTCCGTAGCATAATAGAAATATAATAATTCATTGGTTAGTCGCTCAGTTTCACTCACTGATTCTCCATTTTTTTATATGGTTTTTTTTCATTCATAGTTCTCTTGGAAAGCCACATCATTTCCCTTTCAAATTGCATCGTCTTGTTGTTCTTAAAAGAACTCTTTAAATTGTTAAATAATCTGTAAATATAATTAAAGTTAAAGAAATATTAGACAACATATTTTCGACTGAAGTTATAAAATTAAAGCTGTAATTGGAAAATATCCAAAAAAAAAGTTGTGCAGGCAAGTTGAAAAAGTAATCATGAAAATGAAGCGTTGCGGTATAAACTTTATTGATATTTACGGTGGACGAATTTTTTCCTAACAGTTGGCTTCAAATAACTTTTGAATAAAAGACTGGCACAACAATGTATTGCCACACAAAAGACAACCTTTTAGGTCAATGGAAAGTTAGTTATTAAAAACTGTTCCGCGAAGCATTTACTAAATCAGAATTGTTTAGTATGGATTATCGAGATACAGTTACACAATATTTGGCATTTGAAATATTGGTAATCAAATACTATTAAACGAGCAAGGTTTGTATGTGTGTGTGTATGTGTGTGTGTCCAGAGGATCTCGAAATCCACTCGTCAGAATTCAATGAAACTTTCAGGGTAGACTAATTCCTATCTAAATCGGCAAAAAATGTAGGTCTCATGTCTGTGAAAATTCGATCTTCCGAGATATTTACAAGAAAAGTTAAGTTTTTAGTTTTATTTCCTAGCAACGGCAACTTGTTTCTATAGTAATATACTATAAAGGAGAGAGGATATAATAACGTCACATTCCATAGGCGTACTTTGCAAAATAAGTTTCTATAATATAAATAAGGTCACAGCATATAAAATATATATACCCACTTCGTAGATTAAATTTTGAAGTTATATTATTTACAAAAAAACGACTTAACGAATTAAATTTAACCAATAAATAACAAGGAGGATTATATGTTGGGATTAAACTGTTTTTAATCTCTTGGCATTAAAAGTAACGCTTCAGTACTTACCTAAACTCAAAGATTAAAAAAAAAGTTAGTTCAAGAACTATCTTTAAAAGTCAATGTCTTCACTAAAACTACTGGTATCACTATAATTGTCTTTTCTGAGGTTTATTATTATAGGTTCTATTAAATTATCCATTGATAGTGGATATACTTTTCTAAATGAATTTTCCACCTTTTTAACATGATCAATGCATTTTCCCCAATGTTCTCTATTTACATCTGAAAATGCCTTCAAAAACAAATTTCGCACATCAGGAAATTTAAATGTTTTATTGTTTTGAGAAACATAACCTTTTAATAATTGTGACCAGATCAGTTCAATGGGATTTAACTCTGCGTGGTACGGAGGCAATCTGAGAATTTTAATTAGTTTTTCTCTGGCCATCTCATCTATAATATATTTTTTGAATTTTGAATTTGAATTACTAATAATTCTGCCTTCAAGGATTTAGGAGGACTGATAATATTTTTAGAATGAAGCCATTTTGAAATATAAATTATTACAAAATTCCGAATCAATTAAAATACATACGATACGGCTATGAATAAATAAAGTCTGACTTATCTGTCAAAATAACAGGTTTATTACAGTAAAAACCATGGAAACAAGATTAAAGGATTGAAGGATGAGGTAAAAATAAAATTTCTACCTCTTGCACCTGTACTACGTTCTGCAAATTAAATACTGCACTCCTTTCTTCTGTATAGTATAGTAGTAAAAAGGTTTGACTTTATTTAATCTCTGGCGTTTAAATCTGAAAGAATTCAATTTTAAATTTGCCGCTTTTTATCCATAATAACCTACAAATTTTGACAACTACTGACACGCACATCTCTGGTTAAAGAAAATGGGACCGGCTGGGATTTTCATGAAATTTTCGCAGATGCTATAAAACATGATAAAATCAATATACTTAGCAATAGAAATTTTTGCGCGAAAAAATATTTTTCACATTTTTTTATTCTACAAATGCCCAAGTAGCAATTTATAACCAGAATAAACCTGAAAAGTATAAAAAAGAAAAGGTTCATTTCGGACATAAATAATTTGCTTGTCAAATGACAGCCATCTCATAAATTCTAAGTTGAAAATACAACGTTGCCAATTCAATTTCAGAAATCATGGGTTTAGGTAAATATTTATAGGAACGTTGAGTAACACTGTTAAAATGGACACTTGTTAAAATGTGACACCTGGCAAAACGTGACAACTGTTAAAATGTAATACGTGTCAGAATGTTACAACTGTCAAAATGAACAAATGTCAAAATATGACACCTGTCAGAATGTAACAAATGTCAAAATGTCACACGTATCGTACTTTTATTTATTACACAGATCTAACCTAACCTAAAGCTAATCTTTTTTTTTTGGCGGGTGGAAATGCTTTATGCACATCGGGTAAAGGTTCTTCCCTTCCCCGATAGTGTGAGACTACCCCTTACGGTTACTCACTAAAACCACCCCACTGAAACCACTATGCCCTACACGCTGATGTTGCCCGTCCCGGAAACGGGGCCTGTCCGCCGTAAATATTCGCAAAGATCAAGCGTCAGTAGATGTTGCCCTAAAAGGGTGAAATCTCCAGAAACTAGGCAACTTTTAATGCATTTAACTAACCTCTGTGACAAGCAGTTGATAAACGTCAACAACACCTGCAGCAAATTGAAAATTAACACTGACAGCTTTTTTAATTTTCCTGCCTACTTTGAAGCCAATCGCCAATCAACTTTCTATTTATCTACCTTTCTGTAGTTCAAGTAGATGTCGCCCACTCCGTGATTTTCACGAATTAATTAATAATTTGTCAGGTTATAAATATACTTAAATTATATACTCATTGGACTGCTTAAAAATGTAGATTTGAATATTAAGAGCGAAGCTCGGTGACCAGATATTGATATCTATATAAATAAAAATCAATTGCCGAATGTATGTAAGCGCATCATATCAGAATAGCTGAACCTATTTGGCTAATTCTTTTTTTTATGTTTGAAATTGTCAAGACAAGGTTTGTATGAAAGAAAATGTTTAAAACTATTTTTACATTTGTGTATTTCAATACTTTCAAATACATCCAATTGATAAGGCTTGGATACATTTTTACGCTCGACTTTTCCGTACGGCCATATTTCAAACGAGCTATATTCTTTGAATCTGACTATAGTAGACCTCTTCGTCTGTCCAACATACTTTTTATCACAATCATTTAAAATATTGTCTGATTGGCATGCCGTATACTTCCGGATATAAACTATAACTAGCTAAGCTGTGTAGTAGTGAAGCATGGGGTATGGGTACCGACAGGTTCAAACCAGTCAAAACAAAGGCAGTGCCGGTAGGCGGTACGCTGTCATCACAAGTTTGTTGAGCAAAATCAAACTAGTTTGACTTGATGCATCACTAATTATACCTGTTATTTTTAAAAATACCAGCAATAGTAGTATATAGAACTTAGCGTTGTGTTATCTATCACTCAATTACCTCCAGTCTTGGTTTATTTCTTTCTTAAGAAAATGCCACCAGTGAGGTATATTATATCATTACGATCTAGAAACAAAAAGTGAAACCAAACTGGTCCTCCGACACTTAAAAATTTCGTGAGCAATGAAAGGTCCTGGCATCAGTTTTTTTAAGACAAAGAATTATTACCGACTATTCAAAAAAGGGTAAAACTCTGACGGGTAAGTATTATTCTCCATTATTAATTAAACTTCATAAAAAATTGTAGAGAATTGCCTTGGAAAAATCACTGATTGCCCTGAGGACATTTAAAAAAAATTAAAGGAATTTAATATGTCTGTTAAAAAAATATACATATGGGTTTCGTGAAATAAAAGATGATTAACGATAAAATAAATTATATTATAAATCAAATTCCATTTCGCATATAATCGTTTTTATACAAACAAACATGTCTTTTAAAAATTATTCAGTCGGATTTGGACGTCGAAAACCAATAACTTGTTATTCACCAACAGTAATTATTCTCAGAACATAAATATGACATTTTCTGTCCATAATATTATTTAAATACTTACTAATAAATAAAATAAATTCTCCGAGCATTTTCCAAGCTGAAATCTACGCCATCGCAAAATGTGTCCAGTTCAACATAGAAAGAAATTTTCGTAGACAAGAAATCATCATGTCAGACTGCCAAGCAGTCATTAATGCTTTGAACTCCCACGTAATCAACTCCAAGATGGTTTGGGAGTGCCTAGAGAAACTAAACGAACTAAGCAAGAACAATACTGTTACCCTCCTATGGGTTCCGGGACACACTGGAGTGGAGGATAATGACATAGCAGACGTACTCCCAAAAAAGGGGCTAAAACACCATTTCTGGGACCTGAACCCTTCTGCGGAATAAGCACCAGTACAATACTTGATGAACTTTTCAGTTATTCTAGAATACAATACTTCATAGCTAGAGGTGCCAGGCGGACTACTTGTATATTTTCTTTAAACTCTTCTATTGCAGAATCAATTTCTTTTTCAGTTTTAAGTGGTATATTCACTTGTCCAGATTGTACTTATATTGTGTAAAATGTTCCAAGTTTTTTTATTCATTATTTTTAGAGATAGATCAAGGATTGAATTTTTTAACCTTGTATTCACACAAAAAATTAGTAAATCCGGGATTTTATTTTTGTCAGATGGCCAATATGTTGGTTTACCTGTAGATGGGTGCCTTCTGTTGCAAATTTATATCTTTAATAGTGAAGAATGATGTCAGGTATATTTCTAGAGGTTAATGGAACTAAATCACTCCACATTAACTTAACAACAAAAGGATCATATTCCAGTCAGAATAAACAATAACTTGATTCCATATTTAAACACAGTAAAATACCTATGTATTACCTTAGATGTCAAACTCCGATGGAAAGTGCATGTTAAAAAGAAAAGAGAAGAACCTGGACTGAAATATAGAAAAATGTACTGGCTTATTGGAAGAAAGTCCACTCTGTCTCTACATAATAAGCTTATGCTTTATAAGCAGATACTTAAGCCTGTATAGACCTATGGTATCCAACTATGGGGATGCACCAAAGCAAGCAACTTAGCAATCATCCAAAGATTTCAAAACAACGCACTGAGGAACATAGCAGATGTCCCTTGGTACATTCGCAATAGTGACCTCCATAGGGATCTGGAAATGGACACTGTTGACCAGACCATCAAGAAATTACCCAAGAGTCATGAAGAAAGACTTCATCATCATGTCAATGTCGAGGCTATCCAGCTCCTTGACAATACTGGGTTAGAAAGAAGACTTAAGAGGATCAAGCCCTTTGAGTTAGTTTCAGTGCTGCCAGGTCTCACGATTTCGTACATAATCTTACGATCTTACGATAATATGTCGGAATCTCACGAATTTATTGCCCCTTTGCATCTTTTGATTTTGCGTCGTTATAAATATATAAATTATGTAATGTTCGGAAATAGAATTATTAACATCAAAATAGATTACGCTATTGGGTGGCGCACTCGTTGAAATTATTCGGTAATTCCCCACAGGGCCGGTTTAAGGCGTACGCGAAGAATGCGGGCGCCGCAGATTGAAAATTTTTTATATCAGCAGCTTTGGGGGTGAGTTTTGACCTGTGGAGGGGTTGGTGAGGGTCAGAAGTAATCTTCAACAACACCATCGTGTTTAGGATCCTCGAAAACTGGGAAACAGGCGTTTTGCGGCTGTTAAAGAAAGAAAACATTCCTGTCGGGGGTGAGTTTTGGCCGGTTGAGGGGTTGGTGAGGGTCGGAAATAATCTTTAACACCACCACCGTGCTCAGCATCCTCGAAAACGGGGGGAAAGAAGTTTTTTTACAGTGAAATGATGTGCTGCCCGTTTAACCTCATTAGGAGGTATTTTTTAGCCGGTTTAGAGGTTCGGCTGACGAAAAGAGAAATTCTGATACCGCCATCGTGTTTAGTATCCTCAAAAAAGGGAAGGGGGGTCGATCCGCGTAAATTTTGGTCCATTTTTCATGGTTTTTTCCGACTCGCGCACGCTACTAATTCATTTCTTTCGAGTTTTAGGTTCGAAAGGAACAATAAAAACAACTTTTCGGGTGCATTAGTAGTTGAATTTAAACACTTTGGCACACTATATGATTTTCTAGTGTCTGAATTCGACATTTTTATCAATTTTCGACGCAAACTTCAAACACACAGTTCGGGAACAGAGCACGCATTGACCGATCGTTGTAAAGTGACGTCACAGCAGCCGATAACTAGCTAAAAAATAAAATATCTCGGAAACTATCAGACGTATCAAAAAAATTTTTTTACAGTATTTTTGTATTGTTAATAGAGTCTATTGTATGATAAAAATCAAAAGTTGGTGATATTCTTCATTGTTCGCATCCACTAGAAAAATGTCTAGGACCGGCACTGATTCCCCAAATCACTAAAGGGATTCCCTCACAACAGTATCAAATATTAAAGTAGGTAGTGGGACAAACAATTTCCTTTATTTACCAATTTTTTTTTTAATTTACTTTGTTTGCCACATTCTAGTGC
The DNA here is from genome assembly GCA_949320105.2 of Crepidodera aurea. Classification (NCBI taxonomy): domain Eukaryota; kingdom Metazoa; phylum Arthropoda; class Insecta; order Coleoptera; family Chrysomelidae; genus Crepidodera; species Crepidodera aurea. The sequence continues at coordinate 14,298,529 of OX439479.2, forward strand.
AAATAATGCAGAAAGAATATTCTCTCCAGAAAATTTAAGTTAAGAAATAGTCTCAAAATTATAACTTTAGAAGGCCTTCCTCAATAGGTAAAAATTGATTTGGATTCAAATGATGTTTCTGAATAAAATTTCCGGTTTATTTTTTTTAATAAAGTTTTATTCTGTTATTTATGTAAGAGTTTTTTCAATTTTGTTTATGAAATAAATGTATGTTTTATAATTTTTGTTGTACATTTGTTGAATCCAAACCTACTTTTTCTCTCTTCCGATATCTTACGATTTCTCACGATTTTTTCCGATCGAGCTCACGAATTCGGAATGTAGAAGTCTGGCAGCACTGGTTAGTTTAGTGTTTTAGGGCAAAAGCAGAGCTTGTGTGTGCACGTTAAACTTTAGTGCAATCCATTCTACAGAACCTAAGAAACGCTGATGAGTATACCTTAGTTTTAAGTTTCAAACTCTATTAGATTAAGTTAGAATTAATGGGTGTTTAAAAATAAAAAAAACTTATTAATTGAAATATATAAGTAATAGATGAACAAATGGATGACTAAAACATATATACCCAAATATTTCAAACTTTATATGCGTATGTCGGCCATATAACTTATTTCTATACGCATTCGGTAAATTCGTTGACAATTGAATTTAAGTGGATAAAGATGTTTTGTATAAATTCATCCCCGCGTTCAGATAGGTAAACAATCGCTGCACTCTGATCATAATATAAATTTGGGAATATTCGCGAACATCCGAAACACAACGGCGTTACCGGGGAATTACAGTTATTTTGACAATGGCCTCGTAAATTGGTAGGTCCTTTTGTGCCTCTGTTGAAAGGGAAAACACATAAATTGTGGGGAAATGTTATAAACCAAGAGTCGTAAATAAATATCAATAATTGCGCAATATTGAGGCGATATATCTTCGAAGGTAGAAACAATTATTGCTGGAGGTGGAGAGGATGGAGGAATTTCCAAGCTGAGGAGAATTTAGGTGCTGGAGAGGATTTGCGAATTGAATTAGCTGGGAATTCGGGACAGGGGAAGCGGAATCAAGGGATTTCCGACAATAGATTAATCGGGTTTCAAGTATCGCGAAGGAAAAATGTGACAAGAATTCATAAAATAATTCGATATAAATATAATAAATGAGAATTAAATTAGCCCAGTCCAAACTTTTATATTTCATGCCAATCCACTTGGCTTGGTGAATCCCTACTTAACTTAGACAGTCGTCTAATCCTTAACTACTCTTACCATAATACAGGGTGACCCACGACTATTCCCTCGTTCTCTTGTGCCTAAACGGTACAACATATCAGCTTAATTTTTTGGTGACATACGTAAATTGCTAAGATCTATTTGTTTAAATTATTTGCTATTATACAGGGTGATCCAGAAAATCCTGATATCTTGTACCGTTTATGCACAAGAGAACGAGGGAATAGCCGTGGGTCACCCTGTATATACAACTATTTTGGTATGCTTATCCTGGAAAACTCTTTAGCTAAGATTCAAAAATAACGACGCGTGAAAAAATTCATCCTGACTCTTCCATGTCGTTTATGTTTATTAGTTTATTATTTTTACTTAAAAATCGGAATTGTTTCACATAAGAGATGATTTATTATCACCTTTTAATTAAAATATCTAACTTCCAACAACTAAAGTCCTAAAACAAAGAAGCTTCTTTAAAATTCTTGGTAATTTAAGATTTTTCAATCCTTTGTTCTACGAATTTCTTGTATTTACTTTCGAGATTTGTAACTGGCTTTAAGTTAAAGTTATTAAAGCGAATATCGGACAAATATCTACCAAAGTCTTTAGCGGATAGGCTAAAGTCAATGTTTGTTCAAGTCTGATTACGAGGCGGACTTCTTTCACTCCTCAAGATTTTATTTACCGACAGGGGATGCTTTCCAGGATCGGAGTACACTGGGGTCACTGATATCGATACATCGCAAAAACTGTTGTTGTATTTGTCACGTCTTTGCAAGAATTAGTTTTATAGGATTATAAAAATCTGTTTTAGCGCTAACTATTTTAGTTGTATACAGGTTAAAAAAATGAAATTACTTCATAATTTGCGAAAATAACAGGTCAAAGAGTCTTTAAAAGTTTATATACATGCCAAATACTTCAAATTTGAAACTTATGGAAGCTGAATTTATGAGATAACAAAGGTTAGATAGGAGTTGCGAAGTTTTGAACCGATTTTGGTCAAAGTATCGCTTCCAGAATATTGAAATAAATCATCAAAACCATTCGAAGTGACGTAAGCCAACTATGTATCATCACTATTATTTCTTACATTTCGTATTTTGACGACTAGACACTTTGTAAATGCTGAGATATCAGAAAATAAAATTTTGATCTCCCAATCTGAAAACCCTACCCTGCCCCTGACATTTTCACCCCAGTTTTTCCTGAGGGGTTTGGGGGAGATCACAGAAAACATACTGTATTACTAATATCTTTTGTGATTTATATTAGTACTGCAAATAGACACTATAAGATGAAATATTGTGATTGAATCCTCTTTTTTTCTATTATTTACATGGTGTTTTTGATTGTCATCGGCAAACATCAAAACGGATATTAACGATTTTTATTTGGTTTTGGGATTTCAAATAAGACAAAAAATTGGTTTCGCTTTTGGAATAAAAGTTGTTGCAGCACAAATTAAAATCGAAATCGAAAAAGTATTGTTTACAGCAGCTGGATAAGTAAATTTTGTAAAGATAACCTAAATTTTTTTTTGATAGTTGTTGATTTTGGTATTGATAGATGCAAAAGTGTTAATTGGAAAATAAAAACTAAAAATTAAAACTTGAGAATTTATTTAACCATTACAAATGGAGCCCAACGTGGGGCTTCAAAAGTAGAAACAACCCAAATTACATTGAAAACTAACAGTAATAGAAATATAAAGAAAAATGGAAAAAGAAACAGGAAAGACATTGTACCATTTAGGAAAAAGAACAAAAAGAAACAGAAATAAATAAAAAAGAAGATAGACAAAATGGACCAAAATGAAGAACAAAATACGAATAGAAAAAAGGAATAGATAGAATAGAGAAGGAATTAAAAACAAACAGAAGTTGACAGAACAGAAAATAATGGAACAGGATAAGAGAATGGGACAAACTATAATTTGATAAACAATAAAGTAATGAAATTAGAAGAAAATATCAAGGAAGGGTCAATAACAAATATTGCTATTGCAGAGGAAGAAAATTTAAAATCAAGAAAGGAAATCAAAGAAGAATATAAGATGTTAGAGGGAAAACAGAATCTAATATAGAAGACGTGAGAAAGGAATACAGAAGTGAATATCAAAATATGAAGAGGGATATGCAAATTGACCAAAGTGAGATGCTGGATAAGATAAAATTTAATACTAAAGTATTGGAGACATTTAGAAATTCGGAAATAAATGCAGGAGGATTACAATGATGAGTGGAAGTAACCATAGGAAAAGAAGAAAAAATATGGAGAAATATTTTCACAGATGGAAGAGTAAATAAAAAAAAATTACATTAAAAAAACGGAACTAGTAATAGATAAAATAAAATTATATTCAGTATTACAAAAGTATTTATAATAAGTGAATAAATTTTAGGGGAAATTGTGAAGAAATTTTAGGAATGTTGTTATGATTAAAAAAAATTGTAGTTTGTGTAATGACATTTAGAGTAGGAATTTGTTTATTTTAAAAATTATGTAAAGATAACTTAAAAAATGTTTTTGATAGTTGTTGATTTTGGAATTGATAGATGGAAAAGTGTTAATTGGAAAAAAAAAAACTAAAACTTAAAACTTGAGAATTATTTAACCATCTCAATATAGACATTTTAGTATTAGATTTTAGAAATACAATGCAATTGAGGTTTCCAGGTTTTTCAATTTTTACGACTAACTCCACTATTATTATTATCAACTCATCGCGAACCTAGTATACTGGGTGTATAATGGATATTTTCAGTCATATTTCAGATTTAAGAAAAATCTAATTAACACCAAGAAAATGGTCATGTACAGTTGACTAACCCTGCCAAGTTTCATATTTGAAAAAAATTGATCTGAAGACGCCCTCTTGAAAGTTCCCAAAGGACATGTTTATATGAACTTTTCACTCTATTTTTGCATGTTCTCCTTCCCTAAAACTCTGTAACACGTATTAATTAACAACCTATACTGTATATTAGTTGCTTTTTTAACAGAATCACGTTTTGCTTATTTTTTTGGTTTTATATACAATGAAAAATTCCCTATTATCTTAAAATTATTTTTTGGATTTCCAACATTATTAAATTTATAATGATTTAACTTTTCTTTCACTAAAATTTCTAAAGGTGCGTTAAAAAAATTCAATTTATTTTTTCCTTTTCAGGAAAGAGAGAGCTTTTCTAATTCTTTGTATTAAAGAAGAATGTTGAAAGCTCTAAGCATAAAATGAAATAACATTTTCACCGAACAAATTGTTCGGTATCTGAATTCGATCTGTGTGTGTGTGTAGCTTTTTGTCCTTATGAATTTTAAAATTCTGACTTCAGACTTTGATAGGACATCAAAAAGTAAGCTTAGGGTTTGATGTGCCCCTCCGTACCTCTTCGGGAACCCCCTCAAAATGGCGTCCAAAATATGAAAATTTTGAAGTTTAAAATGATATTGAATTTAAAGTAGACACATAGACTGTGGCTGTGTTGATTAGAAGAACTGTCAATCTAAACTTTGAATAATATTTTCATTACAATTTGTTCGGTCTATGGCAATGCTAGAAGAGCATTCTCAACTGGTTTTTATGTAACATTCCAGACGTACACACAATCGAGATATTTAAAATCTAAATCTGCTCTACAACCACTTTAAAATATATGTTGCGATTACAACACATAAAATCGTTTAAATCAGACTCATCTAAATTAAATTAAAAGTGTCTAAAAAATATTGGATTTCTACGGCACCTCCAAGACACTTCACGAAATTGAAAAACACCATTTTCGTCGTTGATCAAGTATATTTAAATTCAACCGATAAATCCAAAAGTTAAATTTATCTGTAACTCATTCTACCCCTTCTGAACTCACTGAACGTCAACCGGGTCTTTTGTGCACCTCTCTCGGGGGACTCACCCAGACAGATGCAGTCGGGGAGGAGAAAAAGGAATCAAAAGTGCGTACAAGAAAAAACTATTTCAACTCGTATTGGATTCGGAGGAACGCGGGGACATCCTGATTCCTCCAGGGAACCCAAATACGCTTAAACTTATCATTGGAAAATAGAAAAAACACCCTTCCGATTCTATGGCTAGGGGTTGTTTCTGACGATTGATATTTAAAGCCATACATTTTGTATGAGATATGGATTATTAAGGAATCCAGGGATTTCGGTTTACGTTTTGCACTTTGAGGGGAACCGTGTTTGATCATCGGATTTTGGGGAAATATTGATAATTACTTGGAAGTCAGATTTCCGCTTCGTCATTGGAAGAGGTTTTTAAAATACATCAAGAAAATATTTATTTTTATATACAGGTCAGAACTGTTCCTAATGTAAGGAATATAAAGTTGTTACTGCTGGTTTTTTCAACATTTTTGATTTTTTTTTAATTTTAAAGATATATTTCGTGAGATTATATAATCCGCTTTGGATGCCGGCTAACCACAGTGAAGAATGGTCGTGGATTAATGAAGATGTTAATTTAAAATTTGGGCGCCAGGAGATTATTTACCCGCATTATGAAAAAATCAATAAATCAATTTCAGCCACGCAACCCCCATAATGAATCTAAAATTGATCCCACCAAAATAAGACAACAACGTTGCACAAAAAGAAATCGTTTGCTTACCTTGCTTCGATTGGTAAATAACTATTAGTGACTGTTAGCAAATGAAAAACAATTTATTTAACCAGTAAATATTTTAATATATTAATCATAGACAGTAACCAACAAGGAAAAAAAATGAATTTACAGTCAATCTTTTTAAATCAGACCAACTAAGCAAACAGTGACTCAATAAATTTTTCAACTAAATTAGGTGTATGGTTAATCACCTGAATGGTAACAATATTAAATGAACACCTCAGAAAAAAGAAAAAAAACATAAGGGGTATTTATGGTCTACACCCTTAATTTTATTCGTCCGCGAGAGCTCTCAAGGTCGTATTGGGCTTCCAAACTTAATACTCGGCCCTATAAATCGCTTACAAAAAAACCTTTTGTTGATTTAATTTAAGCAAAAGAGAATATATATTTATACTAATAATGTAATTATTAAATTAGCATCGTTTAGATCAACTGTATAAATAAATGGTTACGAATATAAAAAAAATGAAAGATTAAACTTGCGGTTATCCACTTAGATTGTGATTCTCTCCACCAAACACCCGGATAGATAATGCGGCTTGTTTCGCCAAGCCAAGTTCATTCCGCCCGTCACAAAGAAAAATATTGCTCCTTCGCCTGTCACAAGAAGAAATTGGCCCGTCACAAGAAGTTTACGACTCCGCCGCCTGTCACAAGAACCCCTGCTACAAAGCGGTGAACACACGTGGACAGCTTCAACAATCTTCCGAACACTACGACTGGTAATGCGAACAGGACCCACAAATTCGTCCAAAACGTGTCAGCTTCTCTCTACAACCTCATTTGGTCGGCCGGTCCACACAAAAATTCCTCTTTAAGAGTCTAACAACAGCGCTATTCCAAAAACCAGCACCTCTGTCGTAATGAAAATAGGTAACCGCAGCAATTTCCCCACACTTGGATCGAATCTCACACGATATAAGCTACGCTTCCCTCAAAATGGTACTCAATCCCTAATCAAACTTCTCAACACAGTAATGGCTGACTTAAATATTTGTGGTTCTCTCAAAAAAATTCCGGAAATATCCCTACGCGCATGATTTACTCCAGAAAACGTCACATCCCGTCCTGTTTACCAACAAAAATATAAGAGACTCAGGACCTCGCCCCGAAATGACATTAGTCCAAAATTAGTGGTGGCTATACCAAATAGACAAGGCCGAACTAAAAAGATGCTGAAGTCAGAATCTTGACAGTGACACTTAACCCATAATTATTCTCGTAAACAATCTATAATTCGATCGATTTAATGGGAAACATTGACCTCTGCGAACGACTAAGTTGAAATATGTAGTTTGTCTATAAAGATGTAGGTGTAATTCCCATAAAACATTTTTTCGAGGAATCTGACACATTTATTTTCTATAAATAGTGCTTTAATTAAAAATTATAAATGTAAAATATAATATACGATGACTGAACAAAAGAAATAGTAGAAAACTTAAAATACATGCATTTTCTTTATTCAGCTAACAAATATTTGTCCTTTTAGCAACTTGAAATGAGCATCCCCGAATGCGTAACTTGGAAAGAGTAATAATCCTTCTGGTTAGATATCCCATCAACCCAAACTATCTCATTACCTTCCCTATGCAGGTTGTTCGACCTCGCGCCCTCTATGGCTAATAAACACACCACAGCAAGGAATAAATGACAACGCCGCAATACATAACTCATGATTAGGGCTCACATGATAATCCACATCTCGTAAATAGTTAGGGAGTTATTTTACGTCAGCCAGGTCGCTTATATACCGTCATAGCAGACTTGATCGCTGTAGTTTGACGACCCCTATGCGTATACAGGGTTGAACTGGTAATCGGAATGCCTCTTTTGTTCTTAAAAAACTTGTAATAATATTAAACCATTTCTAATATCGATCTAATATATCCCAAGCTCCTACTACAGCCAAAATTTTAGCTATTGAAAAGGTTGCTGCCACAGCTAAATTTAGTCTACAAGATCAAAAAGTTTAGCTTCTACTTCAGTTGCTGCAACTGTAGGACTGTCAGCTTTCCAAAACAGTTGATTTCACCACCACAAAATCAGCAATAAACGATAAGAGAAAAGGATAGACCGCAATTTTATATATCTAAGCTAGAGTTAGAGATGTGTATGTGTATGTGATATTTTGAACTCAAAGATGTAATGTAAAATAAAATAACTGCTAAGTAGTTCTAATTACCCGGTGTGGCATGTAGAGACACATCACACAGTATATTCATTTACATCATTGTTAGTAATAGTTTAAGCTCATGTTATTGTACATATTTCTATTAAGCGTAAATAGGAAGGTTGTTGTCTTATCACGTTCGTTTATTGTTTAGACATTACTTGTATATAATAGCGGTTAAGGTCAACCTTCCTCAGATCATATCGATTCCCTGCCAGTTCTTTAGGACATCACATGGCGATCCTGCCACTCAATGAAATTAGTGGATAAAAATTAGTAATTTTAAGAAGTAACAGTAAGCAGAACTAATTTGTGTGTCCCAATATGGCTGGAGCTGGAGAAAGTTTAGAAGTATCGGCTCAGGAAGGCGTCCTAAGGAAGAAGAAAGAAGATTTAATTTTAGGTACGGAAATGGGAATACAAATAGACGAATTTATGGACAATGGACAATTCTGCAGGAAGAAAGTAAAAAAAAAATGTGTAAATTGACATCACACCGGTTTTACCCCCACTCTTTCGAAAACTAAGTTATCTATTTATATATTTATTGATTAACTAATCCTGCCTTTAAAATTAAAAATGCAGAAGTGTAAAAAGGTGAATAATAGATCCACATATTCCTATTGCGTTATATAAATGAACAGCCATGTTGACTGGATCCCATTCTTCGTATCCTACTAATAATGTATCACCCTCTATCCAAACTCCGCTCTCATATAATCTTCGTTGGTGGTATCATCATATTGGGGAAAAGTATGTGTTCATATTGCTCGTAATATGGACAAATAAGAGACACGAAATGTCATGCAAGGTTGTTATGGGGTAAAAGTTTTCGTGTAAAATTACTCTGCCTCGAATATACGAAAATGGAATGTGTACTCACCTCGCAGCTTGATTGGTTAATATTGCTCAAGTTCAGTCGGTAGACTCGGTCCCTGTAACAAAAAAATTTGATGAGTTTCGAGGTTATAGTGCGAAGTTACTTTTCTAAATTACTTGAGATAACTAGAATTTATATTTAAGTGTTATTAGTAATTTTTTTAAAGTATCTATTGGATAAAGTTGTAAGAAAAATAATTTTATTTATGATATGGTGGTCATTTGGTTTACTATATTTATCGTTGTTTGTCCTTTCATCCTAATAGCTATTTTAAATAATAATTGCAGACGAGTGATTATGTTTCAACTTGCATCGATCCCTTTCGTATAAATGCAACATTTTTCCATTGTTTTTTTTTCTATTAACCAGTCAGTGCTTTGTATTCTATGGCCATACGGAAAGCCACATGTCACTATTATTCGTGTTTTGTGTTTTTAACATGACTGATCACGAGTCAAATGGGCTTGCAAATGAACAACACAGTTTTGGTAGAGCATTTTTTCACAGCAGACGAATCGACAATGTTTGATATAAATATAAAGTTATAGTACAGTCCAATTTGCTAATAAAGTTGTTTTATTTTAAATATTATACAGAATATCTTTAAATACATAGGAAATATCTCGGAAGCATGGCTTTATTGAAGATAAAAAATTATTTTCTTTAAGAATGTGTTAATATCGTTTTTATTTAAGAACTTTATCTCCTGACTCAAGTCCATTAGATTTATTTCAATTCGCAGAACAAAATTGAAATTTATCCGACTTTCTGTTTTCTTCAATAATATTTTGATAATATTATATTCGGGTAATTAAATGTTAATTAAATGCAATTTGTTATGGCAATTAAATGCCCTAATTAAAGGATTCAATGCGCTTTTTGTTTTCTTCATTACAATTTTGATAATAGGGAATTAAATGTTAATTAACTGCTAATTAATTGCAATTTGATGATTTTATGCAGTTTTATTTTCTTCATTAAAATTTTGATATTATGAAATTCGGGCAATTAAATGCCAATTCATTGAAATTAGATATGGAAATTTAATGCCCTAATTCTTTAATTATCAAAAATCCTTCATTTAATGCGCTTTTTATTTTCTTGATTACAATTTTGATAATATGAAATTCGGACAATTAAATGTTAAATAATTGCAATTTGATATGGCAATCAAATGCTCTAATTGAAGGATCTAATTCACTTTTTGTTTTCTTCATTAAAATTTTGATAATATGAAATTAGAGCAATTAAATGTTAATTAAACGCTAATTAATTTCAATTTGATATGGTAATTAAATTCCCCAATTGAATGATTTAATGCAGTTTTGTTTTATTCATTAAAATTTTGATAATATGAAGTTCGGGCAATTAAATATTAATTAATTGAAATTTGATATGGCAATTAAATGCCTAATTGAAGAATTTAATGAGATTTTTGTTTTCTTAATTAAAATTTTGTTAATATGAAATTAGAGCAATTAAATGTTAATTAAATGCTAGTTAATTGCAATTTGATATGGCAATTAAATGCCCTAATTAAAGGATTTAATGCGCTTTTTGTTTTCTTCATTAAAATTTTGATAATATGAAATTCGGGCAATTAAATGCCATTTAATTGAATTTTGATATGGCAATTAAATGCCCCAATTGAAGGATTTAATGGGCTTTTTGTTTTATTCATTAAAATTTTGATAATAGGGCAATTAAATGTTAATTTGCTTTTTCCAGATTGTTCCAGATTAAAAAAAGGCTTTTTTTTAAAAAAATTCCATCTCATATTACTGTGTCTACATTTACAAATTATAATGGTCAAAGTGTAGCTTCAAGTAAGTTTAAGTTAATTTTTTACTCTGTACTAAAAAACTCAATAAACTTTTCAGTTATTAAAAATATCGTGGTGTCTTGCCAGCATGAGTCCCTTTGGTATGCAGTGTGTGACCACAACGTAATATTTAAGTAGAACAAAACGTTCTTGTTGCAAGTAAGGCTTAAAGATGACCGTCATATCGAAAGAAAATGAACGAAACACTCTTTTAGATCTTGCAGTTCATTACCTACGTGTATTCCACTTCAAATATTATCACAAATTCTAGTTATTTCTTAATATAACTGTTTTTCGGTGCAACGAACAAACCAGTTGAAGTTGATTGAACCGAGTATTGAGAGGTAAATTGTTTCTCCATTTAGGCAAATGTTGTGTCAATGTGGTCAGAGGTAGAACGACCGTAGTTTCGATTCAAAATTCAATTACTCTACGCATACACGATGATCAAATTACTACTTACAATGGAATAATACCTATTATAGTATGAGTGATAGACTTACGATCAACAATTGTGGAAATATACGTAATTGGATGGATTGGATAAATGCTTTAATGTTAGTCTGTACAAAATTTCACACATATAACATAAAAAAGCTAAGTAACATCTAAATAAGTGAACAGGATGAAAATTGGTTAATAAGTTTATGAAAGTTTGGGTAGGTATTTGAATGGAACTGGAAGGTTTTTGAATGGAACTGGAAGGTTTTTGAATTTTAGACTTTTACTTCTGCAGTTTTTTTTTATTGACGTTCCTATAAGTAAAAAACTAACTGCTGTATCAAGTAGGTTTTGCATAATTAAGGGTTTGGCAGATATGAAAGTATCAGTAGTTAGGCTCTGATTGAACTGGTTTCTACCAAATCGAAGGTAGTTTTGACTAAGACTTGTTTAAAGTCAACGACTTCATGTTCGAGAAGTTTAGCCCTATCTTTTTCAAGTGACTTATACGGAGAGTGGTCAAAGGTTAAAAGGAGCAGTTGAGATCTAATCCATTCTAGGATCTGCGTGAATTTGCTCTTCGATAGGTTGTAGAACGAGACACTGTAGGTCTGGACTGTGTACGAGCGTGAATTATTAAACTAAGTAGTTTGTAATAGCAGAAGTCATTGAAGTATGTATGAAACAAGAATAGATCTCTAACAGAAGAGGAAGTTGTCTAATAATTTTGAAGACGTCAATTAAACGAAACATTTATATTGGTTTATGGATTACCGCCTACATAGTCAAATCAAAATATTAATTCTATTTTCAGTATGTTTTTTTATTGATTCATTCGCGTGGGTTGATAAATACTCCCATTATACAATCAAAGCAAATAAATGAATCCCTTCAATAAAACTAACTGATTTGACGTTTCTAACTGGCATCATAGAATAATTTAATAATGTATATTTGACTCGTCTGAACATGACAAGACATCAAAATTTGTTAGAAAGGTCGTTTCATGATATTACAGCAACAGACAGAAACGAAAGCGAGGGAAATGGGTGAATTATTTCATGTCAGTCATCGTTTTCTATACAGATAATGTCGAAAAATGACGCCGATGTAGTAGAGAGAAGACCGTATTTTGGAACTGTTTTGAATAGTTGATGAAACGATTATTCATGTTGAAAGTTAATTTATGATACGCGAGTACATTTTCAATGAACGAATAAAGTTTTTGACGTTAAATAGATCGGAAAAATTTAATAATTTAAAAATAAATAAATTAATTAAATGAGCTTGCGTGTGTTCTGGATGAGTGATGAATAGACACTGGAGGGTCCTAGCCTGATTCGCAGCTAGAGACACACTGTTTAAATTTGAATATAAAATGAACAATAAAGTGGACCGCCTGATACGCAGCAAAGTACCACTGTGAAGATGAAATATTTTTACGTTGAGCTGGTGTCAACGGAGGGTCTAACCTGATTCGCAGTTAAAGACGCACTGAGTTTAAGATCTGCGGAGTTTGTCGGTTTCAAATTTATCCCTTCCCGGATTGCGCAATTGTTCTAGAAAGTTCGTTAGCGTGGGTTTTTTATATTGTCTAGACGAAACGGTTAGAATTGCGGCTTAGATTATGGCGTGATATTTTATTGTGAAATAGAGTAAAAAAACTATCCCGTCTGAGCACAGTTTCCAAACGTATTTGGTGCGACGTTGCCGGTTGAATGAGTATGAGTTTATATGTTTAATTATCTGAAAATTAAACAATTAGTATCGTATTAAATTTCAATATATCTAAGGCATCACTGACGATAAAAACAAAAAGAACGAATGTCTAATTTGCGGAAACATACCGACCGGTAAACGCAACCTTGTACATTATACGTTACGCCACCACCACGAAACTCAAGCTCAACCGGCATTCGCCATTTTCAAAACATTATTTCCGCTTGGATGTGTCTTTTCAAAGGGACTAGTTATTCGCTTATCGGATACAACCAAAATGGCGATATATTATTATATACACTCGGTCCGCTATTGGAACTCAGTGCGAACCAGACAGCGGTCCTAAATATAGGTTGTCTCTGGCTTTGTTTACGCTTCTTTTTAAATTCAGTAACCCTAAATTTTCATCATTTAGGTTTACTTTCATATAAGTGGGTAAATAACTTCCAGTTTACCGAGAGCGTTAGTTTCTTAGCCAGTCGAATGCTTCCTCAAGCGACGAGCTTTGTTCTAATTGGTTAATTCTGCATACTAACACACGTCAATCAAGTACGCGTTGACTAAATGCATTAGCTCTGTACTTTATTTACATAAAAGTATATATAATTTTTTAAATGATTCTTCAATAAAGCAGGATAAATTTTGTCCTGCAATTGAAAATAGTTAAACTGTCTTTTCTCGAAAAAAAGGAAAGTAAAGAAGTTTGTCTCCAATCCTTCTTCAAACAAACGTCTTTTGGGTTTTCTTTTTTCACTCTCTTTCATCATGCTGACAAAGGTCAAAAACATAATTATATGTTTATATTTTTGAATACTTAACAAAATATGGTCTCATCATAGGCTATTTTTTAAAGTTTTCAAAGAAGAACGGGCTTTGAGATATTTTCTTATCCTAAACAGTATATCTTTAGAACCACTGGTATTGTTGAGATCTTGTGGATGGTCTGTGCTGTTACGAGAAGCCAAAGGAAATATATTTCCTGATATATCCTCAGATATCCCTGTTCCGGCTCCTTAGGGATATTAACGCCTTTCGTGTGCCTAGATGGAAGTCTGAAAGCCGTTTAGGAACGTGTATTTTGTACTCTTTACATAATCATTATTTCTCTTTACACGAAACAAAAAGAGATAAAAGATGAAATATATTATGTGTGTCAGTTTGAGTTTTGTTCAAGATTTTGCTTGTTTGTAGGAGAGAGTCAGAGGTGCAATCAAAATAGGTTCATGTAAAACAGAAAATGTTAATAAGTGATCAAAGAAAAGAAGAATGGATTAAAAATACTACATACTACAAAATTTTGAAGAGAATAATGCCTTTAGGGCATTCTTTATATATCTAACTTCCGAGGAAGACTTTTAGGACATTATTTAAATCAAATTTACTTCCACATCACAAAAATAATTCTTAATAACTTTCAAAATACATTCCACATTCCATTTTTTTCCGATTTCACACAAGTGATTTTATTGACTACCTGTACCTTCTACATTATATGAAGCTGATTAATGTCTCTAAGGAAATATAGCACTCGTAACATTTGTTGGTCCATGGTGACTGCCCTACGGCGTCTATAAAAGTAATTACGATGTCAGATATTATTCATGAAAATGTAGAAGTTTTAATGAAATTAATAAGTTGACTATTCCACGTAGTTTGTTTGCATGATTTTTATTTTTTTGAAAAGCTTTACTGAATCAAAACTTTTGCAATTAAAATACTCGAAATGAAAGTGAAGATCTGGTTTTTGTAGCTACTTTAAAACTAGTCTGAACAAAGTATATACACTTTATGTATTTATTTAGTAATAATATTAGTTTTTTGTATTATGTGTCTAATTAAATACCAGGCGTTTTACTTCTTAAAGATACAAATTTAAAATAGACAGTATAACTTATTACTGTTCTGCATTTATGCAATCTTAAGTAATAGGCAGTGCTATAGTTTAGAGAAGAAAGGAGTGCAGTAATTTAATTTGTAGAAGTAGTACAGGTTTAAGAGGTAGATATTTTATTTTTACCTCATCCTTCAATGCTTATTTGTAGTTAAAATTTTATTTGTAGTTAAAATTTTAATACATTTGATCGGCCTAATAAAAGATTTCGTTTGATTTAATCATGTTTCCATGATTTTTACTGTAATAAACTTATTCTTTTGACAGATAAGTCATAGCCGTATCGTATGTATTTTAATTGATTCGGAATTTTGTATTAATATATTGTTGCTTACTATCTATTTCCCCAAAGTTGTTCGTGAAATAAAATGTGAGAAATATTTAACTTTTATTCAATATTTTATTTTTACCTGAAATGTATTTTCTTTGTAAGCAACCTATTAAAAACTATTGATTTTATTATTATAAGATTTAATAAATAGATTCTTTAACCTCGACTCTAACTCATTAATATTTTAAAATTTTACTAAAATATTTTTTTTCTTTATTACCTTCTGTTGTAATCTTAGCCAGAATGTAATTATTTGTTGGGCGCCATCTACTCAGTCGGTAGAAAACTGAGTCTTAATCCCAGTCGTGCTTCTGTAATTGGCTGTGAATTGTAAAAATCGATAATAATGTAGAAATATTTATTAACAATCAAATAAAAAACGGTTAAATTAATGGTTGTTGTGAAGGGTTTGTTGGACAGAAGAAGGTAAGCGTAATGTTTTTTCTTATTTATGAAATTAACAATAATACTAGTTTTACAATTACCCTCTTACCTTATTCCAGTCTAAATTTAGTTACTTGCTAAAATGTAATCCAACCTAATTATATGAAATATTTTTGGCCTTGTTTTGTTTATAGACGTTTTTAAATATCGATATTTAATAGTGAATAATTGGTACCTTTAATACCTTTTTAGTTACTTCTGGTTACTTTCTTTGTAAATTCAAAATGTGACGAATATAATATCTTCCAGGAATCAAATCAGGAACATAGGATAAATTACTGCGGGATACAGTTGGACATGGATAATAAAGCAGGATGCAATAGGATCTGGATTCTCTTTCAGGAACAAACGAAGGAATAAATGATTGGAATTTTTTTCTTGATTTACTTCTCAATTTTCTTGGTTTATACAAAATATAACTTCACTTAAATTTGACAGGTAAAACTTCTTTCATCAATCAGTATGGCTGTGATTCTAACTTTATTTTGTTTTTGCGACGAGCTCTGATGTAGATTTGGTTTTTATAAACCATCATATCAAAGCCTCGATTGGATTTGACAGAATTTTAAATTAAATTATTATAAAATTCAAAAATTATTAATTTTTATACACTTTTTGATTATTTACACATCATTCTCGAGACAAAAAGAATGATTTTGACATAATTTATTTACTATTTCTACTTATATTAAATAACACTTTATTTTCCCGATTTATTGTATTTTCTCTGAATTTAAATTGATCATATTGATAAATCAATGTATTGCATTTTGAGGTTAAGTTTAAAATTTACTTCTCTTCTAACATTTAAAATAACAATGTTCTCATTGTTGTAGTGATCGCAGACTTATCTGAGATTATTCTACTTTAACTTTTTCTATTTGGTTATTTGCTAAATTATTTGTAAATGTTCTAAAATTGTCGATGAAAATCCCTTATGGAATTACCATGTTAAAATTTGATATCTAAAATTTTATATTTTCTTATATAATTATTACTCTAAAATTAGTTTCAAACTTTATTTTCTAAATTATTTACATTCTGTCTAGTGATTGTTTAAATTAAAATAGATAGTTATTTAATGGTTTTGATTAATTCATTTGTTTCATTATTTTTCTATATATTGAATATAAGTTTTGTATTCTCTTTATTTACTTCTTCACATTAGTCAACCGTTACAATATACCACGTATATAAGTAATTTTTTGACTAATGTTTCCAGTTAAATTGGTCGGATTAGTTTTATAATAATCCTCGACAAACTGTTTGGCTTAAGTCGAGAGTCGTGTGTTAGAGAACATAGCCGATCGAGTGAATAGAGCCCACTTTGGCTCATAGCCAGATAAAACAATGGTGCTTATGGAGTGATTTAGTAAATCTGAAATGGAGTAGCTGAATAGTTACTGTAAATAACTGCAATTTAGTGCATCTTAGCCTCGATTCGCAAGAAAACAGCTGCGTTAGCGCTATTCACGAAAAGGTCTTTATATCCCAAGACGAAGCAGACTTTTATTACTATTTGAAGATGAGCCAAGAAGGTGCCTCGTTAGATGCTTAAATATATCATAATTTTACTCTTTGATGTAAAAATTCCGATATTAAATTATATTTTATATTCTACATGCTTCTATTCGGGGTATTTGATGAGAAGGCATGTATTTATTCTGAAAATGCATGGCTCTACTAATATTTCAAGGAAACATATCCAAATGAAGTACGAAATGTCAATTATTATTTGTACCTGCCTCATTGGTTGGCATCAAATCTAGGCTGTGTATTTGAGACACACACAATTACATCGTTTTCAAGTACGAGAAAGCTCCAAAAAATTTCATTCAATAATGTTTGCAGCGTTTTTCTGTAGAAATAAACCACAGTAATTCTTAAGAAAAAAAAAATACAATTTTGCTAACCATATTTATGAATAATAAAAACATTTTTTCGATCCACTTATCTCGAACATCACTCCGACATATTGACGTATCAAATAAAATACAACATAAAATGTTGACATCGCATCCAAGTAATCTGGGCTTATTAGATTAACCAAAAGCAAGCGAAAGAAGGTAATGTTAAAAGAAAACATAACAATACTTAGTAAAAGAAGCAAAACAAAGACATAAAAAGAAACAATTTCGTCTGGAGAGAAACATATTTACTGTTAGGGATGACAGTGAACGAACATATGATATTATCCATAAAAATCTAATCCTATTAACTTGTCCTGAAAAACTTTGAAGGCGCCATTCAGCGAAGAAAATCTGTGACAGGGGCGTAGTGAAAAGACGTCTTGATATTTTTATTTAAGGCACTTACATAAACTGCTAAATTTAAAAACACATAGTTGTTACTTTTTCACTATTTCACAATGATATTTCGCTCTTTACAGATAGACCAGTTGTCAGAGAAGGATATTGACCAAAAGCTCGCACAAAATGTGATATCAATGAAACTTGGCCCTTAAGTACTTGAATGGGTGTAGAAAACGATAAAAAAATCTTTGCTGCTCTAAAGTGTATGCTAACTTCACCATTTCGAAAATAAAATCGATAATTTAGTTTTCTCATTATATATCGAAAAAAAAATTCGAAAAACTAATAGCACCACGTAAAAGAGCGGAAAATTATATTATAAGTTATTTAAAAAAAAATTTGTATTACTATAAAAATTATTAAAAATAAGAAAGCCGTTGTGTTTCGCTCAGATTACACTGCCTCTGAGCTCAACGCATAATAAGCGCCCTCTACTCCTAGTAATATAATATACTATTCTTTTTGATGTGTGGGAAAGATTTACTTACATCTGTTTTTTATTCGTTAAATAAACAAAATTTATCCGTATAGTTTTTGTAAATAAATTTGAAACGTCGTTTGAAGCGCTACAAGATATCCTATTAATCAGTAAACTCTATCTAATTTCTGGTCTATTTGGAGTAACAGTTTTATTGGGAAAATGTTTATTTACCAACAGAAAGATCAATTATTTTACCTTCGCACTTAATTCAATTACCGTTTACGTGTGTCCGTGTGCCGATAAAACCAACTACCAAATGTGAGCAAATCCAATATGCAAACGATAACAAACATGTAACGCGAGTTGGGATCAAACGTAAACATGATTATCTAATGTAAACTGCCAAGTATATAGTTCCTTTCGACCGATATAACCCAATGTCTGTTCGGTATTTATACCAGTAGGTATAGTGAAGCTAAACGAAATGGTGCAGGGTCTATCTGGCCGCAAAAAAGTCTTCTAGTTTAGTTTATAGATCAGGAGCCATAGTGGGATGAGTATAAACCGATCACATATGCAATCACTAAGTGGTAATCGAATAATGGGTCGGCTACGCGACCAAATGCATTTCCTATCAGCTATTAGCCACAGACTGCAAATGCGACATTGTCTTATCACAGCGTTTCATTTGAATTCAAACCAATAGGATGAATCGGGTCCATATTTAAAAGGATTTAAGAAATATAAGGAGATTTTTAGCCTAAACCCAACATAGTTTTACGGTTCCAAAAAAAAAATAGGAAATAAGAATTAAATCTATCTATAGTTTGTTGTTGTAAAGTATAAAATTCCCTTCGTAAATCAATTCTCATCGTCTAGCATCCGATCCGCAAAGACCAAACGTGCTCAGTTTCACTTTATTTAGTTTACACAGCAAATCTGAGAACAGATAAAATTGACCAAATCTTTCTTTACAACTAGGAAACGAATCGTCTCACGGCTTCCTACTATCATAACACCGTATAAAGATATTCTCCATGATATAGTCCGATGCCAAAAATACAATGTCAAACTTTTATAAATATGTGTGAATGAATCTTCTTTTAGGCGAGCCTTTAACTCCAAAATTGTAGCGAATACCTATATTAATACTCCAACTACAAAGCCCCACAAAAAAATTTTGTCTGCGCCAAGAACTTCACCACTGTAACTAGGGGTTTTTGGGGTCGCTGAATCAGATTTTCCCAGAAAGTTTCCTCAATTTGACCCTCAAATGACCTGATGAGGTAAAGCGGGCCTCGGATTCGGATACAGCGACCCCAAAAACCCCTAGTTACAGTAGTGAAGTTCTTGGGGTGCGGCTGTGCTATTTACTTTTATGACACACAAACGGGCAATGGTTCTAATGTCAGTGCAGCTCAAACAGAGCTCACTGCTATCTACCAGAAGAAACATTACTGGTAATAATATTTACATCCTTACGGACAGCAGACAGGCACTACTAGCTCTGGATAGACCACGCATTACATCAGGCTAGTACTAAAATGTCACCAGGCCCTGATCGAAGCTTGCAATAACAACGTGGGACCTGGCACTTTCATAGCCTTATCGGCATCAGCTGTGGCGGACCTGCTAAAGAAACACTCCCTTGACAAGTTTAAGAGTAGATGGGACGACGAAACAGGCTGCAAGCTAGACAAGGAACAGCGGAACAGCCAAAAAATACATGACTATGAATAGACAGAACATGCGCACAGCCACAGGTATCCTGACTGGCCACTGTCATCTACGAAAACACCTCCACAGGATAGGGATATCTGACACTCCACTGTGTAGAGGATGTGACCAGGAAGACGAGACTGTCGAACACATTCTTTGCGAATGTCGGACACTCTCACAAATAAGACATTTTCTTTTCGGCGAGCAGATACTAACACATGAGGGAGCTACCTTCAGGCGACGTCATCACTTACTTTAAACAAGGCTGGCTCAGAAGGATGCACAATGGGCCAAATGTGGCCTACATGCTGTGGGGTGCCCCACCCTTCTATCTTTACTGGTACAGAGAGATATGGTACACAATATTAATGAGCCAGTTGAAGTTAAGAATTTAAATGTCTTATCTATTGTAACGAACTGTAATTAGACCTGTTAAAGGTAGAAGTGTATTAAGGCTGAAAAAGAGATGCCAGCAGATCAAAGAAAAGGTTTGGAATATTAAAGCTAAAAATTCCAGAGAAGTTTAGACAGATGGAAATGATGTCTGAAAATAAAGAAATCTAACAGAGAGGAAGCCTTTTGAAGGTAAATTAAGGTTGAGCGAAATACAGTTCGCTGAAGAGGAATCGCAAATATTGGTGCTAGACATTTTAAAAAAATCGCCATTGTATAACGTCATTTTCTATTGTATAAAACGCTTATTGTTCATACACAAGTTCTAATTCAAAAAAGGGTTTGATTTAACGTTTGAAAAACCGTTCCATAATGGCGAAATTCAATAAAATACAAATTGTTTGCATGATTTCTGAAATTGAAACAGTTAAGCAATTATTTTTTGGTATGCCATATTTTCCAGGTTCAACATTAAGTTTTAATAGCAATTATGTGGTCCAGGTATATATTGAATATAAAAATCGTAGTCCTGAATTGAAAAATATAAACTAAAATTATATTGGACAAAATCGGCCTGATAGTGTAGTTTTTTTTTATTATGGCCTCCGACTATAACACATATAAAGATGTTTTCACTGTTTGTTCTTCGCTAAAGCATTTTCATCGGTTTCCGCAGGCAGTCTCCAAAAGAGCTGCTTTTGCAATGATTTAGAGGGTTAATAAAAATAAGGAAAACGTCAGGAAAAACGTTATGAAAACTTGCAGAGGGTGGTGGGTGGTGGGGGGACATAAGGTGAAGGGAACGTCGCATGCTGTGGCGAGCTATTCTTCAGCACTTTGAAGATAATAAAGAAGTTTATGAAATGTGCCGTTTTTACTTTAATGGAAGTGTGAAGTGGTATATTAAGTCATCTCAGCGGTTTTTGAATGTTTTCGCTTAAAATTTTATCGGGTCTGTCGTCGCGATAATAAAACTTTTTATTTCATATATACAAGGTTGAAATTGGGAAAAGCTTTTTGAGTGTACTTATTTCATAAAGTTTGTATAATATATTAATTGGTCAGTTTACCATATCTATTGTTATGATTTGTTAGTTTTGTGAAATTAAATTATTTTATTTTTATTAATTCACCTATTATTGCAAAGAGAAATTTTCAAGTTTTCTTTAATTAAATAAGATTCTATTTGTCGTAAACTATTACTGTCAATCAAAATTTACTTTGTTAAAATGTTTTAAAGTGTGGTGACTCGAATTTTGATGAAATTTTGAAATCTTTCTTAACTTTCGTTCTTACTTTGAGCATTTCAAAAACTATCTTTGCAACATAGGTTCTGAGTTCTGATCTATATTAAATAACATTTATATTTGTTTTAGATTGTACTTCTGATTATATTTTCCAAATGTTTCAAAATAAAGAAAAATAAACACCAAAGTTCATTTCTAATGAACAAATTGAATGATTTTTCTCAAAGTCATCAGATTAATTTTAATTTTATTATTACTTTTAAACGTGAGTCATAATTTACTATATCACTATGAATTTGAATTACTTTTTTCTAACTTAAAAAACGTCGATAAAAAATCCTTGATATCGGAGTCTTTTCAAAGGTAATACACCCTTATCAAATTATTATGTTGAAAAATCTTCCGATAAAAATAACGCACTCTAAACGCAAACACTATATCACAGCATTTAGATAAGAAGCGCTTACAATCATTTTAAAATTTGGTGGTTTTTCAGAATGGAAACCCTTTTTTATCGTTTGGTTTCGAAATTATCTAGGGATTTCGCATTACTGACTTAACCTTAACAATGCAAAGCTTCGATAATGCTGCCTACCGTGAATCAAAGGTGGAATTATATACCTAAGGAAGAAAAATTACTTCAGATTTTTCATCGAAGAGCAATTTAACAGGCCCGGAATTTATATTTTGTATGTATGGAATGTCTCTCATACAAACGCTTAAAAGTAATATAAAATAGTATTATTTTTTTGAATATTTCTTTTTAAATCTCAAATGATTTTTCTGGATAATGCATCATCTGACTTCGCTTTCCTGTCAGAGTCAGTTGCGCTTTTTTATTGTTAATTAGATCTTTTTTGTTGCTGACCCACTTAAAACCAACAAAGATTAAAAAAAAGAAGATTCTCAAAGAAAAAAAACCTGGACACAGCATCTGCATTTGACCTTAAAACAAGTTTAATTTTGTACTCTAATATCTTGTAGTAAATAAAAGAGTGCAGAATTAATTATGTTTTAAAATTAAATGAAACAAGAATAATCATTAAAAATTGAAATCAATGATGTCAAAAATCTTCCAGATTCTAGCGTATACGCGGACGATTTGGTTTGTAACAAAAATATTTAATTTGTTGCAGTTATAGCTGACGAAAAGTCTCTAAATTGGGCTATAACCTATAGCAGACACTTTGAATATTAACTATATCTCTCATAAACTCAAACACCTCATCGATCAACTAAACGACTTGGAAATTCTTTTTAATGTTTCTATTGAATGTTTTTAATTTCTGCTAGCAAAAAATAAAGTTCTTGTGAGAGGTTTAAAAATTTTCACACCTTCTGACTACTGTTATATACCAGGACCTACGGTTTTACATGATCTCCGAGTCATGGTGGGTTGGCGGTATTATGAACTACTCGTTCCTTTTGTTTTTAGATTAGTTACTCTTTCATAACTTTTACCAAAATAAAAATAAATAACGTTGTTAATATATGATCTCCCTGTCTAAAATCTTTCGTGATTCTTTATTTAAAATTGGCCCGTTTCGCTTATTACTTTCTTTGAAATTCCCATTTTCATCATGGCTTTATATATTTTTGTCTGCCCATTATGTCATACGTTTTCATGGAGTCTACAAAAACCACATACAAATTTTGATCCAAATTATTAGCCGTTATCTATTTTAAAGGAAATATCTCATCCATCACTGACATTTTTTTTTCTGAAACCAGCCTGGTCTACTCGTACTTGTTCTTTAAACTATTTCTTGTATCTGGTTGTCAATCCAACTTCAAAAACTTCCTTAAAATACCCCTTGCACCTATTGATATTTCCTGTTATCAGTTTTGAATAATAATTTGCTACTGATTCGTCTTTGACATATAATTTCATTTCCTGAGATAATTGCCTTAATTCCCACTAATCGACCTCAAAAACATTTTCATTTCCCAGCCGTACAACAATGACGTCTTATAACAACAGAATTTGGCTAAAGCCTAATCTCGCATTCGTGGCAAGTGTAAATTCACAATTAGCTTCATGTGTTCTAAGTCAAGACAGCACAAAATGTATTAGGGAGATGCCTAGATACCTACTTGACATGCCCTTGCCGATTCGCTTGAACTCCATCCGAATTTCTATCCCTTAGACAGTGGTGTACACGTAAGGCATTGTTAATAATAATTACATTAATTATTATTACGCATACGCGGTATAAAAGAATTATTTTCTAGAAATATATGCTTTACGGGAAATCTATATAAGCTTCGGCAATTAGAAAAAGGGCAAGTGGAAAAAATATCAAACATGTTTTGACAAGATTTGAATGTTACTTTATAGTGTTACGTACTATCTTTTGTGTAAAAGAGAAAAAATACTTTTGTTCAATATTTAATTTCGTTATTTTGTTTATTTGAATTTTAGTTTTAGTACATAACCTACTAAATTACTGTTGATTTTTTTATTGCTTTCTGTCGTAATCTCAGACAGAATGTACTTATTTGTTTTTGATAATTTTGGGCGCCATCTACTTTCCAGTAGAAAAATTTTGTCTTAATCCCAGGTAGTGCTTCAGCTATTGGCAGCGTGATTGTAAAAATCGATAATAACGACTCATTAAATATAAAAACATTTATTAATAATCATAAAATAACGGTTAACCTTTTAGTTAATGTGAGAATAAGAGTTGTTTGACAGAATAAGGTAAGCGTAATAGATTTCTTATTTATAAAATCAACAATTAATACAAATCTTATAATTACTCTCTTACCTTATTATAATCTAAATTATTTAGTAATTAATTACAATATAATCTAACCTAATTAAATAAAATACTTGGGATAGATGCAATACAGGATACAATTGGATCTGGATAGTTTAACAGGAACAAAGATGAAACAAATATCGGCTTCTTCTCTTGATTTAACTTTAAGTTTCTTGATTTACAAAAATATAACCTCACATAATTTGACAGGTAAATTTCTTTTAATTTTTATCTTCAATCAGTATTGCTTTGATTTTAAATTTCTTTTGTTTTTATTACGTGCACCGATGTGAACAGTTCAAGAGGTTTTGATCAAAAGCCTCGCTTGACAGCGAAAAGTAGTTTTTATAAACCATCATATCACGGCTCTCCAGATTAAAATTTGACAGTTTTTTACTTAAAATTTTTTTAAAAATTCAAAAATTATCAATTTTTATACAATTGCTTATTACCAAATTATTCTCGAGACAAAAAGAATGACTTTGATATAATTTATTTACAATTCCTACTTAAATTTACACACAGACTTTTTAGTTCGTCATTATCGATTTCTAAAATTCTATACAACTTTATTATTACTGCATTTTTTACAGTAATTCTTTGATTTTAGAAGTCCCAACACTTTATTTTCCGGATTTATTGTATTTCCCCTGAATTTAAATTGATCAAATTGATACATCATGATATTGAAATTTGAGGTTAAGTTTAAAATTTCTTTTTATTCAAACATCTAAAATAACAATGTTCTCATTGTTATTGTGATCGCAGACTTATATGAGATTATATTACTTTAAATTTTACTATTGAAATCTTTGCTAAATTGTTTGTAAATATCCTAAAATTGTTGGTGAAAATCTCTTATGGGATCAACGTGTTAAAATCTGACATCTGGAATTTTAGATTTTCTTTTGCAATTACTACGTTAAAATTAGTTTCAAACATTATTTTAGAAAATTACTTTCTGTCCTGTGATTTATTGAATTAAAATACAATAGATATTAGATGTAGCTCAATCAGATCATCACTTATTTCCGAAACTAAAAAATGCATTGAAGGTAGAACCTTTTAAACAAAGAAGCTGATGTAGGCGATGCGGAGGAAGGTTTACACTTCAACATAAACTATGGTTGATGTTGTTTAAAGTATTTATAGGTAAAATAATTTAAAAGTATAGTGGGTATCACTCAGTTTCGACTTTTAAAGTGAATTATTTCAATGATTTTCACCCAATCTGAGTTCCACCAATGCTTCCCTCCAAACTTCAGTATAAGTTAAACAGGAATGTCTTACGGTATTCCGTGTACTCTCAACTACATAACAGTCAGAATACCTAATAAGAAGATTCTTGCAATAATTGCTTTCCAGTATTTATGATGATTTTTGGTGGAAAGAATAATTAATGTCAAAGTCTACAAAAGCAAAGAGTAAATTGGTTAAGGATTGTGGTTATATGGTCTGGAAAAAGAAAAGTGATTTGTTGACTACTTATTTAACGAATTATCTGTCCACTTTCGATTTAAGTCATCATCAAAGTTGGAAGGACCACATCCATTTAATGTAGTTAAAAACACTCTTGAGGGTTTCTGGATATTGGCGGTTGAATTCCTGAGGTAGCTCAGATTGTATTGTAATGCCTTTTCACTGAAAAAAAAAACGAATCCCGAGAATTTCCGGTTAAATGAATTCCTGTTGTTTAAACTATTGTAATTATAGCAAGAAAAAACCGTTAAGAGAACAAACTGATACTTGCAATCTAACAGGCCGATTCCAGTTAAAGTGACTTGAGTAATAGCAGTAATAAGGTACTGTTAATTTATCAGGAATATTTCCTGCGTATATAGAATAATATTTTGCTATATTTACGGTAACTCGTTATTGAGTCACTTGTGTTGGTTCGTTGGTTGTTGGATACCCGTATGTGGTTATTTGGCATACTCGGACGCCAGTTTTCTATGCAAATACACTGTGCAGTGATTGTGATACTTATTAAAATAATTATGTCGGCGTCAAGTGCTAATTCTAACTTTTTATACCATTTGGGCCCAATTGTCTTAGATGGGGTCGATTAGGAAGACAGACTATATTCGGTAATTGGTGAACCGACTGATACAATGTAATTAGCAGCCAGCGACGATGATGTGACCGGCTATTTAAGACGATGAGGTTTGACCAATTACACTGAAACATTCAGAAGTAAGTAAATTTCATGATTTCAAATTATTTGGATATAGAGTGTCTGTCACTAAAACAATGTTTATTGAAATAATCGTAATAAGGAAATTCCTGTTAAAACGAAATTACAGTTCCGGTAAAAGTAAGGTAGTTCGTTAAAATAACAGGAATATTCCAGTAAATCAATGTAACGATGCTGTAAATAGTACAGCATATTCCGGTTGTTTCTAGAGGAATTAAAAGATCGGAATCATCACGTAAAATTAACAAATATTCCTGATG
This sequence comes from Crepidodera aurea, assembly GCA_949320105.2. Taxonomy (NCBI): domain Eukaryota; kingdom Metazoa; phylum Arthropoda; class Insecta; order Coleoptera; family Chrysomelidae; genus Crepidodera; species Crepidodera aurea. The sequence continues at coordinate 14,325,409 of OX439479.2, forward strand.
TCGCTTATATAGGTGGAATTTCCTGTAGAATTTGCCGAATTCCTGTTGTATATACTGGTAAATTGTGTGTATAATTTTAGGTAGATTTAATATAATGAAAAAATCTACGGGAAAAAATCTAATTGATCTAGTTTTAAGACTATAGTGAATTGCATGAAATTTACATTACAATTTTTTTTTGTAATTCCCATTTCGTTTTTAAACAACTTTCTACCTCGGGTAAACTAGTTATTTACCGAAGGATAATTGAGTGAAACCCTCTGAACCAGAACTATACAAAATGCAGTAAAACTTAATTCTTTCTTATGCTGTTCCCGACAATTTTTCCGATATTTACCAAAAATTATGTACGACGGTACAGCAAACTTCGCACCATCTTGCCGAGAAAAAGTAAAAAAAAAAACTTTAAAAAACCTTGGAGAAAATAATTTACAATCGTCAAGGAAGGATGAACGCTTCGAAGAAGGAATCACAAAAGCAAACTTTGTATAGAACCGAATAACCGAAGGAGCGGGAACGGAGGCAGGCGAGTAGCGCAGGATGCCGTGACAGAAAGATAAATACACCATTTAAAAGCGTTTAATATAGTGGAAATATTTACTATGTGTCGGGAATTTTCTTCTGGGGTTTCGTTTCCTCGTTATTTATAGATTCACATATTTGGGAAGGGTATTCTCCAATTGTGTATTTTATCTCTTATCTCGAAATGTTTATGTTACCGAATAAAAATGCCGATTCGGGAAACTTGGTCGAGTGAAAACAGAACTTTTACATTAAACGCATTCATACCAATATTGTGGGGGAATATAATTTATATATTTATTCAATTAACCATTGGCTTAACCTCCATTGAACAAGGACACAGTAGAATCACAAAAATCATCACAAACTCGTTGATGGAGATGAGAAGTGATGAAATGGCACCAAAAAAACAACTTCACAAAGCCCTTCACCGTTCAGCTGAGTTGGGAAGGTGAAGAAACAAACAACTTTCGGGAAGGAACATTGGATTGGTATACTGATGGGTCAAAACCCGCAAGTGGAACTGGAGCTGGAATATATGGTGAAACAACCAGATACAACCTAAACGCATCAGTATTTCAAGCAGAAGTACATGCTATAGAGCTTTGTTTGAGGGAGAATATTGACAGGGGGTATAGAGGAAAAACAATCCTCATTTACTCTGACAGTCAAGCTGCCCTACAGGCCTTATCATGTAAAAAATCAGATCAAAATTGGTCTGGAACTGCCTACAACCCTGCTCATTCTGGCCAACCAAAATAAGGTAACATTTAGATGGGTCCCAGGGCATAAAGGGATAAAAGGCAACGAGGAAGCAGACGCCCTGGCAAGGAAAGCCTGAACCGGCGTTTGGCATTCCTAAATCCTCGGTACGACTCTAGCTGACTAGGTGGAACACCGGTCACGCTGGGATCTCGTGCCGGGCCAACAAAACAGTAAACGAATGGTTAAAGCGCTATCAAAAGTACTGGCAGGTGATATTCTGAATCTAAGCAGAAATCAAATAAGGCATGTCACGGGACTAATAACCGGACATTGTCACCTTAGGCAACAACTACATAAAATGGGCATCTTTCAAGATGAACCCATATGTAGACTATGCAATGAGGAGGATGAAACAGCCTCTCATATCATACTAGACTGCCAGGCACTCACGCACTGGAGGTATAACCTACTGGGGCCGGTAAACTCACAGGAGGACCTTCCAAAAGAAAATCTGGTGAAAAGGCTACTTAGCCTGATAAAGGTAACAAACCTCTTCACCTGAAGATAACGATGTAACTGACATAGTACAATAAGTCTTAAGGCTGCAGTATCGAGGCATTTATAAACCTCAGTCAGGTACATAGTCTTAATCAATTAATCAATCCATTGACTGTGAGGTTAAGGTATTTGATAACAACAACGTGGTCACTTTAGCTTGGACCAAAGGCCATGGAAAATCAAAAGGCAACCGTATAGCTGACCTCGTTAGCTAAGAAAGCAGCCCCCCAAAAATTTTTGGGACCTGGCACTTTCATAGGCTTATCGGCATCAGCTGTGGCTGACCTACTAAAGCAGCGCTCCCTTGACTAGTTTAAGGGTAGATGGGACAACGAAACAGACTGCAAGCTAGCCAAGGAACTATTACAGTATCCGAACAGCTAAACACCCAAAAAATACATGACTATGAATAGACGGAATCTGCGCACAGCCACAGGTACCGTGACTGGCCACTGTCATCTGCGAAAACACCTCTACAGGATGGAGTTATCTGACACTCCACTGTGTAGACTGTAGAGGATATGAACAGGAAGACGAGACTGTCGAACACATTCTTTGCGAATGCCCGACACTCTCACAAATAAGACATTTTCTTTTTGGCGAGCAGAGGCTAAGGGTAAAAACACAGTGGAGCAGGGCAGGTCGCTGGTAGCCTAGATGGTCGCTTACTCGCTTACAGCGATGTAGAATTAAAGCGTGATTCCTTACGGGCGAGTACACGATGGATCATATCAGTTAGCTAGGATAGTAGCAGTGAGCTTGGCTGTAAGCCAAGTTTACATCGCTTAGAGCTAGGATGCCCCGGCGAATAACGAATGTAATAAAAAAAGCACCAGAAAAGCCAAAAAAAATGCTTAACATTTTTACTGGATGGAGCTTTTAATGATGTACGAGTTTATTGTCCTTTCCAAAGTGTTATTTGTAAATTCTTTGGTATCAAATCACAGAGAGGAATAGGAATAAAACGTTCTATTTCCTTCTGCTGATACAGCCTATAATTCCCGAGATCTAGATAGTATTGATGATTCAATTTCTAAGTAGAATCCGTCGTCGACTGCGCCAATTAAACCTTATATGACTGGCAATTGTTGGAATTACCCCCGTATCGGCGACATCTCGGTCGAATGGAGGAATACAAAGAGGATACGCTAATTCATTTAGATCAGTTAAATTCGTGAGGCGCATGCTTATTGACGCAATATTGGAAACCGCGAATAATATTAACACCCAAAGTGTTCTATAATCGAGTCTGTGCTCTTAATTGTTATTGTCTTAGGGTGGTAATGAACACATAAGTTTGTGTTTAGGAGGAACGCTGATTTTACAACCTTTACTGTTTTAGTTAAATCGGGGAATTACCGATGCAAAACTTAACGAAATTTCATGTAAATTTGATATAATTTTGTTTATAAATGCTTTTCACATGTATGTGACCAATTTTCATCCCAATGACAATTAAATAAGCATTAAAAACTAACTGAAAACTAATTAATTTAAATTTTGTGATTAATTCATTTCTAGGTCATTGATGAAATACCTTTATCTGAAGTAAAGGTGAATAAAACGATGAATCTATATCGTCTTCAGAAATGGCAGGTACAGACACAAGATCACACCAGATTAAATCCTTCTTCCCACTTCCTCATCTTCGTATGTCGTTCTATATATATACACTCTGTCCCAAAAAATAATATTCAAAATATAGAATATTTAATTCAACAGAATAATCGAACTGAAAATAAATAAAATCGCAAAGTTATTATATGAATATTTATTAAACAAATAATATTTTAAATTGAAATAAGGATTATAAATTACATAATGAATGTGACCCAAAGGCAATTGTAGATGACCTTCGAAGAAGGTATTAAAAAAATCTTTCTAATTTTTATTGCTTTCTTTACTGTCTTTCTTACACAAGATCTGCTACTCGAGCATACATGTCCCATCTGGAAACTAACCATTTATTCTGTTTATGTATATAAAAAAGTCTTGTATATAGCACGAAACACAAATGTTGATTTTGTCAGGCCTATACTCTACTATTAACATAATTTTTAAATCTGATTTAGTTCAGTCAATTCTAGCCTGTAACTGTTTATTATTTTATGGAAAATCCGAAATATAATTTCGAGGGACAACCTGCATATTCCACTCTCTGTCTGCCGCATCGATCAATCATGTTTGTATACATTATGCAGTTATCGAAGGACGAAAGGATCAGGATATTCAGAACCGTAGGGATATGAGATGGGACTCGACATTTGTGTAAACAGATGAGGTATGATAAAGGTGTTACGTAAATGTAAGAAAACAAGATTATTAACCAAGGCTTATCTATCGCATTCTCTTATTGTTGAGCCTTAACTTCATTTTTTAACAAAAAAGGCAGAACAAGAAAGAATCTTTTATCTATTAGCTATAAATAAATAGAATTTATTGATGGTATTTGAGTATGAGTTTACAAATAACTCAAAAAAAAAACTTGGTATAATAAAAGATAGCAAATAGTTCAAAAAGTCTGGAACACATTTTTTGAACTATACGCGTATCTTCGGCGTCAGCTCGCTAATCTTAATTTTTTTCAGGGCAGTTTCAGCGTGAAATATGACCCTTTCCGTCCGTTTCTAGTTCCCCCCACACGGCTAATGTCCGATGAGTAGCTACCGCTGATATAAAACTAATGATGTACTTTTTGGCTCCTCCTGATAAATTCATGATTGATGGTAGTTGGAAATACTTTGCGCGAAAGAGAGACTAACAGAGACATATTTGTTGGCTTTCCGTAAAAACCGACATTACCAAGAAAATAGTACGTACGTCAGAGTTCCCGGAAACAATATCTAATGAATCATCATAAATAATAGTTAAGATGTGTTTGAAATCAAGATGTCAAATAAAAATACTTTCAAATTGTGCGACGAAAGATGAGAAATACTGTTTACTTTGTGGATAAATCTGCACTGAAATTTTCTGCTGGACTGTGGTCAGAATATTTAATGCATAAACGTAACCCAGCAATCAGTAAATCTATAAATGTTTCAGGATGTTTAAGGGAAATGGTCTGCCGAAACTAGCATATGTGCAGAGTTTTGAACTACTGCATAGAGTTGTAAGAAGAAATAAAACATGTAGAGTACAAAATATACGATGGGAAGACAAAAAAAAAAACTCGAACACCGGGAAGACCACATAAGAGATAAACGGGAATTTGAAGATCATCAGATCTCATAAAACATTAAGACTATGACGCTGATGGAAGAAAACGGATCTGTGTGTATCTTGAACGACACGAATCCCACTGACTATTATTAGCAACCCATTCGAAAAGAAAATATATGAATTTGGCATAGATCGATCCATTTGACAGCTCTTGGCGGGATGCTAAATGAAAAATTGAAATATATTTTGTGTGTATTTCAACTCAAGAGTTCTGAAATCAGTTCAGTTAATAGATGGAATTGAGAGGTTCATATTTCGGTATGATTGAAAAGATCCTACGATAAAATACGATCCATTCAAACGTTTAAAGAATTTCTAGATTGTTAGCAGGCGTATTGGAATTTGTTGGAGACGAAATGTAAACAGTATTTGATGGAATCTTTGTTATAATGTAGTATTGAAATGTGAAGAGTATTTTAAAAATTAGTACTGGAGTAATAATAAAAGTGAAAAATACAAAATTCATATATATTTCTGTCCAGATGAAAACCGTAAATCTGCTCTACGAAAACAAATAGATATACATAAATAATTTAGACAAAGAATGGTATTTTATACCTACAATAGCGTCACCCGATCTTTACGGCCAAATATGAAAATTATTACTTAGTTTGAAAGGAATAAAAATGGTTTCCTTGAGAATTTGCGACATATATGATCGAGAAACTTTAAAACACTGCTGTGATACAAGTAACTATTTTTAAACAACTTAATAATGTGTCAAAATTAGGGACAATATTTATATTTTATATAATACACCTGCGATAAAGCATAAAACATTTATGGAGTACATTTTATAGAATCCACCAAGTTAAATTTCCCAAAAATTCTTGGAAAATTGATTCTTCATCTCTTGGCAAATTTCTTTGCCATTTCAAGTTTCTAGTCCTTTTTTGCGCAATAAATTTGCTTTTGTTTCGACTGAAAGTTTCGGCTTTTTATTCCAGAGGGATGACGCAGGGTGACAGAATTTTAAATAGAAAGTGACAAGATTTTTACGTTGGTATAATACAAATACATCAAAACAAGTGGAAGAGCGAAAAAAGTTGAATAATAAAACTATTTTTAATAATTTACTTGATCCCAAAACTGTACCTTATAATAATTTATACATAACAGTAACATTTTGCGATTAATATTTTTACCATAGAAAATTGTGACAATTTTTGAAATAAAATCTACATTTATCTCAATTTTGTTAATAAGCAATCCATTTCAGCCAATTTATTGGAACAAAGTCAAATTGTAGAGCTGAACTAATTCATAAACAAATTTAATAACAAACAAAAGTTTCCCATTTCGTGGCATCAAGTAAGAAAAAAAGCCTGTCAATTCCGCTGTCAATAATCAGACGCCGTTCCCCTTTTCTCCGTTTGGCCAATTAATCCCTTATTGATTCGTTAGCAGTAGGGAAATACGCCCCTAAATATTACATTATCTAAACAGTTTCGATCCAAATATTAGCTCAATTTAACTTTTCGCTCCAAAAGGAATCAAATATTAGAAGGACTCCTGCGGTAGATGACATAACGTAGACAAAAATATATTTGAGTGGTTTAATATTAAATTATTTATAAACAGGAAGCTTTTTATCCGACAAACCGTTACCATATGTACTGAATTCGTAAAATATGAGGATATATTTGTCGCTTAATTCAAACCATCTAAAAATTTACGATAATTCTGAAAGGTTTTGGAACAAAATTTAAAAAAATATAATCAAATAGGAACTAATAAAAGAATTATACTTATTATTGCCTACAGAGGTTACAGAACCCCCCAAAAAGATCTTGAAACTAATTAGAAGCCTGAATATATTGTAACGGTTAACTAATTCCAATAGCTCCAAAAGAGAACAAAAAATTTAATATTTAGCACAAAGAATCAAAAAGAAACAGAAGTTTATTAATACGAATAAAATCATTACTTATTGTATTTTGAGTAATCACAAGACAGAATGATATTTAAAACAATGTTTTAAAAGAGTTCTAGCATGATAATTCAAAATTCAATATCATGGTATATCAAAATAATTAGTTAAAATTTAAGGGAAATAATAAAAATCAAAGAAATAGAGTTCCGGATTTCTAAAGTTAAAGAAATACAGTAAAAAAGGGGAATAATAATGAAGTTTCATGGAATTTAAGGAATCGATAATAACGAACATTAAAAGTCAGTGTATAAATTTAATATAAGTAGAAATAGTGAGAAAATTATATCAAAATTATTCTTTTTGTCTCTAGAATAATTTAATGTTAATTAAAAGTAGTAAAAAAATTAATAATTTTTGAATTTTATAAAAATTTACATTAAAAAACTGTCAAATTCCAATCAAGTAAGCTGTGATTTGATGTTTTCTAAAAACTATTTCGCGCTGTCAAGCGAGGCTTTTCACCAAAATCTTTTGAAGCGTTCACATCGATCCTCGTAATAAAACAAAAGAAAATCAAATCAAAGCAATACTGATTGAAGATAAAAAATTCGAAGAAATTTACCTGTCAAAATAAGTGAGGTTATATTTTTGTAAAACAAGAAAACTTAAAGAAAAATCAAGAGGAGAAGTCCAATTATTTATCCTATCGTTGTTCCTGTTAAATAATCCAGATCCTGTTGTATCCTGACTGTTGATCTAAGTTATATTAAAGGTACCAATTTACTATGTTAAATATCAATATTTAAAAATGTTTAAAAATAAAAAAGGTCACAAGTTTTACAATTAATTAGGTTAGATTTTTTTGTAAAAACAATAACTAAATTACTTTAGAATATAACATTGGAATAAGAAAAATATTACGCTTACCTTATTCTGGCAAACAACTCTTTCACATAAAATAAACGGTTAATCGTTATTTATTTTGAATATTAATAAATATTTACATATTATTTACTGAGTCGTTATTATCAATTTCTACAATCACGCGGTCAATAGAAACACTTCCTGATTTCAAGATTCTCAAATTTTCTACTTCATAGTAGATGGCGCTCAACAAAATTATCCACAACAAATAATTACATTCTGTCTGAGTTTACGGCAGAAGGCAATAAGAACAAAAAGATATAGGTAAAATTTAAAATTTGTTATAAATATTAAATTAACAACAAACCAAATTAAAGAGCTAAAGTCGAGGTTGGTTAATCTATTAATAAAATCAATAATACCATTGTAGGTTATGTACTAAAACTCAAATAAAAATAAATATTCAATAAAATTAATTTTTCTTTTACACACCGAGAGTACGTAACAATATTTATAGTTAAATATTTATGGCCAATTTTTGAAAAATATTATATAACTTATACAATCGTACAAATTTGTTCAATTTCAAAAACAATATAGTTTTCTTTCCAGCACTTCAAACAATAAATCATTAATTAAAATTCGATTTCCAAATAATCCATATTTCCAGGACAAAATTCCACCACACCAACTAAAATACGGATCGTCTGAATAGACTCAACCAAAGATTTTGGTACATTCAAATCCAGCCAGTGAAAAATATAAAAATTAAGGGCTTTGTTCGTTCCATCAATGAAGAATTAAGGACTATTGTGAAAATGATTCTAAGGTGTGAACTGAGTGCGGTTTCCATTGCAGTTCCATTGCATCTATTGTCTTTCAGAAAATGCTTTGTTATATATTTACCCCTTTTATTTGCACTTGAGATGAACTTGGTTTATGAGAACCAGCCCCTGTAAAGCAGACGGGTATAGAAAAAAAAAGGCTCCCTCATTTTGCCGACAGGGTGGTGTGGTCATTAATTAAAATGGATGGAGACAGAATGTGACAAGTAGCATAAATTAAAGGGGTATATTAAAATCAAAGAAAATTTATTATTTCAATATGAATGACAGGAGAGAAAAATAAACAACGATCGGAAAGGAAAAAAAGCTTAAGGGTACGAACAATTTGGACTATTTTGAATCTGTTTATACTTCTAAATTAATATTATTTTCGTCTATTATACGCTTCTGTTTTCCTATTAGTACCGAGACACCCTGTATAAGGGTTAAGTATGAAATAATCAGGACTATTTCCCTCGTGTTAATCTCCACCAATCACAAACGCGCAATTTTGAATTACAAATGGTTTCTAGATGAAAAAAATGTATGACAGTTCCTATCAGCAGTTTTTTCGAGTTTACCCGCTGCAAAACTTGACAGCTGTTGTCACCAAAAATTACAATACCTTTGATAACAAGTAATTATGATCTCCTAGGACACCAGAAAACGACGCTAAACAATTTTTCCTACGACCACATAGGAATGTAACAGATATTGCACTCTCTACTCCAAAGGAAGGTGGTACTTTCCACACCGTGTGGAAAGTAACTTTCCGCACGTCTGTTTTATTATCAGATTTTTAATCAGAGTAGTTTTGCCATAACATCAAAATATGCCATCGAAAAAAATCACCCTGTATAAATTTTGTCATTTTTGTAAAATTATTAAAAAGTAAAAGACCATAAGTAATTTTGCACTAGAAACTGATTAAATATTAAATCTTGCACACATGTCAAATAAAACATCGATATTTCTTCTATTTTCAGTAGTAATACTATAAGTACTTCAAAATAATCAGGTTATACATCAGGCCCGGATACAAGGTGGGGGGCGATGGGGGCGACCGCGCCCCCCAAACGAAAAAATCACATATACAAATAAATAACCAAAAGGTAATAAAGACATTATTTCAAAAATTTTCCGGACCCCCCGGAAGGTTCGCCCCCCCCCCCCCCCCCCCCTCCAAATCGCGGCTCTGAATCCGGGCCTGTTATACATCGATAACTTGTTGCATAATTACAAAGAGTGTCAGTTTGACAGTTTAAATAATTATTATTGGTTTGTTTTCAAATAAATGTTAATTATCAATATTTGTATATTCTACTACAAAAGTGATTGTAAATAAAACATCATTATTTATAATATAAACTAAACTAAATACACAAATAAAACTATCACATTTAACAATATTTGGTAAAATTATCACGTGGTCGTAGGAAAATAGTGTACATTACTTGTGCGACAGTGATTTTTCACACTCGTGGGATTGTCTCACTCGGCTTACGCCTCGTGCGACAATATTTCCCACTCGTGTGAGAAGTGTCACTTTCCGCACTCGTTATGTAATATACTATTTCTGATTTTATTGTCAATAAATTTTGTAATATTGTTTTTAAACAGTGCTAGTCAGCTTATGTAGTGAAAATGAGTCGCTTTGGAAGTGATTCTATGACTAATATTGATCTGGCGATTGAGAAAAGTGTACCGTACAATACCGTTAAAACCCATACCTCAATATGGAAACAGTTTACAGAATTCTGCAAGGGAAAGAAATACGAGCTTTTGGAAACTACAAGTTTAGAGTAACTAAACCTAATACTGAAAGATTGGGCCTGGAATATGAAGAAAGAAAACGGTGAAAATTACAAAGAACTAGTTGTGAAGACAATGTGGAACGCCATTGCAAAAAAAATGCAAGAGATGTATTTTATGAAGTGGAAAATAATTTTTGATCCATTTAAAGATATTATTTTCAAGTCTAGTAGGGAAGCCCGTAATGCGAAACGAAGGAATTTGCAGATATGCGCCAATAAAAGAAAATCGAGCTCTGCTTCATCAAAATTGGAAGAATACTACGAAATGGTTTTATTACGGGACGAAGACACTCCGGCGGGACTCCAGCGAAAATTTTGCCATATCGCTTCAGTAGAACTTGCCTGAAGAGGTGGAAAAGCAGTCAATTGCAGAATTCATTATTTTAAAGAGGAGGTGGATAATTCTGGGATTAAAACATGTAGATAACATCTACTTTTAAGAAGAGTAGTAAATGGCTGGTCCCCAACACGAAAAACCCTCCCTTTTGTAAAGTCCGTCTTTTAAAATTCGAATGGTTAAACGTTCATCTAGAATAACAACTGATAGATTATTCTTAACAGTAAACCCATCAAGGAACAAAGAACAATCAAGTGGATGGTAAAAACACTCCAGTGGGAAAAAACGAACTTTCGAAATGGACTAGAGAAGGCAGGATTAAAGACAAAAGAAATAAAAATAACAAACCACTCTATGGGGTCGACAGCAATCAGTAACCTGGCAAAAGGAGCGGTGGGTGAACAACAATTAATTAAAATTACCACAGTTTAGCCAACTGGATAATGGATAATGAGCATTACTCCAACATCATAAAAACCCTTAGAAGTGAAGCCTCAGAACCTCCAGCTAAAACACAGAAAACAGAAGATCCTGCAGCCACTCCTCGAGCTTCTCACTCTACAGGTGGACCCATCAACAACATTAATGATTTACCTACACCTAACGTCTTTGACTCGGATTTTTGTTGCCACCAGCACTCATGCTTCTTGTTAAAATATTACTCAGCAACGTGTTTTTTCGATTTTTTTCGGATGTCCTTGTGCCCTTATGATATTACTTACGACTAAACCATCTGTGAAATTTACGAAGTAAACACATCCTTTGACAATTAATCAAACATTAATAGTAATAATCAATTTCCTACTAAGTATTTCAGCGACGTTCCCTGGAGAATTTGTGCAGTATTCCCAGAATTTTTATATAATGACTCATTGGAATGGATCTCGTGATTATCGCTTTAGAAATTAATTTTCCAGATAAGCTTTTTGTGAAGTGTGAGTCAGCTGAGAGCGGCTAGTCAACGACAGATAATGGTAAAAATGGCCACACAAATTACCGCGAGCTTACTAAATTAAAAATGATATTTTCACTGATGGAGCACGTTTCGGTGATAAATTTGATTGATGGACATGGACATTTCAGCACCAACTTCATAGGCGTCCGCAAATATTTTTTGAAAAACAATAAATTGGCAACTTGAATGAATGAAATTTGGAATACCAATTTTTACTCAATCGTTACGTATTTATTGTAGCCGAGACCTGATGATGGATGTATAAGCCGAAACTAGTGGTCTGTCCACCTTTGTTATTTAATTAATTGTGTAGGATTGGCACATTTGTGACATGGATAAATATTTTCTACTTTCGATTATAAAATAATATGTAAAGAAAAACATTTACCAAAGAAAGTTTACTATCTTGATAACGATGCCATTCTGACCTATTCACCGTCAGCATAATCCTATCGAAATGGTTTGCTCAGAAGTGATGAGGCGAAATTTTAAGTTTTGTAATTATTTTGCTCAAGTTTTTAGTGCTTCAGCGGCATTATTTCAGAACTTTTATTAGAGTTAGATGAAAATAATGTGCTAAGTGCTTAGTTTATGATTTTTGTGTTATATTTAGATAAAGACTTTCTTGTTTTTTTATGTACAATTTGATTTCGAACTGTATTCTTAAAATAAAAAAAATATTACCAGATATTCTAGTTTTTTAAATGATCATAAATCTCCTCTAAAGTATAAGGAGTTATATCAAGCAGTATTAAAATTAAGGGAAGAAATGTTTTTCAAATAAGTAGTAGTAAAGCATTATAAAGATGGGATCCTTGATAATTAAATGACTTTGCTGAAAGTGTAAGCCTTACATTTCAAATATAGATTAAATTTTTATTTCTCGTATTATAATTATGTAGTTATATCTGATTTTGTTAATAAGTTTTCTTTATTTTTGTAAATATTTATCAGCAATTGCTGTTGGCGGTATATTTGCAAAATCCCTTAATATTCGTTTTTGAGCTAAAAAAATATCGTAGCTACTAGTAGAAATTGTTATTCCATATAATAGTTTGGATTGCACTTGACCAAAATAGAAGGTTACAAGTCCTTCTTCTTTAAGAACCTCTCTTAGTATTCTAATCTGATAACACGAGTTATAAGTCATATTATTGTCCATACTAATTCCTAAAAATGAAACAGAATGTCTTTGTTCAAGATCTTATTTTTCTATATAAAGTAATTAATTGTAAATATGATTCACCTCAATTATTAAGCCAAATACGTTTATATGCACCACCAAGAAGTACACGTAGCAGGTTGTTATTTTACATCTCTTATTCTAATACTAATTTAGGTATTAACTCACCAATCAACAGAATATGTTCAGAATTCAATAAGTACTGTACTGATTTGGATCTATTTAACTTATCTTTACATAGGTATAAGAAATTTGTCAAATTAATTTTTATTTCTTAGGCTCTCGTAATTTGCTTTCACACACTGTGAATACTTTGCTATTTATAGGTACAAATTTTTTAATTATATGAATTATTCATAATGTATTAGTGGATACTGTTTTGGGTGTAAACCTGTTTGTATCCCAATTTGTGTAAATAAATAAATAAATAAATAAATAGATTATTTATTATTCCATCATTGAGTGTGGAAGGTCATATAATTAATGTTACCGGGATCTAGATATAATGAGTTATAGCTAAGCCAACTTAATAGTGTGTTACATACTGAATTTAAATTGGATTGAATATTTAACTGAGATTTGTCAGTAATAAGCAGAGTTGCACATCTGCATATAAACAAGTAAGAAAGGTTTTTAGATAAATCATTTAGATAGAGAATGAATAATAATGGCCCCAGGATTGAACACTGTGGAACTCCAGTATTATTCGGTATCCAGATATCCATTTGTTGAGCTTATTTTCACAGCCTGTGGACGATCAGAAAGATATGAGAGATAAGAGAGTATTTTTTTTCAAATGAAAACAAAGTTAAATCCGTCTAGAATTTTCAAAAATCGAAAAATTAAAAAAAAACGATACAAATTTGTCTCGTACACAAATTTCTTAAAATAATTAATGGTTGTGCTAAATTGTTGAAATAAACAGAAAATATTAAAGAATTCATCGCTAATTAGTCGTAAATTTGTTGTTCAAAATACGTCAAGAAAACAAAAAAAATTAATTAAACTATTTAATTTATTGTAAGGGAAGATAAAACTCGCTTGTTTTAAATCAATCTTTTTTTTAAATGCTATAATTTAATTAAAAAATATGCGAAAGTTATGAATGAATTCAAATTTTGGCGAATGAACCGATGCATCCGCCAAAATTTTAAAAAAGAGCGCGTTATAGTTTAACGGTGAGATGATCATAAAACTAACATGCTGTGTTGACAGTGCCACGTGGATTTGACCCTTGGCGGCGTCTGTGACTGTTGGTGATAAATTTGATTGATGGTCATTTCGGCACTGGACAATCTCCTTTTTTATGTAACGTTTTTATGTTTATAATCTATTTGTAAGCACGTTTACTATCTTTATAATCAGCTAAATGGCATGTTTGTTTTCTCTCGTCGCATGTCACGTTGTCGGCTATTACTCTTGTTTTTCATTTAATTAATGTTTTCTCTAATTTCATATGCCCGCAATTAACAATTTTGTCGGTGCCGTGTAATTCTAGAAAATAGAATGGAAATGGACACATGCATACCAGATGATATCTCAGAAATTCTGAGTACCTATTAACTTTTATAGTGCTCAGTTTTAGAATTTTTATTTTTTTCTGGCGCAAATTTACTACGTACATACACTAACACATACATACACAAATAATTTCTTAAACAGTGTTCGTTTGTAATATTAAATTTACTAATTCAATTAAAACAAATAATTTCAGTTGCTATATTGGAAATATAAATTCGGAGGGGACAAATTAGTTTGAAAAAATGCTCAGTCTGAGGGTTTAGTATACAATAGAAAGCATCAATGTTTGGCATTTATTCTTAAAAATACCCCTTGGGAGCAATAAATCCATATACTTTTAGGAGCTCTACGAATGCAAGATTGATTCTTTATATTTTTCAAAGCAAATCTAATTTTTGACATATTATTGCACTCCACGAAATACCATTATATTCCCCCAAAAGTGAATCATCCCTAAAATTTCTGCTAAATTCAAATAATATGACTTTTTGGTGTCTATTACGTACCGCGTGAAATCGCAGTTGCTCACATTTGATTACAAAATGATGAGAAATGCACACGTGTCGCTCTTAAATGCGTAATAACTATCTAAAATATCAGGACGGGTTTCAGAATAATGTAATATAATAATTCAGAAAGTGTTTTTTACTTATTTTGGAAGATATACATGTCTTGAGAATACTGTTTTTCTTCTCTTGATTTCTATTCCATTGCTTTCGATTTCTGTCTATTCTTGCATTTACTTGTTTAGTTCTATTGTGGTTAAATTTAAGGCTTAAACTAATTTTATCAAACTGCACAATCGTTGTTTTTGGCGCAGATATTTTATTCTTTGATTCAATATAATATTAGTTTTTTTTAAAGCAAAATGAAACCGACTCATTGTATGTACCAAATTCAATACCTAACGGACTTTCCTACATAAAGACGGTCCTGGCAACAACCACACAAACCACCCCTATAAATCGGTGTACGGCTCGGAGGCGGTGTATCGGGCCCCCCCGGAGCAAAGCATATACATAGAAGTTTGCAACTGGTAGTGACAGCGTCTAATACCTTCGAGGGCAACCTCTTTAGTACGTGCTACTTGAGCACTAACATGGTTAATTGATGAATATGGTCACGTCATAATGCGTTATCAGTGTTGCCAATATCGAGTTGTTTAAACCATTTTGTAAGTTGTTCTAAAAAATGTGTATTCATTAAATTGTGTCACGATAATATTTTTCTTTTAAAATCTTTTTAATATTTAATAAACTTGTTTTACCTTGTATTATTATATTTTTTGTCTGTGCAACTCGAGGTTTTGTTGTCGACAAACTCATGTGCTTCAAAGTTTTTTAAGCAATGTCTTCGAAGCAGTTAATTATACCCTATGAGATCATTCGGAAGAAATCTGAACCTTATTAATTTGCTGAACGTTTAAATATGAATGTATGCAAACGACTTAGAACTGGCAACGTTGCAGTCTTGTGTATTATTCGGTGTTATGTACTACCTAAAGGAAGTGCTATTTACGTGCAATTTATAAACAAAGCGTGGCTGAAATTTCACCTATGTAATGCCGCTAGTGAATAACTAAACCAGAAATTGTGCAAAGTAATGGTCTACATTGAACCACAGGATTTTAGACTTTGCGCTATTAATTAATAGGATTTTTGGAGAGGATTTTAGTTTGAGATGTTAATTAAGTCATCTACGGATACAAGTGGAATTAAAAATAGAGATACTAGACACAATTGTAATTTATATTGTGGATATACGAGGAGTACATCAAAAGATATTGTAAACTAATAAAAGTAAAATAAAATTTAACTTATCCCAAAGAACTAAATTCGTTATATCAATAATAAACACTTTTATCGAAGATGTTTCATAAATTAAAGCATGGCTTTGAAAGAAAGAAATTTTCTTATTTCAAAAACGCACCCAAAAAAATTCGTCAAAATTAATGTAAATGAAATTAAATTGGCGAAGTATCAAAAGTTTGATTTATTTAGTAATGCTAATAATAGTAATACTAACAAGAGTACTTGGAAATAATACATACGTATTGGAAACGACTGCATAGAATGGATATATAGCCATATAAATGTAGAACTGGTAGCTCTATAACAAATATCTTAGCATAAAAGAGCGTTTGCGAGGCCTCAATGGCATATTAAGCTAATCTAGGTGGCTCGAAAGTCTCAATTTGCCTACTCAGAAACAACTTTCAATGACTATTTCCCTCGTCTTAATTTCCTCAATTCACAAACGCGCAATTTTGAATTACAAATGGTTTCTAGATGAAAAAGGTGTATGACAGCTCCGGTCAGCAGTTTTTTCGAGTTTACCCGAGGTAAAACTTGACACTTGACACCAAAAATTACAATACCTTTGATAACAAGTAATTATGGTCTCCTGGGACACCAGAAAACAACGCTAAAGAATTTTTCTCATTTTATTGTCAATAAATTTTGTTTTTTAACAGTGCAAGTCAGCTTATGTAGTATGACTAATATTGAGAAAAGTGTACCGTACAATGCCGTTAAAACCCATACGTCAATATGGAAATAGTTTACGGAATTCTGCAAGGCAAAGAAATACGAGTTTTTGGAAACTACAAGTTTAGAGCAACTAAACCTAATTCTGAAAGATTGGGCGTGGAATATGAAGAAAGAAAACGGTGAACATTACAAGGAACTAGTTGTGAAGAGATGCATTTTATGAAGTGGAAAATAATTTTTGATCCATTTAAAGTTATTGTCTTCAAGTCTAATAGGGAAGTTCGTAATGCGAAACGAAGGAATTTGCAGATGTGCGCCAATAAAAGGAAATCTGCTTCATTAAAATTGGAAGAATAATACGCAATGGTTTTACTATGGGACGAAGACACTCCGGCGGGACTTCAGCGAAAATTTTACCATATCGCTTCAGTAGAACTTGCCTTGCAGTCAATTGCAGAGTACACTATTTTAAAGAGGAAGTGGATAATTCTGGGATTAAAACAGGTAGATAACATAGTTACATATTTTTTAAAATAACTGATTTTCAAAAATCCTACTTCTTAGGAAGAGTAGAATATAATCATCTCTTCAATAAAACGGCCCAGGATGGAGAAAAAAAATGGCCGATAGTAAATGGCTGGTCTCCAACACGAAGAACCCTACCTTTTGTCCAGTCCGTCTTTTTAAAATTCTAATGGTTAAACGTTCATCTAGAATAACAACTGATAGATTATTCTTAACAGTAAACCCATCATGGAACAAAGTACAATCAAGTGGATGGTACAAAAACACTCCAGTGGGAAAAAACGAACTTTCGAAATGGACTAAAGAGGGAGCAGAGAAGGCAGGATTAAATACAAAAGAAATAAAAATAACAAACCACTCTATGCGATCGACAGCAGTCAGTAACCTGACTAAAAGAGGGGTAGGTGAACAACAATTAATTAAAATTACTGGAAAATAATATTTTATACTTCCTCCTCGCTCGACGTATTTCTTCAAAACACCACTCGCTCTACGCTCTCGTGGTGTTTCGCTAAATACGTCTCGTGACTCGGAACTATAATCGATTATTTTCGAAGCTCTTGTAATATTACTACTGATAATACTATTTGTGGAGTAGGCAGTATTATCAACTACACCGCTCTTTCAATTTTTTTCCTGTACGGAATAATATTTTTGGGAGATTGGGCTTACTAGGTCCTGCTTAAAGATGTAAATTTGTAATTATGTATAACTTTTTTTAAGACCGACCAGAAAATATACCCTTTCTGGACAATTTCTGGTCCAGAAAATGACGTCTTACAGTTCAAGACTACAAAATGGACGTTAGGGTTAGGGATCGGCAATACTAGTTTATGATTCAAGGACGAGAAGTGTGACTGTTATAAAATATACTCCTTTTGTTTGAAATTTGCATCGCCCTATTGTATAACCCCAAATATGGTAAAATCTTGATTTTTATGTAAGGTCCATAGATAAATATTTTTTATTCAAATTTTATAAAAAAATAAATTTATTCATACGTTACCCGACACCATACCCGAATACATCAAAATTATTTTCTGTTCTGTAAAGATTTCTCTCGATACCTTTCCCGAAAACTTTCGTGACACATGCTATTCCAGAGTCCCAAAACTTTGAATACAAGCTAGAAAGTTGAGAGATACGTGTATTTAATAGTGTAAAAGCAGTTTCTGGGGTTCAGAAGGCGGAGATATAATTTTGCGTGCGGCTACCAGAGCGTTACATCAGGTCGAGGTGTAGCCAAGCATACGACGCATAAACCGTTGCCTAACAAGCCGTGGATAACTCGAAAGGTGACAGGCTATTCCGGAACTGGAAATAACACTTTTGCTCTTTTGTCTGTCGAATCAAATGGTTGGTGTGTGGATGATAATGAACGGATTGTGCTAAACATTTATTTTTGACTTATTTCTATTCTCAACGAAGTTATTTCAATTTCTACTTTGAAATAAACAACATCAGTTATTAAAACTTATTAAAAACTTCCACTTTTTGCGTTTAATCTGTTAATTCCTTTAATTTATGTATGAAAACTACCCGTTGGACTTTATCCCTGTTATTGTTTTATACGACAGAATAATTTCGCTCTAATGTTACGCGACCATAATATAAATTAAAAACTTTCAGAGGTTTTAAATCCAGTTTTTCCAGTTTTTTAAAAGGTTAAACGCAACATGCTGGACTTTGGCTCTTTTATTCTAGATGCCCTGGAAATTATGAGTGTTTTTAGTGGATTACGGAAAGCCACTAAGTCCGCTTTAAGCGGAGAGTTATTAAAGTAAACGGATTTTTACTCTGTACGTTATTTAAAGCCAGTTAAAAAGAATTTGAAATGTGCGCTCCTAAAATTTTTAAATGACCTAATATTATTTCTCGACAGGTTATACGGAGAAAAATAAAAAACAAATCAGTGGACATAATAGATGTAATAATAATCCAAACCACTTAATTGTAAGAATTTGGGAAAAAAGGTAGAGAAATATTTTTAAAATTTAGAAACAAAATGTTAGATAATTATCAATTTGTTTACAATACAAACGAATGTATCTAAAATTGAAATTTGAAACAAAGGCTGTTACTGCAAACGAAGTGATTACTCTGGGTTCTAATAATACAAAAAAAATCACAAATGTAAGAGTATATACTTCGAAAAAAATTCCATTTAATTATGCGAACGAAAGTCGCATAAAAAGGGCAAAATAATTACACAGAAAATTGAACTGTCATTAAAAATGTAATTTCAATTTTTATTCAATCTGGCTTTAATAGAAATTCGATTCTGCCTCTCATTCACAAAAACCTTCCTTTACTTTGACAATATAGGATTTGCCAAACAATATTAAGACCAAAGTAAAAAAAAATAAGTTATAAAATATTTTATGAGAGAACAAGCGCCATTTCAGGTTAAAACCTGGTACAGAGATGCCCAAAATCTTTGGCAATGTCTCATTGCGCTTTTGACAAATTATCGCACAGATTATTGCTATATAAATTGAAAATGTCCCAGCTGTACTTAATCATGCAATCATATCTAAGAGAACGTTATTTCCAAATAAAAATCTATGAAGAATTGTTAAACTATCGGCCTATTGGAGCAGGGGTACCACAGGGCAGTGTCCTTGGACCCCTCCTATACTTCTTATATAAAAGTGATGTACCTGTAACAAACGATCGCAGATGATACAGCAATACTTTCAACAGATTTTAACCCAATAAGAGCAACTGAAAAATTACAACATCATCTCAATCTCCTTCAAAACTGACTGGATCAATGGAAAATAAAGGTAAATCCCACTAAGTCTGCACACGAAGAGACGTATGCCTACTAGTAAACAAACAATACTCCTATTCTCGTCAAAGCAGAGGTGAAATATCTCGGGATTCACATAGATGAAAAATTAACATGAAAACTACATACAAAAGCCAAAAGACGTTATCTAGAACTCAAAGTCAGAATCATTAACTGGTTGATGAACAAGAAATCACATCTTTCCACTGAAAATAAAATAACTATATACAAGACTATACTAAAACAAGCGTGGTCATACGGAATTGAAGTATGGGGATGCAGTAAGCCATCCAACACAAAAATCCTGCAAACGTTCCAGTCAAAAACGCTCAGAGCGATAACCGGCCCTTCATGGTCTGTCTCAAATCATACGCTATACACAGACGTTCCCTACATTACGGAAGTAATCAAAGAAAATGCAAACAAACACAAAAATAGTAGCACTGAGCACAATAACCAATTGGTAAGAGAACTCTTCAACTAACACACCTAAAGAAGATCTTGGCCAGAAGACCTAGTGTTCAAATAACCTGTAACATTCTTTGGTATTGTCATCGAATATCATAACTAGCCAGATCCTAGGGTGGATCTCAACTAGGCATATTAAGAGGATAAACCACAATTAGAACCTTTTCTAAACTAGTTTTTTTACTAATATTTTCCAAAATAATGAATAACTTCCACTCTGTATGTAAACATTGTATAATCGAGTTTTGTATTTCTCGAAGCATTCAGCAAACCCAAATCTTCTATTCATTGACAACGAAAAAATACTACTTTAAACTCAATTTACTTCGTGGAATTAACTTTCTATTGAAATCGAAGAAAAAGGGAACGTTCGAAAATCGGCCTCAACATAGTGGGTTTTCTGTTCAAGTAATCGGAAAAGAGCCAGAACGTAATGAAGCTAATTCTATTAGGCCACGAAGAGTGTAATTGGTAACCCTATAGTCTCCCACAAGTCGCCCTACGTGCATCCCTGGGGAGATAAAACTCAACCTGAGCCAAATATTTGATACACCTCTCAAACTAAAATAATTAATTGGGATGTAAGTCTACGAATAACTTCAGATTTTCAAAAAATGTTTGATACGAAAGTAAAATAATTTCAGTTTATGATTTCCATTCATTTAATTCCTGAATAAAATAATCAATAGGAAAGTCAAACATAAAATAGATATTTCAACTGTAGAATAAAACATTTAACGTTAAACCTCTAAAAGGATTTTAAGGTTATAAAAAATTCTCAATTTATATTTTATACCTGCGAAACGGTTTCCATTAAAGTAAATGCGACGGACACTAGCGATAATCTGCCCGCATCGATTTGTAAAAAACCAACAGGAAATAGAAAATCCAATTAACAGGTTTTAGGGCATTAAACTTCAAGTTGTTAAAGTTTTTTAAAAGCTTTCGTTTATCAGATTATGTCGGGCTAAAAGATATACCGAAAGTTTTTATGCTCTGATCCAAAATAAAAATATTAAAAATAATGCCTTTTATAACGTTATACAGGGTGGCGCAAATCGTAAACCGTTATAGATACCAAGTTCGGGAAAAAGATGTGTATTTTCCAGACGAATTTATTGGTTTTTCAAAATTAAAATATCGGGAGATATTTCGAATTCCGAAATCCCAATAGTGTTCAATTAAATTTGCGCCACCCTGTATAAAGTAACCTGACATATGACGTGACAAGTGACATACAGATACATCAGTGCCTTTTAAAGTAATATGGTATGTTTTTAAAAAGTGAGTATAAGTCACAAAAATAAAAAAAAATTATTTTAATTAAAAATTTCTTCACATCTTTCGAAACAATTTCGAGTTTATTGTGCGGATGCATCAACTACTAATCGTTCTTAGGGGTAGTTGTGTAGGGGTTTTCTTCATTAAATCACAAAATTATATTTTAATTAAACCTCAAGTCAGTATTTACAAAGCACCCCGATACTTACGTCATATTCTTCACAGGAAAATTGCATAATGAAGTTAAGCAAAAGTTTACACATTAAATAAACCACTTTGAGAGCAGATATTTAAGACCTCTTTAAAGTGAAACTTTTGGCCTTTAGACGAAAATCTTGCTCGCGGCATCCAGAGAATAAATTACGAAAATTAAAGACAATAACTTCTCTCCCTTACACATACGTAGACTTTAGGCGAAAGTGCTATATTTAAATTGTAGAACGGAAATTTTAATCCAGTCAAACGGTGCAAAAGGCTTAACTGACGCAGTTAGCTGTAAATTCTAAGATAATAATTTTTATTAAATTTAAATATGCTTAATTAAATTTCTCTGTGATACACTAATTAATTAACATCTTTTGAATGTTCAAAAATTGCTTTCTACAAATTATGACTAAACCTAACAATAAAAATATTAACTTATAAATTGTTTGGTTGACTTTCTAAGTACCGCAATAGGATTATCCGGTAAGGGTCTATAAAATACCCACAAGTTGTGATTGTAAACAGAAAATAGTATTTGAAAAGAACGGAAAAAAATGAGTTAAAGTGAAAATTTTTTTTATGTGCACATCCCATTCTAATACTGGAGTTTTAACGTCAAATTACATAAAATGCATTTTTTTCATTTTCACAAGCAGTAACTTTCGAAATACCTGGTAGATTTCTTTCATATTTGGTACAGGTACAATTTTTTAGTAGCCCAATTGTATAATGTAAGGAATATGCTACAGTTAAAATCCAGATACGGATTAAGAACAATTTGTAAAATTTGAAAATCCCCAACGCAACACGCTGTACATCAGATATTTTTTAAATTGGATCAGACATTCGAAACGAATGGAAAACACTGATATATTCTCACATATTTTTATAAATGCACATCTCGTTCTACATATTACTAAACTTTTAAAGTAAATTCATTTAATGCAATACATATTGTCATTTTCATAAGCCATAACTTTGGAAACACCCTGTAGATTTCTTTCATATTTGGTACAGGTAGATTGTTTAAATAGCCCAATCGTACAATACAAGAACTAAAGTTAAAATCCAGATCCGGATTAAGAAAAATTTGTAAAAGTTGGTAATCTTTAAAATAGCATCCTGTATATCAGATTTTTGTAAATGTAACCGGATACCTATTTTAAAAAAGAAAAAATAACACAATAGATGTGTTATACTAAAATATATTTATAAATGCACAAGAGCGTTCTACAAACAAAATATACATATTTAATTTTTCGGATTAATTCCGGATACAAAACTTATTAAACTATCAAGTAAGCTTCGGCAATAACACATCTTTTTTCTTTTTTTTTTAAAGAATCTGATATACAGGGTGCTATTTAAGAGATTATCAACTTTTACAAATTTTTCTTAATCCGGATCTGAATTTTAACTTTAGTTCTTGTATTGTACGATTGGGCTATTTAAACAATCTACCTGTACCAAATATGAAAGAAATCTACACGGTGTTTTCAAAGTTATGGCTTATGAAAATGACAATATGTATTGCATTAATTGAATTTACTTTAAAAATTTAGTAAAATGTAGAACGAGATGTGCATTTATAAAAATATGTCACAATATCTCAGTTTTTTCCATTCGTTTCGAATGTCTGATCCAATATAAAGAATATCTGATGCGTTGGGGACTTTCAAATTTTACAAATTTTTCTTAATCCGTATCTGGATTTTAACTGTGGTACATTATACGATTGGGCTACTAAAAATGATACCTGTACCAAATATGAAAGAAATCTACCAGGTATTTTGAAAGTTACTGCTTGTGAAAATGAAAAAAATGCATTTGATGTAATTTGACGTTAAAACTCCAGTAGTAGAATGGGATGTGCACCTAAAAAAAATTTTCACTTTAACTCATTTTTTTCCGTTCTTTTCAAATATCTGATATGCAGGGTGTTGTTTTGGGGATTTTCAAATTTTGCAAATTCTTCTTAATCCGGATCTGGATTTTAATTGTAGTTCTTACACTGTAGGATTGGGCTATTAACACCCTATACCTGTACCAAGTATGAGAGAAATCTACAGGGTGGTTCTAAAGTTACGGCTTCTCAAAATCTTGGCCGAAATGGATGAAACACCCCGTATCTCGGTTATTAAAGGCGTTAGACCCATTAACCAAGGTTATTTGGAAGCACCTAAGTACCCTCTATTTACAGTTAACGTATGTCGGTTTAACTATGAAACACCCTGTATAATAGGTAGTATGTTTTGTAAGCTATGTCTATGCAGAATAATCTGTTACTCATGAAATAGTCTTGTCAAATATCATTCGGGCATCTAATTTTTCCTGTGATATTACTTACGAATATACCGGAAAACATATTATTGTGATAGCCGTCAATTAAATAAAGCGCGAAATAGCAAAACCACTAAACGGGAAATTCAAGAGTATTTGCTAAATAATGACCTTTAGTTTGAAGAATACCTACTACAAAAAAGCAGATCTTTTAAAAGATTTGGCAGCGTTCGATATTAGAAAAGAGTAAAAATAATTTAAAAACATAGACACAAGAAATGTTTTCTCCATCTTAAACAGCTGATGAAAGATCTGTTACTTGCTTATGAAGGGACAAACATCATGTTCTGCGATATTCATTTTAAGTCTAAATCCTGGCCTATAGACGACGGAAGAGAAAGTGCTAAATTCGAATGTCAATTATGAAAATAGGATTATGTATGTATTTCCAAGTAAAGTAAGTGTTCTGAGTGCATATTTCTGAGATAATCTTATAACCACTAATGAGACGAGTTCAGCTCAGAAACTCGAGGTTTATTAGGGAAAGTTGCCGTACTAGCGCTAATATTCATTATCGTATTGAAGAGGACCGTAAAGTTGACGGTTACGTTACATATTAATGAATTTTATTAGATTTACACAATTATTTTAAATCTGTTTTAGTTATATAACTTAAAATTTACATATACTTTAATTTTATTACGGTGTCACTAAAAATAAAGTTAAATAATGCTAAAATGAAGATGACAGATTCATTTTAAATTGATATCTCACAGCAGCTTCATTAAGTCTTAATATTCGTTATAATTATTAAAGGCAATAACCTTTTCATTGTGTACTTAGTTATATCAGTCACAGGGCAGATGCACATCTCTTTATTTAATCCTGCAAAAGATATTTAATGGAGTTTAGGAAGAAAATATTCGGAGAAAATTAAAAAAAGAGTAGAAGTTTAAAAGGCAATTAAATAGAAAGTAGTAAAACAACGACTAAATGCTAAAAGAATTTAGAACAGCCATAAGTAAAGCATGGATGTGGTAGTGTATTGCGTCTACTGTTATTCTTGATGATCTTAGAGGAAAAGAGACAAAAACTAAAATGAAAAAAATAAAATTGGTTTACTGGAAAATATAGAAGACACAAATAAATTAATATTTGCTGAT
Organism: Crepidodera aurea; assembly: GCA_949320105.2. Taxonomy (NCBI): domain Eukaryota; kingdom Metazoa; phylum Arthropoda; class Insecta; order Coleoptera; family Chrysomelidae; genus Crepidodera; species Crepidodera aurea. The sequence goes on from OX439479.2 coordinate 14,350,988, forward strand.
GACATAACGATCTTTGGAACCTTAGTCAATAATTTTCGCTATGTCATATCGGCAACATCGTGAAGTGTTGCCAACCTTTAAAAGTTAATTTCCCCTGCATGAATTTTAAATCGTAGTGTTTTCGTGTTTATTCCGTTGACAATAGAAATAACTCGAAATGACGTCACTGTCTTCTTATCTTAAAAATGGTATTTTGCTAGTAACTTTTCAAATTGACATCCTTTTCGCACTAGAAATTGTAAGTTAATTAACGATTCTTTAAAGTCAGGATAAATTTATTATTTTCGAAATTTAATATGAAAGATGTATGCAAAATTCTCCCCAAGGCATCATTTCTCTTGATGTGTAGGGGTGGAACGATAACGGTATAGTTAGTCGTTAATTCAATTTACACTGATTTCAATTGGAATGAATCATTTTGCGTATACATACATAATTTCATTGAATTACAGAGAAACGTAACGTGCTTTGATAATTCAATTTTGTCGAAATAATTAGTTATAATTAATGACTGCGCATATATATTTGTTATTTTATGAATATTTGAAAATTATGACGTTTCGTTTACGGCCGTTTGTGCTGAAATCGTACGTTCTTTAGTCTGTAGGCCAAAAGATAAATACGGAAAGAATTATATTGCAAGTCGAAAAACGATTTTCGTGTACGGTGACGTTTGAATTGTACAATTATTATTTAATTGATTTTATGCAATCAACAATACTAATACGTTCACGCTCACGCTCCAGAAGTCGAATTGTCACAGCAAGAATGTCTAGATTACATTTCATGTTCCGATATTCCTGGTAATACTGGCCACAGTAAGTAATTTCGGAACGCTTTACAGTAACAGTAATTTTAAACTGCTGATGATTTTCGGAACGTTCGGGCAGTAACAGTGAAAAGGGAACCAAATAAAACATAACCGATTGGCGCTGCAAAATGTCAATGTCATTAGCGGATTGGGTAAAATAAACCATCGTCCATATAAGCCCTTTGCTATTTTTGTGGTGTTATTTTACTGTTTTAGTTGTTTTTGGTGTGTGATTTTGTAAAACTTATGCTTTTTATTTGATTGTGCTTAAATATTTTGTGTTATAAAACTCTATTTTCACACCTAATATTTATATTTTTAGAAAATAAGTATGGGTGATATTTGTGAAAAGTCGAACAAACATAAAATAACTGTTTAGTTTTATGGAGTTTACAATAACCATTCAGAGTTTATATTTCAGTTTTATTTGAATCAGGCCTTCTTCTAGATGCATAAATGAGGGTCAAGCAGTTTTAAAAGCTGGACATATCAACCCACAATGTTTTTAAAGAATTTAGTGAGTACAAAGAGTTACCTTGTGAAATAAAAAACAGTGCTACGTTAGGTATATTTAAAGCAAAATTAAAAAGGTTTTTATTGTAGTACTATATTTTGTGATTCTTTATATATTTATCATTTTAATTACCTGTTATTATTGTATTATTTGTGGCATTTTTATATGTTGTATAATAACTTTTTTTATCAAGGTGAAGTTTTAATTGTAATCATTTAATGACTATTTTTAATACTGCTAACTGTTATATGTAATTTTTTAACATTTATATTGTTATATATACTGTAATTAGTTTTTTGACTTAATAAACGATTTATATAGAAGATATTCTACGAACCATGGCTTAAAGGCTTTCAGTTTATATAATTTCTATAAAAGTTTACATTAGTAACTCAATAACAAATGAAACTTGAAATATATATATATATATATATATATATATATATATATATATATATATATATATGAATAGCTGGGCTTCCGGGATCTGCTCCGTGTTGTCACTGGTTGATTCTCAATAGAATCGTTCAACTGACGACGTTTCGGCACAATCTCATGTGCCATCTTCAGGTCTTAGTTTTGCTGCTTTGCTTCTAGTTAGTCGCATTAAACATTAAACATAAAACAAATCCAAAATACCACTGGAAACACAAGGCGTCTACGAAATCCCCTGTAAAGATTGTAAAGGTAGCTATATAGGACAGACGAATAGAAAAATCAGTGCTCGACGAGTTGAACATCGCAACGCCGTGATAAAGCAGGAAACCACATCTTCACTAGCGGAACATGTAAGAAAGACTTCCCACGAGATAGATTTTGAAAACACCAAAGTCATAGCTGGAATACAAAATAAAAGAAAACGTATTATAAGGGAAGCCATCGAAATAGAGAAACGTCCTGACAACTTAAACACCAGAGACGACACACAAAGACTTCCCGCGACGTGGAAATCGACGTTACCCCCACCCCAAAATAGAAAGCCCCGCGCGCCCCCGCTAACAACAGACCTGTGTGCAGTAGACCGGAAAACGAAGAGGGTACATAAACCTTCGACAACGCTAAGAGAAGTCAGTTTAATGCGACTAACTAGAAGCAAAGCAGCAAAACTAAGACCTGAAGATGGCACATGAGATTGTGCCGAAACGTCGTCAGTTGAACGATTCTATTGAGAATCAACCAGTGACAACACGGAGCAGATCCCGGAAGCCCAGCTATTCATATAATGCCCGTGGAAACCTAAAGCAGAACATATATATATATATATATATACATCTTAGTAAATAGATACTTTTCCAGACATAGGATAAACTGATAAAAAATTGAATACACAGTCAGATAGAGGTTTTTGTTTAAATCTCACTTGAAGAATCATTAGAGCATAGTATAAAATTCAAAGCACTGATGAACTGGAGGTATAACAAATAATTTTTTTATCTCATAAACAGAAAAAAAACAATCCCAGAAGTGAAATTTTAATCATTGAATATATTATTTAATTCACTCATTAAATTAACTTTAACTGTTCATTTTTTGTTACAGTTCAATTACAAATAATAATACAAAAACACATTTTCAATTAATACAAATAATTAGATAGATTAACAGAAGAAACATTATATTCAAGTATTATACAAAATAAAAAGATTCTATCAATAGTTTAAAACCAATGTATAAAATATTTCAGAAAGAAATTTCATCCACTTCAAACTTTGAGACACTTATTTCAGCAGCTTAGATGTTCTATGCTTAGGACGTTTTTGTTTTCGGGATCATACTTGATGACTAGACTTTGGTAGTTTTACACTAGAGGTACTGCAGTTAAACAAAGAAACTTTATTTTACCAAGTCCTGAAAAAGATGTTACTCATTTATATGTTTGTTGTTTACCTTTACAAATTTCCAATATAACTCTAAACATTCTTCACTAGGAATAGGAAATTTCCAGTCACAAAACTTGTTATTTCAGTAATGGGATCATTCGAATGAAAAATAATCGGTCATTCGAATTCTTCCGATTTTCGCATTCGAGTATCCGAATGGAAATCTGTGAAATTCAAATTTGGTAGCCAATTTCAAAGAAAAGGTGCACTTTTTGGAGGAAATAAGGAAAATGGTGCCATAGTGCGCACTTAGTTGAAAAACGGCGTCAAAGTGCACAATCGTGCAGCCAGGACCAACACATCTCTTGACATAACTTAACTTATTTCAATTTGGGGAAGGGATACTGGAACTACCTGACCACTTCTGTAACAGTAATATCAGTAAGTTTTTAGCCTCCAACAGGGTTCCTTGACAAGTGGCGCGAAATCATTGCCCGTAAATTTCAGTAAAATCGGAACGACTAAGTTTACTGGGCAGTACTGTTCAGGAATATCGGAAGTTTTTAGCCTCTAACAGGGTTTCTTGAAAAGTGGCGCGAAATCATTGCCAGTGAATTTCAGTAAAATCGGAAGGACCAAGTTTACTGGGCAGTACTGTTCAGTAATTTCGGAACATGACCACTATAAGGATTGCTCAAGCGGACGGATCTATCGGCTATTCTCACGTGGTTAAACGACGTCAAAGGGTGACCGCGATACATTTTTAAAATTTATCAAGTAGGTTTTAATTATCAAGTAGTAAATTCCACAAGCTTATTAGCATTTTACCATTACCTTAACGTTTTTTTCAAATGTTGAAACTTGATTCATCCAAGGGATTATTAAAAGTACCTGTTGAAATAATGAATTTATGGTCTGGAAAACCCTTTATGAACGTTGTAATAAGTTTTAAAATCTTTTTTTTTGTAGTTGAATAAATCTGTAGAATTTGTTCTCCAAAATGTCATCTGTTTAAAAGTTAATAATATAATAAAAAATAATTATATAAAATTTTTCCAAGGAGTTAAAAAATAGTAGTTTATGATGCAAGGACGAGAAGTGCTACTTTTTCGGATGATTACCGAGTTTGTGTAATATATACTACACTATTTTGACATTGGAACATAACCTACAAATGACACTTGGTTTTATTTAAAGAAACACATATAATAGCAAGCCAACATGTTATTCTGATAAGAAAATATACCAAATACCTATATTTTGCTTTTCCGGACATTTCACAGTCCGAAAAATTACGAAAAAGGACTAAGACAGAAAAGTTATTGTTCTTGTTATTGTGTACTGTATCGAAATTGACTTTTTTGACATATTCGAATAAAAAGAAGTATAAAGGTGGTTGAATCCGTTTAAAGCAAATTATTCACAAACCAGAGAGAGATTCCACGGACTATTCAAACCATTTGTGCAAAATTTTCATTTTAATATTAATGAGAGCTATTGTAACGCTTGTAGCATTGACGTTGTAGTTACGGTGTTTGCGTGTTATTGCCTTTTGAGATTATTTTAACCATAAATATGATTGCGTTTTTTACTCTGCCCTGCGAACCTCGTTACTCAAATCGTTTTATACCTTAATTACCAATCTAGAGTACTATTTAAATTTTTAATTAACAAAAAAATACGAAATAACAAGTCTTATCATAGCGTAAAATTGTATAAATAAGTTGAAAACTGATCCGATCGAAGTGAAAAATTAGGCATTCATAGAGATGCATCAAATAAAATTAGTTTGATTTGCCAAGTAAAGTTTGATGTAGACTTATTACACATAACCCACCAATTAGAATGGAGGACGGGAGTTGGGACGAAATAATATACAAAAAGCAACCAGATTCGCAGAACACTTAGAAATGACTTTACAGACCAACGATGGTGAAGAGACTCAAGACTGGAATGAACCAGAACAGCAAGATTCAGTCGTTAGACCTACTTCTCCAAAAGAAGTTTATGTGGAAATCGAAACAAATATAAATCCTAAAAAAGCCCCTGGATTTGATCTCATTACCGGGGAAATCTTGAAACAACTCCCACGTAAAGCTGTTGTCAAACTGACCAACCTTATCAATGCATCATTTAGGATAAGATACGTACCTCAGCTATGGAAAGTAGCAGAGGTTATAATGATACCTAAGCCAGGTAAACCTCCCCAGGGAGTAACGTCATACCGACCCCTCTCTTTGTTGCCTGTTATTTCGAAACTCTACGAAAAATTGCTTCTTAAGAGATTAAAATCTACAATAGAAGAAAAGGACGTGATTCCCTCCCATCAATTTGGTTTTAGAGAAAAACACTCAACGATCGACCAGGTACATAGAATCACAGACATAATTGAAAAGTCTTTAGAGGAAAAGAAAGTATGTTCCACCGTCTTCCTAGACGAGACCCAGGCTTTTGATACAGTTTGGCATGAGGGCCTTAACCACAAGTTAAATTTGTTACGACCTCGTCAGTATTCAGAACTTTTAAAATCCTATATATTAAACAGATATTTCAGAATAAAACAGGAAGATGTATATTCTGATCTAAGAGAAATTAAGGCAGGAGTACCCCAAGCTAGTGTACCAGGTCCAGTACTCTACTTACTGTATACCAGTGATATTCCTAACCTTGGGCACGATACTATTGCAACATTTGCTGATGATACTGCCATTCTGGCTGCTGGAAAAGACCATGAAGAATCTAACCGAAAATTATAAACAGATTAACACCTGGACTAAAAAATTGCGTATTAAGTATTAAGAATAAATAACGCTCAGTTTCCGTATGCTAATACAGCAAAATATCTTGGAATGACACTCGACGCTAGACTTCGCTGGAAAGTCCACATTAAAAAGAAACGTGAAGTGCTTGGTATAAAATATAAAAAGATGTATTGGCTACTAGGAAGAAACTCTAAGTTGTCCACACAAAACAAGCTGCTCCTCTACAAGCAGATATTGAAACCCGTTTGGACGTATGGTAGCCAGCTTTGGGGCTGTGCCAGTAAAAGTAACATTCAAGTTATCCAACGTTTTCAAAATAAAGTATTAAGGAACATCGTCGATGCATCCTGGTGCTGTCGCAACAGTGATCTTCATAGAGACCTGAATGCAGAAACTGTCGACAAGACTATAACTAAATCTGCCAACAGCCATGAACAACGGCTGCTCCAACATGGGAACGTTGAGGTCATCCAGCTCCTCGATAATATCAATTTAGTAAGACGACTCAAGAGGACCAAACCTTTTGAACTAGTTCAGTGACAGTGCTAGTTACAAACAGAGTATTGTGCGGATTTTGTGTTACACGTTACCGGTAGTGCTACTAAAATTATCAGACCCTAAGGTACACTAGTGAGTAGGACCTTTTTAATTAAGAATTCTAGTTAAGTTAGGTTACAACAAAATTGCTTATTGATCTTCATGATCAGATTTTAATTATAGAAAACATTCCCACGGAGTGTTTTGCTACGAAAAAAAAAGTTTGATGTGAGCTTTCTCTCATCTAAAACTCGTTTTTAATACAAATGTAAAACTGACAAAGTTAGTGTTGGAATTATAACTCTTTGTAGGAATATAACTCTTCAACCAACCAATTTTGCGTTAGTAAACTTATGGACTGTATGTACTGCACTGGATTTTTGTTTTTGCTTCTCTAATGAATATCTTTTAATACTCCTCTCAGGGATGTTTTGGTGGCAACGGGTCACCTGACCCAATCAGATCGCTTTGCGTAGGATGTCTATGTCTATGTCGCAATTCTTTCTAGATCCTTCTCTCTAGGTAAGGTGTCAAATTCGTATTTCTGGCCAAATTCGATTCATTGTGCAACAACAAGTACGTATATCACTTTTATAAAATTGCACAATAAGGTTATTGAAAACTTTACAGGGTTTTTAAATCACAGTGTACATAAATTATCGGTTATTCTCAAGTGTCGCCATCTGCGTGGCCCGATCCACCAATAACAAAAACCGAGCGACAATACCACGAACCATTGCAATTAGAAATGTTGTCTCTGGAGCCATTGTTGCTTACCGGAGCAGCGCGTGACTGGCCTAACCAATATTCCGGGACTCCGATCGAAACCCTTTCCATTGTCGTAACGCGACCCTTGACCGAAGGGTCCAACGAAAGTGGAATTGATGATAGAGAGAGTTTGGACTATTGAAAATGCAGATTTGATATTTAATAAATTAGATAAATAAACATTTATCATATGTATTCGATTTTTAGAATAGTATATTCTGCAACAAGGTTGGAATGAGAACTCGATACGAGTGGAGGAACCAGGAGTGTCGAATTTTCATTCCAACAGAGTAACAGACTGTACTTTTTCTACGACCACAGAAAGTAGGAATTGAATATAGTAAAATGAAACATCGAAAAACGCAGCTTATCTTTGTCCAGGCCAACTCAAACTAAATAAATAACACGTCGCGTATAACTGTCAAACATGAAATTCATGGCTATCTAGGATGCGGACGTGATGTTTACAGCTAGGTGTTACAGAATGAACATTCTGACACTAGAGTAAGAATGAAATACGTATAAAATACATAAGATACAAGTGTTTCAGAATTTTCATTCAATCTCAAGAGCGAGAATGTTTCTTTTCTGTTGTTATAAGTGGTTTCAGAATAACTACATTCAGAAGACAAATAATTATGAAATTATTGATAATTTAGGAAACAATTTGATGGCATTCGATGTCATATGATACGAATCTTTCTGGCGAAATTATCACTGGTTTTGTATATTGATAGTTAAAATTTCGTCTCAGTTTTGTAAATAAAATTCTTTAATTCCTTTTTGGTACTCCATCACTGGACTTTCCACGTTTTCTCTCGACTCTTTGATGACCCAGACGTGATCAACTCACAACTTCGCGTTGAGTTCGACACCTTTGAAGTCGGACCGCTTAATTTAACGTCGTTAACTGTTTTAAAATTGGTATCTGAAATTCCCTTTTAAGTCGAACTCACGCTAAAGAGCCCTGAGAGGCCTACGAGAGATGTGGCAAGCCAATTTTTGGTCGCAAAGCGGAGACAGCGGGTTGAATGTCGAGCTTTTAATATGAAGTCTATACCAACTAAAAAGTTTATATTTTGGTCAAACTGGTCGATTATAATAATACTGTTCATAAAATTAAGGTAAATGGATCTTAAAATTAAAGATAAAGGGATAGTTCTATACTCTCAAGTGTCAGGTTCTCGGTTCGAATCCAGATGTTAGCACTGAGATTTAAAAAAAATCATTATCTCCTTGCGGATTTCATTTATAATAGCTTTAAAGTTAATTTACGCTACAAAGATTTCAACCCTGGTGATGCACATCTGTCGGTAATAGTGTTGTGAGGTTTTTCTATAACTCAGCAGAAACAAAAAGAACTTTTCGACCTACAAATACCCATAAATGCCTAGACACATAAATAACATGTTACAATTAAACACATAAATAACATGTTACAATTAACATCTACATAAAAATTTACAAAAAAAATGTACACAATTTTACAATACTTAAATTTATGACTTCACTGTAGTCCTATTACATATTTATTTTTGTTTCATCATAGGGATATATTGATTCGATGTGGTATTTTCCAATTTTCATTTCTGTGTACGGTAGACTATTTATTCCCTCACAACCTCTTACACTATTTGCATATTTCATACCTTCTTTTTGTCTTGCTCTGTCATTTTTCTTGTATCGATTTCTTTTCTTCAATCGTTTAACCTGTTTATTCTTTTTAAATTTAAAATCTATGACTACCTTATTCCATCCCTTGTTTACCATTTTATAATTTATTACTTTCATTTTTTCTAGTTTCTCTTCATTTCTGAGCAGATCAACTTTCTTAAGTCTGTTGTTTTGACTTGCATGAACTCCATCCCACTGAAAATTCCCTGAAAAATCATTTCGCCCCCCATCTCTGTAAAAACTTCCAGACCTCTCAGTACGTTTCAAATATTTCATTGAATGGTATTTTAAATTACCATAATAAAAAATATCATTCTCTCCCAAGAATGGTTCTCTTATAACTGTAGAAATCACTTGTATTTCTCTTTCTTTTCTATTCCCTTTTCTCTTGCTTCATTCATCAACTCTGGAACATCTATTTTTATTTTATAATTTCCTTGTTCCATAATATCGATATTTACTTGATCGCCTTGTTTCATTTTATCTCTTATATCATGTATATACTTAGTATTATTCATTGTCTTTAGTTCTATTCTTCTTATATCATTTTTATCTTCTTCTATTTGTTTTTCATTTTGTAATACTCTGTTTTCCAAAATTAGCTGTTATATCTTGTTAAGATTTCTTCAAGTCTATATTTATTTGATTTATGTTTTGGTTTATATTATTCTCCATTTTTTCCATATAATTTCTATTTTCTTCTATGAAGTTTTTTAATATTTCTAGTATATTGTTCTATTGTTTGAATTGGTTCTGCAGATTCCTTCTCCATATCTCCTGCTCCTGCTATTTATTCACCATTATCTTCTTCTACCTGTTCGTGTTCTATATAGAAATTGTAAAACTCTGGATCTTCCCCTTGATATTGTAAAAAATTTCTTAATCTCTCCACCAATGTTACTTTAAATCCGGTTTTCTCCAAACCTCTTTTTTCCAATTCACATTTTAATTCATTTATCTTAAGATCCTTAAGTAACTTAACTGTATGTCCTTCCATGTTTACTATCTTCCCAAATTATATGTAACTCCAAAAAGAATTTTTAAATTTTTGACAGCAAGGCACAATTACCTTTTTCTCAAAAAAAATAATACTAGGTATTTCACTATCCTGTTGCCAGCCCCACGTTGGGCGCCATGTTTTGATAATAGGGCACCAAATAATTTTAATCTCAGGGTTTTATTGAGGGTTTCTGACAAAATTCTACACATTTTTGGAAAGTGATTGACAACACATCATCTCATGTCAAAACTTTTTATTATTCCTTCCCTATATATATATTTCTAAATACAAAACATTTTAAATACAATACAGTATATAGGTATGTATATAAAATATATTTAGATAATCCGTTTTATATTGTACTTTTAGTTATATTTTGCATTTGAAATTTTTTATTTATCTCCTTTTCTTTGTCTGATAGGAGGTCATAAATTAATTCTTAGTAGAACTAAGGCTTTATTCGTCTCTCATAAAACAAATTTGAAGGAACTGCAAACTTTATAATTCCCTTTTCGTTTCAAACGTGGAAAATTATAATGCAATCAATAAATTATGCATTTATCATCCGACCTTATTTATTCCTAATGAATTTAATTAATGTTTGCAAACCCTAAGAAAAGTTCTATTTCGCCCACCGTTCCCAAAGTAAAACCAGCCTACGAACGACACAGGACGACACAGCGATCCCGCAATAATTAATAACAAGATGATAGGACCAGATAGTGCCCCTGGGACCCCTCTACTAACGTCTCCTCTCTACTAATAGCCCATCCTCGACTAAATTAGATCGGGTTATGTCATTATCTGCGATCCAGCGGACTGAGTAGGTATCACGTGATTACGGGCATCAGGATTGATAACATCTTTGTTGCAATGTCATCCCGGACCGCAAATTAATCGCTACAGATACCGACGTTAATTAGCTGCTAGAAATTATTATGCTGAGGATAAGTGAAATCAAATTACTTATGTATTTCTAAAAGACCTGATAATGTTCTTGCAACGAGCTGAAACTTTTCTAATTTTTAATAAAGATTCAATGACGTCGAGATATTCTAAAACGTTGCTTTTTTATAGTCTATATACCTATGTTTGCTTGGATTTTGAGAAACATTTGGATATTATGGACAGTTAATAAGAAGTGTGTTAATTTCGTGCCATTTGGTAGGTATGCAGTAGGGATTCACCATGTCAAGTAGTTTAGCTTGAAAGTCAAGCTTTTTAAAAAGAAAAGCTTGAAATCTTGGCTTGAAAATTCAAGTTTTCTGTAAGAGAAGCTTGCGAATCCAAACACATTTGCCAAAATTTCACCGAACTAATGAAAAGTTCATTGTTTTTAAATCTTCTTATGTGACTAATAGATAAACGAATTTCAGAGACGCCTGTTAATGAATATACATAGTTTATTGATTCTCAGTGCATGCAAAAACTGCAAACCTGCAGGTTGATTAATTCGTTCCTGCAATATGAGATGAGCGGGTAGAATCGTGAATATTAATTTTTTGGTATAATTGACTTTTTTATTGCGTGGCCTGGCGCGTTAAATAATGCAAAGCACAATGAGCACGTACAAAGAAATTAAAAAAAAGGCCTTTATTGAAAATTTATGCTCCACTGAAATTGGTACTGCGCCATTTTTACATTTAAATCATGATTCCATATATAGGAGAGTGCATGTAAGTAATTATTTCGGGTACATGATGTCCCGCAGTGCACGTTTTATATTTTAAAAAATAAAAGATATTTCTGTACTTCACCTGAATTAGATTTTAATTTCAACGATATTTTAGCTGCTGCATTTATTACTAGTACTGTAGAAGTTAAAGTAGGCTCTGAAATTTTATGAATAATAATAATAATGAGGCAACAGGAATAATTAAAATCGATTTTTCTCTAAAATTGTGCATCTTGGTGACTCTAAACAAGAGCACCTTTTTTTAACAAAAACTCTGAAGTTTTTTAATTCATTACCAAAAATGTAAAAATATTGCCAAATGTATCCATTTGTAACATCAATATTTGAATAGGAAAACTAACCTTTCATTATAGAGAATTAATTTTGCAAAAAATTTGGCATGCATTTTTCATAGTGTACCTCTTAAATAAAATTTGAATCAAGAGTAAAACACGTAACCTACTGGAAAATTTATCTATATCATCTATCACCAAGTTTTTCCGGATTGGCTATGCTACAATGATGCTATTTCCCTTTGGTAGTGTATATCGTACGTAGCGGAAGGTAACTTAAGTAGTAGAAATAATCTTTTGATGATCAATTTTTTATTTCTGTTTTTTACTTTTAGAGAATCTTTTAGAATTTATAAATATTATACCTATCAATCAATCAAATCTTTATCTTTCTTTAGGAATATACATAATACATCATCATTTGCTATTTTCAAAATTTTTTAGACTTTAAACTAACCATAAAAAATTTAAAACAGCAGTACAAAGTAATACATTGAAAATTATAATTCAGAGTACAGGTAATTAAAACAATATATATATATATATATATATATATATATATATATATATATATATATATATATATATATATATATATATATATATAGTAAAAGTAGTCCATTTACTGTCATGTAATACTCCTTTTGTTTTTTAGTTTGGTCCGCGAATATTTTAATACTTGGAGGAATGTTTTGTCTATAATTTTTTGCATTTTTTAGTATAGAAATCGCATCATATGTGGTTTTCATTATAACTTTAATTAAGCGATTTTTCCCAGGTAGACCTTTGCCAACCCTAAATACTTTACTGATGTTATTATTCTGAGGCCCCAATAAACCTTGCACCGTTTTCAGATCTTCTTCATTTCTCTCCGACTGCCCAACCGCTTGTGATTCTTTTACATTTGCAATCATTATGTTTGTTTCTCTATTCTGTCGTTCTAAGAGTTGCTTGATAATGATTTCATCTGCGTTAGTTTCACCCACATTATTCTTTTTAATTTGGTCCATTTCACTGTAAAGTAATTGAACTGTTTTTTTCAGGTCGTCATTCTCAGTTGAAATTGAGGCAATCTGTTTTTTAATAGATAAAATCTCTTTCTTAAAATTTTGTAATTCCCTTATTATCATGGGCACACTCTTAAAAGATACACGGCAATCTTTGCAGAAATAAGCCAGGGTTCTTCTTTGCAAGACCACAGCACGAAGTTCAGAAGAACTTAAGCCTGTGCAAGCTTCAGTTGGATGCTGGGTGACATGACAACTATCACAAGTGGCAAATTTATCACCAATATCTTCTTGACATTCTGCACAAAGATCTGCCATTTGGTCGCTGATTTTCGTAAAACCGTCCAGACTATAACAAAATTAGCGGCACCTAATATCGTACTAGTTTTTTGCACTTTAGATAAAATTGATCTTTAAACTTGTTTTTATAATTTTTGTTTTGAATTTGTTTGATAAATAAAGTTTTTATTATAGTTGTTATGCACTTACTAATGGGTCGATCAGATATTTTTTTTCACAACTGTTGCAGGATACCACTCACTTCTTATTGTGTAAAAACTAGGATTATTGGCATAGTTTTTTCTGTTTAAAATTGTTGTTTTAATCACCATTCACCTGTTTGCAACCTTCACCGTGCTATTTAAAATCTATATGATATACGGTTAAGAGGAAGTTGTACTATACTATAAAACAGTGTATACAAGGGTGTCGTGGTCCCTAACTTTTTAGGTTCATTTTTGAATTTGAGAGAATGAAAAAATAAGTACATATTGTTGAAGGTCTAACCTATGTTCCCTTGATTTCGCTTTTTCAAAATTTGATTTAGTTTTTCCAAAAAAAAATCGCAAAATTCCATGTTTTTTTATTATTTTAAAGGTGAGAATATAGGAACATAGATTAGATCTTTATCAACTAGTACATATTTAAGTACCAAAAACGTATTATTCAAGTATCTTTAAAATGACTAAATATGAAAATTCTTCAGAAACTCAAATGTAATAGTACATAATTATAATTACTAAGACTCTTCTTATAAACATATAGTAGATAATTTAAAATCTAACATACAAGCGTTAAATTTACTTCACTTCGGTTCAGTACACACTTCCTTATCCCTTTCGAGGTCCTTTTTTTACCCCCTTCCGAAAATCGTGACTGTAGTGACGCATTATCGGGCCCCGCTGTGAACTTATTCGCTTCTTATCAACGATCTAGTATAACTATTATACAAGTCAAACAAGCTAGCTTTTTATCTGGATCTGATAAGGAAAAAAATATGAGATCGGAAGGAAAAACGAAATTAAAATTGTATTATATGCCGGCATGGTAAAGGACCCAGTGAATGGTAGTTCTTTGTAATCAATTTTCATTTTCGCTAGTTGCGACATGTGAATGATGGGTTTTTAAAACGGTGCTTTAGGTCTATTGTGTACGTATCTAGAATCTACTATGAATGTCAAATAGGAAAGATCGAGGGTGGAAATCTGGGGATTTGTCTAAATCCTTTTTTTTTTGTTTTTGTATTTGCGTCTTATTTAAAAAGGGGGACTAAGCTTGAATTGTATCTGTCAAAGACAAGATTGTTTTAATATAGAATCGTTATTTATGTTTCAAGGGTTGTAGTACAGCACTAAAGAAAAAATGGGAATTTTTATGTACAATAAACCATTTTAAAGCTTAAGATATCGGCAAAATGTCATGTTATGACAAACGTTTTTATTGGAATGGCCGTTTTTTCAATATTTGACCCGAAAAAATTGACATTGACGGTTATAAATGCAGTTGTATGCAATTTCGCTTAACTTTAATAGACCAAAACTTAAAAAATAATTATCCCATAGGGCTAAAAATTACTGGACAATTGTAGAAACATATGTTACGACTTTCTGCAAAAGGATTTTTTTTTCAAATACCACAGTCTAGATGGCGCTAAAATAATGGCGTAAAAAAAATTTATTTTGTCCATAACTTTTTTTCTGCTTATGTTAAACGGTTCTGGATGGTCTTAAAATGTTCCCAATGTTGTTCTCTCATTAGAACGTTATATACATTTTTTTGTGGAAGTCATATTTTTCCAGATATTTACGCTAGAACGATTACTTTAATTATGAATTATTGAACAAAATACTTCCATTCGCAATTTTAGTAAACAAAACGAAAATAATATCTTATATTTATTTTTAAAATGTTTGTTTGGTACTTACATTGCCCCTACGTAAAGTGCCTCTCCTTTATTGTCCAGATGAAAAGTGCGATAGTAATTCATACCGCAGGTGAACTCTCGCACATGATCTGAAATTAAAAAAAAATTATTATCTACAATAGACAAAAAGGATGATAATATAAAAAATTTTTTTGTGGTAAAAAAGACGAATAAAAATAACAAACATTTAAAAATAAAATAAAATGTGTAATACTGGTTTATTATATACAATGTGTTTCATAAATTTTTAACAAGTAACCTAGGATAATATAAATATTTTATAGTAAAAGTTATTGGTACGGAATTAATTTTATTAGAAAATGTTCAGATATTAATGTATTAAGTTAAATAAAATAACTATTTTAGCCACTTTCCAATCAGTATTGCCAGTGGCGTTCTTACTGTTGCATTTATAAGATGCTGCGTTATAGTTGGGAATCTGAGGCCTTCTAGGAAGCGTTTTAAAGATGCTCTATACAACTCGCGAACATCCACCTAAAAAACATGAAATCCTATGTAAAATGACCAGCCGGATTCGAATTTTTTGTTCGCCCTTTGACCCGGAATTGCGAAATGTGTTAAAACATGACATTTTTCAAAAAACTGAAAATATTTATTGCAAACTAGTGCGCTACTTTGTTAAATGATGTCCGATCGTTATGAATTTTGGATATGATATTTTTCAGTACTTTCCTGACCTAGTTTCATAACAATAAAAAATATAGGACGTCTCATAAAAGCTACGAATTTTTTTTTTGGCTAGAATACACAAAATATCGTTATTTTGCAGAGTAAAATGGTGAGTCGAGAAAACTTTTTTATCTTTAGAGATAGTTAACTAGTATAAGCGAGAAAAATGTTGCCAAAAGAGCAAGGAAACTTTTTTACTTTTTTTAAATACGACGTTTAGTTTGGGAAGTGTACTTTTTTAAAACCGAAGATGACGCGCATTACAATATTATTATGACACTATAGGGATTATTATTATCGAATTAAAATATTCTCCTCACACTGGCAACTTATATTGCATCTTATATTTGCTTTCAGGCATTTGCACTTGTTACCACAGTTATATAATTTACATTTGCAAAATTGAGTAATTTTTAAAAATGTAAGTTTTGCCTCTTTGGACATTAATTTTGGCACTATACAAATATTGTATTTGCGTTCGTAACCAAACTTTATAATTTCAGGCAGATCTGGCTTTAACATATATGCCGTTTTGAAAATTGCACATTGTAAAAATGCCCTTCTCACATGAAAAATAAAATAATCTTCAGTCGGCGGCAAATCCCTAAAAAAAAGGTCATTATTAAAACCTTATTTACCAGTATAATAGTATACACTTCAATGATATATTTCAAAAGGTAATAGGTACACAGAGTTCTATAGTGAGCAAGGCTCGTTAAAAAATATCATATCTTAGGAGTATTATTACTAAGGACAGTCTGTAAAAGAGCTTATTTAGACTTAATCATTACCTTATATCTGTTTTGCAAGTTGGAAACATATGAATTCTTAATTCATCCATATTTCCTCTAAAGTCTTTTCGGCCATACAAATGCTTAAAGAATAATCTACATGATGATAGTAACTCGTTAGATATTTCATATGAATCACATCTGGTACTTATGGGTACTTGTACATTTTGAAGCACCTTCTTCTGCTTCAGGTCTTTTTGTGTAAGCTTTTCTGGTATAAGATCGTCTACATTTAGCGTGATAAACAGGATTTAATGATAAAAACAGTTCTCTTTTGTCATCATAGTATCTAATAGCTAGGGAATAACTATCTCCTTTCTCACTACATGCTTAAAACAGGTAATGTATGGCTTCTTTTGTGACACTCTGTACCGTTTCCTCACTACTTGATTGACACAAAACACACTTGTTGAAATCAATATTTGGACTCATAATAAAAAAAATAATTGATGTCTTTGACAGGAAGTCACAATAACACACATAAGTGGATGAACTACAAAATTAAAATAATGAAACGTCCATATACCAAGAAGTCGGATCAAGGATATGAGACGCAATGATTCAATTTTCTTCGAGTTTAAAAAAGTAAACAACCCATACTAAACGTCTTAAGTCTAAATAAGCTTAACATTTGTTTACAAACTGTCCTTAGTAATAATGCTCCTAAGATATGATATTTTTTAACGATTCTTGCTCACTATAGAACTCTGTGTACCTATTACCTTTAAAAATATATCATTGAAGTTTATATTATTATACTGGTAAATAAGGTATTAATAATTACCTTTTTAGGGATTTGCAAAATTAAAAAAATTGAAAAATATAAAAATAAAAAGAAAATGTTAAAAGGGGTACAATTTTACTTTTATTAATTTTTTTCTGTAAAAACTGTACCACTAAAAATATTGTAATGTACCACCAGTGGTACATGTACCACAGATTGAGAACCGCTGGTATATAGGGTTAAGATAATATTCTAACCAACCTTTTCTAATAAATTTTTTCGATAGCGAAGCAAAATATCGAGAATTGGCCCTATTTGTCAATTCGTAGAAGGCTGAGTTTAAAGTTCAGATTTTAGCTGATTATCTTAAAAAATATGACCATCACCCTGTATGACTGTGCAAAAATTCAAATCTGTATTTCTTCAAATAACGAAAATATGGAGGTGTCTTCATCTTAAGTGCGACACACTGTATAATGACTGAAACTACACATATTTATTTTTGTATATTTAACACTTTTCGTGGATGTATAAACCATTGAAGTTATTCATAAATTCGAAACAAATAATCTAAAAAACAAAATACAACTTCGAAAATTCACCTAAGTGCATGCAAGTTTTCATACTACGCCTCTGAAGTTCGTGCTTTTCAACTTTCCCAAAGTTTGTTCAAGTCTCAACCGGAGTTTATATGTTTATTCCCAGTTTCATCTTTAAGTTTTCTTTTGCATTAGAAATATAATTGTTCTAGAGCTTCTGCAAACACCAGGTATTGTCTTTCTATGGAACTCCCATAGGTGTTAAATTACACAAACTTGCCGATGGAAATTATTAATTTCAACTTTTTTTTTCTTCGAGAAACTTTGCCGTAACATCCATTAAAAGTTTAACGTAATGTCACATACTTGAGAGTATACTGAAGATCAACATTTACCTTTAAAAATCATAAGAAAAAAACTTCGTATCCTTTTAAATAATCCTTATCTTAAAAATTACATCAGCAAGAAAAACTATAAAATTTGCATCCAGCACTACTGTTTATACAAAATAAAGTTTAAAAAACCAAACCACAGCGGTAAAGTAATTCATGCAAACGGAGAAGGCAATGTCACATAATACAAATTCATGGTAAAAGCCATTTTGAGCTTGGGAGCCGAGAAGCGGCTGTTTAAAATGGAACTGCCGTTTAAATTTTCAATAAAATGTGGGATAGGCTACCACCAGACTAGCACTATACCTTTCTGGCTGCTGGCGGGATAATGCATCATGCATCACTTAAAGACATCGGTCCATTTTCTTCTAGAAGATTTACGGATATTTGTGATAGTATGGGTGTCAGAATTATTATATATTTTAAATTGGGTTGGGTGCACGAACATCTTGATCCTCATCAAAGATGAAATTGACAGACTTGCCTCCAAATAAATCAATCAAATGCCAGGAAATGACACTTGTAAGTAAAACAATTAAAAGACAATAATTGTGTGGTGGAATAAAATTAATTTGAACTCGTGAGTTGTGAATTGAATCTTACGAGCCCATGAACTATTTATCGTCTTGCAAGATTTGCCGAGAGCTGTAAAGATTTAGCTTAAAGTTTATATAGGTCACAAGTGGCTACAAAACCTTTGCTTGAAGGTAAAATATTATCCGTGTAAAAACAAAAGGGCGCTAAACAATTAAAATCAAAGGCGAGCTAAAATTAATTCAATACAATGAATTGTAATATGTATATTTGTACAACGTTTGCTATTTTTTATTGCACGTAGTAAGGTTTAATTAGTGTTTATTACAGCAGCTGCACAGCTTTATTGGGGTAATAATTTAAAATAGCTTCAAGATTGATATTTAAAGTGCTTTAATATGGGTGTAAAAAGCAATTAATATACCAATAAAATGAAAGGGAATTTTGCCTACAATTCCTTTGACTTAAAAATTAAAATCGTTTTGTTGGGAAAGTTCAAAAAAAGTTTCGTAAAATTAAAAAAATATATTTTCATAAATACAATCAGAGTCTAAATATAGTTTTTACATAGAACCATCAAACGAGGGCCTATACATAGAATTATACTGCAATCGGTCTTAAAATAAATATTGAACACCATCTAACAAAAAAATAAGAAACAAACAAAATAGATCTATTGTGCCCCCTTCTGCTGCTCATTTCTTAAAGATGTCTCAACGATTAGGGCGTTCCTCAAGTCCTATAGCTTTCAAAAAGTTCAGGATGTCGGTAGATTTCAGGTTAGGTAGATCTCCCTCTTCTATTTGATATTCTCCGAGGTATCGTACCCTTGGATTTTGCAGGGTTATGCATTCTGAGAGAATGTGGATAGAAGTTTTTTCCTCTTCCTCGCAAAATCTACATTCTTCTTCCTGTATTAACCATGCTGCATAAACATTTTGTTTATTAAATTTAATATATGAACGGACTTTAAGACGAAGGGTTTATTTAAATAAAGGTTTATTGAATTTACGATGATTTTTATTATTATCCTCTAATATAGCTGCCCCACCGATAAATTTAATTGGTGAAATTATATTAATTAATAGATTAGTGAGGTTTGATTATTTAAATATAATTTTTTTATCTATAATTTCTTTTTTTAGAGCAGCTTATTCATTATATTTATATTCTTATTCTCAACGTGGTAAGGTTTACTCAGGATTATTCACTTTTTTGAATGATTTAAGTCGAGAATATTTGTTGTTATTTTTACATTGAGTTCCTTTAAATATTCTTTTTTTAAAAATGGAATTGTTTATTCAATGAATTTAGATCTAGATAGTTAGCCGACTATTTCCTTCGTCTTAATTTCCACCAATCACAAACGCACAATTTTGAATTACAAATGGTGTCTAGATGAAAAAACAAGTAATTATGGTCTCCTACGACACCAGAAAACGACGCTAAACAATTTTTTTTTATTTTATTGTCAATAAATTTTGTAATATTGTTTTTAAACAGTGCTAGTCAGCTTATGTAGTGAAAATGAGTCGCGTTGGAAGGGAGGGATTCTATGACTAATATTGATCTGGCGATTGAGGAAAGTGTACCGTGCAATACCGTTAAAACCCATACGCCAATATGGAAACAGTTTACAGAAATCTGCAAGGCAAAGAAATACGAGCTTTTGGAAACTACAAGTTTAGAGCAACTAAACCTAATCCTGAAAGATTGGGCGTGGAATATAAAGAAAGAAAACGGTGAAAATTACAAAGAACTAGTTGTGAAGACAATGTGGTGTATTTTATGAAGTGGAAAATAATTTTTGATCCAATAGAAGGAAATCGAGCTCTGCTTCATTAAAATTGGAAGAATACTACGCAATGGTTTTATTATGGGACGAAGACACTCCGGTGTATATTGTAGTCAATTGCAGAGTTCATTATTTTAAAGAGGAAGTGGATAATTGTGGGATTAAAACAGGTAGATAACATAGTTACATATTTTTTTAAATAACTGTTTTTCAAAAATCCTACTTTTTAAGAAGAGTACAATATAATCCTCTCTTCAATAAGGTCAAGAACCCTACCTTTTGTCACGGACTGGACAAAAGGTAGGTCTTTCTAAAATTGTAATGGTTAAACGTTCATCTAGAATAACAACTTATAGATTATTCTTAACAGTAAACCTATCATGGAAAAAAGAATAATCAAGTGGATGGTACAAAAACACTCCACTGGGAAAAGCGAACTTTCGAAATGGACTAAAGAAGCATCAGAGAAGGCAGGATAAATACAAAAGAAATAAAAATAACAAACCACTCTATGCGTTCGACAGCAGTCAGTAACCTGGCTAAAGGAGAGGTTGGTGAACAACAATCAATTAAAATTACTGGCCACAGTTCAGCCAACTTAATAAGCATTATTCCAACATCATAGACACCCTTAGAAGTGACGCCTCAGAACCTCCAGCTAAAAAACAGAAGATCCTGCAGCCACTCCTCGAGCTTTTCACTCTACAGCTTCACCCATCAACAACATTGATGATTTACCTACACTCAACGTTATCAATGAGTTAACAAAGATTTCAAACAATACTCCTACTGAGTACCAAAATTGCAATTTAAATTTTAATTGTACCATAAATAATTAAGTTTGTAGTATTTTGTGATTAAATAAATTACCTGTTTTTCAGTTTTCAAATTAATACCTACATGTGTATGCAGAATAATCTGTTACTCATGAAATAGTCTAGCACCAAAAGAACTTACATTAAATTTAAAATTAACAAGTGTAAAAATTAAAAACGTAACTGGTGTAATAGATGGAAATCTTTTAAAATACCGTGTACTGAAAAATAAACTTTAGCGATATTTTATTCATTATCTGAACTCATCAAGCGCATGTCCCCTTATATTTCATATTACTACCTCGTTTATACATAACTGAAACGATAGTCAGATATAATTAGTAATGTTATTAATATTATTTATGTTCACATAACTCGTACATTTGCTTGTTAGGAATGCAGAGACAGTTTTTTTAAATTCTCTCTGTTTACTTGCACGTAATTTTTCATTGGTAGTCTCAACCCATACATGCATACACTAGTGTAGTCAGATATAACCAGCTATTCCGATAAGTCCTTTTAATGCGGCATATGGAGACATATAGCCTACTTGACGTTATCAATTGCGTGTCAAACGCATGTTTACACCAGTCTGGCTGATACGTTTATACCTATGTTCAAAGCTGGTATATAAGTATTAAAAGCACTGCCGTGGTATGAAATGCCCTTTTGTAATGGACCCGCCATGAGTCATTGCATTAATGAGGTGATTGACTGGGAAATTATTTCGAAGCAGGTGGTTTTTTTTCATTCTAAAGATAAGAAATGGAAATTTTTATTTTCCAACAAATATGAAGCTTACATGAACGTTGTGCAATGTTTTTAATCGCTAAACATTATAATTTATTTTTACAAAAACAAAATAATTACAGAGAAAGTGATAAAAACAAAACAAAATTTCCACAGAGGTTCTTTCTTTTCTTTTTCTTTTATAATAAACAAATTGTTGTACGATCTAAATATTTTTTTTTGTAAAATTTTAATATTTACTATAGGAAAATACTTAAATGTCTTCTTGGTGAAAATTAAAAATGTAGGACTATACTAGGAATATCACTAGTGTATAATAGGTATAGGTATCTTTCGGATATATATGATGCTAATAATTCTGAATACTGTTTTGGCAATAATAGATTCATTTTGTGTTTGAGTTCTTCATGCCAAACATTATCGAAAGCTTGCGCTACATCAAGGAAGACAGTAGAGCTAGCTTTCTTTTCTTCTAAAGTTTTTTCTATGGACTTGGTCTATAGTTGAATGGTTTTCTCTAAATCCAAACTGGTGCGATGGAATTAGTTTATTTTTTTCGGACCAGTTCGTAACTGTGCATTTTGTATATACCGTTGCTACTAGTATCAACATCGTTACATAGACTGATTTATGCAATAACAGGTAAGCGAGTTTAGACTCGTGGACTTGTGATTGTTTAAAACCAGCCCTTTTATATTTTATTTATTTATTAACCAACATTTTGAAACCTGTTGTTTCAATTTTTTTTGGCTGATCCCAAAAAACTTTTCTTTGTATCCTGTTTTTGAATCTGAAAAAATAGAACAAACCAATTTCTCTTTTATGTATGTTTTGACCTGGGTTTGGCGCGATTCCAAATTGCTTCTCTCTCACAACAACAAAAAACGTAAAATAAAACGTGAAATAATGGTAAATAATTTATCTTAATTTAATGTAATTATAGTGTTGACACTGAGACAGACAAAAAAAACAACTTGAATACGAAGTTTTTTTTCGACAAATACAAGAATATTTACAGACATTATTCAACTCAACACTTCTTTTATGTTTAACATTAACCATAATTAAATGCTTTTCGAGGAGAGATTTTTGTTGTTGTTTTTTTTTAACCAAAGGCGTTGGTAGTTTTTTGTGAGAAGGGGGTATAAACGAAATTGTTTTATTTTTTTATACTGAAAACAATATAATAGGTTGGCCTAATAATACTCATAAATTCTCGAATCACTAGCCTACGGAAATTTGAGTTTTCCGATATTTTACCCAAATCTTCAATTTTTTTTCACAAATTTTCGATTTTCAAAAATTTTAGATTTTGCAATCTTCGTTTATACCATGTTTTAGAGCTCGTCTAGTAGATTTGGACGAGCAGATTCCGATTATTTTTTAATTTTTGAGCTATCACTTCAGAAATCATCCTCGAGTACCAAAATTCGAAAAAATCTCGATATCAATATAGATTTTGGTCCATAGAATTCAAAAATAAAAAGATTTTTGGTCTATCTCTTTAGAAAGCGCCTAAAAGGTCTTCAAAGTAAGAGAATTTCGTTGTCTTCTACACCATGTTAAAGTATTCGACGCCTAGAATGTAAAATATATCGACCTAATTAATATTTTTTCCAACAAAAAAAAATAACAGCCAAAATAACAATGCTTGACATAATTTAAAATGAAAGCAAGGTTTCTTTTAAGCGGCGTTTTGTAGGAATTTCCTTACAAGTTTCTTTGTTAGTTCCGTTTTCCTTTTTGTCTACTCTTTTCTTAACTGAAATCGTTTGCAAACAGGAATGGACTTAGCCGGTAATTTTATTCTATAACAATGTTGGATAGCGAAATAATACTATATCGTTGATTCTACGCCCATGACTGCCAATTACTGAGATGTCAACATGTACATTATTTTTCTAAAAGCAAGACTCACTTGCTAATATCTTAATCTCTTTCTTCTGAAAAATTTTTGTTTTTATTTATCCCATGTTTTTAGGGCCCCTTTCTTGTTCCTGTAAGTTATTTTTGCTTCCCATACTTCTTTAACTGAGGTTGGGTTGTCCATCTTCTGACTATGACACTGTACAATTATACTACCACAGTCGTAAATCAGAAGAGCGGATCTTCAGTCACCATGGTACAGTGGCCAGGTGAACATCGCGTGTTTATGTTTGATGTATTGAAGTGGACGATTTCTGTACTTTAGTGCTACATCGTTTTTGTGAAGGATACAATATTCGGCGCATAGCTGATGGATACATTATTAATTATAAATTCGTTGCTGAAAGATAATTCCTAAAAAGTGTAATCTACCAACCAATTAAAGCTTTGTGCAAGCATTCGAGACACTATTCAAAATACACTTGTGAATTTGTCTCAATGAGCCTTTAGAAATTTGAGATCTTAATTAGAGAAGTGCTATAAATAAATATAAACTTCTGGAAGGTACTGCATCTGAATTTTATTCATTCAAAAATAGAATCTATTAGGAAACACACTTTTGTATAGCATCCATTCAAGCTTTATCAATGCTAACTCACACTAACCAGTTTGTACTTGTATCTTCTCTTAAATAAAATTAATCTTAACTGGGTATATTTATAGGTATGTGAATAAAAATAGAAATTAAAAATATGGCGAAGGTACTTTTATTGAATTCACCATTTTTTTAAATGGCCTATTCTTATTTCGAATTAACTGTACAATGTATGAAAAATAAATATTTAAATTAAAATGGAACACCAAAATTGAAAACAAACCAAAGGATAAATTGGACAAATCTATCGTGTAAACATTGTCCATTGGAATAGAATGACCTAAACACATTTTCTATTTAAAAAATATGACTTGTTATTTAAATCATCTAACCCAACCCTGTTTACCATTTTCTATGAAGACCAAACTCTCACGGAATAGTCCATAATACTGTAAGTTCCGGGGCAATAAAAATTTGCCAGACAATAAGTTTTGGAAAGTACATTGTTTTCCAAGAACAATGCCATCATGCAAACTTGCACAATCTGTCTACAAAAACTTTTGGGAAACTTGTTTGTTGACTAAAACTTTTAAGTTCCAAAGACAAAAAGCTCGTTCCGCGCAGCGGGATAGGAGCTCTTGCAAAAGAGGTTTCCTGATTTCTTGGTTCCTATAGTCTTAGTGGTATATTGAGCAGGTAGGTTAATGTGTGATACAGAGATACTTTTATAATATTTTCATTACAAAACGCAAAACGAATGGCTGGAAAATGTTTCCTACTTTTTCCATGCTTTTGCAGTATCTTTTTATTTTTTTATCAGGAAATATTTTCTAACGTAAGGGGGAATCTTTGGACTGCCTAATCTTGCTGTCACCACATATCTTGTCTCTCTAAAATAAGGACTTCTTTTAATAATTCAGGGAAGATGTATTACGCGTTAAGATCCAGAATAAAAATCAACAAATATTCAATAAAGTAAAAAAATAGAAAAAGTTGTGTAAATAAAAAGATTTTTTTTTTTCACTACACCATAAATGAATAAATGAATGATCTCATACATGATTAACATGCTGGATCCCAAAGGTTCAATCTACATTTTGTAGTGTAGCAAATACATAAGTAATATCATAAGCGCATCCAATTTTTCCGAACAAAATCGAAAAAACACGTTGCTAAGTATTATAACAAAAATCCCAGTCGAAGACGAGGATTTTTGCACCTGCACGAATGCATTTTGTTAAAAAAAATTACTTTGCATTGAGTTTTTTCTATTTTTTCACAGGAAAAATTAGATACCCGAATGGTATTTGACAAGACTATTTCATGAGTAACAGATTATTCTGCATTCATAATAAATATGTATTAATTTGAAAACTGAAAACCAGGTAATTTATTTAATCACAAATTACTACAAACTTAATTATTTATGTTACAATTAAAATATAAATTGCAATTTTGGTACACAGTAGGAGTATTGTTTGAAATCTTTGTTAACTCATTGATAACGTTGGGTGTAGGTAAACCATTAATGTTGTTGATGAGTCCAGCTGTAGAGTGAGAAGCTGGAGGAGTGGCTGCAGGATCTTCTGTTCCTATTTTTTAGCTGGAGGTTCTGAGGCGTTACTTCCAAGGGTGTTTATAAGGCTTAATTGAGTTGGCTAAACTGTGGCCAGTAATTTTAGTTAATTGTTGTTCACCGGCCCCTCCTTTAGCCAGGTTACTGACTGCTGTCGACAGCATAGAGTGGGTTGTTATTTTTATTTCTTTTGTATTTAATCCTGCCTTCTCTGCTGCTTCTTTAGTCCATTTCGAAAGCGACAAAGCGACTCATTTTCACTACATAAGCTGACTAGCACTGTTTAAAAACAATATTACAAAATTTATTGACATTAAAATCAGAAAAATTGTTTAGCGTCATTTTCTGTAGTCCTAGGAGACCGTAATTACTTGTTATCAAAGGTACTGTAATTTTTGGTGACAACAGCTGTTAAGTTTTGCCCCGGGTAAACTCGAAAAAATTGCTGACAGGAGCTGTCATACAGTTTTTTCATCTAGAAACCATTTGCTAACCTCTAGGACTATGCGCTCAATACGTTCGCGCCAAATTATGCTCGATTTTTAGTTTGAAAGTCGCATTTTCAAAAGTTTATTCATTACTACAGTATGGAATAAGTTTTAATGTCCGCAGATAGTCATTCTTTTCTAAGTTATACTTCGAAATGTAAATTTGAGATAATGGTAGGACTTGAAAGTGTATTCACTAGTTTTCGAGCTTCAAGTTTCTTAGTGAAAAATTTTAAATTGCCATCATCAAAGGATGAAAAAGTTTCGCGGTTTTTGTATTAGATGGATTTAAAACTCAATCGAAGTACAAGAAAACGTATGGACCAACTTGTTTCTCTATTTTCGTTTCATTTAGAATGTTATAAGAAAATAATAGCAAATAAACTAACATAGAACTTTTACAACAGTTGTAGATGTGCTACCATCTATGGTAAGAAGAGAGTATTGACATTAAATTTTGACTGAATCTAGTCAAGATGTCACTCTCTTCTTTTTTATCCCTTTCAGAGATTAATACAAAGTGAGTAAACCAGTAAGGAATTTTAATTTATTAAATTCGACATCCTAAGACCGGTTTCTGTATTTCGACTTCATCAGTTAGGCTTTTCGAATCCAATAAATAAAATTCCAAACTCGTACAAGTCAATAGCTATATCCGCTAGAAGATAACATTTGTAGATGTGCTACCATCTATGGTAAGAAGAGAGTATTGACATTAAATTTTGACTGAATCTGATGAAGTCGAAAGACAGAAACCGGTCTTAGGATATCGAATCTAATAAATTAAAATTCCTTACTGGTTTACTCACTTTGTATTAATCTCTGAAAGGGATAAAAAAGAAGAGAGTGACATCTTGACTAGATTCAGTCAAAATTTAATGTCAATACTCTCTTCTTACCATAGATGGTAGCACATCTACAAATGTTATCTTATAGCGGATATAGCTATTGACTTGTACGAGTTTGGAATTTTATTTATTGGATTCGAAAAGCCTAACTGATGAAGTCGAAAGACAGAAACCGGTCTTAGGATGTCGAATCTAATAAATTAAAATTCCTTACTGTTTTACAACAGTTATATGCAGCTTTGAAAGAGTCTGATCATAAAAGTTCCACACATAGCAACAATGTTAATATAAAACAGTTTAATAAAAAAATATTCATTGTCTGTTTCGTGGTGCTTTTTACTTAAGGACATCCTCTATAATGTGGATTTAGACTGCTGCATTGAACATACTAGTCCAGTCATTATATACAAAAATAACTGGCTGGATTTTTTATACGTTGTAGTAGGGGCTTATAATAGCTTACCTTGAAATTGTCGACCAGATTCCCTATATGCTTTCGCCGCCATCTTGATAAAGAGTAGACTTTTGTTTTTCCGAAATAACTCGGCACTCCGTCATTTTACGCAAGGGGTTTATTGTTGTCTTTTGTTGTTCTTTTCAAGCGCTACAAAAAAGGTCGTATGAATTTTTCACGTATCTTCGATCGTTTTCGAGATATTGAAGGAAAAAAAATGTAGACTTTGATACGTATTTCCGCTAATATACTTCTTCTTTCACAAGATTATCGGCGATTTATACCATTTAGACCTCATAACTTTTCACTGTGCAAAGTTTAATTCTTAAAATCAAATCAAACTCGTGAATCTCTTAGTTTTGATGATAATTTTGCGAATTTTCTTAACTGATATTGCTTACTGAATAACTCGCATAATTTTTGCAATCCCAAAAATTATTATTGATTTAATCCTCACTCCAAACGCCTTAAATAATACTATTAAATCTTAAGAAAAGAAAACGATAATACTAAAAATAGGCGCTTTCAGTAGATGTTCCGAAATCCTGTACAAGGAATTCGAGTCCTCATTTTGAAACTCATCCTTTTCCGGCATTCAATTCATGAATAGAGAATAGAAATAAAAACCAATGATTCGGATAGTTTCATTTGTCTTGGCGAAAGACTTCTATTGTTTTTTATATGTCGCTGGCAAGCCAAAGAGGCTCTTAAGTTTGCGATCCGCTAGAATGGGTCCAATCTATTTTAGGAACTTCAATAAACCAAAATTATGGTCCGTCGCCGATATAGATGGAATTACTTAAAGAGATTTTATAGTTCAGCTAGTAAGAGTTTAGGGCCAGATTGCCAGTTTTTCATAAGGGAAAAATTTATACTTTGTTCGTGTAATACTTTTATTAGCTGAACACACGGTTGTTTGATTAATAAATCTTCCTAATTATTGTAGAAATTTATAGAAATGCGTGTGTGTGATTGGATTACAGGCGACGAACCCCCGTTAATCTAACCATACTTTGTTATTTAGAAAAGACTGTATGTAATTGCCCAGTTTTTAGACATATCTACAAATCCATACAACTATATTTACGTATATAAAAAGATAATACAGATTTACAAATATCACAAAAGTTGTTTAAAATGTTTGTTGCGATTGGAATGTTGAAGTTATCGGTATAAATTCAAATATCGTCGGAAAACTGTAGAATACGAAACGGGTACACTAATTATATAAGAGGGCTTAGAATACTTCCTTGTGGAATTCTAAATTGTATCAGTCGGTTTAAGAATACTTTAAGAGTTTTTTCTCGGTAATTCTGGCCCTCAACCAATTTTAAAAATTTGCTGGTAAGGAATAGCAAAATTTATGTGTTATTTAACGTAATTTTATCTGGAATTGACATTTTCTAGTTAAAATCTAGATTTTAGTAATTGATTTTGATATAGCCATAACTTTTTGGAATATAATAAGTAATATTTCAGATTTAAGATCACTTCCCAGGTAAAATTTTAAATAGAAATGATACCCCCTCTTTTAATATAAGTCATAAATTCAGATGATGCTTCCTAATACTACAACAACCCTCTTTAAATTGAATCCCTCCTGTCACTCACTGGTGCTTTGATAAAGTCATTGAAAAGCATTGGAAACATGTGCATATAATATTTTTCCTAACGCTCCAGATGTTTCTTGTCGTATATCAAACGCTCCTGTACTCCTGTTGTCTTAAGTGTGGCTATAAATACAGAAAATACCCAACCCCTGGTTTTACTCTGCTATTTTGTTGTGCTACGTCACGAGAGTCCGCCTGCCTTACTCACTAACAAAAAATTCTCGAACACGTTTACGCGTCTTGAATTTCAGTCAATAGGCCAAAACAATTTTTTATTTTAAGGAGGAAGAAGCAAGAAAGAAGGTCGTATGTAACAACTTTAACTTACATACTGACAGACATATGTGGCAGGTCCCTCCTTAATAAAAAATTAAATAATTAGAACAGTTAAAACTAGTCTAAAATGAATATTCTGGCATCTCTAAATTTATCTGGTGCCCTAACTAACACTTCTAGTATTTTATAGGTTTTTAACTTAACATTATCTCTTTAGAAAGCACCTATAACTTTCCTTGGTTCGATAAATATTAATTGCCTGTTCAAATTCAAGGTTGCGATGTATAACGTGGAAGTTTTTGCTACATGGTTGTATCTGAAAGAATTGACAGCAAATCCTCACGTTAGCAAACAAGAAAATAATACCACCTAGAGCACTGAGCTCTAACTGGATGGAGTTGAAGCTGGTAAAGTAAAATGTCTAGCTATTGAAACCTTAACATTGACAAATATTAAAAATACTGTTGTTGAAGGCGGTCACAGACAACCCTTCGAAGATTTTCTTAAAATAGCGTAGATATGACTAAACTGACTGTTAATTTTTGTTGTTGTTCTTAACGCTTTGAGCTAGAAGAACATTTGGACATTCAACTCACATTTTAGAGATATCCACTAACATATAATACATCTTTTTGAAAAGAGTGAATTAGAATCAAAGTCTCGTGGACTTGTTTAATGATTTAAAATTTAAACAGTCGAGCTCACCGACTAAAGTCAAATTTTCGAACATAAACAACACTTCCGCTACCAAGATGAAACATGTTTTAATAAAAATACTCGGCGCGGAGGCTTACCTTTCTCGTAGATAAATAAAAACGTAAATTGTGCGTAAAAAGGGGCATTTGCATTGCCAATTTGGCGGGGAAATACTCGAAACAAGCAAATTACACCGTTTCGAGTGCACTTGCACATAAAGAACCTGAAATTGAATTGAAAAATTATACTGAAACACTTTAGGGTGCCCGGTGCAACATTTGCCACCAAAGCATTACATTTTTAGGCGTGATTTATTTACTGAATCTTTGAGTTTACTTATTTAATTTCGATTTCTTACGTGGAAGGTACTACATTGTATTTTATGACCAAAATCCCATGCATGTTCACATACTTTTGATTTTTTGAATTGTTTATTTTTAATGTACGATTGGTGTTCATTAAGTCTAATATGAAAAGGTCTAGATGTTTCTCCTATATAAAATTTATTACATTCGTATGGAATTTTGTAAATACAATTTTTTTGGATTTTGAATTTCATTAAAAGGTTTTGTATTTACTATTAAAGATTTTAATGTATTATTAGTTTGAAAAACTGTTTTTACAATTAAATTTATTGCCAATCATAATTTTTTCGGATAATTTTGGAATATAAGGGATTTTTACTATATTTTAATGAAGTATTGCGGATTTAAATTTTGTTCTTTATTTTTGATGTCTCGGTAAAGATTTATAAATTTACTTGGGTAGTCGTTCTTAATCAAGACAGATTTAACAAGTGATAATTCATTATTTAAAATATTGTCATTTGAACAAATTGTGTTTGCTCTATCGGAAAGAGATTTGAGTGGTTTGAATTAAAATTTAGATATCTATTTATATTTGTTTTTTTTCTAAAAATTGATTATTATTGTGTATTAGTACATCAAGAACTGGTAATTTTTTTATTAATATCAATTTCAATTGTAAATTTAATAGTAGGTTCCGAATTATTGATATTATATAAAAATGTATCAATATTTTCCCTATCGTGTTGCCAAACTACTAAGATATAATCTACATATATAAACCAGACAGAAGGGCTTAAATTTTGTTTATTTACAATTTCCATTTCAAAATCCTCCATAAAAATATCACACAATTTTGGTGATAAAGGTGAACCCATTGCCATACCAAAATTTTGCGGATAAAAATCACTATTTAATTGAAAATATGTAGATTTAATACATAATCCCAACAATTCTAGAATTGCCGAGACGCTTAATTTAGTTCTATTTATTAATGTATTTGTCAACTTTCTTCTCACAAGATTAAGAGTTTTATCGACAGAAACATTTGGAAATAAACTAACTACATCAAAACTAATCATTATATCTGAATTTGTAATTTTGATATTTGATAATTTTTCTAAAAAATGTTTTGAATATTTGATAAAGGAATAAGTATTTCCTATTATTTTAAGTAGAAATCTTGCTAAATTTTGACAAGGTGAATTTATAGAACTTATTATTGGTCTTAATGGTATTTGTTGTTTATGAATTTTAGGTAAACCATAAAAATGTGGAGGTTTACTATAATGAAAAGTAAGATATCTTCGTTATTTATCACTTAGGAATTTCTTATTTTTCAATACTAGTAGTTGGATCTTTATTTAATTTTGAATAGCTACCGTTTTCAATAATTTCGTTAATTTTGTTATCATAATATGTTTTGTTCATGACAATCGTCGCGTTACCTTTATCTGCCTGTAAAATCTTAATTGTATTGTCATTTTTTAAATTTTTAATTGTTTTAAATTCTGTGGAGGTTAAATTTTGATTAATTTTATGAAAATTAATGTTAAAAATTGGGAGATCTGTTAATTTTTTATTGGAAAAATGACCGTGGATTAATACATGTTCATTTAACAAGGTTTATCAATTTTTATGTCTAATCAAAATTCACCAATAATGCAGTATTCAAGAACTTTTTAGATTTAACATTTCGAT
Organism: Crepidodera aurea; assembly: GCA_949320105.2. NCBI lineage: Eukaryota > Metazoa > Arthropoda > Insecta > Coleoptera > Chrysomelidae > Crepidodera > Crepidodera aurea. The sequence continues at coordinate 14,383,497 of OX439479.2, forward strand.
AATATATTGGGCAAGGAAACATTTTTCGATGGGGCACTAACAGGTCAAAGCTATTTAGCCTTCTTATAAAATGAAACTCAGGATTAACTCACCATTCAAATAACAAGAAATATGTATTTTTAGCAAGATTGTGCTGGTCCTTATAGTGCAGCAAGTTTAATCGTAAATCCACAACTCTGCAAAATTCGTAGTATTAATAGAAACATATTGAGAGAAGTGTTGTGCTGTATAATAAATATGGCTCAGGTGTGTATCAGGGAAAACGGACGCCATTTTGAACATTTAATTAGACTCTAATACCTACTGTATTATTAAAACATTTTTTTGGTCTGAAAGCGAACTTGTTTATTGAAATTGAAGTAAAAAGTTCATTAAAATATTTTCATATCTAAGTAATTTATTTCAAATAAAGATGTATGAATAATTATGATTTTGATAATAATTTTAGAAACATCAAAAAAACAATTCCATTGAACTTAATGAAGAAAAAATAGTACAACATCCCAATAAATTAAAAAATTAATAATATTTCATTATTCACCAAGGGATCCCCATGTGTTTTGAGTTCAAATATGTAAAAATATAGAGAATGTAGGTAATTATTTTAATTTAATTTGTTAGATTTATTTTTTATTTAGGTTGGATGTTTTCCAACAACCTTTCGTTAATATTATTCAAAAATTAACAATCTTACTCACGAAATGTAACGTTTTCAGTCCAAGCAAAAAAATTACAAACACTACGTAATAATACTTAATTTTCTTAAACAACTCTAAAATGCAAAAGTGCTAGTAAAGCCAGTCGTTTAAGTTAAAGTAATAAAAACTGAATCAAGAAATAAAAATATAAAACGAGTTGTTTGGTGCAAAATTTTTAAACATTCAAGCGAAGTATACAATCAGCAACACGAAATAGCCAGAATTTCCTTATTTTCCACGAAAATTACATCTCTAGAAATTCGCTATTTCTTTAGTATATGGGCCAACATCTGCCTGTAGATCTATTGCTTCATTTCATTTTCATTTATTTAATAAATCCGTTTTATCGTACAATAATTAGGTCGTTTAAGTGTTCACCTTCTGATCTATTTATCGGATATTATTTATTAAATTCTAAAACACAACTAAAGAAGCCAAATAAATTAAATACCAACCTCGATATTATCTCAATATCGGTAAAAATGAGGAAACCAAAAACAAAGTGCAGAGTTGAAGCGTATAAGAAGCAAATATTGTGTCAGAATATGATAGAATTCTTAAAGAAAACCTAAGATAAGCGCCATTATTAGAAAAAATATGAAACATAAAATAATACAGGGGCGGAGGTAGACAAAAAAAAAGTTAAAGAGATCTCAAACACCTTGAATAAAGAAGAATGTAACTTAAATCGACCAGAAAGGAATTCACAGAGGGAACATTGTGCTAAAATTTGGTGCTCTATTGGTCATAAAAATATCAAGACAGAGAAGGATGAAACGGAATTGACTTCCTGTTGGTTTAATATTTATAGACTATTTTCGTTACTTTGGGCCTATATACTATTTTCGCTATCCATTTCAGTTGCAATCAAATTAGAATCATGAGCCATGTTCACCGTATTAATGACAAAAGAAAAGCTTTATTATATTCCAGAAGTACTGTAGCCAGTAATCTTGTTCTGTAGTAAACACGACACATTGCATGTCTGTTCCGATGCCCCTTCTCCTACTTCGACTTCTATATTTAGTCAGGAGACGAACTTTCCTCATTCTATTCTTTTATTACCAGAGCCGTTTTTGATAAAAATAAAATAAGACAAATATTAAAACAAACTTTATTTCAACTTCAAATGGCTTTCAGTCGTTTCATACAATAAATTACTATTTCAACATATCAATTGTTTAGACTAACAAGAATGCTGGTTATTGAGGATAGACACCAACTTCGTTGAACGAGATAAAGAACCGCAAAACCTCAGAGAGTCTAGGCCTGCTAACATATGAGAAAAAACCGTTCTTCGAAGACAAAAATATGTAATAATAATTATATTACCTTAAAAGGGGTTGGTTCAACAATTAAAAGAAAATTCCAAGATAACGTGTCTCAAAACGCTTACCTGATGTTTAATCATCTCTTTCTCTGGTAGTGGATAATGGCTAGTAGCTGCGATACACCCACAAAATTTCACAAAAATGTTTGTCTACAGCACATTAAAAATAAATTCGAAAAAGGCAAAGCGGTTGGTACATGTACATGTGGAAGACTCAGAAGCAATTGTGTTTTCTGCTCAACCAAGATTTATTTTTAGCAGAATTTACAAGAAAGAAAAGGGCATCATCAGACGGGTCCCACTGAAGACCTAAAACCTTTATAGACGTTTTATCAGAAAGCGAATTAAAATCGAGCGGTTGTTTAGCTAACAGAAGTAAATCAGTATTTTATCTGACAAACAGACCACACCAGAGATATATCCAAACTGTCGCGTCTATAAACACTTCAAAGGGCAGATCTTACAGTATTAAGTAGACATTATCTACGCATTCTTGCAGGTCACTAAATGAGACAGCTCTGAATCTCCGAATTTAGGAAACTCTCATAAAAACAACGTTGCACTTTGTGCACTTTGTGGTTGCGGATAATTGTAACCTTAGAAATAAACCACAACAGATGCAATGGTGAGGGGGTGGAGAGGGTATTACTTGCTAATAAATCTTCTTTTTTAAAATAGAACTCTGTAATTACTTGATCTAATTCATTAATAATAATCTAATAAATAAATATAGTATTATCTCTTTAATTAATTTTAAAACGGCGATATGTCGTCGGCTTGCTATCGATTGAAAAAGTCGGTCCTGTCTTCTATTTGGACTTTATTAATATTTTAACCAACTGTTGTTTGGTGTTTATACTGATAGGATAATATGAGTATTAAAGACAGTTTGAACCGTGTTTAACTGGCATCAGGGCGGAGATTGTAAATATTTTATAAAGAAAGAAAAATACTTAATATGAGTGGAAATGCTTTATAATCCTTTGTGTAACGTACTGTTTCGTTCGATACTTTTGTGAATATAGTTTGAAAATAAGTTAACGGCCACAAATATTAATAATTAAGTTTAATTTAAAAATTTCTTTAGTTTTTTTTTGGCAAACAATTCGACGAAAATTATTTACTGTTTCGTTTAAAACAGAGTTTCCCAAACTTTTGAAGCCCACGACACAGTATCAAATGATATTCAATAGCCTATTGCATAGGGGAAGTCCTGGAAATTTTGGAAAATATAACCTCTAAAAACGCGTTTTTATGCATTCTGGACTTGAAATTTACCCTAGTGGGCCTTAATTAGTTACCCTGTCCTGATAAAAATAATCTCTCACAATAAATAAAACCGTTTCATTATTTATTTATTATTATTTATTATTTTATTGTGGATCCCGTGGCACACCTAGCCAGCCTTGCGGCACACACTTTGGGAAGCTCTGGTTTAAAAAATACTGTCATAAGTTATACAGGGTGGTCCAAACCTCTGTCGGCGGAGGATTACGTCATTGTGGTAAGACATAAAACTTTCAAATTTTGTGTGAGCTAGTACAGTCACTGCGTGCACATTTTGAAAATAGTTTAGATTATACAGGGTGTTCCAAAAACTCGTGGCAACACAAACTTACATTTTTTTAATCATAAAATATTTACAGTTTTCCATTAACTTATACCCTAACTATACTATATTGTTTGAAAGCTTATTAATTGTACTAACAAATTGTAAAAAGACTTATAGGGTGATCCATTTGAAAATTTTGAGATATTGCTTGATTTGAGTTCTGTTTCACCCTGTATTAAAGAATCCACAGATGAAGAAAGTAATTAATAGTGAGCACAGCCAACGATATGAGAATGACATATGAATACAAAGACCTGTTGATTTATTTTGATTTCCTGTTTTACAGAGTGTTAAAAATGGGGTCATTTTTGCTAATAATTGGCCATATCTTTTTGAAACACCCATATAATATATTAACATGCTATATTTTTTTAACGCTCTCGGTGAGATCTTTTCGATTCTTGAATAAAATATAGTATGTTCCATTTAAAAAAATGTAAGTTTGTGTTACCACGAGTATTTGGAACACCCTGTATAATCGAAACTATTTTCAAAATGTGCACGCAGTGACTGTACTAGCTCACACAAAATTTGAAAGTTTTATCTCTTACCACAACGACGTAATCCTCCGACGACAGAGGTTTGGTCCACCCTGTATACAGGGTGTCCCACGACGTACTGTACACAGTCCAACCATAAGTACTATGGACCGAGGCCATTTCATATCTGGTATTAAAAAATGGCTTGTTGCGGTTTTGACGGATATACAGGGTGATATTTGAAAATATGTGAATTATTCTACGTTAAGTATATCTAAAAGTAAAAATCTCAGACCAATCAAATTTGGCACACTGAGTGTGCTCCCTGAGCTCAATAAAATAGGTTTTAAAAAAATTTTAATTTCAGGTCCGGACTTTTTTTTTTTAGATTTTTCTTGGTTTTTTGAAAACAGCACCCTGTAAGCCAGATCAGACAATTTTTATTTTTCTCACTTTAAAGCTTAAGGATGATACTAAGCAACAGTCAAAAAAAATTGAACGCGCAACTTTTTGTTTTCTGCAGAAAAAAATAAAACTTTGAAAAATAGTATAATTTTAATGGATTCACATTCTTCTTATCATAAGGAAAGTTCATTTTACTCGATATAAAGTATTATTCAATCAACCGTTGAAATTCCAGTGCCGTATTTATTTTTTGCATCTCTGTACCAGTTGGGGGTGATATGGATGGAATCTTTCTTTAACGTCTTGAAAATTGTGGACTTAGAAATAATCAAAATACTGGATATTCGCCGGGTACTTAGCTTTTCATTTTGATTTACCATTTCCAAAATACCCTCTTTTTGGTCTTCTGTCAGTCGCTCACCACGTTCTTTCACAAACTGTCAAAATGGACGTCAAAGCGAATTCAAAGCCTACTTGCATTTGTACAATAATCAAAAGTAATAGTTTTTTCTTTGACGTTACAGAAAGAAAATTTGTACAACAACAAAGTTGCGCGTTCAATTTTTTTTTACTGTTGCTTAGTATCATCCTTAAGCTTTAAAGGGAGAAAAATAAAAATTGTCTGATCTAGCTTACAGGGTGTTATTTTCAAAAAACCAATAAAAATCTAAAAAAAACTAAGTCCGGACCTGAAATTACAATTTTTTTAAAACCTATTTTATTGAGCTCAGGGAGCACACTCAGTGTGCCAAATTTGATTGGTCTGAGATTTTTACTTTTAGATATATTTAACGTAGAATAATTCACATATTTATAAACGCAACAAGCCATTTTTTAATACCAGATATGAAATGGCCTCGGTCCATAGTACTTACGGTTGGAAAAATCTAAGCAAGATTCCTTTTTATTTTTTTGCATATTTTCGGACTCGCTGAAAGACGTTAAGCTCTCTAATATAATGTCTCGTACCTTTATTATATTTTTACGAACATATATTAGTATATTACATAACAAGCGTAGAAAGTGACTTATTTCTAACGCGTTATGTACAATATTTTTCCTACGACTAATAATTAAAACAAATTCCAAAGATAAAAATTATTTAATAAGAAACAACAATTAATTAATTAATATGTTAGTACTTACTTTTAAACTTTCTGTCATTGATTTGACAGTTCCTGCCTTCTAGATAAAAATGCAAAATTCAAAACTGATAAGAAATATTCATATCGTATCAGTTTTAAGTTCATATCACCACTGTTTTAAATGTGACAGATATTGTCAACTTTCTGACGTATTTATTTATGCGATATAAGCTACTTTCGCATATAGTCGTAGGAAAAATTACTTATCAATTTATTTCACCGTTATTTACTCTCATTCAACTATCCCTAATCTGAGAATCCCATTTTAAACCGCATTTTATATCAAAGATGAATCTATTTTAATCTTTATATCCATGATTCATCAACTTTTACATCGCCCCTTTCATCCATTCATACCGAAAATTCCGCAAAACCTGATGATTTCGAATAGTTGTTGACCATCTGTTTACCAACTTCTGTAAGCTCGACTTAATTCCGCTCTGCGAAATGCTCGCTCCTAATCATAAATTCATATTCCACTATGTTATGAGAAATAGGTATTTTTATCAACTAGAATCCATTAAGTCTTTCCAACTTTTTTATTATATTTACTACTTATGCAACAGGGCCGCATTAGATTCACAGCAGTGTTGAGTATTGGATTGAGATTTTCCATAATTTGAATCACCATGGATACCAGATACATGACTATTGACTATTAAATATATTCATTCAGATTTCTTTTATTAATGTTGGCATCAATTCCAGGCACTCATTTCAAACTCCATTTAGTTGCAACCAAGAAATATTTGGTAAACGAGCCCAGAAGTCAGTTTTGACCTTTAAAAAGCAAAAAAATTCCCAGTTTGCATTGGGAGTTTATCGATTCTGGTCAAGATCTTTCTTCCTCTTTCGTATCTCTTTAAGGGAAAACTACATGTTTCTTTTACGAAAAAATAAGGACGAATTTGTTTTACCTGAATAAATTCTGGCGATTATTAAAAAACTTTTCATGGATTGCTTTGAACAATACGAAAATTCCGAAGATAAGCTAGTTGTTCTTCAAATAGAACGTTGAAAGTTTTGTTACGAAGAAAATCATTCATTTAATATTCAGTAGTGAAACAGGAAGTAATATTTTAGAGTGTGGAATGCAACTGCAGTCATGCCAGTAGGATAACTTAATTTCCGTTTAAATGGACAAGGTTACATGCAGGAATGGAAAACAATTCAGGTTGCCATTAATTCCATTCCTCGCGTTCATTTGCATTTCTATTAGAAAAATAAGTTTTAAACCAGAACATGATGAGAATTCATATAATAGTTACGTGACGTGAGCGCTGATTTTAATTTTTGAAATTTTCTTTTTCAAAGAATAAAATTTAAAAAATAATCATTAATAAGTCCCTATAAGATTGTGACATGCAAATGTCGTAGGGTAGTTTAGTGAAGGAAGGAACTATATTCGGGATTAACCCCGAACAATAAATGCTACAAATACTGGATATAACATATAGTCTAGTAGAGATATATCTACTACTTAATGTCTGTCTAGTGTCTTACTTATGTCTAACTAATGGACAAGGTTACATGCAGGAATGGAAAACAATTCAGGTTGCCATTAATTCCATTCCTCGCGTTCATTTGCATTTCTATTAGAAAAATAAGTTTTAAACCAGAACATGATGAGAATTCATATAATAGTTACGTGACGTGAGCGCTGATTTTAATTTTTGAAATTTTCTTTTTCAAAGAATAAAATTTAAAAAATAATCATTAATAAGTCCCTATAAGATTGTGACATGCAAATGTCGTAGGGTAGTTTAGTGAAGGAAGGAACTATATTCGGGATTAACCCCGAACAATAAATGCTACAAATACTGGATATAACATATAGTCTAGTAGAGATATATCTACTACTTAATGTCTGTCTAGTGTCTTACTTATGTCTAACTAATGTCTACAATAATACGCCGTTCATGGACGCCCGATCTTGCCGTACATGTCGGCAATAACAATACCTAAACAATAACATTAATATGATATATTCTGGGTGATGGATATACATGGTATATCACAAGATTGAGAAAGTCAAGTTTCCTTTGGTTTGTTCAGATATATTTTGAATAGTCCCACGAAGGTTCGAGATGGCTTTCATTAATTATTTATATATGTTTAAATTAATATGAAACGTATCTTACAAAAGCATAATTTCATTCCCTACAATCGACATCATCTCCAATTCCGTTTAACATCGACCACATTTGATCATTTGTATTGGATTCAAACACTTTCCACAGTGCCTGGTTATTAAGCGGTTGGCCTTTCTACTGCAAGAGGAACATCTTTCTCTTCTCGATTTCTAATCTTCCCGGCCTGATTTTTTCCAGGAACACACGATATGTCCGTTGATAGACATGGCTGGCTCCATGTACCAACTCTCCATTAGTTGATCTGCAAGGTTTTTATAAATTTTCTTCTCAGTAAATAGAAGTGGGCCGTATTTTCTTGAAAAATAGCTAGACGGTTGACTCCAGCAATATTTAGCAAGGTATAAAACAAGCAAAGAGTTCACTTTCTTGTTACTGTTGTTGTTACTTCTATTATTTTCCACAAAGTATTATGCGATTGCCCCAAAATCAAATTTCCATATAGATTGAGATATTGTGCCTATAAACTAATTTAATTTTCTGAATAAATTGGTAAATATAAATTTCCCTTTAAAAACAGAGAATTTATAAATTCTTATAAGTACAAATTTTTATTCATATTTTAAAGAATATTTAAAAAACTAGACGATCTCTTTCTTTTTATATTTACTCCCTGGGGAGATTAAAACCACCGCATAAAAGATATTCCTACAAGCCAAAATTGGGAAAATGATAACTTCAAACGATTTAGAAAATAGGATTAGACTCGGGTTTAGGGATATAAACTCAAAGGTTGTGTCCAATAAGGATAACGCTATAATATTACCTATTTTTGTTCCGCCTTGTAGGGCGAAGAAAAGAATTTCGCTTTGACCAATTTCGGTCAATGATCATGTCTTACTCAACATTATTTCTATATAGTATTTTCTCAAGGTCGACAAGCATCAAAACATCAAAAGATGATAATTTTATCTCACTATCTTTATCTCCAGTAATCGAATTCTTAACGGAGGCGAATATCAACACAAACAACAAAGACCGTAATGACGGAGGATGAATGTTATAGTAACAAAAGTCAGCAATCTCCTAATGACGCTTCTTCCTGAAGACCTCCCTATCCATATCGAATCAAAAAATCTCATACCAGAACATCAATTTGGGTTCTGACAATGGTGCTATTGAACAGATGATAGAGTAGTCGCTAGTATCAATCAAGCACCAGAGAAGTTACGGTGTAGTAAAATTTCCTAGAAGTCTCCTTTACAAATTGAAACTAAAATCTTTCTTAGTGAAATCGGTAGTACTTAAACCCATTCTTTATCTTCTATTTACAGCTTATCTACTAGTAAAAGCATAATTTTAAGCTCATTTGCCAATGATGAAGGGATAATTAATAAACATTCTGATCCAAATGAAGAACAAAAATTTAAATTTGGGCAAGGAAATGGTGAATAAAAATCAACGAAGATCAGTACAATTAACGTAATGTATTGGTAATGCAAATAATATATAATACATAATAATTAATTGTATGAATCGGGAAAAGATAAATTGAAATGTGTATGGGTTGCATTTGGATGTCGTGTTACTGTAGGAAATATACGTGAATTGTATAATAGTCTGAATTAATGTCAGTAACATTTTTTTTCTCTTAATTTTAATTGTTATACAGGGTGGCGCAAAGGACCCCGCAATAATCTTATGGAAAATTTGCACTTTGTTACTGCACTTTAACAGCTAGCTGACAGCCCGTTGACAGCAGCCAATTGTCGAATTAGTGTATTCACATCATGTATAAACTGAGTTATACACATACATACCGAGCGGAGAAGATACTTATTTGGTTAAAATTATAGTATTCTTGCGGTACTCCTATATCTACATTACCTCTATTTGAATGAGCTTCATTCACTTTTACAATAATTCTTCTGTCTTAAATATAACATTAACCAACTCAACACATTTCCTCGAAAACCCAAAGAATGAAGTTTCGTTTCCACATATCCCAAATCTAAGCCTTCAAAAGCTTGTGTAAAATCAAAGAAAAGTGCTCCAACAATTTTTTTATCATCTATATGTTTGTATAAAAATTAAACAAAATCATAAACAACAGTCTCTGTTGATCTACCAGGGTAAAAACCATTTTGAAATTTTGTTATGATATTATACTTTTCTAAATAAGAAATCATTCTACTATAAATAGCTTTTTTAACTATTTTACTTATGACATTAGATACTGTTATTTGTCTATAATTGTTCAAACTAAGCGGATCATCATTTTTGTATAAAGGAGTTATTAGTCCTACTTTCAGTTCCTCAGGATATTCACCAATTTGAACGGAAACATTAATTATATTTGCCAAAGGTCCAGCTACATGGTACGCAATATGTTTTATAATTTTAGTGGATATACAATCTATCCCAACAGAATTAGTATTTTTTATATTTCTAACTATCTCTAAGACATCTTGTTTATTTACTGGGTCAAAGAAAAACGAATTACTGTTATTCAGATGACATTTTGTACAATCATTGAATTACTATAGAGATTAACAAAACTATTTGCTACCTCAATATTATTTTCAATTATCTGTTCATTGATTTTTAGTTTAATTTGTTGATTTGACTTTACCTTGCCGCTTTTTTCTTTAACTAGTTTCCAAACATATTTTTGCTTTTGAAGAGGGTTTTCCTTATTGTCAATTGAATTTTGATAATAAGATACTTTATAGTTTTTAAATTGTGTTTTGTATTCTGAATCTAAATTTTCATTATAAAATTTCTTCATTAACCAATGAAGGTTTTTTACTCGGTTGCCCATTTCAACTTAACTCAACATAACATAGCGTATCCAATTTTTTAAAACAACGTTTCGTCTTTGAAGGGCTACCCTCAACTATTTTTTTTAATATTTTTATTAGGTTTTGACAATGAACTGTACTTTAGGAATTTTGCTAAGTACGGTCCTATTCCATTTACACTGAAAATATTTATAAATTTTTTTGAACAAAATTAATTAAAAATTGAGTATACTTTGAGCTTATTGCCCTATGTATACTTAATTTCTACTAAATATCTGAATTCGATTTTATTAAATAACTACAATCAGAAAATAAACAAAATTTATTTAAACTTCAACTATTGAATTGTAACAGATAATTAGAAATTGGAATGTATTAAATAGTCATTGTGAATTATGTTAATTTACATCCAAAATATGCTCAAAAGTTGTTTAAAAAACATTCAGGATAAAGATGAACAGGACTGTACTTAGAAAAATTCCTAAACTGCAGTTCATTGTAAGAACCCAATAAAAAAATTAAGTATTCTACATGGTTGGATAGAGAAAAAAACGGGGATTTCAAAAATAAAATAAAAAGTACAGGTCCGTTTTTAAAAAAATAGTTGCGGGTAGCCCTTCAAAGACGAAACGTTGTTTTAAAAAATTGGATACGCTATGTTAAGCGATATTTGGTCTTCAATAAAAAAGCTTTATAAACTTTTTTCTATCTTAAAAAAATAGGGTGTTAATTGTATAAAATGAAAATCGTCAATTTCGGTTTTCCCCAAATATCTCAGAAACCGGACCTGATATTTTAATTTTGAAACAACCAATAAATTCGTCTTGAAAATACACATTTTTTTCCCGATACAATCAACTTTGTATCTATAACGGTTTACGAAATCCCAATAGTGTTCAATTAATTTGCGCCACCCTGAATATTAAAGACGGGAATTTTTGTTTCTTTTATAGTAAAGCAACTTCTGATCATAAAGCGTAAAATAAAAAGTGCCGTTTTCCAATTAAACTTACTACCGGTATTTGCTGTAACCTTTCTAGTGTACAAATTCTAACAAAGGAACAAAGTTTATAATATCAAGTATTTTTCCAAATAAGCGAACACATATAGATCTATCAATAAATTGGGTGGCGGCGGGAAAGTCGAACGTTCGACGTTCTGCGCCCTTTAAATAAAAGAACAAAAGAATTTTTATTTGATTCTTTGATGGTTTACGACGGAGATTAGGTAAAAGGAAAAAGGTCGGATCGAATTTTGTTTATAGGTATTATTTTTCTTGACTTTAAAACTGACGTGAACGTTTTTCTTTTCGCTCATCCGAGGCTCGAGTGGAGTCCTTTGATTGTTGGCATTCTTTCCTTTAATCTTTTAACTTATGAAAACATAAAAAAGACATTTTAAATCATTTTTTCTTTTCAGAAAAGTAGGACATTAAGATAGGCACACATGAAAGGTATTCCTTTGAACAAGAAATTGATTTTGTTTATTTTTTAATATTTAACATTAATATATTACGCAATTTCATTTTAAAGGATTAGAATTCATCAATACCGTCTTGTAGCATTATGAGATTTACTTTAGATTGTTACTGAACCAATAAAAATATAGAATAGTATATTATTCAATGAGTTTGGGTATCTACGAGTGTAATTTAATTTGACATTGACGTATAAATTCAAAGTTGGTGCTGCAGAGTAAACGTAAATGTGTACTTGATCTTGATTGGTTAAATTTAGTTGCCTTACGATTATTGGTTATTAAAAGCGTTGAATTTTCATTATTCAACGCTTTTTAACCAATCAAATCAATTTTACAAACACACTATTGAATAATGAAGGTCAAATTCCGGTTTGTTTTTGGTTTATTATTTCACATTAGTAGATAAATGTAATTTTTGCACGCGTAAGCTATAAATAACTAAATTTCTAAAGGAAGAAAGGCGTCTTCGGATAATAAGAATATTTCAGTTAAATATATAAAGCTTTTTTCTAAAAAATATATTTAAGGAAAATAGAAGCAACCATTTATGCTTTGTTTAATACTTTGTTAACCTCTTCTTCTTTTTATTTTTAAGCCCTTTCGCCTTTAATTATATAAGGCAGTTTATTCTCATCTTGTAATTTTTTAATTGCAAAACAAAAGGAGAAATTATGTCAGTTCTGCGACGTGCCTCTATTTTGATTTGACATATTTAATTCATGAATTAATTATTAAATACAGATTAGGATACAATATTCGCGCAAAACGCTGAAGACGAAAAATTAGAGGAAGTCTATACTCTGAATAAAAGAGGAGTACAGTAAAAGTGGGGATATAACGTCACATTCCATAGGCGTACTTTGCAAAATAAAAATAAACCAATAAAAACACGGAGGATTATATGTTGTTAATGGGATTCAACTTTTTTTAATCTCTTGACATTAAAACACGTTAGTACCTAAAATCAAAGACTAAAAAAATAAAAAGTTCAAGAACTATCTTTAAAAGTCACTGTCTTCACTATAACTACTGGTATCATTATCATTGTCTTTTCTGAGGTTTATTATTATAGGGTCTATTAAGTTTTCCATTGCTATATCCACTTTCCAAAATGAATTTTCCACTTTTCTCAAATGTTCTCTATTTACATCTGAAACTGTCTTCAAAAACAAATTTCGCAATTTAGGTAATTTAAATGTTGTATTGTTTTGAGAAACTTAACCTTTTAATTGTGACCAGATCGGTTCAATGTGATTTAACTCTGCATGGTAAGGAGGTAATCTGAGAATTTCAATTCCTTTTTCTCCGGCTTTGCTTTGCTATTACGAGTAATTCTGCCTTCAAGGATTTAGGAGGACTGATAATATTCTTAGAATGAAACCATTTTGAAATATATACTAATACAAAATTCCGAATCAATTAAAATACATACGATACAGCTATGAATAAATAAAGTCTGACTTGTCTGTCAAAAGAACAGGTTTATCACAGTAAAAACCACGGAAACATGATTAAATCAAACGAAATCTTTTATTAGGCTGATCAAATGTATTAAAATTTTCATTGTAACTACAAATAAGCCTTAATGGATGAGGTAAAAATAAAATCTCTACCTCTTAAACCTGTACTATTTTTACAAATTAAATTACTGCACTCCTTTCTTCTCTAAACTATAGTGAAAACCGTATTTCATTATCTCAACTATTTAAAAAGTTTCTCAAGCAATTTCATTTAAGTCGATTTTGAAAGCTCATCAGACAGACAATTTCAATTATTTATTTATTTATTTTTATATCATTTATTGTAGCACTGGACATATACGTACCGTTTGGCCAATAAACTACAAAATTACATTTTATAACTAAGCATTACAATAAAATGGACACACCTGTATCCCCATACAATGCAATCCGCAATAGGATATTACGTTTATTACTCTCAATGGTACATAAATAAGTAAATAAGTACATAGACTACATGTATGGCGTTTTGTTTGGTGACATTATTAGATTTACATTCAGTATATTTAAATTTAATAGTGAATACATAAAATAATGTTATGGTATGTACCTCGAATCGCGGAATTGTAAATTCAAGAAGTTCTTCAATTTTTTGCAGCATAGATTCTACTCTGAAAAGGACGAAAACTCCTATAGCAAGGAACATCTGCCTGAAAGATAGTAGCACATATTTGAATATGTTTCATTTGGGTCTTCTGCTGAACATTTACACATCACTAGCGGTCTTAGAGTCATCAGATTTCGAGGGAAAGAACGTTTACATCTCACATTCAATCAATGCGGAAAGTAAAAAGTTTTTCATTAAAAGTTAGCGGGCCAATCACTAAGCATCCTTGTTTTCAAAATATACCCATTGTATCTAAACACCCAAACAAAATACTGGTGGAAAAATCGGCTAACTCATCGGAATAATGTTAACAGAAAACGATTTGAAATCTAGGAATGCCAAGTCATTTTTCTGAAAGAAAATCCAATGCTCAACAGACACTGAAGGAGATGAGTTTCGAAATAGATACTTTAAATTTGGTAAGTAGCTAATATTGAATAGAAGGTATTGCATCCCTCCAAAAATAACTGAGATTATCTAGTGGAATACAGATTACAGAGTATGACACACTTTGATTTTGGCTTTATAATTTGTCGTAAAATTAGAGTTTAAAGTTAACCATATCGAAATAAACTACATCTATTGAATGTAATTATTACAAAAGGGGGCCCCCATCGGGGCTTTGGAGATCCTCCATAGGACTTCGTAGAGATCACCAAATAAAACCTAACCTAACTTTCCGAGACATGTATATAGGGTGGCCAACTTCGATTGGGGGTCACTGACATCTGTCATTAGGGTTGACAACATTAATTAATGACAATAACACAACACCAGACGTTTTCGTCGTTGATTTTGGTTGATTGTTATTTTAAAATACAAAATTGCAAATAAGACTTTTCCTTTCTTAATACAGAAACATCGTTAAAAGTATGAGAGTCGAAAATGTCTATTAATCCAAGAAAATTTAAAAATATAGCGCTGTCAATTAAATTCGAAACAGCCAAGAAAGTATCGTAAAATATCTAATTTGTAGACTCTAAAAAACCGCAGCGAACTTTATACTCAACAAAAATAAATCAGATAGATAACTTTTATACTGACAGCTGAGGCGGAAAAAAAATCCGATTTTATGCAAATCCCAATAACCCGGTGCTCTTTTTATCTCGATCTATACCAGTAAGTCGTTACTTTTCAGAACTTCTATTCGATGAAAAATTTCCATCTTTAAAATTATCCGATTTGACTGTCTGAGCTAGAAATATGTCATACACATTAAAGAGATCAGTTAGTGCTCATACTATTTTTTAATAATACTATTCATACAGGGTGTGTCTACTTTTGGTTTGGTCTAATATTCCTGACCATTTTACTATGTCCTAGGTCTACGTTTTTCTGGGTATCTCTCTGCGGATAAATGGCACGTACGACTAATTCCATAAATCATTATCAGATTTAATAAATCTGTAACCCAGAAGAGCCATTTTCTCCGAATTATAATAAATCTAGCAATAACTCAAAAATACGTAACTTTAGGTATAGGGAATGCTAATACAGCGTGATAATAAAGTACAGGGTGTTTTATTTGAAATTATCGACTTACTGAGAAAATATGGACATTTGATGCTCTATTCTAGACACCCCGTATAAAATATCACATTTGACGTTTCACCGTATGCTAGAAGGATATTCTCACAATCTCTGTATAAAATTTGAAATTAATAGCTTAACAACTAAGCCACATACGGAAATTAAAGTAAATACGTATTTTTCAAAAAATGTTATAAAAATGTCACATATTTCGGAAACTGTTAAACTTAGACCTACGGTATGTTAATAATTTTTTGTTCAAAATTTGATGCTGAATCCAAAAATAAAAAGAAAAATAGTTCATTTCATTTGAAATAACAAAGTTGATGTCTACTTCCAGTATAACCGGAAGTTAAAAATATTTTCATTGAATAGAGCATACTGACAAAGCCTCGTAACCCAAATTTAAATTCCAAATATCTATATCTCTCTATGTATGGCTAATGGGCCCATCTACGTGACATACCCTGTATTGGTTATGGTGAACGCATCAAAGGAGGGTTGAGTTCTGGTCTTTAAACTCTTACCTACTTAAAATTCCACCGCATTTTAGATGTATGGATAAAACTTTATAGAGTACAGTGCAAAGAGAATTTGTATTTCATAAATTATTAGTAACTTTATTAAAGCAAAAGTTAAACAAAACTAAAGATAAGGAATATCAAAGGCTTCTGGTATCTGTAAATTATTCCTTTATCTTTTCTTAATCGAAGTTATCGACGCCTCAAAATAACTTTATATTGATTTTTAAAAAGTGAAATTTAGTAACCGTTCAAAACGGAATCAAAGAGATGTATCAAAGCAAAATTTTAAAATTATATTAACTCTGTACTTAGATTAAAAGTTAATTAAAATGAATGTTTTGGTCAGAAAATCATATTTTCAATTATATTATTTATGTTTAAAACGAATGAGGAAACATTCCAAAGTTTAATTCTTTTTTTGTTTTTGATTTAGATTTTCACAAAGTGATTGATTACTTTGAAACCAATAAATACCAAAGTTCTTGAAAAATTTGGGGTAAATTGTAAGCAAATTAAGAAAAATCAAGACTGAAGATTTTTATTAATTGTTTATTAACAAAAGCTCAAAATTCTCGAGAAAAATGTTAAAAACTGTTTTTTCGTTTTTAATTTAATTTTTATCTCTCACAAAAATAATTTTATTTATGATACTTGGTGAAAATCTTCTTTTTTATGTTTTAAATGAGCTGTAATTTTTTCAAAGCAGAAAAAAATAAAAAAAAATCTAATTTTCAATTGGAAAAGTTGGATTACAAATTTCCAATTTTTGAACTTTGTCAGTGCTCATTTTATTCGTTGAAACTTCGACTTTAAGATGGTATGAAAAAAATATATTCGTATGGAAAAATATGGAAAAATTAACCTTCGTATAAATTTGTATAAAATCGAAAAATAAATATTTTGCTTTGAAAAAATTACAGCTTATTTAAAACATAAAAAAGAACGTTTACACCAATTTTCATAAAAAAAATATTTTTGTAGGAAACAAAAATTAAAAACGAAAAAAAAATGTTTTCAGCGTTTCTCTCCATAATTTTGAGGTTATGTTGAAAAATGATCAACAAAAAAGTTTTAGATTTTTTAATTATCTACAACTTTTAAATTAAACATTTTTCGATAGGATACATATTTCAACCACAAATCGTAAAAAACAACCCTCAAAACCCCCACCCCATTCTGGAACTTCTGGACTCAGTTGTCTTGATTTTTCTTAATTTAATTATAATTTACCCTAAATAAAAATGATTGGCCTTGGTTTAAATCTGCTAAAACAGAACTTGTAAACCGTTATCAAATTTTGAATGAAAGGAAAATGATTTCCATAAATCATTAAAGTCAAACAAAACAGTTGCAGGCAATATAACCTCAAATTTACCAATGCGCATACAGCGAATTATTATTGCGATATGCTCGAATTTTTTTTTGATATTATAGGTTTTACTTACATTGTTTTTCGTATGAATAAATTTGTACTCTTTTATTTCAAGAATTAAAGATGTTCTTACCTGTAACAAAAAAAATCATAAGATTAGTAAATAATTTAAATATTAAATATTATTTAAATTTTTTTTGGGGATTTAGGTCTTGGATTAAAGAAAACAATATTTCTTGAAAGACAACGTTTCGTCAAATTATTTTTATATCTTCAGGGAAGGGGGTGTTACAATTTATAAATAAAAAGAAGGAAAATACATATATAAAACAATTAATAATAAGATGCAAAAAAAAGTGATGAAATTATTTTATATATGTATTTTTTCCTTCTTTTTACTTATAAATTGTAACACCCCTTTCATCTAAGAGTGCCCTGAAGATGTAAAAATAAATTGACGAAACTTTGGCTTTCAAGAAATATTGTTTTCTTTAATCCAAAACCTAAATCCTACAAACAACACCTCAGTCATTATTTAAAAGGTCGTAAAAAAGTTTTGAAATTTTTTAAATTATTTAGTATTGGTAAGATTGGTGAGTATCGATCTAACAATTAAGCACTTCTTGCCGCGGTTAGACTGTGGATGGGTGACCACTGATATGCAGATTAGACTGTTGGCTTTTGAGGCTTGCTCGGAGGAGGGCAACCAGGATGACGTTAAAAGACAATTTTAAGGCAACGACAATTTTAAGACAATGACAATTTTAAGTAAAAGACGATTCTGTGAATTTAAAAATTCCATTGATACATAAAGTTATTTTCTGACTAAAAATCAGAACTTGATTTTCCTTTTTTTTATGAATAATGAATATAATACAATTCCCTTCATAATTCAACATAAAAGTAGCTTTTACTGGCGTTGCCGCCTCAACGAAACTACCTGTATTATTAAAACCAAAAATTTCAAAGCTCCTTTTATGATAATATATCATTAGTAATTGCCCATTTCTACTTCTTCAAATATTTATTAACTAAGTCATCAGACAACAGCAAACATATAACGTTTTTCCTTTTTTCGAGGCATTACGAATAGAATCTTGACTAAATTTTTGATAACGTATCGGTAAAAAGGACAACTGTCAATGTTCACTCCCTTCCTGGAGTCCCCTCGAGAATCCAAAATGGCGGCGAAGTGTTTTTGCTGTCGATTCGGTGTTCATAAAATATTTAGAGGTTATCTTGTGATTGCGGTTGAAAACACAAAATGTAATTAGGGTGTTGTGCGGTGAATTCTAAGTTGGAGAGCGTTTTTCTTAGAGATATTTCTTTTTCGATGCGACGTGTATGAGTAAAATTTATTTCGAATTATTTTGAAACATGAATCACAATATAGTTAAATAACTTTTTTCTCCAACCATCAAAAAATGTTGACATTTTTGTACTATTTTCAGGTGCAAAAGCCATCAATTCCCTTACCGTACAAAAATTTGCTCGTTGCTTAGCAACACTTTTAATCCTAGGATTAAAAACGCTACTTTTAATCCTAGGACTAAAAGTAATTGCATTTGAGCTCTCTAATTGAAATTTGAAGAAGAAAACATTGTCTCTTACAAACTTAGTAAAACAAACTAATTGGGCAACTATATATATAGGTATTTATTTGTTATTTATAGTGATATTGAATGTACAATTGGAACAATTATTGCCAAAATTCAAAGCACCACTGAAATTATCACTAACAATTTTCGAACAATTCAAAAGATTTTCATTAATGTTAGAACAACTCAAAATATTCTCCGTAACTGTTGATGAAACATTCGAGGAAATATCTGAACAGGTACTTGTACCTTCTTTGTCAGGTTGCAATATTTTTCTGGCAGTATTCTCTTTGTTGATACGTGATTCTTCAATATATCCTTCTGCTACCGTGCTCGATTTCCAACCTCCATGTCTTTTAAGACAAGTGAGGTCACCGCCACCATCAATAAGAAGTGTAGCAGATGTTCTTCTTAGCGAATGTCCAGTATACGCCTTCCAATTTTCTAACTTCAAAAATTTTGCAATTTCTTGCGGCACGGTACTAATTTTGTGAATACCAACAACCATTCTTTGACACTTCCCATTAACATACTTCAAAAATAAACGACGTTCCTGTATATTTGATGGCCGTAGTGCAACATATTTTCGAAATAAACGCAAATAATTATCGCCTATAATGGTAAACAAACGAGGTTTCTTGTTTTTTGTCTGCAAAATTTTTACGACCAGGACCGAGTCCATATCTTCAATGTCATCAATTTTCAAATGAACTAGTTCTTCACAAGGCATAGCACCTCCAATTCCTAATACTAGAACAACCTTTATCATCAAATACACATTATCAGGTGCCATATCCAGGAACATTTTAGGTATATATCCATCACTTTGCCTTTTTAACAATGCTCGTAATTTTGAATATTTACTAATATCCACACCATTTTTGATATCCAGTGTGGATCGCAACATTGAATACTGTGACCAAAGAGTGGATGGCTTGACGGTCTTCGTTAAATTTGAGAAATACACCATAAGAACACTCTCCGCGTAGTTTTGCACATTTTTTTCTTTACACCAATCCATGAATCGCTGATATGCAAGTTCATAAACTCGGCGAGATTTGGGTGGCAAAAGATTTAGATATACTGCTTCGGCACCAATATATCCGCAGGTATATTTTCATCGTGTTCGGGATTCATTTTGAAAGCAGCGTAAAAACTACTACAAAAATTGTATGATTAGTACGTCTACTGACGTCTACTTGACAATCAATATTTACCAACAATACCAGATATCCATGACTACCGACTTGCTATCGCTGTTATAATTAATAGGTGTTCAAATTTATTACCAAATTATTAACAATTTTTGAATAAAACTAAATTTATTTTAATTTTGACTTGGTTGGAGAAAAAATAGTATATATCATACGGACTAAAAGTGCCTATTTTTACTTAAAAATATGCACTTTTAATCCTTATAATATAATATACTATTAAATCATATAGACACTAATGTACAACAAAATGTTATGACATAATCTGCCTTCATAGAAAAAAGCGGGCAATATGGTATACAAGACTCAAAAGAGTGCGTCACCTGCATGGTGGGCGAATCTCAAGAGATCCCTACTTCGCCAAATTTTGTAGAACGTATTCAGAAGATTTGACGATTATCGAATATCTATTTAAAGTTGGGCATGGGTACAAACTATTGCTGGCTTTGTAGGATGAAATATCAGGTATTTATCTACATTCCTGTATTGACCTTATATTTTTAAATAACACCGTTTTGAAGAAATAATAGATTTTCTAGCGCTTAAATACACTAAATACAACCTGCTGAAACCTAGTATGCATTTTTATATTACTCTAACTAATAACTTTTGTAGTTGGAGCTTTGTAATTATAAAAAAAATGACATGCGCACTCAAGAAGAGTCCTAGCAACCCGACAACGCAGCCAAATAACCGATTCCAGTGAACCGTCCTTCAAGGAATTAATTTACGACGGCTCGAGGAGCGAGGTCCTCCCATCTCGCGTTCCAGTCGAAATTAGTTCATTGCATACTTATTCAATTTGGTGGGCTTCTCTATTCCACATGCCAATAATACCGCCTCCGGTAGAACAAAAGAACGATACCTAGTGTGTGTTCGTTATACCGAAAGCCGGGCAGGACCGTTGTGGAAGCATTTGTGACTGTTAATAATATTTTGAACTATGTATTGCAAATAATCTCTTGCGCGATTCTAGACTATGTTGATCTCACACATATTTAGAACACGGTGAAGTGGAGTTAAATAATACAGTAGTGTAAATGTTACTAAATTATAATTTAAATATGAGAAAATACTCAGAATTATGTATAAAAAACAACATCAATGTTTGTCATCGTAATATTTTTTGGGATGGATAGGATGCATTATAAGTTGACCTAGTACTTCAGTCTGGAAAACACTTGAAAATAGTACGATATGTCTAAGTATAGTAGGCTCAGACTTCGGTTAGAAAATTTACTTCAAAACATTAGAGCATTCACCAATTTTGCGCGATCCAACCAAAGTCTGTGCCGCGTATACATAAATCAGCAATTAATCCAGTATGGGAAACATCATTCAAGATTTGCAGTTGCCAATTTATCTGGCACGACGAGTACCTGTTGATGGGGATGACGATACACTGCGACCTATAAGATATATTGTGCCCCCTTCTGCTGCCCATTCGTTAAGGATGTCTCAACGATTAGAGCAGTTCCTCCAGTCCCATTGCTTTCAGGATATCGGTGTCTCGGAACCCATATGATGGTAACAGTGTTGTTCTTGCCTAGTTCGCTTAGATTCTCTATAGGCACACCCAAACCATCTTAGAGGTGATTACGTTGGAGTTCAAAGCATTAATGGCTGCTTGGCAGTCTGACATTATGATGATCTCTTGTCTACGAAAATTTCTTTCTATGTTGAACTGAACACATTTTCCGATGGCGTAGATTTCAACTTAGAAAATGCTCGGAGATTTGCCTAGACATTCGGAATATTTGCTTCCAGGCCTATTCCTATTCCTTCTGTCGTTCTGGAACCATCTGTGTACCATTTAATGGCACTTCTCTTAAGTTTTGGGATGGTGTCTTTGTCCCATTCGCTTTTGTCTTAGCTTTGTGTTGAATTCTTTCACAAAGCTAAACTTCTTTGTCATCTCATCTTGGGGCATATCCCAGGTTTGGTGATTTCCAGGAAGGAATCGAAACTTGCGCTTGGTGGATTCTTCTATGGTCATTCTGTAGGATGCCCTTATCGCTATACTCTCCACTACTATATGGGGGTGTAAGGCTTAGGATTACCTCCATGGCACCTTCTCATTTTACCTGTTATGCATACGCGAGCTAGTCTTTGGACTTTTGTCAGATTTGCCTTTGTACTGGCCAGCTTAGTTCTGCTGCCCCATACTACTGCTCCATAAGTGATGGTCTCACTATTGACGTGTACATCCACTGCAGGGTCTAAGTACATGCAACATCATTCAAGATTTGCGATTGCCAATTTATCTAGCACGACTTATATTGAGGTGATTAATTAATGATGTTGATGAATTTTTGCACGACTTTACTAAAAGAAAAAATCAGAGCTGTCGGTCTGCAGCTTGAAATGTATGTTTGATCCTCGTTTACGATATTTGAATGCTTACAAGAGTGAGAAAAGGTAAATTTTGCTTAAGTATTAATCCGTGTTTTTATCCTTACGAAAAATAATTTACATTGTAATTTCAGAAAGACGGTAAATCAGTAAAAAATGTTCTACTTTGATTTCGAGTAAAGACGGTCCTGATTATCATCAGTGGGAACCATAAAACGTCACATTACCCTAATAAACCAAGCCAGAGATTCAGTAATTAACGTTGTGAATTTGCCGGTAGAGGTATCAAAGTCACAATTCAGTCCTCGAGTCTACTACAGACAGACTCTGCCAGTTTCTCGAACTCTCGAAATAACTTTGTGGGATTTAGAGCTAAATGCAAAAACGGTTCAATTTGCCGAGTTAAAGGCTCTTTAATGTCGCCGCAAGAAATACTAAACCGAACTTTGGTAATAAAATAAAAAAGGGTACTAATCAGTTTGACAATGCATCTGAAGTAAAGAGTTTTATTGAAATTGAATTTAAATTAAAAATAAGATAAAATCATTCTTTGATAGAAAAATTTTCATTGAAATGGCCTGTGTCTATTGACATTTCTTATGCAGGATAAAATGTTGTGTAATCCATCAGATTTTCCAAGCCCTTTCGAGGTAGAATCGTTTTTTCTTTTGCAATATTATCGTATCTCTCCCTTTCGTCACAGGGACAGGGAAACCGGAGGAGTGACAATTTACACTCGAAAGGCCAGTCCGACAAGCAGGCAAGAGGCAAAATCCATCGGATATTCAATTTCTTCACGCATTCTCAAACGTAAATTTGTTCGAGGGACGACACAGGACTAACCAGTAGCGGTGCACTTAAATATATCTACATTTTAGACAGGTTATTTTTTTCGTCTGTCAAAATAGTCAGATTTTGTTGTTTCGCCCAATAAGAGCTCACGATCTTAACCGTCTCTTCGTATTTGTTTTTTTGATAAAACTTTGTTTACCTTGTTTGAATTGTCAAATATAAACATCTAACAACTTTTATTTAGTATTATCAATTATTAAAATCGCTTTGACACATATAAGTCACTTCAACACTCAACTTTTGTTCAGTTTTTAAATACCTAAACACTTCAAATTAGCTAAATTAAGACAGGCTTTTAGAGACATAACTATGTTGAGACAGTTTTTTGTGTAAGCATACCGTCCAACTGTGAAACATTTTCTTCATTGCTGCTGTTTAAAATAAAACAACATTTTGTACTCTTCACAAGAATAATATTTTTTTATAATTTCGACGGATTTCAGCATATTATAGCTCAAAAAAAAATCTCTACGTCACTGTATTTACCCTCAAACAATCTTAAATCGTTGTGTCGGTGTAAACCTATACCTTTTCGTGCTTTCGCCGTGAACATCAGATCTAGAGCTGTGTGTTCGGTTCGGTGATAAGATTTACGTTCTAGTCTACATGGTCGTAGAAGACGGCATCTTTGTTCAGCAGAATTTCCAAACCTTTTCCGATAAGCCGATATTACACATATAGTCCAAGGACTCTGAATATTAAACCAATTCCTATTGATAAATAATTAATAGAATGTTGAAAGGAAAAGTTAATAATAATCCAAATCCGTCCAGAAGCTGAAACCTAAGTGGGTAAGTGAATGGCCAAACATCGTCATTGTGCCTCGGCAACGATGCCCACGTTTCTCTTTTAGTGCAGTCTATCATCAACTCCTGATGATGTCAACATAGTTGGCGAAACGCGCGTAGAGTGTGTTAAAATTGTGTATTGGTTGAGTGGTCGACGATAGTGTTTCAACTTAGTTGATAAACCAAAGGTTCCAATTTCCCAATTTAATTTATTTTCCTAGTCAATTCAAGATGGGAATTAATACAATATCTTCTAGGAAATCAAAAACAGGAATAAGATAAATTAATATAGGATACGACTGGATCTGGATAGTATAGTCAGGATACAACAGGATCAGGATTATTTAACAGGAACAACGATAGGATAAATAATTGGACTTCTCCTCTTGATTTTTCTTTGAATTTTTTTTATCTTCAATCAGTATTGATTTGATTTGATTTTCTTTTGTTTTTATTACGAGGATCGATGTGAACGCTTCAAAGGATTTTGGTGAAAAGACTCGATTGCCAGCGCGAAATAGTTTTTATAAACCATCAAATCACAGCTTACTTGATTGGAATTTGACAGTTTTTTAATGTAAATTTTTATAAAAATAAAAAATTATTAATGTTATTACTACTTTTAATTAACACCAAATTATTCTGTAGACAAAAAGAATAATTTTGATATAATTTTCTCACTATTTCTACTTATATTAAATTTATACAGATACTTTTAATGTTCGTTATTATCGATTCCTTAAATTCCATAAAACTTCATTATTATTCCCCTTTTTTACTGTATTTTTTTAATTTTAGAAATCCGGAACACTATTTCTCTGATTTATATTATTTCCCTTAAATTTTAACTAATTACTTTGATATACCATGATACTGAATTTTGAGGTTATCTTGCAATTTTCTTTTTCTCCTGACGATTAATATAATAACATTCCCATTGTTATTATAGTCGCAGACTTATCTGAGACTACATTATTTTGAATTTATAAATTCAGTTCTTTGTTAAATGTTACGTAAATACCTTAAATCTGTTAGTAAAAATCTCTTATGGGCTTTCAATGTTAAATTTTGATATGTCAAATTTTATAGATTCTTTTACAATTACCATGCTAGAACTAGTTTAAAACATTGTTTTTAATTTACATTCTGTCCTGTGATTACTCAAAATACAATAAGTAATGATTTTATTCATATTAATAAACTTATCTGTTTCTTCTTAATTCTTTGTGCTAGATATTAAATTTTTTATTCTCTTTTCGAGCTATTGGAATCGGTTAACCGTTAAAATATATCACTTATAACTTTAAAACTGTCCTTGGTGAAATATAAGTTACAAGGGCATGGCGAATAGCGAATAGTACAACACAAACATCTTTGATTTAAAACCGTAAGGAATTTGAAGTTAGATAACATCTTATACTACTTCACTGTAAAGTATGTTGCCTAATCTAAATTAAACAACACATTATTTGTCAATGTGTCAACCAATCAAAAGAGTGTTGTGGACTGGGATTCAAAGCACTTTTCAAATCTATATAGTGATATCAAACTCTGAATATAGTTGTAGCCTACTGTGGAAATTGCTAAAATAATTTTTCTTGTTGCCAATGCTTTTGTGTCAATAAAAACGGAAAAAAAATACTTGGTCAGATTTAGCGAAAATATTATTACAGAAAGATGATTATTTTAAGCCATGACGTACCAGATATTGATATATTTTTTAAACTGCTTATTGAATTATATTATAGCTATGTTATTTTATGAAACGGAGCAATAAAAAATTTACTCATTAATATTTCAATTCTAAAAATTAATTTCTTAGAGTTTATTTTTAATTTAAAAAAGTTTTTTGCAAATTCATATTAGAAAAACTATACCAAAACTCAAATGCTAGGCCTTTATAGGATAAAAATTGCAATGTCTCTGCATCCTCAACAAATTTTTCCGATTATATATCGTGGATTGCACCGCATGTAGACTTAAAAAACTACTCCTGGGACTACTTGCCCCAACAGGTATTGAGTTAGGAGTTGAATGTATTCGGCTTTCAGATCCAATAAATCAAATACCTATTAATTACTACGTAAAAAATTATGTTCGACAAAATGCAACAAGTTAAAAAATTCTTTTTGAACAACATGATAATAGATACACCGAACAATGCGAAAAGGGTATATGAAACCTTATAGGTATGATTTTAATTAATTTTTACAATAGGAAACCGGCAGGTTATTGAGAACGAAAAAACAAAAATTTTAATATTGAAAGCATGATTTTTTTGGTCTCGTTTGTATGGAAATAAATTAACCCATATAGGTGCTCACAATTTAATTCAACTTCCTAGAAATCGTAAATTTTTTATCTACATAAAGTTACAAAAAAAAATGGAATTAAAAAAATCCATTTAAAAAACATTTAATTAAATTAGAGAGCGTATTGACCTATCGCCATTACCACTTTCCCTCCTAAGTCATATTTGTGAACAATTTCATATTAAGAGAAGTGATAACTGTGCACAAAATTAATTCAACATAAATTATATTGTCAACAAAATTAAGTGGGATTAAATTTGTCACATCTACGAGTTTTCTATAACTTGTTTTCACGAGAGCTGGTAATGGTTCAATTAAATAACAAAAGATGGCATAAATTTGCAATAATGAAAAAAAATCGATTTTATCAACGTTTCGCCTATAAAGTATCATGTTATTCAGGAATATAAAAAAATGATGATACAGTTGAAAATAAGTGAAATATTAATTTGTAAACTGAAAAAGGTGGTAATGCAAAATTGTTGTTTCCCATTAACCTCTTTGTTTTTAAAGCCTGTTATTTAATATTTGTATAATTGATAAATTAATAACGGTTGTTTCATTTGATGCAGATTATGGCAGATTCAAACAACACCTCCGACAGCTATTATTTAATTATGTTTTTAATGGATCTAAAACCATAGATAATTGACAGAGAAGTTATTAAAATGAGTGATACATTTTATTACAGTACAGAAACATTTACCAGATTCATAAATGTTATTTAAAAGATCCCTAGCCTCCAACTTCGTTGTTATTACGTTGATTTGAATTGGGCAAACGGCACTGTATCTGAAATGGGGTGTAGACTAAATACGTAAACAAAAAACCTGTGCCGCGACATTGTCAAAAGATCCTTGGCCTCTAACTTCGTTGTTATTGCGTTGATTTGAATGGAGCAAACGGCACTGTATATGAAATAGTGTCTAGCCTCTAACTTCATTGTAATAGTCATAACAGTGTTGTTATTCTACTGCTAAATAAATATTTTCACTTTGATTATATTTCTGAAACAAACTTTAATAATATTTGCCCTGAGTATCACTCAGCATCGATTTAGTTTTCTTAACAATTCTTGTAATATCTTCTCCATAAAAAATATAAATATTTTAAAATTCTTAACATAAAGAACTAGGAAATGACAAGAATCCTTATCTCTTATAAGGTCGAATGTTTTTTTCATCTACAACGCCGTAATCAGAAATCTTTTTAATCGTCTTCCAACAAAAGAAATATATTAACTTTTTCACATAAAAGAGCTGAAACTGCAGCTCTAATAGCTCAATATCCAATTCGCAGGATCACCTCTATGTCCGTAGTTCGCCGTGTAAAATTGAAAAGGACATGATGTAATAAAGAGCAAACCCCCAATCTTATCAGCTATAATGGGGGAGCCATGTCGTAGATTTTCGGCCTTAATTTGGGGTAAGAGGACTCCGGGTAGAGACTAGGGACTGCAGCCCATTCGGTCTAATGCAATAATTATGAGCAGTGGTCTTCCAGAAACCATACACCGTTCCAGACTTCATAGAATTTTATAGTAGCATGGATATGTCCAAAATGTCGCATACAATATAAATAAGAACTTTGGTCAATCGGTTTTCTTATCTTATAAGTCAATAATAGGTATTTGAAGTTGAGAAAAACACGAAAAAAATGAAGTGAATGTTTCTCGCTTCTATAGTGACACTTGAAATTTATTTTTGCTGTTTTTAAGCTATGAGATTCTTTTATAAAATGAAACGATAATTTTCAATTTTTTTTATTATTATTATTAAACACCCTTAAAGGCATTTAGTATATTACAATCTGGTCAACAGTGACTAAGGTTCCTTAGGTTCTAAAGTTTAACGTGCTTTGCTTTTGCACTAAAAACACTAAACTAACTCAAAGGGCTTGATCCTCTTAAGTCTTCTTTCTAACCCAGTATTCTCAAGAAACAGGATAGCCTCGACAATGACATGATGCTGAAGTCTTTCTTCATGACTCTTGGCTAATTTCTTGATGGTCTGGTCATCAGTGTCCATTTCCAGATCCCTATGGAGGTCACTATTGCGAATGTACCAAGGGGCATCTACTATGTTCCTCAGTACTTTGTATTGAAATCTTTGGATGATTGCTAAGTTGCTTGCTTTGGTGCATCCCATAGTTGGATACCATAAGTCCATATAGACTTAAGTATCTGCTTATAAAGCATAAGCTTATTATGTAGAGACAGAGTGGAGTTTCTTCCAATTAGCCAGTACATTTTTCTATATTTCTGTACAAGTTCTTCTCTTTTCTTTTTAACATGCACTTTCCATCGAAGTTTGGCATCTAAGGTAATACCTAAGTATTTTGCTGTGTTTGGATATGGAATCAGGTTATTGTTTATTCTGACTGGAATATGATCTATCCTTTTGTTTGAAAAGTTAATGTGAAGTGATTTTTAATTTTCCATCTCTTCGTCCAGTCATAGATAAGGTGGACAGCTGTTTGCAGCTTGTGGGTTGCTTCTTCATTGCTCTTTCCTACTGCTAGAATGGCAGTGTTGTTGGCTAACCTGGGTAGGGTATTGCTTTCTAACTCTGGAATATCACATGTGTACAGTAAGTATAGGAAAGGTCCTAGGGCACTTCCTTGTGGTACTCCAGCCTTAGTTTCTTTAAGATCGGAATAGGCTTCTTCTTGCCTAATTTTAAAGTATCTTTCCGATATATATGAATGGAGGATATCTGCATATTGTTTTGGAAGGAAAAGCTTGATCTTATGTATTAAGCCTTATCAAACGCTTGTGCTACATCAAGAAAGATAGTAGCACAAATGTTTTTCTCTTCTAATGATTTCTCTATAATGTTGTGGTTATTCTATGAACTTGGTCGATCGTCGAGTGCTTATTTCTAAATCCAAATTGGTCAATAGGGATAATTTCTCTTTCTTCGATAAATGGTTTTGCCCTATGTGATTGTTTCCCTGGCTTGGGTATCATTATGACTTCCGCAATTTTCCAAAGGCTATTAGGTTAGTTAGTTTAATTATTGCTTTTTTGGGTACCTAATTGTTTTAAAATTTCTCCAATAATTTTCAAATGAATTAGAATTGTTGTTTATATACTAGCCTTTTATTGAACGCATGTAAAATTGGTACCTTTGAAACAATAACATTGTTTATTAAAACAGGGAACTTGATTGATGATCTACTTTTGATCCAAAGCGAGAACAGTCTACTTAGATTTTCCCAAAAATGTGTTTTTTCTAAATAACTTTTAAACGACGAAAAATAAGTACGGATGAAGGGGATAAAATTCAGTATCATACCTAAAAATGGTTGCGAGTTAATAGGACTACGACAGATGTTTGTAGGACCATGTATAAACGAATTTTTTGTTTTACTATTTTATGATTTTCAGACAACCTTTTTGACTAACGGAGTGTATTCTTTCACTCGGAGGAGGTCGTAAAATCACGACAATCTAATTCAGTGGCCAGGTAAACACGTTAGTATTTTATTTCTCCCCTGTAAGGCTTAATTTTATCATTGTTTCGTAGCCGGTTCGGTAGAATTGGGAATTCTATGGGCAGTAAAGGGCACTAAAACTCTACTCTAAAATTACACGTCTATGCCGAAAGAGATTTTACGACTACAAAGTTTTTTTTGTTTTAAAACAATACTATTCGTTCGAGGCTTTCACTAAAAATAGATGAAAATGAGTAAGGGAGTATTTATTTATTTTACAAAACGGTTTTGGGTGAAGCCTTTTGTTATAAGGCTTTTCACAAATACAGTTTTCCAATTTAAATAGCGATCGATAAGTTTCTACAGTTCCAAGATGCATCCATAATGTTGCTGACCATTCATATTGCAGTATAGTATGTCCACGTAATAAGTCAGATAGAAAGGAACACACCGTCAAAGGTACCGCTGAGACCGAAGCGCTCGGCTTTCCTTTGAAGAAAGGAGCCATGGGATTTATGACTGTATTTCTCTTTAAGGTCGCCGGCGCTGCGGCGTTACACTCAAATAGGACGGTATCTTTTACGGTGTGTTCCTTTCTTTCTGACTTATTACTTATTAAAACATTATGATAAGACAAACAAACAAACAAATAAATTCATTTTATAGTAGAATACATAAACATCTTCTAAAAAATTATGGTTCGCAGAGGAAAATGTTCACATTAAGATAATGCCATCCTTGAAAGCTTGGGTTGAACAAGCTTGACAATTCAAGCTTTCTGTAAGAAAAGCTTGGCTTGGCTAATACGAAAGCTTGGATTGCTTTTTCAAAGGATTGGCTTGATTATGATATGAGGAAGTATCCTGATTGGTGGACAACGACACTGGGAGGTGTCGAGCCTAGTAGGCCAAAGTATAAATTGACCGACAGCAACGGCCTTCCACTCGAAGCAATAGACAAATTATGTATCTAAAAACCTTTATGTTTCGTTCTCCTCTTTTGTCTTTTTATACATAATGGATTTTAACGTTAGATTTAGAATATAGGCTCAATTTGGTAAGCTCCATGCAAATATTTGGTCGGTAAATGTTTGCTTAGGGTTACTCGGAGGCGAAGTCTTAAAAAATCATTGTCAGCGCTGCCGCCGTTAAATTTCGGTTTCTTTTAATACCCGGTATTAGTTCAACATCATTGGTTTTGTTTCTTAAAACATTTTCATTGTTTACTCAGTACATAACTTAAAAATAATCGTTAAAAAGTTATTCTCTTGTTTAAAAGTCTAATTTTTAAATTTAAAAATGAAATTATTGAATTAAAATACTTATTATAAATGTAATTTGTAATATAATTATTTTTTGGTCCGATATCGACGACAAATTTCCAAGGTATTTGATAAAATACACGTTCCGCTTATCTTCCAAGTGTTGTGGAAATTGGCCGGGTGTAAGTTCCATCGATCAACCGGTAAAAAAAGTTGAGTGATATGCTTGGAAAGACAGGATTATTTTCTTGCTTGAGGTTCATGAAGTATCGCGTAAAGTGGTTATCAACGTTAAAGGGTTGTTTTTGGATTTCCCGACTAAAAGACTTGTTGGGCTATTTCAGATTTTGTCCGGAAAATATATTAGTTACACAACAAAAAATAAATGCGTCGGTATTAAATCAAAATACATAAATTGAGTTGGGTGTCTGGGTGTAAAAGACTCGATTTCATAAGTATAGTACTTCATTAGGGTTTAACAAAATATGTTCATTTTAAATTAAACAACTCTGCACTGTCTAAATCGGTTGAATGTTATAACTGTGCAGCATAGCAACGTGCTTTATCCAGAATCCGGTGGTCTCTTTAACCTGGCTGATAAATCCGAGCAGTCCACGTTGAAAGCACATATCTTACACGTTATTGCAACCACCATATTGCCGCCGTTAGAGACTTATAACTGTAATAACGGAAATTAATTGAAGTAAGGGCGGTTTTCTTCGGTAGATAACTTCATCGCAAAATGGACGACGTGGTCACTCGTTCTCGTTAGCTCGTTTTAAAGTTTTCCGTGTGGATGCGGGTAGATTAGAGTTATTTAATTGGATTTTTTCGAAAGACAATTTGTTGAAGAACGGTCTTTGTGATGGTGATCGTCAGTAACTTGATTACTTTCTGATAAAAAAGTTGATTAAAAAATACATTAACTAACAGAGTTTTATAATAATACTAGCTAAATGACATTTCAAAACATATAAAGAGCAGCAAATAAAACGTAAATATTGGAAACGAAACTGGCTTGAAAAAAATACCTGTAGACCTCCATATAGTGGTGGAGAGTATAGCGATAAGGACAACCTATAGAATGACCAGAAAAGGATCCACCAAACGCAATTTTCGACCCTTCCTGGAACTAACCAAATCTGGGACATGCCCCAAAATGAGATGACAAAGAAGTTTGCTTTGTGAAAGAATTCAATAAAGCTAAGTAACAAAAGCGAATGGGACAAAGACACCATCCCAAAACTTAAGAGAAGTGCCATTAAATGGTACACAGATGGTTCCAGAACAGCAGAAGGAACAGGAATAGCAGTATATGGACCTGGAACCAAATATTCCGAAATGTGTCCAGTTCAACATAGAAAGAAATTTTCGTAGACAAGAGATCATCATCATGTCTGACAGCCAAGCAATCACGTAATCAACTCCAAGATGGTGTGGGAGTGCCTAGAGAATCCAAACCAACTAGGCAAGAACAACACTGTTACCCTCCTATGGGTTCCGGGACACACTGGAGTGGAGGGTGATGAAATAGCAGACGTACTTGCAAAAAACGGGGCTGAACCCCATTTCTGGGCCCTGAACCCTTCTGCGGAATAAGCACCAGTATAATACTTGATGAACTTGGAAAAGAAGTAAATAACACAAGATCCCAATACTGGATAGGTCTACAAGGAATGAGGCAGGCGAATACTCTACTGGGAAACTATAACCAGAAGAGATCAGACGACTGCATCAGCAAAAGTAAAATCAAGCTCAGAATACTAACGGGGCACTGTCGGTTGAGAGGGCACCTAAATAAACTTAGATTAGTAGAGGAAGAGCATTGCAGATTTTGCGAGGAAGAGGAGGAAACCTCTATCCACATTCTCTCAGGATGCGTAACCCCGCAAAATCCAAGGGAGAATATCAAATAGAAGAGGGAGATCTACCTAACCTAAAGCCCACCGACATCCTGAACTTTTTGAAAGCAATAGGACTGGAGGAACTACTCTAATCGTTGAGACATCCTTAATGAATGGGCAACAGAAGGGGACACAATAGATCTTATAGGTCGCAGTGTATCAATCATCAACAGATAGATAGATATAGATAGATAAGGACTTTATCTGGCTGAATGAAGGCCTTACCTTTAGGGAACACACAAAGGCCACAACAAGAAAAGCCGCAGACAGAACAATGGCTCTGTCCAGGTTAATGCCCAATATAGAGGGCCCATCGGCTTAAAAGCGAAAAGTTCTGGCGGGAGTAGCGCAATCAATATTGACATACGGTACATCAATATGGGCAGAGGTCCTGCGTTTCGGAAAATGGTAGAAGCAGTCCAACGGAAAAGCTTATTGAGGGTAACATCAGCATATAGGACAATTTCTACTAAGGCAATATAGGTTATTGCTGCCATACTACCAATCGACATATTAATAGAAGAATCTGAAGAAAATTATAACGCCCGTCTCGAACAACCAAGAGAGCCGAGAGTCAATATGAGGGCCAGATCCATACAAAAATGGCAAGAGAGGTGGATCAATGGACCAAAGAACTAGTACCAAATCTGGAGCAATGGATTCAACGCCCACATAAGAAGATAGACTACCATTTATCTCAATTCTTGACAGGCCATGGATCATTCGGAACATACTTACACCGAATAGGTAAGGCTCATCTGTGTCTATTGTCGTGAGATTGATACTCCAGAAGATCAACATGGTGTCAAGAAACACAAAACGATTTCAAGCGAAAACAAACATAACATGGCGAAGAAATAAGGATGGATCTACCCCGAAATTTTAATTTAAAAAGCTTTACAGTCCACTCTTAAATAAATTTTTTGATATCACGTATAATGGATAATATATTTATATCTGCAAACTATCAAATAATTTATTGATTAATTAAATGTAATTGAGTTTGCTTCTTTTTTAAGGCGTTCTAATACCCGATTTTTGAGAAAATTCGTTCCCCTAAGTTTCCGATTGCCGTTTCTTTCATTTGAAAATTAATTCAGTCACAACGGCATCGGCAAGGCAAGCATAAATAGTTAATTCCCCGAGATCTATCTTTTAGCCAAAGGCGTCTCCAGTTGTTTTTTTAAAGGACTTCAATGGAAATAAAAAATAAACAATGTAGAGGAGAATAGTTGAATCCTTGTGTTAACTAGAAGTTTTTAAAAAAAGCCCTGAGGAAGGCCTAATATAAGGCCGAAACGTCGGCAATTTTTAATTAAGAAGTTTGATTTATTGTCGTAAAACGTCAAAAAACGACCATCTGTTGTGGAGGAGAATTTTTCTTTATTTAGAAAATAGGATTTTAAAAAACAAAATATCCACTGAACGGTGGCTAAGTCTTGTTCTTATTTTGGACACAATATTGCCCGAAATTGAAAATATTCGTTCACTACCTACTGAGCTTGGTTTAATAGTTTTCGTTGTCTCAAATAATGAAAATTGAGCTTTCAGTGTCTTGGATTTGTAAGATTTTCTTCAGGGTCTTCAAAACAAACTTATGAATTGATTTTTCCATAGATTTTTTTGATAAAGCATTACTCTGATGAATAGCTCCTTCACTTTCTTCGATTTGCTCTTCATCAGAAATAGTTTCCACATAATAAATTGCCAATATTCTAGGCAATATCTTTCCAAATAATTTCAGTTTTTGAATCCAAAGATTGTACGTTAGACTTCTTTGCTGAACTGGAAATGTTTTGTACTTGTCTTATTTCTTGAGTTTGTTCTTCTAAAGCATTAAATAATTTCAAACTTATTTAAGTGTTTAAATTTTTTAGTTCATTTAACACAAATTCAAATATACCTTCACTTAATAAAATGGTATCTCTTTACCTTAAGCCTTCAGCTGCTAGACGAATCTGCCCAAAGAATATATGAACTTTCAAAAGAATGAATAGCAAATCAAATAAAATAATTTAAAAATTTATTTTTACATAATAATTTGAAATATTTTAAACCGGTTTCCCTAATATAAAAACCGGTTTTAGAATGTGACAAATTAATTTTAAAACCCATAAATTCAAGTATAAAATTGAAAAATTCCAAATCTACTTTAAATGGTGGAATTCCCACTTCTTACCCCTTGTCTCCTTCCTTGATTTGAACACGAACTGAGGCGAAAGCCAAGAGAGACCAAGAAAAAGATAAGAAACAGCTAGGAAATTCATTGTGATGCCTTCGTAATAGAAAGATTACGTTAGAATTGAAAACCTCATACAAAACAGGAACTCTGCGAAGAAAAAGGAAACACGTTCATCGAGTTGGCTCGACGGGGATAATAATACCTTCTCTACCTCCCCCGCAGGACCGTTTTAGAGTGTTTTGAGCAAGGTCACTCTAATGACCTTTAATTAAAACTATATATATATATATAGTCTACAGTATTGTTTTATACATACAAGAGGAACCTCCTTTTGTCTGAGAGAAAAAAAAATGCACAGAATTCAAGTTAAAAATGAATTCACGTCACTCTTCCCTATCCACTCTGGGGTGCCACAAGGTAGCGTTCTAGGACCCACGCTATATCTATTATATACAGCTGACTTACCCACTATGGATGGAATTCTCACTGCCACATACGCTGATGACGCTGCTATCCTATCGACACATCAAGACCCAATCGTAGCATCCAGAAAATTGCAGACCAATTTAAATAAAATCCAAATATGGTTAAAATATTGGCGAATTCAAGCTACTGAATCGAAGTCAATGCACATTACTTTCAGGAATCGAAGAGATACCTGTCCGCTAGTAACACTTAATAATCAACAACTACAACAATGTGAACATGCCAAATACCTAGGTATGCGCTTAGACAAAAAATTGAATTGGAAAACACATATCTTTGCAAAAAGAAAACAACTTGGCATGAAACTTCATAATCTGTACTGGATGATCGGCAAGCAATCTAGACTCTCCATCCATAATAAATTATTGGTCTATAAAGTTATATTGAAGCCCACTTGGACATACGAAACCAGCTATGAGAATCTTCCTCTGAGTTTAACATAGAGATTCTAGAAAGATTTCAATCAAAAGTTATACGTCTCATAACAAGTGCACCCTGGTACGTACCCAACTGTATTCGCCGAGATTTTAAATGCTCATCGTGAAGGAAGAATTATTTAGACTTGCCAAAAAATACAAAGAAAGGATCCAACAATATCCTAACCATCTAGCAACAACTCTCATGGAAAACACGCTAACCAAAAGACTTAAGTGTTGCATACCAAGTGACCTACCATTAAGATTTTAATATAATAAAATATAGTTTTTAACGTGTTATTTGTATGTGTCCAGTTTTTAAAAAAATTTGCGTGTATAATGTTATTTTTATAGAAAATCACGAATTTTGTAATTAAACAATTTACCAATTGTAATTATTACAAACAGAAGAAGGAGAAGCTTGTCAAGTGTTTCTTTGTGGATCCCCATAATCGGACACTCTAGGAACTATACATAATAATACTTGGAAAT
The DNA here is from genome assembly GCA_949320105.2 of Crepidodera aurea. Classification (NCBI taxonomy): domain Eukaryota; kingdom Metazoa; phylum Arthropoda; class Insecta; order Coleoptera; family Chrysomelidae; genus Crepidodera; species Crepidodera aurea. The sequence continues at coordinate 14,420,381 of OX439479.2, forward strand.
TTAATTAAAAAACACAAAAATATATCAAACTACACATCTTAGTTAAAAATATGAAATACAAGACGTTAAAAATGTTTGGAAATAAAGGAGAAATCATTGGTTTAACGAAAAGAAGAAGAAACTAATAAAAGAAAAGTGAAATTTTACAGTACAAAGAAAGTAACAGAAAACATCCTTCCTTGAGAAATGAACAAGAAGTAATTATGAACCAATAAGGGAATATTATGGACGATAGTAGTGGCCGTTGAGAAAATCACTACTGTTAATAATAATGATAATAAAGCTTTTGTTTTAAGAAAAAAACCAAAATATTAATATTTTTGACAACAAAATATATCGCTATGAAAGCCCTAAAGCCAGAACTGTTCTCGTGTCGGTTAACTTCAGATCGTGAATGAAATCACACAGTTTTGTTAACGAATCCCTTCGAGAAACGGCGGAACTGATTTTCGACGTGTTTTCTTAACTAGTGTTCACCGTTGACTTTAGGTCTGTCTTGTTAGAGACCCAATTGTGTTTAATACGATATCTGTAACGTCAATTAATATATGTTCAGCAAGTACTTAACTCTTCTAATATTACATTTAGTTAATATAAAATAGATAATTCCTGGTATAAAAGCAACAACTTTTAGGCAAAATTCGCCTTTATTCATCAACATAGCCGCCTTCAACAGTCTGTCCATATATTTGGTGGGGGGTGTCGATACAATGCGACCTGTAAGATCTATTGTGCCCCCTCTGTTGCCAAGCCGTTAAGGCAGTTCCTCCTGTCCCTGCCTAGTTAAGGCGCTGGTTGTATGGCTTGCTTTTGAAAGTTAATAATTTTTTAGTCATTTTATTATATTTTTTTTATGTGCAACTCGAGTTTTTTTTGTTTAAGACTGTTATCTCTTTAGAATTAAAAGTTTGTTCAAAATACACTTTCTGGTATAAATTCTGGAATATTATTTCATTTGCATTCCGGGAGTGCATCTTTATGTCTGTTTTATGACAAAACTTCGCTCTAATTCCTTACTAGATATGAACACAAGCATTGTCTCGCAGCACATGACAATATACACTTGTCACATGCCAAAATTCTATTTGTTACGTATTTGTACACATCAAACTGTTTGCCTTGTCGTAATATCCGGTTTAATCCCATCCATTAATGAGAAAGCGGCCGACCCGCTGGCAAACGGCAACGTCGCAATTGCTTTTCCACCATTCCACCACCGGAAATCTCAGTAAGCATGGTAATGACAAGTTATAAACCGCCAATGTCGTCTGCAACCGCTTGGCCTGCCTGGATAAACATGACAAGATTTTCGCTTTAATTAAGTCCCCAAAACCATCATTGTTTTAGAGACCTCTGTGGGCCCGGCCCGAACAATTATATACATGTATTTACACCTCTAGATGAAGTTGAGGTTTTGTTTTATTTCTGGGTAGTCTGAGAGATGGAATAAATACATGCGGATCATTATTCTTAGATGTGTTTATTAATGTGAAGTTGGTGTGTTGATAAAGCATTGCTTTTTAATGGGAAAATATACCCTCCAAGCGAAGTGTCACTTGGACTCTGCTCCATCGGGATAAATGGTCACCCATATTCGGCAGTTGTAAAAATGAAGTTGCGTGAGATAGCTGACATCAGAAAGATATCAGAAATCGCTGTATTCGCCTTTTTGGAAGCTCTGTTCTAAGTGGGTACGGCGTTTGTTCACAACTGCACGAATTACACTTTCATTTGCTTTGCAGACCTAAAAATAAAACTCCGAGGGAAAGGATTTATCTCCAATGAAGAAGTGATTACGGAAAGTGATAGAGAAGCCTTGGAATGAATGTATCACTCTTGAATGCCAGTTGAGAAGACACCTAAAGAAACTCGGATTAGTAGAGAAAGAGGTGGAAACCTCTATCCTCATTCTCTCAGGATGCGTAACCTTGAAAAATCCGTGGGTACGATACCTCGGAGAAAATCAAATAGAAAGGACTCTAGGAAAATAATTTTAAATCAAATGGGGGAGCTATCGCATTTTCAGTCGAAAATTTTAGGGTTAACAAGATCGATAATGTCAGAAAATTATATTTTTGTGATCTCTCTGTCCATACAATTTTTGCAGTGCCAGCAAGAGTTTGTGCAAGTCGAGAGGTGTCATAAAATGTGATTTTTGTGGTATTCGGAACCCCTAAAAGCAGTAAAATGATTTTCTGTGTCGACAAAATACTATGAAGGAAACACACATAACACGTACATACTGTTTATTAACATAAACAAATTTCGGAGGTAACGAAATTACCAAATCACTTTGACGCGACGGTTCAATTTATTTTATATTCTATAGTGGTAAGTCGGTATTTACTTTCCAGCTTTCCTGTTAATAAAACTTTATGAATATCAAATGCCTCCTCTCGCATGCTCCCTCAGGAATCTTTCGAAATCCCTCGCTGCGTATCCCGCCGTCATTACTAAAATACCTAAGTGAATCTTTGCTTTCTCGATAAGCATGTAGATCGGGAAATTTGGAGAGCTGTGTTGGGGTTGCTGTCTGGCTTCGGATGCCATTAGCGTACGTTTAATCAATTATTTGGGATAAAAGTTCTCCGAAAATATTATATTCAGCCAATTAATCGGAAGCTTTTTCTTAAAAATGTTTTTTTACTTAGTTTAGGCTCTCGTTTAAATATTTAAGGGTAACTGCTTCTAGAAACTTCTGAGAAAGCAGAGAATAACACTAATTAATCTCCAATAAGATTTTTTCTTTCAATGATACTACCAAAACATGACCCGTCACTGAAATCTAAAAGTCTGAGTCCACGACTCATCCTATTGGTTGGATTTTCAAATTGGCAGAAATTGAATATGAAGCTTGAAATACCGTCAGCAGTAGTAGGTACAGGGTTCTACGAGAATTAATAATGAAAACAGAAACACCATCAACAGTTTTCAATTTCTATCAATATAAGGAAAAATACTGCGAACAAGTCAGTCTATGAGATTTACTATTGCCACTTGCCAGGATCGCCATGTGATGTCCTAAAGAACTGGCAGGATCGCAATGTGATGTCCTAAAGAACTGACAGGATCGCCATGTGATGTCCTAAAGAACTGGCAGGATCGCAATGTGATGTCCTAAAGAACTGGCAGGATCGCCATATGATGTCCTAAAGAACTGGCAGGATTGCCATGTGATGTCCTAAAGATTCTGGCAGGATCGCCCTGTGATGTCCTGCTTTAGGGCGCTGCTTATTGGGAGTAAAGGAATGTTATAGGGATCGATCATTATGACAACTTATAATGAGTCGATCTCTGTGAATGACTTCGTATTGAACTCTATAAGAATGTCAATATCGATCTCTCTGAGGAAGGTTGACGTTAACCGCTATTATATACAAGTAATGTCTAAATAATAAACGAACGGGGTAAGACATAAACCTTCCTATTTACACGTAATATAAATATGTACAATAACATGACCTTAAACTATTACTAACAATTATGTGAATGATTATACTGGGCGATGTGTCTCTACATGCCACAATTGGTGATCTAGTGTTAAAATATTTTTGTTAACAAAAGAGGAGATTTAAAAAGAGTATAATAGATATTTCTGTAAATTGCTTTATGCTAAAATACTGAAAATTTAACTTTTTAGTTTTATTAGTCTTCTTAAGTTTACTGCAATTAAAACAAGATCTTTATTTAAATTCCAGTAACAAACACAATTTAGAAACGTATCAAGTGCAAATTACCTACATATCCCTTATCTTCCTGTGGGTAAAACCTTGGAGGAAATCTCCCGCTGGCGGTGGCTTGATGTTGGAGGGATCCGCGACCTCTCCAAAGTCCCTCAAATCTCCCCAAAGTCTGCCAAAGTCTCTACCCGGAATCGAATCGCGAACTTTAACACTCGTCAGTATTGAACTATTATTCAAGTGAAATCGCTCGTGCAAGTTTCTGCTTGATAGAGTGCGTGAGTATATAGGAATCAGAAATCAGAAAGTAAGCTGCAATTCGATATGTTTTGACGGATGGAAAAATTGGAGTCAGTAACGTGAGAAATGATAACTGTATAACCGCTACCTAGAATTTTTGTTTTTATTTTCAGAATAAAAATATGAGAGTCTACAATTCTCCGAACGAAAGAAAATGCTAATTCATTTCTCTAGTTCATAGTGATTTGTTCTATTAAATGTTCTTTTTTTTTCCTTTTCAAAAAATTGACAAAAACAAAAAATATACTATAGAAACAAATCACTGGACAATGAGGCTTACCACTAGGTCTGAAATTCTAAATGAATTTATGCAGAAACGATAAAGAAGGGGATTTAGTGTTTCTAGGTAAAAATATCTCAAGATATAATTAGCCGTTTCCAGAGAAATTGCAATTTAAAGAATAATAATTAGTATTAAATCTTCCTGGTACATCTAACCAATGGCGGGGCGATCTCATGCGATTAATTTCGTAGATGTTGTCATTTCTGAGTTAAATTCTCTTAGCACGTGCTTACACTAGTCACCAGTTTGACGTAAGTCTGTCATACGAAGATTTGATTACTTATTTTTTATTGTCGAATGTGAAATTCTGGATTGCTGTGTAATTTCTTGACTATTTGTGTGCTTTTAGTGTAATTGTAATTGTAATAAGTGTAACTCACAGTATTTCGGAGTGACATTAGAAAAAAATGAGGTTTTATTTATATCCAGATGTCACGGCACTATCAGTGCAGCTTCTTTATAGTCCAAGAAATGGAGTAAAATCATTCAGCAGAAACTAGTAACTGATCAGATCGACTTGAAATTTTTTGCAAATTGTTGGAAAGATGTCTAATTTAGAAGTAGAAAATTTTTGTTAGTGGCGTTTTGGGTGGGACGGAGGGAAAGGCATCAAAAAGCATAAATTATCATTTTTTAATGAATTAATGTTTAATACAATTTTTCATGAAAATAAACCTCTCCCGAGATATAGGGCGTAGAAAATTTCGATTCTCACCAAAAAATCGTACTTTTCTAAAAGTTTTTTAAATATAACCGAAACCGAAAATTTATTAGTATTACGTAAAAATTAATATTGAACTAATTTTATAGCCTTGAGCTAACAATTAAAATGAAGTTTTTTATTTTTCTACGATTAATACGAAGGAAGATATGGCAATTCAAAAATGGGTGTTTAAAGAAACTGGATCGTTCTAGCGTAAATATCTGGAAAAATATGAACTCCACAAAAAAAATGTATATAACATCTTAATAAAAGAACAACATTGGGAACATTTTAGGACCATCCAGAATCGTTTAACATAAGCAGAAAAAAGTTATGGATAAAATAAATTTTTTTTTAAATTTTTTTACGCCATTTTTTTAGCACCATCCAGACTGTGGTATTTGAAAGAAAAATCCTTTTGCAGAAAGTCGTAACATATGTTTCTACAATTGTCCAGTAATTTTTGGCTCTATGGGATAATTATTTTTTAAACTTTGGTCTGTTAAAGTTGAGCTACATTTTTGTTTTTTATAAGACATTTTCAAATTTTGGTCAATAGCGTGAAAATTATTGAGTTTTGAAAAAAATTTAAAGAGACAAAACTTTGAGCAAATGTTCTTCCGAATAATTTCCATATTTTTTGTTTTTTTATCTTTTGTCTGTAACGAGATATGGTCGTTTGAAAAATCGAACAATTGCATTTATAACCGTCAATGTCATTTTTTCGGGTCAAATATTGAAAAAACGGTCATTCCAGTGAAAAAGTTTGTCATAATATGACATTTCGGCGATATCCTAAGCTTTAAAATGGTTTATTGTACATCTCGATATTATCAGCCAAAAAAAAAGTTACGGACAAAAATACATTTTTTTTAATGAAATTAAATTTTAAGTGAATCAATTTTAAAAAGTGTAATTTAATATTTTTTTATAATACCGAGTGTTTTGAAGGTCACTGAATGCAATGCTGATGTCAAATAACAAAAATGCCCCAAAAACTTCTGAAAAACATTAAACATAATTTCTGCCTTTTGGTTATCTAAAAATATTATTTTCTTCTATAACAATTTAAATTTTAATAAATTATTTTTGTTTTTTGGCATAAATTTGGTGAAAATTCCAGAAAAGCATAATTTTCCACAAGCCGTTTTCCTTTTACACTTTTACATCTTCATCTCTTTCTTTTGAATTGTTGCTTCGTCTGCTTTTTTATTTTATTTTCATGATTTGTAATAAATCAAAAAAATAATTTTAAACTTCTTTAGTTTCGCATACAATATAATAAAAAAATTAAAAATGACAATCTCGAACGAAAATTATTATGTAGTACATTTTACAAAAAAATTAACAACTAAGTAGGGGCTTTTTTAATATCCACACCTCATGAATTCGATTAAAATTTATCACGTGTTTACTAGAATACTGTTTTTAATAAATCTAAATTCCAACATTACATAGAAATTCAATCCGAGCCCCGTGCCCCTTGAAAGAGTACTTACTCACGTCTTATATTCCCGACACATCTTGATAATCTTACCCTTGCCAAATGTCACCGAACGAATCGCGTTCCATTTGCACATCCCCCATCGAGATACCCCTTAAATATTTTCTTCCAAATCTTCCTAATGGACTCCTAAATTGATCCCTATGACATAAAATGAATCAGTGGCGGCTCTTTTGAATGATATGCAATGTCTATTTAAAAATTCAATTTATTTTGTAGTTTGTAGTTTAGTTGAAGTGAGTTTGGTTCCAAGCGGTATGTGGAAATCACTTGTGAATGTGGCAAAAACGTCAATCAAGTGCCGCCACTTTAAAGGTATATTGATGGTTCCCAAAACCACACTAAAACTATCACGCCCACTTTAAAATCACTGCCCCGTTTTAGACACTTTTAGTGGCACCAAAATATTATAAAACTATTAAGTTAATCGGTGAACTTTAGTGACTGATTCTTACCGTGTAGGGGAAGATTTAGTGATTATTACGTAATAGCCACCCAATCAAAGTTGCCATATCAGTTTCTGTCACTATAATGCTATTGATAAACCAGCTCAGATAATGGGTCGGAAAGGCATTTTGTTGTTTCCTTGTGAAACGCCAATGATAACAAACGTATGATGATTTTGTTAGGGGACATTTGAGACATATTCAATTAAAAATTGAACTATTAAAGTGTTTGGTTACACGAAGGGGGTTTTTAAAATTTCAAGATGCACTTAAGGTTGGATGATTTTTCATAATTCAGCGGTGAGTGCTCTCTTAATTGGAGGGATGCCATGAGAAAGTTTTTACGAGGGATGATGATGCTATCAACGGGTAAATAAAGCGATGAATTAATAAAGATGTTACACGTCAAAACTGTTTATTTTTAATTGTTGGACTAATTTAAGCAACTGTTTTACAGGAAAATTGTATATAATTCAAACGGTTAATGGAGGTAAATTTTTCGTCGACCCAATTTTAATAATTAACCTAAATGTTGCATAATTACACTGAAAAGTAGTGGTAGAACTAGGAACATTTATCTCACATAATACTAAAGTATAATTACACCAGATCAGATGGTTCATGATCTGACAAGTGGGGGCATCTAGTGTGCTACTGTCAACATCAAGGCCCACTAAACTAATACAGCACGTAATATGTTGTTGGTGACATCCGTGCACATCTGTCAATAATAAAGACGATACAGGTTTTTAAATTGATAAAAGAATAAATGCTTATTTACTTACTTAGGATTTCGGAATTGTTTTTTTATCATTTAATTTAAGTAATTGGTTTGACAAGTATCCAAAAGACATGTAAGAAGTAACCAAGTGGTTATTTCTTCTTAAGTTATAGTTACATTGCAACTAATATTAACTTGGGACATCACATATTCTTTGATATTATTATTGGATATCGATGATCTATCTGATATTAATGCTATAATCAATTAATCAAATGATATTATATACAGATGCTCCGGAAGAGCTGAATTCGGCAAAAATCATTTTTTACAAAGAAAATATCAGTATTACTTCCACACTGATTCCCACTAACAAAAAACAATAATATTTAAAAGAGCTCAATTTCCAGTATTGTATTTTACTCAAGATTAAACCCTTCATATTAATTTGTACACCCTACATTCTTATCGCAACCCTTTCTTGGAATACTGTCATTCCTAAAACCCATAACCCTTTTCCTGGAAATATGAATTCTTTCTCCGATGTCAGGAAGAGCGGTCTTTGCGTTTTGCCATCGTTTCTGCGTTTCGCCCCCGGTAGAAATTTATTGCCCGAAATTTGTTGACTGGATCCGAACAAATTCAAGGAGATTTTTATGAACGTGTAAAGCCCGAAATGTTTCGGATTTATCGGTAAATGTAGCGGATCGCGGTGGAATTGTCGAAAATATGTTTCGAAAGATTGTTGAAGAGTAAAGTGAAATTAAATTGAACATTTTTGAAATAAATTATTCCAAAGAGAGTTAATTAAAAATTTTAATTTTGTAATTTACTTATTTTTCTTCCATTAACGTCAAAGGTTTTTCACAATAATAATTCTTTTTACATATAAAAATTATACACATATTTGCTAATAATATATAAAATTAACACTTCACAAACATTGCTTGATGTTATATATACAAATAAAAATAAACTTGTTAGGCACTCGTCTGTTTTAGAATAAATTGACTGATCATAGAGCAGTTTACTGTGAGTTGGATTTAGACATTAAATACAAAACAACATTTTTGAAGTTTTACAGAAATTACAAGAATTTCTCGCTTACTAACTTTAATACAGATCTCAACAAAATATCATGGGATAACATACTATATGACAATTTTATAGACAATATAGATAATATGTTATGGAGAAGCGTGGGTATTTACGATCTAATTTACTAAACAAAAAAGACCTATGGAACGCCATGAAATCACTTAAAGTTGTCCATAAACCAGTCATAGAAATCCCTCAGGAGCTAAACAATCCCATCTCTATAAATAATTATTTTACATCAGTTTTCAGTCCTATTAATTGTTGTCCTGAGACAACCTATGGTATCAGTCAAATTTTTTCAACAACGATATTACTTTTTCCTTTAAACTTGCAACCATTGATCAAATTAAATCACTAGTATTAGGTTTGAAATCGGATACTATTGGAAGTGACAACATTTCTACAAAGATACTACAACTTTCTCTCCCTGTTACAGCTCCTTTTATAACACATATTGTCACAAATTCTAACTAATAATTTTCCAAATTCCATTTAATAACAATTTTCAAAATTCAATATATAATTATTTAAAATTTCATATAAAAATCGTCTACAATATAATTGCAAGTACATTTACCTTTATTTCTATCATGAGAATTTTTTAATAAAACACATCATATTCTAATTAATTATAAACAATTTTCAGTTTTTATTTCATACTTTTATTTCATATACTTCCGTTCATTCTGCATAATATTAAATGTCGTTAATTCAGCTGAACTAGCAATTTGCTAAAGGTACAAAAATCATCACGTTGAATCAACCTAAAATATTATGCAGATCTCAGCAAATGAGTTGTAAAGGTAACTGTACGAACAAATTGATTCATTCAGATTCTGAATTCAGGTCTCTCCTGATATTCAAGTGCCAAGAGCTCCGCGCCTTTAAAAATACAATAAAATAAAATAAAAAGAATTTGTGAAGTGCCCCAGCAGATAAATGTGGTAAGAATTAACTTTAATTATATATTTTCATTTTTTATTTTGGGAACTATAGAGTCCTTACTTTTGTAATAATTCATTTTTGCTTGTATTGGGTTTTGTTTGGTTGGACAAATTTTAAATTTTCCAATTTCTTATATTTTGGCATAAAAAGTTTTTAGTTTTCTTAAATAAATCATTTTTCATTTGTAAATAATTTTGTGTAAATAAATGTATATAATTTTTAAATCAGTGATTTTATTTCTGGTTCTATTCAGTAATTAAAATAAAGCGTATTTCTTGGCAAACCTCTCCAGGTTGTATTTTGGGTCGGGCGGACTTTATTCAAACCTTGAAGAAGTCCGAGCTACCCTGAATACAGCGTGGCGAGCTAGAGCTCGTCGTGGCGTCAGATAAAAATCTGAGCTACGAAACCCCAAAAAACGAACTGAACGTCACGATGTCTGGAGGTCGGCTATTTTCCAGATATTTGGAAATATGCGTTAATAAAACCTTTGCCTAAATCAAATAAGCCTGAGTCCCTTAGTGATCTTCGCCTCATAAGCATTCTCCTATGCACTGTCTAAAATCTTAGAAAAAGTTTTTTATCAACAAATATACCACTATGTATTTAATAATAACATACATACAGTGAGGCAAAAGCTGCATCAGTCATTCTGCTAGATTTTTCTAAAGCTTTAGACACTATCGATCAAGCTCTTCTGTGTGCTAAACTTAAACATTTTGGATTTGACGAAAGTTCCCTACAATTTCTCAAATTTTTTTTATCAAAAAGTAATTATCGACAACAACTCATCCGATTTTAAATCAGTCACTTCTGGGGTATCCCTAGGTTCTGTCCTTGGACCCATTTTTTCTCAACAAATATCTCTAACCTTTATAAATCTTTGGATAGTTTAAAATTACACTCATTTGCAGACGATACACAACTGTATTTTTCATTTGTACCTGAAACTGTAAATTTAGCATCTCAAATAATAAAACGGGATTTAGAAGCTATTTGTACCTACTCAAGTAATCGTAACCTTAAACTAAATGCTAAAAAATGTAATTCTCTGCTAAAGCCATTGTTGAACAACATTTAAAACTAGTTATTAAAAATGAACCATTAAAAATTGTTAATAGTTGTAGACATTTAGGAATCATTTATGACTATAGCTTTCGATTTCAAGAGCATGTCACACTTTTATTAAAAAAATCGTATCTAGTTCTACGTCAATTGTATAGAGGTCGGGGTATTTTAAACTTTACATTACGAAAATTACTTTGTGAAACCATGGTGATGTCAATTCTTAATTATGGGCTTTTGGTTTTTTTATCCTTGCTTAGATCAAGTTACTAAATTTCGATTGCAAAAAATTCAAAATAATTGTTGCCGTTTTGTCTTTGGCATAAGAAAATATGACCATGTATTAAGTAAGCTAAAACAACTTGGATGGTTGAACATAAGTAACTTGTATAACTACCACCTTGACTGTTACAAATTAGTTTTGGTGGAGAAGCTTATAGTCTGTCTCTGAGATATCCGCATAGTCTCATGTTACCACGATATAGGTTATCAATTTTTAAACGGTCATTTGCTTATAATTCAGTTTTAGTTTTTAACAGTATTTCTCAAAGTCTGAGAGTTAAGTCAGCGTCAGTAATTTAGATCATTTTTTTTTATATTTGCGATGTATAATTTAGTATAATTTAAGTGTGTAATGAGTTTTACTAATTTTGTATTTTATTATCTGTAAACTTGAGGTTATGTATAGTAGCTCCAGCTACACTTTGCCTCATCTATTTATTGTTTGTATTTTTTTTACAGGCAAATCAAGGCATTTTATTATTATTATTATATATTGGGGTAATAATAATTATTTTTAAAAATATCAAAGAGTTGCTACAAAACACAAATCGGCTAAATACCGGCAGTTAGTTTCAGCCTCAAGTGAAATCTAGCGCATAAAACGAATTAAAAAAAGAATTGATATTCGGCAAGGGTTACCCAGGAATGCAGAAAATGGATTTCTGTTTGTTGTTTGCTATTGGCCAGATCGTCGAGCCAGTATCATTGTTGTCGCCACGAAGCCCATACATACCTGCAACAAAAGAAATTTATATGAGAAAATTTGTCCAAGTGTGAATTGTGGGATTGGTAACTATTTTACGGAAAGCAGAGTTGTTTGGAATACTTCGAGTGGATAATATGGAGGACAGGAATGGATTTTAATATATTTTAAGCTATATTACACTATTTTTTTTGAAATTTCCATGTTTAATTATAAATATTTAGGTTCTAGAGTTGAAAAAATATTTGAAATAATACACATCCTTAACAAATAACTTTTTAAACGTTTTACGAATTCCAATCCACGCACAATATAGCCCTAATCCTTTTTCAAAGCACACACTTCACTTTCTCTACTCCCCATCAATTCCATTTCTCCAAAATCGCAATAAACGATCCCACTAAGTGGAAACTACTCTTTTAATTTTCCCAGTGAACACCAGACCTATTTTTCTTCATGTATCCCATCCTCAAAAACAAATGAAAATACGTGACATGGCGCAGTCAAGGGAGATCCGCTCGAGACAGGCACGCGGTGTGGCTAAGATCCCGAAGTGCCGGAATGACTAATGCAAAATGTAAATTAAGAATGAGTTCTCTGAGAGACGTGTTTTTTTTGTAGATGGAAAAGTTGGTTTTTTAAAGCTAGTAGAAAATGATACGTTGATTGTTTACGGTGGTTCTGGAATACTAAGTACGAAGAAGAAATACACTTTCATGGGCTATTCTGAAGTAATGTACCCATGAGCATAAAGAGAATAGTATATTCTGTAACAAGGTTGGAATGAGAATTCGACACGAGTGTCGGATTTTCATTCCAACAGAGTAACAGACTGTACTTTCTCCACGGACACAGAAAGTAGAAATTAAATATAGTAAAATGAAACCTCAATCTCTCAACATTGTGTAGGTAGTATTTTTATATTCAAGCTTGGATTTTTGCGGTAGCAAATCTTGAGTTATATTATCGGCAATTTCTGGAGGAGTATTTTCAAATTCTACATCTGAATCGTTTGATTTTCTTCTCCTTTTTAATAAATTAAAAGTTTTTACAAACCAATATTAAGACCACGTCAACTAATACTGACAGTTAATTTGACATTCATGGCAAACCTTATTTTTGTAAACAATCACGGAATACAGATTCTAGCTCTAGAGATAGAATGTAATACATATAAAATACATAAGAGACAAAATTTTCAGAATTTTCTTTCAATCTCAAGAGCGAGAATGTTTCTTTTCTGTTATTATAAGTGGTTTCAGAATAACTACATTCAGTAGTGGCCGTGGAGAAAAGTATTTAATAAATGCGTTATGAAATATGAAGTGAAAACGATGGTTCTAATCCACGCGATAGCTGAGAAGCTAGATATGATTGAAATGGGGAAGAATGGGAATGGGGAAGTCTTAGAGACTGATAATATAAAAAGAATCACTAATAATTGGTTTTAAAAACAACTAGAGAGAAATTATTTGCACACATCTAATAATAACATTTTTAAGGTGTTTATTTAATAGTTAAAAAGTGGCAAAATTAATCTTTTTATATTAGCGACCGTTAAAACAAGAATGCTTTTTAGTAAATGTCAAACATAGTGAATTATCGTTTTTCTTAAGTTGACTCACCTCACACTACTTAATTACTAATTCATTTTTAACAGCTATGGTGAAAATCATGAATAAACATTAAGACGATATATCAAAATAAAAAATTACAAATCAATTTCAATATAAAAATTAAATTCTATAACGCATTTATAACGGTGACCATTTTAAACTTTTATACTTCCCTTATTTGCGGCACAAAAATCGAAAGTATGAACTTTTTATGATGCCTTCTGTTTATAAAATGCCGGTGACAGTTTTCCGGTCGCTGTCAGTCGTCACTTCCGGTTTTCCCGGAGAAGATAGCGTTCGGCCGAAGGTGGCACTTAGCGCCTGTCAGGACTCTTCATTCATAATTTACATTTCCATCGTTTATTTTAGTATTTGACAGGAGTCTTAAGCTACAGAACGAATTTAGTCGAGTGCCGATTTTGCTTAAAAAAAAGTTTGAAATAAAAGAAATTATTGGAGATAAAGGTATTGATTAAGTATGTATCCGTTACTTATCATGAATAGATAATCTTTCAATCGTTGACGTGAAGTCTTGCATACTTTTCTTTTCTTTCATTAGATAAGAATTCTCTGTAAGAATAATTTTAAATTATAAAATGTACAGTAAATTTTTTAGCGCTTTTATTTTTCCGCCCTCCACTATACCATTGAATAAGGTAATGTGGGGGAAAAATAATCGATAAATTATGCTTTTCTAATGAATTAATGTTAAATACAATTTTTCATGAAAATAAACCCCTCCCGGGTTACAGGGCGTAGAAAATTACGATTTTCACCACAAAAATCATACATTTCTGAAAGTTTTTTAAGTATAACCGATTATTTCATTCACACATGGTTGCGCCAATGAAAAGTCATGAATTTAGTCACATGATATGCAATATGATCGGATATTTAGGTAAATAAAAAATATCAGCGGCTATTTTAGTCGATTGTATATTGTTTGCTATTAAGTGTCAAAATTTGACGTAACATTCACTTAAAATTGAAGATGTCTCGTTTTGGTTCATGTTCCACTACGGAAATCAGTGTGAAAATATAAACAAATCTATCCCAGAAAATATCAAAAAGAGAAAGGAGTCTGTTTGGAGACAATCTTAGCGAATGATTTTGTGGGGTTCATGAAATAATCTTCCTGAATATCACTCGACTATGACAAATAGAGACTATTATTTTCTTTAATTCATCTCGAGCAACTTGCATTTCGAGACAATTCAATTCGACCATATGAACTTTAATAATCAAAGAATAACTCCCGAGAGAAATATTAAATGTTTATATGGTCTCATCAGAAAATAATTGTCATAGTCTTGGGATATTACCTTCGACTATTTCCCTCGTCTTAATTTCGACCAATCACAAACGCGCAATTTTGAATTGCAAATGGTTTCTAGATGAAAAAACTGTATGACAGCTCCTGTCAGCAGTTTTTTCGAGATTACCCGCGGCAAAACTTTACAGCTGTCACCAAAAATTACAATACCTTTGATAACAAGTAATTATGGTCTCCTAGGACACGAGAAAACGACGCTAAACAATTTTTCTGATTTTATTATCAATAAATTTTGTAATATTGTTTTTAAACAATGCTAGTCAGCTTATGTAGTGAAAATGAGACGCTTTGGAAGTGATTCAATGACTAATATTAATCTGGCGATTGAGAAAAGTGTAGTACAATACCGTTAAAACGTCAATATGGAAACAGTTTACGGAATTCTACAAGGCAAAGAAATACGAGCTTTTGGAAACTACATGTTTAGAGCAACTAAACCTAATCACGAAAGATTGGGCGTGGAATATGAAGAAAGAAAACGGTGAAAATTCCAAAGAACTAGTTGTGAAGACAATGTGGAACATCGTTGCAAAAAAAATGCAAGAGATGTATTTTATGAAGTGGAAAATAATTTTTGATCCATTTAAAGATATTATCTTCAAGTCTAGTAGGGAAGCTCGTGATGCGAAACGAAGGAATTTGCAGATGTGCGCCAATAAAAAGAAATCAAGGTCTGCTTCATTAAAATTGGAAGAATACTACGCAATGGTTTCATTATGGGACGAAAACACTCCGGCGGGACTCCATATCATATCACTTCAGTAGAACTTGCCTGGAGAGGTGGAGAAGCAGTCAATTGCAGAGTTCATTATTTTAAAGAGGAAGTGGATAATTCTGGGATTAAAACAGAGAGATAACATAGTTTTCAAAAATCCTACTTTATAGGAAGAGTAGTATATAATCCTCTCTTCAATAAAACGGCACAGGGTGGAGAAAAAATGGCCGATAGTAAAGGCTGGTCACCAACACGAAGAATCCTACCTTTTGTCCAGTCCATCTTTTTAAAATTCTAATGGTTAAACGTTCATCTAGAATAACAACTGATAGATTATTAACCCATCATGGAACAAAGAACAGTCAAGTGGGAAAAAAACGAATTTTCGAAATGGACTAAAGAATCAGCAGAGAAGGCACGATTAAATACAAAAGAAATAAAATTAACAAACCACTCTATGCGGTCGACAGCAGTCAGTAAACTGGCTAAAGGGGGGGTGGGCGAACAACAATTAATTAAAATTACTGGCCACAGTTCAGCCAACTCAATTAAGCCTTATCTGCAAATGGATAATGAGCATTATTCCAACATCATAAACACCCTTAGAAGTGACGCCTCAGAACCTCCAGCTAAAAAACAGAAAACAGAAGATCCTGCAGCCACTCCTCGAGCTTCTCACTCTACAGCTGGACCCATCAATAACATTAATGATTTACCTACACCCAACGTTATCAATGAGTTAACAAAGATTTCAAACAATGCTCCTACTGTGTACAAAACCGCATCAAAATTGATTCACTGCCACTCTCGTTCGAGGTTTTTCACTTTTTACGACTAACGGCACTCCACTATTAGAAAAACGAAAAATGAACTTCTATTTATAGGTTGTTCAATCTTAATAATTGTGAATTCAATAAGAAATTGAACAACCCTAAAATTTCTCAAATAGCGTAAAAAATACGAGTAATTGGTGAAACTCAAAAAGTTCTTCATTTATTTAAAATTACGTCAATAAACACCCTCATTTCCCATAATCCACTTTTTAAATTTTTAAATTATTGGTAAGAGGAAAATCCCACTCTGTGCTTTGTCGAATCACTCATCTATTCTCGGACTTCAACAATCACAAAAACAAAATAACAAATTCGTATACATATGCTGGCAACTCCTTTAAGGATAGAAACAATAAACCCTGACGATATTTGAATGTAATTCATAAACCATTTAAGTCTCTATCGTGCGATAAACTAAAATATAACTTATTAAGCTGCCATTTAGACACACCCATCAAGTTAAATTAAACCCATTTTTATAAGTCCCTAAATACCCTTATTTTCCTTTGTCTACCGGTTCTGTGAATTCTCTATAAATGTCCCTAGTCCTAATCATATCAACATCGGACATAGGGGGAGAGATCTAATTTATTATTTCCACAACTACTAAAATATTTACGGTTAAAACGCAATCCCTTGCTCCCGATAGTGTCGTTTGTTTGGTTTTTCCCTATCAATAATTGACGCAGGTGACAGTATTTAATTGGATGACTGGAATATATCGATGAGAACAGTACGGTGAATTTGCTACGGTTTTGGATGAACATTTTTTTTTTCTAGTGAAATTACTATGTTAAATTATATCTAGAGATAGGAAGTTAAGAAGTTTCGAATAAAAACGTAATCTCATTTATTTCGTGATGGAATTAGCGGACTTCTGACTCGAACTATTTCCATTGTTCCATCGCGTTTTTTTAAGTAGGCACACTACCGGTTCCGTATGACGTAAGCACATACTCTCATGTACACCATGGTGGGCGTGGCTTAACAAGAAGGGACCTGAACGAGGTTCCCGAATAGTTTTAATAATTTTTCGTTAGTACGATTTTTGTCGCGCATCAAGCAAGTCTACTCCGTCGTCCCAAATACGACGTAATGTTACAATTTCTCTGACAAATTTTCATTCTGCCTCATAGTACGGCAAATTCTCAAATTCGCCGAATTCCTGTTGTATATACTGGTAAATTTCTTTGAGTGTTGAAAAATGAATATAAACTAACTAGTAAACTATAAACTTTGTGTAGTAAAATCACAATAATTTTCCTGTACTAATGCTAGACAGCAACATGTCTTTTTAGGGCATTCATTCTAATTTTTGAATCTGATCCATATTTCCCAATCACAGTTGATTTTTGTAAACAAAAAAACCCTTTTGGTGTGAGAGTTGTTTGGCTTTATGTTTATTGACGTAATTTTATGGAAGTACAGTGTTGTACGTATTGAAAACAATCCGCTAGAGGCGATTTTTTCCCATGTATGTAAATTTAAAAAAATATTTAGAAAATAAATTATTTACCTCAACTTCTACACTTCTACTGCAAATCCTGGTGAAGCAACACATTTGCAATTTTTATTCCATAAATATGATTTAGCGTCTTTGGCTGTTGTTTTTTTTTACTGGGACATTTAA
This sequence comes from Crepidodera aurea, assembly GCA_949320105.2. NCBI lineage: Eukaryota > Metazoa > Arthropoda > Insecta > Coleoptera > Chrysomelidae > Crepidodera > Crepidodera aurea. The sequence goes on from OX439479.2 coordinate 14,438,238, forward strand.
CTTTCACTACCAAACTTACGCTGTGTGATATTCCAAATATACATAGATTGGGCTTTATTTAAAACAATGCCTACATTTTCTAATCCTAATTCTAATTTGAGGAAAAAACTATGTCCCAAATACACTTTTCAACAAAGATGCATCAAGAGATGTATACGAAGCAGCCCCATTGAGCCTGATTACAGTGTTATCTTTGTTTTTTATCCCCTATCATTACTTTTCACTTCGAATATATTAAACCCTCTGAAATTGCGGTTAAATGAATTCTTTATCGGTCTTTACAAGGTAAAATCAAGTGGCCAAAAACAAAGTAGGCTACTGAAAAGTTCACGCATATTTTGTGTACGGTTGGATAAAAAATTAGGGGTAAAATAGCCTTATGTCCGGTCAAGTTAACATGCTCTGCATTTCATTACGTACAGTGGCGTAATGGAAAAACAAAACGTATAAAGGTGTATGGATAATTTTGAAACTTATACCAATTAAAACAGTAAATTATTCAGCCAACTTGTGTTGAAGGTTAGTACTATAAATAACCTTTATCAGTGGTTTACTTTTGTTACAAGTAATCCAATGTCAACTTCGAGTTTTATAAATATTTAAGAAAAACAAACACTTATTATCGATGATGAGGGTTATGGAAACATTTTTTATACTCACGGATCTGTCAGGATGATTAATATACAAAATAGGTTGACCATGGAAAGAAAGGAATCTATATTAATATTAAAAAGATAAAATACCTAGGGATAATCCCAAATTAGGGTGGATGTGATCGTAATGGAAACTGAATAAGTAATGGATACCCTTTTAAAAAAAATACATATTAAATGTTAAATTTAAATTATTCATATTCTGAGATATAATTATATATGTGGTTGACTTAATTAATTTGGTATATTTGTGAATAGTGTCAGGAGTAAAAATATTTAAACGTAAAAATATTTTATATTCTGTTTCAGTTTTAAAAGTGTCACATCCATAATCAATGACCAGTGAGAACACCCGTAACTAACAGCCATTCTTGTTAAGTTCGAAAAATTGTTTGACAAATGTTCAGATTGTCTTTTTTCAGCAGGATGTTGAATTTTTTCATAGCGTTACTTTTCAGTATGTTTCTTTTGACTCTTGACTACACCAACATGAACAATTCCTTCGTTTGCAAGCTTTTGCCTTCCTCCTTATGAATCGTTTTATGGAGGTTTAACGTTATCCTCCAGTTTGGTTACCTTCAAATATCAACATTTCATTCCATGTTCTACGGTTTATTAATATCTAGTTTGAGGAAAACGATGTTGGTTTGATAATAGAAGGAAATGGAATTCTTCCAGTCTCATTTATACGTACAAGAGAGGAAAGCGCCATTGTATTAAGTGGGGGAAGTACTTAAAATCACAGATCAATAGTTAACCAGTTAATATGTACTACTTTTTTTCGACAGTAAATTATTTAACGTATTTCAATTACTATACGGTTTTGAAAATATTTTATGACTCCACCATTGATCATGGTCGAGTTTTCATGTTTGGCATTTCATTAGAAACTCATTTGAATAGAATTTAGTGTGTCGTGTAAACAAAGGTTTATTTCATGTTACCGATACCGGATGTATGCTGAAAGAAACAGGAGGGGGTAGAAAAATATAGGGCGATTTGGTATAGGTAATTGATGAGTAAAGGGTGACGATTAAGTACGGATAACAATAAGGAAATACGCGTTGAACCGTTGAAATAATGTATTTAGTTGATTGGGATCTGAATATCCTGAAATTATCAATCCAAACCATCAAATATTACGTGGTATTATTGATATCCACCTAAGTAACATCCAATAACACATAATGAGGAAAGATTTAGCAGTTAAAGAGATCTAAGGGCTCAAAAGAATGCTTAAATAAAACCTTAATAATTGCTTCAAAATTTGTTCTTGTAAACGATATTATTTAAGGGTAAGTATGGATCTGGAAGTACTTGAGCCAAAATTTTAATTGCTTGATTTTTTTTCTTTAGACTATGTGGGCTTCTTAGTTTTGCTTGGATGTCCTAGTTCAGCTGTAGATCTTACGTGTTTACTATATAGATATCGGTTTGGTCTATATATTTTTTGGTTATCCATTCTCGTCCTCATAGATATGGTTATTGATTATGTCTTCTCCTATATACTAGTATCTTCCTCAAAATTGTTCGATCCTTTAGCTTAAGAGGCCTTTTATGGTCATGCGTATTGGATATTTATTTGATTTGTTGATCTTTTAGGTCCATTTGGTCACTTAGCTTGGACAATCTTTGATGGTTTCCTGTTTTTGCAACAATTAGTTGTAAGGTGGATGGTTTTTTGGGAACCACTTTATTAATTCACTGTAATAAAGTTGAGATTATCTGCAAATGCTAGATATTGGATTTAGATGTGGTATTTTTGAAAGCCGATCATTTTTTAATAGTTTTTTTGATTTATATTATTACATTTACACAAAAATACAACAAATAAAACTAAAATATAATATGTATAATAAAAATTCGATTATAATTTAGTAAATGATACATTTTAGTCTGTCTATTAAAATAAAAAATATTTTAAAGATTTTGTATCACCTTCTTAGAGGAAATGTATATTTATTTTCATCCTGTAATACAACCCAGCAACTGTTTATTGAAAAATTGATGGCAGCAACAGTTGGCAACATGTCAAAACAAACAAATATTAATAGAATATTAATGACGTTCATTTATCATAATGCCATTGCTCGGTGTAATGAGCTCAGATTATTAAGTTTGCACTTTTATTAATGTCGCCATATTTGATAAATTACCATCGTTTGTTTACTCCCTCATTGAACAGTTGAATTGTACGGCGATTTTTCGTATTTCCTTTATTGAATTGACGAAATAAATGTTCTATTGTACAGAATATAAGACGGATATAATCGTTTTCCTTCACAAAAGATGGTGTTATGGATGTTATTATTTTAATTTGTTTGATGCAGGAGTGGGTGTAACGGGTCAAAATTATATTACTAGTTCAAATCATACACCAGTCTTTTTGCAGTGTTTCCGGGTTTTAACTATTTTGAGCTATGACTTATCGGCTTCCTATTCAAATCAATCAAATTGTTATATAAAAAAAAATGATTTTTTAACTCAAATTAAACTTGACTTGGTCGGATCTTGAATCAAAAATTAATTGACTCCTAATTATCGTAAAAGAAATGAATTTCCGACGCTTTCTGGAGCTCTAGCAATCTTTCCTTCTTGAGCACAAAAAATTCACTATAAAAAAAGTTCCCAACTACAGTTGTAATTTTCTTTTTTTTTTTTTTATCCATACTAGAAAAAAATTTAAATAATGAAACACCTACTGGCTAAAATTTTAAATTTATCCTTTTGAGTAATATAATACATTATTTAAATTGTAACTTTGTAAAAGCTTGTTACCTAATTCTAAATTTTCATTTCCTTTCCTGACACACTAGCTCACTTTTATTCTTTTAAGCGAATTTTCCATTGCTGTGCAAATATAATAAAGAATTTCATTAAAACAAGTCAAAATTGTCCAAGTGGAAAGTTTCTTTATTTCACGTTTAACATTTTTGGTGGCAGCGCCTCTCATTTTTCCTGGCAGTAACTTTTCCTGCCTCGAAACAAAATTTCTCTCGAGTTGATTAAAATGATTTAAAAGAACAATGGATGTGATGTGAAATTTTAAAATGTTCCTGACATGCGACAATGTTAAAAGTTGTATAATTTTTGCTAATTTTTCACAGGTCTGTATTTGGAAATATTTACGAAAAGATCTATACCATATTTAAAGAGTATTAAGGATTTTCTGGCTAGTTAGGTAGTTAACACCCTTAATACGACCCTGTGTACTAGAAGAGTCACGTTCTTTGGATAGAGTATAGATTTACCTCTCCCAGTTCGGGATCTTGAAATAAATATTATCAAAAAATATATTCCCTAAGATACACCTTTCTATGTTTGCGAATTTACTTTATTTGAGACATTTTTATAGGACTCGAAGAATTATTTAGTTTTAAAGTTGATAGTTTATGTCTTAAATGTCAATAAATGTAAATAACTCTATCCCGGGAAACTTACATCTATAATGTACAGTCAAGGAAGGTTTATGTAATTCAATAGTTTATTCTATACCAAGGGATTAAAGTGAAAAGTTCAATCCCTAGAGGACAGTTTGTTTCCCGAGGGAAGCAACGACACAATAAATTGTTTCACTTTAATCCCGTGGTGTATACGCTGGTATAGGTAATGAGTTACTTCAGTCGATATAACTAATTTGGGCTAGTTAATAATAAACGTACCAAAAACAAGATAAAGAAACAAAGAATTTTACAGAAGTATACGGCTATAAGAAAAGCTAAAACACTCCATTTTAGATAGTTAGTTCATTTTAAAATAATCAGTGTACAAGCATTGGATACTCTGGAACCTGCTTCTATATTAATTATCTTTCGAATATCTGTGGGTCTTTTTTTATTTACAGAGGATCAAAATCGACAGCTTGTAGCCGAAGGATTAGTTGAAAGTTCTATAAATAATAAGAAAGTGATAGCTTCCAAAATTTTCGGACTTTCCAAATTTTTGGATCTACTGAAAACGCCAATCTGCTGGACAAGTATCTGGAACTTAAAAGCAAGTATTTTAAGATCAAACAACGCTGTACAGAATTCTGCAGGTGTAATGGCCCCTCTACACTATGGACCATCATGAGCCATCACCATTGTGTAGAGGGGTGATGGCCTGTAGAGGCCGTTGATTACACACGTCAAAGGAGGCCAGCATGCACAACAAAACTGTGCAGTGGCTAGGTGGCATGTTCATTAACCATCATTGGTCAACCTCACAAAGCTGCAGCAGCTGTAACAGCAATTTTCTCGTCCTCCATATATGTATCTATAGATTAGGATTATATTTATAATTTAGGAGGAAAAAACTTCAATCGCTGAGATGATTCCTCAATGACAGCACATCAAAATAAAGCAAATAGATGGAAGCAATGGCTCATCAACACTGCCCATCTAGTGGTCCACTGTGTACCATTTGACATTTAAGAGGCGTTTTTTTTTAATTCAGTGCTTTGACACACTTTGTTTATGTGCAAAGAATATATTAGAAGCAAATTTAATTTGGCGTTTTAGTTTTAATACGCATCTCTTAATACTTTAGACTTCAAACAGGTGCACAGTCAGATACTAAGATCAAAGGATTCAAATAATTTTACCTGACGGAACCAGATGTTAATTTTAACCCATAATTTACTTAGCCTTATCCAAAGATGACGGCTTTTTATAGTTGGATATCAAAAACAATGAGTTATTATTTGTTTGAATTCTCCTGAAAACCACTCTGTTTGTATCGTTGTTTCAATTTAGAAAAAAAAACTAAATGCCTTCCTTTAATTTCCGGTAGATAATTAACTAGATTATAAGGTATGGAGGCCGTAAATTTTTTTCTGAATTACACCTCCCTGACGATTGTGTTTTTAATGGGAAAAAAAGTCA